>JAQQTP010000059.1:21369491-22846482 GCA_029884605.1 Ormosia emarginata | reverse complement strand
CTCAGACCGCTCCGCCCAGCCGCACCAGCCCGAGCCCATCGCCGCGCCACCCCGCAACCTATGCGCAACACCCCACTGTGCCGCCGCGCCGTTTCAGCGCAACACCACTAGCCCCAATCCCGGATCTGAGCCGCGCGGCCCGGACGGGCTCGTCACCGCTCGCCGGAGCTGCATAGAACCAAAACCTTCGTCCGAAGCCATCGCGAGCCGCCATAGCCGAAGCCGGAGAGTCCAGATCCCGCGTTGAGTTGGAGCTCCATCCGCGCGACCACCCCACTCGCCGTCACAGCCCAGACCCATCGCACAACCCAGCCAGATCTCGCCCAGCTCTGACCCGGCATCCCCACGCCTGGACCGCCGCAGCAGCACCGACCCGAGCTGCCACCAACGTCCGACCGTGACGCTGACCACCCCACCGCTGGATCTGCACGATCCCAGCACCAGAACCGCGCCGTTGAGCTCGCCAGGATTACACCTCCCCGACCCACGCTGCGAACCAAGCCGCCCAAAAGTGCCTCCACCTTGCAACCACCACCCGCGACGCCGCCGCACAACCCGGACCCGTCGTTGCCCCCGCCATTTTCCTTGCCGCCGTTTCGCCTCACCATTGAACCTCTCGAAATCTCCCTCCCCCAAACGGTTCCTGGTGTGTGCTTCTGTTTAACGTTTGGCTAAAGTCTAATTTTCTTCTCAGATTTACTTTTTTTTTTTTGTATTGATGTTTAGGAGGACGTTAATAGGCTTGAAGCAATTGGGCTAACAGCCCATTATAAATTATGCACCACCAATATTTTTATTTTTATTTTTTTAAAAAAAAATGGTAAGTCAAAAAGTAAAACAAAAATAAAAAAAATAATAAAAATAATGCAATGACCAATGATGATGATTGAATAGCGATGCTTATCTTCAATGTCGTTTGGATCATAAGGGTTTATCGAAGAAGTTTTAGCTAACTTGAACTACATATAAGAATTGGTTTTATTTAAAAAAAAATCATTTTCAAGAATCTTTTCTTAATTAAAATCAATCAATTCACACTTATTTTTTAAAGAACTACGTGACTTTGAGTTCCTCATTGCACCCGAGGATACGTAGGAGCAGAATCTCTATTCTGTCAAGCCGAAAAATAAATTTTCATAATTTAATTATTCTTTTTTTCTTTCCATAAAAAAAATAAAACAGAATAAAATAAAATAGTTACAAAGTCTTTTCAAAAAGGGGTAAAATAAATAAATTTGATATTATTAAAATTTGCACAATTGACTTAAGGTACCGTTCTTGGAATCCAGTAGTGTAAGTGCTAACACATTCCTACACACATGTCGACTCGACTCCAGAACCCAAGCTTTTTAAAAAGACCAGTTTTGCTTATTTTAAGGGTTTTTCTAATGTTTTCCTAAATTAAATAAACATTGGTGGCGACTCCATTGTTTTTCAAATTTTAAATCTTTTCGGTCGTCTCGTCGCGATTTCGGTTGCGACAGTTGGCGACTCCACTGGGGACATTTGGAGAGTCGGCCATTAATGTTAGTTGTGCAAATTATTAATATTTTCTATTTATTTATTTTACCCTTTTTGTCTTTGTTTTTTTTTTATTTATTTGTGAATATTTTTGTATGTAAATATTTACTAGCATTATTCTGTGTTTTTTATTTATTTATTTACTTGTATATATATTTTTGTACTTAATTGTTGAAACCTTAGGTAGATGATTCTTTGGTGGTTGTTGTATATATACTTTTTTGCGGGTTAGGAGTAATTCGGTCTTTTTAAATTTTTGTACAATTTTGTATGCTTCTCTCACACACATCACTATCACTTACTTCACACACTTTTGGGCTCTATACTGAGTGCAAATGCGAACACCGAGGAATAGGAAGAGTCTCAACTTTTGTTATTGAGGGGCTTTATGCTCACTTGACATTCGTTGAGACCCCACTCAGATTGTTACCAGTATCATGGATTAGTCATATTGAGAGGGTTTATCCCTACTTGTGATTAATTCATGAATTGGGTCCTTGTCTTTCGAGATAGGGGCAATCTGGGGACCATTGCTTTTTAGAAGTTTATATCTGTCCTAAAAATCTTGCACTGATAGATTAAACATAGTGACTTCCAAAATTAGAGTCATGACATTAAGGAAATCTAACTTCTAAGGTTCCACCTGATTAGGGCACAAAGGGAGCATCTTTTTTTTATTTATCTTTTTCTCATGATATTATCATGCATCCTTTTTTATGACTTGCATTTTTCTGTCATTCATAGCATTCTTAGAAATTAAAAAAAATAATAAATAAAAATAATCATTTCGCATTTTCATTCATTCTTGCATTTTTTTTAAAAAAAAAATTAATTAGTTCTAAAACAAGAATCATCATCTTGCATTACATGACATTCATAAATTTTTTTTAAAAAAAAATCATCATATCATGGCATTCATGGCATTCATAGCATTTTTTTAAAAAATAAAAAATAAAAAAAAATAAAA
Source organism: Ormosia emarginata (assembly GCA_029884605.1). Lineage (NCBI taxonomy): Eukaryota > Viridiplantae > Streptophyta > Magnoliopsida > Fabales > Fabaceae > Ormosia > Ormosia emarginata. The sequence continues at coordinate 22,843,994 of JAQQTP010000059.1, read as the reverse complement.
ATAAAAAAATTAGCTGCATCGGTAGTCAATACTTCGTATACATACATGTTGTTCAGTCTATATTGATAATTACATACTCATATCATGTCTCTCCCAAGCAGAAAGGTAGACACCGGTAGAAAGGCAGCTTTTGCGACACCCTTACAAGACTTGTTCCCAAGTTAGGATCATGGACGAAAGAGAACAAACTCAAGAGCTGAGGAATGAGGTGAATCTGCTCAAAGATCAAATGTCTAAGATGATGGAAATGCTACAATCCATGGAAGGTATAAGGAGCACAGATGGGAATCCCTCAGTGGCGAACGAAGGACATCCGACCGCACCTCTTCGCCTTCCTGGTTTCTCTCCAACCTCTGTGCAATACCAAGGCTCTAATCCTCAAGGAGTTGTGATGCCACTCACCGTTTATCCAAACAACACAACCCAACCCTCAGTCACCAGTTCTCAGGAAGCTCAGATGTCAAGCTTCCTACCATATGGCCTCCCTTCCGGCTTTGTACCGCCGCAGGCTATCAATTTCCCTGACAGCAATAAACCTGCTTTCAATCCATTGAGCACAACTCAACCGCATGCCCATTACTTTAGTATCAGTGGAACCCAACCATTGCAGCATTTTGTCCCCACTTTCATGCCACAATACCCTTTGAATTCTTCTGTTGAAAACTCTCAGTCCAAAGAGAAGTTGAAAATCCTAGAAGAGAGATTACGGGTCATTGAAGGAGCATGTTGTTATGGTATCAGGGATGCTACTGAGCTCTGCCTTGTTCCAGGCGTGGTGATTCCTCCGAAGTTTAAAGTCCCAGATTTCGACAAATACAAGGGGGTCACTTGTCCAAAGAACCATTTGATCATGTACATCCGCAGAATGGCTTCCCATGCTCATGATGACAAGTTGTTAATCCACTTCTTCCAAGATAGTTTAACTGGGGCGGCTTCGGGTTGGTACACGCGTCTCAAGCGTGCCCATATAAGGAGTTTCAAGGATTTAGGCGATGCCTTTGTAAGGCGGATAAATACAACATTGACTTGACACCGATAGAATGAAACTACAAAGCATGTCTAAGAAGGATCTTTGAGACCTTCAAAGAATATGCTCAAAGGTGGAGGGAAATAGCCGCACAAGTGGAACCCCTTTGTCAGAGAAAGAGATGGTTGATATGTTCACCAATACACTTCACGTGCCATTCTATGATCATATGATTGGGAATGTGTCATCGAATTTTTCAGATATCGTGATAATCGGTGAAAGGATTGAGAGCGGAATGAAAAAGGAAAATTGCATCAAATGGATGATGAAGAAGCAAGTTGAACTGGTTAAGGATGGACTTCAAGCCGAATGGATCAATGGGTTTTCAGGAAAACTCATGGATGACAACGGCTACCTAAGCAGTAGTCCAGCAAGCAGTGTCAGATGTTTCTAGGTATGCTCATCTGTGATAGGAGCGAATGTTTGGAGTGGTCAATCAGGGGCAACCTTAGAAAGTTCATCTTAGTGGTGATTCATTCTGATTTTGAACTTATGTAAACTTTCTTGAAACATTAATGTAATGGATTTGCATGGATCTCTCAGCATACCTTGTTTCATTTTCCTATGATCTTGGCACTCATGTTCTTGTCATGTCTTTCTTGTCTTTCTTTTCTTTGCTTACTTTCTTTTGGTTCGGATCCCATGAGGCTCTTGTGCTAGAAAATTTGGTAGTCATGAAGCTCATATGCGCAGGTGTTTCTTGCAAAAACAAAAAACAAAAAAAAAACAAAAAAATATAATAAAAAAAAAGAAAAAATAAAAAGAGCAAATAAGTAATCACTTGGTGTGTGTTATCCTTTTGTCTCTAAATTAGATTTTTTGAAAATGAGCATTCAAGATTTGAAATGAAGATTGGCCATCTTTCACTATCCTTCATAAGAATTCATCTTTTCTTTTCATTATCTCTCGTTATCCCATTTTGAGCTTGAAAGTTTTCTTCAAAAAAACCCTGGACAAGGATCACCCCTACATTAGGGGATGACACAAGATAAAGGTTGATTGTCATGGTCACTATTTTGAAGCATAATGAAAAAGAGAAAATGAAGAAAATTGAAAGGAATAGAAAGTAAAATGGAGAACAGTAAAGAAAAAATATTTGAAAGCGCAAAGGCAAGTGACAAAGCTTAAAGTTTGAATAAGGATCCTTGGTCTCATTTAACCTTTAAACATTTGTTTGAGCCTTATATCTTTCATTTCATAACCACTAGCCTTGGCCACATTACAATCTTTAAAAAGCCCATTCTGATCAATGAATGATTGCCTTCATTTTCACAAGTTTTAATTTCGAGACAAAAGAATTGTACTCATACAAATATCAAGTGCATTGCTCTTAAAAAAAATAATAATAATCTTGGTAGACTGAAAACCCTCAAGGGCGGTCTAAAAAAAAAAAAAGATGGAAAAAGAAAAAAAGAGACTTAGCAAGTCTTCACCTTGTTCAATCTGGCCCTACACTGGGGCAGCTTTTTTCTCTAACTCGATTTTACCTACACTGAGACAAATCTTTTGGTTCAATCTGACCCTACATTGGGGCATTTTTTTTCTCTAGCTCAATTTGGCCTATGTTGGGGCAAGTCTTTTGATTCAATCTGGCTCTGCATTGGAGGCAAGTCTCTATCCTTTTTAATTTAGCTCTAAACTGGGGCATTTTTTTTTAGGTCTATTCTGCTGCACACCTAGGCAAAACAAAAAATCTCTCAAGTTCCCCACTGGGACAATTTTTGCTGTCGAATGGCTTACACTGGGGCAGGTTTGTTCTCAAATGGTTTACCCTGAGCCAAATTCTTTTTTCGATACCTTACACTGGGGTAGTTTTTTGTAAATACCTGATAAAAGAATGGTCATGATATCCAGTTGTCGAGTAAGGATCAACCACCCTTTGACACTTGTACTATTCTATTTTCTTGTCTCTTTATCTTTTGTAAATGCCCTTTGTGTAGTCATACTCTCAAAGTCAGTCAAGAAATTACTCAGTTAGTAAATTTCTTTCCTGTTCTACTTTTGAATCTATGCATATCTGGTACATGATGCTTCAAGTTCGGTGAACATGAGTGCAATGGTACAATTTAACCATCTGATGGTAGTCTCCTGTTGAACAACTCAAGCCAAAGGAGCTCAAAAATTTCAATCGATGAAAGAAATGACATCCTCAATGGATAATCTGGATTAAAGTGTGTCAGGTGGAACATGAATCTTTGGAGGAAGAAAGTCAGAAGCTTCTATGCAAGCCATATCTAATGAAGAGAAATTTGAAGAAGATGAGATCGGCAATGATCCCCTTTTCCAAGAAGCGTTTGGTTCAAGACTTTGGTTAAAAAATATTTTTGCTAAGAACATTACTTCTTTGGCTCATGGCTCATTGCACAAAGTTCTTGAGCTCAAGGCTCGCTGCTTAAAGTTTTTGGGTCAAGACTCTTTGAGAGTATTTATGAGAAAATGAAAAATAACCAGGCAAATCATAAAGCAAAATTCGCTGCTCAACCTTGATTCTACTACGGGAAGAAGTCCTTAAGGGTTGTGGAACCAAGAGTGATTCAGCTAAAGCTCTGATGTGTCAATTCTGTTTACCCAATTTGTTCATGAGAATATCTACAGTATGACACCCATTGCATCATGCATCATCCTAGGCATTACGTGCACTATTCTCAAGCTGCACTTTCATTGCATCATCCTATATCCATTGCATCGAGCATCAATTCAGGCATAATAAAAAAAAAGAATAGCAAAAGCCTTTTTGTAGCTTTTTGGGTCCCCGCGCCCATCGTATTTTGGTTTCTGGATCCCCACACCCATCGTCTTTCAGTTCCTGGGTCCCCGTGCCCATTGCCTTTAGTTTCTGGGTCCCCGCGCCCATCATCTTTTGGTTTTCGGGTCCCCGCGCCCATTGTCTTTTAATTCCTGGTCCTCGCACCCATTGTTTTAAGTTTTTGTCAAGCTTCGGCGGATACGACTCAAGTGACTTTTTCCTTTTTTGCTTTAAGTTTTTGTCAAGCTTCAAAGATATACCTGACTCATGACTTTTACCTTTCTTGCTTCAAGTTTTTACTGTCAAGCTTCGGCGGATAACTGACTCATGGCTTTTTTCCTTTCTTGCTTTAAGCTTCAATGATACAGACTCAAGCTTTTTACCTTTCTTGCTTTAAGTTTCTGTCAAGTTTCGGCGGATAATTCAGACTCATGGTTTTTTTTTTCCTTTCTGCTTTAAGTTTTGCCACGCTCAGACTCATAGCTTTTTATCCTTCCCCTTTAAGTTTTACTCAAGCTTCGGCGGATAATCTGACTCATGAGCTTTTTATCCTTCCCGCTTTAAGTTTTAGTCAAGCTTCGGCGGATCTGACTCATGGCTTTCTCCCTTCTTGCTTTAAGTTTTTTTCAAGCTTCGGCGGATGAGGCTGACAAGCTTTTATCCTTCTGCTTTAAGTTTTGTCAAGCTTCGGCGGATACCCGACTCATGAAAGCTTTTTCCCTTTCTTGCTTTAAGCTTCGGCGGATAATGACTCATAAGTTTTTTTTTCCTTTCTTGCTTAAAGTTTTTGCCAAGTTTCGGCGGATGATATGACTGAAGCCTTTTCCTTTCTTGCCTTAAGCTTCGGCGGATAACTGACTCATGGCTTTTCCCCTTAGCTTTAAGTTTTTGCCAAACTTAGGCGGATAATTGACCATCAAGCTTTTTATCCTTCCCTTTAAGTTTTTGTCAAGCTTCGGCGGATAACTGACTCAAGCAGTTTTCTCCCTTTCCTGCTTTAAGTTTTTGCCAAGCTTCGTCGGATACTGACTCATGAGCTTTTTATCCTTCTTGCTTTAAGTTTTTCACATCAAGCTTCTGCGGATACCCGACTCATTTTCTCCACTCTGCTTTTTAAGTTTTTGTCAAGCTTCATAGATATCTTAGACTCCAAGTTTTTTTTTCCTTCTTGCTTTAAGTTTTTGCTAAGCAATCAGCGGATCTGGACTCAAGTAAGCTTTTTTTTACCTCGCTTTAATGACCATTGTTTTTGCGTTAATTTGCTTTCTAAAAACAAAAAGAAAAGAAAAAGAAAAGAAGAAAAAGAAAAGGAAATGAAAAATTTTTGTGGACAAAATTAGATCAATTCCTTTGCTTCCCATTTAATTTAAATGGAAAGCAAAGGGGGGCAGCTGTTGATATCCAATTTTGTCCAAAATTTTTTCTATTTTTGTTGCTTAATCAATAACTAATAATGTTTAATTAAACACCTTTTTTACTCATGTCTTAATCTTTTTATCAATTTGTCTTATTTTATTTTGAATGAAAAATTAATTAAATAAAAAAAATAAAATAAAAAATAAAAATTTTGCAAACAAATTCACTCACTCACATCACTCTGCACACTTTTCACTACAACACACAACCCTCTGCACATTTCTTTCCTGCACACAAGCAACCTTTCCTGCAACACACAACCCTCTGCACACACTCACTTTCTCTCTGAACAAATTGGACTGACCAGACACAAGCAACCACAGTGCAAAAAAGCCATCATCTGTTTACAAGAGGGGAGGGAACGAAAATGAAAGGGGGAGCAGCCTCCATTCATCAGCACCATTCTTCTTCCTTCCATAATCATCCTTCACCATTCTTCACCTTCAACCTCTAACCATTTCACTCAACCTTCATCAACCTCCAACCTCCACCTCCATAGCTTCTATAACCACCATCTTCCTCACCCGGCCACCAGGACCTCAATCAACCTGAACCAAGCAGCCAAACCCGGCCACCATAGCAAGAAGTGCCGCGAAGCTCCACCCACCATGACCCACCTCGAACCCGTTGCGAACCGGGCTCGGACCGCTCCGCCCGGCCGCACCGGCCCAGGAGCCCATCGCCGCGCCACCCGCAACCTACGCGCAACACCCCACTGTGCCGCCGCGCCGTTTCGGCCGCAACACCACCGAAAAGATCCCGGATTCGAGCCGCGCGGCCGGACGGGCTCGTCACCCGCTTCCGGGGCTGCATAGAACCAAAACCTCCGTCCGAAGCCATCGCGAGCCGCCATAGCCGAAGCCGGAGAGTCCAGATCCCGCGTTGAGTTGGAGCTCCATCCGCGCGACCACCCCACTCGCCGTCACAGCCCAGACCCATCGCACAACCCAGCCAGATCTCGCCCAGCTCTGACCCGGCATCCCCACGCCGGACCGCCGCAGCAGCACCGACCCGAGCTGCCACCAACGTCCGACCGTGACGCTGACCACCCCACCGCCGGATCTGCACGATCCCAGCACCAGAACCGCGCCGTTGAGCTCGCCAGGATTACACCTCCCTGACCCACGCCTGCGAACCAGCACCGCCCAGCCGTGCCTCCACCTTGCAACCGACCAGCCGCGACGCCGCCCGCACAACCTGGACCGTCGTTGCCCCCGCCATTTTCCTTGCCGCCGTTTCTGCCTCACCATTGAACCTCTGAAATCTCCCTCCCCCAAACGGTTCCTGGTGTGTGCTTCTGTTTAACGTTTGGCTAAAGTCTAATTTTCTTCTCAGATTTACTTTTTTTTTTTTGTATTGATGTTTAGGAGGACGTTAATAGGCTTGAAGCAATTGGGCTAACAGCCCATTATAAATTATGCACCACCAATATTTTTATTTTTATTTTTTTTAAAAAAAATGGTAAGTCAAAAAGTAAAACAAAAATAAAAAAAAATAATAAAAATAATGCAATGACCAATGATGATGATTGAATAGCGGATGCTATCTTCAATGTCGTTTGGATCATAAGGGTTTATTGAGTAGCTTTAGTCTTGCTTGAACTCAATGCGAAAATTGGTTTTATTTTAAAAAAAAAATCATTTTCAAGAATCTTTTCTTAATTAAAATCAATCAATTCACACTTATTTTTAAAGAACTACGTGACTTTGAGTTCCTCATTGCACCCGAGATACGTAGGAGCAGAATCTCTATTCTACATCAATAAAAAATAAATTTTCATAATTTAATTATTCTTTTTTCTTTCCATAAAAAAATAAAAACAGAATAAAATAAAATAGTTCAAAGTCTTTTCAAAAAGGGTAAAATAAATAAATTTGATATTATTAAAATTTGCACAATTGACTTAAGGTACTGTTTTGGAACAGGCAAAGTCTTAACACATTCCTACCAATCGACTCCCGAACCCAAGCTTTTTAAAAAAACCAGTTTTGCTTATTTTAAGGGTTTTTCTAATGTTTTCTCAAATTAAATAAACATTGGTGGCGACTTCATTGATTTTCAAATTTTAAATCTTTTCGGTCGTCCCGTCGTGATTTCGGTTGCGACACATATGATTATACTATTTACATGTTATGTTTTTTTTCTAATTGGATTAACAATGTGTTTGGTTCAGCTTAACTAACAGTTTTTTGCTTAAAAAAAATTATTGTAAAAACACTTATTCATGTTTTATAAAATCAATTTCTGTTTTTACACGAAATTTAATATATTTTAAAAGTTTTTTTTTATAATGTTGAAATTTCAGTTTTTGATTTTAAATTATAAATTATTCCTTACACTTTGAGATGTAAATATTATTTTATCCTCAATCAAATAATTTTTTAATCAATCAAATAATTTTTTAATCATTTTATACTTATTTTGATAATTTAATACTAAAAAATAATTTTTTTATATCATTCAAACGAAATATATTAACTTAAAATTATTTTTTAATTAATATATTTAGACATAATTAATTATTAAAATATTAATTATTAAAATAATTAATTATTAAAATAATCAAATTTTTACCATTATCCCAAATACGTAATAAGTGTAATTTTTTTAGATTACATAAGATTTTTTCCTAATTTGCATAGTTGATAGTTTCTTTTGATGGGACTTGCATGTTAACTGTGAATTTTACATCACATAGGTGGATGCTGTAGTCTACCTGGTTGACGCATATGATAAGGACAGACTACAAGAATCGAAGAAGGAGCTGGATGCTCTTCTTGCTGATGAGTCAATGACAAATGTACCTTTCCTTATATTGGGAAACAAGATTGACATGCCTTATGCTGCATCAGAGGATGAGTTGCGCTATCACATGGGCCTCACTAACTTCATTACTGGCAAGGGCAAGGTCAATCTGGCTGACTCCAATCTCCGTCCTCTAGAGGTGTTCATGTGCAGCATTGTCCGCAAGATGGGATATGGTGAAGGCTTTAAGTGGCTCTCTCAGTACATCAAATAGACGACAATAAGGGTGCTCCTAGTTGTTGATTATCATCCTGCTGATCCAATCTCAACATTAGCTTTGTAGTTTTTAGACTTTGCTGCCCATGTAAATTGCATACTTTAATTGTAGTTTTATTTTCATTCTTTTGTGAGGCCTTGTTTATTTGTTTTTTTTTTTTGTCTTTATGGGTTAGATTTTTTTTTTTTTTGTATATTGTAATTGCTCAAATCATTTTAGAATAAAGTAATGGTTGGATAAAATAAAATCTTCTTTAAAGTAACGACTCTCAAACTTGTTACATTGATAATAAAATTTATTTGAGTTGCAGTTCATTTCTATTGCAATTAATCACTATTGAGTTATTAAAATCAGATCACATTTTATATCAGTTACTAAAATTGCATAACTGATAAGTATAGCCTCAATGTTATAAATTAGGGTAATGTCAGGGAAAGCTCGAGTGCAGAAAGGTCTTAATTTTTCATTGTTCACCAGCTAAAAAGCAACAGCAATTTGAGTTTTAAAAACAAGCGGAACCCACATGTTTTTTCCTGATAACAATATTAAAAGTCTAGCATTAAAACACTCGTTATTCAGAGATATAGAGTATGGATTGAATTGACTTTTTATCCCCTTTGATCTATCTAATCATTCTTTAATTTTGCAGTTAGATCCTCACATTTCTACCTCTAGAAGGCGAATATTTTGTTAAATAATGATAATAGTTGACTCTTTATTACCTTTTCTCTTTCTCTAATTTCTTTCAGAAGCCTATATGTTTATAATAACTACCTTCGAGTGTAAAAAGTTTTTATATTGAATGTGTACTAAAATTAAATTTGTATTCAAATGAAAGAGCATTAAAATAAATTTTTATTTACTAAAGATTTGCATAAGCGCTTTGTAGAAATTTTTTGTGGAAATAAAATTTCTAATCAACAAATTGTAGAAAAAATATTGATTTCTTTATCTGTTAAATTTGATTCAATAGTTGATGTTATACGACAATAACAATCAAAATTTTTTCACCAAGTGAAGTTGATTCGGTTCGTAATTAAATTAGTTGGTGCTTTAGAAACACGAGCAAAGAATTAATAGATGCACTAAAATAGTTGTCCAAATCAGCAACTATCACTTACAAGCAGGAAATCATAATTCATGTTAATACACATTTATTTAGAAGACTATTGATAAGTACTTTATTTTGTTGTACAACTATTGATAAGTACTTTATTCCATCCTCTAATATCAATATGATTTATTGGTTTAGAAAAAAACAAAATAGCCTCACTAACTAATAAGAGGCCATCTACACATGTTCAGATATTTGCACAGGTTTTACTCAATCAACAATAATGAAATCGTTAATAAGCTAAAAGAATCGATGGTTGGGTGGCTTGGGGAACGATAGGGTTTAGGTTTTATTAACTTAGGAATGGAAAAAGGATGTGAGAAAGCTGATTAGTAAAAACACTAAAAAAAAAAAATACCAAAAACAAAAACACTAATAAAATAAAACTAAAAAACCAACAATATAATACAACTACTAATTATGGTGTATTTTTAGGACCACGATCAAGGTGTTTTCGTTTAGTTCTAACTTCTAAACAACTATTGTAAAGTATAGGCACTATAATGTAAGCAATAGAATTAAAAAGAATTATTTTATAATTCTTTTTAGTTTAGGCACTATAATGTAAACAATAGAATTAAAAAGGAATTATTTTATCATTCTTTTTAAATAAAATTTATTTGTAATTAAGTTTATAAAAAGTCGTTCTAAAATTCACTTTATTCATATGTCATCATTTTATTTGTTCACATCAACATAGATTCCGATAACCATAATTTTGTATAAATAACATAGCAACACCATTAAGTTATATTTTTTTAGGAAAAAGAGTATCCAACCTCCTTTAATTTTGATCTTTTTATAAATCATTTCTATGAACTTTAAAACTTTCTTAATTATTCCATAAACTTTAATTAATGTCTCAATAGATCTTTTACGCTTAATTTAAATTTATTAATTTACCAACATAAAATTGTATAGTATCATTTTATTTGAATTTACATTAATTAAGAATTGTTTATTAATTTATTTATTAAAATTTAATTTTAAATATATTTTCTTTCTTCTAAAAAACAAATATTTTTTTTATTTTTTATAAGGAAGAAAATATATTTGAAATTAAATTTTAATAAATAAATTAATAAATAATTTTTAATTAATATTAATATAAATAAAATGATATCATACAATATTATTGTTAGTGAATTAATGAATCCAAATTAAACATAAAGATCTATTGAGACATTAATTAAAATTTATGGAATAATTAAAAAATTTTAAAGTTTGTGGAGATGATTTGCAAAAGAGTCAAAATTTAAGAGAGTTGTATACTCTTTTTTTCTTTTTTGTTTATTGCACTGGTTTTTTTTAAATTTTATATCTATAATTTTATATTTTAAGATGGAATGTGGTTAGAGTACTGACTAGATTTTATCCTTTTTGTTTGTTGAATGCTGATCTTTAATCTTTAATAAAAAAATTTCATCTAGAAAAAAAAATAATTAACAAACAAATATCTAGTACATGCTTGAATTGGCTTGTTTTGGTTTTTCTTTAAAAAACAATATAATCAAAATATTTCAAAGAGATTTTTATCTAAAAAGTTTTAACTTATAAAATATAATTCAAAGGCTCATATTCAATTCACCAAAAAAAAAAAAAGACTCATATTTGAACTTTAATAATTATGTGACTCGATTTTGTTTTTTTTGTTTGTGTCCATATTTTGGTGAACATCTACTATAAGTTTATAGACATGACTTAATACTTACATATAAGTTGTGTAAATAGAGTAGAAAAAGATTATTTAAATTTATTTTGACACATTAAATTATATTTTTATGGCCTGAAAAACCTATATAATTTTTATAATATTTGTCCTTTTTATTTTATTTTATTATTAATTTTATTAATAAGTTTGAACTTAATTTTAATTATATTTATTATTTAATGATACTGTAATTAATTACTTTGTTACATTTAATAGTAATAGTTAATATTTAATAATTGATAGCATTAATTGCACTTAAGGCAATTTTACTTTTTATACATATATATACTTGACATAATTATAATTATTAGTATAAATAGGAAGGATTAGCGCTTCTTATCACATTATCAACCCAACATGTTAGTATAAATAGGCGAATTTAAATTGAATGTTGCACCTTAGTCATGAGGTTACCAATATTAGTTGTGTGAATGGATTACAAGGAAATAGACAGTAGTAACAATAAGGACATTAATAAGATTTTTTTTTTTTTGGTGAATAAGGACATTAAAAGATAAAATACATCAGAAGATATATGTTCAGTTCCGAAACTAGTCTTCTTATCCCTAAAACAAAATCCTAAATATATCATATATTATCTAGATAATTATGCAGACTTTATATATTATCTTAATTATCAGATCTGGTATTACTATTAGAATATCTCAGTATTTGTTTAAAAAAAGAATATCTCAATATTTTATTGTAGAAATATGGAATCAATCAATTAATTAGTAATTTAATTTAATTGAGGAGTTTAAGAATTGTTTCCTAATTTTATAATATTTAATAATTTATTTTCTTATTTAATTAAGATTAATTGTATTTTTGTATCAGTAAAATAAGACTTGTAATTGATCTAATTGTGAGTATAAATAAGACTTTAGAGTGAGTATATTATGTCACGTTATAAACCCACCCACCCACCAGGAGATCAATATAAATGAATATCAATATTCAATATAATATTATTATTATTATTTTGAGTTGCACGCCCTTAGTTTCTCCTCTGTCGCTCCTTTTACGATGATGAATCCTTGTGATGAGGCTGCACAAGACGTAATAATCGTGGTTGATACTAGTGAAGAGGACTCGTCTGTGTTGCTGCAAATACATCGTAACATTGTTGCTTTACGCTTGAAAGACAACACATTTTACAAGATTTCTGACTTGCCTCATCCTGATCGCCATCACATTTTACACGTGATGCCCATAACTATAACTATATTCAGAGCTTGGCTTGTGTTTAATCTTGTTCTTACGTTACTTACCCCTTGTGCAGTTGTGTGTGTGTGTTTTTATTTTTATTTTTATTTTATCTGAATGCCTTTGCTTAATTTTATCTCCTCCTATTGTAGGTATAGTATGATTTTTATTCACTATTAATATTATACATAAGTTTAAATTAAGCTGGGGGTATCATAAGCCAATTATTCTGCAGCACACAGGCATGTGTTGATCTAGGAATTTTTTGAATTGGAAAAACTGAAGGGTCATTGCAATGCAGGAAAGTCCCATTAATTCCCCATATATATAAAATGCAAATTGTTTGCATGAATTGGGAGAATTTATAGTAGGTGCAGATGATGACCCTTCATTTTAAAGTATATTCGTGATTCATGATATTTTCAAGAGTTAGGATTTCGTCCAAGTTTAATAAATGTTGAGGCTAAGAGACACTTCATTTAAGATAAATATTTGCCTCTTCACGAAAAGGTCTAAGGTTTAATGCTGGGGTGTTCCGTTCCATGCATATACTGTGAAAACTGTTTCAGAGATCCATTTGTCAAATATTATTATAACGCCTAAATCTATTCCACTTGTTGATTTTAAATAAAATATTGTTTACCTTTTAAAAAAATGTTGTACGACTTGTTAGAGGTTTCATAGTTTTCGCATTCTTCCATTTTTAGTATTATCAGTTGCTGAGTTATCAAGTTACTAATATCATGATTCGTGTTCACTGGACATGATTTTAAGTTGTCTCTCAAACTTAGGGAAGATTTTGTTATTATTATTATTATTTGCACTAAACTTTTTGGAGTAATGCAATTAATGAACGAAGTAGGTTTAAACAAGAGCTCACAGTGAGCCATTATTGGCAATGCTCTGGCTCAGTTCCATGTTATAAATTTACTCTCACCGAAAAGGTCGTTTAGTTCTGTAGGCCTGAGTTGTGTAACAAAGTAATGCCTTTATTTTATTCAACTTTATATTTCAAAAAATATACTTTTCCAATTTTACCGCTTCAATGTCACTGTTTGGTGCTGGGACTTCAATAATTAAATGATTTTAGAAACACTAGCCATAGCCATAGCCAATTAGCCATAACATGTTTATTTATTCCCATTCTTGTTTTTCTTTCTCATCTTCTGCGCAAACAATATACATGTCCTATTTCATAAAAACAATATACGTCCAAGTGATGCTAACTAATGAAAGATTGATTGCCAAGCGCCACAATGGAATGGTTTAGGAGTATAGATAATACAGATTCTGAGTTCTCACAATAATTAAATATGTCTATTCAACTCTAGGAAGGCTTGTTATTTAAGTCACAGACTTGATCTTGCATAAAGAAGTATCCACCATAAAGAGCTCAATTACACATGAATGCTTCATAGATGACCCATTCAAGATATTAAAGCAATTTGAAAGGGGCATGGGTTCAAATCTACACTAGGGAATTTACAAGATCTACAGGCTATACAGAAAAGGCACCAACCTATCACTAGTTTGTTATAGAAGTCTAAGGAGTTGGCTACATCCCTTTATAAAAAACCTTGTTTTGGGAACCTATGTCTTCGTTAACAAGTCAACTTCAGAATTGTGGAGTTCTTCAAATTCCAGTTCCAGCTGCACACAAAGCAATTCTACAAGTAAATAAACATGTGAAATGAAATCAAATCATAGCAATAACATTTGCATATATTAGTCACCTTTGCTTGACTATGGGCCAGCTTCATCCTCCTATAATCTTCTTGTGCTTTCTTAGAACGGAACATGGCCTGTACACGTACTACAGACCTCTCAACACGTTCTTCAGCTTGTTTCCTACCAATCCGGAAGAAGTCCTCCTCTGTATCATTTTCCTGCTTCTCATCTTTCATTTCTTGGACAGGATTAACCTGGAGCCCGCGGAAGCCTTTTCTCTTTAAACGCCAACGCAAGATTGCTTTCTCAAGCACTCCAACAGACCAAATGATTTTACGATATTGCTTCCGCACTTGAAAGGCCCTGAAAGCAGCCTGCATTGGAATATATGCAATTAATTTTTTCCTGGATGTAAATTATAATAAGAACTCAAGAAGATGCAACTCAATTCAGTAAACAAATCTGTTGGTCTCATCTCATCTCTGAAAACCTGGGATTGAATTACACCTTAATTGCTAGGGTTTATAGTTTAAAGAGTATAGAGAAGACTAATCTCCTATCTTACATACTCAGAGGGCCTCCTATGAGCCAAGAAAAAGCAAAAGGAAACAAGAAACAAAATTCACACATATATAAATGACAGAGAGATATATAAATTATGCTCCCTACCCAACAAACAATGAAAATAACTATTCCCAGTGTCTCTATTGCTCCCTACACTGCTTCACTTCAATGGCCTCACTGCCAAGGCAGAGATGTGAAGGTGCTCTACTCAACAACTAGGCATTAGAAATTTTGTGAAGCTATGACTAAACAGGAAAGAAACTAAGCTTAGAAGCTCATTCCTAGATCCAATATTCCAGTGTTAATGCGTCAACATTCTCTCCAATGTATAAGCTCTATTTCAGATTCTGATTTAAGGGTAATCTTTGCCTTGATTGTGTCCATTTTGCTAACTTCTTTACAAACTGGTAAAAATTACTAAAGTCAATGAGGAAGAAAAATAATTGACTTGTCAAGCTCAGATGTATGGTCACTAAAAGTGCTTGGATGAGCATGACAGCCCTCATAACTTGTGGAACAAGCCATGTTAAGATTTGTGCCAACTGACATGAATCCGCAGTCAATCAATCCAAAAAATGACTCAAATAAATAACATCAATTTTCAATATGACATGTTTACTCAGGACAATCAACAATAACAGAGGCAGGAAGAGTAGCTCTTACTTGAATTTTAATAGCTTGACGTCGCATTTGGAGAAAGTCTCTACGGAACTTCCATGTTCGGAATGTATGCTGGATCCGAGCAGCAGCTGCCATCATTTTCCTTGTCTCAAAGTTGCGAAAGGCATGTTGAATCTTCATTGCTGCTACAATTTGGCGTGCTTCATCCTCTGGACTGCAAAATTTAATTGCATTAGATTTCAATTTTAGTGAGTGCTCCCTAAAGGCAGATTGTATGCGTCCTGCTGCCTCGGCAGCCGTTCGGTAAGCTGCCAACGATTCTTTTAGGTTCAGCTCCTCCTCGGTAAGGTTCTCAGAATTTACTGGATCAGTGGTGCTAGTTTCCAGCGAGCCACTGATATTTCCAGCTAAGCTCATGTCATTGAACTGCTCAACCAGAGACTTTTCTGAAAGATAAGCAGCTAAACCATCATATCCCTTCATATATGCAAGATCAGCAGCAGTACATCCACCAGGATCTCGTGGAGTTGGATCTGTAATTAAGTTTGGCTTTGCACCAGAAGACAACAGAGTTGCAACCATTTTCTCCCTGCAGACACAAATTTTAAATCACATAAACAATGAAATGTTCATTCAGGTTCATTAGTAGATTTGAAGGAAGAAATGCTTATAAGAAAGTATTACTATATGGACAACCTACTGTGCCTAAATTCATGATAAAATCACATCACATAGGTTACATTTATGTCTGTTTATCTTTAGGGAAAAAAGAAACTGAAAAGAACTTGAACAGTAAAGCCATGTCAGAAATCGATTTTTAGGTCAATGTGGTTGCAGCAAGGCTAACTGTTTAAAACAAGTGGGGAATACGTGTATCATACCTTCCATAATATGCTGCCCAATGAAGAGCTGTCCATCCAAATTTGTCACGGAAATCCAGCGACAAGCCTGACCAAGAAAATAAGGAAACAGCCCAAGTATATTCCAAAATTGCACATAAATGGATTACACCTTGGCCTTGTGCATCATATTCAGTAGTCTTACAGCCTAAGACAATTCGTTCCAAAAGCCATTCCTTTAGTCTGTTTTTCAATGCAATTTCAAACAAGTCATCTTTTGCTTGTGGAAATGAAGTTGTTCTGTCATCAGTTGACTTCATCAAGTATTGCCAACTTTTGAAAATATATGATGTTTTGAAGGCAAATTTCCTAGCCTCTTTCAGTGCATTAGATGATACTTTACTAGAGAAAATATCAAGGCTCTTTTGTGTAGCAAAGAGCAAATGAGCAAGCCTAATCTGAAGTCGGAACTTGTCCCAGTCAAATTTCTCATCCATAGAAGCAGCAGGATCATGCAAAACAGGAGAATGGTACTCAAAATTAACAACTTGGCTAATAGGCTTATGGCCATCGCAGCTCAGATAGAGATTCACAACTCCAGGAGAATGTGGTGATACCCAGCATCGGTAAACCCCAACCTGAACAATTTCTACAGGAACACTTACATCACCACAGACACACAGTAGATTGGACTTTGCAAGGTGTTGATAGTCATTATGAAATAATCCAGTTACCAGGACCTGCAAGAAGTAAAGGGCCAAAGAAAGCCCAGTTATAATTGCAAAATAATGGCAGCAAACATACGAATTGATCATAAGGCAAGTATTTACTGTAAAATTTTAAGTTACAATACACACATGAAGATGCGCATGCTTGTAGCCAGAGTGCTACTCATGACGCCTACTGAAAATGCATTTTTTTTACATGAAAAGAATAAAATGCATATTCCTCGTGGAGTTTTAGATTTTGTAGTTTAAAGCTTTGGAATTCAACAGGTGTATTATATTGTCCAGGAATGAACGAAAATGCTGAGAAATCAACTAAGAAACTAAATACTACATATAGTGGGAAAGAAGGATGCAATTATAACAGGAAATAATTACTAGCAAGTAGACATGAGAATAGCAAAAGGAAACCTTTGTTTTCTCAGTGGAAGACGCCCATGCAGGGGACACCTCAGTGATATTAAATACTTGTTCTGGCAGAGAAGATTGCTGATTATCCACCACCAGCGACGAATATGGTTCATGAACAGATGAAGAAATTGAGGATTTAAGAGTTGACTCATCTACAGAATATGGTGAATCAGATATGATGTTGTTTATCCACATTCCAAAGCTGTCCTGACTTTGGAAGCCTTCATTGACCAAAGTGTCCAAGGAATCAACACCACCCAAAGAGATAGGACAATTGTGCTGAAGATTAACACTTTCTGGAAAACTGTGAGGAGCACTATTGCTCCCAGCAATCGGCTGAGTTAAATTATCAAAAGAAGGAATTTCTGCAGAAGGATTGCTGGCTACCTGGTGATAAAAACCCTATATAGGTTACAACACCAGCTATTACAAAGCAAGTATCACTGAAAGAAAGAAAGAAAGAAAAGGGAGAAGGAGGCAGAAAAGCAAGAGGACATAAATTAGAGCCACACAATTTCATTATTCTAACAAAAACCTTATATCTTTTATCTATTGATTATATACTGACACTTTTTACTGTCAATTTAAGTGATATATAGAATATAATTTATATTGCATGCATATAAGTGAGAAAGAGAATATACTATCCACCTAGTTTCTTCAACCTCAGTAAGTGGGAACAATTGACTTAAGTCTTAGCAAAAGCGAACACCAAGAAAACAAGTAAAAAGTGCTAAAAAGAAAAACACAACCATGACTTCAAGATCGTTTCAAGGCCTCTTCTTTTAAATGGCTGTGGCTTTTGATATGTGATTACTGGTGATTTGAAAAATAATATAAAAGAAAAACAGTTTTTAACTTCCTATCATCAACAAGAACAATAATTTCAATAATGAGACAAGACACATGCAATGCTCGATGCTAGATATAATCTCAATGCTTGCCTGAGCATCTACCAAATCTTTTGTCAAATAAATATAATAAAGCCATCTCTTATCACATATACTTTGAAGAGGATGATAGATTCTTACAATAAATTTAAAAGGGCTAACAACAAGGAGGCAAACTTTTTGTGGCTGTGTGCAGCTTTTGCTGCTCTTTGGTGTGTTTGGTTGGAACAGAATGTTAGAAATAACAATTTAATGTGGCCCATATATTGAATATTAGTATTGCTTGATATTCTTAGAGCTGTTACAAATTCAAATGGGAGCAGCAGTTACAAAAGGTGATTATTGGCTCTTAATGGAGGAGCTAATGAAGGAGCAGTTACAATTCTGCAATCATGAGAGGGTCCCTAGCCTTGCCTATAAAAGCCTGTGATGCTCCATTGGTTCACATACTATAGAAAAGGCAAAGGCCAGAAGATTTCTCTCCTTTCTCTGAAACTGGTTGCTGGTTCGTGAAGGTGTTTGTTAGATTGCTTGAGAGGAAGAGTGCTTGATAACAATGGCTACTAGTGGAGGTAGGCTTCCGCATTCTTCTTTAATCATATATTTATGATAATGCTTATATCATGGACCAATGACAATCAGATGAATATATTGAATATTCAACATTGAGGTCTAACAATTGGTATCAGAGCTATCACTATAGTCTTGTTATTCAGATATTTTGCTATGTTCTTTAGTATTGATTTTCGT
This sequence comes from Ormosia emarginata, assembly GCA_029884605.1. Taxonomy (NCBI): domain Eukaryota; kingdom Viridiplantae; phylum Streptophyta; class Magnoliopsida; order Fabales; family Fabaceae; genus Ormosia; species Ormosia emarginata. The sequence continues at coordinate 22,825,284 of JAQQTP010000059.1, read as the reverse complement.
TTTGGATTGGATCAATGGTTATTTTTATTGTATGAATTGCTTTAAAATTCAAGTTTTAAAATTCAGTATTGCATTCATACACTATTTCGTTCTGTGCGTATTGTGTCCATCAATAAAAGGTTGATTATTTCATTTGAATATGTCATTTGAATACTTCACGTCAAATTGATTTAGTCCAGAATATGGTTTTGGTATTGATTTGATCACATGATGAATTACTTTATGATGCCACCATTTTAGCGTAAAGGATCAGAAATATAGGCTTGAATTATTATTATATTTAATATATAATAATGATGTCCATAATGTGGTTTGGCCATGAAATTGATTTTATTGAAATTTGCTTATGCTTTCTGATATGGATGCTGGATGGATATGGAGGCAATATTATAAATAATATTATAAAAAAAATAAAGATGCTTTCTGCTATTCATAAGGCAATATTTTTTTTTTAAAAAAAAGTGCAGGAAACATTACGGTGCTGTTTTTTTTTAATAATTTAAAAGTGCATTTATTATTTTAAATTGTTATTAATTGTAATTAATGATTTCAATAATAATGGAAGGTGTTTTTTATTGATATGATTCTTGTATCATTATTTGTGCTTATTTAATTCTTTTAAGCATGTGTCAACAAGAATTTTTGTGTATCATATGAGTTAAATATTCTGGATTATTGTTTAAATTACATTGTATGATTACATGTTTGGGAATAACCATAGCATCCTAGGAATTGTAATAAAAGAATTATTACTTGGCCCCATAGGGAGGTACTAGTTAATCAAGATTATAAAATGGACTAAAGATCATGATAAAATATTTCTAAGCCCACATGTATGATTTATTTTATTATGATGTTTAATTATGTCCATAAATAAAGTTTGTAAATTCTATGCATGATTTGCACCTCTGCCCATAGAAAGGTTTGAATTTACTTGTTAATTTTTTATTCGTAGCATTAATATTAGTAATCCTTATATTGCTGTTGTTCCTACTAATACCTTTCTTAAGTCTCAAATTCCTATGTTGATTGGTGATAATTATACTGATTGGAAAGAACAAATTCTCTTGACATTGGGGTGTATGGGATTGGACTTAAGCACTAAGTGTGGATGAACCACCCATTCTTGCGGAAGGAAGTGCTCAAGAAGAAAAGGCTAACTATGAGCGGTGGGAGCGATCTAATCGCTTAAGTTTGATGCTTGTTAAGTCTCATATAAGCAAGAGCATTAGGGGATCTATTCCCGAATGTGATAAGGTAAAAGCTTATATGAAGGCTATTGAGGAGCAGTTTGTTAGCTCTTACAAGTCGCTGGCCAGCACCTTAATGAAGAAGCTTTCAAGCATGAAGCATGACAAAATTCGGGGTGTGCGTGAGCACATCATGGAAATGAGGGATACTGCTGCTAAACTTATGTCCCTTGAAGTGAAAATTTCTAAATCATTTCTTGTGCATTTCATACTCAATTCTCTTCCTGCGGAATATTGTCCTTTCAAAATATCCTACAACACACATAAGGATAAATGGTCAATCAATGAACTTCTGACCATGTGTGTTCAAGAGGAGGAGATATTGAAGCATAAGACACTTGAAAGTGCTCACATGGTGACTCATGATAAAGGACATGGGAGAAGAGGCAATGGTGTTCCTGGAATCTGCAAAACAGCTCACATGAAGCGGAATGGGAAGAAGGGAAATTGTTTTTTCTGCAAAAAGGCTGGACACATGAAGAGAGATTGTCCTAAATACAAGAAATGGCTCGAAAAGAAAGGTAATTTTGCCTTAACTTGTTTTGAATCAAATTTCATTGAAGTTCCTAGCAATACTTGGTGGATTGATTCAGGTTCTACAATTCACATTGCTAATAATATGCAGGGCTTTCTAAACCTGCGGAAACCAGTGGGAAGTGAACAAAGCATCTATACGGGAAATCGGATGAGTTCACATGTGGAGGCTGTTGGGACTTATAAACTTGTTTTGAATTCTGGATTTTGTTTGCTCTTGGAAAACACTTTATATGTTCCATCATTTTCTAGAAATTTGGTTTCTGTTTCTAAACTTACTCGTACTGGTTATCTGTTTTATTTTCGTGATGTTTCTTTTGAACTATTGCATGATAATAAAGTTGTTGGTTCTGGAATTTTGGTTGAAAATTTATTTAAGTTTGAATTAGATCCTATTTTTGAAACAAGTCTCATAGCCTTATATACCACCAATGTTGGTGCTAAGCGAAGTATTGTAAATGAGGATTCCTTTATGCTTTGGCATAAGAGGTTGGGGCACATTTCTCTTGAAAGACTTAAGAGATTAGTAAAAGAAGGAATTCTTAAGAATTTTGACTTTACTGATTTTGGTACTTGTGTGGAATGCATAAAGGGAAAGCAAACCAACAAGACCACTAAAGGTGCCAAAAGAAGTAGTGAGCTTCTTGAAATTATTCATACAGATATCTGTGGTCCGTTTCCCACGCCTTGTTTAAATGGTCAGAGATATTTTATCTCTTTCATTAATGACCATTCAAGATTCATGTATCTTTATCTTCTGTTTGAAAAATCAGAAGTACTTGATGCTTTTAAAGTTTTCAAAGCGGAAGTAGAGAAACAAAAGGATAAGAAAATAAAAATCGTAAGATCAGATAGAGGTGGAGAATATTATGAAAGATACACAGAGAAGGGACAACAACCTGGTCCATTTGCTAAGTTCCTTATAGAAGAAGGTATTGTTGCCCAATATACTATGGCTGGTACACCATAACAAAATGGTGTTGCTGAAAGAAGGAACCGCACACTTATGGACATGGTTAGAAGCATGATTAACAGTTCAAAGGTATTACCTATGTCCTTATGGAGTGAAGCCTTGAAAACCGTTGTATATGTATTAAATAGGGTGCCATCTAAGGCTGTTCCAAAGACACCTTTTGAAATTTGGAATGGATGGAAACCTAGTTTAAGACATTTACATGTATGGAGTTGTCCAGTTGAAGTAAGGATTTACAATCCAAACATTGGGAAATTGGACTCAAGAACCACCAGTGGCTATTTTATTGGTTACCCAACCAACTCCAAAGGGTATAAGTTTTATTGTCCTTCACACACTCCTAAAATAGTTGAAGCTAGAAATGTGAAATTTCTTGAAGATCATGAAGTTAGTGGGAGCGGAAATTCTCAACAAATGGAATTTGAGGAAATAAGGAAATCACATGTGATACCTCAAAGAGCAATAGAGTTAGTTAGTGTTCAACTTAATTAACATGATACGATTGAACATCAGCCAACTCATCAAGAACCACTTGTTGAGAATATACCACATGAGGAACCTACTAATATAGAACCTATTGATTAAGAGCCAATAGCATTAAGGAGATCTACAAGAGATAGAAAATCGGTAATTTCTAGTGACTATATAGTGTACCTTCAAGAGTCTGACTATGATGTTGGACCTAAGGATGATCCTACTACATTTTCACAAGTCATGAGTAGAGAAGACTCTAAATTGTGGTATGATGCCATGAAAGATGAAATGGAGTCTATGGCTAAAAATCAAGTTTGGGATCTAGTAGAATTACCAAAAGGAGTTTCTCCTGTTGGTTGTAAATGGGTTTTTAAAACCAAAAGAGATTCAACCGGTAATGTCGAAAGATATAAAGCAAGACTTGTAGCCAAGGGCTTTACTCAAAAAGAAGATATTGAATATCATGAAACCTTCTCTCCAGTTTCTAAGAAGGATTCATTTAGAATAATCATGGCCTTAGTAGCTCCTTTTGATCTAGAGTTACATTAAATGGAAGTGAAAACAACTTTTCTCAATGGGGATCTTGAGGAAGAAGTGTACATGTCACAACCTATGGGCTTTGAAAGTGACAAAGGTAATCACTTAGTTTACAAGCTTAGAAGATCTATATATGGGCTAAAACAAGTATCCCGCCAATGGTATATAAAGTTTCATAATGTCATTTCCAAATATGGATTTGAGGAAAATGTGGTAGACCAATGCATATACCTCAAGGTTAATGGAAGTAAATTTATCTTTTTAGTCTTATATGTAGATGACATTTTACTTGCAAGCAGTGATTTAGGTCTCTTGCATGATACAAAACTTTTCTTATCACAAAACTTTGATATGAAGGATATGGGTGAAGCCTCCTATGTCATTGGCATAGAGATTCATAGGGATAGACCTCTAAGGACATTGGGATTATCTCAAAAGGCCTACATTGAAAAAGTTTTGAAAAGGTTTAATATGCAGAATTGTTCATCAATTGCTGCACCTATAGTTAAAGGGAAAAAATTCAATCTTAATCAATGTCCCCAAACAACATTGGAACAAGAGGAGATGAAAGGCATTCCTTATGCTTCAGCAGTAGGAAGTCTCATGTATGCTCAGGTCAGCACTAGGCCTGATATTGCATTCGCGGTAGGAATGTTGGGAAGATATCAAAGTAACCCAGGCAAGGAACATTGGAAGGCAGCAAAAAAGGTTATGAGATATCTTCAAGGAACTAAGGATTACAAGTTGACATACAAGCACTCTGATGCTTTGGAAATAATAGGATATTCAGATTCGGATTTCGCTGGATGCACGGACTCTAAGAAGTCCACTTCGGGCTATATTTTCTTTTTAGCAGAAGGTGCTATCTCTTGGAGAAGCAAAAAGCAAACAATTGTTGCGTCATCCACTATGGAAGCGGAATTCATTGGTTGCTACGAAGCCACATCACAGGCTAAATGGTTGAAGAATTTTGTTTATGGTCTTCAAGTTGTCAATTCAATTGAAAGACCAATAAAGATCTTATGTGATAATTCGGCTGCAATATTCTTTTCAAAGAATAATAAAAGCGGAAGCCGAAGTAAGCATATTGATATTAAGTTTTTGGTCGTAAGAGAAGACATCAAAAAGGAGTTAGTCTCCATAGAATATGTAGACACGAAATCCATGATTGTTGATCCATTAACTAAAGGATTGCCGGCTAAAGTGTTTCAGGATCATGTGATTCGTATGGGTCTCATTAGTTAATCTTGATATTTATGCCTTTTCATTTATTATATGACTTTGTGCACATTATGTTTGTCATGTAAAGTTATGGTTCGTTTGGATCAATAAAGTTTGGACCCTATTTTAGTCACTTGGAAAGAATTATGCATTGTAATACATGGAAGGAAATGTTTGTCTTAAAACATAACCGCCATGATTCATGTATGGTAATTTCTAGGTGATTATCAGGTACATTAAGCTTAAGTTGACAAATTATTTTTGTGGCCATATTTAATTGTCAAAAATAAGGATTATCGCTGATAATATACAGGCCAAGTGGGAGAATGTTAGAAATAACAATTTAATGTGGCCCATATATTAAATATTAGTATTGCTTGATATTCTTAGAGCTGTTGCAAATTCAAATGGGAGCAGCAGTTACAAAAGGTGATTATTGTCTCTTAGTAGAGGAGCTAATGAAGGAGCAGTTACAATTCTGCAATCATGAGAGGTCCCTAGCCTTGCCTATAAAAGCTTGTGATGCTCCATTGGTTCATATACTACAGAAAAGGCAAAAGCCAGAAGATTTCTCTCCTTTCTCTGAAACTGGTTACTGGTTCGTGAAGGTGTTTGTTAGATTGCTTGAGAGGAAGAGTGCTTGATAACAATGGCTACTAGTGGAGGTAGGCTTCCACATTCTTCCTTAATCATATATTTATGATAATGCTTATATCATGGACCAATGACAATCATATGAACATATTGAATATTCAACATTGAGGTCCAACACAGAATGCCTGCATTTAAAGGTTCTCTCTTTGCCCAGAGATTTGCTTTGGAATAGGGTTGTGTTTTTGGCCCCTCTCAGGCGCTTAGCTCAAAGCTGTTTCAAGGGTGTTTCCATTTCCAATATGCAAAGAGATTGGGCAGCCTTGCTGCATTCTTCAATCTTTCTTTTTCCTCGTTCTTTTTTTTTCAGAGGATATCTTATCCTCCCCCTAGTTGCACTTTACTTATTTTCTCTCTAATAAAAATTCTTTTTCTAAATGAAAGCAAAGCATAGAGCAGAATAATGAACATAAATGAAAGAAAGATAATATTATCTTACGTTGCCAAAACTTCCGTTGAGTAAACTTTCATTTTGTTGATCCAAACATGGAAGATTGCCTGCAAAAAGTTAAATTTATGGTTATAAAATAATAAGGTTCTTTCCCAACAAGCGACTGGTTCTGCTAAAGCACAAACAATTACCTCCATTACATATGGTAGAGGTATTATCATTTGAAACCACTAGGTCATCCCATTCAAGTGTATTAATCTCATGAAGCCTCAGTTCATGATTTTTAACTGTTAAATTGTCATTAAGCCCTGTTTATCTCCAAAACAGTAAAAGGGATGAGAATATATATATAACTAGTCAAGGAACGAAAGCTACAGTATCCATGACAGTAAAAACAGTAACCAAATTTGTATAGCATCATAACCAATAAACAAAAAGAGTCTTATTTACTGCTTCCTTCGGAAAGATGGGCAGAAGAACAGAATGGTGGGAGTGGGTGGAATAAAACTATACAATGTATAAAGACATGCACATTGCACATGTTTTTTCTCTTAACTAATTATCCTGCTTCTCTTTTTTTTCTAACAAACCCTTAACATCTTCTGTATTAAAAGATCCCAATGTTTCAAAGAAATGTAGTAAGCCTTGCATACTGATAGCTCAAGAGTATAACTTATAAGAAGATAGACTGCAACCATCTAAAATTTGTTTCTCACCAGCAGCATAAATTCTGTTGGTCCCAGAATCTAAGTCTTCTAATAAAATCTGCGGTGCAGTTGAATCAAAGACACAACTTGAATTTGAATTTACAGGAGAACCTTGCAACTGTATCATAAATCACAACCTATCGAAGGTTAGAAAGCCAAATTTTATTAATTAACCAGATCAAATGGTAAAGCATAAATGGCACATATCCAAAGTGGGACTTGGCATACCCTCAAACACACGTTATGGTAAACAACACTATACAAGATGCTTCAGAAAACCCAAAAAACAAAAGAACAGAACCTGTGCAATTCACACAGAGAATAAATGAAATTTCCAACCAGACCAACTGAAAAACATGGTTGGTGTATAATTAGACATCATTTTCATGCATCCAGACATGTTTGAATGCCTAAAATTACATTACTGATCTAAGGATCACAAACTGTAATGATTTGATTGTGACAGTAAACATATATGGTCTTTCTATCGGGCAAAGCAACATACCCATAGCAAACCTTAGTCATCTTTTCTGCGGTGAAATTAAATTTTTAAAAGGAAAAAGGAAGAAAGAAAATGATGAACACAACCTCCTGTGTTTCACGATAATGAACAAGGACTATGTGCTCCAGACTCCTGAAAAGAAAATAATAACAACAATCGTAAGTCACATTACAATTTGCAAACTTCTTTTTATTGTTTAACCAAAAAATTCTCAAGAAATACATAACCACCGTTACTAATTCATAATTCAGAAATATGGACATGTGTAACATATTGGAATTGGAGCCTTAAGAGTCAAGCTAAACATTGATATACATACTTATCAAGCAACCAATAACATCTACGAACAAAGCTCGGGTTATCTTGGCCATGTGCATAATATACGTGGATCCTTTCTTCATTACCAACCTGATTGAAGGGGAAAAACAGAATAACCAGAAAGAACGTAAAAAATCAGATACATGCATCATTAGTGACTCAATCTAACATCAGAATCACATATAACAAAAACTGTAGGAAGAAAAGTTGATCATAGAAAATAACCACTGTAATCTGGTGATAAGATTAAGAGAATAAACATAATGTATTCCCCAAACGTTACCCAGAAAGAACGACACAAATGTGACAAAACATAGTACACAAACTGTAGATGTACAAAGCGAAGAGAATGTATTATACAGATCAAACATTACCCAATTAGTTAATTCATACTTCTAAATCTAACAGAAGTGATACCTAAGCCTAGTAAATGTCAAAATTCCCAACAACAAATTACTACTCATGGAAGAAAGCACTTTGAATTGAAGACAGTATCAATAAAACTGGTAAAGTACACAACTAAGCTTCAGGAAGCACCCTGTCTTTCAAGATTTAACCTTTTTTGGTACAATGGTGGCAGGTGGTTTAAACCTATAACCTTATGCAAACTACCCAAACCCCTCACCAATAACCCAATCCTAGCGGCTTATTTCAAGATTTAACCTAACTTCATGCTTATCAGGCTACTTGCTATACTCCATCATATTTATGTCAAAAAATTTTAGTCCCTTCACACTCCATATAAACAGAAAAAGAGAAGTATTTGATCATCTTTTTATCAAAGTAAATATCCGCTTAATCATAAACATGATAAATTATCCCCTCTACTCCTCTAGATATAAGTTACAACAACAACAATCAATCCTTATATCACTAGGTGGGGTTGGCAACATTGATCAATCAATGCCATTGGCCTCTATAAAAAACCAAAGTTTCAGTAAAACCATTTAGATATTCCAAATAAAAGGGATAGAGGAAAACATAACAAAACATAAGGAGAAACCATTTAAAAAGACCAAATTCAATATAGGAGAAACCATTAAAACCCCCCTGAATAAATGTTCAAGAAACTAAATTCAATAGGCTACTTGCTACCACAAAATTTCAAATAAACACCCAAGAAAATGAAAATCCTCACTTTTAAGTGCTCATGGGCTTCTTTAACAGTTTTCCCATCATTTTTCTTTTTCCAGTTGTGCCCATCTTTTCGGAAGTTCCTAAGCATCTTGCGGTCAAATAATACAATAGTTCCACCTGTTTCACACAGAAAATAGTAATATAACATTACCACTGGTATTTGAGTCCCTGTCTGACACCATATAATTCTTAATATAGTAAAAACTTGTTATTTAGATGCAAAATAACTACTTAATCAAGATTTCATTTAATAGATCTATGAATGAACAATGCCAGAAGTCAATCATAGAGAGACTTTATATTGCTTTATATTCATGACATATATACTTGAACAAAGCATAAATGTGTGCATACACTTTTTTGTTACACGTCTTTTACTATTTGTTAAGAATTGCTTCAACAGGAATCGAAGGGTCTAGAAGTTTACAAAATTTATAACACAAGCTGCAAATCACGAAATGCTCTGGAGCAAGAATATCAAAATGTTTTATGGAAATTAAGAAATAGAAGTTAAAAAAGATAGGAATGCATAGGATGAGAAATAGTCTATATGAAAATGCATATATACTTTACAAACGTCAACTTGCTGCTAATAGGAATATATAATTACTTTTGGGCAAATGCACAGGCTTGACAAGGATCGTGAAATATTTGTGATTACAGAGTATGGCATGAATCTCATTGGGACGAAGCCATCTGCTTTTTGCTTCCTCCATAGTGTTCGCAACATCCAGCTCTGTGCCATATATAAGAATCAGAACAACAAATCAAAAAGAGATGATTAATATACATTGAACATTGACCAAGCAATTGGTAATAGTGGTAATATTTGCAGTGGGAAGCAAATAGCAACAGAAATGCATAGTGAATACATACTTTGTCATCTTCCTTTCAACCCCATGTTAAAAAGTACAAGTTTCTATACCATACTACCGTATTGAACCAAAAGTTTGAGCCACACTTTCACATCCAGAGATTTTAATCTTCTACTTCGTTTCATTAATTCCTTTCTGATACAGCCTAACAAAAACTAATATTGGTATGCTAGTTTGACATCTCAGGTGATTTACTGAATCTTGGGACCAAGCCTTGTAAAGTCATGAACCTTCTAGCTTGATGTTACTACATTTTATTTGAACATCTTGTAGAATCCACAAAATTAATATATTCTGCAGTCGTCGCTGCATGAGATACAGATACTAACAAGTAACAATTACTAAATCTTAGACATTTTACCTTAATACAAGAAACAACTTTCTCAGTTAGTTTTCTACTTCTACTCGCAGTTCTCATAGCAAACACAATCCATGGAATTTACTAAAAACATTATCTAAGTGGAATTCAGCAACGTTGAAGTCAGTATAGTATTTTGGAAAAAAAATATAGAGTCAGCCTGAACTTTCACCCTTTTGCAAATTATTACCATAAACTTAAAAATCTTTTTAATTAATCCCTAAACTTTAACTAATGACCCAATAAATCATTCCGTTAAATCACTAATGAAGATGTCATGTGACATCATCCTACTCATCTAAGCTCATTAAATCTGGACCGTTGATTTTTTTATTCATTAAAACCTCATTTTTTTAAATTATATTTTACTCTTAACAAATTGAATAAAAAAACTAAATAATTTAGTTCACCATGCAGGTAAACGAATTTCGTTTTCTTGTTTTAAAACAATTTAATTTTTTTATTTAATTTGTTAAGAGTAAAATATAATTTAAAAAAAAAAGAGAAAATAGTATAGAGTCACCCTGAACTTTCACCATTTTGCAAATCATCACCATAAACTTAAAAATCTTCTTAATTGATTCGTAAACTTTAACTAATGACCCAATAAATCCTTTCGTTAACCAATCTATTAAATTACTAACGGAAATGCCACGTGACATCATCTTACCCATCGAAGCTCATTAAATCTGGACCATTGATTTTTTTATTCATTAAAACCTCATTTTTTTAATTATATTTTACTCTTAACAAATTAAATAAAAAAAGTAAATTATTTTAAAACAAAAAACAAAATTCGTTTACCTACACAATGAACTAAATTATTTAGTTTTTTTATTTAATTTGTTAAGAGTAAAATATAATTAAAAAAATGAAGTTTTAATATATAAAAAAATCAATGGTCCAGATTTAATAAGCTTAGATGAGTAGGATGATGTCACGTGGCATCTCCATTAGTGATTTAACAGATGATTAACGGAAGAATTTATTAAGTCATTAGTTAAAGTTTATGGATTAATTAGGAATATTTTTAAGTTTATGGTAGTGATTTGCAAAAAGATAAAAGTACATGATGACTCTATCATCTTTTCCCTAAAAAAATGAGGTTTTAATGAATTAAAAAATCAACGGTCCAGATTTAATGAGCTTTAATGGGTAGGATGATGCCACATGACATATCCGTTAGTGATTTAACAGATAGTTAAGAAAAAAAATTATTAAATCATTAGTTAAAATTTATGGATTAATTAAGAAAAAATTTACGTTTATGGTAATAATTTACAAAAAGGTGAAAGTTAATGATAACTCTATATTCTTTTCCTTAGCATTTCAAATATACGGTAAAAGAATATTCCAGTATTAAGTCTGTTGACAAACAAGGAAAAATTGGTTTCTAATATACAAAAACAACATAAAACCTCGGGGAGTTGCGACGGTACCCTGGTTTTTTTTTCCCCTTGGTACTGATACCCTTAATAAGTTGTCAAACAATGATTTTTGGTTGGTTCTCACAAAAAAAATTTGAAGTCCATCAAGTATAAATAACAACTAACACCAAAGTAATCTCCAAAACCCCGTATTTCCTTGTTGTTTTTCAGAAATACCAGAAAAGTTCACACTTGATCCCAGAGACACAATCTACAACCGACACCCTTTCTTTTTCACTCCTGGCTTTCCTCAAAAATCACACGCTTGCATTTTTAGGAGCAAAAACTAGCTCTAAATGCGACCAAACAACAAATAATGAAAATTTTACAGATCAAAAGTCAAACTTTCTTCTCACCCACGAAAGAAAACCATGATATGAAAATTTTCAAAATTGAAACTTGATGATGCTTGAATCCAAAGACCAACAGGAAGGGAGGAGGGAGAAAATGCGTGAAGTACGTACCCTGCAATGTGTGGAAGCCATGTATCTCTGAACTCACAAGCTCCCCCGTTAAGTTGTGTGCCATCACAGAAGAAATCTATGAGTTCAAATTCCCAATACCTTCTTCTCTCACCGCAAACTCAATAATTGCATAACTTACAACCTTTGAAAAAACAAAAACAAAAACTCAGCAAACACATGGTTAAACGAAAGGGAACAACAATCAACATAGTCAGATTATAATCAATCAAAAGTTGGAAGCAGAAAACAACAAAAAGGGGTCAAAAATCAAAAGGGCTGGGAGAAAATGCAGAAAAGGTGAGAAATTTACCTGATTGCGGAGAAAAGTCGGATTGGAAGAAAGAAGAAGGACAGTCGAAGCTGAATGACTTTATTAGTGTTTTATATATTAAATTAAATAGAAAAACACGACTTTTTTGGGTGCGCATTGTACGATGATGATAGTGTTATTAAATTATTTAATATGTAATTTAATTCCGTGCGAGGAAATTAAAATAAGAGTTTTAAGTAGTGTATTAAAAATTGAGTTCAACGTTGAATCTGAACTATGAAACTGTTAGTTTGAACAATATTTAAATTATAGTTGATAAATTTAAGAGTTGTTTGTAACTTAAATTTATTGAATCTGAGTTTGAAAGATTGTTTTTGGTTCAACTACTTTTGAAAAAAAGTATGTTAGTAACCGAAAAAAAAAACAACCCAAATAATATTACATTACGTTCGAGGCATCCTAACTCACTTTTAAAAATCTTAACTACAATCCAAACACACACTTAATTAATTCACTATTTTCTCTTCTATTCCTTTTTCGTTTTCTGTTGTTGCACTCGGTTAAATAAATAAAGAGAAATGTTTTATTTTTTTACATAATTTTTTTATTACTTTTTTAATTATTAAATAAAAAATATTAAATATTTTTTATATTTTTATTATATTAGATATATTTATTTTTTATTTAATATTTTTTATTTAATATTAAAAAAACTTTATAAAAAAATATAATATTATTCATAAATAAATAAATATATATATTAGTCTTTTATATATTAAATAAATAAATCATTTTTTAGGTGTGCATTGTCTAATAATAATATTCTATTAAATTAATTAATATTTAATTCCGTGCAAGGAAATTAAAATTAGAGTTTTAAATAATGTATTAAAAATTGAGTTAAATTATGGATTGAATTAGTTAAACTATGAACTTAACATATTTTTAATTTAAATAATATATTTAATTATGATTTAATTATGATTTAATTAAATTTAATTAATTAAACTAATTAATTATGATTTAAAGATCTTATCAACTCAATTTTTTATTCAGTTTTTAAAATATTAATTTTAAGAATATTTATTAAAAAATAAAAAAAATATTTTATTTTTTGTTTAATATTTTTTATTTTAAATTATTTAATTAATATATTTTTTAACAAAATCTTTAAAATATTTTTTTTAATAAGTTGTCTTATGACATTTAATAAGTGCTTATTAAAGGATTTAAAATAAAATATTTTACATAAAAAATAAAAAAAATAATTCTTAATATATTAAATATTTTATTTTAAATCTTCATGGTGCTTTTAAGACAATTTTTTTAGTAAAATTATTAAAATAAAATAAAACTGCACATGTGACAGCACTATTTTTTTAGGTACTTTTGGCAGAATTTTTTTACGGTGGGACGATGCGTAGCATATTATTGTAGATTACAGACAGGAGCTACATCTTTTAACGAATCCCCGTACAGATTCATTTAGATTGGCCAGTGTGAGTGTGACGGAATTCGCGATTCCGCTTTAAGTAAAATAATAATAATTTAAATAATATTATTTATATAAATTGAATTACATTAAATTAATTATATTTTAAAAATATATTCAATTTAAATTAATTTAACTCGATTTAGATTTAATCGATTTAATAATCTTTTGGTCAAATTTTTTAAGTCTACACTGTTATGAGTTAAAAATAATTTAACTTTTTAAAATAAAAATAATCTATTTTATATATTTAAAATAATATTTAATTATTTAAAATAAAAATAATATGTACAAAATTAGACTTATTATAAATAAAAATATAAATTTTATAATAAATAAATATATTATATACTATTAATAGATTTAGATTAGATTCAATTGATTTTAAAAATTAAAATTAAAAATAATTTTAATTCAATTAATTTTAAAAAATAAATAAAAAATTAAATTTATTCAAATTTAATAATTAATTTTTATTTTTAATTTAATTTTTAATTTGAATTAGATTTAATAACTTTATTTTAAAGTAAATTGCTTTTTAAAAAATAAGTAAGTAATTATATACTTATTCTTTAATTATTTAATAGTTTAAAATTATAATATATTTTATTAAATTAAAAATGAATATATTATTATTAATCCACTTTAAAAAAATATTTTAAGAGCCTTATACTCATCTCAACTGTGAATCGTGTAGGCATCAAATCGAAATGTCACATGCAATTTGAATTATAGCGTGAAGACAGAAATTACTGTTAGTTTTATTATCTTAAGGCACCTGATAAAAAAGTTTTACGACAGTAAAACTTTTATGACAAACTTATTCTTGGAATTTTCAGTTCATGAATAAGATAAGTAGATTTTTTTTAAAAAAAAAATTATGCTAATGACATTTTATTTATGCTATATTTATGTACATGTGCATGAATATTATTGCAGTAAACTTCAAATTCTTTGATGATAAATTTAGCTGACAGATATATTAATCTTTAAAAGTTAAAATTTTCAAAGTAATTTTTAAGAAACTTAATTATTGGTTAAAATAGTCTTTTTAAAAGATTAATTTGTCATTAATTTGTCGGTCATATTAATCCTCAACATAATTAAAGACTCATGTGACTGACATTTGATATTTTCAAGAATTATGTTGAAATTTTTATTTTCAATGACTAACGTAATGCTAAATTTGTTAACGACGAATTTGAAGATTTAATCAATATTATTTTATTGACTTTTGCAATGAAAATGGGCCATCAGTGGCAGCCTCCACAGCCTGTCCATTCCATCACTATTTTTGGACCATGGTGTCTAAAAAAACTCATAGCAACTGGATAGTTGGTCGTGTGAGCCCAAAACCAAGTATGATCTTGATCTATCTTCCTGTGGGAAAAGGCCATAAAAGATGCTAATCACCCTTTTCTAAGTTTCAACGGGGAGTTACTTTATTCCTTAATTTTTAAGATTTTCAATTTTAATAATGTCGACAAGAAAGGTTAAATTTATAAAATATAAATCTCTCGTATTACTAATCTACATTGATATTTTATGTCTTTTCAATTCTTCATCTTAAATCATTAATTTTTTTTAAAGAATAACCTTCTTAATTTATATTCTATAAAAAACAGCCAACATACTTTATATGTGCTGATTTTATTAATTTTATATTTTGAAAGTAACTTTATTTTATCATAACTATTTTTTGTAACTTTTTAAAATTTAAACCAAAAAAATACAGTAAACTTTTTTTAGAAAAGAAAGCCCCTTTAGTATTATGTATAAACGGATTTTAACTTATATGAGAAACAAAATAATTGATGCAGTTTGACCTGTAAGGTTAGTAGGTTACAAAGTCTGTAACATCAATCATAAGGAAAACAAATGGTTTGATGACATTTTGCATGATTTGGGAACTAAATGCAAAACAAATGGTTTATATTGTCAAGATTTGATGGAAACCTGTACGATTTGCGGCGATTAAAGGTCCCATCTCAACCCAACCAAACCGAGTATGGACCAGAACTGTGACTCGGTTTTTGTGGTTGAGCCATGTGTGTGGTCTTACCAGAACTTTGTGACTCATTGGCAGTTTTGTGGTTTCCAACTTTCCATTCGACGTCGTTCAATGCACGGTCATTCTAATATACACCCTCTTAGACTCTTAGTTTTTAATTGGAAGAACCCCACATTATCAATTTGGTTGAAACTTCACTGTCATTGGCAGTGCTTAACTAGCAGCGTTTCCAACTTTCCATTCGACGGCGTCATGGTCACATGACATCCCAAAAGGATGGTTTGCCGGGTGGGTCAAAGCAGCGGCAACGATGGTCCATGATGGTTTTCTCCGGTGGTGGTTTTCGGCCATGTTTTTGACCTTAAAAAATTTAAAAAATTTATTAAAAAAAACTTTCTACTGCCAGGTTAAAATTTAGGTGCAATGCATAATAGCACCCGCCTCAATGCACATGCATCCCCTTATAAAGCTGGAACTGGGAATTGTGGGTCTGACTTCTGAGTTTGACATCCGTGACTCATAGTCATGCTAGTAGTGTTTAATATGTTATCCCCTAATTTCCACACATCATTTATATTTATTTTCACTTACTTAATTGTTTATATAATAATTGTGACATAAACCAACCACTCAACGTTATAGTTAATTAATTTTTATTTTAATAAACGTTGAGAAGTTAATTTCTGACTTTTATTACAAGATTTTGTTAGGCACTTATTAATGATATCAAAATAAAAAAAAAAATCATTTAATTTTTAATTTTTATTTTTTATTATATTAAATATTTTATTTTTATTTAAAAATTCTTATTTTAATATATTTAACTAGTTTTTCAAAAACATTTGTTACTAAAACCTTTGTTTTATATATATATATATATATATGACATATTTAATAAGATGAGTTTTTATTGTAAGAAGAATAATTTTTGATCTTATAATTATATATAAATAATTAAGATTAAAAATTACTTAAAAGTTATATGATTATTTAAAAAATTATATATATTTATATTTTAATATTAATAATTCATATAAAATTAATAATTAAAATTTATTATTCTTATCTCTTAAAATAAATATTCTTTTTACTAAATACGCTTATATATATAGTTAACAAGACAGTTACACTTAACTGTTACTTCAGATAAAACCGAGCGGGAGTGCATGGGATCAAAATCCAATTAGCTTCAACCCAAATTTCAAGTTTCTTGTCCCTACTCGTGCAAGTACATCTGCAAAGGGATGTGTTTTCTCTGGTACCCCTCCTACTTTAAGGGGTACTGAACCCTTTGTTAAAAAAAAATGACAGTTTCAGAACAGATTGAAACTATGCAAAATGAATTACAAAAAATGCTTGAAGAAATTAATAAAAATATTATATTACTAATTGAAACTACTAATAAAATTGCAATCTATACTTGTGATAAAATACAAAATGGAAAAAATGAAATTAAAAATATAAGAGAAACTCTAAATAATACCCATAAAAATAAGCAAATGAATCAAAACGAAAATATACAAAAAATTGAAGAAATCCTAAAACAGTTAAAAAACCTTTTAGAAAGAGAAAATAATAGCAAATACATAACAAAACTAAAACTAGAAGAATTATTAAAAATAAAATCAACAGAACTAATCAAATATATTGAACAAGAACTTTCAAAGTTTCTAAAACAAGTAACTTCATGGAGATGATAAAAAATGAATATATAGGTCTATTAAAGAAATCAAATGATATTAAAGAAATTCAATAATTATTAGAATAATTAAAAATAATTAAAGATGAAAATAAAAAAATATAAAAAGTAGAACAAATTGAGATAAATAATGAAAATGAAGAAGTAATATTAAACTATAGTACTTTAGAATCTGAATCAGACTATGATGAAATATACATGGAAAAAGGAGAACCCAAAAGAAAATGGGAAAAATATTGAGGATATCTAAAGAAAATATGAGATAAATATGAATAAAAAAATATGTATAATAAAGGATATGCTCAAAAAGAAGAAGATGGATGAAAATACTAGAAGAATGTAATCCTCATTATGAAAATATTAGAATTGGAACTAGGTTAAATATCGATTGTGCTAGAAATAAGGAAGAAGTAATTCTACAATGGACTAATGAAATTACATTACTTATCGCAACAGACGAAAGATTTAATGGATTAAATTTTATGGATATTAAAAATTTATTGGTTTATAAAACAGAAGGAAATGTACAAAAATATTTAATGAGTATTTCTGATGAATCATGGCTACAATATTCAAGAACAGTAAGAAATAATCAAGAGTTTGCAAGATTAATTATGAGACTTATCTACTAAGAATTTGTTGGATATAACACTTTTGATCATATAGATGAAGTAAATAGATTTTTACATGAAAAAGTGAAATCACATCTAAATAAAATACAGATATGTAATATGTGTGAAATTGAAAGCTTTATCTGTGAATACCAAAAATATTATTATCAATTAAATACTGATATTAAACAAACATATATGAACATTTTTATAGATAAACTTATATATCCACTTAATACAAAAATAAGAACTATTTTGTAGACTCAACCAAAAGAAACAGCTAATACTCTAGGAGGAATTATTCAAATACTTAATCATGAGTTAAGAGAACAATGTATACAAAGAAAAATAATTAGGCAATTAAATAGAGAATGAAATGTAATCTGTTGTGATTTACCAGAAATTGAATATCCATGAAAATATGGATGTAATCAGACAACAAAAAGAAGAAAGTATTATAAACGAAAGCCGAGATTAAGAAAAACTTATCCTAAGAGAAAAGTATATAAGAATACTAAGAAAAAATACTTTAAACAAAAAAGAAATACACCTAGAAAATATTGTCCAAAAGAAAAAAAAAGAAATGTGTTTGTTAGATATGTAATGTTGAAAGATACTATGCTAATGAATGTCCTCAAAGGAAAGAAAAATATTTTAAAGAAAAGTCAAAGATAATAAAACAAGTATATAAAATATATAATTTAAAACCATTAGAGGAAGAATTAAGCGATAATGAAAATAGATATATGAATATTTAAAGATGAATTATCTACAGAAAAAACATAATATAAATAGTACCTACATAAAAATAACCATTGAAAAAAGTAATAAAGAAACTGAAGCCTATATTGATACAGGTGCAAGTATTTGCCTTGCAACTAAAGCATTATTTGATAAATGGAAAAAACTAGAAAAACCGTTAAAAATCCAAATAGTTGATGGCTCTATACATCCATTATACTTAGCAGTAAAAAGAATTACGTTACAAATCCAAACTAAATTATTTATTGTACCAACAGTATACCAACAGGAAACTGGACTAGATCTGATCTTAGGAAATAATTTTTTACAATTATATTCATCTTTCTGTCAATACTTAGATTATATTTCCCTTAAAACACCTTATATCTTGACAAAGTAACTAAAAGAAATAATTAATATTCGTATTATTCACTCGTCAGAATGTAAATACTCAAAAACCCAATTAGAGCTTAGCAAGCTGAAATGTGGTGAGATAGTTGAGGCAGTATGCCAAAAAATTTGCTATGCACTAATTAATTTAGAACCTGGAAGAAGAATCCTAACTCATATTGAAGAACTTTTAGAAAAAACTTGTAGTGAAAATCCTTTAGACCCAAAAATTAATAAAAACACTAAACTAATTGAACTAAAACTAAACGATCCAACAAAAGAAATAAAATGTAAACCTATGATTTATACAAAACAAGATAGAGATGAATTTGCTAAAAATATTTAAAAAATGGAAGAAAAAGGTTTAATAAGATCATTTAAAAGTAAACATTATGTAACTGCATTTTATGTTGAAAATCATAATGAAATAAAAAGAGGAAAGAGACGAATAATAATCAATTATAAACAAATTAATGATGCAATGGAAGGTGATGTATATTATTTACCAAGAAAAGATTTAATTATTGAACGAGTAAGAAATATGAATTGGTTTAGTACATTTGACTGTAAATCAGGATTCTATCAAATGAGACTTACAGAAGAATCTAAAGCTTTAACAGCATTTAGTTGTCCTCAAGGACAATATGAATGGGGTATGAAGCAATCACCAGGAATTTTCCAGCGAAGAATGGATTCTATACTTAAAGAATATAAAGATTTTTTCCTTATCTATATTGATGATATATTAGTTTTTACCAATAAAGACTTAGATGATCATTTTAGAAAGGTTGAATTAGTATTAAATAAATGTTTTGAGTATAGAGTTGTTCTAACTAAGAAAAAAGTTATACTAGCCCAAAACAAAATTAATTATCTTGGATTAGAAATTGAAAAAGGGAAAATAATAATGCAGAAACATGTATTAGAAAAACTTCAAATTTTTTTGGTAAAATTAAAGGATAAAAAAGAATTACAAAAATTCCTTAGTTTACTGACATATATTTCTAATGAAGGTTTTATTAAGAATCTTGCAGCATAACGAAAATTACTTCAACAAAAGCTCAAAAAAAATGCTTTCTGGAGTTGGACAGAGGAAGACGAAGTAATTAGTATCAAATTAAAGTACTTATGCCAGGATCTACCTAAGCTATATCATCCTTCGGATGAAGATCTAATTATTATTGAGACTGTTGTATCTAATGAACATTGGGGCAGTGTTATGAAAGCAAAACCCCCTAGACAAAAGAAAGAATTATTATGTCGATACATGTCTGAAATATTTTCAGACAGTGAAATTAATTATCCTACTCATGAAAAGAAAACATTAGCACTTATCCGGATGTTGAAAAAACATCGAATTTATGTGCTTAATAAAGAATTTATTGTCTGTACAAACTTTACTTATGTTACAGGTTTTAAAAATATTAATCATAAAGGAACATATAAGCAGGGAAGACTTATTCATTGGCAAATGAAACTCACTGAATATAATAATTCAATTTCACATATTAAAGGCCAAAAGAATATCCTTGTAGATATTTTATCTAGAGAATGGAGCGAAGCACAGCCGAATTAGTAAAGCAACAATTGGAGCTAAAAGAGGCACTAAAATCTTAGAAGTTAAAGGAACTAGAGCTCATCGAAGCAGATATCAAAGTCCTAAACTTGCAGCTCAAAGCAGAAGGATTTCTTGTAGAAGCACTTCAGAAGGAAGAAAAGAAAAATAACAAGTGGTATGTAGTATTCAATGGACTATTCCCAAAAAATTATGATGATTGGTTCAAAGCATCACCACATTGTCAAAAGATTTCTGAAGTTCTACATAAATCATACCTAACTAAGGAAGAAGCAGAAAAAGCACTCAAGGAGTATTCATTAAAAGGAAAAGAGATTTATCTTAGATCAAGAACTTTTTTCGATGCAACCAAAAGTTCGCCGATAACTCAATCCTCACTTAAAGTTTTAGGAAGAATTCCTTCTTCTTTAGATAATTTTCAAATTACTTCAAGAAATGAGCATGAATTATAAGTACAGTTCTCAGAAGAACATTTCTGGGAAAATTTCAAAAGATTGGTTAATTGAAATGACAAAGAAAATGTTAACTGTTTTTATATGGTTGATCATGAACTCTTCAGTATCAAAACAATTATCCTTCCAGGAGCACCCCAAATATTGGCATTCAATATGTATCAATTTGGATATATTGACTGTCTTTATTTAAGTCCAAATTTAGAAGAAATTAACTTTTTTCCCTACAACTTTAAGGAAGCAATTCAAATATTCAAAAGAAATGTTGCGAAAGAGCGAAGCATTTTTCTAAAGTTCTACTTAACTTATCCAAACTTCATCACTAAGCAGCCTGCCAAGCATCTAATTTTCATTGGTGTGAGCAATAATA
This sequence comes from Ormosia emarginata, assembly GCA_029884605.1. Taxonomy (NCBI): domain Eukaryota; kingdom Viridiplantae; phylum Streptophyta; class Magnoliopsida; order Fabales; family Fabaceae; genus Ormosia; species Ormosia emarginata. Next base: position 22,803,852 of record JAQQTP010000059.1, on the reverse strand, counting down.
ATTTTTCACTAAAAGACGAACCCATTAGCATTGTCTATGATGAAGATCAAATCACTCAGATATTGTCAAATCAACTGGCAAACATATATTCACAATGCCAAAATATCGGAAAGGAATCTTTTATCAAGACCCTATGTAAGGGACCAAATACTTTGCTTTTAAGCAAAACCAATGGCAAAGTAATAAAAGATAAAGATATGACTCTCCTAACCACTTTTGAGCTACCTTTCTACGCACTACAAGGACCACAGATAGAATATAGGCCAGCTGTCCTTAATGGCCTTTGTGCAATGATTAAAGTAAGTGGGAACCACGCATGTGAAAGATGCGCTTTAGAAAAAATGTCGACACCAACAAAACTAAAGATGAGGAGTCAGATGAAGCAATAATAGAAGAGTGATGTAAGCACTTACGTCACTATGTAAATTATTAAAACTATGATGTAAACACTTACATTTGTAAGGATATCTTTGTAAATTATTTTATAGTTTTCCAGCCTATTAATAAGCCATCTTATGCTGAGGCAATACAAATTTTGAAAATCTTTCAGAAATCTCAATTGAGAAGTTTTCTTCGGAAAACTGTGCTAGTCTCTTCGAGAGCTAGTCAGGCATTTGAGAGTATGTCCACATATCTTGTACTTATCATCACTTATCAATAAATACTTCTTTTACTTACATCTGCTATGCTATACTCAATCCATCAAAATTAATTGATCAATTATGGAAGCAGTAGTGGGCGAAAAGGAAGGAGAAGAACAAATTGATAGATTTAAGAAACCATGACTAGGTATGTTTATTCAACTCTTACCGAATAATCATTGTCAATATCATATACTAGGAATTGTTAATGGAATCATTATGCCTATACTTATTGATACTGGATCATGTCTAAGTTATAGAAGCAATGAATTAATAAGTAAAACAAAAGAAATAATACCAAGAACAATAATAGGATATAAGCAAAAGGAAAATACTTTTACAGAAAAAACCAATTATAGAATGTTATTTCTACCTAGATGTAAAATTCCAAATCGAAGTATATGTTGAAGATAAAACTAATATTAAACTACTTTTAGGAATAGATTTTCTAGAAGTAGTAAAATCCTATAAAATTAGATCTGAAAAAACTAATCATAACTTTACAAGAAAGAAAGATAAGAATTCCAAGAATCAATTTAAGTGTACATACAATAAAAGAATGTTTAAAATTAAATGGAAATTGAAAAAACAAATGAAGCTGAATACTTGCAAATCACTAAAGAAGAAGGAAGTTATGAAGAAAATATTTTAATAAATCGATCTCTATTCAAGAAAATACAAAAAGAAGACTTAAATTTAACTAAAAATACAAATATGAAAGGGAAAGAAAGACTAAGTAACATTATAAAAAGATTTAATCAGAGAGATAATATTATTTACTATGGAAAATTAAGTAGTGAAACACCCATAGACATATCTAATGCTCAAGGAAATATGTCTATACAACTACTCAATAAAAAGAAACTTGGGGAATTAAAAAGAAATATAAAGAAAGAAGAAGATAAAAGGAAAATTGGATATATTTATATTGGAGTCGTACAAGTATTAATAAAATCAACATTTCAAGAAGAAATAAATTCACCCATAGAACTAATATTAAATGATGATAGAATTATTGACCCAAGAGACAAAATATTAGGGATAATAGAAGGAAATTTAGTATATTGAAAACTAAAATTTGAAATACGACCAAATTTGAAATACCTCTGAACACACAAAGAATAGAACAATCCTTAACACTGGAACATAAATTTTTAAGAAGAACTTTAATGAGACCCGGAGACAAGATATTTTTTGTAACTTTTTGTGTTAGCTATGCATTAACAAATTCACATCATAGTATTATTTTTAGAAATAATGATAAAATAGATATATCATATTTATTTACTGGCATAGGAAGAATTTATTATCCAAAGAAAAATGAAATAACAGAAATAGAAACATCTAATATACCAAAACTTCTAAAATTCAAAGAAGAACAAATACCTAAACCGATAAGATTCAATGAACTAGAACAAATTAATGAAGAAAATGAAATTAATAGAATAACAGTTCAAGTTAATAATTTAACACAATATTTAAAACAAAAAATATGAAATCAAATAATATATATAATTTGAAAAGAATAAATTGGATAAATTGGAAGAAAGTTTATAAACCGGAAAGAATTTGGTATCAGAGCTAGAATAATGAGTGGAAGAGAAATAAAAAGAAGAAAAGAATTGCAAATTGAACATACAACTAGTGTATTAATTGATTTAGGAGACAGACTTAATTATTTCCTAAAAACAAAAAATATTAGTCAAGAACAAAAAGATAATGAAATAAGAATGATAAGTATAAGTAAACATGTAGAAAGAATTGATAATATGCTAGAAAAACAAAAAATTGAATTAAAACAAATAAATAGAGACATAGAGGGTACCAAACCCCCTTCAAATGTTAAGGGCACCGTAGCAAGCACCGCAAAGGGAAAGGTTGTAAGTAGTAACAGTGAGAGAATGGTGGTGGCAACTAGCAATCCTCAGGAGTGGCGTGCCTGCTATCCAGCAACACCAACTTAATTAGTTGACGAATTGGAAGCCCAAGTCATCACTTTTGATCGCCTTCTCAACATCCTCGTACTTGGAAGCTTCCAATCCTATGCCTCGTCCAAATATTAGGTGGTTTGAAGGCTAATTATACTAAAGACTTCGCCTTTTTGGCTCAAGTAGAAGACCCTATTGTGTTTTGATTCATGCAGCCATTACCTTGACCTTTCTGCTCTCCAAGAATGAAAACTAGGAAGAAGTAGCTCTAACTCTTTCAGATCTAGGAAAGAGCTTTAAGAGATATTTTTTTCTTTTTTAGAAGATATAGGAGCGGAACAATTAATCTATTAATATTAGAAGACTCAAAAGACTCTTTCAATATATCATTTATAAGTCCAATGAAATTTATATGTATAGAAAGAAGTCCTAACAAATAGATATTTTTTCTTTTGACCATCGTTCTAATGTTAATACAATGTATAAAGACTATTATTATAAAGAGTACTACATCTTTAATTGTAAAATATTAATTATTTGTTGAACCTTATAAATTGTGTGAGAGTAAGATACTCCAAATTTGAAAGTCTAATAGTTTTATAAAACCCTCTTCATGAAAAAAAATGTAAATGAAAGATCTCATTGAATTAAATTGGGTCTATGAATATAAAAAATAACAAGAATTCTTAATTTCTCTTAATATTTTTCTCAATTCAAAAATTCAAGATTTAAATTGATGTCATTTCATTGAATCATCCTAAATTAAATTGCATTGATTTGGATTTAAAAAAAACACATTCACTAAATAATAAATTAACAATGATGGTGAGGAATCCGCATATGTCAAACTAATTTTTAAAGAGTTTGGTTCATCTCAGAAACAGGTAGATAAATCAATCTACATCATTTGGTGCTCTACGTAATGAGAGACTTCTTTATCCTCCATAAGTTTAATACAATACTTTATCATTCCCACTTATTCCATGACGATAAAAATAAAATTTGAAGAACTCTTCATCTATTTAACAACGAGTGAGAATTTAAATTGTTTTTTAAAGTGTAAAAATTCAGCGTATTTTAACACCATCTCCACCAAGATGGATAGAAATAGGTCTCTAAAACGTGGCGGCGTTGGAGAATTGATTCGCCCACGAGCTCCCACACCCTAGGTCCCAGAAAATCGGGCCCATCGGCGAGTCCGCCCGCCTAAAACGTTCATAAATATTCTATCATGTTCCTCAAAGCTTGATGTTCCACGATTTGACGGATTTTGACCCCCATGCCCGGATCTTCAAATTTCTCAATTTTTCGAGTATCATGAGACGCCGAGGAAAGAACTTCATCACGGTCGCCTCTTTGTGAATGGATGGGCGATGATAACTCTTTCTTGATCAAAAGAAGTACCGGTTTAGATATAGTGCTCCCAAGATATCATGATTTTTCAAAAATGATTTGAATAGCCAAAAAGTCTCTTAGTCATGCCAAACAATGTTCAATATCGCTTGAAACTCATGTTTTCCAAAAGTTACGATGACAGAACCCTTTTTAAGGCTTGAAAAATGAGTTTAAATATGACCCATCTTCATCGATCAAGCTAAACAAAGCTTATAATCGAGTGAATTTGAAAACCTTGCTAATCGCATTGTTGGCCTTTCTCCTCCATTTTTAATCGAGTACATAGATATCATCTCGGGGCTTAAATCGGAGGTGCGACGGAGGTTATGGCTCAACAACCCGCCACACTCTCTCGGTAATCGGTTACCAAGGTTGGCATGCCCAACGACTATATGAAGATAAATTCCAACCATCTTCTCGAATGGGCTTTAAATACAGTTGGCCACGACCACCTTGACCTCCATCTTAGCAATCATCACCGAGTCACCCAAACATTTACGCCTCCGTCGTGACCTTCCAATCTTGATAATTCTCCTTGTGAGCACGGAAACGTCCTCCATTACTCCCTACTCCCTCCCATCAAGCCTCGCTATATAAGAGAGAGGGTGAGGTATCCCTCCAAAGGCATGTGCCGAGACTCAAGCTCAATGGTGAATAGCGGATCGTCGAGATAAGGGTCTTTGTTTCTATTGTGACCGAAATCTATGTCAGGGCCACCGGATTGCAACCAGGATAAATCACCGTGGATTCTCTAAACCCTTCTCTTTATATTTGTGGCGGAGGGTGACGATGAATTTCCCTCGGTTGATCTATACCTTATCTTTTGGAAAGTCAATAGAGGAATTGACAATGGATCTTTTTTGCGAAAGAATTACTAACTTATTTTATAAACTCAATTCAACCTCTCTGAGTCCAACTCTCCTTAATGCCTTGTCTAGGGTGCGAGCGATGCTTCAAATGATTTTTCTAATGAAACCATAAGGGCTCGGTCAGCCGCTTTCTTGTAGTAGATGGCTTATCAAATGATTTTTCTAATGGGCCATATTCACAAGCAACATTTTTATTGAAGTTCACATCTTGGTGGATGGGATCTTTGGGGTCATTTTGTCCCCACAATTTCATTCAACCTAGATTGACACGCGATGATAAGGGTTTGACAACTTGAGAGCCAAGAATATCATTACCCACCTCCTTTTGAAGGTTCTTTAGGCAAATTGTGGCGAGGAATTAAGATGCATCTCGGGTTTGCATGAAGGTACAAGTGAGTCTAGAATTCAAGGCCACATTTTCACGAATATGAATTGTTGATCTTTTTGTTTTGGACATGCGAGGTCCGATCATCTTATTTTGGGGCCCAATGGAGATGTTTGAGCAGAATTGACAACCCAAGGTGACGGCAATATCGGAATCAAGGCCCCGCAATGACTTTGTTTTAATGGACTACCGTGAGGAGCAAGATAAGAACCTCAGGATATGCGTTTTAATGTTGGGCCGCAAGAACCATTGAGTTGAGGGGTGACACTAAAACTTACCCACACCCGTCTCCTACTACCACTCCGAGAAAATCCTTTTTGGAAGATTCGGGACCAAGCGGCCCACATTCCTCTCCCATTTCAGAGCCTTCTACCCAACTATGAACTCCAAACCACTCATGCTTCACCCAAAAGAAGATCCCCAAGTTTAAAAAGAAACCCTTCAAGGACTAAAGCTATCCGCTTGGAGGACCCCGATCCAAAAACTACTACTCCAATACACCCCACTCTTCGATGAACCCGGTAACCTCCTAATCCACCACGTTTCTCCGACCACGCCATTCCCCCATCTCCCAAAATAGTTTTAACTTCTCAAAACAATCTCCGGCCATATCGACTACAAAATTTCTACATGCCCAAAGATTGAAGAGTCTCGGTGGCCAGCTCTCGCTAATGGGTGGATCCAACCCAAGATATGTTCTTCACCATTCCCACATCCTCATGTTACTCTGTAAAGAATATGAAATTGAAATTGAGAACTTGAAAAACACTCTTGTAAAATTTACTATGCGGATGTGCATGTAACTATCGCGCCTTGAATTCGCTCAATCAACAAAAGTCAAGGATCGATTTTCCCTTCCAACCTCAAGTAGGATGAGCTCATAGAAAGAGTTAGGGCCAACATGGGTTTTTTAAAATTGGATCTCACTTTGGGGTTTCCATCAATCCGGCCTGACCCCCCAGACACCCCAAAAAATCTAAATGTGTGTTGTATTTCGAACCTACGACGATGCCATTACGAGTATGGCTCTAAGTCATGCCTTCTTATCCCCAAGGGTGGACATGTGACTTATGGTAATGCAACAAAGGAAAGATCCTTGAGCCACGTTGGTAAGATTCAACCATGAATGACATCTTAACTCCCTTGCTTAGCATTAGTCAATTGTGTAAAAATAGAGTAATATTTGATTGTGTTCTTTGATGACATTTTGGTTTTAAGTTTGTCCATGGAGCTCCATATATATGAACATTATTTCCTCAAATGATGTATTTTTATGATCTGAGTGACCATCATTCTATTTGAAACTTCCAAATGCAAACTTTTTCTAAAGACTCGTAATTGGTCTTCCATCTTTGTAAAAAGATCAACTATGTGATGGCGGGGAAAATAAGTAAAGGTCTCTTTTAAAGCTAAAAATATGGTTTCAACTTCTAATCACTAACTTTTGCCATGCGACCCACCACGATTAAAGCCTTAGTGATTGGGGATTTTTTTTAGGGCTTGTAGACATTGTTTTTATAGGAAATTCATCATTCAAAAAGCTTGCTAAAGTTATCCAAAACACAACCCTCACTTTGCATTGTTGAAGAGGGGAATTTGGTGGTGAATTTGAAAACCATGAGGAACGTTTTATGATGAACTTTTGAGCATAATTTTTCAGCTTGCACCATGGTCGAGGCTCCCTATCTTGGCCAACCTTCCTAAATTTCATGTGGTTAACACGATACTTTTATTGTTCAAACTAATGCATCGAACGGCTACAAAGGGGAAACCAAATGTCTCACATTTTCATGTTTTTGGATGTAAATTCTTTGTTTTAAATCCAAAGCCTACTTGGGAAGTATTTTGTCCTCGTATGTCTAAAGCTTTCTACTTATTTGCGAGTTTATAACAAACGAACTATGACCATAGAAGAGTCCATCCAGTTGCATTTGATGAGCGATTGAGACCAAAGATTTGTTGAGCTTTTTGTTGCGTAAATCATTCAAGAACTCACTTAGAAATCAAGAAAAAGAGTCTTAAGAAAGCCCATATGATTCCTTCTCGCAGGAAAACTCTCAATCATGGATCTTCCCAAGGAATGAAGAACAACAACATTATCTTTCAATCAATGACTTAAAAACTAAATGGGCCATTAATGAAACATTAGATCTTGGCCATGCAAGACAAATCAATTTGAGAGGAATCAAGTTTGGGAAGTCTAATGTTCCAATAATTGGCACAAAATGGGTTTTTAGGAACAAACTTAATGAAACGGACTCAATAATAAGAAACAAAGCTAGGCTTGTAACTGCCTTATAATCAAGAAGAAGGTCGATTATCTCTCCCGGAACTAGATTAGAAGCCATTATTTACCTGCATATCTTGCATCATAATTTCTCTTTTTCAAATGGAGGTACCTTTTTAAATGGTTTCGAGAAGAAGTATACCAATGCGTCCCTATAAAGAGTTGTGTTCTTAAGAAATGGTAGTCAAGACGCTCCTCCAAGTTCCTTTTTGGTTTCTCTAGGGATTACACTATGGCTTTTCAAAACATCTATGACATTTTACAAATATATGTTGATGATATTATATTTGGATACCTCTAATGACTCTCGATTCAAATTGCTTTATTAAAAGAATTTCACGAATCACCTGATGGGGGGAGTTCAAGTCACAAAGACCTTGTGACGTTTGAATCAAGCAAACAAAAATTTTTTTCTTTCATAAGTCATATCAAAAGGATATGTAGGAATTTATCAAGGGCGTTGTGTCATGTACCAAAGCAAAGCTAAATACCTTCCAAAGAAACTTCTGTTACTCCAACCCCCGCCCAGGTTCCTAGAGGTATATTTGGGAGGATATTTTGGATTTCATCAAGTAGACTGATATCACCTTCCTATATACATTCGTGCTAGATCTTCAAGCAAATGGTAAAGAATCACACCTAAGTTTTTTCAAAAGCTATTCATCTCTAATGCTTCACAAATCGTGTCCCACTTCACATCTTGGTGGCGATTCGATTCTTTTTAACATGGTTGTCAAACACCATGGGATTCCTAAGAGCATTAGTTTCTTGGCATAGGGACCCATTTTTATCAATGCAGATTCTCGAATATGAAGTTGTTGCTCAAATTTTGGTTTCTAGTGGTACTTTGCTCCCCATGAGTTCTTCATATCACCTAAGAAGCCCAACACTCAAGAACAAAGCACATTGAAATAAGGCATCATGAATAGAACCATTGAGCTTGAATTTGTGGATTTAAGAGCTTTTCACTACCATAAAAAAAAGCCTTCTATTATATGGGTCAAGTTTCTTCCATGGGTAGAGTTCCATTACAATACTTAAGCTAATTGCTGCAATCCATTCCTCTTGCTTACCGGGTTTTGCACCTTACCATGTAGTATTTTTCATAATCATGTCCCTTTGTCGCATAATTTTTTATTTTTTAATCCAATACGACTTAAGCATTACCCTAAGTTGTTTTGCGGGTGCTTCCTCATGTGGATCTCCAAGCTAAGACTCCATCCATCAATGGGGTAATCCTTGGTAAAAATAGCAATCTTGTATGATTATGTGTCTTGGCCCTTCTACGAGAATTGTATTTGCATAATGTTTGGAAATTGATTTAAGAAGCTTTGGAACTATTTTAAGGTTATCCCTAGCTGATAAGAAAAGAAAAGATGTGACATTCCTTGTTGGTTCTTATAAGGGTCTATGTCAAGCTTGTCACAAGTTTATCGTAATCAAACTTCCCTCGGGCACTAAGTTCACAAGGTTCAAGTTATCAAAACGTTTGTAATCGATCTACGGGCCAAACTATAAGGTTAAATCGATTACACAACCCATGTAATCGATTACAGAGGGCTTATCGTTTAGAAAGCTCCCTTCATCTACCCACGAAAATTCCCATGTGTTTCATTGCTCACTCCTTCCAAAATGACGGCCCTCTCCCACCATAACACAACCACCAAATCTCCTCCAAACCCATATTCTCCACCCACTCTCTTCACAACAACTTCTCCATTACACCTCCCACGTACCATTCTCGGTTTTCCAATACCTCCAAACAGGGGCAATCCCAATGATAGCCAACGTTTTGCCTCCTCCAAGGCTCCTCCACGTGCATCTCGGGAGGGCCTTTCCCTAACTTAGATACTTCATGGGAGGTATCTCACATGATCTTAAAACCTTATACAACCTTCCAGGACAAGGTTGCTTTTAGATTTTTCAAAGATTCGAAAGTATTGTTATGGGAAAGGGTGTTTTAGTCCTTGAGCGTCCACGATCTCTCTCGAAACCAAATTAAAATTTCTCGATGAAGAAATGGATTAGAATGAAGGCCCAAGAGGGTTATTAGTAAACCAAAGAAATGGGGAGACTTTATTAGCTATTAACTTTGAATAAATAAGCTCGATGTTCTAGAACTTGTGATGAATATTGTTAGAATTCCTTTAACAAATTTATTTGGTTGTTCCTTTATTCCCGCGGGAATTATTCCCAAGTGGTTAGAATGTATCTCCCTTGGGCTATATCTTTGTAATCCTGCAGGCCAATCATATTGGGCCAATGAATATTTGATCTGGATGTAAATCCTTTCTCCCCATCTTTAACCTTCCTGAGGCACTCCTCCAAGGATACCGGTGCAGGGACCCCGATCCATTGAACCTTGAAGAAGCTTCAGAAATCAATCTACATCATATTAGGTGGTTTGAAGGCTAATTATACTTAAAACTTCGCCTTTTTGGCTCAAGTAGAAGACCCTATTGTGTTTTGATTCATGCACCTCCTCTACCCCTCTCCCGCCGCTACCTTGACCTTTCTCCACCCCCGCCGGAGCTTCCAAGAATGAAAACTAGGAAGAAGTAGCTCTAACTCTTTCAGATCTAGGAAAGAGCTTTAAGAGATATTTTTTTCTTTTTTAGAAGATATAGGAGCGGAACAATTAATCTATTAATATTAGAAGACTCAAAAGACTCTTTCAATATATCATTTATAAGTCCAATGAAATTTATATGTATAGAAAGAAGTCCTAACAAATAGATATTTTTTTTGATAATGCTTTTGACCATCGTTCTAATGTTAATACAATGTATAAAGACTATTATTATAAAGAGTACTACATCTTTAATTGTAAAATATTAATTATTTGTTGAACCTTATAAATTGTGTGAGAGTAAGATACTCCAAATTTGAAAGTCTAATAGTTTTATAAAACCCTTTCATGATAAAAAAAATGTGAATGAAAGATCTCATTGAATTAAATTGGATCAAAGGAATATAAAAAAGATATAACAAGAAATTCTTAATTTCTCTTTTTTCAATATTTTTCTAATTCAAAATCAATTCAAGATTTAAATTGAATCATGCCAAACAATTATAATATAAGTGTAATTTTTTCCAATATTAGTAAATGAAGTATCTACCATAATAGAAAAAAATAAAATAAAAACTTTATAAATAAAAGAATCCATAAGTTTAATACAATACTTTATCATATAAGGACCCATCATTATTATTTATAAGTTCCGCCTGTTATATTCAAAATAAAATTTGTTTTTATCTCCCCTAGTATAACCCTTCATGCTATTTAACAACGAGTGAGAATTTAAATTGTTTTTTAAAGTGTAAAAAATCAGCGTATTTTAAGAAATAATCTTTCAATTGTGATAAATAGAAATAGAAATATGTTGTAAAACATGCATATTTTGCATGTAATAGATGATTATCTTGATTATCCCACATAAATATCAAAATTAATTTTAAAGGAGAGTGAGCAATCCTTCCAATAATGGATACTTTTGTTTGAAGAACTCATAAATAAGGAGTACATTATATAAATCTTAAAACGCTCTTATAAATACTCTATCAAGTCTCAAAGGTATGGATCTTATCTAATATACAAAATAAGATTTTGAGTCTATATTTTTTGTTACTTCGATTTTTAAGCTATATTTCTCTTCTTATCATTCATTCATTTCAATTAGTCGCAGCTTCAACGAAATTCTACTATCATTTTGCGAAAGATTACGAACTTAATCAACTTCAATGTTCTATGAAAAGAGTTTGCCATCTTAACACATTCTTTGGATTAATCTAATTCACTGCTTTGTTCTTTCTTATGACATTTTTCATGATAGTTTTATTATGAAATATTTTTGTATTTCATCCATAGAAATTTTATTGTCAATTTTGTTTGACTAACCTAATTATTATATTTGTCTTATATTAAATTTGTTACTCTTGATAAATTCTTGAAGAGATTACTATTCAAGCATCCCTGAAGGATTACACAAAACTAATGATTTTTTATAGTCATATTTTATATGAAGATTTATGGTATAGTTCCTGAAAAACTACACCTTTAGATCGTGATTGAATCTAAAAAGATTCATTTAATCTTAGTATAATTTGAAACAAAAAAATGTGAGATAAAACATCATCAATCTTTTTATGTCTCTCTAATATGCTCTTGTAGTAGCAAAATGATAAAATTGTTTCAAGAAATATTTTGAATCAAGTTTGTGTTTTCTTGTCATTGAACACAAAAATAAGTTATTAATGAAAAACCACAAATGTCACCCAATGAATTGAACTTCATTCCCTGAAATGAATGTTTCGTATTATAATTTTGGGTATGATAGAGGTTGTGGTTATGACCATTGATGTGGCAGAAATTAGAAAAATGATCATTACCATGATGATTCCAACTTATAAAGTAGGGAGATATTAATGAGAATATTGAATAGAGTAAAATTACCTTAATGTTGTAGCATATACGAAATAACATTAGTCATACTTTTTGTTTGTCAAGATTTTGTTTGTGAGAATCATTCATTTGACCATGGTTCGACAAATAATATGTTTTTGGATGTGTCTATTTATGTTAAATATTATGGAGAAAAGTTTTACCACTTGATTGATGATTTGATTAGTTGAATTATTTTCTTAGAATTCATATTTGCCATTTTATGTGTATTTATTTTTTTATGTGATTTAAAATCATGACGTACACATTTTCTCTTATTTTGTTAGTTTGCAATATTTTAAATAAAATATGTATGGCATGATTTCTTAGAATTTTTATTGATTGAAAAAAAAATGTGTGTTCCTAATTCTTTATATATAGATCAATGATAAGTTTTGATATATAGTAGTACAAAAGTAATTCAAGTCTCCAGAATAACTATTATATTATGTTACCTCAATGAACAAAATTTTATACATTACACTTTATTCATTATCAAGTCAAATACATATGATTAGTGCAATTAAAACATATGTTATTGCATATCAGAAGTTTACTATGCTCTTGTAAACCAGAAGTTTATTATATTATTGTAAACCAGAAGTTTACTAGTCCAAATAATTTTGGCATATGGCCAGTAAGGTTATCATGCGTCAATATTGATAATTTATATAAATATCATTGAATGACCAAAAGATTCTTCAATATAATGAGGCTTTATGTGTAGGGTATGTTCTCAATGTAAATTAATTATAAGGCTATCAATAGCTAAAGATAGAGTTGAATTTGCTAAATTTCTAGACCGAATTTAAAATGATATTTGTAGATTATATCATCAATCATGTGTATCATTTAGATATTTTATGGTCAAAAGTCAGTTGGTCACATGTTTACTTATTATCAGCTCGCAACCTGATGTTTGTGAGATTATATAAGTTATTTGATTAAAAGCACAAATTTTCAGATAAAGACATTTTGTCTTAATAATGCTAGTAAATTTACTTCTCAATCTTTTAATAATTATTATTTGACAATTAGTAAAATGTTGAACATCATGTTACTTATGTTCAAATGCCTCTAATTGATAACTAAATAACATATTATGAGAATAATATCTCAGAAGATTTTACGTAGGTTATGCCTTTTATATGTTGTAGCACTTGTTGGTATAAGACTAACAAATAATTATAAGTTCTCTCTTATACAAGTTGATTTTGACCTGAAGCCAAATATTTCTCTTATAAAAATTTTCCTATGTGCGATATAGTCACTCTTGCATGATTAGTTTTTCTCGCGGGACATTTTATGGGTATGAGAACCAATGAATCTAAAACACGTCAGAAGCATAATAGACCTATTAGTGCAAAGGACATTATTCTTCGAAAAAAGAAGAAAATGAAAAAACTTCAAAATGACGCTCTAGAAAAAGTCATTGACACTCTTGAAGAGGTCAAAAACAATATATATCAACAACATCATATTTTTAAGAAAGTAACCGTAGAAGTGGTTATGGTAGCAACAAATTATGAGATATCATTAAAATCTATAAATATGAGGGGAAGAGATGAAATTGTTGTTGATAATGTTTTTGCATATGCAATTGCTTATGAAATTATCAATGATAATGAGCTTGAGCCTCAAAGTGTAGAAGAATGTCGACATCGAAGTGATTGGCCAAAATGAAAAAAAGCAATACAAGCTGAGTTAGATTATTTAGCCAAACATAATGTATTTGGACCAGTAGTCTAGACACTAGAAGATGTCAAACCCGTTGGGTATAAATTAGTCTTTGTATGAAAAAGAAATGAGTTAAATAAAATTGTGAGATACAAGGCAATTTGAACTGAAAGTTCAAATAATAATACATTTGCAAATAAGAGCAAATTAATGAATTGCCAGAATCATTTTTTATTGCAAAAGGATAAACAAATCTTATACCAGTTACAAATGTTTCATTTAAAATTGATATCAAATGAGTAAAAAATATGCAAGAAGCAGGATAGACTAATCGATTCTAAAGACAAAGCCCAGAAAAGAAAAAGAGCAAATAATATTACTAAGAAGACAAATAATCCTAAAAAGGATACTTTTGAAAAAAAAATTAAAGACATAAGTAGAACTCTTGAAGTAGTCTAAATTCCAGAAGTAGTTCAAACTCTAGAAGAAGTTAAAATACTTGAAAATGATGAAAATAATGAGATCTCAATAAATTATGTCTTTACGGACAAAATGATAGAATCGAAAAGAAATAAGTGTCAACAACATATTTTCATAGCGCAATATTATGAATAATAATGATATCTTGAAATTAGAACCGTTGAAGAATATCAACGAAAAAATGATTGGCTAAAATAGTAGAATGCCTTGTAGGCAGAATTGAAATCACTTATAAAACGTGAAGTTATTGAATTTATAGCTAAAACTCTAGAAGAGATTTTAATGGACCCGAAGTCTAAATCCCAGAAGGTGCAAAATCTGTTGATACAAATGGATGCAATTATATTTTGATATCTGAAAAGGTTTTTTACATACAAGAAGTTGAGTACTTCTAATGGATGTTTTTACATATTATTGTTACATTTTATATATGTCTCGATACATGTTATCTATATGAAAATTCCTGAATGATTTAAAATATCAACATCCAATGAACTTAATTTACATATGCTAAAAATTTATGTTCTCTTACTCATCATATTAAGACTTTCTTATTGAGTATTAATGCTTGTTGATATGCATTATATATTTATTTCAAAATTTCTTAATGTACTTTATTTGCTTATGTGTCTATTTAAAGAATTTTGAAGTGAAAGATATTTGAATGATAAAATTTTGTCTCGACTTGTAGATTGAGCATTTAGCAAATTAATTTTTGTCTATCAAGTTAAAGAGAACATGTTCTTAAGTGATTTATACATATAAATTATATATATTGAGTACACTAATACTTGTAAGATCGTTAGATTTAAAAAGGATAACGAAGATCTTAGTCCTGAAGTACCATACCTTAGTGCTATAGAAACACACATGCATATTGCTAAATACTACATGACTTGATATAAATTTATGAACTTATAACAACATATAATTCATCACCAACCAGAAGATATTAAAATGAAATTAAGTATATTGTTTCTATATTTTCGAGGCACAACTGATGAGATTATTTTATTCACATTAATATATGCTAAGTTAATTGATTATACAAATGCAGGATATTTATTTGATCCAAATAAAGTCAGATCCCAAACAGACTATTATATACATGTGGTGGTATTGTTATATTATAGTGATCCACATAGCAATCTATAGTTGTTATTTCTTTATATCATGCAGAAATTACAGCAATTCATGAAGGAAGTCATGAATGTTTCTAGTTGAGAGTTATGATTCACCATATTCAAGAATCTTGTGGATCATCTTATGAAAAAGAAATTCCAACTAAAGATAATATTGCTTGCAAAACTTAACTGAAAGGAAGATGTATCAAAGGTGACAGAGCATGGTATATTTCTCCAAAATTCTTAAGGGAAAGTGCTATAAATAATATTGAAGATGGATGTCTATAAGTCACAAGAGTTACAATGCGCTGACTTAAAAACATTTTTATGATTAGTTGTATTTTGAGGGGAAGTAAGTTATCTATGAATATTGTATTCTTTTTCCTTAGCTAGGTTTTTATCCCACTAAGTTTTTCTTAATAAGATTTTGACGAGGCATATTCATTGTGTATAGTCATCAAAGGAAAAGTGTTGTAAAACATGCATATTTTGTATGTGGTGGATGACTACCTTGATTATCCCACATAAATAGAGAAATTAGTTAAAATAGAACACAATCCTTAACGGATACTAATCCTAAATAACTGCATTGTATAAATCCTAAAACGCTCTTATAAATACTCTATCAGGTCTCAAAGGTATATATCTCATCTGATATACAAAATAAGATTTTGAGTCCATATTTTCTTGTCTTGATTTTTCTATATTTCTCTTCTCTATTTACAACAAAATAAGTTTTTTTTAATTATATATATAAACCTGGAACTTTCACTTTTATTTTTGTTTTGCTAAAATATATATGTGAGATTAGTTAAAACTCAAATAATCAACTTGCGTTGGTCCAAGTGGCAATAGATTTGGACACTTTAAGTATGTAGTTAAGAGTTTGATTCCTGATTCATATGTATAAAAAAATACAATTAGAAATAATCGTCCTCTTTGAAGCTAATTATATTGCGACAGATTAGTCGTTGCCTTCTAAACAAAAGGATACTACAAGAAAAAATAAAAGAAAGTTAAAACTCTTTTTTTTTTTTGTAATTATACCAATAGAAAGACTCAAATAAAAAGCGATATGGCAATTACCAAACAAAACACAAAAAACGATAGCAAATTCTTCCAAAAAATTATAACAACCTTCTTTATTATTTTTTTTCGCATACAAATTAATTTATACTTTTTTCTGCCACGATTAATTAGTACTTTACAATCTTATTATTTTTCATGTTTTCAACTGCCTTAACAAAAGAACGTTGTCACGTGTTCATATGTGCATCTTTGTAGTACTAATTGTGGGCCAATTATCTTGATTGTTACGTGCTCAAACTTTCGTAATAATCTTGTTATTTGTTTAATTTTTATATTTTATTTTTTTAAAACTTTTTTTATAAATTTATTTTGTATTTTATAAAAATATTATAATTATATATATCATAATTTAACTTTTTTTATATAAATATATAATAAATATACATCTATCGTATTTGAGTTGCACGTAAAACATTATTCCTTTTGTAAGAAGTAGGCGGATGTTATTGTACAGTAGTTCATGTTATGATGTATCATATTTATTGACTTTACCTTTTAGTAGAGGTAATTTTTTTTCATAACAAGTGACAGTCAAAACGGTGTGACATCGCATATTAAAGTCTGCGTGAACAGTGTTCCCATATTCAAATTTTTCAAATTCTTAAAAAATAATAATTTTAAAAAATGTTTTTTTAAATATAAAAAAATGTCGTAGCATCACAAATTAAAATGCCGCATGAACAATACTCTCAAATTGATTAAAAAATATTATTTTTAATTTTTTTTTTAAAATATAAAAAAGTGCCACGGCATGTCGCATGAAGTGATTCCAAATTCAAAGTTTACAAATAAATTGGATTAGAAAAATAAATAACAATAAAAGTAAAATTTTTATTTAAAAAATTAAATAAAAGAATGTGTCACGGAACAGTTAACCAAATTTAAGAACTTCATTAAATGTCTTTTTATAACCATAAAAAGTAAAAGTTTTATTTAAAAAAATAAATAAAAGAAGGTGCTGCATGATCACCATCAGGTGTCGCGTGAATAATTCATCAAAAGTAAAAATTATTACACTATTATTAAGAATAATAAATATTATATTGAAAAGTTCTGGAAGTGTCGCATAAACAGTATTTTCTAATTCAATTTTTTGAGTTAAAAAAAGTTTTTTTAAAAAACAAAAAAAATTAAAAAATATGTCGCGATATCACAAAGAAGTGCCGCGTGAACAATGCTCCCAAATTTAGGAGCACTGTTCATGCGACATTTTTTTGTGATGCTGCGACACTTATTTGGATTTCTACTAAACATGCTCATTGAATTACAAATTGCAACTCAACGTATCCCACTCCCTTAAAGTGTCATCTTCTCCTTGTCTCATCTTTTGTCTTTCTTCAATTTTCAGAACTTTTCATTCTCTATATTTCTCAACTTCTTCATTTTCTTCTCTCTTCCTCACAATTCGTAACTCCCATTTCATCCAATGTGAGAGAAAGGAGAGAGAGAGAGGAATAAATAGAGGATCATAAATAATTTATTTAATATTAATCAATTTATCAAATTTTATATAATTAATCTCTAATTTTAAATTGATATAATATTAAATCAAAAATTTTACTTTCAAGATATATGTTACACCCTCTCTAAGAGGATGTATATTAGACGTCGCCTCGTAAGATATACTAGGTTGATGTGTGCTGTTTACCATCAAACTTTAAGTTCAACGATAGAAAGTCTCTGGTTAGGTTGTTTAAATTCAAGTTAAATTAAAATTTGGATAAACAATCTAAATTAAATTTAAACCAAATAAAATTAGTTTTTTTTGTTTGTTTTTTAAAAATTGATTGAATTAAATTAATTTTATATTTTGATTTTTAAACCGATTTAATTGAATATAAATCGATTAGTATTATGTAATATATTTATTTATTATTTAATTTATATTTTTATTTATAATAATTTAATTTTTTTATATTATTTTTTTTATTTTATATGATCAAATATTATTTTAGATATATAAAATAATTTATTTTTATTTTTTTATTTTCTTTATTTTTTTTTTTTTTAATAGGTTAAAATTATTTTTAATTCACAACAGTTTAAACTTTAAAAAATTTTGATCAAAAATCAATTAAA
The DNA here is from genome assembly GCA_029884605.1 of Ormosia emarginata. Classification (NCBI taxonomy): domain Eukaryota; kingdom Viridiplantae; phylum Streptophyta; class Magnoliopsida; order Fabales; family Fabaceae; genus Ormosia; species Ormosia emarginata. The sequence goes on along the minus strand of JAQQTP010000059.1, from coordinate 22,785,457 downwards.
TCGATCCAAATTAAATCAAATTGATGTAAATAATTTTGTTTAAATTTGTTGATTCTTTTATTCAAAATTAATCTAAACTCGATCACGAATATCCTTAATTTCTATCATTGTTATACTCGCAGTTTAGTCAGATTACAAAATAGAAAACTTCCTATTACATACACTTAGCCACACACTTACAGATAAGTATGAGGTGACAAAATAAAAGTAGTTGTGTGTAGAAATTTTGATGAGACTAACTATAATATGATAATGAAAATTGTGTAAATGTAAGATAATATATGTATGAATAACATTGTTATAAAAAAATATTAATTTTTTTTATATAACAGTGACAATAAAATTTGAATCTTTAACATTATGTAAATTACTCAAACTCTTTACCACTAGTGGCTTATTAAATTATTTATTACAAAATAGATATTAATAACTATTTATACATAGTTAAATTAATAATTTGTTTGACTTTTAATTATATTTTTGTTTTATCATAATTTAACAAAAAATACTATAAACTTCGTATTAGATAAAATTTATTACAATATATATCTTGAATATAAAACAAAATTCAGCATCATATATCTTATTCATACAAGATTTATTTATAAACTACAAATATATCTCCTCACGACATCTGTTCGAACCCATTCTTTTTTCTTATATATGATATTTAAAATGGATTTTCAAGTATTTTATTGATAATTATTTATATTTAAATATTTAATATTTAATTAAAATTTAATAAATACGTGATAATTCATTATAAATATTATACTCATCAAAATCTCAAAGAAATTCTCATCTCTTGATTGAAAAATTATTACATAAATTTAAAATATCTAATTTAAATATATTAAAATAATTATATCATTAATTATAATAAATTATAACAATTAATTATTATTTAATTAAAATAAATATATATTAATTAATAATTATTAATATAATTAAACTAGTACACCTGACTTGAATATTTAAACTATATGTAAGAATTTCTCCACTACAAAATTATAAGAAGAGTCCCAACCAACAACTTGCGAGTTCCATCCGTGCAATCAGTGTGCGGTTAATTCATTTCAGACTACTTTCCGTACTTGCTGACAAATTAATAGAGAAATGATTTATCTTTTTATTCAATATTTTTATTAATTTTTTTAATTATTAAATAAAAAAATATTAAATATTTTTATATTCTCAAAATATTATATACATTTATTTTTTTTATTTAATATTTTTTTTATTTAATATTAAGATAATTATTAAAATAATTAAATAAAAAATATAACATTACTCAAATTAATAATCTCTTGCCCCACAAGGTTCTCTGCGTGTGGGGACTTTCTCGATCAGTGGGAAAAGTAGTTCACTTCAAGTTTAATTCAAATACAACCACGCAGCATCAAACAACCAACCAAATTAAATTATGACATGGTAGCCAAGTGGAGTTGATCTACCGGAAACAAGTTAGGTATGTTACTGAAGTGAATGTCGCCGAGATTCTTATAGTAATAGGAGATTTTAAGTTTAAATTCTAGCCTTTGTTATTATACACTTTGATATGTTTGGGTGTATAATATATTCTTTTTTTTTTACATGTAACAGTAATTTTTTTTTTAGGTTGCTTCTTTTTTTTTCAGGCAATCATATTATAGTTGTTGACCAACTAATACCGCTGTTGGAGTACTATTCACCATCGGTACCGCGACTAGAGTATTGTTCACCACACCCATTCTGATGTACTGTTCATTACACGCCGCCAGAGTACTGTCCACTAAATAGAATCACCACCCTCACCCCACCCCTTCCACCATCTCCGTAAATCTTCCCACACCCAATCCCAACCATTCACTCAGCAAACTCAAGAGAACTATGTCCACTCGCACCACCTCCTTATCTCACTCCATTACCTTGTGCCTACACATCTCAGGAATCTAGTGCAGTGCTAGGCTGCTCGTGAAATGCCTTCACAGTAGCGATAGTGCGGCAGAGGAGCTTCAGTGGGACACCATAGTTGTTCACCCAGAAGAAATCGAGTGTGCTGGCGCAACGACTGATCTGGTTGAGGACAACAGCACGGGAGTCGTGGACGATGGAGAGGTCCACCGTGGGGATCTCTGGATTTAGATCCAGGTTGGGGTTTGAGGTCAGATAACATTTCTGGTGGGTGGACGAGGGAATTAGGTGCATTGCTGGGCTGCTTGTGGAACACCTTTACAGCGACGAGGGTGCGGCGGAGGATCTCCAGCAGGATGTCATGGTTGGTCACCTGGAAGTTGAGCATGCCGGCGGTGTGACGGCTCTAGTGCATCCGGCATCATCTCCTGGCATGAAATTTGCAATCAAAACCAAAAAACTAGACAAGCAGGTTTCCATTAATAAATCAAAGCCATTGTTATTTTTTTAACATTAATTCAATGGTCCAGATTCAAGTGCATGATGCACGCTAATTTAAAGGATGTATTGTAGAATTGACCTTCTAACTTGTAAGAGGAGTCATATTTCAAGTTACTCCAAATTCTGGAGTGATAGTTCATCGAGCCATTATTTTTTTAAACATAAAAAAAATATGACATAGTACAATCGAAACAGTATCCATATAAAGTTTTAATTTTTCTATTTACTTTGGTGATCTTTTATCCATAAGTTTTGTATTATATATAAATTTTGATTAAAGGAGTGTTTACTTTAATTATAAAAATTCATTATTTTAATAATTAATTATTATATAAAAATTTATTGTTATGATTGATTATAATATAATCAAATTTTTGTTTAAATATATTATTTGAAAAACGTGATTGTAAATTAATCTATTTTTATTTAAATGGTATAAAAAAAATTAATTTTATATATTAAATTATCAAAATAAGTATAGAATAATTAAAAAATTTATTTAATTAAATACAAAATAGTATTTACATCTCAAAATATAAAAATAATATATAATTTAAAATCATAAATTTCAATGTTTATAATTATGAAAAAAAATTATAATACATTAAATTTCGTATAAAAAAAAAGTTAAACTAATTTTATCAAATATATTAGAATATTGTTTCAACAAATTTTTTTTAAATTATTTGATTATGAAATAAGCTCAATCAAACATGTACTAAGACTTGTGATAAATGAATAACCTCTGCATTCCCAAACCTTTCTTAAAAAAAAACCAAAAAGAAATAAAAAAAAACTATTAGAATGACTTTGTTCAATGAAAGGCTGTCTGTTTGCGTTCGAGAAAGTTAGACCTAGAACCACAAATCTGAGGAAAACAGAATAAAAGGAGAACTCTAATAGGGTGTCGATGAATTAAGCATAAATTAATTATTAATTTATTATTATAATAAATTAATAACTGTGATTAAAATATTAAATTCAACTAGCAATACTTATATTTATATAAAAATTTAGTTAAATTATTTTTTTATAAATAATTATATATATAAAAAATTTATAAATTTTAACTGATAATATTTACATATACTTAAATCTACATATATTAGATAAAAAAGTAAAAAAATTAATCTATGATAATCTTCTCCCATAATAAAAAACAATCCTGCTTCCTTTGTCTTTGATGTACGATGCCAGACAAGATGTCAAATTGAATGTTAACTCTTTAACGACAGAGTTGATAAATTGTTCTTAGACTTAGTTTAAATAATTTAATATATAAATAAGACTATATTAGATATGTATTGGCTTAATCAATACAAGTGCAAGTTGTTTATTAACTTATCTATAAAACTATTGATAGAATTTGTAATAACTAGTAATTAGTTAGTGTATTAATATTTGCTTGGCTAATTTTGATCCTCCACAAAATTACCTTTCTAATTCTCGATATCCACCTGACAGGTGGTTGCATTGCACCTTCGTTATGAAAAAAAAAAAATTACAATTAAGGTGTAGAATGCTATGCTTACAAAGATGTACCTTTATCATTTCACTCACATAATGTAGTCATGGTAATATTTTGAGATTGTATTTAAAGTAAGTAAATAATAATGTATTTATATTTAATTTAATTTAAAATATATCGTAATCATAATTTATTAAATAGTTTAAGAATATATATATTTATTTATTTACTTTTAAAATAAATATATTCTAATAAAACTTTTTTGAAGCTATCTCATTTAAGAGGAAGAAGGCCTCGTCTCGTGCTTAATGTGTAAACATAGAAAGCGTTTAACATGCAAGGTAGGTGCATACCATCCACCAATCGTTGAAATCGTTGATTTGGCATAGAATCAAATCAATCTGTATGCATAGTTAATTATTCGTAGCAAAAAAAAAATATGTATAAATATTATGAGTTGAATTTTAAAAATTTTTTGTATGTACAATTATTTATAATAAAAAAAAAGTGATTCAAATTTTTGTATGTAAACTTGAATTTGTGTGTAAATATTATCAATTAAAATATATTGAATTTTTTATATGTATAATTATTTATGACAAATAAATAAAATGTGATCTATATTTTAAATTACATATCATCAATAACTTTACAAATTTTAACTAGTAATATTTATATATATATATATTTAGGCTTATAAACAAAAAAAAATTGAATTTAAAAAATAATTATGATACAATTATTAAAAAAAATTCGAATAACTAATTATAGTAGATAAAACTCGCCGTATGGTGGGCATACAATAAACACCTCCGTAAACATATGCTATTTCAGGTCCAAATTATTTGAGGTTATCTCAACAATTTAGGCCTGAAGTAAGCCGGAGAAAACCCAAAATGCCCATAATTACAATGCTTCTGCAGTGCACATTAATTAGCACCCTCCACCGTCAAGTTTTACTTCCCTTCTACTCAAAGATGAATGAGAATGGAAGCGAAAGCTCCACCTATTCCAACTCTGAAAATCTCTTCCTCCTAATAAGTTACACATTCCCTTTCCGTCCCTTTCACTCCACATTACAAAAAGCTCTCCAGAAGCCTCATTTCAAAGGTATAAACATCCTCCACCTCTATCTGCAACTCACAGCTTCCTCTTAATTGGTTGCCATAACAGCAATCAAACCACATATCAAGATGAATCCCACATGGGTTCTTTTGTTGAGTATTGCAACAATGTTAGTGACTGGGAATGGACAATCATCAGTGAAGCCATTGGTGAAGATAGTGAAGGGTAAGAAGCTGTGTGACAAAGGGTGGGAATGCAAGGGACTGTCTGCTTATTGCTGCAATGACACTATTTCTGACTACTTCCAGACCTACCAGTTTGAGAACCTCTTCTCAAAGCGCAATGCACCAGTGGCACATGCTGTTGGATTCTGGGACTACCGTTCTTTTATTACTGCTGCAGCACAGTACCAGCCTCTTGGGTTTGGTACCACTGGAGGAAAGACCAGTGGGATGAAGGAGGTTGCTGCTTTCCTTGGTCATGTGGGCAGCAAGACCTCTTGTAAGTGACAATTTAATTGGCATATGTTATGATATAAATATGATCATGCCAAATGGCCTTATTCTTCTTATGTTTTCTTTGTTGAATTATGGTTCTCAGTTACATGATCTCAATATTTTAGACATTTCAAGTGAGATGCATCTAGATTCATTGAGTCATTAGTTATATACAGGATTTGATGATTTGATCTTTCATTTATTCTAGCCAGAGTATTAAAAGTATATATCTCCATTAAAAAAAGGCCTAATTTGGTTTATATCTTCACTATTGAGTATTTCCACCTAGACGTTGTTTAGATTAGTTGGAGTGAGTGGAGATTTGGATAAAGATCTTCAAATTGTAGTAACAACTTATTGAAATACTATTTCAGGTGGTTATGGGGTGGCAACTGGGGGACCCTTTGCCTGGGGCTTATGCTACAATAAGGAATTGAGTCCTGATAAATACTACTGTGATGATTACTACAAATTAACCTATCCATGCACCCCTGGGGCAGCATACTATGGCCGTGGCGCCCTGCCAATTTACTGGTATTAGTATTTTGAGATTTTTTTACTATCACTTAATTTCACCTCTATCTGATCCAGCATTAATTGGAGTATCATTATCTCTAATTGCTTATTTCCAGCTGCAATTGAATAATTTGAGTGACTGGTTTTGGTTTTGTTCAGAAATTTTTACTGATTTCCTAAGAAAGAAACAAATGCTTTATGCAAGTCTCTACTTATTTATAAAAAGTTGTTAGAAGCATCTATTTGGGTGGAAACAATTCCAGGAAACATATTTCTTTCACTCTCTCTTTTCCTGCTCATAAGTTGGCAATTTCTTTTGTGCAAAGATTTTACAAACATCTTAGGCAGAACAGAAGAACATAATTATTTGACAATTTATGATCAAAATCCTTGTGCTTTCTTTCTTGATGCCTTCATAACAGGAACTACAATTATGGAAAAACTGGGGAAGCCTTGAAGGTGGATCTGTTGAACCATCCAGAATACATAGAGCAGAATGCCACCCTGGCCTTCCAGGCAGCAATCTGGAAGTGGATGACCCCACCTGAGAAGCACCTACCTTCAGCTCATGATGTCTTTGTTGGCAATTGGAAACCCACCAAGAATGACACATTGTCCAAGCGGGTTCCTGGATTTGGTGCCACCATTAATGTGCTCTATGGGGATCAAGTGTGTGGCCAAGGATCTGATAATGAGTCTATGAACAACATCATTTCCCACTATCAGTACTACCTTGATCTCATGGGTGTTGGCAGAGAAGAGGCAGGGCCTAATGAAGTGCTCTCCTGCGCTGAACAAGCTGCTTTTAAGCCTTCTGGCACACCATCTTCTTCAACAACTTGAGCTTTTCTTGATTGGTGATTGTTGGCAAGTCCATTCTTGAATCCTGAAGAATATAATAAAGGAGGGCAAGTAGAGAATATTTCAACTACTTTTGCCTTCACATGAGAGTGAAACGAGCTTGGAGTGGACACTCATAGTTAATGTGTATAGATTATTCTGCTGCTATATATCTTTGTTCTTCTTGTTTTCTTTCCCTTCCTGTATAATTTGAATATATTTTTGGTACAAATTGAATATTTGATTATTAAGGGTTGTCTGAACAATTTTGTTGATATATATATTTGTATGTCGTGCATTTCACTAATAAAAATGGTACAAAGTTTCATCCAAATAATCTAATTACACTCGGCTCATCTACTCAAAGGTGATGGATATGTTTGAGAGATTAAAATGCAAAATTATAATTGTTGATGAAAAAATTAAGATAATGAATTATTACATATGTATGATTTATTATATAAGTACTTATATTTAACAAAATTCTAAAACTTTAATTTTTTCATCAACAATTAAGATTCTACACTTTACTCCAAAGGGCACCCTTCTAACCCTGAACATGTACATGTATTTTGTCTAGAATATACTAGTACTGAAAACTGTATACTTTGGCCTTTTTTCTTAAAAAATAATAATCTAGATATCACTCTTTTCAAAACAATTTATTGAAATATGAAACCTCTGAAATAATTTTTTAAAGTGATTTTTACTTTTATTTTGTACGATTTTTTCTAAAAAATATAGTTACTTAAAAGTACGACTTGTCCCTCATATATTATCGACTTGCAAGTTGCAACCATTTGCTTTTCTCAATCAGTCTATTGGTCATACGAGTTACGCTAAAAGCCTAAAACAATTGTATTTGAACAGTATGTAAAAAAAATGTATTTGAACAGTATAATATAATAAACTCATAAGTTTCCTCTCATAAAAAAATTATTGGGTATACTAAATTCTGGATGTCTACATTTTCAACGGATTAAACAGAATAGCCTGCGTATTTTGACTCTCTTATTTTTTTTTCTCTATATAAGAACTCACTTAAAGAGTTAAAGTTAAAAAATAATCATATTGTTATTTATTAATTTTTACGCAGTTAATTTATAATATATGCATTATGCTAAGTTTCTATAATTTTAAAATTATTTCAATAATTTTTATCTGAGTTATTTCATTAAATTCTTTCTATTATACAAAAATTTATTAAAATGATAATTTTATTAATAAAATGATCAATTTAATGATTTTTTTTTATAATAGAAAGAAAGTGTGAATTCCTTTCATGACTTGTGCATCAATCTTGAAAAAGATGTTAGTGGTAGGCATGTTTTCCTTTTCATTAACTTCAGCTTTCAGGAAGAATTTATTCACCCAACAACAACTCAATTCGTGGGGAATTTAATTATTAGGCTTATTTTCTGGTAATGCATGGTATTGAAATCCTTATTAGTTTCTTGGAGAATTTGGCTTTCCACCTACAAAAATGGTGTACTTTAGCTAAGGAGATTGACTTACTTGGTTAGTTGTTAATATTTAGCTAGTGATGTATTTAGTATGATTTGAGTTTGAATTTAGATATTTTAAATTGATAGATAATCTATAAATACTTATTGAAATTGATACTTTGTATGATTTGGATTTGGATTTGAATTTAGAAATTTTCGGTTGTTAATATGTAAAAAATAGTTTGAATGTTATTGGCTCCTTTTGGTTTTTAAATATATTAAAATTAAAAATATATATTCCATCCATCCCATTATAATTATTTTAAAAAATTATTTTATCCCAAATTATTTATTATTTTAAAATATAAAAAAGGTATTAATTGATTTTTTTAACTTTATCTCATAATTTATTATCTCAAATATATCAATAACAACACATAATTTATAATTAATTAATTTAATAATTTAATAAAAAAGGATAATTTAATTATATTAAAATATATTTTTCTATATTTAAGGTTATTTAATAATATTCTTAATCTTTTAAAAAAATCTTAAAAGACAAATAATGAAACGGGTAGTATATAGTTGAATTAATAGTCCACTCACTAATCGGAACCCAAACTGATCTGTCAAGCCATGCATGCAAACTATCAAAATTTAATCAATTTGTATCAGTTTGAGCCCCTAATAGTAGGCATTGTCATTAGATGTAATTTTATTAGTAACTTTCTGTGGTTAATGAGAAGTAGGAAGACATGTTCTCTCTAGTTTACCCATAGGCTTACATGAAAAACCACTGACCACTGAGATGGTGGAAGAGAAATTTTTAAATGGAAATGTCTTAAATTAGGTACATAAATTAATTTTTGACATATATATAGGTGTGCCAATATATAAAATTGTGTTTTTAATATGATTATACAAATTTATATATGTCAAAAATTCATTTAGATGTTTAAAATAGATAATTTTCACTCAAAAAATTCTCTGTATTGGATTGTCTATTCTTATCACTTATCACGCTCTTAATCAGGTCGCATTTTTTAATTAATTGATATCATCATTTTTTTAGGTAATTAATTAATATTTATACTACTTAATAAAGGAGATTCATCCTTTTGGTCTCAAACTTTTGTTTTTTATTTTGTTATTATATTTCACTTTTACATATTTTATAATATATATATATATTAATAAAATGATAAAAAATATTAAATAACCACTTACTTTTTACTATTTTAAAATAGCACTTATCGCTATTTAAAAAAATATTACTTTTACTCATTCACTAAAAAAAATTTACATTAAAAAGAAAAAAAATATATTTGGGGATTGCCAGACACGTCAATATCTGTCTATATTACTTTATGGAGACACACATAGTACGGATACTGACACAAAGATCGGCTTACCATTTACTAATATAGAGACAACCAACTTTCAGATAACACGGACACTTTTATATATATATATATATATATATAATTTCAAAATTTTAAAAAAAATTATAATTCATTAATATCATTTGTATAAACTTAAAGATTTTATAATATTTTAATATATATCATATATGTCAATATTTACTATTTAGTAGTTCTTTCTAAAAAATATGAACATAATTTCTATTAACATAATCTAAAAAATTCTTAAACTAACTTCTCATAATAACTAATCACGATGCTATACGACATATAAAAATAACTAAAGAAATTTGCATGAGGCAGTTTCAAATGACAACGAATAGTATCGACTAAAAGGAGCAGATAAAAATAAGATTTAAAACTTTTATAAATGACGTGTAAAAGATAAAACTTAAAATACTCAGATGTCCATCAGGCCAATCACTTTGACATGCCCAAATCAACGTTATCGTTATTTTTTAAAAAAATATTAATGGTCAGTGTTCAAATCTTTTACTCATTCACTAAAAAAAATTTAATTTTTTTAATCATTAAAAAATGACACATATAAAAAAATATATATTTTAATATGGATTGCCAGACACGTCAATAATCTGTCTATATTACTTAATAGAGAGAATTTATCCTTTGAGTCTCAAACTTTTATTTCTTATTTTATTATTATATTTAACTTTTATGTGTTTTAACAAAAAATAAATTTATAAATAAAATAATAAAATAATACTAAATAACCATCCACTTTTCACTATTTCAAAATGGCTACTTTTCACTATATGAAAAAAATTGCTTTTATTAGCCACTAAAAAAAAAAGAAATAAAAATGAGAGATCCATAGTTACACGATAACGAAAAATTTGTAGTTAGATACGATATATTAAATTATTATTTAAATATTTAAATTATTATTTAATATATATAAAAATATTATTAGTAATTAATATAATTTTATAATAATTTTTATTATTTTATATATATTAAATAATAATTTAAATATTTATAATAAATCGTGTCACTTAAAAAATTACTCCGCGCGTCATGATCACCCCAGATCTAACCCCTCCCACCAATCACAAAGCAACAATGCTGTTCCAACTGACCTAGAGCTCACGGGCTTCACTATTATTTTACCCTCTAAAAGTTGCCAAATAGGTGACGAATGAATGATTCAATTAAACAGAATGGAAAAGGGTATTGAAATATAAAGAATGACCAATTCATGTAGCTAATACAGAAAAAACAAATAGAAGATATATTGGTACCGAGGGTAACTTGTCACTGGTATTCAAAGTAAATTTGGAAACCTCCACCACCACTGGAAGCAAGCACTAGAAAACACAAATACGAACTCCCCAAGCCAGGGGCCATTGCAGCTGAGAAATGAGAAGCACACCAACTTAATCTCACTGTTACTTGACACAAGTGATTGTGAAAAAAAATATTGTTTTTTTATTTTTTTCTAAAGAAAGAAACAAAAACAAAACCGGAAATTTCGATTTCTATTGCCAACCATAATTAGCAGCCGTTGGATCACCAAGACACGTATCCATTGTGTGCTACTGCCTACTGCTATATAAACACCACACAACCTCGTAGTGTAGCGTTCGTCATTCATTCGTTCAGTTTCGTTTTGCTTTACTAGCTGAAACTCCGAAGAGAGAGAGAGAGAGAGAGAGAGAGGGGTGAAGGTGAAGGTGAAGGTGCAGGTGCAGGTGCGGGAGAGATGGTGGTGGGGCGCGACATAGACGATTTGCCAAAGAACGCTGCCAACTACACTGCCTTGACGCCGCTGTTGTTCCTGGAAAGAGCAGCTCAGGTGCACCCCACTAGAAGATCGGTGGTGCATGGATCACGGCACTACACGTGGCATCAGACTTACCAGCGTTGCCGTCGATTGGCCTCTGCTCTTTCTAACCACTCCATCGGTCTCGGCCACACCGTAATTTTCTTATTCCTTCAACTTCAAAAACAAACTTCATACAATCATACCTCCCTTTCTATTTATTTTCTCAAAAATATTGTTGTTATTATTATTATAAAAACAGAACAGAGAAGAAGTGAAAATCTCATTATTCTTCACTTTTTTTTTTCCCTTTTAGTTTGGTTTATCTTTATGAAGTTTGATCGGGGGATGAGTTAAAGTTGAAAATTTTATGAATTTGAAACTATTATTTTCCCTCACTCAAAAAAAAAAAAAAATCCCACTCCAGTCAGTAGGAGACTTACATTGATTGTGCTGCTAACTGAATTTGTTGATTACCAACTCGGTTTATTTGCATAATTGGGGGAAGATAATTCTTGTATAAACCTTAACATTCAATTGGGTGGATTAATTTAATTAATATTTAATATTTTTATAAATTTTTGTGATAAATAATTAAAAATATAAAGATTTATAAAAATATTAAATATTAATTAACATAATATACTTAATTTACGTACTTCTAACTTTAATCAATAATTTCTAATCGGGGGAATTACCAATGGTTTAAATTTTATTTATTTTTTATTTTGTGTTGAAAGACTAATCAAATGGGTTTTATGGGCAAGACGAGTATTGAAAACAGCTTAAAATATTTCTTTATTATTATTATTATTTTTTTAATTTTAATGAATATGCTAATGGTTTTCATTTTCGGTGCATATGTATGGTACATCACTTCACGTCCTCACCCAAGAAGGAGGAGGTTGAGTTGAGTTAATATTTTCATAGAGTACTGTAAAATTAATTGTGACATATAAAGATTTATAAAAATATTGAATTTTGATTGAATTAGTACATTCAACTATAATACATCATGTTTATGTAAAAATTTCTCTTATATTAGTATTACACATTTACTACGACAAGGCCTATCCTAGCATGTTGTACAGATTTCTGTAAGTCGACTTTTGTTATTTTTTTTCTTAGGTACAAGTTGACTTAAAATTTTTATTGTATACTCAAACAACACCTGATTAAGAAATGAAACTTATTTGGTTGAACTAAGTTGCTCTGTGTTTGGAGGAATTTGGGCATAGCCATAGAAAGATGGTCATTTAGCATCACATATGCGATTCATTGAAGAAATTTTTGAAATAATGGATTAATTATGCAACATGTCGAACTTGGTGCAATGAGTGTCTGTCTTCAGCAGATGTCGTTCTGTATTGTATCAGGCTAACTAAAGTATCATTCTTTATCTCTAGCTGAGATTTCAGAGTATATAGTTCAGATTCTGCCACTAGGTAGAAGTTCTAGCATAGCTGAAATTAGCTGTGGCCTCTTGATGTATGTTCTACCAAAGACAATGAAAATTTTGCTTTCATAATTGATGCATTTGACTTAAGACAAACCTCATTCAGTGATCATGGTATACAAATTCCTTCCTTGTTATGGTCTCTGCACCATGTAAAGTAATGTCTTGGTATGGTTGTTTTATGTTCCATCATTTAACTCACAGTGTATGATGGCCTTGTTGATCTACATCTGGGGAGTTTGATTCTAATGTAGTGCATGAATAGGGTCCGAGTATAACCTAGCATGTCCTTTGGATTAGATAGCCAAATCATTATTGAGCTTAATAAAATCAAGCAATACTTGTTTTAGTCCCAAATCTATGTTCTGTAAGCTTGTAAAATTCCTCAGAATTGTATTTTCTCCAAAGTTCTTTTGATTATGTATGTGAAATATAAAGTGAAATAAATTGGTTTACCCAACATCTTTCTGGTAAGTTGTTTGTGTGTTCAGGCACCCAATAGCCTGTCATTTGTTTTTTGGGTCATAAGAAGAAGAAATTAAGTACTGTTATAGAAGTACAAAAGCAGTCATAAGAGACATTCCATTGTATTATAGACAAGCATCAAATTACAACCTCAAATCATTACCCAAAAAAATAAATAATAATAAATAAAAATCACAACCTCAAATTAATTGCTCACCTCTAGTTATTTTAGGGCTTGCATCAATCGATTCTGCATTTAACTTGCATTTTATTGTTGATGTTCTTTGTCTTTTATTCTTCATAAGCATTTGTTAAAGTGGATCCAGAAAATTTAGCTTGTTCGGTTACATGTATGCCCTTATGGCTACATGCGAATACCTATTAAATTTACACCCTAACTCATGCAAGTACCTACTGAAGCAGAGATTTCTGCAGTGGTTTCACTTAGCCTCTTTATCACATTTGGTGGAAGTTCTTATTTTAAACATTATGGACTTCATTTCCCATCAATCCACTGTGTTAACTTTTATCTAATGGCCTTGATATTTGTTTCTGTTGTATTAGTGTGTGTTCACACCAAAGTCGTTTTCTTTCTGTTTTTTCCACCTAATAATAAAGTAGTTCTCTAATGCTGCCAACAGGTAGCTGTTATTGCACCCAACATTCCAGCCCTTTATGAAGCTCATTTTGGAATTCCAATGGCAGGAGCTGTACTGAACGCTGTTAATATTCGGCTAAATGCATCAACACTAGCTTTTCTTCTTGGTCATTCATTAGCTGCAGTTGTAATCGTGGATCAAGAGTTCTTTTCCTTGGCAGAAGAAGCTTTGAAAATCTGGTCTGAGAAAAGCAAAAGCTTTAAACCTCCAGTCTTAATTGTCGTTGGTGATGAAAACTGTGACCCTAGGGCACTTAGATATGCTTTGGCCAAAGGCGCCATTGAATATGAGAAATTTCTTGAAAGTGGTGACCCTGAATATGCGTGGAAACCTCCAGAGGATGAGTGGCAGAGCATTGCTTTGGGTTATACATCTGGTACCACTGCTAGTCCTAAGGGTGTGGTATTACACCACCGAGGGGCGTATCTCATGTCTCTAAGTGGAGCTCTTGTTTGCGGAATGAATGAAGGTGCTGTATATCTGTGGACGCTGCCCATGTTTCATTGCAATGGCTGGTGCTGCCCTTGGATACTTGCAGCACTTTGTGGGACAAACATATGCCTTCGTCAGGTAAACTAATGGGTTTGGTTTATGCTCTACATTTGTTGGAATGATTGAAACAAATTGTTTTTAACTTGTTTTCCTTTGTGAGTATTATGCTGTACATACTTTGTTGATAATTTCTAATTCTAGCTTGAACTTTGATGCTATCACTAATGCAAGGTCAAATAGATGAAAGGCCTTGTTGAGCACGACTGATGAGCCTCTTAAATAATAGTGGCATGATTGAAATATAAAATTAGTCTATATTGAACTTAAACAATATTTTGACCAGGATTTCATAATTCTTCTTCTGAATAGTAATCTTTTTGCTTTTTTTTCTTTTTTGATTTTTGGGTGGCTGGATAACTAGTGATAACATTCTAATTTGAAAGTCTAAACATACATAAGTTTTTGTTATATTTCAAATGAACAATTCTCTGTTCAGTGCTGCTTGAAGCAAATCTGTTTAAATAGGCTGCTCTTTTTTTATCTAGTACTGTTGTATACTTTTTTCTGAGAGTTCTTTTCTTTAACAGCTAGTTAGTTGATTGTTATAGATATCCGCCCTCGCTCATCTTTCTTTAAGCATTTACACAGGTAACAGCTAAGGCAGTATATGCAGCCATTGCCAAGTACAAAGTGACTCATTTTTGTGCAGCACCCGTGGTGCTTAACACTATAGTTAATGCCCCTCCTGAGGAAACCATTCTTCCTCTACCCCATGTTGTACATGTGAATACAGCTGGGGCTGCTCCTCCTCCATCTGTTATTTCCGCCATGTCTCAGCGAGGATTTCATGTCACTCACACTTATGGTCTCTCAGAAACTTATGGCCCCTCCACAATATGTGCCTGGAAGCCAGAGTGGGAATCACTTCCCCCTGAAAAGCTAGCCCGGCTCCATGCAAGGCAAGGAGTTCGGTACATAGGCTTGGAAGGCCTAGATGTTGTGAACACAACAACCATGCAGCCGGTTCCTGCTGATGGTACTACCATTGGTGAGGTTGTGATGAGGGGTAATGCTGTGATGAAAGGCTATTTAAAGAACCCAAAGGCTAATGAGGAGGCCTTTGCAAATGGATGGTTTCATTCTGGGGATCTTGCTGTAAAGCATCCAGATGGATACATAGAGATTAAGGACAGGTCAAAGGACATCATCATCTCTGGTGCTGAAAATATCAGCAGTGTGGAAATAGAGAATGTTTTGTACTCTCATCCTGCAATACTAGAGGCATCAGTGGTTGCAAGGCCAGATGAGAAATGGGGTGAGTCTCCCTGTGCGTTTGTGACATTGAAGCAAGGAATGGATAGTACTAATGAGCAGCGTCTAGCTGAAGATATACTTAAGTTCTGCAGGTCCAAGATGCCTGCTTATTGGGTCCCAAAATCAGTTGTGTTTGGACCCTTGCCAAAGACAGCTACTGGGAAGATACAGAAGCATTTGCTGAGGACAAAGGCAAAGGAGATGGGGCCTGTCAAGAGGAGCAAGTTGTAACCATGTTGTTACATTGACAATGATGAAAAAAGCTGCTAGTTGTAGCGTAGCTCTGTGACATGTGTAATTAGGATTGTTCTTAATGTTGTCGCATCTATAATAAAAGCTTTTAAGCATTTCTTAGAATCAACATTAACACTTTTTTTTTTTTGGTAATAAACTATCTTCTCCTTTATTGAGGTGGTTGTTTGTTTATATCTGCAGATGTCTGGCCCTAAACGTTGTTACTTGATTTAAACGGAATTGAAATTTGGGCCCTACTTTTATAGCTAGGTTTACATATTTTTTGGGGTTCACTGGAGGCTGATTGAGATTACATGTCAGCAAAATCGTCTTTTCTCCATCCAATTCTCAGCATATGTGACGGATAGGGTGTCAAAACGGGTTGGATAATTAAGTGCGTATTTAGATTAGTTGATTCTGTATATAAAATAATTTATAATTCAAAGCTCTTGGGAGACAGGGAGAGGTTTTTTTTTTTAAAAAAAATATTTTTCAAAAAATAAACGTTACCAAACATGTTAATGATTTTGGCCCAACCTAATTCAAAATAGGCTAGTTCGAAGCTCTTTGGCCCAAAACAGATTAGGTCAACCCAACAGCCATCAAAAAATTAATTGGATAAAATTAAAAAAATCCATTTCTAAATTGAAAAAAATTTCTCTCCTTTCGTAAACTATGATAACTAATACAAGCCAAATATATTCATTTTGTTTCTCTCACATTCCAGTAAGGGTGCTGTATTTACTCCCGTCCTATACTATTATTTCTCATGCAAATCCTTCAAGTGGAAACCAATTGCCATGTAGGCTTGTCACGTAGCTCTTTTAACAAGCATGCATTCAGTATACTCATACTTGGTCTGCCCATAGCATAGCTTATGCATTTTGGATGAGGGTGTTATAGGACACTGGAAATAACTTTTATTTAGAGGTATTACATGTCAAATAATGTGTTTTTTTTTACATTCCTTTAAGTAAAAAAAAAAAGGCTAGCGAGCTTGCCTGTTTAACTTGCAACCTGCGGGTAGGTTGGGCTACCTAAATACTAGTCCGAACTAACTTTGGTGCAGCCCGAAGTTCAATTGGCCCATAAAGAAGGTTGTACTTGTTCCTATCTGCTAGGACTACGAGTTTATAACGTTCTATAAAGTATTATTGGAATGCTGCAAAGAATCCAAGATCCAAAAATTAAGGTTCGCAGTCACACACTAATCAGTTATTGGTCTGCCACTGCCTCTTCAGGGATTGAATTCAGGCAACAAATCGTCTACTTGTACATAAAAATCTTTATCATTTCCTAAGGAGAATAATCAAGAACTGATTTTTTTTTTTAATGTATATTTTTGTGGTGATTTGAGCAATGACCTGTAACATCTAGAAGCTCAGATTTTTTGAAAAAATGAACGTGGCGTAAGATAAAATCAAACTACCTGGATAATGTAAAGGTTCTTGCCAATTGGTTATCTCAAGGAATCCTCTTTGTATAATGGATACGGCCGGGATACCACAATTTCAATATTTTAACTACCATGATTTGATTGACTCTCAAAGATGTTCCTTGTTCTGACCAAAAAAAAAAAGAAAGATGTTCCTTGCAATATTCTTATACTTGGGTTCCAATTTTCCATCAAGAAGGGCCCCACTATATTCGATTGGGATATAGTAAAAGCAAACCAATATTCTAGTATTAGCTGCATTTGATGACTGCAGTTCGTAGAAACATATATGGTAATAGAGAACAGAACATTGAACAGAAAATTGTTGAATTTTAGAAAAATATGATAGAAGATAGCTTTAAAGTTACTAGTTAGGTAGAAGTTCTACTTTTGAAAAGTAAACTCAAAATGTTAGATTAAAGAAAAGTGGTGAACAATAATTGATAAATCAAAAACCATGTAATTAATAAATTATTGATCCTTCAAAGTTTAACATGATTTAACTTCATCATGTAAGAAAAATTCCATTTGATTAGCTAGTTTTTCGAAAAGCAATGTCTTCACGACACTTGGGTTTAAGGATAAGAATGTACACCCAATCAATCAGTAACTACACCATGCTTATACCATGCCACTGTTTGTATTTTGTAGGTTAGACTGTTAGCAGCTTTTTTATGATCCGCTGCTGAGGTGGTTCTGGTTCTCGTCTATCTTATTTGAGCCATCCGAAGTAGTCAAGTAGCCATGTAAAGATGGATTTGCTTTCATTGGTGCATATAGCTATTGTTTTGTTCTCATCCAAAAAGCTTTGTCAAAATCAAAACTCTTAAGGGATAGGATTTGTGGGTCCATTTTCTTTATGATCCAGTTGGGTGTGTTCAAACCCATTCTCTTTGCCACCTCGACAATCTATCTATCCCCTCCCTCTTTTCGCTTTCTTCCTCTCTATCTCTTTGCACAGCGCCAGACGTAGCCAACACACATTAATTAGTCATGACTCATGCATGAACTGATGAAAGTTATACTCAAACGTGAATATGATACGTGTTGGCAGCCACCACAAGAATATAATACTTAATTTTAGTATGTATAATTTTAATTTATTGATAGTGTTACAAATTTACGCTAATTATATATTAAATTTAAAGTACATATACATTTTTTTATAAAATAAATATTTTCACAATAACTAAATTAAAAGTATGCATCATACATAAAAAGGATACTTTTCTTCTTTTATTTTTATTAACTAAATTTGGTTTAATGGATGATTGATTTTATATATATATGTGCGCGTGTGCGTGTTTTTACTTAAGAATGTGATTCATAATTTGAAATTTTGGATAAATTATTTTTGGGTTTGGACTCTCAAATTGCTTATGTGTTGGGCAAACTGATTTCCTTCACCTAGCTTCATTCTTTGCTACCAATTCAATAAATTATATCCGATTCCTTCCTTTAGAGACACACAAAAGTTAAAGGAATTTAATAAACAACACCAAAAATAGCTCGAGGAGGATTTAAATTCAGATAAGGAACAACATTCCAAAATATTTGAAAAAAAAAAAAGAGAAAGAGTTGTGAAACTGCAATCTATTTTATAATTAGTTCTAAAGATTTTTTTTTTTTACTGGAAAGATCTTGTTAATCTGGGTTTACAAAGGCTTATATGAATTTTTTGTCTTGAGTTTCAGGTTCTCTCACGTTCCATGAATCATGATTTCTTTTTTTGACGATTCCATGAATCATGATTGAAAGAGTGAAAGACACAAAATTAACCAAATATTACGAGAAAAAAGTTTTCTTAGTGTCTTGTCTATTTTCTTCAACGTTTTCAAGCGGAAAGTAGATTCAGGAAATTAGTTGCAAGTGTCCGTTCGTGACATCTGATAGAATCAGTTATATGGTCTCTGTAAATTCTGTTACACAATAAGGTCCCACACGTCATAACCTGGTGACCCATGTTTTAATTGTTGCGTGCAAGAAGGAAACAAACAAAGACACAAACAGATTTTTTTTTTTCAAGTAATTTCTCACATAATTTTAGATTGGAGTAGTGGCGTAAAATAATTTTTAAAGTGAGACTCCAAAATTAAAATATTAACGACATGGTAGTTCACTTTTGTTGCAATCAGTCACTTCTTTCTGGATAGACACTAGCACATATTAGTTTTGAACTTTGTTTCTTCATAAAATCATTTGGATATGCATACAAGCAAGTTCTTAAATTCACAGCTAATTCAACATTAATTAGTACATGAAAAATGCTAATAATACATCAATATCACACACATTTCTCTCACATTTGCATATGTGATAAAATTAAAGTGTATATATATTAAAAATGAAGTTGATTTAGTTTTAATTAGATGGTAAAACTTGTACAAATGTGAAGTAATATAGTAATATGTGTGTAAATGTGTGTATATAACATTGTTATTATTACACTATAAAAAAAAATAATTAGTAAATGAAATTTGGTAAATTTATTTTGAATGCACCAAAGCTAGTGGAATCTAATGTTTTGCAATTTTGATAAGTAGTTTATAAGATTATTTTAATAATAACTATTTTTATGATTAATTTTTAAAAAGTGATAAGAAGAATATATAGAAAAAAATCGATAAAATCAACAGTGACCATTAATTTAATGTCTGTTAAAATTTTATATGAAAAGTATTTTAAAATTATAAAATGACCTGCATTAAAATATATAATTGATTCAGCTCAAGAAAAATAATAATAAAATGTATAGTTGATTTAATATTGATCATAGGATTTTGAGTTGTTAAATACAAAACCATAAAATTTTATATTAAAAAAAATAAAAAATAAAAACATAAAATTTGAGTTGTTTATACTTTACATAATTACTTTAATTTTCACATACAGATAGATTATTCCTCTGTTTATCTTTCTATTTATTAATAACTGGTGTGCTAATATGACGTTATTAAAATGCTAAGATACGGTTACTACTTACTAAGTTTTCCCCCTCATCTTGGTAGCATTTATGGCCTTTTCTTAGTTGTCTGTTATCCCCTTTTTGGTTTGGCGGGAGACCAGTGATGAACTTACGAACGATGATACAACATGCATGATGGGCACTCAAACCAAAAACCATGGTACTACAAAATTTCAACTATGAAATGATTATACCATAATTGCTTGTGCTATGCTTCAAGTTGAAGCTTCCCCCGAAAAACCCTTCAGTGGCCTTTCATTGTTCCAATTTTGCCTTCATTTATCCACTAATCTATGTAATCAGTGCTTTATGCTTGACTGGAAACTAGAGAGAACAGTATATATAGCCATTTTAGAAAAATTCTTTAGCATGCTTAAATAAAGATAACAACGGGATGCCATTTAAAGCAGATCGAGAAAGGATTTGGTATAATGGAAACAAGATGATGACCGAAAGGGAAACAAAAACAAAAGTTAAATTGTTCACGTAACATTTGAAGGTTCTAAAATATTCAACCTTTTGTCAATCCCACAATCTTATCATTTAAAAAGGATCATATCTGCTCATTTTTCAGAATTAACGAAAATGATAAAGCGAAAGGTCCAATCCATGAATTTTTAAAGTGTTTAATTTCAAACGGAATGATGCCAAATTGTGCTTCAAATTAATGGAATTATCTTTGCAACAGGTTTGGTTTGGCATCACTGGCATAAGGAGTTTGGCAGATTTTCGTTTTATATGATTCACTAATAAATACATAAGTGCTAACAGAAGCAATCATTCTGATTTTTGTTCATTTTCTCTTGATTTTTTATGAGGCATAAAGCGAAAAAAACTATAGCTTACGGTCATTAGTTTGGAGTTTGGACTTGAAAAAGTTTAGCCCACGTTTATTGAAAAAAAAAAAAAAGACTAAACCATTACATACAGTCATTACTATTTTTTTTACCTTACATATTATTTTATTCAACTCTTATATTCTTATATCAAACAAAGACATATATTTATTTTTATATTTCATTTAATATTATTCATTATATATATATATATTTTTTTATTTTCTCTCACTCAATCATATTTTTTAAAAGAGGTGTGAATAGTACATACACACTAAAAATGATGTATGACTATTTTTTCCTATTTTATTTGTTTTGCCACATTCATGCACGAATGATTTACTTAATTCATTTAATTTCCAATCTGATATGTATTACTTTTAGAAAATATTCAACATAGATGATCATAATCTTTTTCAAAAATCAAAATTTAACCACAATAAACTGTATTCCACTATTGATTAAATATTTGTTAATTGTATTGAGACAGCGGTAGCATGTGGGGCTGGGAATCTTGCTTGTGGATCTCACATGCCATACTCTAAAGACAGTTGGTAGGCTATCATATATATGGTTTACAATTGGAGGCAGCTCACTTCCTCCTTCTTCATTTTTTTTAATGGAGAAAAAAATGAAATGATAGGAAATTAACAACCTTGTTTTACAATTTTTTGGTCAACGATATTAATTTTCAAATTTGGAACGTTTTAATTAAATTTAGAGGGACATATTATTTATTCTCAATTATTATTATTGCACTTGAAAAGATATATACTTAATGGATATCATTTGTCTATCCCCTTATCCCATCATATTTACTAAATGTCTATATGCTAATCAATATCTATACTTCTCAAAGCATGTGGACCCCTTAAAGGTTGGCATAGAATATTTACATGCATGCATATATATAACATCATATTGTTTAATTACATTCTTTGTAGGGTAAGGAACTTGACCGTAATGTTAGAATAATAGAATAATAATGTCTTGTTCTAACCACAATAATCATAGTTGTTAAAAAAGTTGAAATGAGGTTAAGCTATTGTGTATATTCTATAAAGAGAAATATTAGAAACATATTTTTTAATATTAATTTTATTATTAATTTAAAAATAAATATTGTTAATATATTTTTTAATAATCTTTTCAAGTGTATGAAGTAAAGTAATAATAAAATAAATGTTAAAAAATGTCTTACTAACGTTATTCTTTTATAAAAGAACAGCGAGAAGTTTCTAAATTAAAAGCGCACTCAACGTTGATATATATAATAAAAGAAAAATAAATAAAAAAAGACTGTAGCGTGAAGTAATTGCAAGTTGCATATGGGAGGAAGAAACAGCAGTAAAAGAGACAAAAACTCATATTTTCTGCAAATGGAGTCACGGGATTTGATCTTTCTTTATTTATAGTGCTTTTAGTCAGTTCCATTAACATCACGGGGGTGAAAAGCGTTTTCATGGGACATTGATAAAACACCCAGCAACAAGGAGTTTTGAACGGTTTGAAGTCATTGTATTTGGTGGGGAGAAGGAGAACCTTCAGGCATGCACTGTCAGATATTTTGACTTGTGTAGTTTTCTAACGTACATGTCAATGGAATTATGGTTATTAATTTAACTCTTGAGAGCGAAGTGTTTGATTAATAGTCAAAATAGCAGCCTAGCTTGTGGAATTGTAAACTTGTGAATACACAAAACATGCACACGAGAAAGCTTGGCTGGCTATAACCCAAGCCGGCACGCGCAGTAAAAGTAAGAAAGCGAGAGATTCTCTCGTCCGTGAACATAACTCTAATTCACTTCTCAAAAAGATTAAAAATAAACAAATATATAAATTTTAAAAAAATTAGACACAGCTCTTTTCTCTTGTTTTATTGTCCTTTTCTTTATATATCTATCTTCCTAAGTTATGGCATATAATATATTTAATTGATTTATTTGGCATCTACCACTACCATGCTAGCTAGTCCACAAAGGGACCAACCCGGTGACCACCCACTGAGCCTAACTACGTGTTACATTGACTCACTCGCTCTCTCCCTAAAATGAAATATCTGTTCGAGTTTAGTTCTCAGTCGTTATAAGCTTGATATATATGATAAATCCAATGGTTCAATTCATTGACGTGGAAACCTAATCATGAAACCTTCTTTCTCTAACCCCATTGTCACCCAAACCCTTTAAAAGACGCAACTCACCTCTATATATAGACACGCTCCACTCTCCATCACTCCTCACTCCATTCATTCTCATTCTCATTCTCATTCAAAAGCTCCACATATATGGCTTGTTGCAAAAGCAAAAGCAAAAGCAAAAGCTTAGTGGCTTTTGGGTTAGTGATTTGTGTGACACTGGCCTTACTAGGGGTTGGGGAAGGGAGGGTGCCGTTTGCATGTGACCCTAACAACGGGTTGACGAGGGGGTTCAAGTTCTGCAGGACGCACGTGCCTATCCACGTTAGGGTGCAGGACCTCATAGGGAGGCTCACATTGGCTGAGAAGATAAGGCTGGTGGTGAACAACGCCATCGCGGTGCCTAGGCTCGGTATCCAGGGCTACGAGTGGTGGTCGGAGGCGCTTCACGGCGTCTCCAATGTGGGGCCCGGCACCAAGTTCGGTGGGGCCTTCCCCGGCGCCACCAGCTTCCCTCAGGTCATCACCACCGCTGCTTCCTTCAATCAGTCACTGTGGCAGGAAATTGGACGGGTGAGATTAATTGATTATTATTATTTCATCATACCCCATTTTAATTTAGGTAAACTATTTTTAGCTTAAATTAATTTTTTTTTTTAAAAAAGCTGTTTAAATAGTATAATCATGTTTGACAAAATCAGTTTTAATTTTGTATAAAATTTAATATAAAAAAAAAAATTAAAACTAATTTTTATAATATTAAAAATTAAAATTTATAATTTTAATTTATAAATTATTTTTTATATTTTGATATATAAATATTATTTTATCTTTAATTCAAATAATTTTTTAATTATTTTATATTTATTTTAATAATTTAATACATAAAAATAATTTTTTATATCAATTAAATAAAATAAATTAATTTAAAATTATTTTTAATTAATATATTTAACAAAAAAAAAATAAATAAATTATATAATTAATTATAAAAAAATAATTTATATAATAATTAATTAATTATTAAAATAATTAAAGTTTCTGAACGAAGTACTTACTTAGATAATCAAAAGTAGATTCCTTGGCTTTCTGGACATTGATGATTAAATTAATCATTTATCCATTCACCAATGCATATTAACATAACATATTGTCTTTGGAATACAGACACTAGCTAAATGGGGTCAATAGCTTTTGTAGGAGAATAAAGTACCCTTCTCACGTCTCTCTTTCGTATGTTACCTTTAGATAAATGAAATGATTTACGTGCAAGAATTAAATTCATAAAATGAATCCCCACACTCGATTTCATTTTATAAAATCTTATTGCATGATTATTGTGCAACAATAATTTTTTTTTCGTAAGTTTTATTTTCTCATCTAATGAATTTGGAATCTTTTAATCTTCAGATAATGAATTTTGACTCAGTAATAATCTAATCAAGTCCTGAGTCCTCAATAAAAACCGAAAGGTATCTAAAAGTGGGGCTCAAGTTTTTATTTTAAATTATAATTATCAAAACATCTGAATGATGACAAAAAAAGTTGTTTTCGTAAATTATAAACTATTAACTACCAATTATTTGTTTTTACTATCCAATCATTTGAGAAAAAAAAAACCATTCATTTTCGTTGTTGATTTTTTGGTTTGATTCTCATCCAAATAATAATAATAATAAATGTTGTGTATATAAAAATGAAAAAGGAAAAAGATTGTAATTAAAAATATGGTGGTACTCGGCTACCCGCCAGTCAGTTGTTTTAGCTGGTTTACATCGAAATTGTGTCCTGGAACATATGAAATCTGTCAATGGTGTCACTTTATGCGGTTTAGAAAGGGTTACATCATTTTTCATCTCATATTATTTTTTTATTATATATTTTAATAATTATAATTAAGTGAAAAAAATTAATTAAAAGAAAGTAATTTTACAAAAAGTATAATAAAAAAATCAGAATTAGTTTAAAAAATGAGAATGATGTTGAGAAATCATGCATCAACTTATTTTGTGTGTGTTTGGATTGCAGAAAAAAAGCTATAAAAAGTAAAAAGTTTAGTTGAAAGTCATAGAATTAGTTTAAAATTTCAAAAGTGAGTGAGAATGATGTTGAGAAATCATGCATCAACTTATTTTGTCACCTATCAGTGGCTAAAAGAAAGTCCGTTACGCCATTATTTTATTAATAATTATAATTTTTTTTACATTTTTTATATTATTATTAATATTATTAATTTTATTATTTATTATTATTATTTTTACTTCATCATAATTATTAAAAAATATAATAAAAAATAATATAAAAACATCATTTTCTTTTCATTAACTATACGAAAGCAACAGCGTCATCAGATGGTGGTTTTGGCTGTCCTTTTTCTTTCTCCCGTGGTTTTGTCTCTATTGACGTAATTAATTAAACGCGTATGTATTAAGCTTGGAACTTTCCGTGGCAATTAATAGCAAGCAATATAGACAAGTATTTCCCATAAAAAATTAATTATGGTTAGTGAAGCATAAAAATCAATCATCTTCCCATGTTTGATGTTGTTTATTGAAGCATAAAAATCAATCTTCTTTGCATCGTTTCTTAAATTATAGTTTAGCGAATAATTGACCAAACACTAGGTGTTTGATGTTGCCCGCCAATACCTCTACTTGCAAGTTGAAAAAAACTTGCGTGGACCTATTCATTACGTCTTTTTTTTTTATTTGGTCCCGGGGTAGATGATCTGATGCTTTCAAAGGTTGTTAAGTTGCTTTTGCTGTAACAATGAGACCCGATAATAACCTAATCACTTTAACCACACATTCGATGTTATTGGTGAGGTCTTTCACTTAACGTTCGATAATCTTGGAAGAAACGATAAAGCCTCGATATTCATTTGGAGGTATTAACGAGACTACACGTGACGTTTGGATTCCAGAAAATGGCACAGATGGAATGTTTTTGCTTGTTTCTTAGCACCAAATGTTATTTTCTTTTTATTCCGGTTGGTAGTTTAGCCAAATGACATAGAGAAAATTACCAAAAAAAATAAAAAAAGAACTTTCTTTTTAAGAATAAAGAAATGGATTATTCAATTTGATGAATGAATGAATTATATTCATATGCATGCAGGTGGTGTCTGATGAAGCAAGAGCAATGTACAATGGTGGAATGGCTGGCTTGACGTATTGGAGCCCTAATGTGAACATTTTCCGTGACCCCCGGTGGGGCCGTGGCCAGGAAACTCCTGGCGAAGACCCTATTTTGGCCGGAAAATACGCCGCCAGCTATGTCCGAGGACTCCAAGGTGACGGTGCAGGTAACCGGCTCAAGGTTGCCGCTTCTTGTAAACACTACACTGCCTATGACCTTGATAACTGGAATGGTGTAGACAGGTTTCATTTCAATGCCAAGGTATGTATGGACAAATATTAATTATTATTTCTTAAATTATATATACACATAAATATTATAGCAAAAGGAGCCCTTATGCTTTTTATTATAATTAAATTATATTTTATTTTATTTAAATATTCTCATCCACCCAATTGTTGGAGCCAAGCCCAAGTGGTAGGGCAGTTAGCTAACCTTATGTGTGCATTGGTCGCACTTTTCATGTGCGTCCATGGCTTCTTTATTGGTTACTTTTGCCACAAAGATATACCATCATATATATATATACCTATCTATATTGAGCAAGCAAGGCTATAAAGTAGAGCTCTCTTTGGCTTTTATCATTCTCATTTTTTTGGTCCAAAGAAGTAGTTTCCATTATTGCAAGAGAAAAAAAAAATGATTTTCATTAAAGTGGAAGTGATGCAAGTTGTTGATAAGGACATGCGGCCACATGCAATAGGTTTGGATAAGTGACAGCGATGCCATTCAAACTACCAAATCAGCACTTGTGCACCAGAAAACGTTTTCTTTTCTCTGTTATTGATTATGGTGTTCCTTGTCGATGTAACTTTAATGGAAAAGTTGGATTGAAATTTAGCTAAATCTATCCATGAAAAATTCGTTTGATGTACTACCATGTTTAGTTTTGATTATTTTTAAGGAAAACGTCACCTTTTTTTTTTGCTCTCAATAATTTTTGAGTAACCCATTCCTATAATCATATCATGATGGATGATCATGGATGGACCCAAACTGAAAGCATTTGGGCTATGGATGCATGCAGGTGAGCAAGCAAGACTTGGCGGATACATATGACGTACCATTCAAAGCCTGCGTGTTGGAAGGGAAAGTGGCGAGTGTGATGTGCTCCTACAATCAGGTGAATGGCAAGCCCACATGTGCTGACCCTGATCTCCTTCGCAACACCATCCGTGGCCAATGGCGCCTCAATGGGTCAGTCCAATATGAAACTATGCATCTCTCCTACTTAAATGCTTCCCAACAAAATCAAAAGTTTTCATCAACTTAACTTAACTTTTGGGCTGTCACTGTTTCTCATTTCAACTGCAATTTTAATACCATAGCCTATAGCTGAGGCGTTAAATAGAATAAGAATTTTTTCTTACTCAATTTCACCATTTCTCCTTCACTTTTGCTTTTGGGGTTTACTTTACACTCTAATTTGTTATTATAATATATATATTGTTGCTTTTTATATTAAAATAAAATAGGTACATAGTGTCGGACTGTGACTCAGTTGGAGTTTTCTATGACAACCAACACTACACAAGTACACCCGAAGAGGCAGCTGCAGATGCCATTAAAGCAGGCCTGGATTTGGATTGTGGGCCCTTCTTGGCCCTCCACACAGATGCTGCCATTAAGAAAGGGCTCATTTCGGAGAACGATCTCAACCTTGCCTTGGCCAACCTTCTTAATGTCCAAATAAGATTGGGCATGTTCGACGGCGAACCATCGGCCCAACCATACGGAAACTTGGGCCCTAGAGACGTTTGCACTCCTGCCCATCAACAACTGGCCCTTGAGGCAGCTAGACAGGGCATAGTCCTGCTACAAAACAAAGGAAACTCCCTGCCACTATCTCCTGTGCATCAACGCACCGTAGCAGTCATTGGACCCAATTCGGACGCGACTGTTACAATGATAGGAAACTACGCTGGTTAGTGGTCACTAATTTAACCCCTTTTTATGATAACAGTACTGTAATATAAATTAGTTATCTTTTAAAACATAATTTAAAATTATAAATATATACATTTTATAAAATTTAGTATGAATATGTTATTACGTATAGTGTTTACAATGAACATGAATCTATAAGAACATAACTCTTATAATAAATCTAAGATCATATTTCTAATTTCTTATTGATCATCTTTGTATTGAACTTTTTTTTTTTTTTTTTTGGGGTAGGTGTGGCATGTGGTTATACGTCACCTTTACAAGGGATTGCAAGATATGTTAAGACCATTCATCAAGAAGGATGTAGGGACGTTGGGTGTGGTGGAAACGATCTATTTGGAGCAGCAGAGAGTGCAGCGAGGCTGGCAGATGCAGCGGTGTTAGTAGTGGGGCTTGACCAGTCCATAGAAGCAGAGTTCAGGGACAGGGTTGGGCTTCTCTTACCAGGTCACCAACAGGAGCTTGTGTCTAGGGTGGCCAGGGCCTCCAGAGGCCCAGTCGTCTTGGTCCTCATGTCTGGAGGCCCTGTTGATGTCACATTCGCCAAAAATGATCCCAAGATTAGTGCCATTTTGTGGGTTGGTTATCCTGGCCAAGCTGGGGGAACTGCCATAGCTGATGTAATCTTTGGCACAACTAACCCAGGTAGAGTAATCACGAAAAATACATATATGTAACATAATCTCAATAGTTTAGCAACCGACATCATCTAATTTAATATTTTGTTTTTAATCTAATTGCATGTATAGTTATGCCGTGTCACATGTTATGTTTTTAATAGAGTAGTGTAGTACTCTTAGAATACATAAGAATCTCTCATTAATCACACACCACTATTATACAATAATCATGAAAGACTGGACACTTCAAGTTTTGTTATATCTGACTCCCTTTTTTTTTTTGGTTGGGCTTTCTGTTTTAGGAGGGAGGCTACCTATGACATGGTACCCACAGGGCTATGTAGCTAAAGTGCCCATGACAAACATGGATATGCGTCCAAACCCAGCATCTGGGTACCCAGGCAGAACCTACAGATTCTACAAGGGCCCAGTGGTATTCCCATTTGGGCATGGGCTGAGTTACACCAGATTCACCCACAGCTTAGCACTTGCTCCTAAAGAGGTCTCAGTGCCCTTTGCAAGCCTCAGTGCCTTCACAAACTCAACCTTGTCAAACAAAGCAGTGAGGGTCAGTCATGCCAATTGTGGTGCATTGGAGGTGGGGCTCCATGTTGATGTGAAAAACGAAGGCTCGATGGATGGAACACATACCCTTCTCATTTTCTCAAAGCCACCAGCTGGAAAATGGTCAGCAATTAAACAGTTGGTGAGCTTCCACAAAGTCCATGTACCTGCTGGCTCAAAGCAGCCAGTCAAGGTTGGTGTTCATGTGTGCAAGCACCTATCCATTGTGGATGAATTTGGGATTCGAAGAATCCCAATGGGTGAACATGAACTCCATATTGGTGATGTCAAGCATTCAATTTCTGTCCAACCTCTGGAACAAATCAAGCATTAGAAGATTAACTGTCAAACAACTTTGGCAGATACAACAAAGTTTTACAAATAACAATGATTCCTCAGTAAGTTGAAAATAGGAAGAATAAAATTCAAAGAAAGAAGTGGTGTGCCTGCAAATGTAAAATAAGGAATAGGTGATCATTTGTAAGTCAAATTATAGTGCAACATAGTGTGCCATTCTTATTGCAAATGTAAAATAGGGAAATATAGGGTGAAATTTGTAAACCAATCATAGTGGCAAGTGCACTATTGGCACTTCATATGTTGAAAAGGTTTTTGAGCAAAGTTGAAGTTCTTACTTCTTATCCTTTCTCATTCCATCTGTCATCTCAAAATTGATTGTCATGCTTGCTCAACCCCAACAAGCTAACAAGGGGGAGTCTATTGTTGTTGCTAGCCTGCAACCTTATTTCTAGACATATGGGCTATACCAATAGCAACCCTCTCCAATGACCGTGGAGGAAAATAATATCAATTCCAAAAAGAAATTCAATTTTTAAACCAAAGTTTTAAAAAGAAAACAATTTGTGTTTTAAATTTTAGATTTTGAGGAGTTTGAAACATTGAATGTAATAACTCTCTCAAAGGTTGACTTGGGCTCATTGTTTCTCAAATAAATACTCATTTGTTGATAGCTCACGTGTCTTATTCTTTAGGAGTTAGTCTTTGTTTTTCGTTTTGTTTATATATTAACGGGGGGGAAAAAACTTACTCGTTGCTGCCAAAGATGCACTTTATCGAAACTTCATGAATTAAAAACTTAAAACGCGTGATTAATTCTATAATTAATGAAGGGTGTAATTTATAGTTTATATTTCTGCTAACTGTCACTTACATATAGGTGGTACTTGCAATGGAATTTTCTGAGCTTCTCCGTTAAACTCTTCTATTACATGTCTCTGTTGAGTTCCTCTGTTGTGCTTCTAATCAGTTCTGTCTGATTGAGTATGAAAGATTGGTTCTGTCTCCATTGCTCCAACCTC
Organism: Ormosia emarginata; assembly: GCA_029884605.1. NCBI lineage: Eukaryota > Viridiplantae > Streptophyta > Magnoliopsida > Fabales > Fabaceae > Ormosia > Ormosia emarginata. The sequence continues at coordinate 22,754,447 of JAQQTP010000059.1, read as the reverse complement.
CAATCAATTTTGTCTAATAGATTGATTTTGTCTCTATTGTTTAAGCCAAATGTAGATTAGTTACAATCCAGATACAATTTGATTTCATTCTTATTGTAGATTTTTCTAAATGCAAATGATTTCATTCCAAATGCAATTTGAGTTTCTTGGCTTCTCCAAGATCTCGACGTTATGTTTTTAGAATATTTTTATTTTTATTTATTTTCGTGTATTTAATTGTAACAAGCTAGAGTTTAGTTTTATCTTGAAGGGAAGTGTTAAAATATCTAGAACATATTTCAGAATTAAAATAGATTTGATTTTGGGTTATCTTAGGAATCTGATTTCTACATAATTAGAGATAATATTTTAATTGTATTTCATTCTTTATATAAATTCCCTTTTATAGGAGAGAAAATTTGTATAAATAAGAAAATATAATTAAATATAATTAAAATAATATCTTTAATTATGTAAAAGTTAGATCCATGAGATAACACAAAATCAAATATAATTTAATTCTGAGATACGTTCTAGATATTTTAACATTTCTTCTCAAGGTAAAGCTACTAAGCTTTAACTTGTTACAATTAAATACACAAAAATAAAATAAACTAAAAATATTCTAAAAATACAACGTTGAGATCTTAGAGAAGTCAAGAGACACAAACTACATTTGGGATATAATCATGTGCATTTGAAAAAATCTACGATGGGAATGAAGCCAAACTGTATATGGGAGGAAACCAATATGTATTTGGCTGAAACAACGGAGATGAAGCCAATCTATCAAACAAAATTGATCAGAGGCTGGAGTAAAGGAGACAAAGTCAATCTTTCAGGTTAGATCAGAACAGAATTGATTAGTAAAACTAAACAAAGATACATATCAGAGACAGGAATCTAGGACAGTAATCAGAGTCTGGAACAAGATTTGAAATCTAGAATAAAAATTAGAATCTGGAACATAATCTGGAATTTAGGACGATGATTGTAGAAATTAAGTCTGGAATGAAGTGACGAAAAAACGGTGATGGTAAGCAAAGGAATTGTCAGAATATCTAGAACACGACATGAGATGTGACTAATCAGAGTTCCAAATTTTCAGGAACTATGCAGTGAAATAGTGATGAAATAAGTCATAAAAGATAATATCTCTCTGATACCATGTTTGAAATAGAGAAACAGAGACACAAAAAAAAGTCTAGAGAAAGTTTATGTATATTCTTTAAATTATCTCTGAATTACTGAATTACTCAATGTGTACAATATGATTCCTTATTTATAAGAAATGGAATCTATATAAATAAAAAATACAATTAAATATAATCAAAATAGTATATCTAATTATATAAAAATTAAATTATTAAATAACATAAAATTAAATTAAATTTAATTATGAGATATATTATAAATATTTTAATACTGAGTAATGATAACTATTTATTTGCAATTAATTTAAGAACATGGGATTAGATAGGACAATGATTATGTACTATTTAAATCAATCACACTATATAATTTTTCTCTTTTAATATCTTCTTCACCCGTGTCAACGGCTCAATGCTCATTAATAAATAGCAGGTGGACCTTATGGTGAAACTAACTCTATAATCCCAATTATAATATAGAGTAAAATGTGTGAATAATATAAGTAGGAGAGGCTTGTAAAAAAAAGGCAGTTGTTGTATGAGATTTTATAATTTTCAGAATATCTTTTTCTTCCTCTCTTAAGTAAATCAACTCTTACATGAGTGATGCCCAATAAGGAAAAAAAAAAAACTCGATTCAAAATAATTATAGAATTTACTCATACATTATTCTAGTATTTATATATTTTTTCTTGAATATTATATTTATCAAACATCTTATTGATTGCTGATTATATTTAACAAAATTTTAAACATTTATTGAAAAAAATTAACGTTCAATAAATACTATACTTGTTAACATATCATAACAACTTTCCCCATATATTTATTCGAGTTTATATTTGCTTTCCTTTTTTCTGTAAAAAAATTATATTTGCTTTTCTATTACTGATAAAACTAATTGTATGTTTTCAAATTTAAAAAATTACTTGTATGTTCATAAATTGTGAAGAAAATAGTTATATATGTAAAATTATTTTTTATGAAAAAAAAATTCAAGTGGCAAGCGCAAAACACGTGCAATAAGGAGGCATACTATTACTACAAATAATAATGTCCATAAATTTGATTAGAAAAACGATAAAAAAAAATGATTGTAAAACAGAAAGAGAAATAATTCATAGATATTACATTGCGTAAATTCATAGGCTTGGAAGTCAGGAAGTGTCGGTAATGTGGATGATTGGCACGTGAGAAAATTGTACGTTGGGGGTGTGAGATGGACCAATTGATGGTGATATCCTAACATCTTAAACCAGAACATCCAATGGCAATATAGCTCCTTAGTCATCCTTTTAGGTCCTTTGAATTTAAAAATAAAACACAAGAATTATAATTTTATTGAATCTGGTCATAATTTATTGTCTTTTGCCTACTTTAGAGAAAAAAAAATTCCAAAAGGAAAAAGAAAATTAATGCTTTCTAGTCATCAGAAAACACTCACACAAAGGCCTGATACCACATCATCTCATCTACCCATCATATAATATAAAAAATGTTTGGGATTGGATATATTTTGATAAATAGGATCCAAATATAAATGCTTATTATTATTATGCCTATTTGGTAGCTTCCTTATCAGCCTCTCCTAATATAAAGGCATGTAATGTAATCTCTGGCATCTGCAGTGGATGCATATTCTTATCTAACCCTCACACTCAAACCCCTTCTAGCTCATTGTCTTTATTTTTTTCTCTTTAAGACTTTCTCTTCCCCGCATCTCTACCTTCCTCTTACCACAAGGTAATTATCAACATCCACCCTTTTTTATGCCTTCTTTTCAACTTTTTGTGGGTTTCACTGGCCCTATAATTGGCCATGCCTGTAAACGATTTACTTGCAGATATTCCTTCCTTGATTGGGAGAGTGCCCTGGTGCTATTCTCTTCTCTCTCTGTCTATTAGTTTTCTCCTCTTTCTTCTTCTGTGCGTGAGTCTTCTCGTTGTACTTAATTTGAAAGTTACATTTCATAGATTAATATTCTAACTTAGAAAATTAATTTCTGATTTATGAGTGATCAATTAATTTTGTTGAACAGGTAAACAGAAATGGCAGAGTGTAACAGAAAAGACTATTTTGCTGCTGCGGACGTTGAGGTACCTAATCTAATCCCAACCCCTCCCTTATTATTTTTCTTTTCTGTCAGGTACCCAACAAAGGGTACCATACATAAATATCTTTATAATTTTTTGTCTTAATGTCGTTTCCTTATAATATCACAACATTATTATATATGACTTAGAAATATGAAAACGAGTTGTATTTTATGGTGCTGCCAATAATTTGTGATTAGTGATACTGTGAATCAGGAAAACGAAACTTCCTCTGGCAGCAACTACTAAGTAGTGAATGATATTTAGCAAGCACAGGCACAGCAGTAAATAATATTATTGTTTGTTGTGTGGTGTGGCATTGCAAATTTGCGACAGGCTGTTACCACACGTAAAAGAAATGGTACCAAAATTAAAAGGGAATATAATCGACGGCAAATCTAACTGTCAATTTCTGATTGATTGACATAAGTGCACGTGTCTATTTTCCATTGTGTATATTACATGGAACCCATGTACCTTTTTTGCATCATGGTGGTACCATGTACTTTTTTATTCTGTTTATCATATGGGTATCCAAGTTTTTGATACTGTATTGGGTGCCTAATTACGGGTAACAGCCATATCAAACAAATTACAGGTAACATAGGATATCATGTGAGTTTGACTTCTTTTTTTTTCATTTCAAATTTATACATCAATCATTATATTTGTATAATTTAAAATAAATAATTTTGAGATAATTTAAATAAGTAATAAATATTTTATAAATAATAATTTTAATTATTTATGTAATAGTATTTTTTTATTATACATAATAAGTTAAAATTAAAATTCACTACATCTTATACAAATATTATGTAATAATCAATAAAATGATAAATAATAATTTTTATTATTTATGTAATGAATTTAAATTTTAATTTATTATGTATAATAAAAGAAAATTACTATACAAATAATTAAAATTATTACTTATTTTATAAACATTCATGACTTATATAAATTGTTCTAAAATTATCCATTTTATCAAACATTTTCCTTTTATACATAAAAATTGAATGTCCTACTTCTGTTTTAATTTTATTTCGTTATGTCTAAGTGGCGTTTTTATATTATTTTTTACAATTACTCATCAATGAGATACATGTAAATTGTTAAACTCGCATTTATCGTCATTAATTTTTACGTGCTTAATATTTACACTTTTTAAAATAAAAAGCTTATATTTTTTCTTTTTCTAAGTTTTTGGATGGGAGATTTTAGCATGAAGATATTTTGGGGGAGCTCCAAAATTGTCGGTTATAGGGTTTTAAGGGGTCTCTACCTAAAACGATGTCACGACAGAGTTTATAAAACTCATTACACAAGACAAAACATGCCTAACTGGCGGTTGGGCCATCAAGCAAATCATGGGAACTCTGTTTCCTCCCAAACGTGAGGTTACCACTCACCATGGCCATCATTGATTCATCCTTTTTCAAAAAGGATTGTAATTAAGGTCTTCTCGAATATTCTCTCTTTCTCTCTCTAGTGAAGGTGAAGCCAAAGGATTTTCTTTTTCAATTATTTATTATGTGCACGATTATTTTTTTAGGGGTAATTTGTGCATGATGAGTTACATTTTTTTTTTGAGTTTGATGATAGGCTTGATAGCAAAGGGTAGGTTAGGTTTTAATTAGGTTAAAGATAGAATAGTCAAATGCAATCTATTATTAGAGGCGTTTCATGAAGTTGCTCAAGTATAATATGGGGGGGGGGGGGGGGGTGTATATACTAGTTTTATGTAAAGAAAACCAGAACATCACGACCTAGTCTTAGTTGACAAATATGTAATTTGAACTTTCTGCGTTATTTTCTTAAATATATATAGGATTCAAATAAAGGATCCAAATGCATAGCATTAGCAAAATCATTTTCCATTAGACAAACATTCACTGTTGGACAATGAATACCTTTTCTTGCACTAACAAATATGTGATGATTATAAATTTTCTCATTGAAGAATTTTATTTGGTGGTTAGTGAGATATGGCCCCAAAATTTAAAGTATAACATCTATTAATTTTTTAATATAACATTCTCTTTTATTTCTTTTGGTTGGAATTAACAATTTAAATATCAGACAACATCCACGGGAAAGAAGTACGGTGGGCTTGTCCCAAAGAAGAAGCCTTTGATATCCAAAGTAAGCCCAAACTGAAAAACCACATTTTTTTCATACCATAACACATCCATATTATACTTTCTCACTCACCAATAGAATCTAATTTATTTTATTTTATTTTTTATTTTTTGGGGGGTTAAAAGGATCATGAAAGGGCATTCTTTGATTCAGCAGACTGGGCATTATGCAAGGTACATTTTAGCTTTTATATGTTAAACACAATATTATCCCAAAACCATCGAAATAAATTAAATAGTAAAATGTATACCAAAAACCTGTTCATTTTCTAAATTATAATTTTCTAATCTCAACAGCAAGGTGCTGGAGTGAATCAACAATCTACAGCAGCCGTCGAGACCCTGCGACCGAAATTACAGGTACATATTTTAGAGTTTTAGTACTAATGAATGATTTTTAATTCTTTTTTTAAATAAAATATCTGTTTCGTTTTTTTTTAATATTTGGAAGTTTTTCCTCTATATATATGTTTTTTTTTTATTTTTTTTAACAGAGAACTCCACATCAGCAGCTTCCCCCAAGACGACCTGCATGCACATCTGGTCGAGATAATTTCGTGAGTTACTCGAATCATATTAAGTTATAGTAATTGCAGTGTTTAATGATTCTATGCATGCATTCATTAATTTTACATCTATTATTATAATGCAGGGAGAGCAGATTTAATAAGCGGAGCAAGGATTTGCTCAATCAATTTTACTCTCACAAATCTCATGATGTTCCTGATCTAATGTATATTACAATTCGCTGGATGCTTTCAATTATTAGCAGTTCAATAAAAGTCCATTTCATTTTTATTATTTTTTTAATCATTTGGACTAAAAGAAGGAATGTGAAATGGGGTGTGGAGGATTGAATCTCCATCACATGATCATAATTCCTTGGTAAAGATCAGGAGAGATACCGGTTGAGTTACGCTCACCAATCATTTCAATTCCATTTTATAGGGACAAAATCATTCACTTTTGCGCCAATACTTGGTTACAAAATTTTCAAGCTTACATGTTAATCATTTTATTTACTTACTGTTATTATTTTATAATAACAAGTAGTTACCAATTCTAGCATGGGTGGTGCAGTGAAAACGAGCCGCATCTCTTAAGACGTGTGTTGATAAGTAAATTTTGTAAGAGGAGAATCTTACCATTTTGCCTCCAACTCGAACGCAGTTCGGATCTCGGAATGAACTTTGCTCATCCATAACATAAGTCGTTAACCATCCCAACTCTTTTTAAGCACAGTTTAACCCATAAAAAAAATTAAAATAGTTACCAATTATTTTGGTTCAGGACTAAATTTCAGCCCAAAAAAACACGCATGAGAAAACAATAATCATTGATATGGTTAACTTTTTTTGGCAGAAAATTCTGCCATCAGGCTTTTGGTGTGTCCTTTCTCGCCTTGTTTGAGTTTGAACTCTACATTAAAAATAAAAAATAAAATTCTTAGATAAAACTGTGTTTAAGATTTGTACCAAAAACAAAAAAACAAAAACTGTATGTTTAAGATAAGGAGATTTATCGGTTTAACTTTACTGTGCAAGAAGCCTCACATAAATTTTAAATAAGTAAATCTAAAATCCAAACTATGAAGCCCAACTAAGAAGTACAAACGATTTATATTTGAGGGCAGCATAACACGTAATTTCCTCTAATATGGACTCTGTGAAGCCCATACTTCTCCACCATCGAATCCCAAACCATACCCTTATCACACATAAATTCTACCAGATCAATCCACACCCATATTTCTCCGCAATCGGATCATATGAATGGCACAAAGTCCACATATGGAACAGTTCACATCCTATGAATTGAAGATTTTGACTTGGTCATGTAAAATTCTCTTCCCCAAATGCATTTCAATTCCCCATATGTTACTATGGCAACACCCCTGTACATAGGACTAAGCAAACTAACAACAAATCAACAATACTATATGCTGTCCCCCTCTCCTCTCTTTATATATGTTGTTGGAAGTTGTTCTGTAATGATGTTTCAAAATGAGTTGTACTCTATATGCATATTTTCTGCACTCCTTTTTAATATTTTTAATGAATTCAAATATCTATCAAAAAGAATTTTGAGCCATCATTGTATCCTTTCATGTTGAATGGCTGACATATAGTCGTTAATAATGTATTTAAATTACACTAAGAATTACTTAGGGGTGATCACGGGTCAAGTTTGAGGGAAAAAAATATTCGAATCAATTAATTAAGATTGGGTCGGGTTAGGTTGGATTTGTGCGAAAAAATTCTGGTAACCCGACCCGAACCAACCCGATTGCAATCGGGTCGGTTAATTGGGTCGGAAAGTTTGAGAAATGAGAGTGAAATTGAGAATGAAATGAGTGTGAGAGCCAATCGGGTCGAGTCAGGTTGGTTCGGGTTCGCGGGTCGGATCGGACCCGTGAACACCCTACTTAAGAAATATTCAAAAACGACGTCGTTTTACTCAGGTAGTCGGGTCATCGGATTGGATTTCTCAACCCGTCACCCGAACCAAATAGAAATCAAGTTAATCGGGTTAGACCCGAACGGACCCGATGACTCGACCCAACCCGAATATTTTATCGTCGAGTCGGGTCGGGTCGTCGGGTTCGCGGGTCGTTGGTTCGGGTTGTGCAGCCCTACAATTACTTATGCTTTTATTTCGTTTATTAATGTGTTGTATGTGCTTGTTTATTTTAAATTTAAAATAAAATACCACTCTCAACTTCAATTAACAATACGATGTGTTTATATCTTTATAATACTAAACTGATTTTTTTTTATAATTATCGTTCTGAAATGGATTCAGAGGGTACCTGAAATAGGCACGTATATGGTGGTTTCCTCCTTATGCAGCTGCGGTCAAGAGCACGAAGTCCAGGGGGGTGGGTACCTGTAATGGGACTCTAACGCTCAAGTCAGGCAGAGCACAAGTAAGTTTAAGCTAATGGAATAATAGAAAAATCCAGAACCTCCCCTAGGTTAACTTAGGCTGGTATATATTGAGAGCGTGATTGGAATCCTCATGTAATCCACGTAGGACAAGGGTACATTAAAATCGTGCCTTGGTAGGGATTTCAGCCCATGATCGTTGAGGTCCGTCTCTGACTTTGTCAGGACTGTCTCACAATCGTAGAGGCTCGTCTCTGATCTGTTGGGGCTGTTTCCCTTAACGGCCAATCCTTGCTCGCAGGCAGTCGTGGTCCCCATTACTGAGAATGGGGAAATGACTGCTACGGTCTGACGATGGGGTTCAAGGTCGCAAGGCCGATATGGGGGTGACATCGGCAGAGTCCGGTGGTTCATGTGCCAGGTCGATCCTTCAGGATGAGATCCCGGACCACGGTCCAGAACAGTTGCCCCTAGTTTGGCGCTTGGATAAGACCCAAGTGTCAAGGTATCGTTGTGCTCGAAGTGGGCGATATCCTAGCTTTGAGGCCAGGCTTCGCGATGTCTCACGTTGGCCGAGGTCCGTGATCGAACATGAGACAACTCAGCGGTTAGGATGTGGTTCGGAGGCCGAGGTGGGTCCTTACCTACATCGCCATTCCTTGGTCTCGTGGCTTTCTTTCGGTTAGTTCTGGATGTAGTTCTCGGGGTCCTTTGGCTTGCGGCAGCATTCTTTATTGATCTTGGATTGTTGGATTCTTTGGAAATCGTCGCTTTGACCTCCTTGAGAATGAACGAGTCTTTAATGGGGAGCGTCAGCTTTGTGCAGTTTACAACCGTCCGCTGCTCTTGCGACCAATAGGAAATGAGGGGCATTGAATGCGGATTTATGATTTGACAGGTTCTTCAGTGTAAGGAACTAATCGAAGCATTCCATTCTCTCTATAATAGAGGGTTTTTGCGTTCGATCATGGCATTCCTCTTTGCATCTTCATTCTGGAAGTGACTTATCTCAGAGAAATGGTCATTTCCTTTCCTACGCGTTTCTGGAGAGTTTTGCCTCTTTCGAGAGTTTTCTTCTTGTTCTTTCCCAAATTTCTGAAACTTGGTCATTTCTTTATGAGCAAATCTTTTAGTAGATATCTCACTTTCTCATCATATTAGTGGCAGATGTCTCACTTTCCCAGCATACTGTGATTGCTTGTTTGATATTTCTCGTTGCTGGGGAGGCTTGAGATATTTGCCGTTTTGGAGGGAGGCAACCGGAGGGGTGGGGGCCAATGTTGCTTCCCTTACCAGCCGCTCCTAAGAGCAATTGGATATGCATGAAGGATTATTGGGGCTGCTCCTCGGCTTTGAAGCTGCTTGGGGTGATCAAGGTTTTCGGTGGAACGATCTTCCCATGAAAAAGTTGTGCCCCGTTTACCAAAAGAAAGTGGGCACCGATCTCTTCCTGCCTGGCAAAGAAGGAAGTGAAGAAAAGTGGCGGATACCGAAGTTCGGAAGCAGTGTTCTGCTCTAGGCTTTGAAACCAATCCACTTTTTCAAGATACTGCTTCGGGGGGGAAGACCGGTGCTAGTTCTCAGAGGAAATGTGGATGCGACATGGCCCGGGATGCCAATGATGTTAATGGCGGTTCGCACCTCTGGGGTTTCTTTCATTATATGTTCCATGTCGCTATACTTTCTTTTCCCTTCTTTTGATGTAAGATGATGTATGGAATGAGAAACTTAATAAAATTACTTCTTTTTTTTTGAATTCTGTGCCTTCTGCTTTCCTTTCTTTAAACTGTGGTATTTATATTATATCAGGGTGAATCCAACGCTCATCCTGACCACGCGATATGTTAAGTTGCCCCCAGCTTGGTACTTGGTTGAGGCCGGCGAAGTGCCAAGTTTAGATACTTGATTCTGGGGTCTCTATACCTTAAGGGGAACTATTACCGGGGTAATATAGTTCCGGGGTCCGAGCGGGTTTCCCGAGCTCTTTGACCCTGCGGTTGCGTGTTCTTTAATCTTCTGGATGACCGTAACGTGAACTGTCATTACGGTAACGTGGGCCACATGGCGCGCTCAGGTTGAGAGGACGTGCGTCGTGCTCCGCGTGCTATAATGGGTGCTTTTTCAAATCTGAAGTGTTTGGACGGAATTGCCCTCTAACCGCAACCCCTATAAATAGAGTGTCAGCTTTTTGGCTTTATTTCGTTTGATTTTTATTAGAAACTTTGTGGTTTTGAGGTGATTTCTGACGGGCATTGCGGCGGTGCGAAACGATTTTGTTGGACTTCACAGGATTGACCTCTTCCTTTCTTCAAGGTACTCACAGAACTGATCTTGTCTTTTGCTTCTGCTTCTTGTTCATTTGGTTCTTGCTGTTTCGAGAAAGGGGGGAAGTGTTTTTTCCCCTTCCGTCAATGGGGTTTGCCCTTCTTGGTGCACCTCCTCCATCGCACCATGTGCGGCGGAGGTGTCCTTCTGAGGCTTTTTGCCTTGGCGGGTGCGGAGGCCAGAACATTTGGATCTTCGAACTTGGACTGGTTCTGACCCTGAGCATCTGTGTGTCTTCCAGGAAAAATAGCTAGAAAAAGGGTGTTACGAATTCAAGAACCCGCCCCGATTCCGGAAACTCGTGAGCCGGGGGGCCAAGAAGCCGAGGAGGAGTTGATTCGCATCAGACGAGGTCTGAGGTTACCTTACACCTGGGTCGCGGATGACGTTTTTGGTAGAATTTCTCAGTATGAGCTCGCAAGCGAGCTGGAAAAATTAAAGGAGTACCTGGAAACCACCGAAGGGGGAGCCCGGGATAAGGAGTTCGTGATTCTGTCCCCAGGAAAAAAACTGGTGTGTTTGATCCGTCAATCGGGGGAGCACTTCATGTTTCTCTACGAGTACTTCTTCACGAGGTTCGGGCTCCGCCTCCCCTTCAACGATTTTCACATTGCCATACTCCGTACTCTTCATGCTACCCCCAGCCAGATTCATCCTAACGGTTGGGCTAACATCCTGACTTTTGAGAGGATTTGCGGGTTGCTGGGGTTGCGATGCTCAGATGGGGCATTCTTCTATTTCCATACGAGGTATTCTGTTCACGGTGCTCACGCTCGTCAGCAGTCTTGGCTGTCGGTGAGATCTCGACAAGGAAGAACAGTTTTCCTTCCCTACTTAGAAAGCTAAAAGGACTTCAAGGAAAAGTTCTTCAAGCTAATGGCGACCGGCGACACTCAACCCTTCTGGTTGGGGAGTGGCGGGGAGCCAACATTCAGCCTGTACTGGAATCTGGCGGCATGGAGCATCCTCACTCAGTCGTTTGAGAGGGAAATTTGTCAATTAGACGACGATGAGCTTGAATGTGTCAATTTCTTCGAGATGTGGGTCGACGAGGTCGATAAAATCCGACCTAAGGATATACTCGATGTCGTGGACGACATGGAACTTTGGGCTATGCTAGGTAGCATAGACTATTGAAGTGTGTTTATTTTCCCTTTCCATTGTTATTTATCTGGATCTAATTTCTTGTTTTTGCTTTTTCCAGAGAGCATGGCCGAGATGTCTGACGATGGAAACGCTCTAGCCATTCTCGAAGCTCTTCGGGCCAGAAGGGAAACGGAGCCTTTAGGTCATGTTGTTGGCGCTGCGCCGGCCTTGTCTTTCTGTTCAACCGAGGTTACCAACGCGTCAGTGGAGCCGGTCCGCGAGGATGATTCCTATTCAAAAATTGTGAGGCGCAAGAGGAAAGCGACCGGTGAGGGTCAGCAAGGTGGGTGCAGTAAGAGGGTCGTGGTAGAAGAAAACACCGAAGAGATCAACCTATCAAGGCCAATCAACCTATACCTCGAGAATCCGGATCCCCGAGAATTCGTGGATTACCAACTCTTGGATGAAGAGGTGAGGTCTTAACTGGCTCTTCGCAACAGGAAGGATACCTTTGCTTGGTTTCAGGCCCTCGGGCTTCGCCTTGCTCTGGAGGCTAGATACCTGGAAGGTTCGGTTGAAGGCCTTGAGCAAGATTTAGCCGAGAAGGTTGCTGCCGCGAAGCGGGGTGAAGACTAAGCCCTTAGGGAAAAAGAGGAGGCTACCAAGGCCAAGAGTGATGTCGAGGCCTTGAACAAGGAGTTGAGGAATGATGTGGCCACCTTGAAGGATATAGTGAAGGAGAAAGAGGTCGGCATTGCCGAGATCAAAAGGTGTATGACCGAGTTGAGAGCTGAGAATGAGGGCCTTCGTGTTGAGAACGAGCTTCTTGGAGGCCGGGTTACTACCTTGGAGGGTGACGTCGAGACTCTTATCACCGTATGTACAAATATAAAAGAGCAGCGGTTCCGAAACGCCATAAACCAGGTTAAGCTCTTCAACCCTGGGGTCGACTTGGCCCTGGATTCCATGGACTCCGGGAAGGTCGTCCGAGATGGCCAACTTGTCCTTCCCAGTCTTGCGGCTGAGGGTTCGAGAGCCGAAGACCCTTCTGCCGAGGTTCACAGTCCAGACCCTACCGTAGAGTGATTCTGATGTTTGACTTTTGCCCCTTGCGTGGGGTTCTTTTTTCGTGTTGGAGAAATATTGCTCCATTTTTCTAGAATTTTATAATGACTTGACTTGTTATTTTTCAATATCTATTTTGGAGTCCAATACCCTTTTTCGAGTATTGCGGAATTTTGACGAGACCTGTGGTCTGGGTCCAACGTCTATTCTTGTCGAGCGCTTTAGGGTTTCCCTTAGGACTTCGCGTGATGAGAATGTTCAGAAACCTTAGCATAGGATCCGATATCCGAAGTTGATCGACCTTAGGAATTCGTGCCTAAGGTAAGAAACCTTGACCTTGGCTTGGAATTCGAAGGCAGTAGCTAACTGGGATTTGGAGTCCGTGCCTAAGGTAAGAAACCTTGTCCGGGGTCCATTACCAGTTGTTTTAGGTATTTTAGGAGGCCGCGCGACTTGTGGTTTCGGACTGATCCTTGCTGGGGTCTTTTGTGCGGGTGGATTGGTGCGAGAATTTTCCCCCGTCGGGATGTTTCTACTGCACTCCCTACCTAGCACAAGATACTACGGTTGGTACCATGGTAACTGAGTCTTTGATGATTGTGGCGAGACGTGCTAGCTTGGTGATGTTTGTTTTATTTAAAGACTAAAAAAGTATACAATAATTGGGGCAGATCGAACATAAAGTAGACTAGGAGACTAGGCCTTGAAAGGCTCTTAATTGTAGTACTTTCTGAGTTTGTCCGCATTCCAAAAATTCCTCACTGGCTTGCCTGTCAACGTTTCCAAGGTATAAGTCCCCTTTCCGGTACTGATTACGATACGGTAGGGGCCTTCCCAGTTAGGGGCTAATTTCCCTTGGGAGGCATTCCTTTCACCGATGTCGGCCCTACGAAGTACTAGATCGCCTGGCTGGAATCTTCTAGGAATGACCTTCAGGTTATACCAGGTTACCGTTCTTTGCTTGATCGCTGCGTTGCGTATGTGTGCGATGCACCTTCTTTCCTCTAAAAGATCCAAGTCTTCTCTGATTAGTCCGGGGTTGTTATCAGGCGAAAAGTTCTGGAGAAGCTAACTCGGTTTCCCGATCTCCACCGGGATCATTGCTTCACATCCATACGTTAGTTTGAATAGAGTTTCACCCGTTGTGGAATGAGGGGTGGTTCGGTAGGCCCAAAGGACGTGGTCTAACTGCTCAGCCCAATTTCCTTTGGCTTCGTCCAGTCTTCTCTTCAATCCCCTGACAATAACACGATTTGCTGCTTCGGCTTGTCCGTTGGTACGAGGGTTCTCCACGGCGCTGCAGTGATGTTTTATTTTTAACCCGCAAAGTAATTCTTAGAAACCTTTATCTTTGAACTGCGTCCCGTTGTCCGTAACGATGTATTTTGGGACTCCGAATCTGGTAATGAGGTGGCGCCAAGTGAATCTTTGGATTCGAGCCGAAGTGATGTTGACCAGGGGCTCTACTTCTATCCACTTGGTAAAATAATCCACAGCAACAACCAAAAACTTCAATTGCCCGGGCGTTTGAGAAAAAGGTCCCAAGATATCAAAAATAATATATATATAAAAAAGGTCCCTTTTTTAGTTGAAAGAGGTTAGAGTTTAGTTTTGTCGATTTTTAAGGGTTTTATAATATTAAGTTAAGTATAGATTTAATTTATATATATATATATATATATATATATATATATATATATATATATATATATATATATATAAATTCAAAAATCACAAAGAGTCAAAAATAATAAAAATGATAAAAATATCAAAAACGAAATAAGAAAAAATAAAAAATTACAAAAAAAAAAAATACAAAATACAAAAAATGAAGGGAATTAAAGTTATTCGGTTAGATAATTTTGGGCATAGTAAAAAAATATATAAAAAAAATAAAATAATAATAATAATAATTTAATCAATGCAATGATCAATAATGTTAATTGAATAGCGGATGCTATCTTTAATGTTGTTAGGATCATATGGATTTATTGAGTAGTCTAGTACTACCTTGAATCTGTGCAAGAATGAATTTGTTTTTAAATAAAATTTCTTTTCAAAGAAATATTTTCCTTAATTAAAAAACTCACACTTATTTTCTACAGAACTACGTGACTTTGAGTTTCTCATTGCACCTGAGGGTACGTAGGAGCAGAATTTTCATTCTGTCAAGCCAAAATTTAATTTTTCACAATTTGGTTATTTCTTTTTTTTCTAAAAAAAATAAAAAAAAAAAAAAAAATAAAATAAAATATTTACAAAGTCTTTTTTTAAAAGGGTAAAATAAATAAATTTGAGATTATTAAGTTTTTGCACAATTGACTTAAGGTACTGTCTTAAGACGGGTGTGTTAGGGGTGCTGTGGAATTAAGTTTCCACCATTCCCTAACCATAACCGACTCCCGGATCCAATCTGGTTCCAAAGACCATTTTCTAAGAAGGTTTTCCATTTTTTCCTAAATTTAAATAAAATTGGTGGCGACTCCATATTTTAATTCATTTTTAAAAATCACGTGAGCTGCTATTTCGCCGCGATTCCGGTCGCGACAGATGGCGACTCCACTGGGGAAACTTGGAGAGTCAAGCCTGTTTTTGTTAGTTGTGCAAATTGTTAATAATCTCTGTTTATTTATTTTACCCATTTTGTCCTTGTTTTTGTTTTCTTATTTGTTCGTAAATAAATTTTATTTTATTTATTTTGTAAATATTTAATATCATGATTCTGAGTATATTTTCGACTTGTATGTAGTTTGTGATTAATTGTTTAAACCATAGGGTAGATGATTGCTGCCTGGTTGTTGTATATATATTCTGCAGGTTGGGGGATAATTCTTGGTTTTTTTTAAAATTTTTGGTACAGGTTTGTATGCTCCCTCACACACGTCACTGTCACTTACCTCACACGATTTTTGGGCTCTATACCCGAGTCTGTGCGAACCCGAGGAATAGGAGGGGTCTCGATCTTTGTTATTGAGGGGCTTCATGCTCACTTGACATTGGTTGAGATACCACTCAGATTGTTACCAATATCATGGACTAATCATATTGAGAGGGTTTATCCCTACTTGTGATTAATTCATGAATTGGATCCTTGTCTTTCGAGATAAGGACAATCTGGGGACCATAACTTTTAGAGGTCTAGATCTGTCCTAAAAACCTTGCACTGGTAGATGGAACTTAGTGGCTGTCAAAATTAGAGTTATGACTTTATCCAACCTTTAAGTTTCACCTAATTAAGACACAAGGGGAGCATGCTTTTTCTTTATCTGTTCTTTTTTTCTCATATCATTCATCCTTTGTTAAAAAAAAATCATAAAAAAGGGAATGTCTCATTTTGCATTTTTATATCATCTGCATGACATTGATAGCATTTCTCAAACAAAAGAAAAATAAAAAAAAAAGGACATGCATTACCATGCATTTGCATGACATTCCCCCAAAAAAAATAATAAATGCATCATCTTACAGTTACATGTCATTTTCTTGCATAAAGAAAAAATAAAGTGGGCATGCATCAGCAAATCATGCATAATCCTTTGGGTTTACGACCCTATAAGGATGTCTCCATGTAGAATGTCAGGATACATTTTAGAGTTATCTCGATAAGGGGTACCCTTAGGATGCATTCTTCATTTTTGATTGGTTTGTTTACTTTCTTCTTTTGCTCTTTTGTAGGGTGAGTTTAGTTGGTAAAGTGGAAAGATTAGTACTCATTCAATAGCAAGGAATGGAAGAGATAGGCCAAAGGAAAAACACCAGCAATGTCGATGATCTCAAGAGGAATATGAAGATTACAGTAAATGGCAGTGATCTGAGGCGTGTGAAGGACATTACTCAACACATGACCCCTAAGGCTCGATCAGAGTTTTCAAGCAGTTATGGACAGATCCTAGATTTGTTGCGCATCCCTGTTGAAGAACCTGTTCTGAGTGGCCTGGCCCAGTTTTGGAATTGTTCTCTGAAATGTTTTGAGCTGCCCGACTTGGATATTGCACCGACCATAGAAGAATATGCCATCATGTTGAGACTCCCAATGAGCAAATACCCTAATGTTTATCTCTATGGAGGACATTATGTGTCAGAAGGAAAGATAGCAGAACTCATAGGGGTTCAGGCAAGTCAGTTAGGCATGGAAAAGAGAGGAGGAACACGAGGATTGAAGAAGAGTTACCTGGAAGCACATCTTGAGCTACTAGCGCAGCAAGGAAGGTGGGATCTCTTTAATAAAACATTGGCACTAACCATCTTTGGATTGGTGTTATTCCCATTCACCTCAGATGTGGTGGACCAAGCGGCAATGGATGCTTTCTTCAAGTTTGAGAATCATAGGTCAAATCCAATCCCTGCTATTCTTGCTGATACTTTCTTAACCATAGAGATTTGCCACAAAAAAGGAGGGGGTATGATC
Source organism: Ormosia emarginata (assembly GCA_029884605.1). NCBI lineage: Eukaryota > Viridiplantae > Streptophyta > Magnoliopsida > Fabales > Fabaceae > Ormosia > Ormosia emarginata. Next base: position 22,737,314 of record JAQQTP010000059.1, on the reverse strand, counting down.
CGTTGTTGCACACACATGTTGTATGTTTGGATCATGACGCACATGGATGTACACAATCGCCTGGGTCTCTTACCTGATCCGCTAAGAAATTTTAGCCGTATTCCAGTGAGGCAGCAGAAAGCCCATGAATGGAAAGATGAGTTCATGAAGATGGGATCAGACTCTTTCAAATGGGTTTGCTCATGGTATCATGGAGAAGAGATATTGCTCAGTTGTGGTGACTTCTCTAACATTCCTTTAATGGGCGTGAGAGGTTGTGTATCGTTCTCACCGGTCCTTGTGCTTAGACAACTCCAATGGACTCAGCACATGCCTGACGAGACACAACTCAGAGGATTTAGCTTTTTATATGGGAAAGATGGAAGCACTACCAAGCAGGAAAAAGAGGTCAGGGACGCTTGGAAGAATACCCGTAGGGTAGGAAGGAAAGAACTGGGAAAACGTGTGGTAATTCCTACTCCTGAGTACCTACAATGGAGAGCAACAAGGAGGGCTCAAAATAGTACCCCTCAGGCGGTGTCAAGTGATGAAAATCACTCTCAGATTATATCTCAAATGACCACACAGATAGAGAGGATGAAAGCACAGATGCGGTTTTGGAACAAGGGAAGGAAACCGCTGAGTTAAAAGTCGTCATTCACTCAAGTCGGTGCCAGGTTAGCCGACAAGATTGAAGACTTAAAAGATGCACAAGCCGACGTCTTTGAAGCCCCGAGCCGGGTAAAAGGGCAAGAAGAGGAAAAGAGGTGGAATCAAATAAGACCACTTTAGAAATCCAAGAGCTACGAGTGAAGGTAAGCGCTCAAGAAGAATTGATAGAGAAGATTCTGCAAGAGAAAGAAGAATTGGAAGCGAATACTAGAGCACAAGACCAAAGGATGCGATCTTTACAAGAAGCTCTGATTGAGGTGAAACGACGCTCCGATCAAAAACAAGTTTTGGCTGCAGAATATTATAGTTCACTCAAGGAAGCAAACAAGAAAGCAAGGCGTTTGGAGTTGAAAGCTCAAGAACTAGAGCAAGAAAAAGAGCAATGGAGACTCGAAGCGCAGAGGCAACGACTGCAAAAAGAAGAAAGTGAAAGCGCGTGGCAATGGGCAGCTCAAAATGAAAGGGCTCAAAGGGAATATTAGATGAATAAATATGAGGACAGTCTAACGACTTGCGGTATCACACTACGCATGGCCCAGTTAATCGTTTTGATGAGGCGGACCTTCGATTCGCATGAATCCCTTGCTACGACTACCACAGAAGATAGCCGAGTTTATGAAATATTGTCGAGGTCTTGCTAAAGGTCTTAGGAAGAAACAAACAAAGTTGTTGATGTAATGTAGTTTACGTTACACTTCGAGGAGACTGAGACTTTGTATTGATTTTGGAATGAAATGAATGACCAGTTGCAGTTTTTTTTTTGCTTTGAATGATTGATGTTATTGCTTTTCATTTAGGCACTATTCATTGAGGGGTGAATTCCCCCTTGAATAGGTTGTCAACCATATTTTCGCCCTGAGACAATTTGTCCTTTAGCGAAAATACGGGAATCTTGGTTTTTGGTGAGAGAATGATTGCATTGTTTAAAGATGGCACCATTGGTTAACCTGCTAATGCCCAAATCTTAGATCCTACCTTGCTATTGAATGACCATGTGAATCTCTCCACAATCGCCAAGCATCCTCACAATAGTGTTAATTTTTTTTTAATCTAATGTGCTTTTTGCTTTAATAAATCAATTTGGTTCAGGAATCATTGCGCGACCAAGGAAAGAAGAGACCAATCTAACCCGAGTTCACAATACCAGATCTCGGACCAGGATGGCTGCTGATAATTTTGAGACAGGAAGAAACTTGAGTAGGGAGGTCGATGAAGTAACAGGAAGAATAAATGAGGTGTCAGAGAACCAAGCGAGGTTGGAAGCGATATTGCAAGATATAAGGGAGTCTCTCCACTTAATCAGTGGAAATAGAAATGCAAGTGGGGTTGGAACGTATGCAAACGTACCATCAATAACTGCTCCGATCTTTCCGGCTATAACCTCAGGCATTGCTGCAGGAATCCACGAGCAACCACCTCAAAACGATCAATAGTCATGCCCGTTGGGGAGGGGTATCGCGCTCTGGAAGGCGCCCACAATGAAATCCCCATTATGCGGGGCCTACTTGGGAACCACCTCATGTGTCTATTCCGGGACATGTGACCATTCCTTGTTCAGGGAATAGCCACGTCACGACCGAGAAGGATAAAATGAAAGAAGATTGGATGGAGAAAATGGAGGAACAAATCAAGACAATAAAGGGCCCAAATGCTTATGGACCCACGAGGATAGAGGAGTTGTGTCCTACCACGGATGTAGTGATCCCCAACAACTTCAAGATTCCCGATTTTGTGAAGTATGACGGGGGCAAACCTCGTTTCCATTTGATCGATTACGGAACCAAGATGGTCACTGTTTGGTCTAGGGATGATAAGTTCCTCATCGGTTTCTTCCATGAGAGTCTTACGTGTCCCGCCCTAGAATGGTATCTTCAATTAGATCGCTCAAAGGTCTTGCGTTGGACGAAATTGGCTGATTTGTTTATGGACCGGTACAAATTCAATCTTGACGCAGCCCCAACCCGAGAAACAATTGAGTTCAATGCGAAAGGCAACGAAGAACCGTTCAAGCAATACACACAGAGGTGGAGAGCCTTGGCGGCTCAAGTCCAGCCCCCCATTAACATTGTCGAGATGTGCTCGTATTTCTTAGGGACCCTAGGAAACCCTTTTATTGGGGCGATGGTGGGGCGGCCTATAAGGATTTTGCATTTGATAACTTCGGAGAAAGAATTGAAATATTGGCCAAAACGGGAAGTTGCCAATGAGTAGCACGAGAGAATACTACTTTCAAGAAAGGATTTCAGCCGAAGAAAAAGAACACGAGGTGAATTATATCCGACCTCAACGTGTTCGGACCGCGATATAGCCCAAGTCATCGGCCATCATACAACCCCAACCCTCACTTTTCATACCAAACACGCCCCCCTCATTATCCACCCCACCAAATTATACCGGCCACAAATTTCACCTCAACACCACAATTCCAAGTTAACAACGTCCCTCGCCACCGCCATATACACCAACTCGCCCAACCTATGCCCGATACCCACCTGTACCTCCACAAAATTACCCAAACCACTCACAACCTCGCCTGAACCTCCAAAACCAAAGCCGCTTTCGTCCTCAAAACCTCCCCCCTTTTCCAAGGTTATCCATTTCGAATGCAGACCTATTCCAAAGATTGTTTGATGCTCACCTTATTTCGGGAATTCCTGTGCGTCCTTTAGAACCACCATTTCCATCATGGTACAACTCGAACTCAACCTGCAAGTATCACATGGATATCCCAGGGCATTCGATTGAAGATTGCGAGGCTTTTAAGACCGCAGTAAGAAGGTTAATTGCCTACGGGAAGCTTGATATCCAAGAAGAAGCTGGACCCAGTATCGTTAACAACCCAATTCCTAATCATGGTGGAAGGAATGCGGTGAATGCTTTAGAGGCGGAAGGGTCATCCATAAGAAAGGTCATGAGCTTGCGTACACCGATGGCAAAGATATTCGAAGGGTTGAAGAAAGCTGGTTACAGTGTCACTGCACCAGCCGCCACGATGAAAGAAAAGGGAAGATATGATAAAGAGTCAAATTGTGCTTATCATTGTGGGGGAGTGGGACATGATATTGAGGATTGCTGGGATTTCAAGGTCCGAGTCCAAGGATTGCTCACTTTGGGAGTAATACATGCAAGACAAGGGCTAGCCTCCTCCGAAGAGGTTAATGTGGTCGAACGCTTTGTGCTTAAGGTGCCACCTCTCAATCAAGCCTCAACACCGGAGAAAGTAGTGGTAACAATCAAGAAACCAGTGCCTTTTGTTTATAATGACACTCATTCGGTGCCATGGAATTACGAAACCAAGGTAGAAACAAAGGGAGTAGGGGAAGAGACGTCGAAGGCCCGAATTGCTGAAGTGCACAAGGATAAGGAGTTGGTGACTAATATAGTCAGGGTAGGGGGAATTACCAAGAGTGGGCGATGCTATGGCCCAGAAGAGTTAGAAAAAGGGAAAATTGTTAAAGAAGGAAGTAGGGAGAAAATGTCAAAAGAAGAGGAGAGAGAGATGGAAGGTGAAGAGGAGTTCTTGAAGATAATGAAGCAGAGCGAGTATGATGTGATGGAACAGTTAAAAAAGACTCCGACTAGGATATCTCTTTTGTCACTCATCTTGACATCTGAGATGCATCGGAAGGCATTATTGAAAATTCTGGATGAAGCCTATGTGAAGCCCGATGTTACTCCTGAAAGTGTGGTTAACATGGTGGACCCCGTGAAACGCGTTAACATGATCACCTTCACTGATGAAGAGATCGTTTCTCAATCTGAGAAGAACCCGCGGGCCTTGCACATAACCCTCAAATGCAAAGGGTACATAGTTGCAAAAGTTTTGATGGACGGGGGGTCTGCATTAAATATCATTCCCAGGTCAACTCTAGCCTCGTTATCAATAAGTGAGGATGAACTGTCGCCACGGGAGATGGTGGTGCGAGCCTTTGATGGAAATAGGAGAGGCATTATGGGAGAAATAATGTTGACGCTAGAGATTGGTCCAAGTAATTTTCGTGTGTTGTTTCAAGTCATGGATATGGAGCTGGCTACACCATGCTACTGGGGAGACCATGGATCCATGCTGCCGGTGCCGTTCCTTCCACCCTGCATCAAAATATATTGAGAATGGGTCGGTCATCACCATACATGGAGAGGAAGAGATTATGCTGTCAAAACCAGTTTCGGTACCATATGTGGAGAGTGCAGAAAAGGAAGAGGAGAACACATGTGGCACAGTTTCGAAGTAGTTGAGACTGGACTTGGTAAAGATGAATCTCTCGCACCAAGTGTGAATCAGGTGGTGGCCCGGATCATGGCTAATAGTGGATACCAGGAAGGAAAGGGTTTGGGCTCAAAGCTACAAGGTGTTCGGTCGCCAGTGTCACTCCCAGGAAAGTCGACAAGTTTGGGATGGGTACGAAGCATCTCTAGAGGAGCATATGAGGAGCATGACGCTTGGAGGAAAGGGTGACAAGGGCAAGATGAAGCATATTCCCCACCGAGGGAAACATTCCCAAAGACCACCGAGGGTGATTATGCCTGACGAGGTCATTCACCCTCGATACCGTCTCACTATCAATGCTTTGCATGAAGAGAGCCAAGAAGAGCTCGAGGCAATCCGTCCTGTTGCTGATGAGGAGCCGCTGAAGAACTGGAAATCTGAACCAATTATTCATGTGATTGTTTCAAAGTAATTGTCTAGTCATATTGTGTTGAGCAAATGTCGAAATTATTTTGAGCTTATGGTTTATGTTATTTGAGACATTGATTAAATGAACTTGCATGAATATTCAGCATTCCTCTTCGTTGCACTCTCTGACTTATCTTTTTGCACTTACCATTTTTTTTGTTTTACATTTTTGTATCATATCTTGTTCTTCCTTTGTCATTCCTCCTTTATTCTGCTCTTCCAACTCCACACAAAATTGCTTTCCAGGGATCTGAGTTTCGTAGAAAGTTCGCCTCATGAAAAGGACTTCAAAAACCCATCAATTGATTCCCCTGCAATGTTTGATGAAGAAGACCCTGGATCTGGAGAAGACGAAGATGTTGTTGAAAATTTTGCAAAGTTACTGGAATACTCAGAGAAGGGATTTGTCTTGAATGATGAGGAAGCAGAGGTGGTCAACATGGGGACAGAGGAAGAGAAAAAGGAATTGAAAGTAGTGGCAAACCCGAAGTTTGAAGAAATGATCACACTATTCAAAGAATATATGGATGTTTTTGCTTGGTCTTATCGGGATATGCCTGGGTTAGACCCAGAGATAGCATCGCATAAAATTCCACTATACCCGAATGTTGAGGCAAAGAAGCAGAAGTTAAGGAGGATGCATCCTGATATGTCCCTGAAGATCAAGGAAGAGGTGACTAAGCAGTTGGAAGCAGGATTTGTGGAAGTGTCCAGACACCCAGAGTGGGTAGCTAATATCGTGCCAGTGCCTAAGAAGGATGGAAAAGTCAGAATATGTGTGGACTATAGAGATCTGAATAAGGCCAGTCCGAAGGATGATTTCCCACTCCCTCACATCGATGTTCTTGTTGATAATACTGCTAAGAATCACAGGTTCTCATTCATGGATGGATACTCAGGATACAACCAAATTCTGATGGATGTTAATGACAAAGAAAAAACCACTTTCATTACTCCTTGGGGAACATTTTGTTACACGGTGATGCCGTTCGGATTAAGGAATGCTGGGGCTACTTACCAACGTGCCATGGTGGCACTGTTTCATGACATGATGCACAAGGAAATTGAAGTGTACGTGGATGATATAGTAGCCAAGTCTAAAGAAGGAGAAAGTCATGTGGCGGTTTTGCGTAAGCTGTTTGAAAGACTCCGGCAGTACAAACTGAGGTTGAATCCTGCTAAATGTGTTTTTGGAGCATCTACTGGGAAATTACTCGGATTCATTGTTAGCAGAGAAGGAATAAAGGTGGATCCAGATAAAACGAAAGCAATACAAGAGATGTCTGCCCCTAAGACGGAGCGTGAAGTGCGAAGTTTTCTCGGGAGACTCAATTACATCGCTAGATTCATTGCTAACTTAACCAGCACCTGTGAGCCTATATTCAAGTTGTTGAAGAAGCATTAACCAGCGAAATGGGATGAAGAATGTCAGGAAGCTTTCGACAAGATAAAGGCTTATCTAATGAATCCTCCTGTTTTGGTACCCCCCACGTCGGGTCGCCCTTTAATTTTGTACCTAACTGTGTTGCCAACCTCGATGGGGGCAATGTTGGGACAACATGATGAATCGGGAAAAAAGGAGCAAGCAATTTATTATCTGAGTAAGAAGTTCAATGACTGTGAAGCTCGTTACATGGCTATTGAGAAGACTTGTTGTGCGCTGGTATGGACCTCAAAGCGGCTACGACAGTACATGCTCTATTACACCACGTGGTTGATCTCCCGAATAGACCCTCTGAAGTACATATTTGAAAGCCCTCATGTTTCATTAAGGGTTTCAAAGTGGCAAGTGATGCTGTCAGAATTCGATATCAAGTACATGACTCGGAAATCCATCAAAGGAAGTGCGATTGCTGATCATTTAGCTGAAAACCCTCTTGAGGGTGGACAACAAGTGACATCTGAATTCCCTGATGGAGAAATACTAATGGCAGAAGAAGGAGAAGAAGAAGAAGAACCTGGCTGGAAGATGTATTTTGATGGAGCGGTTAACATGCATGGTAGTGGCATAGGGGCCGTGGTTGTTTCACCAACTGGAAAACAATACCCAGTTGCTATTAAGCTGGAATTTGAGTGCACCAATAATGTTGCGGAGTATGAGGCCTGTGCTAATGGTTTACAAGTTGCAATTGACTTGGGGATCAAACAGTTAAAAGTATTTGGAGACTCAGCACTCATCATTTATCAGGTGAATGGTGAATGGCAAACCAAAGATCCGAAATTGGTACCTTATCAAAAGTATTTGATCCAGTTAGTTGAGAAGTTTGAAGAGGTGACCTTCTCCCATTTGACCCGAGACAAGAATCAGTTTGCAGATGCCTTGGCCACCTTGGTCGTAATGACCAAGTTGGACATTCATAATAATGTCCAACCCATCCAAGTGAAGACACACAAAGTGAGCTGCGTATTGTGCTAATGTGGAAGGCGAGCCAGATGGTAAACCTTGGTATCATGATATCAAGCGGTATATTCAGCATAGAGAATACCCAACGGGGGCAAGTGAGGTGAATAAGAAGACTGTCCGCCGGTTGGCGATGACCTTTTTCTTGAATGGAGAGGTTTTGTACAAAAGGAGTCATGATGGAACTTTACTTAGATGCGTGGATGCTTGCGAAGCTCGTATAATCATGACTGAGGTCCATGAAGGAATCTGTGGAACCCATGCTAATGGTCATATGATGGCTCGAAAAATTCTAAGAAGTGGTTATTATTGGTCCACAATGGAAACAGACTGCATAGATTATGTACGGAAGTGTCAAAAATGCCAGATGTATGCAGATCGAGTCAACCCACCTCCTTTCCCTTTGTATAATTTGGTATCTCCTTGGCCTTTCTCAATGTGGGGAATAGATGTCATCGGGCCCATTAATCCCAAAGCTTCCAATGGTCATCGCTTCATCTTAGTGGCGATTGACTATTTCACCAAGTGGGTAGAAGCTTCTTCTTATGCCAGCATCACTCAAAAAGTGTTTTTGAGATTCCTCAAAAGGGATATTGTCTGCAGATATGGAATTCCAGAAAGGATAATCACCGATAATGGTACCAATCTCAATGGTGTTGAGATTAAAAAGTTTTGTGAAAATTTTAAAATCAAGCATCATAATTCAGCTCCCTACAGGCCTCAGATGAACGGTGCAGTTGAAGCAGCAAATAAGAGTGTCAAGAAAATTGTTGCTAAGATGGTGGTGAACTACAAAGACTGGCATGAAATGTTACCCTATGCTTTGCATGCATATCGTACCAATATACGATCAAGCATTGGGGCGACGCCTTTTTTTTTGGTGTATGGGATGGAGGCTGTCTCTCCAATAGAAATCGAGATCCCTTCTCTAAGGGTTTTGATGGAAGCAGAGTTAGAGGAATCTGAATGGGTGAAGACTCGGTATGAGCAATTGAATATGATAGAAGAGAAGAGATTGACAGCTATTTGTCATGGGCAATTGTATCAAAGCAGAATGGCTAGAGCCTTCAACAAGAAAGTTCATCCCAGGGAATTCCGTTCAGGGGATTTGGTTTTGAAAAAGATTATCCCTAACCAAGAGGATGCCAGAGGAAAATGGGCTCCGAATTATGAAGGCCCTTACATAGTCAAGCAGGCATTTTCAGGAGGAGCGTTAGTTTTGCAGAATATGGATGGAGAAGAATTGCCGAGACCCGTGAATACTGATGCTGTCAAGAGATTCTATGCCTGAAAAAAAAAAAAAGGGGGGCTCGTTAGGTTGAAAACCCGAAAGGGCGGCCTAAGCAAAAGTTAGAGCAATTGAAAAAAAAAAAAGGTCCGTTAGGCTGAAAACCTGAAAAGGCAGTCTAAGCAAAAGTTAGGACAAATAAATAGGCAAAATCTCAAAGAAAGTGGGCCTGAAACTCTTCGAGGAACTCACCAAACTAGGGCAATTTTTGATGTGCGTCCAATCAGTTATACAAAGAGGGCAAGTCGTTTGCATTAAATGGATCATACTGGGGCAAAATTTTTGAGGAATTGAATAGGGTTCGTGTTGAAAGAGGTAGCAATAGAGACAGCGGTTGAGTTGTCAAGCACTTGCAGTGAATCAATTGAATGAGGAACAAGGAACCAATACTGGGGCAAATTTTTTATTTTTCTTGCAATCTTTCTTTTGTCTTTCAAGTATGTGTCTTGTCAAAAGTTCATGTATGATTACATTACCAAAATAATAAAATGAAGTTTGTTCATTCAACAAATTTCTTTCCATTCATGGATGCATGTTTATTAATTAATTTATGTCTCAAATAAAATAAACTTAGGGTCGACAATTTGATTTGACAATTATGCAGCAATCCTTCAATGATTAAAGGATCTCAGTAACTCAAGATATGGGTTGCAATATGTTGCCAAGGAGATTAAGGAGGTCAGAATAAAAAAAAAAAAAAAAAAAAAGAGAAATGAGAAAACCCCGGGGTTTTCAAGCTAACAAAAGGTCTGATGAAAGAAAGCACGTGGACAAAGGGTTTGATTGGTCAAAGCTTTCCAGGATCGTCGTTGGTTAAGATGACTTTGAATAAATAAATGAAAAAATGACAAAAAAAGAGAAAAGAAAATGAGAGAAAGGAAAAGAGAAAAGAAAATTTTTTACATGCAGTTTAATTCCTTGAGCGCATCAGCTCCTTGCACTTTAAAATTCTGAGTACATCGGCTCATTGCATTGCATTTTAATTTTGGGACGCAGTTGCCCATCGCATTGCATTTTAATTTTAGGGCCGCAGTTGCCCATTGCATTGCATTTAATTTCGGGACTCAGTTGCCCATTGCCTTTTAAATTTTCGGGACGCAGTTGCCCATTGCCATTTAATTTCGGGACTCAGTTGCCCATTGCCTTTTAAATTTTCGGGACGCAGTTGCCCATTGCCATTTAATTTTCGGGACGCAGTTGCCCATTGCATTTTAATTTTCGGGACTCAGTTGCCCATTGCCTTTTAATTTTCGGGACGCAGTTGCCGCTTGCATTTTAATTTTCGGGACTCAGTTGCCCATTGTCATTTACATTTCGGGACACAGTTGCCCCTTGCATTTTAATTTTCGGGACTCAGTTGCCCATTGTCATTTACATTTCGGGACACAGTTGCCCATTGTCATTTAAATTTCGGGACTCAGTTGCCTATTGTCATTTAAATTTTGGGACTCAGTTGCCCATTGCCTTTTAATTTTCGGGATGCAGTTGCCCATTGCCTTTTAATTTTCGGGACGCAGTTGCCCATTGCATTTTAATTTTCGGGACTCATTTGCCCATTGCCTTTTAATTTTCGGGACGCAGTTGCCCCTTGCATTTTAATTTTCGGGACTCAGTTGCCCATTGTCATTTAATTTTCGGGGCGCAGTTGCCCGTTATCTTTTATCTTTGAATGCATCGACTCCATGCATTTTAGTTTCTTGCTTTGTTTTGCATTGTCGGACAAAATTGAAGTTCATATCTTTACTCATTTCTTACGATGATAATATGAAAAACCACGACTTTTCTTATTATCTAGTAAGAAACAAGTAAAGAGGGGCAACTGTGAACACCCAATTTTGTCCGGACCAAAAATAACAAAAAATAAATAAATATTTGTGTACATCCTTTGATTAATTTCTTTATCTCATGTATTTTATTTGTTTGTTTTATTTTATTTATTTTATTTTATTTTCACCAAAATTTAAAAAATGTGTTTATTTTCGTTTTTATTATTTTGAAAAAAAAAAGAAAAGAAAAGAAAAAGGAAGTCCGATTTCGTTTAAAAAAAAAAAAAAAAAAAAAAAAGAAATGGAGGTAGCTTGTTACGTTGCTTCTGCTGCAACCAAATGGCAAGGCTCAAAGCAACCAAAAATGGAAAAATGCAGAGACTGGCAAGCAAGAGAAGTTGACAAGTTTAAAGACTATACATGAAAATGGTAACTGTGCTAGCTGCTCTAGCTGCCTAAGCTATTTTCTGGGGAAGAAAGGGTGGCAGTTTTGCTGCTTACAAGACGGGTTCATCAAGGATATTAGAGGGAGAGAGCATAATAGAGAAAAAAAAGGACAAAGAGAGGGGCTTCTGTCTACAAAGAAAAAAAACGAAGAAGGACTGTGGGGGGACGAAGAGACCAACCCACAACATTTTCTGGGACATTCATTATTCATCATTCTCACCACAAACCTTCAAAAAAAAAAACTCACCCTCACCCGACCAAGGGGACTCACCAGAAACACCATCATCTTCCTCCATTTTTCAACCCTCCTCCATTGCCACCTCCACCTTCATTCATCTTTATCATTAACCCAAACCACCATTTTCCAGTAACCAGCTCCACCCCGCTCCGACCCGAGCTCCCCACCGTCCGCGACACACCACCGGCTCGCCGTCAAAGACTAGCTCGCTGTCGAAACCAGAGACTGCTCTCGCTTCGCTGGGACGCTCCACCAAGACCAGCCCTGTTAACCCGCCAGATCCGCGCGACCCACTACTTCGCGCCGCTTACCTGAAACCGGAACAACCAGATCCGTTTAGCCGCGAATCTCCGCTCCGCGCCATCCTCCGTTCGGCTGGTGGTTTGCCCCTTTCTCCATTTTCGTTTTTTCAGAGCTTTCTCCTCTTTTGTTTTCTTTTCCCCAGAATATGTCCCTCCCTTTTCTTCTTTAAAATCCTTTTTTTTTTTGGGTTACATTTTATTTTGGGTTCGGGTCATCTTTTTTTTTTTTTTTTGGGGTTCAATTTCCTTTTCCCTTTTTTTAGTTGGGTTTGGGTTAGAGTTTAGTTTTGTCTGATTTTTAAGGGTTTTATAATATTAAGTTAAGTATAGATTTAATTTATATATATATATATATATATATATATATATATATATATATATATATATATATATATATATATATATATATAATTCAAAAATCACAAAGAGTCAAAAATAATAAAAATGATAAAAATATCAAAAACAAAATAAGAAAAAATAAAAATTACAAAAAAAATACAAAATACAAAAAATGAAGGGAATTAAAGTTATTCAGTTAGATAATTTTGGGCATAGTAAAAAAATATATATAAAAAATAAAATAATAATAATAATAATTTAATCAATGCAATGATCAATAATGTTAATTGAATAGCGGATGCTATCTTTAATGTTGTTAGGATCATATGGATTTATTGAGTAGTCTAGTACTACCTTGAATCATGTGCAAGAATGAATTTGTTTTTAAATAAAATTTCTTTTCAAAGAAATATTTTCCTTAATTAAAAAACTCACACTTATTTTCTACAGAACTACGTGACTTTGAGTTTCTCATTGCACCTGAGGGTACGTAGGAGCAGAATTTTCATTCTGTCAAGCCAAAATTTAATTTTTCACAATTTGGTTATTTCTTTTTTTTTTCTAAAAAAAATAAAATAAAATAAAATATTTACAAACTCTTTTTTTAAAAGGGGTAAAATAAATAAATTTGAGATTATTAAGTTTTTGCACAATTGACTTAAGGTACCGTCTTAAGACGGGTGTGTTAGGGGTGCTGTGGAATTAAGTTTCCACCATTCCCTAACCATAACCGACTCCCGGATCCAATCTGGTTCCAAAGACCATTTTCTAAGAAGGTTTTCCATTTTTTCCTAAATTTAAATAAAATTGGTGGCGACTCTATATTTTAATTCATTTTTAAAAATCACGTGAGCTGCTATTTCGCCGCGATTCCGGTCGCGACACTCGCCCAGAGTGCCTTTAATGCTAGGGCCTTGTCTCCTAAATGGTGCCCACAACTTCCTTCGTGGACTTTAGCCAGGACATACCCTGCTTCTTTAAGCGTGAGGCACTTCAGGAGGGGTGAAGAGAATCCGTGCCGATATAATTGTCCATCGAAGATGGTGTATCTGACAGTAGTTTTCTTTAGCTTAGCCGTGTCTTTTGAATTCTCGGGGAGGCTACCGGACTGTAAGTACTCCAAGAGTGGTGTGATCCAGGTGCGTTCCTGCTCGTTGACCTGGAAAACAGTTACTTCAAAGACTGCAGGGTGTGAGAGGGTTTCCTGGATCACGGAACGGTTGTTCTCCGGACTCTTTGTGCTTGCCAATTTGGATAAGAGATCGGTCCTGGAGTTTTGTTCCCGGGGTATGTGTTCCACTTTGACTAGCTGGAAGCTTGGGAGGAGCTCTTGCACTTTTGCCAGGTACTTCTGTAGGAGAGGCTCTTTAGCCTGGTACTCGCCTCGGATCTGGGAGGTCATGAGCTGGGAGTCGCTACAAAGTTTAATCTTTGTGGCCCCCAAGTCTCTGGCCATTGTCAGTCCTGCGATGCATGTCTCATACTCTGCCTGATTGTTCGAGGTGGGAAATTCGAACTTTAGTGAGTTCTCGATGGTCACCCCCTCGGAATTTTCCAAGATGACCCCGGCACCACATCCTTTTGGGTTTGAAGACCCATCCACGAATATGGTCCAGGGTATTTCTTCTGAGCAACCGAAGTCTGAGGTGAGTTCGACCAAGAAATCCAAGAGAGCTTGCGCTTTAATTGCTACTATGGGCTCATAGGCTATCTCGAACTCGGAAAGCTCGATGGACCAGGCGATCATCCTTCCCGCTAAGTCTGGTTTGTGCAGTATTTGTCGGATTGGTTGATCAGTCCTTACTACCACGGGGTGACATTGGAAATACTGTCTTAATCTTCTGGCCGTGATGATAAGTGCAAATGGGACCTTCTCAATCTTTTGGTATCTGAGTTCGGGGCCTTGCAGTACCTTACTCACGAAATAAACTAGCTTTTGGCCTTCAGATATTTCCCTGGTGAGTGCTGAACTGACAGTTTCTTCATGGACGGAGAGGTACACGTAAAGAGTCTTGTCTGGTTCTGGCCTTGTGAGGATTGGAGGAGATGCCAAGAGATTCTTCAGGGACGCAAAAACGTCTTCACATTCCTACGTCCACTCAAATCCGATCCCCTTTTTCAATAACTTGAAGAGGGGGAGGGATTTGTGAGCGGCTTTGGCTAGGAATCTGGTGAGAGCTGCAATCCGGCCATGTAGCTGTTGTACCTCTTTGATGTTTCGGGGGCTATGCATTTCTAGCACCGTTTTGCACTTTTCGGGGTTTGCCTCGATACCACGGTGAGTCAGCATGAACCCCAGGAACTTCCCAGCCTGGACTCCGAATGCGCATTTCTCAGGGTTAAGTCTCATGTCGTGCTTTCTCAACTGCGCGAACACTTCTTCGAGGTTAGAGGTGTGCGACCCCGACGATGGGGTCTTGACAATCATGTCGTCGATATAGACTTCTAGCATTTTCTCCATCTGTTTCCTGAAAACTTTGTTCATCATCCTTTGATAGGTGGCCCCGGCATTTTTTAACCCGAATGACATTACATTGTAGCAGTAACTTGCCCTTTCGGTGATGAAGGCTGTTTTGTCTTGGTCTCCGGGGTACATGGGAATCTGATTATAGCCGAAGTAGGCGTCCATGAAGGATAGTAGCTGGAAACCAGATGAGCTATCAACTAACTTGTCAACGGTTGGAAGGGAGTATGGATCTTTAGGACACACTTTATTCAGGTCAGTGTAGTCCACACACATCCTCCATTTCCCGTTTGACTTCTTTACTAAGACGACATTTGAGAGCCAAGTAGTGTACGAGATCTCCCTGATGAATCCGGCGTCTTGTAATTCCTTGACTTGCTCCTCGATGGCCTGTTGTCTCTCGGGGCCAACCTTCCTCTTTTTCTGGGAGATCGGCTTTGCATCTCGTTTAACAGATAAACGATGGCAGATGAAAGTGGGGTCGATCCCAGGCATATTGACGGATGTCCAGGCAAAAATATCTTTGTTTTTTCTCAAGAGCTTGATCAGCTGGTGATAAGCATATATTTTATACATTAATAAACCCTCATTTTTAGTCATTTACACTCTTCATGTACTTAATTGATTAAGTCTGGTTATGTTTTGTAAGTTTGGACTCAAATTGGACTTAATTGATTTTTTCAGTATTATTTGGGTCTTACTTTGTTTCTGTATTTCGGCCATATCTTGAGTTCTAAATGTCTGATAATCATAAATTTTACCTTGTAGGAAAGATAAGAGAGAGCTCTACAACTTTGATGAAGAGCTCAAAGTCTCAATCAGACATCTAGTAGAGCTAATTGGGCTTGGAAGACAAAACACGAGTTTTGTGTCTGAAAACCTGAACAATGTACAGAATCGAGCATAACTCGGGCTGCAAGAATTATCTTGGGCTAAAATTTGGATATTTGAAAGTTAAGACCCAGATCTAAAACTTTTATGTTAAACACAAAACTTGATTCGGGCTCCTTGATGGTGATATTGGGTCTGAAAGTCAAAACAGAGGTGTTGAAACTGGGCCTGAATAGTTTGTAGTAATTGGGTCATATTTTGGGCTGTAGGACGAATTTTTGGGTGATTCCAGAGCCATTGGAAAGCTTAGACAATTTCCTAGAACTTTCATGAAGACCACTTGGCTCGAAAATGACGAAATCAATGACTTAAGTAATGAATGATTTTGGAGACAAGAAATCTCAATGATTTTTCACTCTTATCCTCACTATTTGGCATTCTCCACTCATTCATCCACTCATCCCAACTACCCCTAATCAGCCCCTTTGTCATTTTGTATCCCTAATCCTCTATAAAAGGCACCATTGGCTGATCATTTGGGGCACTTGGTGTTAGGCTTAGTTTGTACAAGTTAAGGTTATGCTTGTTTATTGTTTTCCTTTGTTGTAATTTTCTCTTGTTCTAAATTGAAGTTATGTTCATCTTTCTCTTCTTCTCTCTTTCTTTCTTTTTATCCATGAGTAACTAAATCTTCATCTTGCTTGGGTGAAAGAGTGAAGCTTTTGGTAATGAAATAAGGTTAGATTATTTTATTTCTTGTGCTTAAATGATATATTATTAAATGAACATTATATGTGTTGTATTGTGTTTCCAATTAATTTAGAAACCTTCTTTGTTAATGGAGATCTTGATTTATTGTAGACAATAGGATTGACACAGTGAATGCTTGAACTCATTTACAAATGTTAGTAGATAATTAAAGGAATCATAATATGATTGCATATATAATTGAACTTTGAATGTTACATTTTCCGATTGGAACCTCCGTTGTGTGAGGATTTCAATTGAGTTATAAAGAGAAATAATCTTACCTTTAATTTATTACCAAGAGTGGATCTCCTAACCCAAGCAAGCCCTTAAATTCATTTGTGAACTTGTTTTATTACTTTTGGTATTGTGACAAATCCTCTTCTTACCTCAATTAATTTTTCTTCATCAATTCCCTATGGATCGACCTCGGACTCCTGAGAAATTTACTACTTGAGACAACCTGCACTTGGGTTTGCATCCTTAAATCCCGCAGTCAGCTGGGTCTTCTCTTGCTCCTCGAGGTTAGTACCTATTTTGGTGACTTGTTCGGGGTTATCGCCTAGCTGGAGCGGGATCAATTCTCCTTCGGGATGAGGTATTGTGCCTCGGATTTCTTCACGGACGTTCAGCTCGGTGACAAGAATATTGACCTGGTCGCGAGCGGGGTTGGATGTTCTTGCCTTTGTTTTCCTGGAGGCCCTACTGATCTTCAGACTTTCATTATAGCATTTGCGGGCAGCAATCTGGTCGCCCTTGACCGTGACCACTTCATTGTTCCTATTGAGGAACTTCATGGCCTGGTAGGCAGTAGAGACTACAGCGGCAATGCCATTTAGCGTGGGACGGCCTAGGATGATGTTGTAGGCTGAGGGACAATCCACGACCAAAAATCTTACCTTGATCGTTTTGTAGGTGTTGTCGTCACCTAAAGTCAAGAAAGTTTCAAAGTATTCAACTGGGGTCACCTTTTCTCTGGAGAATACGGTCAGTTCCCCTTCGTACGGCGTAAGAGCGGATAGAGGGAACTCCAGTCTCTCGAAGGCATCCATGAACATGATGTCAACCGAGCTTCCCTGATCCACGAAGATGCGATGGACTTCAGCGTTGGAGATTACTCCGGATATGACCAGAGGGTCGTCGTGGTCTCGGATTATTTCGCCGTAGTCCTTATCAGAGAAGGAGATGGACGGCGCGTCTTTGTTCTCTACATGGGGCTTTCGGGAAGAGGAGCCGGACACGCTTAGGACCGCAGTCCGGAGTGCCTTTTTCCTCTAGTTATTTGACAAACCGCCCCCTGCAAATCCCCCTAAGATGGTGCTGACGAGTCTGTCCTTCATGTTGCCCCCACTTTGAGTATCCCATTCCCGGTCTTGCCTGTTTTCAACGTTGCGACGCGGAGGGGTTCGGGATCTTCTGGAAGGACTTTTGCTTCTCCTTGGGCGCTGGTTCGGACTTCGCCGGGGGCTGTGGCTTTGTCTCCGGTCTCTGCGCCTTCCACGGTTTTTGCTTTCCCGAAAACCGCTGATGTATTTTTGCAAACGTCCTTCTTTGATCAGGGACTCGATAACGTCCCGAAGTTGGTTGCAATCTTTTGTTTCATGGCCGTAGCTATTGTGCCACCTACATTGTTTTGACTGATCCCTTTGGAACTGCTTCTTCATGGGTGGTGGTCTCTTGATATTCTGAAACTCAGTTTGAAGGACTTCCTTCAAGATCGTCTCTCGAGGGGTGTTCAAAGGAGTATACTCAGAATATTTGGGCTGGTATCGCTGGCCTTTTGAGGAGTCATGGGGTTGATTGGAGCTTTGGTTCTTCTTCTGGTGTGCTTCACTTTTCTCCAAACTTTCTTTAGCCCTGGTGACTTCCTCTAGCTCAACGTATTTATCCGCCCGTCAGTGAAACTTGTCTGGACTTACCGGTTTCTTTTTTTCTAGAGACGCAAAAAAACTTGAGTCGGTCTGGAGCTCGTTCCTGGCGTAGTGGAGGGCTATCCTGTCGTCAAGGTTCTCTATGCCCACACAGGCTTGGTTAAACCTTTTGACATATTCGCACAAGGATTCAGAACTTCCCTGGCTGATCCTGAAGAGGGAGTCGATCGACTTCGGGCGCTCTTTTGCCGTGGTGTAATGTTGCAAGAACTGTTGCATCAGGTCTTCTCATCCTGTGATCCTCGTTCGCAAGGTGACGAACCATCGGAGGGCGTCCTTCTTTAGGAATAGGGGGAAGGCCCGGCATAAAAGTTTCGGGGTGTATCCATAGAGTTGCATGGACTGCGTATAGGCGTCCAAGTGCTCCTGAGGATCCATTGTTCTGTCATAAGCTTCCAAATTGCTTGGAGGTTTGAAACTTCTCGGAATCCTGTATGACATTAGAGCGTTCGAGAATTGTTGTAGGCGGCCGGGGGCCGGGTTACCGTTTCTGATAATCCCGGCGCCAACGCCTTGGGCTGTATGCCCGTTGTGAGCTGCATCCCGTCCTCCGTTGTCGTTCTCCGCCCTTGCCGATCTTTCAACGTTCTCTAAACGGCGGCGTTGTTCCTCTAGTTGATGCCGTTGGTCCTCGATGAGAGCTATTTGTTGGCGCAACAACTCCCGAAGGCCATTTCTCGTAGTCTCGGATTGGACATTGTCTTCATAATGAGACGTGTGGTCCACATTATCGTGGGAGGTTCCCAAACGAGCATGGACAGGGATCCTAGCTCCATGGTTCGTTTTGTGGTTTACTTCATGGTTTATGTTGTTGGCCCCACCGTGGGGGAAGACAAGCCTGTTCCGGACTGAGACCCTTCGAGATGGATCAGGGCTTTCAGCAGAAGCTGAAGTCTCGTGCCCATCGTTAAGAGTTTCCACCATGACAGGCCTGCTTCTGGCGGTGGAGGTTTCTGGTGGTGTGACTGAAGGAAGGTTGCACTATGTTGTTGGGTCCTGTATTTGGCCAGGGGCAGAGCGCTCCCCTTTTTCTGGTTGTGTCTCGTGCTCACCATAGTTAATGCAGGAATGGAAGTTTATCGGGATTCCCACAGACGACGCTAATGTTCTGAAATGGATTCAGAGGGTACCTGAAATAGGCACGTATATGGTGGTTTCCTCCTTATGCAGCTGCGGCCAAGAGCACGAAGTCTAGGGGGTGAGTACCTGCAATGGGACTCCAACGCTTAAGTCAAGCAGAGCACAAGTAAGTTTAAGATAATGGAATAATAGAAAAATCCAGATCCTCCCCTAGGTTAGCTTAGCCTTGTATATATTGAGAGCGTGCTTAGAATTCTCATGTAATCTACGTAGGACAAGGGTACATTAGGATCGTGCCTTGGTAGGGATTTCAGCCCATGATCGTTGAGGTTCGTCTCTGACTTTGTCGGGACTGTCCCACGATCGTTGAGGTCTGTCTCTAACTTTGTCGGGATTGTCCCACGATCGTGGAGGCTCGTCTCTGATCTGTCGGGGCTGTTTCCCTTAACGGCCAATCATTGCTCGCAGGTAGTCGTGGTCCCCATTACTGAGAATGGAGAAATGACTGCTACGGTCTGACGATGAGATTCAAGGTCGCAAGGTCGATGTGAGGTTGACATCGGTGGAGTCCAGTGATTCGTGTGTCGGGTCGATCCTTTAGGATGGGATCCCAGACCACGATCCAGAACAATTATATTTTTTTTGGCATCCCAATAGTTAAATATCCCCCCTTAATATAAGGAGTACTATTATCTAAGGTTGACCTAAAAAGAGGTTAAAACACAGACTAAAATCTTCTGTTTTTTTTTTCTTTCCACTTTCCTTGTCCTTCCTATTAATTAAATGATACCAACTTAGAAAACAAAATTCTTTTAATTTTTTGGTATTCATCGAGGTGGAATACCACCCGAAACAGAAAAAAAAAACGAAAAGCTAAAGGGAACCTTGCTGGAACGCAATTCGAACAACATCCTAGTTGAGAATGTCACGCACACAAGGTAAATGATGATTGAAACAAGTCACTCCACACTCCATTAAATGGACATGGTGAGCAAGAGCATCAGCAGTCCGGTTGGATTCTCTGAGCTCATGAGTCATATGCACTGTCCAATCAAAATCCAAAAGAAATCTGATCTAAGAAATTAAAGTAAACGTTCGATGGGTTTGTTCCCAACTAGTACGCACAAGAGTGAGAGCACTTTTAGATTCTAAAGTCTCTTTTAATTGATACTAACTTATCTCTTAATTGTTATTTTTTTTAAAATAAAAAAGATTGAAAAAGAGACAAAAGATTTGATTCCGAAGAGCACATTATTCAGAGTGTGTGTTATTTACATGCATTCATTTGTCACACAAGAAACTTCGAAAAACTACTCTATATAGTTAGTGCATGACATCATTTGCTAAAAAGAGTTGAACTCACCTTAATTGTCTTCTGCCATAACAAATGCATGATTAAGGTTCAAATCTAAAAGTCTTATATTGATAGATTATTTGCAAATTTCTCGTTCCGTGTTTATTAAGGTCAGGTACCTTCTTTAACTTTGGATTGAAGCAACTATCTCTTCAATATTCTAAACTTTAGTTAAAAAAAAAAGAAAAAAAAATTCATGGCATTATTTTCATGAGTAACAACTCACTAATTCACACTATTTTTAAAAAAAATTGCAAATCTATGAAACTGGAAATAGAAAATTTCTGGCTAATAAATAAGTAAATACATGTGTTTTTCCACTGCAATAAATGTTACCCCAGCTTGTAAGGAAAGTATTACAAAGCAAGTGAAACTTTTTAGGTTTGATTTATTGGACTGAAAGGAGAGAGAAGTTGGTGGCCTGCACTTCAACAGCTTCCCTGTCCTTATTTTCTAGTCTTATTCCGTATCACAAATTTTAACCGCGAGTTTCAGCAAACCCTTTGACTGGTTTCCCCTTATAATGAAATTCACCCAACATATACTCCCATTATTGTTTGCCACCTGCAAAACTCATTCATTTCAATTAATTATTTTGAACATCTTTTGGACCGTTTAACTTGTGGGGGTTAAGCTTGATTAGAAAAACGTATGCAAGAATCAGGAATATTCACACGCATGCTCATTTTGTTAAGTTGATTACGAAGACTGAATAGTAATGGTAGGTATTGTTGGTCGCTCGGAATTGGAATTAGCATTGTATTTAGCAACTAACTGCTACTAGTAAGAAGTATAGTGCTAACGTGGGTAATGTTCCATTGCTATATAATGTGCTCCAATTCAACACTTTTTCTATTCCATGAAATTGAAATCATCCACAAGCATCGATAATGGCAATAATCCTAGTCAGTGTCAGACGATGGATTTTAGCCTTTGCTTTCCTTTATATTTGTCTATTCTGGAAAAATTTTGGTATGTAATTAACCAGAATAGATGAGTTCAATTTTTATTTTTTTTTGTATAAATTGCTTGTTTTTGGTGATCCCACTAAGCCTTAGTTTGACAGGAAATGCTGATGTTGATGTGCCCGAGACTCAGCCAGGTGCTGGGTTTGGTGTTGGGGCTGGAGTTGGTGGTGGCACTGGGGCTGGAATTGGTGGTGCTGGGGCTGGAGTTGGTGGTGGTAATAGTGCTGGAGTTGGTGGTACTGGGGCTGGAGCCGGAGGTGTTGGGTTTGCTGACCCTTCTCAAATTGTCTCCAAAGCCTTGCTTTGTTTCAATGATAAATATGTGAGCACCATTTTTCTTTTGACCTTTCTAGAAGAGGCTTGAAGGGAAGTGCTTTAATAAGTGAGAATGTTCCTAATGGTGTTTATTATTACAACTCAGATTTTTTTATTACATTTTTTATATTATTTTTTATA
Source organism: Ormosia emarginata (assembly GCA_029884605.1). Taxonomy (NCBI): domain Eukaryota; kingdom Viridiplantae; phylum Streptophyta; class Magnoliopsida; order Fabales; family Fabaceae; genus Ormosia; species Ormosia emarginata. The sequence goes on along the minus strand of JAQQTP010000059.1, from coordinate 22,715,376 downwards.
CTATTTTTCATATCATTAAGATTAATATTTATATGTCAATATTTTTTTTATTTAATCATAATTATTAAAAAATGATGTAAAAAAAATAATGTGAAAGAAAAAGTGATGTAAGATTGTCTTTTTCTTATTATTATCAGTGTTGTTATTACTTAAGTTAGGTTACTTAGAAGATTGGTTGAGTTATTCTTTATTAGTTGATAAAATAAATATTTTGGTCTCTTATTTTTATGTTTTTTTTTGTTTAGTCTTTTTTTTGTAAATTATTTATTAATGTGATCCTTTAGTCACGACTCTATCATCTCTCTACTATAAGTGATGATGTGTCACTTATTTATCAGATAATATATTAATATGTCATATTCATATCATTATTACTTCGGTGACATATCATTATTTCTGTTAGAGTTTGTAACGGAACAATTAAAAAAAAACAATTTTACAAGATAAGATACTATTTTTTTTTAAAAAAAAAAGGAACCTAATTAAAAAAATAAATAAAAATAATTAACAAAATACCTATTTTATTATTTTTTAGTCTATATAATCCATACCCATTATTCATCATTCAATAAAATTTCAATTTCTCATTTTTCTCAGCTCTACTGTGTTTTCTAACGTTTATTATTTTGACCAAGTCTCAGGTTTATAAAAGCTGTGAAGAGTCGTTTAGATTGAACGAGAATGGAAACCTGAACGTGCCTAGTGATAAAACTGATGAATTCTGTGAAGGGCCATGTCTGTCAGAGACCAACTTGGTCCTTGGCTGCCTCGATAATATTTTCAGCAACTTCATATTTTACAACAGGGCAACGATACAGGAAATCAAAGAGACAATTCAAGCTGCATGTGGATATGGCCCAGAAAGAGGTATATTACATGGTTTAATTACCCATATATAATGATTAGATATTAATACACGTTTTATTGATTCTTGTCATCTATTGATAAATGGGGATTACATTCATGCATGCAGGAAACTTCAATGTGGCTGAGCACATCCAGGCTGAAGAAAGCAAAGCTCTGAAAGTTACCAGCCATGTTCTGATGGGACTTGCTTTGATCCTAATGGGGCGCGGTCTATTACTGTGATTTTTACCTACATAATACACTGATAAGAATAATTTGTGCTTGTCAGTTTGGTGTGTACTAAATTACTAACACGACTGCTTACACAAGTGAAAAGGTTTTAAGTTAAAGGAGTAGTCTGTTTGTGGATCACATGGATGATATATAAACATTTTAGTGTGCTAAGGCCTAAGGGCATTATTTAAACAAAAGAACTACGTCAATTCTAGTTTAATTACACTTTTAGTTATTTACATTTGAAAAATTGCCCTATTTTGATCTCTCGATTTCAGTTGCTACAATGTCACACTTAATAGTTTTTGAAGTACAATTTGAATCCATACAACAGGTCAAAATCCTGCATTTACAAATATAGGCGGCTAAAAGTGTAAATAAACCGAAATTTATTGTTTGTGTTAGCCCAATGATTTTATAGTCCAATTGTCAGGTGACTTTCGGTGATGGCTTGCATTTCAAAAGGGGGTGGAAGACTTTTTTGTCTTTTGAGCCATTCGGTGGAGATTAGAAGTTGGAAGCATTAACTGTAATGCTTCAAGAGTTTTCTATAAATAGATAGACATTGCTTCATCCGAACACATCAAGCATAAGTAAGAAATATAAGCTTATGTAGTGAGAGTAAAATAGAGAGTTTGTGAGAAAATTATAAGAGTGTAATGTGTGAGTATATATTAAGATTTTGGGTATATTATATAATCTCTGTAATACTACAAATTATAGTATGGGAAAATCACTAGAAAATATTATATTTTATACTTCTTGTGTGAGAAAGTGTAGATAGGACATTGTAATTATCCTTGATATAGTAAAAAAATTTCAGAATTTGTCCCGAAATTTTTCTTTCAGTATACAAAGGGATTTTATACATTAAAATTTAATATATAATTCTTGATCTATTTTACTGGTACAAATAGTATTGATTAGTGAATCTAACTGTAAAAGTATTATTTATATTTTATTATATTATTAATTCTTTTTCACATATCTGAATATGTTTCCGCTCACATTTATAAAGTGTTCAAAACACTTAGAGTGTACTTAACACTGATTTCTTAACACTAATGAGACTAAACTTTCTTCAAATAAACATAAAGTTTAATCCCATTGAATCATTATGGTCATACTTAAGCACAACTTTCCCTCTCTCAAGAGCAAGTGTGGTTTTGGGGGTAAGCTTGAAATTGACAAAAACGCACTGTCGTTGTGGTTGTCATTTTATTCAAGTTCGAATTAAAAGTAAACTCAGTGCATAGAGGTAAAAAAAATACTGCAAGTATATAGCAATGGATTCCATGAAATCTAGTTCAAATTTCCAATTAAATCCAAATCTAACAAGAACGGGTTCTGATACTTGACCCGAAATGAAACGGTGACAGGGCAAAAATCATAAAATCCAAGAGCCAAAACCATAAAAGTACTTTCGCTCTGAATGTACATATTTTATTTTTCTTTTGACTCAATTCAAAAGATATTTCATATTTGTGAGCTTAACGGGTAAATGAACTTAGCCGGTTCAACCAAAATCCTGTATTGGGTTGGGCTGGGCGATTCGCCCAGCTGCATGAAAGCTAAAAGGATTTATCATAAAAAGGGGCATTCCGAGAATCGAACTCGGGACCTCTCGCACCCAAAGCGAGAATCATACCACTAGACCAAATGCCCACCTTACTGATCTGATGTAATGCTAAAATAAAAATTAATCTTGGATTTAATGTTTACAAAATCTTGACATATCTCCGTGAGCTTTTATCACAAATTAAGGCTTTTACTAAAGTTTTTGTATTTGAACTTTTAAGCATTTCTCAATTAAAAAAAAAAAGTTGCAAATAAGTGTTTTATGTTTAATGTTTAATAATTTGTTTTTGTTGTCATGCTAGGAGTTTAGAACTATGGAAGCTCCATAATAGACTATTAGACTTAATCAAATCCCCCATTGCCATTGCTTGTCCAAGAATGGAAAATCTAACTTAAGGCTAGACTTGCTCAAAGAGATATTCTCAGGCTTGACATTATCCAAGCATCCAAATCAAAGTACCATATACGCTGCTGATATAATCATTTTCAACACATGCCACTGATGGAATCACCACAAACTTTGCCAGTAACCCACTTCACTAGTTCCAAATTACCAAATGATAAACAATTACGCATCAAGCTGATAAAAATCAAACCCCGAAACTGATCAATATAACATTCTTCTTCTTGCAGCATAAATTACTTTTAAGAAGGTAATCATGTCTGTGACAAATTTGAAGTGACAGAAACACTAAGAAAAGCATTGAAGACATGGCTATCCGCCTCTTAATTTTTTAATTCACGGGGAATTTTTTTTTAGCACATACTATATATTATTAACGACTAACTCTCCTAGCGACTTAAATTGTTAGATAAGGATCAATGTTCATGAATAATTTCTGTTCTGTACCGTGATCCGGGATCATATCTCATAGGTCGACCTGACACGTATCTCGCCGGAATCCGTCATCAACATCCTAGTAGGAATTCACTCATGGCGCACAGTTAAGATCCTGGTACTATGTATGTCGAACCACGACATTGGGTGACAGCAATATTACTGTGAAATTTACGCGGTGGATAAATTTTATGATTATCCATAATTGTCAATCATGATCTTGTATAATAATATCGTTCATAATTACTTTTGACTGCTCATAATTATAATATCAACATTCTGATTTCATATGGATCATATGCAACTATTAAGAAAACATATCTCTCTATTCAGCCTTTATAAATATCAGACTCAATCACTTCTAATAGGTATCTATTGCTATTTAACTTAAACCTTAAATTGTATATCACCTAACTTGAGCGTTGAAGTGTCTTTACAGATATCAACCCCTCGGTTACAACATACTTTGTTGTTGCGCAACGAGGAAAATACTAGTACGTGCCTATTCAAGTATATGTCAATAACCACTACTGAACAATTTCTATATCTAACACATTCCTTTATACAAAAGTCATTTAAACTTGAAACATGGACAATATATAAGTTATGGAGGTTCTGTTAATATGTGAATGACCATATCCTAAAAGCTTAAACTTTTAGGTAAATGCTCTTGACTAATTTTTTTATCTAACATATATGCAACCCCAATATCTTGCCTAGTCTCATCTTATGTTGTAGCTTATAGGTACATCTCGATTTCAATTCATGTAAATTAAATTTGTATAACTTGAGAATATCCTTATCATGTCATTTGGTAGGGTTAGAAACAAGTCGAGCTGAGTCGAACTGAACTCAGCTTGACTTGACTCGATAAGGAATAGTCTGACTCAAAACTTAGCTCAAGTTCGATATGAACCAATTTTATAACTCTAGTTCAGCTTGAATCAAGTTTGCAAACTTCTCAGTTCGACTTGTTAGCTCAAATTAAATTAACCAAATATTAAGATAAGACAATATGAACAAAAAATGAACCTAGCTAGCTTGTAACCAGATTCATTAATTTAGTTCATAACTCAATTTTAATTTTCAATAAATGTCATAGTTCAACAATTGTTTCATATATATTTTTTCATACTTTTTTATTTTTAAATTATATTTTAAATATAAGACATTATATATATGTATTTATGTATATATATTAATGGAGCCACTTCATGAACCAAACAAGTCGAATAGTATTTGGTTAGCTCAAGTTCAGCTCATTTATTTAACGAGCTTAAATTTGAGCTCAAGTTCAACTCGATCATTTGGTTTATAAACCAAGTTTTTCAACACACTAGGTCATATTTTAAGAACCCAAACATGACTTAATTAGCTTCAAATTGAGATGGGTCATTGGGTTGAGACGAGGAATGAACAGCCATATATAAAGCTGTAGATTTAAGGCCTAGTACTTTAAGTGGTGGTGTCAATATTTTTTTTCCCGTATACCTCGAACTTTAATTTCTTGCATGAATAAAAGATCATTTATTGGTGCCAAATAAAAAAAAGGAAAATCATTTATTGGTGGGATAAAATTTAAATAATGCTACAACTGCTACCAAATGATAGGGTTGGGAATGAACTGAATTAGTTGGTTAATAGTTTAAGACTCAATTTATTAATTAGCTTGTGATAAATTATAAGATTTTTAGACATAAATCAATACTTTTTACATAACATGATAATATTTTTATATTAATATAATTTATTTCATAATATATATTATAAAATATTCCTTAATTTTCATTTTATATTTCTAAAATTTTATCACTTAATTATGCAGAACTTCTAATTTTGTATATTTTATATAAATATCGAATCAATTATGCCTCTACTGATCAACATATCGGATTGGGTTCATATTAGGCCAAACTCGACCCGACCCGTCCTTTAAACACTTCTACCCTTGTAACATAAGTCACTAACTTTCATGTAGAAGTAAGAAAAACATTCCATGTTGATCAGATTAACATATGATAATATTGGTAGGACAAGAATGACATGGAAGATTAAGAATTCTAATTTTTTTTAATTAAAAAGTTATATACCCAAGTAGTTGGGCTAATAAAATAAAATAATATTTGCACAGTTTATCTAAAGATCTCAAATTGGAATTCCTATTTTCAATGCGCATGTCAAGTGGTCGTAGTCTGCCAAACATGATAAACTTTGCGAGTTACCTAAACAAGTAAACAACCATGGAATCTGTTTTGAAAAGGTTGCATTTTCCTTAGGAAACACAACAACTATAATCCCACGGACCCATCTAACTTTTTGATCAACCTTTCTGTATCAGACTTTATTGTTCATGGAAGGTAGCAGTGTGATTGACTTGCATTGCATGCTCAGGAATTTGCTGGTTTCGTGATCACCTGAGCATCAGTGTTTGTACCAGCAACAAAGTAGATGAACCTTACGATATAATCAATTGGAGCTCTCAGAAATCACTGGAGGCAGACAATCATATTGCTTTCTCTGAATATTATTGTCTGGCTGATGAACTCCTCGAAATGGTAATATCAAGTATTTGATTTTCTCCTCAACGCAATATTCTCCTTGATAAGTATGTTCATCAATGAACTTCTTATCCTTTTTTTTTTAATTATATCCACGAAACAGAGGGAATTTAAGAACTAATATTGTTAGTTTCAACTTTCAATATCTCAGTTTGCTAAGAAATACTCCCTTTTTCTCACTCTCCCCAGGCACTAATTTTTAAAAAGCAAGAGAAGCTTGTAGAATTGTATGTCACACTTCTTCAATATTCAAGGGGAGGAAAGGAACTGTGGCAGTTAGCTGTTAGTGTCTAGTGATATATATAATATATGTCACTTAAAGCATCCCTAAACTTGTTGTCCCTTACAACTCTAGATTGTGAAGGGAGATTATGCCGTATCATAAAGATTACAAATCTGACCATCATGAACAAGAAATTATAGAGGTAACATAAAATGCTAATCTTTTTGATTTCCTATTAATTTGATTAATGTGGTCAACGTGTAGATGTATTGTATGTTACATTGGTTGTTTTTGTTCTTACTGCAGAACATGATGATGTTATCAATAGGCCAGCTTTTTTCATTAGGTCCCGGAATGAAATGTAGAGGAATTGTTTTAAGAAGTGCCTATGAAGACCTATTAGCGTTGTTGAAGTTGAAGAGAAAGGACAAAGGTGAAGCTGTCTCAAATGATTTTGCTCCTGAGCATCCAGAGCACAATGATCATTTTGATCATATGAGTCTTCTTCAACTGGTTCCTTATGAGGAGCTTCCTGATTCATTGGCAGCTGCTACGTCTCTTTCTACTCAACCCTCAGCACCTCCAATTCCAGATTCCCCAGTAGCAGATTATTCTGCTACTGTTGGAACTAAAGCTAATCTGTTAGCTAATTTTGAAATTCATGCTGAAAGGGGACTAGTAGATATGGTGTATGGTCCTTGGCTAGAAGAAGTTTTCCATATTCATCCTTCCTTAATAGAGTGCCAAAGGAACAAGACTCCCAAATATGCAGGTTGGGCTTTTACAGCACTTGGAAGGGTTTTGCACTTCCTTGAGAGCACAAAGGTGGCAGAAATGAATGAGGAGGCATGTGAATGCCTTCAACTATTTTGGGATGAAGTTCAGGTCTTTGGTTTTGACTTGTCATGGCTTGCACCCCAAGTGGAGTTTGCTTTGAATATGAAAGGCTACATGGAGAAAGTGAGGAAAATGAGCATGCTTGAGCAGGAAAAGAGAATCCTAGAGCTGAGGATTCAAGAATTAAGCATGAAATTGGTTGAGACGGAGAAAGAAATCGAAAGCTGCAAAGGCGATTTGGCAAAATCGTGGGTGGACTTGGGTGAACTGGTAGACTCAGAAAGGTTGTTAGGATATCGATGGCATCCAGCACCTGCTGTAGTATTCTCAGAAAATCTGTGACGTAAAATTTAAGTATGGTAAGTTTAATTGTTCTGCTAATGAAAGAAATGGAATGTTTCATTTTATTGAGAAATTGGTACTTAAACAATTTTCTTGGTCGTGTTTTGTTCAGGTTAAAATTGTTAGTCACTTTGTTACTGCTGCCAATTATCGAAGCTTTGGACATTAATAGTTAGGAATCTGTCTTTACATTATCTCAAAGGCAGAAGTGCTTAAACCCATAGATGATTTTCTATAGTGCTCAGATGTTCCAGAGAAAGTGAAACAACATCGTAGATAAAAAGTGCCTGTTATAACTTCGGACTTTTTATCCAATTTTTTCATCTTACGCACCCTCTCAAGTCTCAACTTAAAAGCTCAAATGACTGCTTGAGTATTTGTTTTTATGAATATTATATTGCAGGTTTTTTTTGAGTCAATGATATTATGTCATATATGCATTGCCTACATATTGCACGCCATACTATAGTGTTAATATTAGAGCTTATTTCACTTTTCTTTACTAAAATTATTCTTCAAATTACCATTATAGGAGTATATCTTTCTATCTATATTCTATAGATAATTTTTTTTAAAAAAAGTGATTACACTTTACAGAATAGAATAATCTGAAATTAAAAGTTGTACTATCCGATATTACATTCCACATTCCACTTTCTCTAAATTCTTTGACAATTAGAAATGTGAGGTGTGTGTAACGAAGAGACTTGGCAAAGAAAAAACACAACGAAATGTGATGTATACATTAAGACATCTGATTGCATTTTAGATTTTGAACTACCACGCGCTCAGACTTGCAGGCAGCAAGAGAGATAGGGAGCACATTCCCAAAGCATATTTCTTTGTTTATGATCTTCTTCTGATGAAGTGGAGGAAAGCATGTCCTAAAATATAAAGATATTAAGAAATAACTACAACATAAAAGGACATAATAACAGTTATTTGGTCTTAATAGATAGTTAAGTGGGTGAATAGTTAAAGAGGAAAGATTCAAATATATGTGTGATAGTAACAACTTCTTGATGAGAGACTATTTTTTTTTCATCCAAGCACCAAACAACAACTACATGCAGAAAAATTGACACCATCTTGTTAAGGATTGTCTCATCCCCTTCTTTAATCACTACAAGAAATATGCCGATTACCGGCAAATTTTTCTAACGGAATCCATGTCATCGGTAATCCTAGAAATTTTTGGCAAAAATATTCATCCAAAAATCAAATGTCGAGAAAAAAATTATTAAATGAAAGAAAATAAATTTCCAAACATAATCTGTCACAAATTTTTTTACATTTCCAACAGATTATCTGTCGGTAAATGTATTAGTTTCGTTTTTCAAGATTTTTTAAGGAACTAATTCTACCAAAAAAATCGTCAAACTTCTGAGGAAGAAAAAAAATCCTCAAACTTCTGAGGAAGAGCATCAGCCAATTTCTAGTGGATTATACACCAAAAATTTCACACTGGTTACTTAGGTAACAAACCAATTACGTTTTTCTAATAATTCTAGTGGATTAGTTGTCAAAAATTTGAAAATACTTGCCCAAAAATGTTTCTGGCATATCCTAATCCGCCAAAAACTTTTTTTAAGAGCCAAGTACGACTTATTTCTCTTCCATTTCTACGACTCTCTCCTCCTTCCTTTCCCTGTTCTCTGTCCTCTCTCCATGTTCCTCTCCTTGTTCTCTGTCTACTCTTCCATTTCCTCTTTATTCTCTATCCTCTCTCCCCTCCATCGCCGAGCTCCATCCTTCAGGTGCCACATCTAGCAGAAATGCCAATCCTTAACTCCTCTGGTGCTACTCCTTCCGGTGCTAATGGTTATTGCCCCTGAAGGCCACAACGGCTTGAGCTCCAACAATGGGTGCCATCGTAGTTGATGGCCCATCGACCCAGATGAGGTGCATGGGACACGTGTGTCAGTGCATAGGATCAAACGTAGCTGGAGTACTACATGTATGTATATATTGTATTTATATTTGATAATAATATGTGTGTGTGTGTGTGTATTGTATTTATATTTTGAATATATGTGTTTATGTGTATATTTGAATGTATATTTATATATATGATATATTATTATCTCGTTATTTATTGGTGTTTGTATGTTGTTGTGATAGATAATTCTCTATTATGTTGTTGTGGAATTTGATTCATAACTTTACATTGTATAAGATGAAAACTATAATTCATATTAAATGAGAATGACAAAATGGAAAGCTCATAATTGTGACCAAACTAGGGGGAATCCCCTTTATCAATAGTATAAATTAATTATAACCTAATGTGTTAATTTGAAAATTAAAAAAATTGTGATAAAATATTAATAATTAAAATTTTAAAATGTTAAGTGAAGATATTGATTAATTATTAATTATTTAATTTAATAATTTTTATATTAAATTAAAATAATTATTAAATATTAATTAATATTAACATTAAATTTAATTAATTTTAATTTTAATAAATTAATAATGTATAACATAATGTAATGAAATATAAAATAAAAGAAAGTAAAAATATGAATTATATATATAATTAATAATTAATTAAGTTAATAATAGTTTATAAATTTTATTATAATGATAAATTTCAAGAAGCCTACTGGCTTAAAATAGGAAATGTCAAATAAATTATCCGTTAAAGCATAAAGTCTTATATTTTAAAATCTACTAAAAAATTCAAATGAAGAGCATTTATTAAAATTTAGAATCAATTTCAATTAAGTTAGTTTAAAATTGTAACTCAAAATATGACTTTAATTCTTCAAAATTATCCTAGAAAAATCCTAATAAAGCCATTTTAAACAAGTTTCATTAATAAAGATTTTAACTTAATTGCATACAAGATAATGTTTCTTTATTTTACTTATCCAAATTTAATTTAATTTAATATCTTGTTATGTTTGAATTGTTGAAATAATTAATGTTCTACTGAATTAGGAAGCTCTAAACCTTAAGTTAGACGATATTAGTTTTGCAAGATAGGTTAAGTAGTTCTAAAGTAATCCAGGATTTGATTGCTCAAGTAACTTATCTTTTGTTATCCACTAGTAGTGATGATGATGACTCTAATGATAAGATTATCATGTGATAAATGTGATAGGAAGTTTGAGTAGTAACGCGAGACCACCTTTTATGATGATAAGGAGAATACTAGGTAAGGTGATATAAGAAAAGGAGGAAGAAAAACATTTTGGATTAAAAAAAATAAATTTATATGTTCTTTTAAGTAGATTTTCTAACAAATAAAAGGCATATGATAGAGCAATTGAACAATAAGACAGAAATAAAAAATAGATAAAATTGATATAAAGAGTGATTTCAATAATGAAAATGACGTTATACAAGAGTCTCGTGAAGAGGATATGCCAAATAAAATCGTGAGCTCGACATCATTAGGATTGATAAAGTTAAGTGGGTAGTGCCTAGATTATTGTCCTTGTTAGTGACACTGAAAGCGTGTGTCTCATTGCACTTGTCTATCCAGTTTTTTAGAGTAATTAATTGAAAAAAAAAAGTAATTTCATGGATATTTGGTTGAAGTTAGGATTAGAGTTTTGAAAGTGATTGTGGTAACAAGTGGAGTACGTGTATTTTTCTTATACAATGTAATACTATTAGAACTCAAGGGGAGACCATTCATGTTTAACAATGAGTTTAGGAAGTCAGAGCATCAATATCAAGAAAAGTAAAATTTCATTTGATCTTTAATAAATTGTTCTCGCTCGTGTTAAAAGATTTTCATATTGGATCTCTCCTGGTGAATTAGGATAGAAATGTTGGCAACTATAAAGAAGTATAAGTTTTTCTAAGTAATGTTTCTTATGAAATACATCAATCATCATCCTTGTACTTGATGCATGATAGCCATATCATACGTGGTTAACTTATATGCTTTCTCCAATCTAGAGACCTCTTGGATTGGAGAAGTTGCAGGTCCAGATTTCTGTATTGAAGAAGGTATATGAGTTGAATTTTGTAAGATTTGGCTATCATCGACTATATGGAAGAACACATGTAAAAATGTCAATAAAATTTGTATATTTAACAGTTGAAGATAATGATGATAGTTAATACATTTTGCAACAAACATTATTTTTGGAAAAATTGTGATTCTCAAATTGTAGCGAGCAAAATTAGTATTCAAGTTTATCAGGAGAAAAACCAACACACAAATTTTTTAAACATGAGAGTGATCGATTTAAGAGTTTAAAAGAAAATTATTTTTTTTATACTAACACTCCTAGTTTCTAGATTGATTCGTTAAAATTTGGACTATCTTTCTTTAAGTTTCATATTATATTACAATGTATAAGAGAAATATATAAATGGTTTCACTTATCATCATCATTATCATCACTCTCGAAATCTTAATTTCACTTTCGCCAAATTCCTTTAAGATTAATTTTTTTTCTATTACTCTTTAAAATTTGTTGCACGACAAAAAACAAACACATACTTTCTATGTCACCAACAACGGTAATGGTATTGGGACTACCATCTCAACTATCTTAGTTCTAATAATGTTAAGTATACAATATTATCTAGATATTTTTCTTCATGATACTCTAGTACATTGTCATTTTCATTGGTGTCATCATTCTTAATAAAAAAATTTATTTGCCTTTGATTTCTTTCTTATTCCATAGCTTCTCCACCAGGGAGCTTCTACTCGCCAAAAAATTACTTCATAAAATTGTGTAAATTCATTATTATAATCTATAATAATTTTTTATCCTTTTTTTTTATATCTCGTTACTTAGTTTTGCCCTCATTAGCATAAGAGGTGAAATCGTTTCAGTACGTAAACTTTTGATCATATTAAATGCTTAAAAATGTTATTATTAGAATCATTATCCTCACTATCAATAGAAGATGAAAGATAAGTAGAGCAATCAAATCTCAGACTGCTTAGAGTCACTTATTTAGTGATTTCGGTAGATTCCACAGGAAAAAAATTACAGTAGAATGTATTTTTCAACGGAATATCCACTAAAAATTTTTGGTTGATTTTTCTGTTATAAAATATGGCAAACTAACACTACTATAAATTTGGGTTTTAGAAATCAAAAAATTAGTTTGTAAATCATAAAAATCAGTCGCTAACAATTTTAGCGACCGATTTAGAGATCAATTTAAATCGGTCTCTAAATCTCTCGTCGCTAAATATTAGCGACTGATATTGGTCGGTCGCTAACTTTAGAGGCCGATTTAGAGACCATTTTTTTAAATAATCGGTTACTAATTTCGGTCAAATATTGGTGAATTATTTTTCAAAAAAATACATTAGAGACCGATATTTTAGAGACTGGTTTTTCGGTCTCTAAAAACATGAATATATTTTATGAAAGCGCTCAAGCGCCGATGAATCACTGCTCGGGAACTCACACGTCGTGGCTTGAAGACCCTGGTGCCTCGACACCAGGCACGTAACAGAACCATATTTTCTGGTTCTTCATTCAAAACCTCATCCCTTTCCAAACCAGATTCGTACCAATTCATAAATCCACACAAATCATGTAAAAGTACCATCAAGCTAGCAAATCATGCAACTCTTACCAAAGAAACTGTGCTCATTTGTCATAAAACATAAAAAACAAGCATGCAAAAAATATCAGAGGAATGCAACTGAGAACTCTAATAGCTAGGCTTACCATATGTGGTAACTGAAACCAATACTAAGATGTTAATAAATAGTTTAAAAGAACTGTAACATTTGATACATTGAAAGACATGAAATACAAAGAGAGATTAGAGAAATAAGGGAAGAGTGAAGAGAACGTACCCCATGCTTGCCAGGAATAGTGCAATGCCAGACCATCAAATTGACAGTACCATCAGGAAACGTCTTGGGCTTGGCAACAAAACCCTAAATAAATGGAGAGAAAAAGAAGAACAAAAAATCAGATGGTATGGACATAGGGATGGTTCTAGCTACTGATTCAGATTAAATTACTAGTGGTAGTTGATGAGGTTCTAGCTACAAAATAGATCTAAATGAGGACAATGGCAGGGGTGTGGTAGTCAATGATGCCCTTCCCAGTTGTAAGCTCCACCAACAACAATGTCGTCACCCCAACAATTGCAATGCGCCCGTTCAATCTTACTTAGAAATGACGGTAAGATACATATACATACTTATATTGAAAATTTTAATGAGACATTTCATGTTATACTAAAAATCAATATGATATGAACAGTGAATGAGATAATAAGAAATAGGTCTGCTACCAATATAAAAAGACAACATCAAAACATTATAATTAAGTCAAATAACTTCTAAGATATTCCTACAAGAAAGCATCTTGTAGCAATCCACCCAAGAGAAAAGAAAGGAAACAATGACACTACGGCATTATCATACATCAAGATAAAGCATTTAAAGAATGGTGCTTATTCAAATAAATCTTAGCTACCCAATTATCAGTCTTAGTACTTACAGAACCAGAGATAACATCAATTCCTGCAGTACATCCTTTTTTTTTTGTGCTCTCATCCTTTCCGTATGACAAAATGCTCATATGATTGAATCCATAACAAGCTTCAGTTGCTGACACAGATCACAAACAACATCAAGCAGACTACAGAGATTGCAAATTTTGATAATACAATCATAATCAACATCAGATAAAGCCAAATAATTTGGCATGCCATTGATTTATTGTAGGCAAAAGGAACAAGAAACACAACCTGGTTACAATTAATTCTTGGCATTATTAGAATACATATTATTGAGACAATGCATCACTCATAAACCGCTATGTTTAAAGTTGTTTTTTGGTTACAATGCATCGATTTAATTAATTCACAATCACAATATATACACCTTAAACATAATAAAACATAAAGGAATAAAGAAACTTCAAATCATAGTTTTCAGTTTTCAAATGATTTTTGCAAAAAATCCACAGACAATGAAACCAACACAAATATAACCACAAAACCTAGTCATTAAAATTAAATAACATAGTACCATATATTACTATTTTCAGCAAATACATTATTTCTTTGGAAAAATAAAATTGAATTCAGAAAACTGAGAGAGGAAAGCGAAAAACGAGGGCAAAACATTCCAAAGGAGAAAACAACATTTGGTGTTAGCTTATGGAGAAGAAAGAAGGAACCTTCAGAAGATTCCAGAACTTCAGCGAGAGAAAAGAGAAGATTGGGAAAATTAGACTAGAACGATGGTGAGGCAACAGAGGGCCGATGAGTGTAACACCCCAAAATTTCTGTATCTCTTAAGCAATAATTTTGACAGTTAACAAAATTTTACTGTTTAGTAATTTCTGTGTACTGTAAAATTATTTTATTTATTCCGTCAGCGTATTTGATCGTTTTGAGTGATTTACTTTGTATCAAGAAAATAATAATTTTCAGGCCGGAGAAAATCTTTAAATATTTATTTCTCTTAACTGTTAATTATTTTTAATAATCTGACTTGATTTTCATACGTTTTCTAATATTTGTGATTTTTGTAGATGATTATAAATTTTTTTTACTGTTTGTGGGCCTAGGTGGCCATACGTGGGCCCAGGTGGCCATACGTGGGCCCAGGTGGGTCCCGCAAAGTAAAAAAATTTTACGCGTAGAAAATTTGTACTGTTTAGCCGGAGACATGGGATCTTACTAAACCTGAATCCTAAACAGCTTTTAGAAAATTTCTTATCAGTATTTTGTCTTATATTTAATTATCTACGATAAAAATACAGTAAATATATTTTTGTGGGGTTTAGCAAATAAAAATAAATATTATACTGTTAAGTCAACATTAGTGGTTATGATAATAGACCAATAGGAAACAAGTTCAATATTGAAGACTTTAATATCAACCGTCGATTTAATCAACGGTATAGGATAAGTTTAATAAAATGGCTATGACCATTTATAACTATTGAATTTGGATTTAATCAATGGTAGAGATTTGGTCTCAAAAAGTGACAAAGACCATTTATGACCATTGGATGAATAATTAATCAAGGGTGAAGATTTGGTCTTGTAAAGTAACAAGGACCATTTATAACCATTGGATGTTAATTTAATCTATGGTGGAGATTTAGTCTTAAAAAGTGACAAAGACTAATTATGACCCTTGGATTAAAAGTAAGAAAGAGTAATCTCAACTCCTCATTTTGGAGACACATCTAATGGCTATAATTTAAAGGAGAAAGATCCAATGGCCTAGATTAAGTCTTCTAAATCAAAAGTCTACCTAAATCCTAACCATTGAATTAATCAATGGCTAGAAATGCTCTAGATGGTGGCTAATAATGATGACAACTTCATGAATGCTTAAGAAAGAGGGGGGACGGTTTTGTGAAGCATTTTGGAGCTAAAAGAAAGCTTTATGTCATTGTTAAGTGATCTTGGTCAATGTTGCATCATTATTGATCATTATTGATCAATTTGCACTCAAGGAGAATGCATTGGAGGGGGGCTACGGTTTTGAGAAACTTTAGGACATAGGAAAAAGTTTGAAGACCATTATTAGTGGTCTTGATCATTCTTGGCCATTATTGTTCATTTTCAAGAAGCAAAATTTTCTCTCCTTTCTCTTCTCCTCTATGTTTCGGCCATGACCATCAAGAACACCTTCCATCACTCAAAAATTTTATCCAACCTAGTTTCTTGAATCCTTACCTTATTCTAAGAACATCTCTTGTTTTGAGTTTTCTCTAAATCATTCATCTTGATCTTCAAATTCAAGCTTCAAGTTTCTACCAAAAATGGTAAAGTTCATATTTCTTCATCTAATCTTTTAGTTTTGATTTTCTAAGTCATGATTGAACCATGGTTTACCTATTTCTACACTTGTTATTGATTGTAACATTTGTTTATGATTTTTAGGAATTTTCCCAAGGAGCTTCACAAAATTTGTGGAAGGAAAAACTAAGTGTTTTCACTTCATCTTTTGTCTTAACCAAGCCTAAGAAACTTTTCTCTTACAAAAATCAAAAATTTCATCTTTGTTCTTCAAGAGGAATTTCGGCCATACCATCCAAAATCACCATCCAATCCTTTTTAATTTCATTCAACCATAGATCTTGAATCTACATGATATTCTAAGTAATTTTCATGTTGGAGATTTTCTCTAAATCATCTCTCTTCAACCTTGTTCTTCAAGCTAAAGATTGAAGCTTTAATGGTGAAGTTTGTTACTCTTCACTTTTCTTTTAATTCTCAAGGTTCTAACCATGATGCACATCCATGGTTTTCTTAATCAAGCTTAAGATACTAATAAATATATGTGTTGTTTTGTGTTTAAGAAACCCTTGGTGGTGAAGAACTTGGAAAGAGAAGCAAATCAATAAGCTTTTGAGGATCTTCAAGAGGTAAGAGGGAGATCCATCTCACCAACCAAACATGGTGGTGAGAGATAGTCTTATATTTGATGGATGGTGAATCCATGTGAGGATTCATATCCATGGTCATGTAATAATTTGTGGGTGTTTATGTGCTTTGATTATTTGCCTATGTTTGGTATGATTTGCATGATTTATTGCTTTGATTTTGACATGCTTGTGATATATATTTGAATATGTATGTATATGCCATGATGTGATGATGGAAAGAAAATCAATTTTTGGTTCCAATGGCCAAAGGGAGGCTACGGTTTTTGACTCTCAAGATTGAGGTCTATGTTGAAAATTTTCAAGAACAAAAGAATTAATTTTTTATCCCTAGAACATAGTGAATTTCGGCCAAGACACCTCAAGATAGGTGTTCACAAATTAATATTTTTATGAATAATGAAATGAGATGTTTAGAAAAACAAGGAAAATGAACAAAGGGTTTATTTTTCAAAGAGTACATGAACACGTTTTTAGAAGGATTTTTATTATTTTATTTTGCGTAAAAAGTTTTTAAGTGTTTTACTAAACATGAGTTTTAAATGAAAATAGCAATGTTGATCTTAAGGATTTGCAAAGAAAGTGAAAAATGGATTTGCAAAGAAAGTGAAAAATAAAAATGAACAAATGACTTGATTTCAAAGACCAAGTGTTCACGGTTTTTTTATAAAGGATTTTTAATGGTTTTGTTTGTGTAAAATCATATCAATTTAGAAGGAAAAAAAATATGTTTTGATGATTTCAATAGCCATGTCCACGTTTTTGAAGACTTGTATTTCCTTGATTTTTATGAAAACAAAGTAGAAATATAATTGATTTGGTATAAAGAATTTTGGAAAGGGAACTAAAGCATTTTATCACTTGAGAAAATAGAAATTTTCATAACGGAAAACAAAGAGAAGTTGAAAACGTTTGAGTTTCAATTTATTTTGAAGAAGATTGATTTTTGAAAATAATTTGGGAAAAATGGAGAATATAATGATGTTTTAAAAATTTACTAATGTATAACTTATTTTCAAGTTTTGAAATACGTTAGAAAATGTTAAATTTTGAAACGTTGATTTATATCAATGGAAAAGTGATTTTTGTGGATTATATTTTGAAAAGGATTTCTTGAGTAAAGAAATGTGAAAAAGATTTTCTTGAGTAAGAAAATGTGAAAAATGAAATACAAAGTCATATTATTTTGAGAAAAGTTAAAAAGGAATTTTTGAAGGTTAAGAAATATTTTCTGTAATGAAATTGTGGTGAAAAATTATTTGCGTAGCTTAAAAACGATTTGGAATGCAGTAAAATATTTTTTTTACGCAATTTGAAAATGTGTTGAAAATGATATTGATTTATTTAAGTCCAAAATAATGTTTGGAATATTGAGGAATATTTTACGTGATTGTAAAATGTTTAAAAATATTTTACGTATCTTAAAAACGATTTGAAATACAGTAAAATATTTTTACGCGATTTGGAATATGTTAAAATATTTCTACGCGATTTGAATTACGTTTAAATATTTTACGTAATTTGAACTACTGTTGAAAAATCAATATGTGATTTAAAAGTGATAGAATATTTTTACGTGATTGTGAAAATGACAGAAAATCGTTATGTGATTTGGAAAGTGTTTTAAATATTTTGAGAACGATGGAAAATGATTTATGCGACTTAAAAGAATGATTTTTTAAGTTACGCGATTTTGAAACAGTGAAAAAATACTATGTGATTTGAGAAACGTATATTTTTACGCGATTGAGAAAAACGTTAAAAAATTAGTATGTGGTTTAAAAGTGCAACAGAAGAGTTGCAATATTTTGAAAACATAACAGAAATATTACGAAATTTTGTAAACGTAACAGTAATATTACGGTATTGTGAAAACGTAATAAAAATATTTTGGAATTTTAAAACGTAACAAAAGTGTTACGATATTTTGAAAATGCAACAGAAGTGTTATGGTATTGTGAAAACGTAACAGAAGTGTTACGGTATTGTGAAAATATAATTAAAATGTTTTGGAATTGTAAAAATGTAACAGAAATGTTACGCGGTTGTGAAAACACGACAAAAGTGTTTTATGACTATAAAAACATAATAACATGATGATTACTGTTGAACCAATGTCCATACACTGTATGAGAAAATGACGTATTTTGCCTGTGATTGGCATTGGTGCATTTTACATGCATTAGGAAAATATGCATTGAAGCATATGATTACATTGAACAAATGAAATTGAAAAGATTTGGCCCTTGTAGTTGGACTTGCACTGATATATTCATGCATTGTATAAACTATAGCTAATAAGCTATTTTGGCCCTTGTGGTTGAAGAGGGAATGAGAATTGATAGTGAGATCTATAATGGATCTTGGGGTGCGTCAAGGCGCGTGGTCGACCAGTGGATATCATGTCGTGGGCTTAAAGGCGCACCATATGCCACTTGCGATCGCATCCATTGCAACGCATTGACGATACCCGACAAGAACACGATTCTTTTCTACGACTTGGAGATTGTCTGTGGGCTTAGATGGGCAATTAACAACCGGAGCATTCTCCTCGAAATTGTGAAAACCTCCATGGAGTTGTTTTTGAAAAAGCGAGTCTATGTGCACGTGCATGAATCTGAACATTTATATCGTATGATATATTAATTGAGGAATATTGGCTATGACAACTGTTTTGAATACTTGGATTGATATATGATTAGATGATGATAGTTGATTAATATTGAATATATTATTGGAAGTCCGGTATGATATCCTGTATGATATTGTTGTTTGTGTTATCTACTGTCTTTGCCATGTTGGTATTGGTGTAAGTGATCTTACCTCTTTGTTATGTTGTTTCTTTGTTTTTCATGCATCTTGTTAAAATCAAATAATAGAAGGATCGAGTTGTCTTAGACATAACGGGCGATGGATACTCTGAGATTGGTGACAATAATAAGGAGTGGACATTCATGACTCAAAGGGGTGCAGTGTTGATAAAGAAACAAATGTATGATGCATAAAGATGGACAGAAAAAGGAATAAGTATGTTAAAGTTTCTCGTTAGTGTTGTACCATGCCATTAAGTAGGACCCGTTATAGGGTTTGCTACTGTTAAAAAAAAAGAGTCTGTTAATTTTATATTTCTCTTTAAATTGTGAATTATTAATTGATGTCAATATTGCGTAATGAATACTTGAAATATGATTTTCAATATTACCTAATATTTTCAGTAAATTTACGTTTCAGTAAAGAAGTAATTTTGAAACCCATATTTTCATAACTCAAACCTTTTACGAATTGATTTTCGGAGGGTTTATGAGTGGCGAGTGCAACGGCGATGCGGGCGGCGTCGGGATGTCGGCCAAAACGATGGGGTGAGGCGAGAGGGTGGGCGAGGGTAAGCCTAGTATCAACGCATATCGGAGGTGGCGACCAGTGTCATACAGATGGTGAGGCGATTTAGGTGAGGCGTGAGTGCGATGGTGAGTCTGGAAATTAAGGTTCATTGGGAAAAATTTGAAGTAAGAAAAGATTGAAGAAAAAATTGGAGTAAAAAAAGATTGAAGTTGTTTTATTTAGAGACCTAAATATGGGTCTCTTATTTATTTATTTTTTATAAAAAAATTTTGTTTAGAGAATCAAATATCGATCTCTAATAATAAGTGACTAGCGCAAGTTGAATTTGCGGTGCGACGAAGCGGAAGCAATTTTTTTTAATTTTTTTACCACCGAATTTGCGGTCATTCGATGTATTTATTTTTTTGTAAATTTTTTTATTTAGCCGAGAAACGATTTTTTGTTTCTTAATGGGGTCTAGGCGAGGGTGAATTTCTAATAGTGTAACAAGTGCGAACCAAATCATGTGAGCCACAGATTTGGTGGCGGTAATTAAATAATTTCTTGCAGTTGGGAAATACTACATCCCCTTCAATCTTATTAAAAATACCACATCTCATTCTTCAACAAATAGTATAAATAATAGTAATTGAAAAAAATAACGAGGGTGAGCCATGACTCCTTCACACTTTCGTTCTCATTCTTATAACCTAACAATTTTCAATACGGCAAGCAATCCTTATGGTGTTCCTAGTTTTCTATTTTTTTTAAAAAAAATCTCTCATATATCTCATGTCATGGTATTAATTACAATTCAAAATTCAAATTTATCAATAAAATAGGAAACTATTAATGCTTAACAATTCAAGAATTGAGGTGAACGAGCAAATGTTCAAAATCTTCACAGAGTCTCTACCATCATAGTAAATGGTGAGTCATCTTTGGTTTGTTAGGATTCGGATTTGGGAAAAATTTGAAGTAAGAAAAGATTGAAGAAAAAATTGGAGTAAAAAAAGATTGAAGTTGTTTTATTTAGAGACCTAAATATGGGTCTTCTTTTATTTATTTATTTTTAAATAAAAAAAAAAAAATTTAAAAATTTTCCCTCTCTATCTGCTCCTAAATCCTTCCCAAGCCCAATTTCCCCTTTTAGAGAATCAAATATCGATCTCTCACCGCCCCAAATAATATCACCCTTCTCTTCGTCTCTGTTTCGCTGCCTGCTGCCGCACATCTCTTCCTCTCTCTTTCACTGTCGCGCTCGCGCCTCCACCCCTTCTTCTTCTCTGTTTGGATGTCACGGAATCGCGCCCCCACCCCCTTTTCGTCTCTGTTTGGCCACCCGAAAATCGCGCCCTCGACGCTGCTTTGGTCGTTTTGTCCACCGCGAAATCGCACCCTCGACTCTGCTTTGGTCTTTCTGGCCACCACGTCTCGGCCTCTCTCGCTTCTGGTCTCGCCCTTGTCCTCTCTCGCCGCCACGTCTCGCTCTCTTTCGTCGCGCGTCTCTCCCTCTGTTGGTCCTCTACTTCTTGTCCTCTGCTTCTGGTCTTTGACATTCTGCATGTATGTTACTAATTGTTAATGTGTTTCTTAGTGTGTTTGGCAAAAATCGTTGTATGGATTTTTAGTGTATTTTTTTTTTTTGAATAGTAACTAACCTTTTAATTTTATTTCTACCAGACAACACAACTCTCGTATATCACCATGGGAATCTTCTAGCACTCTCCGAAGAAGATAAACCCTGTATGTACAAGTTCCATATATTTTGTTTCTCTGAAATATAAGCGTGTTGATTTTATTTGAAATGGCATCAATTGAGTAGAATAAAGGAATTGAAAAAATTATTAGATGTCTGGCATTGTTATAAAGGAACTATGGCATTGTTATAAACGCTGTTTAATCCTTCTAGTTGAGCTAACTCTCATTGTCAATAGGCAATACTATGTATGCTAGTATTGACTTGATAGAGCAAATACTATGTATCCTGCTAGTATTGACATGTTCAAATGAGTGTTCCCTCTTGTCAGCTTAAAATAAGGTAATGGTAGTTGCTGCTATTGCAACTTGCGGATTACAATGTGAGAAAGTATTTGCTAAAGTGGACGAAGCATCTTCTCTAATAGAAGTTATCAAACCCATAGATGGACTTAATGTGGTCAAAGCTCACTTAATGTGGTCATTTCCTACATAAAAGCAAACGATAACATATTTATTCTTACAAAGATTTAGAAAATAGTAGTTTTAATTTAGAGCTCTCATTTCCTAAGGTTAAGAAATTTATAAGCTTCCCAATCAGTGTGTCCACATATTTAATTTGATGCATGTCTTGCTAGGTAGATGAGTGTACTTGATCTTCATCTCTCCCTTGTATAAGTGATCAATTATTTTTGCAATATTAAATTGAACTTCATTCTGTCTATTAAATGATTTATCTTCCAAACATGCCTCAAGAGATGAGGTCTATATAGTATTTTTTTGGTGTTTTAACCTTCTTTCTTTTTGGTTTACTGTAACTATTTACTTTGATCTCATTCTAACGACTTCTTTTGGATCATTGTTTTAATTTATTATTGTCACTGCTTGAGTGTCGGGAAATATATGACTTATAGCTTAATATTTATTGAAGCGTTGAAAAGAGAAATTACAGATGAGTTTTTCCTTTGTTTTAAAATTCAGTAAGTAATTTCACTCTTGTTATTTCCTTTGTTTTAATTTAACTCGTAAATCTCACCCATTTGTTGTTTTAATTTTGTTAAATTTAGTCCATTCTTGAATGAGTTTCTTTATTGATTTTTTAAATTTTTGTTTTCGTATATCTCAATCTTTGATTTTTTAAGTTTTGTTTTTGTATGTATAGGCATGATCTTGATACAAAGATCTTTATCCTTATTTTATCTTAAACTCCTTCTAGCTGTTGCAAAGGCCCTGAGGCAAGTTGTCGAAGGAAAAACTTATGCTCAATCCGAGGCTGCTGAATGGAAACATAAATATGAGTTGGAGAGAGCATGCAATTTGCAGTTTGAAAATAAAGGTTCTAATACTTGAATAACTACAAGATGCAGTTTCTGTACTTATATTTTTCTATTCTGTAACAGTTGATATTGCAAAAAAAACAGGAAACTTTTTCATCTGATTTTTACTTAACTGAAAAATTCATGCTCTCTATTTACTTGGAGATTTCTGAACAACTTCTTTCTTTTGATTGCTTCTATTCACACATTTCAACTATATACAAGTTTGTTACTTTTTATCTTATTTTTTTTCTTTATTCATCCAAAATTGCTTATAGACATTTTATTCTTGTCTTAAGTCTTTGATTAATGCAATGCAATTTCTGTCTGTGAATGTTTGGGATTCAATTTAGAGTACTTTGCTAGCCTCAGTTCTTGTTTTATAAACATCTGAAGCATTGAAGTCTTTCACTTCTAAATAAGGAGTGGTTTCCTTCATCACATTGTTATGAGCTTCTTGATTTTTCCTTGAATTTGCTAGGTATTCATGCTCACTTGACATGATCTTGTCTTTCAGGATTCAGAGCTTTCCTCAATTTTAGACTTTAGTCATTGAATTTGGGGACCTTTCTGATTTTGATCTGATTTCTAATTATTTAAACTTAACAATCCTTCCATTTTCATTATTGAAAATAGATTTCCCCTACAATTTACATAAGGTTGCGAGAAGTTTAATTTGATGGTTTCAAACCTGACCTGATGACAAAGTAAACCATTGAAGGATTTTGGATGTTAATACTATACCTTCTAAAATTCTAATATCTAGGAAGATCTAGTGGTTTCATTGAAAAATTCTTGTAGTCATGGAAACACAGAAGAGAATGCTGGTAGTGTCTAATTTGTTCCATGTTTGTGTTACCAACGTGGCTTGCATCATAGTGTTATTGACTATATGCTTTCTATCTCAACTGCTACCTTATGCTCTGTCTATATCTCAACTTTGGAAGTTTGTAATTTCTGTTTGCTGCTTGTTTTTATTACAGAGCAATCATGCCTAAAGCATCAGGCTGATCTTGATGATACGAGGACAAATAACACGACCAACCAACCTACATTATGTAATATAAGTCATAATTTAAAAGGAACTGATCTAAATATAAGTCATAATTTTTTTAATATATTTAACCTTTTAGAGATCGATTTAGAGATTGATTTAGAGACTAATAAATCGGTCTCTTCTCTAATTTAGAGACCGAGTTAGCAACTAATTGTATAAAATATATAATATGTTCCTGCTTTTAGAGATAAAAAATCAGTTTCTAATATATTTTTTAAAAAAATAATTGACTAATATTTGACTGAAAATTAGCGACTAATTTTTTTAAATAATCAGTCTCTAAATTTAGCTACCGACCAATATCAGTCGCTAATATTTAGCGACAAGGGGTTTAGAGACCGATTTAAATTGGTCTCTAACTATTTTAGAGACCAATTTTCTTGATTTAGAGATTGATTTTTTAGTCTCCAAAATTCAAATTTTTAGTAGTGCCTGTCATCGTCATAATGAGACACGTCACTTAATCTCCATTATTAGGTAGACTTTCGACACGAGCCCACATAAATGGACCATACCATCGCCTGACACCTCGAACTATCAGTTCTGATACCACTTGTTGGGGGAATGTGTTGGGAAAAATCCCCCACCCACAAAAAAACTAAGCAAATAAGTAAACGCAATAGCACAAAAAATTTAACGTAGTTCAACTTTTACTTTCTATGTTCATGACCTCACAATTCATTCTACTAGATTCAAATAATAATTACAATCACTAATATTAAAATATCTCTCACAAACCTACTATTCTAGTGCACCCAATTTCATAAAGCAACATTATTTTCACTCAAATAAAAAACTAAAGCAAAAGATCTAACACTTGCTAGTTTTCTCCACCTCACACATGCTGGTTTTCAATTTTTTCAAGCACTTCTTTGTCTCATACGGTGGCTACATCCTATCTAGGGATGACAACAGGGTGGGGCTAACGTCGTGGGTACTCATTTATGATTTCACAGGGAGGTAGGTATCTATGAGTATATAATAATTGAAAATAAAATTTTTAAAATTTAAAAAGAGAAAATAGGTAAAATAAACTTTAACATCATATATAATAATATATTTCAATAATTTAAAATTCTTGTAAAATTAAAAGAATGTTACAAACATATTAAGTTTAATTATATTTTATAATAATAAATTTACATAAATATTTATTATAAGAATAATATATATTTATTAAAAAATTCATTCTAAAATAATAATCAAATATAATTTTTCATCTTATATTAAATTAAAAGAGAAATAAAAATATAATATATATAAAATACTAAATAAATAAATATATTTAACCAGAGTACGTAGGTGGGGCGCCCCCAACAAAACCCAATCCAAGGCATTAGCCAATAGAATGTCTCATCCCTTTCTCTAATCTTGTTGGGAGAATACCACAAGTTTTCCTCATTTTCTTTTAAATTAGCTGGCTGACATTAATGTTTTGGTTGTATTTTTTAACTAAGCAACATATTCTTTGCTCAACTTTTTTTAATAAAAGAAAAAAAACAAAAGAAATGAATAACAATCTTACTACAGGAAATAACCAACATTCACACAAACAATCTCTTTGTACACTTTGTTCCACCTAACTTAGAAGCATCCATGTTCAACTACAAAAATCTTGAATTTTTCTAATTTTAGTATCCATTAAGAAAAAATGGTCCTCCTCCTGTTGGATGGATGTCATATTGTTAGCCACTAAATCAACTCAATCAAACAGAAAAATGTTGTTCAAGAAAAGAGTTTATGTCGTATCTTCGTACATTTTCAATTCACATCACACAAACCACTGATCTGAAGGGATCAAATCGAAACATGGAGACACCCATACATCCAACGGCTCCCCATAGACAAATTTCTGGCTATCTCTTGCTCCACTTTGCATGTACGTTTTTCCTTAGTTAAAATCTTTCACTATCACCTTTTGCTTATAGACTAAAGAAAACGTTTGGCGCAGCAATTACTACGACAGATTGGTAGTATGGCCACTGACAAAGGTGTTGGCATCCGGAAGCACACTTCTCATTTAATTCTTTTATCTAACACATAGTATACACTCTCTCACACTGCTCATTTAAGGGCAGTGGCACAGCCATATCTCCCACCTTATTCATATGAGTTTGCATTCGTCAGCCTTGCATGTGAACCTATTAAATATTTTCCCAAAATAAGGGTCATACTGATGTTGACAAATTCACTATAACAAAATAGGTGACTTACACACGAAAGTCAATCAAAATTACAGTCCCGTAAGAGTAGACAGTAAAGGGGGGGGGGGGGGGGGGCATTATGACCAGTCAGAAAACAAGAGTTACCATACCCAAATAAGAATTTAGGTCAAAACCAACCATGTACGCATCCTCGTGTAGGACATATTGAAAGGAAAACGTCCAAATATTTCCGTATCAAGTAGGACCAAAAGAGCATATATATGTCGGTATAAAATTAAGATCTTAACTACTTTTAAATAAATGACATTATATAATTGATTGATTATGTGATTTTTGCATTTTATAGTAACAAATCAAATTAATTAAATCCTAAAATTAAAGGAAAATAATATATATTTAATTATGAAAACTGTTTAAAGATAAAAGAAACGAAAAAGGTTTAAAGTGACTATAAATATAATATAAAGATATTCTATTATATTGATAAGTCGAACACATATACAATAAGGAAAAGGATATATAGTATGCTAATATTATGGTGTCCTAATAAAGTATAAATTAAATTACATTTTAATTTTTTATGAGTAAATAAATTTTAATTGATTTACAATTTTACGAGTAAGAATGTATATATATATATATATATATATATGTCTTACGAGCTAATAAGCCGAATTTATGACTCATAAGTTCATAATCCTAATTAAGTTATTAAGTTGTTAGCACATCGAGCCTTGAGCAGCCCACGAGAAAGCTTGGCTCATTGCTAACCTTACAAACATCGATTATTATTTTACCCCATATCAAATATCTCAAAATAAAGAATTAAACACAATTTCTTTTTTATTTTTAAAATAATTGTCAAAATTATAAAACAGAAAATATATTTTGCGTAAGAAAACTATATTTAACTGTAAGATTAATGATATTACAAAATTGAAAAAAAAATAACATTAAGATATTTTAAAACACAAGCTATATGTAGAATGACAAATTATCATTTTAATAACTTGTAAAAGTTTAGTTCTCGTACTTTATATATCGATGTATGATCGTAAGAGGGGGGATTGACTTACACCAGTATAAGTCTTTTTTGACTTACACTCATTTTCAATCGTTAAATCTACTTTCATCTAATGGTTAAGATTATTTCATTAAAAGTAACCATTAGATGAAAGTGGATCTAACAACTGAAAATGAGTGTAAGTCAAAAAAAATTTACACTGGTGTAAATTGATCCTCCCTCATGATCGTAATATCATCATTAACTTTTCATATAAAAATGATATAAAATGGATTAATGGCGTTGTAAATATAAAAGAAAAATATAGATAGATCAAGAAAAGAAGTTATAAATGAAAAAGAGAAACATAGAAATATCAAGACAATAAAATATGGATTCAAAATCTAGTTCTTCAGGAACTAGTTATATTCTATATTTTTTTATTAATTCATGAGAAATCATATCCTTATATAGGATTTTAAATATAAAGAAAGAAAGAGTAGTTACATTTCTCAATATAATGCACCATTATGTGCAAAGGTTGCAAAGTAAGTGCAATGATTACAAAGTGATTAGGCACATACACCAAAGGTTTTAACCACTAACCCTTACTAATGACACTCTTAAAATTAAATTAAAGTAGTCATCCACCATATACAAAATGTGCATGTTTTACAATACTTCCCTTTGGATGACTATATACTATGAATATATCTCATTCAAACATTGCTAAGAAAAACTCATTAGGATAAAAACTTAACAAAGAAAAAAGAGTACAATATTCATAAGTAATTTCTCTTCAAAATACAGCCGATTATGAAAGGTTCTTAAGTTGACGCATTCCAATGTTATGCACGTGCTTCTTGAAAATTGAAGTTAGTAATACCTTTGTGAATAAATCAGTTGGATTGTCACTTGAGCGAATTTTGCAAATATCAACATCATCTTTTTTCAAGAGTTCATGAGTGTAAAAAAAACTTTGGTAAAATATGTTTAGTTCTATCACTTTTCATGTAGCCACCTTTGATTTGTGCAATATACATTGCATTATCCTCATGCAATATTCTTGGCCTGTCATTTTCCTTCACTAATCAACATGCTCCTTTAATGTGTTGGATCATAGTTCGCAACTATACACACACACGACTTGTTTCATGAATGACCAATATTTCTGAATGGTTTGATAAGGTAGCAGTGATTGTTTGCTTTACAAATCCCTATGAGATAACAATATTTTCATATATGAACACATAACATGTTTGTAACCGAGCTTTATGAGAATTAGAAATATAATCAGCACCAACATATCCTACCAATTTTGACTTTTCTCTCATTGGGTAAAACAAACTCATATCAGATGTTCCATGGAGATAACGAAGAACATGTTTTACTCCATTCCAATGTCTTCGAGTTAGTGCAGAACTAAACCTTGCTAACAGATTGACTGCAAAAACTATATTTGATCTAGTGTTATTTGTAAGATACAAAAGTGCTCATATTTCACTAAGATAAGGTACTTAATGACCAAGAATTTTTTCATCATCTTCCTATGGACGAAAAAGATATTTTTTTACATCAAGTGAATGAACAACCATTGGGGAGCTTAGTGGACAAATTTTATCCATATAAAATTATTTTAAGATATTTTTTTTCTATATAAGATGATTGATGAATAAGAATTTCACTTGTCAAATATTCAACTTAAAACCTAAGATAAAATTTTGTCTTTCCAAGATCCTTCATTTCAAATTCATTCTTTAGGTACTTTACAGCCTCAAAGATATCTTTTGGAACCCCTATGATGTTTAAATCATCAACATAAACTGCAACTATAGCAAATTCAGAATTTATTTTCTTGATGAAAACACAAGAACAAACAGGATTATTTTCATATCTATTTTTCAATAAATATTCACTTAAACAATTATATCACATGCATCCAGATTATTTTAACTCATACAAGGATATTTGAAGTTTAACAGAGTACATTTGTCGAGGTTTTAAATTATATGTTTTAGGCATCTTAAATCCTTCATAAATTTTCATATATATATCATTATCCAATTATCCATATAAGCAAGTTGTCACTGTGTCCATTAGATGTATATCAAGTCTTTTAGAGACTGTCAAATTAATAAAAAATCTGAAAGTAATTGCATTCATAACATGGAAGTAAGTTTCTTCATAATCTATACCAAGTCTTTGTTAAAAAACCTTGTGCTACAAGTCGTGCCTTATATCACATAATTTTATTTAATCATAAAAAGACCCATTTATACCCAACGAGTTTAACATCTTCAGGTGTTTGACTACTGGTCCAAATACATTATGTTTGACTAATGAATTTAACTCAACCTATATTACTTCTTTTTATTTTGGTAAATCACTTTGATGTGAACATTCTTTTACACTTTGAGGTTCAGACTCATTATCATTGATATTTTCAAAAGCAACTATATATGTAAAAATATTATTAACAATAACTTCATCTCTTCCCCTCATATTTCTAAATTTTAATGAGATCTCATAATTTGTGTGTACTAAAACCACTTCTAGGGTTGCTTCCATAGAAATATGAGATTGTTGGCCTATATTACTTTTGACCTCTTCAAGTCAATGACCTCTTCTTGAGCGTCACTTTAAAGTTTTTTCATTTCCTTCTTTTTCAATGAATAATATCCTTTGTACCAATAGGTCTATCACGCTTCTAGTGTACTTTAGATTCATTGGTTGCCATACCTACAAGATGCCCAGCAAGGACAACTAACTGTGTAAGAGTATTTGTAGCCAACACATGTGATTTAGTGACCGTTTGGGTATCTATAAAAATATATGGCAATTGATTTGTGACATTCTGCAAATGAATTATTCGTTAAACTTCAAGTTCACATTGATTTGTGTGTGTATCAAGATTGGACAATATTGGTGTGTTATAACAAATTTCTTCTGCTTTGAACTCTTTACCTTTTTCTTCTCCTAATGATGGAAAAATTGATTAATCAAATTGATAATCTAAGAATCTTGTTTTAAAAAGATCATCCGATAAAGGTTCAAGGTATCTAATGATAGATGGGGGAGTCAAACCAACACAAATATCAAGGCAATGTTTGGGGCCCATCTTAGTTCGTTAAGGGAGTGCAATAGGAACATAAATAGAACAAAAAAAATTTAAGATGAGCTATATT
Source organism: Ormosia emarginata (assembly GCA_029884605.1). NCBI lineage: Eukaryota > Viridiplantae > Streptophyta > Magnoliopsida > Fabales > Fabaceae > Ormosia > Ormosia emarginata. The sequence continues at coordinate 22,684,822 of JAQQTP010000059.1, read as the reverse complement.
AGGTTGTTAATCAAACTCAAGTTGTAAAGGTCAAAACTTATGATATGTAGATCGTTGGATATGAATCAAAGACGCAACATGATGTATAGCATGTCCTCGCAAAAATATTTTGCGATGGATTAGCGAGGGACATTAGCGAGGGACATTTCTTTCGCTAATTTGCGAATTTCTTGTAGTATGAGAAAATGTCACATTCACTTCAGAGAATGGTGCTAAGCCAGTTGGACGAGATTAATGATTTTTCATTAAAAGCTCATTGTTTTGTTCATCCACAAGGAAATAAGAAATTGGCTCAGAATATTTTATGAATCTATATTCTCGATACTACTACTGCATGAACACATATGAGACATAAAAAGTAGAATATGTTTTTGTAACATATCATCATTAGTATTTTTCTCTTCAGATAATTTTAATCGAGAGCTAATCTTAAACAAAGCTGAATTATATTCACTTACAGTTTTAAAATCTTGCAAACTTAAGTGGATCAAATCATAACGAGCTTTTGGAAGAATCGTCGTTTTTAGTGTTCATATCTCTCCTTTAAGTTGTTCCAAAGGGCTAATGGGTCCTTCAAATAGTAAGGTGAATAAGTTTTCAATTCTTCGTGCAAATGATGTCAAAGGAAAATCATTGTTTTTACGCGATCTTGCAGGGATGCTTAGTTTCTTTCTTTTATAGTATTACCAAGATTCATGACATTAAGATGAATCTCATAATTAAGTACCCATGACAAATAATTTCTTCCAGAAATATTAAGGGCAACGAATTCAAGCTTCGTGAGATTTGATATTCAAATTGAAGACACTTGAAAAAGGAAAAAAAAAAGATAGATAGCTAAACATTTAAACAACAAAAAAATACTCATCTCACATAAACCATATTGTGGAACATGTAAAGATATATACTTTGATGATACCAAAAAAAAAATATGCATAACACATGTTAGAGAAAACAAATTCTTACCTTGATATATAAAAAGAAACTTAAGATTTTGCTACACTATAGAGATTTTATCATGTTGATAATGTGCTGTAAATAGAAAAGAGAAATATAGATAGATCAAGGCAAGAAGTTGTAAATAGAGAAAAGAAAAATAGAGAGATCAAGATAAGAAAATATAAATTCAAAATCTAATTCTTTAAGAACTAGTTATATTCTATCATTCTTCTTATTTCTTTATGAAAAATTATATCCTTATATAGGACTCTAAATATAAAAAATGATAGAATAATTATACTTCTCAATATAATATACTATTATGTGCAAAGATTACAAAGTAAGTGTAATAGTTATAAAATAATTAGGCACATGTACCAAAAGTTATAACCACTAATTTTTACTAATGACACCTTTAAAATTATTTATTATATACAATTATGCATGTTTTACCGTAGATGGATATTGTTATAAAAAAGATGATCGTAGTATTAACTCTAACTTTTCATCTAAACAATGACATAAAAGGGAATGATAGTGAGGGACATTATCATAAAAAGACAGTAAGTGAAATAGTTGAACAGAGGCACACAAAAAATTGGGTCAGGATTCTCTTCGTTACTAAATAATAGGAGAGGGGTATGTTGGAGAGAAAAAGATATAATTTGTTTAAAATAAAATTAATAAATTTAATAATTCAACATAGTGGAATTTTTAATAACAAAATTTATATTTATTTTTTTAATAAGATAATCATGTGACAAGAGAAAATCTCACCTTAAAAAATGATAAGAAAATAGAAGCTCAGTAAAAATTAAATAGAGGGAAATAAAGGATGAAGGGGCATGTGCCCCTCTAGTTTGGTACATATCATTAATATCAAACATAGACCAATAATTACATAGATGATTTTTTTTGAACTGTTACATAGGTGAAAGTTAGATGACAGAATAAAGGTTGTAAATAATAATGTGTACATAATATTACTGAGAAATAAGCGGTCCTCCCCTTTACACTTTTTGCAGCTTTTGTCAGTTAGAAATTATTTTTTGTCCTTTACTGACAAATCTTAGAAAGGCAAATGAATCAGTTGCAGTGAATGTTAACTAAAAAATAATAAATTCAAAATATAAAAAAGAAAAGAAGCTCCCTGGAGAAAGAAAAATTTGAAACATTTTGTGAAACATATTTTGTTTTTTATTTTTTAAATAATTGTCAAAATTATAAAATAGAAAATATATTTTTCCTATATATTTAACTATAAGATTAATGATATTACAAAATCGAAAAATATAACATTAAGATATTTTAAAACACAAGCTATATGTAGAATGACAAAATATTATTTTAATAACTTGTAAGAGTTTAGTTCTCGTACTTTATATATATGTATGATCGTAACATTATCATTAACTTTTCATATAAAACTGTTATAAAAGGGATTAATGGATATTATTATAAAAATATTATTGTGGCATTTACACTAACTTTTCATCTAAAAAATGACATAAAAAGGGATTGATAGTGATGGATATTATCATAAAAAGATAAGTGAAACAGTTGAACAGAGGCACATATAAAAAATGATAAGAAAATAGAAACTCAGTAGAAAGTATAGAGGGAAATGAAGGAGGAAGAGAAAAAAAGATATTTTTATATTTTTTTTAAGAGTGTAAATATTGTATATATATTTTTTAAAAATGTATAATTAAATGAGAAAAAATAATAAATAAATAAATATAATAAATAATATTAAATAAAATATAAAAAATTTTTATTTGTAATAATAACATCAAGGTTGAGGAGGAAGGGGCATGTGCATGCCCCCTCTAGGTTGGTACATCATTAATATCAAACATCTGACCAATAATTACATAGGTCAATTTTTTTTCTTTTTTGAACTGTTACATGGGTGAAAGTTAGATGATAGATGTTGTAAATAATAATGTCTTTACACTTTTTGCAGCTTTTGTCAGTGGGAAATTCTTTTTTGTCCTTTACCGACGAATCTTAGTAAGGCATATGAATCAGTTGCAGTGAATGTTGCCCAAAAAAATAATAAATTGAAAAGGGCAAAATAGAAAAAAAGAAGCTCCCCGGAGAAAGGAAAATTTGAAACATTTTTGTCCACAAATTTTCTAAACTATTGGATTGGACCTTTCTCCCCCTCCTTTTCTTTGTTCCTTCAACATTATTTTTATTTGTTTTTGGTTGGCCAGGAGTCTCAGCCTTGTTTCTATCAAGCATGCAAACGTAGCAATTCCTCTTTACCTACATATTCTGGGTTATGCCCATGTTAATTTTAATTTCAACTCAAATGTCAGTCTGGAATGAACAAGCAAGTGCTAGCTAGCTTGGCTAAAAGCTAGTATAATCTTGTTCATCTTGCTCACTAGCATTACCCTCTTTCCCTTCATCATGCTGTGAAATATGAAGTTGATTTGGACTCACCTGTATACATTAGGCTATAGGCTATAGCTAAGTTGTCTCTCTACAATAGAAACAAATATTTACATACACCCCTCACTTATTAGTTGCCAAAAATGAAGTACCTCAGTGAGTCAGTTCTGACACTCAATTGTTTTACTTACATGACAGATCAGAGTCAGACCATCTATCCTAAAATATGCTCTACCAACACACATGAAAAAAATATAATAATAATAACACACACATACTAACAAAAAGAGGCATGTAAGGATAGGGATGAAATAAAAGTTTATGATAGTAGGTTTAATGTATGTCGTGAAAATAAATCCCCATTCATTACTCTGACATACAGCAGGCCCAGGAAAACAAAGTAATGTATATCCTATCCAATAACCGCAACAAATACGCTTTATAAGTTTATCTTGTGGTGGGAAAGTGGAAATGGCGGCCCTAGTAACTAGTAAGTGTAGTAACCCTGATAAAAATAAGGTAACGTACTTTAACCTGCAAATTGCAACTTTTCTCTGAAAATTCAAACCTTATGTTGGTCGTTTCGACCATTAATTACCAGCAGTGCTCCTGGTTTTTACATGTCCACGTCGTTGCTCCCACTCCCTTTATATATTGCTACAGTGATGCAGTCCCATGCAAGATGCAAGGCCTTCTCATTCACGAATAGTAGTAGTAGTCCCACAACTACTTACTGCCATAGCCATCAGTAATCTCTGTCTGTCTGTGTATGAGTGTGTGCCAGTGAGTAGAACAGTATTGTATGAGTGTTCCAAAAAGTTCAAAATACTAATTAAGAAGTGAGAATATCAAATAATGGGAAGAGCTCCTTGCTGTGAGAAAGTGGGGTTGAAGAAAGGAAGATGGACTGCTGAAGAGGATAAGATCTTGACCGATTACATCCAAGAAAATGGTGAAGGATCATGGAAGTCCTTGCCCAAGAATGCAGGTACATGCATATATATAGTGCAAGGCTGCTAGCTAGCTAGTAGGATTATAAAACTGTGTGTTAATTATTTGTATGTGTGTGTGTGCGTATGATATCATGTTTAATGATTTGATGATGTGTTTGTGCTAATTTGTTTGAATTGAATATCTATATCTATATGTGTATGAAGGTTTGTTAAGGTGTGGGAAGAGTTGCAGACTAAGATGGATCAACTATTTGAGAGCAGACGTGAAGAGAGGCAACATTACTCCTGAAGAGGAAGAGATCATTGTCAAGTTGCATGCTGTTCTTGGTAATAGGTGCGGCTCTGCCCTCCCAAATCAAATTAAAGCCTTTAATTGGTTTATACTTTATAGTATATAATTTCTGAATACACCAAAAAAAAAACTGAATACTGTTACTGTTCAACACATGAAATCGATCGATCTTCACTGCACTAATAAATATACTCAGTTAAGCATGGAATTTCAATGCGTTGTTTGGCAATTGATCATAACAGTGTTTTTTAAGTTAACATTTTGGAACTATTTATTAATGTTTTGAATGAGTCCTTGGAAGCTGGGAATGGCATCGCACAGAAGGAATTGGGTGAAAGAACAGCAACGATTCCTGGGGCCATTCTCATATCAGACAAAAAAAAAAAGAGATAGAAAGAGAAAATATACTTTTTCCCAACGTTAAAACCTTCGAGGGTAGTTGGCTTCCACAACCCTTCTTCAATTCCTCACCAACCATAAAGAAAATGTCAACAATGCGAAGTCACGTTATTTTTTTAAAGTAAAATGTTTATAATCATATGTATGAAGAGAAATAAGTATTTTGAAGGGAAAAGATATATTTACAGAATTTTTCAATATAGAACCTCAAAAAAGTACATATCTTGCCTCAAACTTGTTTGAACTGTATATGAAATGATGGGTGAAATGTTTTTAATATATTGATTTAAACTTCTTTGAATTTTCTGTGCAAAAAAGCTAGGTGTAACTATTTGTCCCCTATTCTCATTATTTTGAGAACACAAGGAAAATAAGGTGAAACATTGACTTATCTCATTTTTTTTTTCATTAGATAGTGAATAATTGAAAAATTCTATAATTTTTAATCGATAATTAACTTACACAACTCCTACACACAATAATTGAGTTAGCGACTACTTTCTAACATAACTAACCTTTTTAATTACCTAAAGAGTTGTCACAAATGTAGTCTTATGGTCACTAATGTGTCACTCTTTTGCTTAGAAGTGAGTTTCCCTATGTATAGTTAGTTTTTTTGTTCCTGTTTGATAAAATTTTGAAGGAAAAAACATAGTACGAAAGAAAAAGTTATACCCTAATTCGATTTCTTGTTTCAGTTGCAATAGAATAACTTTACTTATTGTAACTTACCTAAATTTTCCTTTTTTTTCTTTGGTATTTTATCAGTGTTTATTTTTTTTTTATTTTATTCTCTAAAATGTACCATACACTTTAAGATATACATATCTAAAAAAAAATACCACCCAAATCAGGAGAGCCATGTCAAATATCGATTAAGATAAACCATGCTCCTAAGTGATATAGAAATTAATAAAAAGAGACAAAGAAAGAAAATTATATATGAAATTAAAAAATTCAACTTATCCAAAATAAAGTAAATTCTATTTATAAAGAGTGACTTAAGTGATAACTAAACTTAAGTTTAATGATTGAGAGTCTCTTGTAATATTAAAAATTTGAATATTTGAAAAAGAACTTATAAAATGGACAATTTAAGTACGCAGCCTAAAATATAATTTTACAGCTAGAGGATGTGAAGAGATATCTCGTAAGGAACCAAAACCAAAACCAAAACCAAAAACAAAAATAAGAAATAAAGAAAATGGTGACAACACATGCGAGCTACCGAATGCAAGGACAAGCCGCGGAGTGATGCAGCTATTCATGAAAAATATCCAAGGTTTTCCTCTTTCATAATTTATTTGTAACTTTTATTGAACTTTTAACATTATTAATGTTTTATTTATTATATATAAAAAAACCGAAAGAGCCACCAGAAACACGAGTTTCAGTGAAATATTATAACAAATAGATACTCTTAATGATAATAATAATCCAAAAAAAATTGAACTTATTTTAAGTTTTCATATATATATATATATATAAGATCTTACTCAAGTGAGAGGAGTGTTTATTATGAGAGGGTAAGAGGAGTGAATTTTGATCACTGAATCTTACATGAATGGTCAAGATTAGAATATAAATATATGTGACTTTTTTAAGTAGTCACATGACCTTTAAATAACTTTTAATCTTGATCATTCATGTATGATTATATGATCAAAATTCACTCCTCTCACCCTCTCACAATAACTACTCCTCTTACTAGATATGCTCCCTATATATATATAAAATCCATCATGACATATACGTTCATAAAATCAACACGTCAACACGTGGGGTGCTTGTAAATCCAAGTAATTTCCTGTTTTTTCTGGAATCAACACGTAGAGTACTTAAGATCAAGCTCTATCGGGGGCCACAAAATAGCTTGTCCAAGAGTGCCATTTATTTTTAGATTTTGGGAATGCCCTAAAATAAGAAGATATTTCCCTGATGAAAACTATTTATATAAATCTTTGTTTATACATAATTATATAAATTATGTAGATTAAATTAATTAACAATTTATTATTATTTTTAATATGAAATAATTGTGTAACATTAGATTTTATATATTTACTGCAATTGGAACTAACTACTGTACCAAATTCCAAGGAATGGGGTATGTATTAATTGGCCCTAGATAAATAGTTACAACTATGGATATTTTTCACGTTATTTTTGCTTTACATTTTTTAATTATAATATCCACTTTTGCTAAGAGGTTGATTCTTACACTTGCTGCAATTTTTACGCGCAATCATTGTACTGTCGAAGGGGATTTTTATAATAGTTATTGTTTATTTTTAAATATTTATTATAAATTTAGTATTTAATATATGTTTGATAATTCATTTTGTAAATTAAACTTATTAGAATATTATAAAAAATTTACTACTGAAAGTAACAGACAATAAATTTTTACGATACTTCACTCATACGTGGATATGTTGTAGATTTCAGAGTTATATATACGATATACGTGAATAGAAAATTATACTCACATGTGAATAAGAAGTCTTATGAGGTGTTATATTCTAGATGTACAAAAAATATTTTTTGATATATAAAATTGGATGATGAACCAATTCTTCTTTTAAAGTTGACCTTTATATAAAAAAATAATTAGTTAGTTGTCAAATTAAGTATTATATTTTGATTTAATATGATATTTTTAAAATTGTCTTTTTAATAACCATTCTTCACAAAATGATAACTATAATTGTGAAAAGTATATATATATTTATGAATAATTAATTATTTGTTTTTTAATAAAGTAATCTTATACTAGAAAAAAGAATTAGTAAAATTGTTATTATAATTAATTTGTAGAGTGGTTATTTGAAGCACAAATCTTTAAAAAAAAAAATATTGCCACCAAATGAAGATAATAGAGTTTATAAAATAACAGTAAACAATAATTGTTCCAAACAATTTAAGTGAAAAAATCCTCCTCCAAAATAATTGTTGGCTCGTTGTCTCTGTTCCTTGTACATGTATGGCCGGTACATGTGAACTACCTTCTTAAATCTTAATACACGGCAAAAGAATTTGAATATTTAGAGCTCTTTCTTCTTTTCCACTATTCTTTTGTGTCAAGAATCAAATTACTACTACAATACAATAATTACCATTGGATTTTCGATTTGTAGTGATTTTTTCTTTTTCCTTTTTTGTGAACTTATTAAGTGTAAATTTAGATTAGCTTATTTGTGTTTAAAATAGTTTATGAGAATTTTTAAAAAATAAGCTATTATTTTCCTTAAAATAAACTGAGTAAACATGCTCTAAATTGTTGTTTGGTTGTAGGTGGTCTGTCATAGCAGGACATTTACCAGGACGAACAGATAACGAGATAAAGAATTATTGGAACTCTCATTTGAGGAGAAAGATTTACTACTTCATGAGATCTTTAAGTGAGTCTCTGCCACCCATTGACATGGCTGCTGTAAACGTAGCTGCTACATCCAAGAGAAGAGGTCGAGGGACAAGAAATCAGGCAGCCATGGAAGACGACAACAACATGGCTCCGAGCCAAAACTCCCTTGAACCAATGCCTCAAAGAAAAGCAGCTTCACAAAGTTGTAATGGAGGAGAGGGTGAAGAAATTTCAATGATGGATGCTTTTTATGAAATGGAGGGCAATGCAAATTATTGTACACTTGCATCATACCCCGATATGAATGGAGATGTTGAGGGCTTGGGACCATATCAATGGCTAGATGATGAAATTATGAAGCTTAGTCAAATGTTTGAAAGTGGGGTACTTGTAAATCCAGATGGGAATGTAAACCTTAAGGAGGAGCCTAATGGAAATGACTGTTATGGGCAGATGCATATGGAGATAATGGGAACAAGTGAGGAGAGCAAGAGTGGTGTTTGGAGCTCATCAAATGCAGAGAGTGGAAAGTGGTACACTAGTTGTTCATCAGTGAATTCTGCCAGTGATTATCAGTGGCCTGATTGGGATTTGGCAGGTAGTGTTCAATCCCATAATCAGTGGGACCTTTGTGAAGAAGACCAGATGGTGACTTGCTTGTGGGGTACCGGCATTGGTGAAGTAAATGGTTTTCAACAGTAGTGATCAGTCATGTTTAGAATTTGAGGAAATTAAGTTGTTCATAGTTATGTAATTTTATTTCCTTGCTTCATGAGATTAGGTCGGTGGCAATTTAAATAGAAGTAAGTTATAAAACAAAAAAAAACAAAAAAGGAGTTAGTGGTGAGTGATTTAGGTAATTTGCAAAATGTCTAAGTTTAAAGTCTCATTCCCATGTACCCAAAAAATAAATAAACAAAAGTGTATCAGTTTCTAATGTACTAAAACATAAAACTCATTATGTGAAAGGTATGGTGAAAATTGTGAAAATTATGTTCTCTAAATATTGCCAAAATTATTTATTTTAATAAAATCCATTCAGATTTTTAAATTCATCAGCATTATTGTTTGGGGAAACAAAAGTTTTTGTGAGCTTCAGCTAATGATTTAAAATTCTAAAATAATTGATCTTTCACATAATATTATTTTCTACTCCTGAATATATTTTTTTAAGTCTTTTTTACTCGTGAATACTTTTTTTTTCTTCTCCTCTCTGATTTATCATATTTTCCTTATCTCAATATTCTAATCTCTCTTATACTATTAAGTTTATTTATATTTGTGATTTTCTAATTCCCATTCTGTAGTTGTCTATAACACACGCCACATTTTGTAAACCATTCTTACACCTTTTTTTTAGTACATTCCATTCTCACAATTTTTAATTAACTAATATTCAAACATAATTAATTAAAAAATTATTCATATTTAACCACTCTACACCATTCTTAATTTTTTCTATTAGTCAACATTCAAAATATGAGCTGATAACAGGTTATTAGTTTATTAATCAAACTATCAAACTATATATTTTGTTAACCAATAATTGAATCATTATTAATCAAATTTACTGTTGTAAAAATGGTGTACACCAAATGGTGTGCACAAAACATTTTCGTATTATATATGTTTTACATTTTTTTGTTATACGAAAATGGAAGACAATAAGCAACTCCACTACTTTCGATACAAAACACTCCCTTCTATTTCACACTAGATCAAACCATGCATATGTAATAATTTCACCGCATCTATGTCTGGAATTCATTTCCAGTAATGCTTTTTGTCTCTTTCGCTGTTCGTCATTCGGAGAAATTCTTGATAAAAATTTCTTATCTTAAGTATATAAATTAATCTTTGACATGTATAAAGTAATATAAGTTATGTAAAAAATATATATATCTCTCTTAACTCTACACATATTAAAGTTTGATTTGCATGCTTAAAATAAGAAGTTCCTATCCAAAAATTTCTAATTAATTGTCAGTCATCTTTTAGTGATTCCTTGTTTAAGAATTGAAAGCAACCTTAGCCTTATGACTTTTGCGTGATTATATGTCTGTGTGGCTTGTATTCTAAAGGAATTAATGATCCATAACAGAACACCGAACACGCCTATTTATTTTGGTTAATAGGATTTGCCGACTTCTGACTTTGGAGCGTCAATGTACGAGATATTTGTTGAACTAGAAGTCCCACATTTAGTGAGAGTTGGCATTTGTGGAGGAAGTTCTTCTATAAATAGGGACTTTCTTCTTTAGTTTTTATCATTCCAAATATTTTCTCTTTTTTCTTTTATATAGTTTTCTCCTTGTATTTAGAGAGAGGTCTTGTAATTTTTTCTTCATAGTAAAAACTTTTTCTACTCTTATCTCGTAGTTTTTCCCTCATCATCATTAGAGGATTTTTCACGTTAAATATTGTGTGTCGATTCTTCTTTCTCGAATTCTATTTTAGTTGCGTGATACTTTTTTTATAACTCCAGTGCCCAACAGTGGTATCGAGCTCTCATTCTACTACGATGCAAGGTCGTCAGAAGAAAATTCTTAAGTATCTTTCTGTGGTTGCATGCATATTGATGATCTTCCACATTAGAAAAAATTATTCTTGTTCTTTGGAATTAAAGTGTGGTAGTGTGGGAGTGTATGTCACAGAAAAGTTACGCAGGAAAGATTTGGTATTTAAGCGTGTCATTAAATGGTGATCTCATCTTTTCTTTTACGGGAACTTGCACAGTTGCAGACACTATTCACGGTCTACTGGTCACTATTCCGAATACGATCTATTCACGCTGAGATACTATTCACAGTGACTATTCATACGTGTAGTTGATATCTTTTACAAGAATTGTTAACGCATACTTGGATTTGTTCTAATATACGGTAATACGTATAATATTGTTTACGTATACTGATCTTATTCACGGTGAAATAGTGTAAGCCTGGTTCGATTGAAAATTATTTAGTGTAAAACCATGGCGACACAAAATATGAGATTGAGAGGTTCAATGGGAATAATTTCTCCTTATGAAAATTGAAGATAAAGGCAATCTTGAGGAAGGACAATTGCTTAGCAGCAATTGAAGCGCAGGCCCACCGGGATACCCGATGACAAGTGGAAGGAGATAGATGACAATCTTTGTTGCAAACCTGCATCTAGCTTTGGCGGATCGGTTTTGTCAAGTGTTGCGAGAAAAAGGACGGCGAAGGAGATTTGGGATGCTTTCTCACCAAATCAGTACGAGATCAAGTCACTTCACAATCAAATATTCTTAAAAAGGAGGCTTTATACACTTCGAATGAGTGAATCCATGACAGTACCGGATCACATCAACAATTTGAACACGTTATTTTCTCAACTTACAGCATCAGAATACAACATGGTGGAAAATGAACGTGCAGAGCTTGTACTTCAAAGTCTACCTGACTCTTATGATCAACTCATCATCAACATAACAAATAATAATGTTGCTGATAATCTTCGATTTGATGACGTTGCTGCTATTATTCTTGAAGAAGAATCCAGGCAGAAAAACAAAGAAGACAGATTGGAAAACTCAAAGCAAACAGAGGCTTTGTCGATGACGAGAGGAAGATCAACGGAACGTGGCTCTAGTGGGAGCCGAAATCAGAGTAGATCAAAGTCACGAAGAAGGAAGAACTTCAAATGTTACCTTTGTGGCATCAGAGGGCACTTGAAGAAAGATTGTTAGCACAACAAGAAAAATGCAGATAAAGCTCCTGAAGCAACAACATCTCAAGGATGTGTTGCGAGTACCTCTGATGATAGAGAAATCCTTTACAGCGAAGTAGCAATTGATTCCAAAGGCGGAAAACAGCTCAATGATGTTTGGATTATGGATTCAGGAGCAACATGGCACATGACTTCACAACGAGATTGGTTTAGTACTTATGAACCTATCTCAGAAGGATCTGTATTCATGGGAAATGATCATGCCTTGGAGATTGCTAGAGTTAGTACTGTCAAAATAAAATTTCACGATGGTACTGTTCGCACAATTCAAGGGGTACGACATGTAAAAGGTTTAAAGAAGAATTTATTGTCTATTGGGCAATTAGATGACCTCGGGTGCAAGACTCATATTGAATGTGGGATCTTGAAGGTGGTTAAAGGTGCTCTAGTGGTGATGAAAGCAGAAAAAATTGTGGTAAATCTATACATACTTGTGGGAGATACACTACAAAAGACAGATGCATCAGTTGCATTAGCAGGCCAAGAAGAATCAACGATAATGTGGCATCGCAAATTAGGCCACATGTCGGAACGTGGTTTGAAGATTCTCACAGAACGTGATCTCCTTCCTGGGCTCAAATCGGTAAACTTACCTCTTTGTGAGCACTGTGTTACAAGCAAGCAGCATAGATTAAAGTTTAATAGATCAACTGCTAGAAGCAAGCGCATACTAGACTTGATTCATTCTGATGTGTGAGAGTCACCAGAAATGTCCCTAAGAGGAGCAAAATACTTTGTATTATTCATTGATGATTTCTCTAGGAGATTATGGGTGTACCCAATCAAGAAGAAGTCAGATGTGTTTCTAATCTTCAAAGACTTTAAAGCAAGAGTAGAACTTGAATCTGGAAAGAGGATCAAGTGCTTGAGGACAGACAATGGAGGAGAATATACAGATGGCAATTTTCTCACATTTTGCAAGCAAGAGGGTATTAAAAAGCAGTTTACTATTGCATACATACCTCAGCAAAATGGTGTAGCAGAGAGGATGAATAGAACTCTCCTAGAAAGAACAAGAGCTATGTTGCGAACTGCAGGTCTAGCCAAGTCTTTCTGGGCAGAAGCAGTCAAAACCGCCTGTTACGTGATAAATCGGTCGCCATCAACTGCAATTGGTTTAAAGACACCAATGGAGATGTGGAATGGAAAACCAGCAGATTATTCTTATCTTCATGTGTTCGGATGTCCTGCATATGTGATGTACAATTCCCAAGAAAGAACGAAACTGGATCCAAAATCCAGGAAATGCATATTCTTGGGTTATGCTGACGGTGTTAAGGGGTATCGCCTGTGGGATCCCACTGCCCACAAGGTTATTGTCAGCAGAGATGTGATATTTGCAGAAAATGAACTGCAAAGAGAACAAGAAGATGACAGCACTTTGAAAGAGACTACTACGGTGCAGATAAATAGAAAAGCTGGAGAAGAAGATTCCTTTGAAGCAGAACAAGAACCAAAGCATGAGGAACAAGAACCATATGAGGCCAATGATACAGAAGTTCGGCGGTCAACTTGCCAGATAAGGCAACCATCATGGCACTCAGACTATGTTATGGCAAGCCACGATGCATATTGTCTTCTAACAGAAGAAGGAGAGCCGTCAACCTTTCAGGAGGCTGTGAGTAGCTCAGAAGCTTCTCTATGGTTGGCAGCAATGCAAGAAGAAATGGAAGCCCTACATAGAAACAAGACATGGAAACTTGTTGAACTTCCAAAGGGACGGAAAGCCATTGGTAACAAATGGGTCTATGAGATCAAAAGAGATGACAATGATCAAGTGGAACGATATCGTGCAAGGTTGGTGGTCAAAGGGTACGCTCAGAAAGAAGGAATTGATTTCAATGAGATATTCTCTCCGGTTGTCAGACTTACTACTATCAGAGTAGTCCTAGCTATGTGTCTTTGCATTTGATTTACATCTTGAATAATTAGATGTGAAAACTGCTTTTCTTCATGGAGAACTTGAAGAGGAGATATATATGCTCCAACCAGAAGGTTTTAAAGAACAAGGAGAAGAAAACTTGGTTTGCAAGTTAACCAAATCTTTGTACTGTCTAAAGCAGGCGCCAAGATGTTGGTACAAGAGATTTGATTCCTTCATTATTAGCCTCAAATACAACAGACTGAGTTCAGACCATTGTACATATTACAAGAGGTTTGGTGACGATGATTTCATCATCTTGCTGCTGTACGTGGATGATATGTTGGTGGTAGGCCCCAACAAAGATCGAGTCCAAGAATTGAAGGCACAGTTGGCTAGGGAGTTTGATATGAAGGACTTGGGACCAGCAAACAAGATTTTAGGGATACAAATTCACCGAGATAGAAAAGATAGGAAGATTTGGCTTACTCAAAAGAACTATTTAAAGAAAATCTTGCGGCGCTTCAATATGCAAGATTGTAAGCCTGTCTCTACCCCACTTCCTGTCAATTACAAATTATCCTCAAGTATGAGTCCTAGCAGTGAAGCAGAGAGGATGGAAATGTCTCGAGTACCGTATGCATCAGTAGTGGGAAGCCTTATGTATGCTATGATATGTACAAGACCAGACATTACACAAGCAGTGGGAGCGGTCAGTCGATTTATGGCAGATCATGGTAAAGAGCATTGGAATACTGTTAAGAGGATCCTAAGATACATTAAAGGGACCTCAGGTGCTGCATTATGTTTTAGAGGATCAGAATTTATTGTCAAGGGATATGTTGATTCAGATTTTGCAGGTGATCTTGATAAAAGAAAATCTACTACTGGTTATGTGTTCACACTTACAGGAAGAACGGTCAGCTGGTTATCCAAGTTACAGACTGTTATAGCTTTGTCTACTACAGAAGCTGAATATATGGCAGCTACCCAAGCTTGCAAGGAAGCTATTTGGATTAAAAGGTTAATAGAAGAACTCGGGTACAAGCAGCAGATAATTACTGTGTATTGTGACAGTCAGAGTACCTTGCATATTGCAAGAAATCCAGCTTTTCATTCAAGGACAAAACACATAGGTATCTAGTATCACTTTGTTCGAGAAGTAGTAGAAGAAAGGAGTGTGGATATGCAGAAGATTCACACCAAAGACAACCTAGCAGATGTTATGACAAAGCCAATTAACACTGACAAGTTTATTTGGTGTCGATCCTCCTATGGCCTATCAGAAACGTAAGCAACATGGAATGACAAGGTAGAAAGAGTGGTGTGAAGATATGATTGACTCAGTCAAATCTTCAAGTGGGAGAATTGTTGAACTAGAAGTCCCACATCTAGTGGGAGTTGGCATTTGTGGAGGAAGTTCTTCTATAAATAGGGACTTCCTCTTTAGTTTTCATCATCCCAAATATTTCCTCTTCTTTCTCTTGTATAGTTCTCTCCTTGTATTTAGAGAGAGGTCTTGTAATTTCTTCCTCATAGTAAAAACTTTTTCTACTCTTGTCCGTGATTTTTCTCTCATCATCATTAGAGGGTTTTCCACGTTAAATATTGTGTGTCAGTTCCTCTTTTCTCAACTCTATTTTAGTTGCGTGATACTGTTTTCTATAACTCTGGTACCCAACAATATTAACGTAAGAATTGACTATCGAGTCTTTCCAAATGGAGGCACATCTATGTGTTAATTGTATGGATCAGGATAATCACACGAAACATCATGTTAGGAGGGAATTAATGGATATAGCGTTTTCAAGAATAAGAGATGGGAATACAAACCATAGAAAAGAAGAAAACTTTAACAGTAAAGAAAATACAACATAGCTTGCTTTCTTGACATTATTCTATTTAAATATAAGTCACTTGAAAATGGAGGCACATCTATGTGTTAATTGTGTTGATTAAGACAATGACATGAAAGTTGAAACACCAAGTTAAGCGGCAATTAATGAACAAAGCATTTCCATGGTGGGAAGAGAAACCATAGAAAAGAAGAAAGCTTCAACACTAGAAAAAATACAACGAAGCTTGATTTCTTGTCATTTATTCTATTTAAATATAAGTAATTGTGAAATGGAACCAAATAATAATAATAATAATAAAGTGGCTTCTTCATACACTCTGCGGGTTTGATTATCCTGACATATTTGTTAGTGAAAGTAACGCTCGGGTAATTGGGGTAATTGTTCCAAGTTCTGCATGATGGAGATTAGAAGATTTCTCTCAAAGATGTTATAGCTTTTCAGGCCTTGTCTAATATATACAAAAAAAAAAGATAATTATACATCATTTTTAGTAGTGTATACATTATTTACATTCTTTTTAAGGGATGTGATTGAGTAAGAGAAAATAATAAGAAAAAGTATGTATAACGAGTGATATTAGATGGAGTGTGAAAAGAAGTGTATGCACTATTTGATGTAAAAATATAAAAGTTGAATATACACCCTCTTTTGGAGGGTGTATGGTACAATAATTATTGTGAATCCTTGATTTATTAATAAAAAAACCAAGGATTGAGATTGAAGATAGGCAACCGTCTCAATAGGAAATCTGCCACCACTACGTCCCAGATCGCCGGCCACACCCACTGTCTCAAACTATCACCCTCCGTTGTTGTTAACCCACACCAGACACGTGTTGACAGCCACCACCCCTGTCAATGTCATTGTCATTCCCTACCTCTCACCCACAAACCCGCAACCATCCAAACCAACGGAGCTGTCTCAGCCCAAATCTACAAGCCTTGTCACCGCTACTGGAAGAGGAGGGTGGTGCAGATCTGCAAGATCTCCCATGGGCCATGGCCGAAGTCCTCCCTTCACCCAGATCTGCAAGTCCTTTTGTCCAGTTCTGCCCCCAACCACTCGATCTCAAACTCTGTTAGTTCGCAAACGACGCCGGTTGAACACCACCACACTCGAATGGTTGAAGCCCGTGGTTGTCTGGTGGTGCGTAGATATGCAAGATCTCCCACTGGCCATGGCCGAAGTCCTCCCTTTGCCTAGATCTATCCCAACCACTCGACCTTGAGCTTTGCTGGTTCGCGGACGACGTCGGTTGAACACCACCATACGGTGGCTGACTGGTTCACGAGTTAGTAGCTGGTGGTGACATCGGCACACCACCGCAAGTTAGATCTAGCCACCACGAGTCAAATCCACCCACCGTGACTCAAAGGGTGAAGGTGGTGACGTTGACTGTTGGTTGGGCATCATTGTGGCTTGGATGTGGAGGCACAGGTAGTGATGGTGGCAGTGGAAGGAGAAAGGGTAGTGGTGATGATGGTGGTAATAAAGTGTGTAAAAAAAATTACTAACAAACCTACTACTGCAGGCTATTTTGAATAGTATATCATACACCATAACTTAGGATGGAGCACCATAGCATCCACCTAACTTTTCATTGCATGAATGCCATAACACTCAAATGATTAAAAAACATTTAATACTTTCTTCTTTACTTAATTAATCAAATAATAAATGTTATTTTTAATTCATAACCTATGCCCTCATGACATTCATCAACAAAACCCCAATAGGTTTAAGTTCTAATCACCACACCAAAATGCAGCTTACATCAACTATACTGCCCAATGTCAAAGTAGTACCATGCTGTATAAAACTACTACAGATGATATTAAGGAAATTAAGGCATTTGTCTATCACAGTTCAAAGATATCTAACATGACTTCATGTTCAAGTCATCTACAATTGCCGTATGGAAAGAAGTAATTTCAATTACCAAAAAAACTATATTTATAAAGACTTGATAATCCCAATTCCGTGAATGAATCAATAATAGGACGATGCTTTAATCATAATCACACAGCCCCAAAATCAATAATTAAGGTGTTTAAAATTGCAAGATTTCAGCAACAACATCATCAACCAAAATATTAAATATTTGATCCACAACCTCTGCTCCGAGTTCAAAAGCATCAACCTCAAAATCTAGCCATCTTCCATACTGGCTGCTCATGTCCTTGTCAACAAGCTCATCTACCATTGAATCCCCCATCCCTCTCCAACCTGAAATCTCCTTGTACACATCTTCTGCCAACCATTCATTTCCTTTCACCATTGCAACCCCTTTGGCCCACATTCTGTATCCTCCCCCTACATAACGCCTGCATCTTAAGTCCAAACATTCACTCACACAATCAAATGTAACTTTCCTTCTTATCCTAGACTCACCATCACACTCAAACCCCTCCTTTCTACTTTCCAGCTGGTTGAATAGATGAGGGTTTACAATCTCGCAAGCTCGACCGAGGGAAAAGTCCATATACATCAATCCCACATTACACAATATATCTTTCACATAGTCCAACTCCCATGTACTTGATCTTCCAAACTTCATGACAGAAAATGTACTTGTGTTCTTCTTTACCATGGTCCCAGTTGATGTTGAAGAAGCTGAATCAGATAA
Organism: Ormosia emarginata; assembly: GCA_029884605.1. NCBI lineage: Eukaryota > Viridiplantae > Streptophyta > Magnoliopsida > Fabales > Fabaceae > Ormosia > Ormosia emarginata. Next base: position 22,666,376 of record JAQQTP010000059.1, on the reverse strand, counting down.
CTCTGCATCAGATTCAGCAGGATAGAACTTCCTTGAAAAATTCAAGCCATGAGCTTCCTGAGCTTGAACAGATGAGCACAACTTGTTGCTTCCTGAAAGTAGATAAAGTAAAGATTAGCACTCCTGAGCCATGAAATAACTAATTTCGAAATAGGTAATTAATTGCCGATATATTTAAACATAACTACCTTCTGTACTAGTGACATCTGTGCTCATTGAAGATTCACAGCTATCAATTGAAAAAGAAGGCTCAAGAACAGAGATTGGACTTGGGTGTCGGCAATTGAATAACTGTGGTTCCATCTCATCAACCTGTAAATATCTTGAGTTAATAGCCCACTCAATGGGTAAAGCATAGGGAATATGCCACCAATTGGCACTCTCTCTCGATGGTATTGTTACCACTTGTAATTTTAACTACCCAAATTTAGTTTCACATTAACTGCATAAAAATTAGCATTTATCACTTGATTTAACCACTAATCATAATGGACTAACATGGACTCAGATGTGATTGACTAAACTCAAAACTGGTTCAAGTCAAACATGACATCAATACCACCTAAAGTGCTGATTGTATCTTAGAACCAGCCTTAACATAAAACTACATAGAATATTGATAGGACAGCAAATTTCAAGCAGCCAGAGTCATATGCAGTAAGTTGAGAAATAGACTAAGAAATAGACTGATCATTTTCATCACTTCATGCACGTAATTGCATTTTTTCCAGAAAAACTAAGTTAATTATAGGTACAATTTACATTACCCTATATTTTAGAATTTAGATACACATTAAATACAAAGTGAAATACCCATTTGTTGCTACGAAATAATTAAAGAAAAACTAACAAGCAGACACCAAAGAATAAAACCAGATTTGTGAGTAGTATAGTAAACAGGTAGAAATGTACACAAGGCAGGACTATGTTCACCTGTAATTACTTACTACCAATGAAAATTATTTTTCTTGGGAAAGACGGAATGAATCTGTCTCTTTTGCTTTTCATTCATAAGGCTGAATACACAAAGTAAGCAAGCCTAACTTTTTGTTATTGTTCATATATACATGCTTGAATCATAAATATTAAATAATAAAAAAAGGCAATAAGAATTAAAAGATCATACCCATGAGTTATGATTCGATGATAATTCAGGAAGACCAGTGAAGGAGATGTCAGAATCATGGCTACTACTTAACTTGTCTGTAAATAACACATCTTGGTCTTTCTTCTGTTGCAACCTTGGATAGAGGTTAACTAAATTAAGGTTGGTTACTGGATCATTTGATTTTGGTGCAGTACTGGAAGGTTGCTTCACTTTAGAAACGTCATGACAAGAGGTCTCAACTCCATGAGTTAATTCCCTCAACTTCTGTTCCAAAAGGATACCTAAGGCATCACCACCAATCACATTGTATCCTATTGGAGATCTTGTATTCTGTGTGTCAAGCAACACTCTATTAATGCGTTGATCCAAGGAAAGACTATTATTAGTCTTCAGGCCAGCTTGTCCAGATGTCTCAAAACCAGGATTGTTCCTTGTTAATGGTGTGGTAAATGTGAAGGAAACTACATCCATGTCTTTCTTTTTGACTTCTTCAGCCCAACTATATTGTTTATTACTTACTAGATTAGACTGAACAGGCTTCTGAGTTTTGTCAATGAACAAATTATCGACAACCCTATCATTCCAGTCCCTGTCTGTAGACCTTTTCTTTCTAGGGAAATTGTTCGTACTGGTATATAAAACTTCCTTTTCACTATCTGTCACCTCCATGGCTGACTTTCTGGAACCAACTTTAGATTTTGCAATGGATTTACTACTAGAGCTTCTATGACGTCCATAAGGGGAATCCCCAGTCAGAACTTTTCTACTGTGTGAATTGGAAACCAATGGCTTTGATGGTAGTTTGTCTTTATCAATTGAATTATTCTGCTTCAGATTATTCTGCCTGAGAACACCAGAAGAATTCTGACCAGAAGATTTCTTATGGAAATTTTTCTGAACATTTGCCTTTGATGGCTGGACAGGTTTAATGTCAAGATGCTCTTTCTGGCCCACCAAACTTCTGCCACCACTCAAACTCAAACCTTCCCTTCTTTGAACATTTACTTTTGCTTGTATTGCAAGTGAAATAGACTTCCCCTTATTCTTCAAAGAAGAATCTTCTTCAGCACGTGTAGGAGATCTGATGGATGTATCCACAGATCCATTCCAGCTTTTGTTCAAAGATTGTCCCTTTAGATACTTGGCAGCATTTGATTCAACCGACCTTTGAGAAGGTTCTGAAAGCTTATTTGTTCTTTGAGAAATTTCTCTTTTTTCTTTTAGATCTCGAGCTCTAGAGGTCATTGAAGATGCCCCAATTAAAGATCCTTTTTGTGATGCCTCCACTTTATCTTTAAGATCTCTGACCCTCAGTGATAATGTCGAAGATGCTACCAGAGGTGTTTTAGCCTTTGCAGTAGCTTGGGATCCAGGTTCAATAATTCTTGCTGCAGCCTCCATTATATAAGCAACATTATTGGTTGGAACAAAGCCAGGACTCTTAATAGGGGACAAAAGTTTATGGTGTGTAACAGGAATTGATTTAGCCGATTTTGGAGGCAATACTTCTGTTTGGAACTTTTCAATTGGCCTGGTAAGGGTCTTTTGAGGCTTTAGCTCCATCAAGTTCCTAGAAGATCCCTCAACCTTTTCAACCAGCTTTCCAGAATATAGGGTCTGATGGTCATGCTGATGATTGAGGTTTTTCCTTAAGTACTGAGTGTCTTGAAGGGATCGGGTATCAAAATATGGGGTAGAATATGGATCAGGAAAGTTGGAAGGAGGCAAGTAATCTAATCCCATAAGCCTGGCAACTACACCAGGGGCCCTTGATCCACATGATTCATCATCTGTGACAGATGAAGCATAACTATGATCACAATTTCCTCTTACACTTGCCCCTACTCCATTTTCATCTTCGTCCACCTGGAAAAATTAAATAAGTAACTATCAAATTTCATAAGATAAAAAATAACAGTTGGGATTGCAAGTGTTAGTGATATCACCACCAGATAGGGCTGTGTCATTGCCACGTTGTGATAAGCTTTTCTTCCCTGTTTCAAAGGCTCTGCAAATGATGAAGGAAAAAAGTTACCACCAGCAAAACACAAAATGAATAGACCAACAAAACTTTCTTACACGTAATGCAATTGACAAGAGATATAAAAACATTATTGCATATTCTATACAAGCAGTACATGTACCTGGTAAACCTGACTTGGTTGCAAATAATTTCTTACGGGATTTTGAGGTCCAGTCAAACAACTGGAAAAAACCACCAACATATCCTCCTCCACTTTTTGTCCCTTCTTTTTCAACTCCCATTTTCAAAGCAGAATTCAGTAAACCTTCAAGATACATTAGGAAAGAAACAGCAAGAAAGATTAACATTGTTAGTAGGGCAAGAATTATAATCCATCCAAAATTTAATGACAGGCAAAGAAAGCATATTTCAATCCTCAGTAGCAAAGAGTTACTCAAACTAACTCCATAAAATTTTAAAGAAAAACAAAATATTAATATGGGAACATTAAATCACAGGGAACAGAACAATTGATCAATAATTAAAATTGATGGTAACGCAATCTAAACCAAAATAGTTCATACAAACACAATCAGCAAAATTTCTATAAGAAGGTTCTCTAAAGCGACCAGATACGAGTGGACCAAATCTTAGATCCACCGTAAAATCCACTTCATAGTTCATATTTGCTAATCTATAAATCTCCTTTGGAGAGAACCAACCAGATACAAGTGGACCAAACATAATCGTATTACTAGAGTCAAATCTACCAAGACAAGATAGTCTCACATTTTTCCTGATGTTACTCAACTTAAAAGTAAACATATGCATTCCAAATCAATGGCAAATACACAGAGCCTGATTCAACTAATCAAGTAGAAAAATATAAAGATCCATAATATAAATTTGAGCTGAAATCAAGTGTGTATCCATTAATCCTAATGAAAAGGGGAGGGGCAGGCCGCCGGGGGGGGGGGGGATGCAATGTTGATGACAAAGCAAAGTTTTTGTGCTTCTTTACTCTTAAGTATCTTAGAAAAGTTCAATTCTTATACAGTCCATTCGTTGATTCAAATGGAAATAGAGACATGTCCAAACTATGCTTATATACAGGCATTACTTCTCATCCAAATGAATCTGATTAAAACTTGTTTCCCATCTATGAAATCATCCTCATCATCCAAAAAACGAATGGAAAACCCCAAAACACCAAATTCAGGCCATTCAAAGCACATGTACTTCAACTGAATCCAAACACTAAAACTAACACGGATGATGGCAATGAGGCACCAACAGAAGAAAAAAAAGTAGCCAAATCCCAACCCAAATCTTAAAAGGAAGAACCCATTAAAGGAAAGGAAGAAAAGATGCAAACTTTGGCATTGGAGCGAGAACTTACGTTGAAACAATGAGATGGATCAGCTAAGCATTTGGCTAGAGTGATAGACAAGCAGCAAGCACCCACCGCGAGCACAGCATTTTCACTGTGAAAGACAAGCGTAGTTGAAGCAATTGAATTGACATTCGCACAGAAAAGTGTTGAAGCAAAATGGGGAGAGAGAAGGGAGTGAAGTGAAGTGAAGGAGTAGAGAGAGAAAGGCATAGTTTTTGAAGCATTAAATGGAGACAGAAATGAGAATTTTCTTGTATGAAATAATTAAATTTTTTTGTATTAAAAACGTATTATTTTGAAATATGTTTGTATTATAAAAATGGGAGAGAGTTTATAACGTCTCTCTCGAGAGGGATGAGATTTCAAATTCCAAACGGGGAAAAAAGTGGTCCATGGCGCTTGTTAACGTTACCAGATCATGTATTTGGAGCACTGGTTCACCTATTGTTGGATGACACGTGAATCTCTGTCCTTTTTTAATTCGTCTCCCAAATTAACTCACCGGCCATAGTTTAAAAATGAAAAAAAAAAAACAATAAATCTGTGTGTCCAATTCCAAACTTGTTAGGTGACGTGGTGCCAGATCCCTGCAGCCTGCAAGGTTTATGTAGTATTTCCATAAATGCAAATTTACGTTTTTTTAGCAAGTTCGACAGAGTTGATAGATAATTGAATTCTTTAAATATATTATTTTGAGTTTGAATTACATTGTGCATATAAAAAAAATTTTGTTGAAAGAGGTAATATACACTTTGATGATTTTTACATTTTGAAAAGAATTAGTCTCTAATTGTCAGTTAATAGACGCCTTTTAGTTTATACAAAAAAATTACGTTTTTTTTAAGGATGCATTAAAAAAATTAAAATAGAAAATCTTAAATAAAATAATAATAATATTTACAAGAAAAATATTTTTAAATTACTTTGAATGTATTAAATATTTTATTTTTATTTAAAAAATTTTATCTTAAATTTTTAACGTGATTCTAAAAAATTTGTTGGCAAAACCTTTTTTTTTTCTTATAAATTATCATAACTAATAAATGAGAGGATAAATTGCTTCAACTCAAAAATTTTGAGTTCAATTCTATTTTTATATTGCATTTATGATATTTTTTCCGTCCACTTTTATTTATTTATTTAGAAAATTTGATTTTTTAATATTATTTGTATATTTATAAAATCAAATAATATTTATTAATTTTTTTTCAACTTTATTATAATCTCTTATTATTTTTACTAAATTTAATAAATACATATTAATTATTTTTTATAACTTCTTAAAATTAACTATTTTAGTCAATTCGTAGAATATGTGTCTTTTTTGCTTAGGAAAATAATTAAACTTTTTTAATTTTTCAAAATTTATTAGTGATTGTTGCATTATTATATATTATTATCTTCATTAGATGTGGTGTTATATATTACTATCTTCATGAGATTCTTGAAAGAGAATGAGAATGTGAGATTAATAGAGTGAAAAGAAGAGAGAATGCGAGATTAATAAAGATAGAAGGAAAGAAAATATAAATTAAGTAAGAAAAAAATAATTTAATCATGTTAAATTATATTTTTTATTATTTAATGATTTTAACAAAATTTTTAATCTATATACAATAATTTTAATGAATACAAATAAAAATAGACACAAAGATTATTAAAAAACATCTTTAAAAAGACAAATCATGTAATGTAGATAATTATTTCTGGTAGATTTAAATTTCATTTATTAGAGGTGCGAGTTTTAATTAGCGTCCCACAGGCTAATAAAATTATTTTCTATATCTCCGAAAAAAAAACCCTGTTATTGTTGTCAATTTAAGTTCCCCTGGCCCTTTGTGTCGATAAAGTCCTTGGTGGTACTTTCAGATTTCTTGGATACCTTCTTCAATGGCATTCTTAAATGAATCTCAACGACAGTTCTACTACAGTACCAATAGAAGCATAACTATATTAATTGCCTCTGCTGCCTCCGTTGACTAGTCATTCAAGGTTTTGTATGTTGTAACCACTCAACAGCCTCAAGGTTTCTTTTCACCTTTTGTTTTTTTTTTTTTCGTTTATTGTGATTTCTAAGTTTCTTTTACCTTTGTTTGGATGAGGAGATAAAATAACAAAAAAATACAATTTTTTTTAATTATTTAGATGGACAGAAAATAAAAAAAGATTGAAAAAATATTTTATACTAATCAAAAATAAAAAATAAAAAATAATAATAATCTTTTTATACACTCCTACCCTCATTTCTACCCTGTTGTCGCGTCCCTACCCTCACCTCTTGTTGCGTTCCCACCGCGTCCCCACCCCACCCCACCCCACCCCACCTCCTTTTGGCTTTTCTTTCATTCTCCACACATTCCCTTCATCACCCACCTGCACCCCCTCCCTTTTCTTCCTTACCCACCTCCCCTATCCCTTTATCCAATCGAGAGGAAAGGAAGCCATGATTGTTGTGGGGAGTATCTCTGCCTCATCGATCGCCTGCAATCGTGCACCGCTCGATCCAGATTCGAGTTGAATCTCGCAGATCCAAGCTGTCGTTGACTGTGTTTATCGAACCGTGAGTTGCACTACCCAATGACTAGATCCACAAGCCTAGCTTCACCGTGCATCGATGAAGCTACTGTTATCCACGAACTAGACCCGCTCAAACTAAAACCTATGCCGTCGACTGGCGTTCGTGCTCAGATCCGGTCAACCGTACCATGCCCACCAACCCGACAAACTCAGCCACCTAGTCGCCGTCTGCTCGCGCCGCACGACAAGGACGCGAGGAAGAAGAAAAAGGGGGGTCTCATAGATGCATATTCTGATATGAATTTGGGGGTATAATGATCATTTTATGTGGCTATCACACATTCTCTCCCATTTTATGTGCATTAGAAGTGAGAAAACATTTTTTTGTGAGTCTCATGACTTTTTTTTCTGTCTTCTCTATTTTCTTTGTACTACCAAATGAGAGAAAATGAAATATTATTCTCCTTTTCTCTCTTCCTATTTTCTTTTTACTCATTTTTTTTTTTGAAACAAAAAAAGAATTAAAGAGATTCTCCAAGACGTACACTTATGATTTATTTATTTCAAAGGTGAAGCCTGCTTGATGCATACTGAACTTTAATTAATTTTAGTTAGTTCTTTTTCTTTTTCTTTTTCTTTTTTGGAACTGTAATTTTAGTTGGTTCTTTTAAAATTTTGAATGCTTCAATTAATTATTCTATCCTTTTACTGTTAAATATGTTAAACACTGAACCTGGCCAGTCCGAGAAAGAAAGGGTATGTAAAAAAACATCGGCTTGGAGAAATTGTTGGGCCACACGGGTCGGCTCTAACTAAAAAGGCTCAAAAAAAGTTTTGGGCGGCTCCATCCACTTTCGTTTGTCAGGTTAACCCAATAAAAAATATTTAATATTTAGATCCAATCCACAAAATCAGACCAAAAAAAAAACCCAATCCACAAAAGTATTTGGTCAATTAATTAGGCTGGCGCACAAATTCAAATAATCACACCTCTACTTAGTGAGTTAGTGTGATGAAATTATTATTATTTTGGTTCATATTTCTAAAAATTAGTGTATGGAATTTAAAGTAGAATAATGCTAGACACATATTTACACAAATATTATTTTATATGTATACATATTTTATTATTTAATTGTAATTGGTCTTATTTAATTTTTTACACATTCTCATTATGATTCGAAATTAAAATAGTAAAAAGAAAATATTACTTCTCTCTATTTAGAGATTGATTCCCATGATTTTGACGAACAAATGTAAAACATGAGACAAATTAGATAAAAAAAATTACTAAAAAAATACAATTTTTTTTTTATATTATTTAGTAGACGTTGCCAGAAGATGTTCACCACTTTTAGGTTTTAGCCTAGTCAAAAGGTTCTTTTAAGTCTCCTTTTTTTTTTTTTGGAAAAAAATTCACATACTTTAGCTTTATTTGTGTTTTAATTTTCAAACCTCCAAAGTTAACTAGTAATTAGGAATGTTGACGAAACTGCAAAATATATTATACTACAAACATGTAGATGAATTTTTATAGCAGTTAGATGAATTGTCTCTCCATGAGAATTTTTTGAATGAAAATTTCTTATTTTAAACATGCAAATCAATTTTTGAGATATATAAAGTTGTTTTAATAAAGATTTGTGTATTTTTAATATATTCACACACTTTTACATATGTCAAAGTTGATTTACATATTTAACATGATAAATTCCAACTTAAGAATTTCTCTTTGTGCATTGCATAACCCAAACCAAATTTGCTAAAAAAAAAAAAAACCAAAAAAAGGCAAGTATTACACTTGAAATATACGAAAAATACACAAGAGAAAGATGAGACACAACACAGGCATGAAATGATATGATGAGAAGTTGAGAACCTTGGAATAGAATTACCAAAGCAAAAACGAAAATCATTCACCTGCCCAAGTTCCAAATGAATTTCAGTGTCTTGCTTTCTTGCTTTGGCCACTAGCACAAGCACTAGCACTTATGGGTCTTCTTCCCACACTTGTTCTTTAACCAATGAAGCCCTCTCCTCATTGAAGTCTTCACTTTCATTTCCATTTCAAACGACTTGTAATTTGCCAGCCGCCTCTTCCTCTTCATCTCGGCCGGCTCCGTCCACAAGCTGCTCTTCAAATATTTTCTATTGCCAACGGCGGCTCTTCACTCAACCAGCGGCGACGGCAACGCATGCTGTTGTTCTCAATGCCCCAGTTGCTGACATAGCCGGGACCCACATAATGACCACACATGTTCATCTCATCCATATCTCTCTAACTACCTTCCTCCACCGAATTATATATATGTGTGGTGGCGGCGGCGGCGACGGTTGCCGGGCACGGCCCAAGGAAGTCTTGGATTGTTTTTTTTTTTTTTGGGGGGGGGGGCGGTTAAGATTCTATACCCGTTTTCATTTCTTCATTGCATGTCTGCATGTTATGGAATTTTATATGGAACTATGGAGAGAGAAAATTCTAAAAATGCAAATACAGACAACCTTGTTTTCGATGGACCCAGCAAATGTTGCAGATTTTGGAAAGGAATTAACGTGGATTTTACGAAATCTTAGAATATAGAATAGGATTAGAGGGCCACGGAGAGGGGCAAGGGATGAGATTGAGGACCTTGAATTTCACTAGGCTTTTTTTCTACGTTTTCTTAATTTCCTCAACATTTTGTTTTAAAGTTTAAACTTTAAAATGAGGAACTTGCTACTGTTTTCTTCGTGGATATGGTACCCAATATCCAATATGTTGTAAAATATTTATTAAATATTAATTTTATAATAAATATGTAAAATTTTATTAAATATAATCAATAGTAATTAAATATTTTATAATTCATCCTAAGTATTATAATAATAAAAGAGAGAGAGAGTAATAACCGAATACTCACATATGTGAGACATGACACATAGCCATACAATTATATATGAATAGTCAAGATTAAAAGTTATTTAAATATCATGTGATCATTTAAAAAAAGTCACATATATTTATGTTTTAATCTCGAACATTCATAAAAAATCTAATAATTAAAATTTATTCATTTTATCTTTTACAATAAACACTACTTTCACCCAATAAAATCCCAATATATAAGAGAGAAGAAATGAGAGGTGACTAACAATTCATAAACAGTTGTCTTGGTTTCACTCGTTACCAAGTAAGCAAGGCCCTACACATAATTCATCACATTAACATGTTGGGCCCAAAGCCCAAAAAATGATATAAGATTTTTTTAATTTATTTAATTACAATATATTAATATGGGGTTCAGGATCACCTCCTGTTCCTTAGGAACAGGAGAACGTCCTGTTCCCATCCCCACCCTCCATTCTTCTTCTTCTTCTTCTTTTTTCTTCTCTCTTTCATCTCATGGCTCTCATTCTCACAAGACACTCTCCTGTTCCTAAAAGAACAGGAGGTGATCCTGATCCTTAATATGGATCGAGTTTTCATTCAATCAGTTTTAACAAATAGAAGAATTAATCAATAGAAACTGATTTATAAAAAATTCTAACAAGGAATACTAAAATTAAGCAAAAGAAAATAGGTTAATGCTTCAATTAGCGCACAATCGAGTAAGATTAGGTATAGTTGGTATATATATTAAAAACGATCTAGAAGATGCTCATCTGTTTCCAATTAATTTGTCCTTGACTTTAATCTGCTACTCTTGTGTAAAGCTACTGAATTCAAATGTGATAATGTATTCAACAAATAATGCAAGACTAGAAAAATTTAGTGAATAAAAAGTCAACTCAGAAGGGCAGTTTAACTTTTATACTCTTGAAACACTCCTCATAGAATTACTTTTTCCATCCCGTCATGATAAGTGTCTTTCTGTGTCTTTGTCTGGGTTTTTCCCATCCCTATTTTATCCCATGCCTTGTGTCAAGACGGACGCTCTTCATAATGATGATATTCAATGCATTATATATGAGACAAATCATCATGGGGTAATTGCGATAGAAACTCACTGTTACAATTTAAGTTTATGAGAATAGTCTAATCCAGAAAATTAGTTTATTAAATGGGAGAGTATAATTTAAATATCTGATTGAGCTCTATTTTTAACTTGATGTGGGACTTGTACGTAACACTCGGCATACCAATTGTGTTAATTGGTTAACAATTTGCAGAAGGGCTTCAAGGTTAAGGAGTTCAATTTGGCCCTTTTAACTATATAACGATGGAAGCTACAAATTAGCAACTCCTCAATTTTAGCAAGAATTTTAAAGGTATATATAAATATATATACTAGTATTTTAAACCTGTGCAATGCACGGGATTAATTTTTAGAGAAGTATAATAATAATAATTTTATTTTATTTATTTATAAATAATTTGTAATTTGATATAAAATTAGAAATCTTAAAAATAATTGTAACAATCATTGGTTCACATTATTTTAAAATATATAATAGACGATATATGACTAAGTTTAACATTAATTTATATTGCTTTGTTAGTTCTTTATAAAGGGTAACAATAATGGGTTGTATAAAAAGTAATGAATATGAACTTTAAATAACAATAATAAAACATAATTAAATCTAAAATGTAAAACATAATAATAATAAAAAGTATAAACTCCAACACTGTAGTACTTTTATATTTTTTGAAACACTTCTTTGAAGACAACATTTTTTGTTGTAACAATTCTTTGAAGACAACATTTTTTGTTGTTTTACACGGATTACTTTTATATTTTTTGAAACACTTCTTTGAAGACAACATTTTTTGTTGTTTTACACGGATTGCCATTTTCATCGTAAATCAAAATCTTCAAACCATTTCTTGATTTGACTCTAGAAATAGCAACATAAAGTTATCCATGAGTAAAAACTGGTTTCGGTAAAAACAATCCCACATAAGAAAGAGATTGACCTTGACTCTTATTAATTGTCATAGCAAAGCAAAGGCTGATAGGAAATTATCTTCTTTGAAATTTGAGAGGCATGCCTGGATCTGATGGGATTAAATTCATCCGAGGGATGTAAACCTTCTCCCCAATATGATTGCCTGTAACAACAATTGCACCTATGACATTATTTCCCAACTCTTAAACAATTAGTCGTGTTCCATTGCACAGTCCTAAAGATTGATCGATGTTTCTAAGAAGCATGATTGGAACTACTTTTTTTCAAAATCAATTTGTGATTTGGAATTCCAGAACACTTAATTTCATTTAAGAATTCAGCAGTTAACCATTCAGCTTCAATTCCTACATCTTCACCTGTTATGCAATATGTGTCAGAGCTCAAATACTCTTTCTCTCCCCCGGGTATTTGAGAAAGAATAAAGTCATTTACCATTTCAACAACATCCAAAGTCGGGGCTAGTATGGCTCTGTCTTCAAAAAATTGAAAGTTCTTCATATTATCCAATAGATTTGGATAAGCGAAATCAACAATACTACGAAGAGGTTGGTAGGAGTGCAAAATCAGAATGTCTTCTGGGATTTCAACATCTGCTACTCCATCATTATCGACACCCAAATTCCCATCTCCAATTCTAATTATTCAATCTGCAAACTCTCTTAGCATTGGGTCAAGTGAAGAAGAACATGTTGTTTGCAATCTCATATTCTTACTCAAAGTAAGAACTTTACAATGAGACCATAACTTTGATGAGTTTATGGTTGCAAAAACAATGTCTTGTCTACTTGCTCTTGGAATAACAGGCAAAATTTGACGGAAATCTCCTCCAAGAACAACAGTTTTTCCACCAAAAGGCAATTCTGCAGAATTTGCATTAGAAAATCTCATAATGTCTCTAAGAGTACGATCAAAAGCCTCAAAAGCAAATTTATTTATCATGCATGCTTCATCCCATATGATGAGACTTGTTTGTTGAAGAAGCTCCGCTTTCAAACTGCCTTGTTTAATGTTACATGTTGATGATTCAGTAATGCTTAATGGAATTGAAAATCTAGAATGGGCTGTCCTCCCTCCAGGTAGAAGTAGGGAAGCAATGCCACTTGATGCAACATTAAGAATAATTTTTCCTTCCGCTCGAATTGCTGCTGACAATGTTTTCCATACAAAGGTTTTCCCGGTTCCACCATATCCATAGACAAAATAAAAACCTCCTTTCTCATTTCGTACAACATCCATTATTTCATTGAAGATCAATTTTTGGTCTTCATTGATAGTAGATAAGTACCTGTTAAGATCGTCAACCATTTTTTCTTTGTTGTAGTTCAATTCATCAACCAAGAAGCGATTTTCATATTCATTAACTGGACAGTTGAGGGGGAATGGCATAGAATGATATTCTTTCAAACTTCTTCCATTTGAATGAAGTAACTTCTCTATTTCAATTAAGCATAAGTTCTCCAAATCAGAACATGGAATGGAAAGATCTAAAGAAAAAAAATTATAAAATTACAGTATTAATGAAGTGAGCTTCATACAGTTTAAAAGAATATTAAATAAATATTTAACAAACACAAATTTCATATTAAGAGAACTTTAAATAAAGAAGGATTACATACCAGCATTGTTTAACAATTTCCTTCGTTCATACACAATTCCATCTGCTAAAAACTCCCATGTCTGATCCCAAACATATTCTGGCCTACTCATTGTGTTTGACACAAGTAAAATAACAAAAAGCTTCCTTAGATAATGCCCAGATGCCAATTCTGCAACCTCCTTTATACCATCAATGAATTCTCTATCATCAGATAACAACCCGAAAGCATAACACGCTTCTTCAAAAGTGTTATATGTATAATTGTCAACAGTCCTTAAACTTTCATAACTTGTACATCCTTTTTGAATTGTTAACAAAAGCCTCATATAGTATAACTCACCAGTTCCTGGTGGAATATATTGAAGCCTTCCTATTGATTGTCCTTGCTTTCTAGGAAACCATTCATGTATTTCTCTATTGTAAACAAAGCTGGAAGGATATTGAGCATAAGTTAAGTCCTTTCCTTGATCATATAACTTGTTAGCATCCATCCAAGCTTCAAACATTGTCTTCTGTTCCTTGTTTCTACGCACAACATCATCAATCCGTTCATGATCCTTGAAGATAACGAATTGATGATTTGGAAGATGGAAATTTAATCTTTGAACAGGAGGCCACTTATGATGGATATCAAATGCAAAAATCCTCCAAACAGCCTCACATACAGATAAGTAACGATAATCATAATAATTTTTTATCTCATCAACCACATTTGTGTTAGCAGTATTGCCTGCTTCTCCCGACACAGCAATAGTAACTCTATCAGGTCCTTTGTTGACATACTTGAAGAGGTATTTGATGGAATTAGATTTATTGCAATATTCCGGATTGATATGTGCTTGATACTTCATCAACAATTTAGCATTGTATGGAACAACAAACCTGTTATCCAATTCAATGTTCTTCTTCATAGTAGTTATTCTTGTATTTCTTCTTCTATAAATAGGATACCCATCTTCATCAAATGAAGTCTTTTCAACAAACTTCTTAGGATAAAACTTTGAACAGCTTCCTTCCTTCATACATGGAGATTCAGGATTTGATGTACCACAAGGTCCATGCATCATGAATGAAGTAACAGCTTCAAACAACCGAGGATATTTCAATTTTTTTGGTAACTCAGCAGATATAACCTTATCAATTAAATGGACATTTTGAAGCTTATCATCTGGATGCAACCACAATAGAATATGTGCATGAGGCAATCCTCTCTTTTGGAACTCAATTGTATACATTCCTAAAACAAATATAGAAGTTAAAATGAGTTAAATAATGACATAATAATATTTCAATTAACTGATAATTAGGTTTATTGATTAAGTATTAAATTAAAATGCATCACTTGTCAATATTAAAGATGATGAAAATTGTACTTTTACCTGCTATAACCTTGCCAAAAAAGTTTCCTTTCTTGAAATCAGTCATCATTTCGTCTAATTTCATTTGAAATACTCTACATGCAATATCTGGACGATCATCTGCTTTGAGGTCTTTTCTTGTGACAAATTCTTTGATTTCTAGCCATTGAGGATTACAGGTAAACGTAATAAATAAATCAGGATAACCAAACCTTTTACAAACAGTCATTGCATCTTGGCAATTATTGAACATATATCTCATCCCCCCGGTAAAAGACGATGGTAAAATTATTCGCTTTCCAGTAGTAGCTGGATCTGTTTCTCCCCTGCTAACAGCCTCTTCTAATCCATGAAGAATATCTGATCTAATTGTATGTTGGTTTAGTTTAACCCATTGAATTCTTTGGGCTTCAATCATTGTGTAAGCATCAACCAAAAACTGTTGAAATAATCTTCTACTGCATAAGATATTTCCATATTCAGAATCTCTCTCTTGAATTCTAAAAGCAATAAACTCCCGTAATGTGACTCTAACCCTCTTTAGCCTGTTACTATTCCTTATAGATTCTCTTATTGGGATGTCTTCTTGGTAACCATCTTCTCCATAAGGAAACAACAAAGGATATTGTAGAGGAATAAAAGATGTGTGTGTCTCATGAATTCTTTGCAACATTCCATTATTCTTTTGAACAATGACATCTCTTCCAATTTCTGAACTGTCAAAATCACCAACTATGAGAGCAGCTACTTCATCAATAGATGGAAGATTATAAGTTCTTGCATCTCGGGAACGATTTCTAAACAATCTGAGAGAGACATTTGCAGTTTGTTCTTGATCTATGAAATCTTTGACTCTTCTAAAAGTCTTAGCCAACACGTTGTGTTCATCGATCATGTCCTTTAAATCTTGTACTAATGAAACATCCAAATTGGCAGTCTTTTCACTTTTACTTAAAACGTACAAAAATCAATGTAAAGTCAGTTATAAAATTTTAAAATAAACAATTTATGCATAATAATAACATTGAAAAAGTAAAATCAAATTTAAAAAGAGAGTTGTAAAAATAACACACCTGAACAGATTCATTCTGTTTGAAATCTCATTTTGAGTGTCATGTATATAAAGTTGAGCAAACTTTGGCTGTTGACCCTGAATTGGAAGCAAGGATCCTATTCTGTGAAAATTTTGCCCATTAAGAATAAATTGTGGAGCTGCTGTGCCATTGTTTAAAGATGTTTCGACCTTTCCACCAATAGATGTGAAAGCAAACATGCTATTGTATTGTCTAATATTTTGAAGGAAGTGCGAACTCCTTGTATCAGTTCCATTCATTAAATTCCATAGTACGTGAGGAGGTTGTTTCAAAAGAGGAAGTTGAATCTTTCCTTTCATACAACAAATAGAAAATTCTGGGTTGTATGAATTCTTTGTTTTCTCCGATCTTTCTTGATACCAAACTGAAGCTCCACAAAAAATACAACGCAAAGTGAAATCCCCAAAATACAAACACTCTGTCACAAAGAAATGCAAGTATCATATTAAAATTTATAACTAATAAAGTAAAATACAAATACAAATTTTAATGAAGAACAAAAATGTACAAAATACCTTGTTGTTCACTTTGTTCAAACAAATCATTATTTAAATCACATCCTTCATTATCATTTGGAACTTCATGTTGATAAAGATCTATTATAAAACAAACAAATATTAATAAATTACATAATTTTGTAAAAAGTATGAATAAATCAAATAATAAAATAGGAAAAAAATTAAAGGCATAATATAAATTTATAAATACCTTCATGTTGTATATTTTGATATTGAACATCATTTAAATGGCTTCCTTCTATAATATTTTCAACTGAAAGGTAAGGTGGATTAAGATGTATTTAAAAATTAATTCAATTTTAATTAAAAAAAGTTTTTTGAAAAAATTAAGAAAAATTACGATCTATTGAAATACCTTCAACATTTGTTGTTTTTTCAACAGTATGTCTTCTAATCTCAATAGATTGATCTAAACCAATTAGTTTAATGGAATGAATAATTGAACTCCTTTGAATGATGCTTGCTTGATTTCAATGAATTTGATTGATCAATATGAACTGGAGTTTGAAGAGAACTATAAGGAGTAGGCTGAGATTGTAAACCACTTGATTGTGAATAATCTGAAACAAACCTTTATTATTATAAGATGTGACAATAGTGATAGGCTTTGAGTAAAAAATTTAAAATAATTGTAAATTTGTAATAATTTAAATAGATATGAATTCATACTTGAAGTAGTTACGTTTATAGTAATTACAAAGGAATTTGAAATATAAAATATAAGAAATGAGTAAGAAACATGCACGTAATAATTATTAGTATTATATAGAAGAGATCAACAAAATTAAAGAATTTAAATTTATAAATAATTACCATTTGTAATATCTGTTAATGGAAATATTTTGGTCGGCAATGTACTTGAAATTGATGGATTTGAAACTGGTGTCGAAAACCTGTTATCTATATACATCAACAATATGTTATTTATGGTAATAATTATCAATATGTGAATAAAAAAGAAAAAGTAATAGTATTAGTATTAGTATACTATGTTTTTGTTACATACCTTGAATGGAAGGTGTAGCCACAAAAGATGTCAACAATTTTGCTCGTTTATTGTTCTGGGAAGATAACTTCTGATCTTGACTCAAAAGCATATTTTCATTTAAGGCTACATTTTTTTTATAAATTGTGTTAATTGTCAGTTATTATCAAATACCTTATGTTAAATACAATATACATTATTTTAACATAAACAATGATCTGACATTTAAAATGAAATAAAATAATTAGAAATAAAACTTTATTGCATAAGATTAAAATAAATTATAAATATATTTATAATTTTTTTAAAATGTAATACATATTTATAACTTTTAAATATTAATTATAAACTTTTAAAAAATATAATTTCTTTGTAACAAACTTTCATATAATGTCATTCAACAATATTGATAGAATAATGAGGTAAAAATAAAAATTAAATTATAAATAAAAATAATTGAAATAAGTATTTATTTATACTTAAACTTGTTTAGTTTATGGTAGGCAAAATCAAACCTGAAATATAAAGTATAAGAAATAAGTAAGAAAAAAAAGTATTAATCATAACTATTGGTTAAATGAGATTTTTAAAAAATAAAAGAATATAAATTAAAAAATAATTAACATTTGTAATTTCGATAGTGGAAATCTTGTAAAAGGCAATGAAATTGAAATTAAATGGCGTAAAACAAATCTCGAAAAGCTGTTATCTATATACACCAACAATATCATATTTAAGGGAATAAGTATTAATATGAACATAGAGGAATAATTATATTATTATGAATATAATGTATCATTCTTACATACCTTGAAGGGATGATGTAGGCATAAAGGATTTGAAGAATCTTCCTTCTTTGTTGGTTTTTGATGAGCGATTCTCATTTTGACTCAAAATTAAGTTTTCGTTTGATACTACATTTGTAATAAAATTAGTTAATTATCAGTTATTACAAAATATGTTACGTTAAATAACATATAAATGCAAAGTGAATGATTAAAAAATTAAAAATGATTTGCATGTGGACATTCACGTGACAATTTGAATGAAAAATATATATTAAAAATACATTTTTATATTATAAAATTAGATTAATGTTGCAAAGACTCCTAGTAAATATATGGTGACAAAGTGAATTAAGTTAAATTTACTAAAAAATACATTTGTCAAGGAATACACTTTTAAAGTTACTTATAAATCCATTATCAATTTATTATAAATTTAAACTTAAAAAATAGAATTTCAGTTTATAATAAAAAATATAACTAACATAATATTAGTTATTTCCGTCTAAATTCATGGAATGGTATATTAGTTGAATATAACGGTTTGCATAATTTAACAGTTAATTAATTTATTTAGAACATAATGTGGAATTTAAATTAATGTCTTAGGTTCAAACGCAAGCATTAAGATGCATCAATGGAGATAGGATAGCAGAACAAAAATAGAGAAATGCTAGAATGCATTAGAAAATTACTAACTATATTAAGATAATGTTACCTGTTCTTGTCGGGATAGTTCTTTCCTGTTTTTGTAGTATATTTAACTTTCTTTGCAGCCTGGCTTGCTTGGAATCCATAGAAGACCTTGCAGTTCTCCTCTTCAATGCGTCAAAGTTTCAGAAATAATAGAAGAGAAATGAAAGGCTTTGTACAAAGAAATGTTGAAGACAACATTTATAACCAAATTAAAGAAAGTCAAGTTACATGCATGTCTTTTAGACTACCAACTGTATAATAATGAATAGGAAGCGTGAATTTGGTGAGTGGCAGACAACTTGATTTAATTCTTCGGATTGTGAAATGTGGAGATTTTAAATATATAAATTTTAATTGCAGTTATAGTATATAAAAAATGTCAACTGTTATACAAATCTTCAGCAAACTAAATAAATAACATTTGATAATAAATATCGTAACTATCAAAACAACTTTTATATACCAATATATTGAATGTATATGGAAATTGACAAAAGTATTAGAAATTACATATTTATAAACCAAAATATAAAAGTTATATTTATCAAGGCTCATCAGGTGTAGACAGTATCCAAAACAATAAAACTTCCTACGTTAAACCATTTCTTGTCTAAATTAAATACCACCCAACTACAACCTAGATTGCAGTACCCTTTGAAGATTAGTTGATATGAGCCCTAAGGAGATTCTCGTTTCCATCAACAACTTCAAAACTTAAATGATCTTATGGCTGCAAATTCAAATTAGTGCAAAATTTCTTCCATCCTTTATTTATCCTTGCCTCACTTGCCCTTCTTTTGGGGTGGTACAATCCACATGTCCACTTTCTACCATCATTTATCATGATGGCAACAGACTTCAGCCTAAGATTCAAGTATCTTTCAACAAAACCTGCAGGTAGGTGCTAGCAACAACAGTTAAAAAAAATTAAGAATCTATTTTCAAAAGAAACAACAATAATAATAATAAATATATACATATATAGTAAGATACCTGTCGTCCCTGAGAAATAGAATAAGGAGTTAGCCTTATTTGTTCTTTAACATTACGTGCTGCTGGAACCTAAGTTGAATTATGCATTGGAACCCCATGGAATGGATTGGTTTGTTCATATACTGAATCAACTTCAGCCTTTACATTTATTTCAACTTCATTATTCAGTTCAGTTTGGTCAGCAAAATTCATCCTAAAGTAGGATTCTCCAACATAATGCAGAATGACCTTAGCATGTAGATGCATATTTAAAAGGTCAACAAACTTACACCAACCATTAGTTAGCATCCCTCTTGTTTTACTTTCTGAATATCGGAGACGATAGATATCTCCATCAGGATCTTCAATAGTTGCATAATGTCCTAAGATGGAGCTAAACTCATTTGTGAAATTCAAAGGCAACAAACCATAACCCTAAAAGATTAAATTACTAACTGTTATTAATTTTGAAATTTCTATTATTATAATCCAAAAAACTTTTAAACAGTAAGTATCTTTGCATATTCATTAACAACCTCAACAGTTATAGGGAACCTTCTACGACGGGAAATCCATCCTCGAGGTGGCATATTCTCCTAAGAATGAGTTTTCAAACAATAAGTGAATAGAAAACTAAATAAAAACAACTGAACTAAATAGAAGACTAAATAAAACAATAGGCCTAATATATCACCTATTGACAGAAGATATATGCAATTCATGTCTGCAAATCAGGTTCCATCATGAACACAAGCGAAAACAAACATTTTAAATTGATGTGAAAGGGTTGTTCTAGTATTGTACTAAAGGACGAAAACAAAGATTGCATAACATGATTGAAGAAATCAGATGCCTAAAGTTATATGCATGAAACAAAACTGCAAAACAGAGTCTGAAAATTTTAAGAAAAAATAAAGAACATAACCAATTGGAATAATAAAAAAGAAGAAAATTTCAAAATTTAAGAACACAGACTGAAGGATTTGGTGTATGACTTTTCTAAACAATGAATAACCGGAAATTAGTCAAATAATATGAAAAGATGAACATTACCAATGTAATAATGTTTCGAAAAGGAAAATATATAACAATAAATCACAAACCCGTGGCTGAAAAATTGCAGAAACAGTAAATAACACGAATAATTGGAATAATTTTTTTAAAATCAGAATCTAAGAACACACAATGAAGGAGTTGTTGTAAGATTGGCTTTAATAATCAATATCCAAGAAATAATGAAATAATATGAAAAGATGGACATAAACAATGTAATAATATTTTGAAAAGAAAAAAAAATTCAGATTGATACTTTCTATTCATAATTTTAATAAATGTAAACATATTTCTAAAACAGTTATTCATTGTTACCCGTAGTACAATTTAAAAAAAAAAAGACATTGATACCTGAGACACAGCAAAGACGAAGATGGAAGTACCAGTTTGATTCGCAAGGAATAGATGAGTTTTTATGTAAACGAAAAGAAGAAAGCAGAGAATACAGGAAGATGAAGTACTCCTGTTAAATGGCTGTGATGGAGTCAACTTTTGAAACTTGGAAGGAGAAGAGTCTGGAAGATGGACGAAGATGAGTAAAATGCTTATGACTGATATGCCTTATGAAAGTAATAGGTTTATATTTTTTTATTGGATTGTTATTCTATTGAAACAAAAAGTAATAATAAAAATGGACCAGCCCAAGCTCTTTCCTCTCTGACCGTGTTTGTTCATTTTTTTTGTTTTCCATCCTAAAACTTAATTTCAGGGCTTGGTCCAATTTTATGATAAGTAAGTTTTTTTTTTAGAAATGAAAAAACAAAAACATTTCAGGAGTTTTTATTTAGAATAATAACATTTAACAATTTATTTTATGGTACTGTTGAAAAGTCTTCTAATGGGCGGTACTTATTCTCTTCTGACTCTTTTTTATTTTAAAAATAATAATTTAGATTTATAATTTATCTAATTTAAAACAAAAATTGATTTGCTAGGCTTATTATTATCCTGTGACCTTCTTAAAGTTGTTTTTGTTAATAGGATCTAAAAATAATATTTGTCTTTTTTTTTGTCATTACATTTGACATATTGACTTATATTAGTTTTGAGATTACATTATTTTTTTAGACGTGAGGAGACAAAGTTAATTATTGGAAGACTTGATAAGTCAAATAAGTAAAATATAACTCGTATAAATTAAGTTTAAATTGCACTACCGTGGAAAAAAATGGCAGTATAGTCCAATGACTTATACTTGAATAAAACTTGTAATTCATATTAAAGTATTACAAAATTATTTATAAATTGTATTGTGTAAATAACGTTACGAAAACTAATACAATGTTAATAAGTTATTAATTTATTTATGTAATAAATAATTTTAAATTCAATAAGTTGATGAAATATTAAATTGGATTGATATATAAGTCCAAAACCTTGAATTAATGTTAAAAGACCCAAAGTAAGTTATTCGGTGGCATGGGAAATTATGTGTATTCTAGAAATACTACTTAACTTACTGACTTGTTGCACATTAATAAATGGCCGAATACGTAATTTGATTGCAGTTAATGTAATTTGGATTTCTAGCAAAATAAAACTTAAATGATATTAACAGGAAATTAAGGTTAATATATTTGATGTTTAAACACAAAAGTAGGAACATTGAAATTTAGTACCTAAGGAAATTTGAAGTACGTTTAGAACAAAACATATCTAATTCCAAAAAACAACATCAAACTTAAAAAATTAAAACAAATAGCAAAGGACCCCAAAATGCTTCATTCTGCCTAAAAAAGAGCCATGCTACTTGGAATCTTCAATCCTTCTCTATTTTGACTTCTTTCAGCTTGGTACTTGACACATCACCATCAACGAAGGAAAAACTTTCTTGAAAACCTCTTTTTGCAGGAGTTACAATGGGAATAACATTTTCTGCTTGACTTCCTAGGCATAAATCAGCCTCAGTGAAATGTTCCATCAAGTCCTAAAAAAAATTAAAGTTAGGAGGAGGTAAACCATAGCAACACGGGACTGTAAAATACAATCAGAGTATGCTAAGGATGCATACCTTAGCAACACAGATCGAACATCTTGAAGTTCCATACTTGAAGATGTATCACCAAGGGATAAACCCACAGTCATGTCAGGCTTCAAACAGATTCAAGTGCCAAAAGAATAAAACAACTTATTTTGTTATAACTTGTATTATAAAAATAAAAAATTATCAATTAAGTACATGATTCATGTAAATAAAAGAAATCCACATGTGTATTTGACAAACCTCATTGGCAAAGAATGAATGACTAGACTGTTTGAATTTACCAATAATGTCATCATCAGAACAAATTTGTAAAACTTTGAAAGAAGGTTCAAATTCGGTGCTAACCTCAATTGACAACAACTTTAAAAAGGAATGTTTTCTGAATCAATTAGTTTGAAATTCAAGTGGGTGACCAATTGGACCTCCATTCTGCTTTGAGAATATACAAATGATAAATAAATTTGTAAATTCCATAACCATATTATCATAAAATAATTGGACAAATATAGTAGTTACCTTCTGAATACATTCAAGCATGTGAGAGCAAGACTTTTTCAAAATAATACATGCATCATGACCACAAATTTCAAATGTTGCACTATCGCTGTTATCGATCACTCTTAGCTTAATTCTGTATCTGAGTAAGTATATAGAATAAACATTAGTAAATAACAAAGGGAGGAGATATGAATTTGTAAACTAAAACCTAATAAACAAACCTTGGCACTACATTCACAATATGACACTGACAGAATTCACAGTAGTACATTCCAGAGTCTGGGGTGACCGCTTCATTGCATCTACATGCAGCATACCACCAGTCTGGTCCATTGTTGACACCCTTCACAGTAGCTAGCACTATGTATATTCCTTCCTAAAATTTAAATTAATAAAGTGTTATTATAATGTCAAATTTCACACTCAAGATGCAAAAAACCAAATTTTTTTTTGAAAAAAATATTTTTAGAACCACTAACATCTTTGCAATCCCTTAGCTGTTCAATTGACTTGCTAGAGGTCATGTTTAAAAAGTCATTCTGAACTGTATAATAAGGTGCATGACATTTGACAGGGCCCTAAAAAACAAATTGAATAGCAAAATCAGAATGAATGAGAATATGACAATATGATAAACTTCAAAATTAAAATTTGTACCAAAACCTCATAATTGAATTTTTTTTAAAAAAAGGAACATGAATATTGAGCATACCTGTGTACCAAACACAGAAGCATCAGACTGTCTGAATTTAGATATAATATTAGGTTCACAACAGATCTTGATAACCTTAAAAGAAGGCTCAAAATTCTTGCTAACTCTGTTTTAACTTCAACCTTGAAGAGGAATGATTTTTCAATCAAAAAGTGTTGAAACTCAGTCGGATGTTCAATAGGACCACCCTTCTGTTTCAAAATATGAAAATAAGAATTCAATAAATGAAAAATTTGAAAATAATAAAATAGTTTGTTTGAAAAAAAATTCAATTTCATACCTTTTGAATAGATTCCAGCAAGTCAGAACATGATTTTTTCGAAGGCTACACCATCACGATCCCACAAGACAAATGTAGCAGAATCAGTGTCATCAGAGACCACAACCTTGATTCTATATCTGATTAAAGATAAATAATCAGTTTAGGAAACAATTGTCGAAGGAATAATAATAAATTTAAATTTAGAATGTTGGAACTCACCTAGGAACAACATTGACAACATGGCAAAAACAACGTTCACAAGTAGTACATGCTTATTAGATGCAGGGTGATCGCTTTGTTGCATTTACATGCAACATACCACCAGTCAGGGTCATTGTTCACACTCTTAATAGTTCCAAAGACTATGTAAAGTCCATCCTACAATGAAATTAAATAACATTTAATTTATCTATAAATGTTAAAAAGTTTACAGAAATGCAAATATAAACTTGTGGGAATATAATAAAATATTAAACTGACATCTTTACAATCTTTTAATTCCTCAATGCATTTCCTAGGAGTCCCCCTTAGGAAGTCATCCTCAAGTGAGTAATAAGGAGCATTAGAAATAATGCTTAAAGTTTGTGAATTATCTTCATTTGAAGCTGGTAGGCTAGAACAAAAAACATAATCACTTGATAAGAAACAAAGCTAACAAATGTGTTATTACTTAGTCATTCAAAATGTAAAATTTAGTTTTAACATATAAGTTACCTCTTTTTGAATTCAATGACCTCTGGTATGTTAGGATTGAACAACAACCTAGTACCATACATGACATTCTGCAAAACAATTTTCCCTACAACCGAGTAGCATTTATTGAACAATAATGTTCAAATTTAATTAATGTTTAGTTTGAAATTAATGAAGCTATAAAAGACACAGTGAAAGAAACAAAATAAAACAAACATATGATTACTAAATATGATAATGAAATAAGAAAATGTTATTGTTATCACACTATCAGTGACCAATATGCTAGCTACAAACACAGACAACAAAAAGATTTTTCCATCAACATAAATATGAATTAGGAATGTAAGCCCCTTGCAGAGATAGTAATCATAAAAAGTAAAAGTTTTGAAGATAGTAAACCCTTAAAAGTCTTCACTCTAGCAAATTGAACAACAATCACAGGTTGATGGATATGACCATTAGCAATGAAAGTGTTGACCTCATCCACATAATCCCCAAAAAAGGGTAACCTCCAACTTTACACTGCATTAATAAAAAATACAATACCGATTAAGAAAAAACATATTACATAAGTCAAATTTGAAAGAAATCAGGGTATGGTTGGATGTGTACTACAAATAATTGAAGTTCTAAATGAATGGAATTTATAAATAATTTGGGTAGAAGTTTATACTAATAACAAATGTATATCCAGATAAGAGAGAACATAAACACATAAAAAATCATCATTTATTTATGACATTGTCATAAATAAGTAAGAAGATATCACATGAAACATGTATATGTACTATAACAAATAATTAAAGTAATAAAGAAATGGAATTACTAAAGACTTGATTCAAGGACAAAATGTCAAAGGACATCACCATCAACATCGAGCTCAATCACTATCATTTTAGTCCTCTTACCATCTTTGTCATATTCTTTTTCTCGTCCCAATTCTTTGTTAGAACACCTATAACATCTGAAAAAACAAAAATAATCATTACAATTGAATAGAAACAGAATCAAAGATAACATAACGACTCTGGTGTTAAACTTCATATTCTAATTACCTACTAAATAAGGGAAATCCCCACCACTCTGAAAAATATCATCAAATGGGACCAACTTATAGCCATACAGAGAAATAATCTCACTTTCAGATGGTCTTACAGTAGTTCTCAACTGGAAATTCAGACGATATTCATGTCTAGTAGTCCGAAAGTACCCAGTATTACCCCCAACCCCAAAGTAAGCAATTACATATACTTCCCCTTCAGAAAGTACGGGTTTGAACTTGTATATCAGAGTTTTCCGTACAGACGCATGCATGGTACATCCCTGTTTTTTGGAAATATTAGAAACATTTAACAAAATAATGTATAGAATGAATATTAGAATGCTATAATTGAAAAACAAAATACAAATTTACTCACAAATTCGTCCATGAAGACCATCTCAATACTGTTGATGGTTTGAGGGTTGTTGAAACTTGGAAGGTACCATAGTCGTACCACACGAACCTTAACCCTCCAACACTCCCTTACGGGAGTGATTTTTTCCAACGGATTAATCCGAGATGCCATGGATCAGATTAAACACAAAAGGTTATATGGAAGCAAAACTGATTTATGCAAAAGAAATATCCACAAACAATGATACTGATTAAACATGTAACTTTGACATCCGTAAATTAAGAATTTATAGGGAAGAAAGATAATGGGGAAGAGTTAGGGTTTCATACCTCTCCCAATTACTCCAGACACACTTTAAAAGCCAACTAACCGGATAATGAAGCAATTGGTCAATTGAAGTTGAGCATTGACGCATGCTACATTGTTGACAATGAAGAAGGCGCAAAGACGCGCATGCAAGAGGGAGTGGAGAAAGAAATTGGCTGTAGTGGTATAGAGAACAGAGAAAAAGAAAAGACAAACATGACATTCCCATTAAATTTGGGTCGTCTACAACTGTATCCAATAAATGTATAAATTTTCTGGGATTGAAAAAATAGAATGGAGGAAGTTTCAGAATTAAATTTGGAAATTTGAAGGAGAACCTTCACGAACCTGGATGAAGGCGTATGAAGCTACAACACAGGTCAATTAAGTTATGTCTATTAAGTAATAATGCTTTACAGCTGGATCCATTAGGTGTAGTAAATAATTTTTTAAAACATTTTTAATTCATGTTATTTTGAAAAAAACTTTCTATACATAGAAAGAATAAATGTTTGGAGGGAAAGTAAGTGTCTTGAATGATAGACATTTGTCAAAACTTTCCTTGAAAATACTCTGAATTATTTATAGTATATATATATATATATATATATATATAAATTATTAACCTCTACACCTTCATGTGAATGTTAACAATTTTTTCATTTTTTAACAAAAAAAATCAAAATTCTTTTTCATAAAATAACTTTGTATTAAAGATATTATAATAACTTAAAATGATCAAATTTAATTTTAAACATAATATAACATAGATTTTAATGATGAGAGAAAATTTGATTTTTCTTATCAAATAAAAAAAGATAAAAAAAAAATAACAACTTAATTATTTTATAAAAAATAAAAATTACGTAATCATGTAATTTTTATTTTTTATAAAACAATTAAATTTGTATACATAATTAAAAATTTTAATTGTTTTAAAAAAACAAAAATTTCTTAATTACATAATTTTTACTTTTATTAAATAATAAAATTTGTATATGTAATTAATTCATATGTAATTAAAAAGTTACCTAGTTAAAAGACGTTAAATATATATATTAATTGAATTGAATAATTAAGTTTACGTAGTAATCTCCAGTCCTATTTATATATTTCAAAACTTATATAATTTTTCTTCATAAAATACTAATTCATATATATAAAGTATTTTAATTCAATCATTAAATCTTAAACATAAAAAAGACGTTCTTAATCCAACGTTTTATACTTTTATATTATTAAAATTATAATGCTATTCAAATATTTGTAATATATAATATTTTGTAATTTTGAAAAATAATTAAATATATTATACAAAATTTTAAAAAATAATATAGATATATTATACTTACTTTAAAATATATACTACATCCATTACAAGTTTTTATGTATAATTAATTTTTATTTATATAAAATAATTAAATTAGTTACTTTTCACGTTTCTTATTTTTTTATTTAATAAAAAAATTGAAATTCTCTCTTCTTATTAATGTTAAGGTTTTTTTTTATTAAAGTTGATAATTTTAAATTATTAAAATATCCTAAAGACTAATTATTTTATGAAAAAGAATTTTAATTTTTTTTTGTCCAAAGTAAAAATGTAAAAATTGTTAACCTTCATATAAAGGTGTGGAAGTTAACAATCTCTTATAATGACACTTCAAAATAGGAGTCTCCTATCAAGGAAGTATAGACACGTCAAAATAGTTATCATATCCATGTTTGACACGCATCTGTATTGGATATTTCACGAACACTTTAGATATATTTCTAACCATATTTTACAGTTTTTTACTTTTACTTTTCAAGTTTTTATATCAATTTAAATGTGAATACCACAATAATTAAATAAATGATAAAATTTTATTATATATGCAATAACTAATGCTATATAACTTTTAAAACAGTGATTCTTTATTTTAATTTAAAAATTTTATTTTTATGTTAATTGTATACTAATTTTATATGTTAGTACTATAACAGTGTTGTGTCATATAATTATAAAAATTTGCCGTATTTTCGTGCCCCATGTCGCACCGTATCTGTGCTTCCTGGTCTCCTATCTACTGGCGTTAATTAGAAAAGTATGTTAACAGAGGTTCTCAACAAGAAGTAAGATGGGAAATTGAGAATAGGAGAATTATTGACGCTCTTGGAGACTCTTGGGTTCCTCCAACTCTCTGAACTTTAGCTATCAAACTGACAATCTTGAAGATATACTGATCTTTGCTTCGGAAGTTATGCATGGGGTCTTCCTTTACTCTTCGAAATTCTGAAGCATCTTAACAAGTTGTCAAGCTTGGTGAATGAAAATATTGATTTAGAATTACTTCCAACCTCACTTCAATCCTTGCTACGCTGAGATTGCGGTCTTTATCATCTGGTAAATGAAGGAAAGCCATGACAAAAATAAAATAAAATAAAATCAATGATGATGGATAATTGGACGCCAAATTTAAGTATACATCTAGCTTATTAAGTAGCATAACTAAGAAGAGCATGGACACTGATATGGGAATGGGTTACAATATATATTAATACAAACACTACAACACAATGAGAATTTAATATATCAATTTTTTTTGTTGTTGCAATATATCAACTTAAGAATACATTATTATATTTGACATCAGTGTTTGACACGTGACTTAAGTTTTTTTTTTTCACAGAAAAAAGATATTAGTGTGTCAATAGTATACTTGGTGAATGGATAGGAGAAAATACTTGCAAGCTGTTGGGAGGCTATAAGTTGTTTGGTTGAATTGTGTTTTTCTATTTCTACCCCTCATCTATACTATCCTCTATTATATAATGGGATTCCTCAATTTAATATCTAATTTTTGTTTTTTTTAACTACTATTATTAATTATTTATTTAAAATTTAAAGATAAATAAATAAATAAAATTATAAAAAATATCACTCTCCAGCTACAACTAGAAATACTCTTTAACCATATATATATATATATATATATATTTTTAGTAAAAATTTTATTATATATTTATAATTAAGTTTAAACACACTTCATTATTATTATTTTTTGTTATGATAAAGACTAGATTGACAAGCATGTTGAACAAGTCAATACACTAGTCTTTGAAAAATTCTTCTATACATACAATTCTAATAGATCATATTTATACATACATATAAAAATAAATCTCATCTCATATTTTATTATTTATATATATGTGTGTTGTAAATATGATATGAGACTTATTTTTATATGTGTGTATAAATATAATGTGTTAAAATTGTATCTATGCAAAAATTACTCCTAGTCTTCGCAGGAAGGTGGATCAGAATACCTACAAGTCTATTGTTGATCGCGTTCATCAAAAATTGAATAGGTGGAAAGCTAGTTCCTTGTCCTTGGCAGGTAGGATTACCCTCGCTCAGTCTGCTATTGCAACCATTCCTACTTACTTCATGCAAACTGAATCTTCATAATAAATTAGGTTCAGACAAGAATCCGGATTGGCCTACTTTTTTTGCCACTGCTTGTTCTTTTCTTTGGCAACATCGTAATAAGGTTATTTTTTAAAATGCTAACCCATCCTCTGTTGGGTTTCGTAGTAATATATATTAAGGCTCTTGCTTTGAATTATCTCCATGTTCTTGACATGCAGCAAAAGGCTAAGCTTGGTTCTGTGACTTATATTACCCGTAGTGTTGCCTGATCCCCTTCCATTGGTGGTTGGGTTAAAATTAAAGTTGATGGATCAACTCTTAACACTAGACTTCAAGCTTCTTGTGGTTGTATTATTCGCAATGAGATTGGTGGTTTAATTTGTTGATGGATTTATGGCCAATCTTGGCTCCTGTTTGATTACCATAGCTGAATTATGGGGTATTCTTTATGGTTTGAAGCTTGCCTATCCTCAAGGATGTAGGAAAATCATTTTGGAATTTGATTCTAAAGTTGTTGTAGGGCTGCTATCATCTCCTCAAGATAGTTGGCATCCTTGTATTTCTATGATTAATCAGATCCATGCTATGTGTCGCCGTGATTGGGAAGTTCACATTCTTCATATCTATCTGGAATCTAACAGATGTGCTGATGCTCTTGTCAGTCAAGCTCATTCAATCCCGCTGGGTGTTCAATTTTTTAATCACCCTCCCCCTTGTTTATCTATTTTGCTTGTTAATGATGCAAGGTGTTGCCCTAGATAGGGTAGTTCCTAGCTAGTTTGTTTTTGTTTGGGTGTTTGTCCCGATGTTAAAAATTGTTATTAATTTGATTTGGATGTTGGTGGTTGAATGTTTAAGTATTTATTAAACCTTCCATTTGGGTTGTTGGTTTATGCAAAAATTGCGTATCAATATCAATGATAAATACACATATAATGTAGAGGGGAAAAATTATAGGATCTCAAGGAAAAGAATAATAGTTATGAAAATTAAATAAGACATTTAATTATAAGACTCTTTTTCAGCCAATAGTAAAGTTAGATTCTTTTTATTCACCCAAAAGTGATTAATCGTAATAAAAATAGATTACAATCCCAAATGAATTACTTTTTTTGTTTATTTATTTTTTACTAGATGTAAATAACTAAAATTTTGTTAAACTAGTCAAAAGAAAATAATGCAATATATATGTTAAGAAATTATCCTAAACCAAGCACAACTTAAAGATTTTTTTCAAGTGAACTTGTTTATAAAATGAATAAGTAAAAAGGTATTCACATTTAAATTATTTAGTAGGTTAAGATCATGATATACTTTAAATTAAATTAAGAATTAGTATATTATTATTTGTTTATTTTTTATATACAAGTTTACTTTAAAAATTTTTTTAGGATTAGGATCTTCTCCTGCCAGTTAAGTGGCACTGACCACGAATTTGAATTATTTTTTTTTCTTAGCATGCGGTTACTACCTTGGTAGTTCTTTTGAGTACTGTTTTATGTCAAAGTTGAAATCCAATGTTTATTAAAAAAAAAATTGAAACCCGGTTAAGCCACCATCCTCTTTCCCACACCATATCACATAAATCTCTTATAAGGAAAAAAAAAAAATCTAAGTGCCACCAACAACAAAACCAATTAATAGAACATATTAATGCATCTAAACCCTAAACCAACACTGAAATACCCTAACTACCACATTGAAAGAGACTTTCCCAAGTCAATAATACCTCCATATATATATATTGAATATATATAGTCTACTTCATCACCAACTTTGATAATCAATAGTCATTACCCGCATGAAATTATTGACCACCACTGCCGACACCACCAATATCACCCGGCCCGCCATTAATTAACTTCTTAATAATATTCTTCATCGCAACTATATATGCCCATGATTGATCGATGTTCACAATATGAGAAAATGAGTGGTAATTGATTATTATTTTTTTAATAAATCAACCTATCTAAGTCAAACATGCAATGTATATAACGATCTTGGGTCATATATAATATCAGTTCAACGTGTCCATATCAAAAATCAAGTACTCTGTTGAAGTGTAAACCTCCTTCTAAAGTCTAAAGTTGATGTTAACTAAAGAAAAACTGTTATATCACTAATAAATTTATCGTAATCAACTCTTCTTCATAAGGTTAGGCGCATTTGAAAAAGTAACATATACTTGTTATACAATCATTTATGTATGAGTAAATACTATGTACACTCTATTTGGGATCAAAGCGAACTCACATGATACCTCCTTTTTTTTTGGGGTAACAAATGGGGGCTCAGGCCCAACGAACTGACATGATACCTCTGTAAGTATAATATACGTGATCCCAAAAAAAAAAAAAACTCACTTGAACGTTTTTTTAAACAAATAACAGTAAAGGTGTTCAGTGGATAGGATCAACCCGTGAACTCATGGGTTTCGACTCAAACTAATTTATAAAATACGGGTTGGGTTGAGTTCATAAATTGAGTTGAGATGAAAAATATTTCAATCTACAGTGTATTGATCGGGTAATGAGTTAGAACATGTCTAATCTGCACAAACTCGACTCATTCACACATTTTTTTTAAAAAAAGTCATTCAAATGATAAAAAGTATAAAAAAATAGAGAGTAAAATCAATAATTATGTAAATACATATGATATACGTGATGACACTGACTTCTATTAATTAGACTAATTTGTTGTTTTTGAGTTATGAGTAACTTTGTTTAGTTTATTCCAGACTTAGTAAGACTTAATAGTTATTAATTTGTTATGTACTTATTAACTTGTGATATTTAATTTATTTAAGATTGAAACTTATTATGCTTGAGTAAAGTCGATTGAGACTTATGATGTTAATTTGTTAGATTTTGTATTTTGATTTTTTTTTGAGAATTTTCTTTAAAAAAAATACGTCAGACCCACGAATTCGACTCAACTAAATTCACTCTTGAGCGGGTCAAGTTGAGCGAAAAAATCTCCTCAATCAAACTCAACCCAACTCAACTCAACTCATTGTTCTAATGAGCAAGTCAAGTCCAAAGACATTATTAAACTCATCCAACAAACACTCCTAAATAGCAGTATGGATTATTTCACACTAGATAATCGTTATGTTATGCATACTTATGATTTCCCTTCATGTATGTATAAACCATTCAATTTTTTAATACTATCTTGTATAAATTAAAATAAAAGTTAATAATAAATAAGTTATTAGCTATGCATAAAAATTTTACTCTAAAATAGAGAGTGTCTCTTTTAGATAAGGTAGTGTTACTTACAAACGGGTAGTTTACATTGCTTCATCTTAATTAGTTGAAAAGAATTGAAGGGGAAGGGGGGCACTTAAACTCGGTATGTGTGGGCACGCAATTGTGAGCAATTGTATTTGTAAGTAGGGAGTTGTGCAAGTACGAACGATTTCTTTCTGAAACGAGCCAAATCGATCCATTCCCATCTTCCTACTGAAAAGGATAAGCACGAGCACGAGGGAAACAAAAGTGGATTGAATTCAAGTTCACCTAGTGCCAAAGTCCTTTTCCTTGGAATTGGAGTTGGAGGGTATGGTAGCTAGACTCAAGTTAAGATCAACATCACCATCAAGATTCTGTAATTCAATTCTGGGCGTGCCTGCACCAGTTGGAGTTGGTTGTGGGTCCCGTGCACTTGGGATTATAGGATAATGATGAACAAAGGGTCGTGATGATCCTGGTGCATACATGATAGGATAATTAGGGGAAGGTACTATGAACCGTTGATGATGTGGAAGAAGGTACTGGAACTGTGCTAGCGTGGCTTTTTGGCGTTCTTTCTTGTGCGCATTTTGGTGGCCACCCAGTGCTTGAAAATTCGCAAATTCTCGGCAACAGAAATGGCATTTGAGTCTCTTGTTGCCACATGGAATGGCCTTCCCTGGAGTTAATGGGAAACCGAATAGCTTCAACGTTGTTGAGGAAGAAGAAGAAGAAGCAGCAGCTTCTCCCTCAGAGTTTTGAAGGCTAGGGTTTTCTGATGCACTCATGCTTATGATTTGCAGGTTGAGTGCTTAGTGTTAAGGGGGATATTCTCTGACTATGTGCACTGATTTTTATAGCAAATTAGTGTTTGATGTCCATTCATGTCTGTATAAAATTTATTTTTTATCAAGAAACAGAAGAAATTGAAAAAAAAAAAAAAACTACTTCCTAATATTGTATACAAGTTATCACGTTGGATCTATCTAAGATTTTTAAATCAATATTATATTAAATGTTGGGATGGACCAAAATTAACTTAGTAAGCTGGAAAAAAAAAAAAGAATACAACTTGTTAGATATAATTACTCAACAATTGAGTTATTCGAAATTTGAACTTTGATGTTCTCTAATGAAGAAATACGAATAATATTTAGGTAGATTTTATTTATCTAATTGTATGAACTAAATAAATTAATATTTAATAATTTAATACTTTTTTGTATCACATAATTATTTTATATTAAAAAAATAATATGTCACTTATATAGACAAGATCAACACAAGTATTTCTTAAGAGTACAACTTGTTTACTGCTGTATTTAATCCTTGCTAAATATAATTATATAAATAAAAGAATATACTGTATAAAAACATTTAAAAAGTAGAATAAAATGTAAAATCATTATATTGTATGTATGTATATTTGTATGTAAAAGTTTTAATGTGATACTGCATACGTTCAAAGAAAATCTAATTGTGCATAAATGAGTGTGAATTTTTATTTTTTATGTGTAGTACTGTTATTTATATAACATTAATTATAAATCTACTTTTTAGATTTGTAGTTAATAACTTAAAGTTTCAAAAGAGATAATTCTTGACACAACATAAAATAAATATGAAAAACTTCTGCAAAAGAAAAACACACATTTCTTGTCTATGTAATTTGATAATTCAACACAGTATATTGTTTCACACTTGTAAAAATCTTATGGTACAAATTCATGGATTTGTATATCTCTTTTAGAGAGATTTTATGTATACAATATCCTTTGGAACATAAAAAAATTAAGAAAAAAATGTTGATACGAATTAGCATTAAATCTGAATAAATATAATCGTACACAATAAAATAAATGGTGTGAGATAAAGGAAATGTGTGTAGAATCACACTATCTAAAAGATTTGTCTCTAAACTTTAAATAATAATAACAACTTCTCCCCCTAGCTACAATTTGCCTTGTCGAAGGATATAGATCTTCTCCTTTTACACTATCAAGACAGGGTTTTGTTAGAAAGAAAAATACGTAAATTAACTTTGTATAAGATTTATGGGTCTTTATATAATTAATGATGAATTCTTTCATAATAAAATTTGTATTTTTTTCGCATAACATAATTATATCCCATTAGTTATTAAATGGAGAGGATTCAAATCCCTTATCGAAGATGGGGACCTTTGGATCATGTTGTCTTTACAAAGTTTACAGCAATTCAAGCTAAACCGATTTGCTTCTTTTGGTGCTCTAAGTAAAGAAAAGGCGGATAAATATTAAAGGTGTTGGATTTGGAATCTATAAGAATCATAAGAAAATCTACCTATTTTCAATATTGGTCCCATCAAAATGTAGTACTTACATATATATAGACAAGCGGACACCTCGGTCATTATGGAATTTATGATACATATATAATGATATACTATCATCCTTAGTGTATTTTGAATCGTATTGACAATATCTTCTAATTAAAGTTATGTCATGATATGCTCACTGTTTCCGGACCCACTTCCAACTTGAAAAATTGGGAACTCATTCTCTAGCCGGTCTAGTTTGATTTGAAAAATTGTTGGCTAGATGATCATTTCGTGTGAATCGGTCACAATTTGATTAGTTGAGTTAGTCTCTTTTATCTCGTCAAAAAATTAGTCTCTTTTAAAAAATAAAAATTAATTTAAAATTTTTATTACTAAAACACATTGTTAATTTGATTTTCAATTTATAATCAAAATTCAATATTTCTCCTATTAACTTCTCTAATGGGACAAATTAATTTAAATTTTTTTTTACTAAAACACATTGTTAATTTGGTTGTTAATTTATTATTAAAATTTAATATTTCCCAATTAACTTCTTCAATATCAGACAAATATGAGTATGAATTATAACAATTGTTTGCCTCCTATTTATAATAAGGAGCTTTACATTTCCTTTATTATTTATTCGTTGTGAGACTGCTATAAAATGAAAAATTTTACCTCTTTCATTTTTTTTACTAGATGTCAGACTGCCATATATTAGAGAAAAATACTAGTTAGCTTAATACTTATCAATTTGACAATATTTGTTATAACTACATTTCAATAATTTTTTCACATATTTTATTTACATATCTGTATATTATTTTTCTTACATGTTATTATATATTTTTATATAATCTATATATATGTAAAAAATTCAGCTCAACTTCATTTGAACCTCAAAATATTAAACCTCTTCTTTTACTATTTTGATGGCCGGTTTAGTTTTGAAAACATTGTAATGAATAATAAAAATAAATAAATAACTAGAAAATGCAATAATTTAACACCCTATCCACTTGTGTGTGTCTCTATATATATATATATATATATATATATATATATATATATATATATATATATATATATAAAAGTTTAATTAATGAGAGATTATTCTATTTCAAGGTTAGAGTATTACATGAGACTCAACAACGGTTTATAGTGATATTTAGAGATAACTTACTAATAATATTATATATGAAACATATAAAGCTGAAGCTTAACTTGAACTTTGGCTTCTTAACACATTGTGACTTTTATTATTCAACTAATAAAAATATATAATTTGGCAATTAAGAGTATAAATTAAAATAAGACTCAAATTCAAAAATATCAAAATATTTTTTATTAATTAATTACAAATTATTTATACATATTCATTAAGAATAGGTCAGTAGTGAACAATTTGAATACTTTAAAAAATGTCATAAGAATAAACCTTGGTTAGCCATTGTGACAAGCTCATGTCATAAGTTCATTTAGTTACACAGGTCTACACAACCCGTTTAATTTAATTGCGAGTTGGCTTGCAAACTATTAACAATTTTTTTTTTAAAAAAAAAAACCATAAACTTCACGAATCATAATAAGCTCAAATCCTAAGTCTAATTTATTAGTAATGACTTATCCAAATCCAATAATCTTCAACAAAAACCCTAAGCTTAAAATAAGTTATAATAAAATAAATTCAAAAGAAAACAAATCACACAAATAAAAAATAAAAAATTCAACAGGTTAACAAGGTGACCAATGAATATATAAATTAAAATAGGTCAAGCCTAAGTTGCAAAAATAAAGATCTATTTATTAATCGACTCAACTTCACCTGACTTATTTAAGGTTAGTTGATAAAAAATCAATCGTAATTGACTCGTATACCCAACTATTAATTTGACAACTAATTCAGTTTTTACTCAAGGTACCAAGCGTTTGCACGACTCAAATAGGCCAGTTTGATTGAATCACAAAATTTGATTAAAAAACAATTTAATTCTTTTAATAAAACCGATCAAAATGATTAGGTCACAAATATTTGCTAAACCGATCATGCTTATCTGTTAGGTCCTATATATATATATATATATATATATATATATATATATATATATATATATATATATATATATATATATATATATTATATATAATATATATATATATATATATATATATATATATTAACTATTCAATAATATATAAATAATTAAAATTAAAAATTATTTAAAAATTATATGATCACTTATAAAAATTATATATATATATTTATATTTTAATTTTAACTATTCATATAAAATTTAATAATTAAAATTTATTTATCTTATACTTTATAATAAATATTTGTCTTATTAAATACGTTTCTATATATATATACATTAGCGAGAAGTATATCTCTTAAAAGGTGACATTGCTATTTGGAGAAATATTGCAATGATTCCACTTGAGTTATTAATAACGACAAATAGGCCAATCCGAGCTGAGGATGTACAAAACCTGAAAGGATTTAGCACTATGAAGCAAATCTAGATGGCCATGTGGGGGACGCACTTTTATTGAAACGCCCATGGTATGGGAGAAAGGCAACACAATTGTATAATCGAATTTTATTGGAAGAGTTTTGTTTTCTATGGGGGAAGTATTTTACTTGAAAATTATGTAAAAAAATTTATATCGATAAATAGGGAAATTAGAAAATTTATCATCTTTTGTTTTTAGATAAATTAAAAAATAAATAAATAATACAATATTTTTTAAAAAATAGTCTATAAATCTCACATCCTATAGGATAAATGAGTATTGTGCATAAAAGGAGTCCTATTAGAAACAGACAAAATGTCATTTATGAAAAAGAAATAAAGTAGTCAATCACATGAATCCAAAATACCGATAATAGTTGGGGAAAGTGTTGAGATGCACTCATCTTGTACGAAAAATTGAATAGGACAAGAAGAGCATGCTAGAGAAGTTAAAACGAGTAGCCACAGTTCGACCAGTTTATACATGTTCAGGGTCACCAATAAATAGAGCTGTGAAAGTGGGTTTTAACCTGTAAATCAATTCATTTAATCCGTACAAAATGTAAGATTGGTTTGTTAAAATAATGAAAATGTAGGGTGAAAATGCAGTTCCTTTCTGGGAATTCACCGCAAGAGCCAAGAGGCCATGTCACCATTGGCAACCCTACATTCACGCTTTCCACAACCGTGTTCCAGCCACAGTGAGTCACCAATCCACCAGTGGCCTTGTTCTCCAATGTCAATAGCTGTGGTGCCCAACCCCATATTAGATAACCTTTGTTGCTTGCTTTAATTCTCTTCTCAAATTCTTCCAAAAAACCACCCCCATCTCCACCTTCATCATTCTTCCGAACCACCCAAATGAAATAATGAACGGAAGCTTCGAGGGCGTTTGCTATTTCACAAAACTCACATAGAGCACAGATCTCTGTGGCTTGGAGTTAAGCCACTTAAGCCACCCTTCTTGTTCTTGTTCTGCTTTGGCATGCCCTCTTGCAGTGTTATCTGATCATTATTTTCTGATTTTTTTTTAATTTTTCTCTGTTTTTTTATTAAATTTAGGTGGATCAACCCGTTTAATTTACTAACTCATCTAAATTGAATCAGATCGATTAAAGTTTAACTCATCACCAAAGTGAACTAATTCGACTCAATTCACTTTATGAACAACTTATAGCGAACAAGCTCAATTAGCTCAATTTGACAATGCACTCCACTAATAAATAAGTTGAGGTAAGATGGGTCAAATCATTTTTTTGTTAAATAAGTTGGACATACCAACTTATCCCACTTATAATAGATTAGTATGTTAGACAAGTTAATATATTTAAAATTAAATATAAAAAAATAATGAGTTGACATATTATAAATATTTTTAATTCTATTATTCGTTTAATTTTTATATGTTTAATTTTTTTAATTTATTTATAAATTCATTATATATCTCACAAAAATGTTATAATCGTATACAAAATAATTTGATATTTCTTTTACATTAATATATGATATAAATATAATGTAAATATAAAAATTAAACACAAAATATTTTCTCTCTTGAAATGAGCTTTATCAAGCCAAACTCGTTTTTACATCTTTGGAGCGGCGATTCTTTCTAGAGGCTGACTATGTGTATTGTGTTTATATTGTTGGTTTTATGCTATTTGAGAGTATATTAAAAATTATAATTTAATTTAATTGTATAAAAAAGATATAGAATTTAATTTTAACTTTAATTTACAATTATTGTAAAATTTATTATTTAACTATGCATTATTGTTAAAAAAATTTAAAATAATTATTATCATAATTTAATTATTTTACTAATGTAGTAATATATAATCAAATAATTGTGTAAAAATATCTATGATTGGGTAATTAATTAATTTATATACATCAAAAAAGTGTTTATGTACATACAAATAATTAATTTTTGTATAAATATATTATCTCAGTAAACATTATCCTTTATAACCAATGAACTAGTAATTTAATTGGCACTGACTCAAGTTTTGGGTGTGCTGATAATGTGACTTATAAGTTTTGTCTTCCACCAAGTTACGTATCTCCTCCCCTACCCAACGCTTATACTGCCCTATCTTGATTACTAGAGTTCAAAACTTAGGGCAGTACCAAATTAAGAAAATTAATTCTCTAAAATGCATTAAATCAATATGCAAAGTACGCTCTTGAGGTCGCTTGAAGAAGAATCAAACTTAATTTCAGGTTAACACGAAAGCTAATCCCAAATACAATTAAAAATGCTTACATTTTCAATATAAATAAAAAAATGATTGCCCCGTTTAATATCAAATAAAAATGCCCTCAATTGTATTTTACACCATAAAAGATGTTTGCTAACTCAGTTAATAAAAATTTTTATAACTAATTGTATGGTACTAGAATTAAATCATGCCTTATCCTGTCACATCAATAAAAAATTTTTTAAGTAAACACGATCTATTATGTTATTATTTAAACGTTTAAATTATTATTTAATACGTATAAAAATATTATTAATAATTAGTATAATTTTATAATAATTTTTATTATCTTATACATATTAAATAATAATTTAAATATTAATAAAAATAATAATAATTTAAATACTTATAATAAATTATATTTACATAAAAATTACTCCATAAATAAAGCTCAACGTGACATTTCCCTCCTCAAATATAACGTGTTTATTGGTCAAGATGTGTAAATTAATAAATTTGTAAAATTTCTCGATAATCCATTGTGGAAGGACAAAAAAAAAAAACTGTCTTCATTGCAACCTTTTATCTTTAAATTTGGGGGAGGTGATGAGGGGACAGAAAAAATTTGCCGACAGCTGATTTAGGAAATGGGGTTAACTATGCCAATTACCTTCAAAAGAGAATCTAGAAAAAAACGACTCTTTATTTAATTTTTGATTAAAAAAAATGACACTTTAACAATGATGGTGAATTGACTTAAATAAATGTAAATGAGTTTAAACGGATAATATTCTTTGTTATTATTAATTTGTAGAGATAAAAAAATAGGAGAAAAAAATTATACTCTGAATATCTTAATACTAAATCTACATAAATGTTGTTAAAAATAAAAAATAATATTATATGAATATATTTATATATCAAATTACGTAAGTATCGTTAAAAAATAAAAAATAATATTATATAAATTTTATTTTTTATTATTATAAATTTATTAATTTATTTATATATAAAATAAAAATTATACAATAAAAAAATATACAAATATATCTATATTAAATAAAAAAAAATTTCCAAAATAGATTAGGACATGTGTCCCATGTCCGTCCCTGGCTAGATCTGTTTTCGTGCATATATATTGGAGGATAATGCCAACGAGATAAAGGAGCGCAAATTGATAGATGTATATATCAAAGATATAATATACATATTTAATATATAATATAATGTTAATCGTTTGTATGTATATGTTTTACTATATTTTAGTACTCAACTCAAATTATTCTTTATCATTAAAAAAAAAACTCGAATTCTTGTTTGATTTAATCAGTTGAGCCCACGTAAAGTAATGCAATACCGATTTTTATTTTTTTTCTCCTTTTTTTCACTAAT
Source organism: Ormosia emarginata (assembly GCA_029884605.1). Taxonomy (NCBI): domain Eukaryota; kingdom Viridiplantae; phylum Streptophyta; class Magnoliopsida; order Fabales; family Fabaceae; genus Ormosia; species Ormosia emarginata. The sequence goes on along the minus strand of JAQQTP010000059.1, from coordinate 22,624,533 downwards.
TTTGGTCCTATATAAAAAGACAAATATAATCAAATCAATAAAATTGCTACGATATAATAGAGTGGATTAATAATTTAAAATTTATTTTATAATGTTAGTCGATAATATTATATATTTTGAGGGTACATGATCAGTATTTTATATAATATTATTACCATTTAAAATTTTTGTTTTAAATTCATGAAACTTATTTAACATCTAATTGGATGGGTACATTTATATCCATTGCTTATGCATCTCTTTGGAAGGGCTACTCTTAAGCATGATCTCGTCTGAGAGATTATTATTTTTTGTCTAACCTTTATTTAGTAAAAATAAAAATATTTTTCATAAGTTAAAATTTCAACATAGATATTTCTTGAATTTATGAAATCTGATATTTTTTTTAAATGAAATTTCTTTCCATACAAACCCAACAATACTTTTTTGTTTGTGGGTTAAAAACCCAACAATACTTTAAGCAGTGGAAATCTTTAATCACATTATTAATCGTTACAATCTTCTTCTTGTACTTTATTTTTTGGGGTTATGATCCTCTTATTGTACTAAAAGGCATATTAGTAACTCATAAAAGTAGCTCAAGTCATAATTCAACTGTCACGTCTTCTATAATAAAATAATTATTTTTTTTATGTATTTATTATTATTATTAATATTATTATTATTATTATTATTTATTATTATTATTTTTTTTATTATTATTATTACATTACATTACAAGTACTTGTGCCTGAATAATGAAGGAGGAATGTGACTTAATAGAAGATCAATCTTCCGACATTAACATAACACCCAAATCTTAATAATTTGGACAAGTAACAATTGAATTACAAACTCATTGGCTTTCTTTAGCTTAGTGTCACTCTTATTATTTTGACTTGATGGAATAAAATAATAAATAAGAAAAATAAGCTGTATATTATATAATCATCCTCTTAATTACGTCCAAAGCATGGCATATCAAGCACTGTAATAAAAGCATACTAAAACTATGGTGCAATGATAATGTGTGAGAGGTTCGATTTTTTACTAGGTTTTGTTTTCCTTTCTATGCTTGTAACTTTAATATTGTTTTTTGTTTCGTTTTTTTTTTTTTTCTAAAAAGTCTTCGAAGTCCTCATTGAAAAGGGCAACAACGCTGTCCCACCAAAGACAATTCATCCACTTATATAGCGTTTGACACTTTTGAGTCTGAGTTACTACTACACGACAACATTATCTTTTTCAACGGCCTTCTAGTATTGAAGGAAGCTATCGCACAATCCACGTTCAGTGTACAAGTAAGTAATGGCCCATATACAGGAAAAAACCTAAAGTGCTCCTAGAGAATTATTTTGGGAAATTTAATAATTATTTAATTTTAATTTAATAATATTTTATTTTTTAATTTAATAATACATATTATTATAAAATATCACATATTATAATTTTATTAAATTAATATAATATTTTTAGAATATATAAGAACCTCTCTATATATAGAACATGTTAATTTTCAAATCATTTTGTGGTTGAAGACTTTGGAAGTTGATCGAGGCATCCATCCATCCATCCGTAGAGGTCAGGGTCAAGTTGGGACACGATTGGTTGCTATAAAACGACGAAACACACTAAGAGTGAAATATAGAGAAGTTGGTAGGGGACGGCTATCCCAAGAAAGAGAGTAATATCACGTCAAAAAATAAAAAAAATGTGTGACTGATATAAGATTCCATGTTCCATCAAATCCTAGTATACCTGATACCGATGTCATGGTAATTTTGTCTCACACTAGCATTTAGAGTTTTAAAAATATTAACAACATATTCTTTTATATATTTTTTTTAATATTTATTTTATCATTAATCAAAAAATAAGTGATGTTAACATTTTTTTTATAATAATTTTTTAAAATATATAAAATAAATCAATAACAAAATAAATATTAAAAAATCTAAAAAATATATGTTATTAAACTTATTCTTGGAATTTAAACTAGTTCCTAACTTCCCATGTGCATATAGATAAAACATCTCAGATATATCAATACAGAGTGCGACAGCACAGCACCGTGCACGTACCACATTTTCCTCCTTACATGTGACATATAAAATATGCAAACGGCAAATCAACAATCAAGGAGGTACAGCACTAGGCACTAGCATAAAAAAGAAGAACCTGAAGGAGAGAAGTTGGGGTCGTGAGACCCAATCCACGTAGGGGGCACAAATAATCCTTGCGAGTATAGCTTTGGCAATCCTATGATCAGCTGCCATGGTTGGCCCCTCACATGTGCCACCAAAACATCCATGAAAAAGAGAATTTGTTGCTCTTGCCTTTGAAATATAATTAAAGTGGGCATTCAGCAATGATGCAAAACTTATATTTAACTACTTTATTCTGAATATCAACCAACTAATTTTGAGTAGTTGAGACTTGAGGTATGATCTAAAACTAATAATTAATAATCACACACTTAGTGGTTTAAGGTCTTTTAGATATGATTCCTCATGTGTTATTTTTCTTAACATACTTTTCTTCCTATGGTATATCTATATATAAGATGGGTAGAAACTTAATTTTTACATATATTTAGCTAATTTAATTTTTAGTGCATGAAAACCAATAGGAACTTTAAGCCTCTTCCTTTGAAAACAAAATGGGGAGGAAAAGATTAAAAGAAAAAGAAAAAGGGGAATGAACAAACTCTCTTCTTTGGATATAAGATGAATTAGAGGAATGAAAATAAAAATAAAATTTAAAATAATACTCTTCTATAATTTGGTTCTCTATTGAAATGACATTTTATTAAGAAATATCAGGTAATTTAAAATACTACATAGAACAATGTTTTTCTTTCCTCTTTTTTTTTTTTTCATTTTCCACTTATTTTTAAAGACATTGATTCTGGTGGAACTAAGGTTAAACATTTTTAGTTCCTGCTATATTCCTCTCATCTTTCAAACAAGATAATATAACTTTCCTCACTAATTTTCATTTTTTTCAAAATCATTTCCTCCATTTTCACCCTTTCCTCACAAATTTTTACTTGCTTTGATTTTCTAAGAAACGTTATTAATATATTAATTATAGCTGGCTTATGCGAAAGAGCTTATCAAGTAATTCTTTTGAGAAAATCCTCGGCTGGTGGTCAATTAACCTTTCAGATTATCACCCATTGATATATTACCCAAATTTATACAATTTCTCTCGTACATGAATTTATATAAAATTGATCGGCTCTTTGAGTCGTTGTCCATAGATGAAAACATATATTTACAAAAACTTCATAGCATGAACTCAGACACGGTCTTTTGTTACACCTGCTTTATATATATATATATATTTTTATGAAATTAAGGACTCATCTAGTGAGTTTGGTGGAGGAACCTCCTAGAAAGCCTCTTAGATAACCTCCTAATGGGGCTTAGGAAAAGGATGGAGGAATAGAAAAGAGATATTATAATGAAGAGCATTTGCGGAGATCGAATCCTATTACTCTTCTTGTATGTCCCTAGTTCTAACAAATTGAACTACCAATATCAAAATGTCTTCCCATTCGAAGATGAGAGATTAATCTCTTGAGTCGGATATGACATCTGTTTTATACTTCTAATTCAAGATTCATAATTATGATAAAAAAAATTAATATGAAAAACTTTTTTTTTTTTTTGAAATTAAATACTCCATTATATTATCATACCGTTTTACTTCATTTCTTAAGCTTAGCAACTAGCAAGTTAAAATTTTTTATGTAATATTAACTAAAATAATAAATCTGTTGCCATTATAAGTTATTATTAAGAGTTGTGAGATGTCCTGATATTAAGATAGGGCAACTTTTCATTCCTGTAAACTTTTATCTACCAAAAACACCAATAATAATAATAATATTGCGGTCAAGTAAGTCAAAAGAGTTTGTAAGAATATTCTTTATATGACCAAATAACACATGTTCATTTTTCATTAAACCAACCCTTTGGGTTGGCTAGTTTAGGATTTAAATTCGTGTTTGTTGATATGAATTTTAGACTCACACGAATAATAAGATCTCTAAAATAATGGATTAGAGAGATGGTCTTTTTTTATATTAGTGGGCCAAATTTGGAATGGAATTGTTTTACTGAGGTGATTATATTATGTTAGCTTTATGACTTTTACTTTTCTCCGCATGGAAAAAAAAGAGAGAGAAAGAGATAGAGTTAATTGTTAAAAATACCACAGGCTATATGTAAGAAGTTCTTAGCTACAAGCGTCAAAATTATAATTAGTTTTTTTCCAATACAAATTATTATATTATAATGAATTTCCATGTCATTAAACTTTATTTAGAATTTAATTTGAATATATTTTTTTTACACTATTATCTAATCATGTATTGTCATATTATTAAAAATATTTGACTCTTTTAATAATTAACTTAAAATTACATATGTAATAATATATAATTAATTAATAGTATAAGAAATTTTATACTGATAATACATAAAATTTAAACTCATTTATTTATATGTTTTTTGGTAAACTATATTTTTAACTTCTATGTCAATCTACCTAGTTAACTCTCATTTTTTGTTTTTTTGGTCTTTGAACGAAGCCCCTTTGTATTTTTGTTTTTTGGTCATGAACGAAACCTCTTTCTTGAATGGCCTATTTTTCATAACCTAACTAAAGCCCAGTTCATTACACAACAAAGTGTCAATCTTTTTGGGTTTCAATAACTGGTCTTTCTCACCTTAGACGAAGCCCAAAAGCCTATGAGCCCAAACTAAGCAATTCGTGAACCTTCAGACCAAAACAAAAAAGGGATTTCGTGAACCTCCTGCGCACGCAAAAAACCACCCTTAACTCATTCGCACAAATCAGGGACCCAACGTATGACCAAAAAATGTAGACCAGAAAAAAAAAGGGACCCAACCAAGTGTCGTTTCACCAAACATTAATAAAAGATGAAAAAACATCGCTCGTTCGATTTTAATCAAACGGCCAATAACGACTTGATGCGCTGGATAACACTGTGCATCCACACGGCGCATGATAAGATTCGCTCCCCTGTAAATGCTAATCGTTCTCAATGGGATGCGCTTTACTCCTCCCTCCACAAAACTCCCCGCCAGTTCAATCTCCATTTATTTTTTATTTTTTTCAAAAATAAAATTTTGCAGTTTGGTATTGACCGTTGAGCTAACCTTCCCGATCCCACGTGGTATGTTTTATAACCATTTTAATTTCTTGTTGAAATTGGAATTTCAATTTGAAAAATTGAACCTTTTTTTTTAAAATTTTATTTTAATACCTGTGCTTGATTGGTTTGAATTTATTTACCCATTATTTTTGTGCATACATGGGTTTGGATCTGTGAGCTAAGTATGAGTTCATTAATTTTGAAGAGAATGTAAATTTTGGGATATGGCATATTTTTTGGAGAGAGTCAAATGAGATTTTGGACGTTGAAGAAGAATGCAAGTGTGCTTGGAACTGGAAGTGGAGTGAGAGACTTGCTTTATTAAGCAAGTTATGTGGGTGTCCTTTGTTATGGTTATAGTCATGCTGAATTTGATCATTTTTTAGGCTCTTCTGACAGATAGGAGTTCAGTTTATTAGTATGAACTCTGCTTTGTTTTGGCATTGAGAGTAGTACTCACTTCTATTGAATGCAATGTATCTGAAATTGGAGGTTTGAGAAGTTTTTGTGGTTTAGAAGTGCTGTTACTTTCCATATGAAGAGTTGGTTCCCCTGCCCCCGTGTAATCTGTGCTACCATGGCTTTGCCCCATTTTCAATTAGATTATCCACTTTATCAATTATCAACTTCAGAGCTGTAATATCAAGGATATAAGCATACACGTATCATTAAGTATTTAAGTAAGCTAATGTCCTATGTTTGAAGATTTATAGGCTAAATGACAATGTATTCATTGTGTTGAATTTTAGCGAGGTGTATTAACCTTGTCAAGCTTGTGATTTCTGTTTTCAATGTTTATAGTCCTCTTTGGTAGCTGGGGAAGGAAACAGTATTTTGGGTGAGGGTGGGGCTTCTGTAGCAGGTTGTGCTTTCCATTTCTGGGGATTGGTTACATCTCAATGGAAAAGAAAAATGGAAAGGAAAACAAAATATTTGTTTGGTCATTTGAGACTTTGCTTTGTTTCTTTTGGTCATCGAGTAATATGATATTCTCTATACGTAAAAGATAAAATGGATAAGAGAATAGGGGTTTCGTGCATTATATTCTATGTTCTTTATGTTGCTTACTTTTGCAGTGAGAGAAGGGAAATCATGCCACTGTAAATTCATTTTTTATTCTGATATTATATTTAAGTTTATCATTTACATGTCCTGCAGGTTTAAACATATGCAAATCAAAACTGCTTTTATTATTGAGGACAGAATGTCAGAAGGAACCAGTCTGGTGCTGGAATCATCTGAAAATGGCACAGATTTGTCTCAGGATGACATTGGTACCATTGAGGAAACACCAGAGGAAACAATTTTGTCAAGACAAACTTCTGTCAACCTTGTTCCTTTTATTGGTCAAAGATTTGTTTCTCAAGAAGCTGCTTATGAATTTTATTGCAGTTTTGCCAAACAACGTGGCTTTTCTATCAGACGACACCGCACTCGAGGGAAAGATGGCGTTGGCCGGGGAGTTACAAGGAGGGATTTTACTTGCCATCGTGGTGGATATCCCCAGATTAAACCTTCTGATGATGGGAAGATGCAAAGGAACCGCAAATCGTCTCGCTGTGGTTGCCAAGCATACTTGCGTATTGTAAAAAGGGCAGATTTTGATGTCCCTGAATGGCGTGTTACTGGTTTTAGCAACATCCACAATCATGAGTTGCTAAAATCCAATGAGATGCGTCTTCTTCCAGCATACTGTACTATATCTCCTGATGACAAGAGTCGTATATGCATGTTTGCTAAAGCTGGAATGTCAGTGAGGCAAATGCTAAGATTGATGGAGCTAGAGAAAGGCATCAAACTTGGTTGTCTTCCTTTTACAGAGATAGATGTGAGAAACTTGTTGCAGTCTTTCAGAAATGTTGATAGAGATAATGATGCTATTGATCTTATTGCTATGTGCAAGAGATTAAAAGATGAAAATCACAACTTCAAGTATGAATTCAAGATAGATAGTAATAACAGGCTTGAGCATATTGCATGGTCCTTCGGCTCGTCCGTTCAATCATATGAGGCGTTTGGAGATGCTGTGGTTTTTGATACAATCCACCGAGTAGATGCCTATGACATGCTGTTGGGAATTTGGCTTGGAGTGGACAATAATGGGATGACTTGTTTCTTTAGTTGTGCACTTCTACGGGATGAAAATATGCAGTCTTTTTCATGGGCTCTGAAGGTAAGAACCTTATGAGATTGTGATGGCATTGGGCCTGTAGTAAATAGAGTTTATGTCAGAAGACATAAGCCCAAACCCAATGAGACCTAACTAACTTTTGTTTAGTTAGTTACAGATTAGTTGCTGTTTTTGTGGTACTCGGTTAGGAGCTGGGGAATGGGAATAAGGATATAAATAAGGGAAATTGTATGACGGAGGGCATCTTGGCATTTTGGGTAAAGGAAGGGAAGCCACATTGGCTTAGAGGGAGGTTACACAGACCTCAAATCTGTGATAGGAGTTGTGAGAGTGTACATTCTCTCTTGTATACAGTTTCTTGGGGTATTCCGCCTTAATTCTTGGAATAATACCAGTGTTTACCAGTGTTCCATCAGATTGTCTCTTGTTAACAATCAACATCTTGTATTTGATTTCTCGATTGCCTGCTATCTAGTGTAGGCTTAAATTGTTATGCCAAACCTCTAATCGTGCTTGTGCTAGCTTTTGAAAGAGTTTTGCGAAATAAAAATCTGATGGTATTGGTATTTTTATTTCAGTATCCATTACTTTTTCAGGGAGAGCATATAATAAATATTAAAGCAGCGATAATTTGTATGTTGTTTTTCTTTTTAATGTGTGTGATCTTTTGCTTATATGATTTTTTTTCTTGATAGAAGAATAATAATGACCACATGCAATTCATTGACTGATGATTTTGTGCCAATAATTATGCAGCAAATTTCCTTTACATGATGTCTATCAGTCTATGAGATCTGATTAATTTGAGTTTTTTCTTTTCTTTTTTCTAATTGACATTTATGCAGGCTTTCTTTGGCTTCGTAAAAGGAAAGGCTCCACAAACAATATTGACTGATCATAACTTGTGGCTGAAAGAAGCTATTGCTGTTGAAATGCCTGAAACTAAGCATGCTTTTTGTATATGGCATATCCTTTCTAAGTTCTCTGACTGGTTTTCTGTACTTCTTGGATCACAATATGATGAGTGGAAAGCTGAATTCCATCGGCTCTACAATTTGGAACTGGTGGAAGATTTTGAAGAAGGCTGGAGGCAAATGGTTGATAAATATGGACTCCACGCAAATAAACATATTATCAGCCTATATTCATTAAGGACATTTTGGGCTTTACCATTCTTGAGGCGTTACTTCTTTGCAGGATTGACCAGCACATATCAGTCTGAGTACATTAATGCTTTCATCCAACGGTTCTTGAGTGCCCAATCTCAACTAGACCGCTTTGTGGAGCAAGTCTGTGATATATAATTTGTTTCCTTTAGTTTAATTTATTGATATGCTATGCCATATTTACATATCATTTTTTACAGGTGGCTGATATTGTTGATTTTAATGACCGGGCTGGAGCAAAGCAAAAGATGCAACGGAAACTGCAGAAAGTGTGCCTCAAAACAGGTTCACCTATTGAATCCCACGCTGCCACTGTGCTTACTCCTTATGCCTTAAGTAAACTCCAAGATGAGCTAGTTTTGGCGCCACAATATGCATCATTTCTGGTTGATGAAGGTTGTTTCCAGGTCAGACACCACACTCAGACAGATGGAGGGTGCAAAGTATTTTGGGTTCCTTGTCAAGAGCACATCAGCTGCAGCTGCCATCTGTTTGAGTTTTCAGGCATCTTATGTAGACATGTGCTACGTGTCATGTCAACTAATAACTGTTTTCACATCCCTGACCAATATCTACCTGCCCGTTGGCGAGGTATTAGTTTATCTTCTGTTAACCACTTTCGGGGTACAAGTACCAGGGATCAGCCTGAAAGGATACAATATTTGGAATCCATGGTTTCAACACTTATAATGGAATCCATTGAAACAGAGGAACGCCTTGATGTTGCTTGCGAGCAAGTTTCCATGGTGCTATCACGTATCAAAACCCTTCCTAGGCCAGCACATGGGGTAAATGACATTGCGTATAGTTATCCATCAGATTCATTGATCCTGCCAGAGGTAGAAGATACTGATGGAATAATTCATGGTTTTACAATTGCAAATCCCCATGATTCTATCAATTTAGGAAAACTAAAGGAGAGAAGGGCAAGAGATGGAGTAGATCTCACTAGGAAGCGTAGGCAGTTTTCAGGTCCATTGTGTGCGCAATATGGACATGATGCATCTGATTGCTCAATAATGACAGGTGATAATTTGAGTGGAGATGCATTAGGGTATTTGTAGAATGAGTGGAAGTAGTACTGATGTACAAAGCAAATGCATTTTTTATTTCAATGTTCATTATTTTTTCTTCACTTGTTTCCTTTAATTCAGTAATACACAAATTGTCTACTACTGTGTACGTCAGCAAAGACTTAGCCCTATTTGAATCACTTCTATGATCATTCAGAATTTTGATTTACCTAAATACATAAATATTTTTGCTTATACTTTTGTGCCTGTGAAGTAAGAATTGCAGACGTTGATTACTTTTTGGACCTTCTGCCTACAATCATGACGGTTGCGGCCTTGTAAATTCTTTGTACATTAAGTTGTCGGTGACAATAAAATGTTTGGTGTGTATATTTGTAAAATTTGTTTATTTGTCACCTGCTGCATGCTATTTCCTTAAACTTTGAGTTAATGGATTTGGAACTCGATACTTAAATGAATCAAGATATATATGAAAATGGGTATAAGCTTCCTATTTTATGTGATCAAATTTGGGTTTCATTTGTTATATGTTTTTAAACTTTTATTGAATGAGTTACTGGTGTATAAGCAGTAACAGTTTCATGGAATTTTTGTTTATATCATGACTAATGTTTACATGATGGATTTTGACAACTAGGATTGTATCAAATTTCTGAGCTTCTTTATGACAATATCCAAGAGTCATTACTCATTCATGAATTTGATCGCATTTTATTTATCTAAGGTATGTATGTCTACTGGACTAGTTGATATCACTGTCACATATATTCTTTTTTGGTATAAGATATCACAGATATATTGATATTTAATATATCTGGACTCAAGGTAACCTCAAATGAACTATGAATGGGCTTTACAAAATCTTTAGGGTATGATAGATACACTTGAATCAATTTTTATGAAATCGGAATAAAAACAAGAATGGGAATAGAATGGCTGGGCCTGGGAACGGCATGATCATTTTTGTTCCAAGGTTTGGTGCAATGAAACAATGGGAATCTTTTTTTTTTTTTTACTGAACTGCACTTAAAAATGTATTAGTCTGCCTAATGCATGGGAAAAAAATTTGGAATATAATTATAATAATTAATAAAAATATATAAACAAACATTAATTCTTTTCATTCTATAAAGAAGGGAAATTCCCACCTCTTTAGGAAAAGAAAAAGATCATTCCTACCTCTTCAAGAAAATGGCTATTTCCACCTCTTTAGAAAGGAATGATTATTTCCAATTTTAGGGAAACATGCTTGAAATAGAATGGACATTCCATGAATTTTTTTTATGCCAAACAAGTGCAGGGGGTGGCCTGTCTTATAGCTTGAGGGGGCCTTGAACCCTCTCCCTCAAAAGCTATAAATTCTTGATTTTATCTGTAAATTTAAAATATATATTTTACATTTGGCTCCCAACAAATGATATTTTTCTCTTTCTCTTTGGAGCCCTTGACCAAATTGTTTAGCTCTGTCCTGCAAATGAATGCTCATTCTCATAGAATAGAAGTAGTAATGAAATCATTATTCATACAGTATTTGATCAATTGTCTTAACTATTTTATAAGCTATTTCACAAAATTTGCTGATCATTTGTACATATTCTAGGGTCTCACTGTCACCCGATTTGCTTGCGATTTAATCCTAATTACTGCTGTAAACATATCTAAAACTTCTATATTTACATCTCATGATGTCATAAGCTAGCATTTTGGATGCCTTGTCTCTCTTATTATAATATGGAATTATACATTTTGGGCTGTGCCATACCTATGACTTATTCTGCAGAATCTTCTCCCAGGGAAACTTTACTTAGCCTGCTTGGCAATGATTTGGCACTGTTACTTGCAACTTTTCTTTTCCCATTCCTGCGTAGATGAGACCTCAAGACAGCTCTCCTTGCCAGTTCTTTCCCCAGATTGGATTTGATTGTGCCATTTGTGGTAGGAATTTCTTCTGAAGAGATTCCTTGGTTGCTGCTGCTACTGGTGGTATCAAGTTCCCTAGAACAGGCCTTCTCTGAAGCCATAGTTTTGAACCAGCAGAACCAAGATGTTCAAGAAGCTATGACAGTGAGATGGATATTGAAGAATGGTGATTAAAGCATGGTAGTAGGCGTCAGATTTTAAGGTGGTCTTAAGAGATACTTTACACTCATTATGCATCATACGCGAGGCTAGCAAGAGAATATATGTTGGATGGCAGCAAGGTTAATGGGGTGCAAAAGGAATCACTTGTTAAAGTTCATGACTCGTGGAATAAGTTTATGCTGTCTTGCATATGAGATCAATAGTTGGACGTGGCATTGGCTATTTGGTCATTTATGAGGCAAGCCTACACAGTTTACCATACAGGGAGATGCTTTAGAGATCCTTTAATCGTGCTCTTTATGGACGCTAGAATAAAAGGACCAAATCATCATAAAATGGTCGCAATATAAAGTCTCAAATTAAAAGGACGGTTATGCTAAGAGCCGCTCGAGAATACAAATGCTTGCAATTTTTTATTTTTCATTGATTAATAGTGATAAAATAATATAAATTTAAATTTTTGAAGTTAATAGAATTCGAGCACTAGTTCGCTTTGAGTGTTTTACTACAAAATTTATTAAAAAGGGTTATATTAAGAACTGTCCAAGCCCTCGTTACAAAAACAAAAAACTGTCCAAGCCTCTTACGCTTGCGATTTTCATTGGTTTTTGAAGTTATTGGACTTGACATTGCTGCAACTCACTAAAGAAACCACCCACGACAAATGGTAAACATGACCAGTTATTAGTGGTTGTCTTGTCATCCATTAATCTTCATGAGTATTCTTTCTAAATGTGTCACTTCCTCTTATGGGAATGGAATCTATATGAAATTTTTTATATAAGAGGTCATGTGAAAGGAAAGATAAATTTAAATATTTTAAATATGATTCTATAAATTTTAACAAAGTCAAATAAGTGAAGTTATTTAAAATCTGTGTTTATCTCTTCTTCGTATGACAAAGTAAGTAAAAAAACTCACATATCACGATTCATTCCCCTCAATTAGACATACTTTCACCTTTTCTCCTTTGCTAACTTGCACTGAAATGGACTTACTCATGTGATTCTCACCAGCATCATCTCCCAGCATCTCATTCACCTTGAAACATAATTGTAACTATTTGGAGGCTTGTGCGGTTAAAAAGTTGGCTCTAAAACCTTGTTCATGTTCCTGGTGGTGGTAGTAATATTTTCATGAGAAAAATGACATTGGAAATTTAATTTGGTTATGCTCAAAGATTATCACCATGATTGCGTTTAATAATTTCAGTTACATAATTTATTTAATTTTATAAAGAAAGACTAGTACAATACGAAACCAATGAGTGTCTAACCAAATCCTATTTGTTTGGTATTTAGACAAAGTGTCATGACACAGATTGCATTTTGCTATTAAAGCTAAGGCTTGGAAATGACCAGTACAAAATGTTGGGGACAACTATGAAATGCATTTTAAAAATTCTAACGGAGAATAATCATCTGTAGAAAAAAAAAAAGGTAAGGAGGAATTTGGAAAATTAATTATTGGGTTGGATCTAACGGTTTTTAAAAGTAATTACATGTAAAAAAAATTAAATTATAGTTGGTTTGCTTAAAATCTTGTTTTAGATTGGTTTAATATTATTTGGGGACTCCTGATAAGTTATTTTTAAATTTTAGATAAAATAAAAGAGAAGAATAAATAAAAAACTCTTGATTGAAATTAAAAAGGTAGTTAGGTAAGAAATTAGGTATAAGATTTTTAAAATTAATTTTGCTTTTACCAAATGAATAAAATATTTGTAAAAATATTATTAATTATTAAATATATAAAATATAAAAAGCAAACGCATATCAGATAGACCAATATCTTAGCAATAAGCATGCACAACATAATATATGGATATAAAAAATTGTATGAATACATTTTTTTTTTTTTGGCTCTTTTGAAAAACAAACCAACATGAGCACCCCCATTGCGACCGACATCATACTTCCATTTGTCAATGTTCACTTAATTTGGTGTTTATTGGTAGCTATTTTTGTCCCTCTCCCTCATCTACATTTTCCACCTCAGAATAGCACTTTTTGGAGCTTTGTTGTTATGCTCAGCACGTACCCTTGGAAGGCTTAATCAAGAATACTGAGCTCAAGAGAAGAATAACAACCGTTCATCTCATAATGCGTTGCCCCAAATCTGAAGCAGAGAATTCATTCGCTTTCTAATATTTAGCAATTTTGATTCCTTTTCTTTTTCCCTGGCTTTCTTCTCTTCTTTCCTTAGAAAGACTTGTTCATCAAGCATTTTCTACTTCAGCATACGGTTCAACTTTATGTTCTCCTTTCCTTTCTAAAGGGAGAGTCAGGAAGAAAATATCATCATCAGAAATGTATATAATCATATAACTTAGTCGAATGTTTTTTTTTAAAAAAAAAATTAAAGTAGCCATTAAAGGGGTTCCTTCTTTGCCATAGGTTTAAGGGCAATTCAAGTTCAATCCCCCACATGCATATAGTTGTACGCTATGCAAAAACTATATAGCTATTATCACTTTTTCGTTAATATTTGCGAAAAAAAAAAAAACTGAATTAACTGAAAGGCACAATACATTTTGGGAATAAAAGGGCCATAATGTACACGTGTATGCTATGTCATGATTCATGAGCACTAGTTTTGTCTTCGTCACTCAGTATATTACAAATATAATCTTATGGTGCTAATTAACTATTACCCTTATGCGAATGCTTAGTATTAAATCACACGAAGTGGGAATCTTTGGCCTTTAAGCAACCTTTGCTCCAAGCAATTCCGGAACTCTTCCTTCCTTCTTCTCAATTCTTCCCTTCAGAACTTAAAAGCTCCATTTCCTCTTCTTCTGTTCTCCTCTATGAATTGTATCTCTCTTGAACTCAAAACAATACCACGGAGAATGGCAGTCACACATGCTGACCTTGAACCAAGCCGAAGTAAAACAGATTTGAGTAGCAAAACAGGTGCCTTCCTTATGGTTCTCACAATCTTATTAGGCCTCTTATGCTTCGTTCTATGTCTCATAGCAGAAGCCACACGTTCCGAGGTACAATTTTAATATGTTAGCAAATTACAAATCAACCAATTACCCCCAAAAAGAGGATAAATTCTTATATATTCTCAGAGTACTAGACCAAATATAAGATTTTTTTTAGATTTTATTATTTAATATTTTAAATTTAATACAAAGGCAGGTTATAATTATGCTGTCCACGTGTTATAATTTTAGTGCTGTAGTACTCTGGAGTACATAAGAAATTCTCCAAAAAGAGGGGAAAATGAACTTCTCATGAAGTTTGATATAATCTGGTGGGGTTGATATGGCAGGTGACATGGATGAGCATAGGTGAGAAAGGAAAGGAAGACAAATCTGAATGTGTTTACAATGGTAGTGGGAAAGTGCCATTGATATGCGCTGCTTCTGCTTTTGTTGGACTAGCAATTGCCGTGGTCGTGGAGCATACTTATATGTTGATAGCAGTGAGTAAATCATCACCTGCTTTACTTACCTGGGATCCTGATTCTGCTTCTGCCAAGTCCCTAACATGGCAAGCTGGGTTTTTCTTCATTACAACTTGGTAAGAAAAAGACATTTTAGTTGTCCTATCCTATTCTTCATTTATTACAGAAAAAATAATTCCTTGATGTTTGTCTGTAAATTTCAGAAAGTTTTTCCTAATTAATTGAGAGTTTTTGCCAGTGCTAATCCAATCAAAGATGTGCTGTGAGCATTCACCCTCAAAAACAATGTTCAATGGGGCAGTGGACCAAAGAGATTAGAGAGTAATAACTGAGATAGAGTAAAAGAGGAATAGGGCCAATAGAAACACTGGGGAAGAGAGGATAAAAGGCAGAGAAAAGAGAGGAAAAAGAAAGAAAAGGAGGGAGAGAGGTGGGAGGAGAGGAGGTCAAAGAGAAGAACGAACATATGATATGCTGATTGCATGGTCCCATCATTGGATTAATTATTTGAAGTCTTAATTTCATACATAATTATCTTTTAATAGACAAACTCTTCATACTTCTATTATTAGGAAACGAACATTATCTTTACACCCAAATAGTCTTAATTTAAATTAAGCCAATCCTCATTTAATAGGGAATCCGGCTTATAGAAATTCTATGGAATAATATCAGTCCTCCTAACAACAAACTGGTAATTCTGATTATTTTACCTCTCTCCAACAATAATACATCTCTATATACTCAAATATCATAACCCAAAATCCCATATTTACAAAATAAAAAATATATATATCATCAATTTCCAATCCACCCCCTTTGCTGTATTGCTTCCAATTCAAAGTCCAATATGCAACCATCAACTGTTTTTTAAAATATATATATGTTTATATGAATGGGCGGAACTTCTAAGCATGAATATCTGAGTAATTCACTGGCAAAATCTTTTACTATGTTAGCATTTAGCTGTAAGCATCTGTGAAAACATGTGAAGTTAACACTTGGTGTATGTTATAGGGTTTGTTTTGCAGTTGGGGAGATTTTGTTGTTGGCAGGACTTAGTGTAGAGTCAGGCCACCTAAAGAATTGGTCTAAGCCTAGAACCGATTGCTATATAATCAGAGAAGGCTTGTTCTCAGTTGCTGGGGTGTTTGCTTTAGCCACAGTCTTCCTGGCTGCTGGTTTATACCTAACAGCACTACGTGCGCAAAGAATGTCAGAGGAGCTAGCACATGTTCAAAGAGAGGTTCTTGAGACCTCTGCCTTGTATGCTTCTCCACCAAGATCACCTCAACGACATATCACAACCGTTGCCAGGGAGAACCCCACCACCAGAGAGAGTCAGAATGAGCATCTATTATCTGTATTTCCAACTCCTTTCAATAAAAGCTACAACTTTGTATAAACTAAGGAAAGTATATTTTGAGCCTTTGGCTTGGCCAAATCTAAAAGGCATAGGCAAAGTTCAAACTGGAGTGAGCACAAAACAATAGGGTTAAAATTCATTTGATTGTGTAAATAACTCATGTAAAATCTGATTCATTAGGTACCTTTTGGTATGATGACTTCGGCGTGTGTTCGGCTTAATTGGCTTTATTATTGCCTGTTGGATGATGTAGAATCCAATGGTCAATAACACAGAATTTACCATAAAACTGTAACATGCAAACTTCCTTTAAGTGCTCACAAGCTCAATCCGGCCGATAATTTGCTCCACCTCAAAGTTAATTTAATCAAGTTAGACTTTTAAAATTAGATCTGATGTGATTTGAGTCGAGTTCAGATTGTTTTAATCTCTTATGCCATATTTATAAGTTGGTTTGTTTGTTGTTTTTATAAGAAAAAAAAACACATTTTTAATCAAAATAAATGTTTGAAAAATTTTAAAATAATTAGATAAGTTCTTTTTAAAAAAAGCAAAAATATCAAAGAAAAGTAGTTTTAGTGCTTTTATAAAAAATAAGAAAGAGTAGCTTCTAAAAAAAAAGCTCTAAACAAACTATATCATATAAACTCTCTTTTTTTTTTTCAAAATTTATCCAGAAGCACCCTATATTATGATATTGTTGTAATGAAACCAGAACTTGTTAAAAATATTACACAAAAAAGCAAGTTAATAAAATCAAGCTAAGGAGGGCAATTGAGTGATGCCAGTAAAGTTGCTTTATCATGGTTGTAATATCAGGCTGGGAAACCGTAAACTATTTTGGGACCTGAAAATGTCGTTCATGTTCTTGTGTAAGCGACTCCAATTGCAACAATCAGCCTAACAACCAAGAGATAGAACAGTGCTACTGCTTGACAGAATATGACAAACATCATATTTCCGGGAAGGAAAAAAAGCTCCCAAGCTTGGGGTAAAGTGACCCATTTGTAAGTGAAAAACACTTGCTGATTCAGCAAAACAATGTCAAAGAAGAAAAAGGGAATTAGATGATATAAAAGAAAATTGGGTTTGGCCCAAATTATGCTGTGGATAATTATTAGCAATTTTCGTGATGATTTAATGGTTCTTTTTTTGTGTAACAATGAGGCCAAGGCCCCAAAAAAAGAAAAATTTAATAGCAGAAAGCAGAAAGCCAGAAACACTACGGGCCGGGGTATGGCAGTCCCATTTACATCAGAGCTAGAAGTAGAGGATATCTCCATCAAACCAAACTCCTGATCCAAGCTCTAGTTAGCCAACTAGCCAGCACAAGCATTACCCTCTTAAGAGTGTGGACAAAGCAGATATGCCAATCCCTATGCTTCCAAAATCCAACTCTTGATTCTGGAAACAAGGCTGTTATGATCCGTTCCTTTACCCCTGCAGTTGTTGAGACTATAATTGCATTACTAATTCTACTTTTCAAGCTCTCATGCAACAAAAATAATAGAAAAAATAGCACTCATCCTTCTCCAAGTTTGTTAATATTCTATCCTGATACTCTTGGACTAGCTGGGCAGAATTAGGTTCCTGTCAAGCGTTTTTCAAGTTTGGAAGTCTTGGAAATAAGAGATTGTGTATATGCAAAACCACCTCAAAGCTCAAGTCAGTGTAATGAGCTAGGATTTGTTATGAGCAGAAAAAGATGTTTACCAACATTCTTAATATTGCTATTTATAGAGGAGATTCCTCTATCGTTGACAGTGAGTATAAAGAAGTTTGTATCCTAAAAGTTCTTATAACATGAGCCAATTTGGTCGTACCTATTAGAGCCTCATTAGTCTAACTAGAATTGTCCCCTTTCTATAAGGATAGAAGTGACCCTATAACTGTTAATGAGCTTGGCTTTTAGGGGCCCAAACCCCAAGATAGATCATTTAATATAACACTAAACCTCATTTTTCTCAAATATTACACTCCCATCCATTAAACCTCATTTTTCTCTAATATTATACTCCCATCCATTTAACTTACTTGACTAACCAAGTTGAAGGGGTAAAGGAACTTAGTTGACTAATGAAATGTGCTTGCTAATCAAGTTAGAATTCCTGCTAACGCTGCTGTGATAATTTGAGCATAACTGGAGCTATAAGTATCAAAACAAGATGATTTTAGATGTGTTGGAAAACTAAGAAAAAGGCTTACAACTTTGATGAAGATATCAAAGCTCAATTCACGCATTTGATGGGTGAAAAATGGCATACAATTCATATGATAGAAGCTGACAAAATCACAACAGTATCCAAAAAAAATAGTTATAGGTGTTGAAACTAGATGATTTCATATGCATAGAAAAACTAAGAAGGCCTACAACTTTGACGAAGACATCAAAGCCCAATTCGCATGTTTAAAGGGTGAAAAATAACATACAAGTCAGATGATAGAAGTTGACATAATCACAACAACATGTGTGTGGGCAAAATATAGGGCGCAACTGTAGATTTCAAAGCAAGTCAACCTGACTCCAACCCGCAACGGATTAGTCGAAAATAGGATTGGGTGGATTGATCAATTTTTTATTAGTGAGATAGAAATACCAACCAATGCATTTTATTATGAGTTAGTGAGTCAACTTGCCTAAAAAAAAGTGGGTTGACAATTTAATATGTGGGCAAAATAGAAGGCGCAATTGTAGATTTCAAAGCAAGTCAATATGACTCCGACTCGCAACCGATTATACGAAAATAAGATTGGGTGTGTCGCGACCTTAATCATGTCGGGAGTGGTGAATCAAATAAATTATGTTAGGAATCGTCATTAATTTTATTTAAAATAAAAAAATAAAAAAATTTTGTTTAAAAAATGGTCTTTGGAATCAGATCAGATTCGGGAGTCGGTTATGTATAGGGAATGATGGAGATTTAACTCCATAGCACCCTTAATATATCCGTTTTAAAACGATTACTCTAAATTAGTTATGCAAAATTTAATAATTTCAAAATATATTTGTTTTACCCATTATATAAAAAAATAACTAAAAATGAATAATTTGTGAAAATTTAAACTTTGGCTTGACGAAATAAAAATTCTGCTCCTACGTACCCTCAGGTGCAATGAGGAACTCAAAGTCATGTAATTCTATAAAAAATAAGTGTGGGTTAATTGATTTTATTTAAAGAAAAGATTTAATTTTTTATTTTATAAAAATTTGAATTAACAAGTCGTCGCGACTCTGTTAATCAAATTAAGATTTGAATAGGTAAAACTCGCGTCACGCTAAAACGTCACCCACTGATTATTGAATTTATTACTATTAAATGAGATTTTTTTAATCTAATATTACCTAGAAAAAAAAAAAGAAGAAAATAATAATAATAATAATAATATAATAATAATAATAATAATAATAATAATAATAATAATAATAAATGAATTTTGAATCTTTATTAAAGAGTAATTTATTCTTTTAAAATAATTCGAATCATTAGGTTATTACAACTCGGATGATCCAAAAATAGTTCTGAAGATTAACAATTTTCACAACTGGCTAAGGTTAATCTGTTTAGCTCTTTTTGAAAAAAAAATAATTATTTTTATATTTTTACTTTGTATATATATATATATATATATATATATATATATATATAGCTTAGCCCATTTAATTATAAGCTCATTTCACTTAAAACAACAACACAAAAAAAAAGCTATCAGAAATCAAAAGAACAGACTTACAAAAAACAAGACAAAAAAAGGGGAGTTTTGCTTCTTTCTTTTTGGGTATTTGCAGGAAAAAAAATAGAGGAGCAAGGAAGATGAAGGCCAATGGCGACGGTGGCTAGGCTGGTTCGGGTTGGTGAAGCGCCTGCAATCGGGTCTGGCTGCAGGTCGCGCGGTGCGGCGGTGTGACGTTGTTTCTACGGCGGCTTCTGCCCGGTGGGTAGCGCGGTGTGACGGATGGCTTACGACACGGTGAGGAGCAGTTTGTGGGTGCCGGTTTCGTATAGGAGAGGTGATGAAGAGGTATTTTGGCGGAGGCTGAAATCTGTAAGTCAAAGTTAAAAGTGTGTGCTGAAGGTCAAAGTGAAAGTCTCGAGTAAGGTGTGAATTATGGGTTTTTATAGGAGAGGATTAGGTTAAGGTGTTTAAGTTAAAGTGTGATTAGGATTGGTTTAGGATGAATGTTGAGATTTGTTTAGGATGAGTGTTGGGGTGGTGATGGGGTTTAGTTAGGATGAGTTTATTTAGGCTAGGCCGATAGGGTTTGTTTAAGATGAGTGTTTGAGTTGGTTTAAGATAAGTTTGAGTTATAGTTTGTTTAGGAGGAGTGATGGAGTTTATTTTGGATGAGTCTTGAAATTATTATAGGATGGGTTATGGGTTAATGGGTCGGGTTATGGGTTGATGGACTAATTGAATTGAATAATAGGTTAATGGGTAGGATAATGGATTATGGGCAAATGTGTTAAACCTTTTTTTCTTTTTATATTTATTTTTTATTTTTTATTTTTATTTTTTTATTTTACAAAAATGCCCAGACAAAATTGGGTGTTCACAATTGCCCCTCTTTACTTGTTTCTTACTAGATAAAAAGAATAATCGCAGCTTTTCATTTTATCATAGTGAGGAACGAGTAAAGAAATGAACTCCAATTTTGTACGGGAGAAACAAAGAAACAACGTGAGAATAAAGAGCGATGCGCTCAAATGTAAAATGACAGAAATCTAAATGACAAAAGCCAATGCGCTCAAAAGTAATTGACAGGATCCGATACGCTCAAAAATAAATGACATAGAGTCGATGTGCTAAAAAAAACTTTAAAATGCAAGAAGCCGATGCGCTCAGAAACTTAAAATGCAGGGAGCCGATGCGCTCAAAAAAAGTAAATGACAATAGCCGATGTGCTCGAAAATTAAAATGCTAAAAATTTAAAATGCATGGAGCAGATGCGCTCAGAAAAAAGTAAATGATAGGAGCCGATGCACTTAAAAATAAATGACAAAGATTTAAAATGCATAGAACTGATACGCCAAAAAGGGATTTCAAATGCAGAGAGCCAATAATTGATAAAAATTTAAAATGTATGGAGCTGATACCCTCAAAATGCAAGGAGTTGGTTTGCTCAAAACAATTTAAAAAGTAAGGAGACAATGCGCTCAAAAGAATTTAAAAACATAGAGCCGATGCGCTCAGAATGATGCATGGAGCCGATGCGTTCAAAATGAATGGAGCCGGTGCACTCAATGATGTATAGAGCCGATGCGCTCAATGATGTATGGATCCAATGCGCTCAAAATGTATAGAGTCGATGCGCTCAAAATACAGGTGGCCGATGCGCTCAATGATGTATGGAGGCGATGTACTCAAAATGATGCATGGAGCCAATGCGCTCAATGATGTATGGAGCCAATGCGCTCAACATGTAGGGAGTCGATGCGCTCAAAATACAAGGAGCCGATGCGCTCAATGATGTATAGAACAAGTTGTGCTAGTAAGTCATGGACTTAAGATCTTTTTCTTCTTTTTTTTTTCTTTCTCTTCTTTTTTTTTTCTTTTCTTTTTTTTTTTTCTTTTTTTCTTTTTCTTAAGAAAAATGGACCGGCAACAATTCTGAAAAGTTTTGACTAATCAAACCCTTGTTCACGTGCTTTTGTCTGTTGGACCCAATAGTCTCGATCTTACTTATCCATTATTTCTCTCCTCCTCTTTTTTTTTTCACCTTATTTTCCTATTTTCTGCTTTTAACTACTATTACTCCCCTTTTAAGAATTGAGATGATAATCTCTTGTTGTGAATCCTTACTTAGAGTCACTAAGTCTTTGGAGAATTTTTTTTTGTCTCAGTATTTGTTCATTGATCATTGATTTCCTGCAACGGCCTGATGACTCAACTGCTGTCTTCGTTGCTACTTCCCTCAATATATATGCTCAGAAGTTTTGCCTCAGTGTGCCTAATTGAATGCGAACCAAGTTGCCCTTGTGTAGCCAATCGAACGCAAATAAAATTGCCCCAGTTTAAGCAATTACAATTTATTTGCATTAACTCTTGCTTAAACTGTTCTTTCGGGTTTCAACATAACGAGCTTTTTTTTTTCCTTTTTTTGCTCGGGTACCTCTTATTTCTGGATTATCCCTTAGGATATCATTTTCCCATTTAATTGAAACTTCTGAGTTCTTTTCGATCTGAAAAGTTCATCAGGGAATTGCCATCAGATGGTCAAATCATAATGTTGTACTCTTGTTTACCTTGTTTGAAACATTACGTAACAAACAGACATGAATTCAAAAGTACGACTTAAAAGGAATTTATTGGGTAAACAACTTCTAGATTGGTCTTGGAAGTTTGACTACACAAAAAGGACACAAATGATGATATGAGATCCAAAGATGTGTTGATCCAATACAAATAGATTTAACCTTCTTGAAACCAATCTTTAGTTATCTACTAGACATTATGACCAAGGATTTTCTACTGCTGAACATCTACATCAAACTAAATTGAACCGAAGAGAAATTTGCCCCCTTCTAGACTGAATTGAGTAGGACCAAAACTTATCTTATTGACAAAGAAAATGGAAAATTGCCCCAATTTAGAGCCGAGTCGAACGGGGTACAAACTTGTCCTAGTGTAAGGCCAAATTGAACCCCAAAAAATAAAATAAATTTGCCCCTGTGTAGATTAAATTGGACTAGGGAAAGAATGTCCCGGTGTAGGACCAGCTTGAATAGATTAAAAACTTGCCCTGGTGTAAGTCTCCTTTCTTTTTCATTTTCATTCATTTTTTTTTAGGAATAATGAACTAAATACTTGGATGAGCATAACATTTGTCTCAAAATTAAAGTTAACGAAAATGACAACAACCCTTCATTGATCAGAAAGGACTTTTCGAGACTTATAATGTGGGCAATGCTAGGGGTTATGAAAGGAAAGATATAAGGCTCAAACAAGTTTCTAAGGGTGAAATGAGATTAAGGATCATTGTTCAGAATTAGACTTCTTCAACTGCTTTTTCACTTTTAAACACTTTTATCTTATTATTCTCATTTTTTTCCCATTTTATTTCATTTTCTTTCATCCTCTTTTCCCTTCTCCTTTTTTTATCATTTTTTTTTACTTTTTATCCTTTTCACATTTTCTTTCTTTTCCATTATGTTTCAGAACATTCATTATTGCAATCAACATTTGTTTCATGCTATCTCCTAGTATAGGAGTGATCCTTATTCAGGTTTTTTTTAAAAAAAAAATCAGGCTCAAAAGGGGTAACAAGAGATAAAAATGATGAAATTTCATAAAAGATAGAGAAAAACGGTTAATCTTCATTTTTAAATTATGATTGTTTATTTTCAAAACTTTAATTTTGAGACAAAAAAATTGTACAAACCAAGTGATTACTTCTTTGTTTTTTTTTTTTGCAAAGACACTCACACACGCATACCCAACTGAGAATTACCAAGGAAGACGTTTTAAAGAAATGAAAGAAAATGATTATCAAGAAAGATAAGTGATGAAAGGAAACAAGGTACCCATGCAAATTCATTACATTAATGTTTCAAGGAAGTTAACATGAGTCCAACATCACTAATTATCACTTCAAAAGTTGTTAATAATTTGAATCTTTATTAAATAGTAATTTATTCTTTTAAAATAATTTGAATCATTAGTTTGTTACAACTCAAATGATCAAAAAATAGTTACAAGATTAACAAGCTGTCACAACTCGGTTAATCCTGTTTCGCTTTTTTTTAAAAAAAATAATTATTTTTATATTTTTACTTTGTAGTCTTACCATTGTTTTATATATATATATATATATATATATATATATATATATATATATATATATATATATATATTATATTTAGCTTAACTCATTTAATTACAAGCTCATTTCACTTAAAACAACAACACAAAAAAAAAACTATCAGAAATAAAAAGAACAGACTTACGAAAAACAAGACAAAAAAGGGGGAGTTTTGCTTCTTTCTTTTTGGGTATTTGCAGGAAAAAAATAGAGGAGCAAGGAAGATAAAGGCCAGCGGCGACGGTGGCTAGGCTGGTTCGGGTTGGTGAAGCACCGGCAACTGGGTCTAGTTACAGATCGCGCGGTGCGGCGGTGTGACGCTGTTTCTGCGGCGGCTTCTGCGCGGTTTGACGGATGGCTTGCGACACGGTGAGGAGCAGTTTGTGGGTGTCGGTTTCGTATAGAAGAGGTGATGGAGAAGTATTTTGGCGGAGGCTGAAATCTGTAGGTCAAGGTTAAAAGTGTATGTTGAAGGTCAAAGTGAAAGTCTTGAGTAAGGTGTGAGTTATGGGTTTTTATAGGAGAGGATTAGGTTAAGGTATTTGAGTTAAAGTGTGATTAAGATTGGTTTAGGATGAGTGTTGGGGTGACTGATAGGGTTTAGTTAGAATGAGTTTGTTTAGGCTAGGCGATAAGGTTTGTTTAAGATGAGTGTTTGAGTTAGTTTATGATAAGTTTGAGTTATAGTTTGTTTAGGAGGAGTGATGGAGTTTGTTTTGGATGAGTACTTGAAATTGTTATAGATGAGTTATGGGTTAATGGGTCAGGTTATAGGTTAATGAACTAATTGGATTGAATAATGGGTTAATGGGTAGGATAATGGATTATGGGTAAATGGACTAATAGACCAATGGGTTGAACCTTTTTTCTTTTTATATTTTTTTTTATTTTTTTATTTTACAAAAATACCTGGATAAAATTGAGTGTTCATAGGGTGAATTGATCAATTTTTTATTGGTGAGATGAAAATACTAACCCACCTCATTTTATTATAAGTTAGTGAGTCAACCCACCTAAAAAAAAGTAGGTTGGCAATTTAGTAGGTCAACCTACTTAAAATTAAATAATTTTTTTTCAAGAAAATGGTGTGTTAGGCGGGTTAACCCACGACCTACCTAACTTAAACCCAACTCATTATTTAACAAGTACAAAATTACGATAGGGCGCAACTTCTTTAGGCATAGCTTTGCCTTATATATATTTTTTAACCCCCCCCCCAACACACACATATATATTCTAATGTTGTGATTCTGTCAATTCCTAACTTCTGACATGCAAGTGATTTTTTACCCTCAAACGTACAAACTAGGCTTCTATATATTCATCAAAGTTCACACACACATACACACATTCTAATGTTGTGATTCTGTTAATTCTTAACTTCTGACATACATGTGATCTTTTATCCTCAAACGTGTAAACTAGACTTTTATATCTTCATTAAAGTTCACATACACACACACACATTCTAATGTTGTGATTATGTTAATTCTTAACTTCTAACATACATGTGATTTGTTATCCTCAAACGTGCAAACTATACTTTTACACACACACACAAATATATATATATATATATATATATATATATATATATATATATATATATATATATATATATATATATATATATATTCTAATGTTGTGATTTTACCAATTCCTAACTTCTAACATACACGTGATTTTTTACTCTCATACGTACAAACTAAACTTCTATATCTTCATCAAAGTTCACACACACACACACACACACACACATTCTAATGTTGTGATTCTGTCAATTCCTAACTTATGACATACACGTAATATTTTACCCTCAAACGTGCAAACTAGGCTTCTATATATTCATCAAAGTTGAAGGTCTTTCTCTGAGCTATCCGAAATCATCTCATTTCTACATTTATAATTCCAGTTATGCTCAAATTACCGTAGCAGTGTCAGTAGGCATTGTAACATGGTTAGCAAGCATATTCCATTAGCATATTCTTTCAACTTGGTTTGTCAACAAAGTCAAATGGAATGGGTGTAATATTTAGGGAAAAAATGGAGTTTTATGTTATATTGACAAAACTAAAGGGGATGAATGTTATTTATGCAAAATAATAATATAAAATTTTTATTAGGTTGTTTTTTTGGTATTATAATTCGTGGTATGCATATTAATCTACCTCCCTAATCAAGTGTTTACTCACGTAGTTTTTGTTAGATAATATGGTGCATTTATGTTTTATTTATTTTATTTATCTTAAGGATAGTTTAGTCTTTTATTTGTTGCATATATATTTTTATCATTTTTTCTATTCTTGTAATGTAGACTGATTTACTTTTGTAATAGAAAACCCTAACTACTTTTCTCTTCTCCATTGTTCTTTTCCTCTTCCTCATATGCATTGCTAATCTTTATAATTTTAAATTGAAATATTATGACTTATAAGTAAATAGAGATAGTTATTATTTGTTTTTTTAAATACATGTTCATTGAATTTCATCTCTTAAAATTCATTTTATTTTTTGACTATTTTTATTTGTTAATCATATTCAATAGATATAAACTATATTCAACAACAAAAAAAGTTGCTAATATTTTTTAAACTATATTTGATTTATTTTTTTATTGAAACCTCAATTAGTCTTTTTTTTCACATGGCCAAACTACATTAATTTTTATTTTCTCCTCAATAGTTGGTACCATTTCAACTTTCTCCTTAATACATTTGTTAATTTTATCTTGGTTCTATGTTCACTCATTTATTTTAACATTATTATATTCAGTTTTTTTTTTTCCTTTTTTCAGCATTTTATATCTTACATTCATTGCTACATAGTATTGCTAATAATCGTCCTCTAGAATATTTATTTAGCTAATGATTCTGCAATCTAGTGGCACTTTCCTTAGTCATCAAGGATTTGTAGAGTTTAAGGTAGAAGGTTATATTTTTTAAGAAGAATGTTAGTAATATATTTTTTAAAATATTTTTTAAATATTTATTTTATTATTTATTTATTTCATATATTTTAAAAAATTATTAAAAAATACTAAGAATACTTACATTTAAATTAATAATAAAATAAATATTTAAAAAATATGTTATTAATATTTATTTATTCCAAGCTCTACTTTGTCACATCCTTACATAGATCCTAATAGAGGGTCACTCCCTGCCTTACCAAAAAGAAATTTCTTCGTGATTTTTTAGTAGGCATTTTATTGTTACAACTTACAACTACATGGTTTTTATTTTTCCATGATAGTTACAACTACAGTTGAAATATTTGTTCATATATGATTCGCCAAACTTTCTTGAATTTTATAAGCAATATCCCATTAATCTTTTCATCATAAAAATTCGCCAACGTTCGAAGCCAACGTTCGAAACCAAAGTTCAAACTTCTAACACATGCCTTTAAATAAGTTTTCATTATAATATTATTAAAAAAAATATATATATATATATATATAGTTGAAGTACTGGATATTCTCGGAATACACATCCCCCTTCAGGAAAGATCGTTATTATTGAAGTGAGGGTCCATCTCACCACGGAACCGCAACCCGTACCATCAAGTCGGTTCGATCCAGTAAAAAATCTCCAACTCCAAACGACACACCGCGTCGGCGCGTCGCATCGCGTTGCATCATTGAGGATCCACGGATCGCAACCGTAACCCGGACCCGCCTGCTGAGCCCAGTTCCAAGATCCAAACCCCACAACCACCACACAACCCAACCCCAAATCGCTATTTAAATTTCCTCCAAAAATCACAGGCAATGCTCGCTCTCTCTGCAAATTCTCAATCCAAAATCTAGGGTTTTTCAATTTCCTTCGATCTTCGATTGCTGCTAGGGTTAGGGTTATCGTTCCTGATCGAGCTTGAGGAAGCGCCGAAACGATGTCGCTGAGACCCAATGCCAGGACCGAGGTTCGCCGCAACCGCTACAAGGTGGCCGTCGACGCAGACGAGGGTCGCCGGAGAAGGGAGGATAACATGGTGGAGATCCGCAAGAGCAAGCGCGAAGAGAGCCTCCAGAAGAAGCGCCGCGAAGGCCTCCAAGCTCAGCTCCAGTTCCCAACTCCTCTTCAAGCCTCTACCATTGTGGAGAAAAAGGTATCACTATCTCCATCGCATCTCTCGCTTCTTCTCCTTTTCGGTGGAAATTAGGGCTCGATCGTGATCTGCAGGTTTCGGATTTGGGAAATTTTGATGTTTGATCATCTGGTCGTGATTGAATTTGTGTCCTCTTTGTCTTTGGTTGGATCGTGGATATGCGTTGGGGTTTGCATTTGATTGGGGATTTTGGATGTTAGGTACTGTGATAGTTTGTTAGTTACGAAAATGGTTATGACGGTTGTTGGTGTTTGTTGATGCAGTTAGAGAGTCTTCCTGCGATGGTTGCTGGGGTCTGGTCCGATGACAATAGCCAGCAACTGGAAGCAACTACACAATTTCGGAAGCTGCTTTCGATTGGTAACTGTTAATGGATTCTGCTTGATATTAATATTACTAAAGTCACTGTGTTGCTCTGGTTCTGTGTGTTGAAGATTTTATATTTGCTCTATTTCTTCTACAGAGCGTAGCCCTCCGATTGAGGAAGTTATTCAATCCGGTGTTGTGCCACGTTTTGTTGAGTTTCTCGTTAGGGAGGATTTCCCTCAACTTCAGGTTCGACTTTTTTTTACATTGTAACTTCTGTGTTTTTCCTTTTGGACTCTTGTTTAGTGTACAGTAGTTGAAATTTGTTGTGTTGACTGGTTATTTTTGTGACCTGTTGTTTGTTTAGTTTGAGGCTGCATGGGCTCTCACAAACATAGCATCGGGAACTTCTGAGAACACTAAGGTGGTAATTGATCACGGGGCAGTCCCAATATTTGTCAAGCTACTTAGTTCACCTAGTGATGATGTTCGGGAGCAGGTATATTGATACTAGAATGTGGTAGGACAAGCATTTTTCCCATTTTTTTTTTTACTGAACTCTCCTGAACACAAACTCTGAAATTCTAGGCTGTGTGGGCATTGGGAAACGTTGCTGGTGACTCCCCTAGGTGCCGTGATCTTGTTCTCAGCCATGGCGCCCTGATCCCACTATTAGCCCAGTTGAATGAGCATGCAAAACTTTCAATGCTGAGAAATGCCACATGGACTCTGTCAAACTTTTGTAGGGGCAAGCCACAGCCTCCATTTGAACAGGTAATTGTCTTTTTTCTCTTTATTGGTTAATTTAAATCAAACCTGTAAGAGAACCTCGTCTGGCATATTCTTAATGCTAGAATTTTGATGGACAGGTGAGGCCAGCGCTTCCAGCTCTTGAGCGTTTGGTTTTTTCCAATGATGAAGAGGTCCTGACAGATGCTTGCTGGGCACTATCATATCTTTCTGATGGAACAAATGACAAAATCCAAGCAGTTATTGAGGCAGGTGTATGTAGCAGATTGGTGCAGCTCCTTCTGTGAGTATTAATTCTACTATACCTGGTCATCCAAGATTCTGTTGTTTTGATTGTATATTCTCTTGGCCCTAAATGTGTATGCATGTTTTTAAGGCACCCATCTCCTTCAGTGCTGATTCCTGCTCTTCGCACTGTGGGAAATATTGTGACCGGAGACGATATTCAGACTCAGGTAATGACTTGCAAATAGTTGTAATAATTACTTGGTACCAAATATATTTATATTCAATTCAAGTTTTGTTGTTAAAGTAATAAAAATTAGTGTAATGAAAATTACTTGGTACCAAATATATTTATAATCAATTCAAGTTTTGTTGATTAAAGTAATAAAAATTAGTGTTATGTAAGTAATTTTGTAAAAATTAAATTAACAATTTTAAATAACTACACCCCAAATTGTTGATTGGTTAATTTTGCGTGTCTAATGCGATTAAGTAGCAAAAACACTGATGCATAGTGTTGGGGTAATGTAGCTGAATATTTACAAAATTTTAGAATGAACTCGTAACATTGAAGAAATGGTTTATGACAGAACATAATGACGTCTTTTGATCTATGTTGCTAACCTCACCTAGTGGGAAAAGACTTTTTTTGTTGTTGAATTAACTTCATAGCATTGTTGAGGTGGCTGACTTGGGTTTAGTGTTGCGGTTGTCATGCCATTTCTAATTGATAGAGGGAGAGGTCTGGGTCTGGTTCTCTAGGAAGAGTGAGATGAGAAGCGATTCATTGATAGTCATTGCATCCACAAAAGAATTCAATTTGAATGTCTCTGTTGATGGCTTTAACACTTGCACATGCTACTACTACTTATTACCATGAATCTAGTGTCTTCTTTCCTTATGTTTTGTGCATGTGTCACTATTGTAAGAATTTTCTAACTTTGGTGGAACTCTTCTCATTAGGCTATTATCAATCATGGTGCACTCCCGAGCCTTTTGAGCCTGTTGACTCATAATCATAAAAAAAGTATCAAGAAAGAAGCTTGCTGGACTATATCAAACATCACAGCTGGAAACAGAGAACAAATACAGGTAAGCCAGTAAATCCCAATTATCTGATACTCAATTGATGTTAAATCATGTGTTTAATCAAGTCTACTATCTGTTATTTTTCATTTGTTTTTACTGGTTATGCTTTTTCTTTAAGTTTGATGTTTTGGTGCCTGAGTGCATATTACTTGAATTTCTCAATGGAGATAGTGACCTTTTGAAGTTAGTAGACTGTGTCCCAAGTTTGTTAACCGCTGATTGGGGCTTGTTTGTTCCTGTTGCTTTGCTCCTGTAATATGGGGAGCTAGATGTAGTTTAACATGGAGATCTGGTGCAATAATAACCAACCTAGATTTATTTAGTTCTCTGGTCACACCAATTGGAAAAGAGAATATTGATTTATTTATTCTCAACCCCAAGCCCAAGAATACAATTTTTTTGTAATCACAAAAAATGAACTGTAGTGAATATACTGCGGGGTGCCAGTGATCTTTGGTATCGTTATTGTGTTGTCTCTTAAGAATAAGAGTTGGAGTATGAGGTCACTGTAAGCCCTTAAGTTTGACTCATCAGCTGGATTGGCCTAAACTTAATTTTTTTGTTTCACATGATAAATATTTTAATTTATAATTTGTTGCAAGTACTTCACTGAAGGGAATATTTTGTCTTGCTGGAAGTAGGGCATTAAAGGTTATATTTTTTGCTAGGGGGATCCTTCAATGTGTTTTATTTGCTTTTTATTGTAAAGGATAATATTTTCAGTTGGCTTATTCCTTCAAAATGCTCTCTTGACTTTATACACTTTATATATGATATGTAGGCTGTTATTGAAGCTGGTTTGATTGCTCCCCTTGTCAATCTTCTTCAAAATGCTGAGTTTGACATTAAAAAAGAAGCTGCGTGGGCAATTTCAAATGCTACATCTGGTGGTACTCATGAGCAGATCAAGTATGTGATCTTTTTTTTATTTTAATTGATTGTGCTCTATAACTGCTAACATTGTGAATTTATCGTATTGACTTATCTTATGTGGTTATAAGGTATTTGGTGAGCCAGGGTTGCATTAAGCCTCTCTGTGATCTGCTTGTTTGCCCCGACCCAAGAATTGTCACTGTCTGTTTAGAAGGCCTAGAGAATATTCTGAAGGTCGGGGAAGCCGAGAAGAGCTTGGGTAACACTGGAGATGTCAACTTGTATGCTCAGATGATAGATGATGCTGAGGGATTAGAGAAAATTGAAAACCTGCAGAGTCATGACAACAATGAAATATATGAGAAGGCTGTTAAAATTCTTGAAACATACTGGTTGGAGGACGAAGATGAGACACTACCTTCAGGTGATGGTGCTCAACCTGGTTTCAATTTTGGAAGCAACGAGCTTCCAGTCCCATCTGGTGGATTCAACTTCAGTTGAAGACCTTTTCTTGAGTGGGTAAATGTGCCTTACTTGTTTCAACTTTTTTTCTTCTTCAGGGTGATAATATTTTTTGCTCAATTTTTGGTATAAAATCGCATGTTATTTTCTAATCCAATTTGGTTTCAATAATTGTAGGGACTTAACTGGATGGAGCAGGGGTTGATGCTAAGGTGGCTGGTGGAGTCGAGTCTGGGTGGGGTTTTGGGGGGGGGGGTCGGTCCTTGCACCTCGTGGTGTCTAGTTTCAGTCAGGTCTCGAGTCTGGTTAATGAGGTGCAGGGGTGGTCAGTTTACACTACCATGTCCAAATAAGAAGGGGGCTGGTGGGTTCAACAGCAGCATAATACCTTGTCAGCAGTGTATGTTGTATTAGAAATATATATGCTGGGGAGAAGTATCCAGGAGGTTCTATGTTGCGGTAGCAAGGACCCGTGTTATGTGGCAATGGAAGGGTTTTCTTGAATGCGGCTGAGTCCTATTTTTTATTGAGTCGTAGTTGTATTGGTAATTTATACCGAGTCAGTATTTGATTTGAGTGAATATAGTATTCAGAAACCAATTTTATGGTGTATTCCAAGAAAGAGTTAGTGCTATTTTTGCGCTTGCATATCTCCTAGGTTATTTTGAAGCTTTTTCTATTCTTATTTCTCAATCATTCCCCTCGGCCCACAATCCACATTAGTACCTGGAATTCGTACTGGGTATGGCTGGTCTTCGGGTTATTGAAATCGTACACGAGGTCAATAAGCCTCAATCAACAGGTCAAATTATTTTCAATTTAGTAAGGATGGGAATTTCGGTTCTGCTTCATAAAGTTGAAATATCATGTGAAAATATAATTTGTTTTTTAACATGGTCAAACATGCATTATTTTCAAACATGCATGGTTTTTTAACATTCTTACTTTTCTTGTTTCCTTGTTACCAACACTACCGCCTTTAGATCTCTGAAGAGGAGAGTTGCAACTTGCAATGCAACACAAGTTCAACAATTCCATGCATAGTTTTCAAATCACGATACAGATCGTGAATTATTAGGTTAGTTTTTGATTTGTGAATTGTATGAATCTTAGGCGCACAATGAAAAATAGCTTAAAATATATCATATAAATGATAAATAATGATAAACTAAAAAAATTCTCACTCTAATAATTTTAAATTAGGAATTGACAAATAACCTAACCATATGTCACAACAAAATCATAGGTCATAACTAAGTTTTTCTACCAACTCATTTATAAGCTAATAAATAAAAAAAAAAAACCCATAAGGCCATAACCAATAGGTAAACAAATCTAAAATTAATTATCCTCCTACTCATCAGTCATGAAGATTAATGTGATCACTATCACTATCATCTTTGCCGTCATTTAGTATGATTAATTCTTCATCATCTTCCTCTTCGATCTCACTATCATCGTCTCTAATCTCTTGTTCATTAATCTAAATGTCTTTTCCTTTATAATTCTTGTTAGCATTAATATTTCGTGGACCTAAAAATATACATAATACATATGTAAATAAATTATATAAGGTAAGGGACTAAAAGAGAAAAAAATTATTTAAGAATTGCAAAAAGAGGTTTAAGATTGCAATTTGCTAGTGCAATATACCTCTCTTTGTCTTTTTGCTTGGATCACCTTAAATCAATCTTGAAGCACTCTTGGACATCCAT
The DNA here is from genome assembly GCA_029884605.1 of Ormosia emarginata. Classification (NCBI taxonomy): domain Eukaryota; kingdom Viridiplantae; phylum Streptophyta; class Magnoliopsida; order Fabales; family Fabaceae; genus Ormosia; species Ormosia emarginata. Next base: position 22,590,851 of record JAQQTP010000059.1, on the reverse strand, counting down.
TCAAGAGTTTCCTTCCATTTGGCAAGGTTCCTCTTGTTTAATAATCCGTTCATCATTGGATTCTAAATATCATAAGCAAATAGGATCATATGTATCTTCTTTCGCTTCCCTTTGCTTTTGTCTAATCTCAAGTTGAAATTTGTATTTAACAAATACAATATTCAACCTTTGTTGTTCTAAGCAGTTTCTTCTCTTCGAGTGAATATGATCAAATACACTCCAATTCCTCTCACACCTCGTAGCATTACAAATAAGGTTTAAGATATGGATGACTAGTGATTGTAGCTCTGTGCACTTGTCTCCAAAACTATTTCACCATAAAGCTAGCTAAATGAAATTATAATACTAGGTTAATTATTTAATTTATAAATAATCTTTAAAATAAATGAAGTAAGGAAACATCTTTACAAATGAGCAATTACTAGTTTGCTTCTTTTCTCTAGTTTCAATTGCTAAGCTATTTCCAAAGAGTCCCTAAGCCTTGCCAAATTTCTCAAATTAGGAATCAATTTTTACTCTTGTTGAGAATAAGGAAACACCTTCTCCAATGTTTTGTACAAACCAATTTTCACCTCAGTGCTTGGGTTAAAGTTTAGATCATAATGGAACTTATGAAGTCATTATAGTAAGATATGAGCTAATAATAAATTAAATATAAAGCAATTATATTGCATAAAAATATAATTTTTTTTCTAAAAAAAATACTTACTTAGGATTAAGAAAATATATTGTCGCATGAAGAGGCCTATAGAATTGATAATCCCAATGCTTGTGAATGATTTCCCATACTTTCTTGTATTTGATTTTCACATTTTTAAAATTATTTGATCTTTGTTACTTTGCTTTATCCATAGCCTCATAAATATCCCAGTGTCGACTTTAAGTCAACAATCACAAGTCCAAGAACTTTCACAAGAGGAGACATACAATTCAAGCATCACTTTGTCAATTTCCAAAACTTTGAATCAGCCAAAACAATGTTTTCTAATTTCAGCTTCAATCCTAAAGGCATAGACACTTGTAGTCCATTTTTTTTTTATGCAAACACAGATCAAAGTGGAATCTTTTAATCCAAAATAGACTTCATTGCCAGATAAGATGTAGCAAACCTTGTTATTGTTGGCCTAGCTAACCTCTATCTTTGGAATAGCATCTTTACAAATTCAACACCTAAGTATGTCTATAAATGAAGTTGTAATTCTTTTTGCTTTTCCAATTGTATTATGGAATACCGTAATGCCACCAACATCTTCAAGAATCAAATCAAGACAATAGGCAGCACAAGGTGACCAAAATAGTTGCTTTCTTTTATCCATCAACTTGTTTCTAGTTGATACAAGGGCTGAAACAATATTTGTTACTACTTGAACAACATTTTCCTCCCCAATTTTCACCACCATCTCATCAAGTTATTCAAACATTTTTTCTTCATCTTTAATGAAACTACTAGTATCAACCGATTTTATAAAAACAGTCCCTTTAAGACTATTAATGAGAAAATTAGTGAGCGATCTACCCTTTCCATCAATCCATCGATTTGACATCAATGTACAACCAATTTGCTTCCATTCAAGCTTATATTTATCCAAATTAGCATAGAGAATATCAATTTCTTTCTTCAAGTATGAGACCCTCACTTTATGATAAGTTAGTGGTTTCAAGCTTCTACCATATTCACTAAGGTTGTGTTTGGAATGAATAAAAATAAGAAATGATTTGATTCGATTTGAATTGATTTGATTTGATTTGATTTAAAAATCAAATTTTGTGTTTAGAACTTAAAAAAAAATAGGATTTGAATTGATTTAGAAATCAAATTTTGTGTTTGGAATTCATTAAAATGAGAATTGCTTTAATTTGATTTTATTATTTTACATTTTAACCCTTATGAAAGGTTGTTAGAGGTAGTTACTAAGGGTAAAATAGTCTATTTATTTCAAATCAAATCAAATCCTAACAAATCCTATCAAAATTGATAGAATTTTTAAAACAAAAGGAATGAAATCTATGAGATTTTAAAAATTAAATCATTTCTCATTTTTAAACATTCCAAACACAAAATTTAATTAAATTTGATTTACAAATCAAATCATTTCCTATTTTTTTACATTCCAAACAAGGAATAATAGATTTTACTACATTAATAAACAATGGCATTGCATTTATAGCGTTGCAATTATAGTAATACACTACATTTATAGATTTTACTATAAATTGGTAATGCATTGCCATATATACATCTACAAATATCCCTAACCACCAAATCTCTATCCTTCACCATTGCATTTATAGTTTGTTGTTTCATAGACTTCATATTAGCCATAGAGGAGTCACTTCTCCCTTTTCCTTTTACCACAAAAGCATCCATGAACCCCTTGTTTTTTGTGAATCATGTTCTTTTTCATCAAAGCACTCAAGAACATCATCATCAACCTTGTTCATACAATCTAACAATTTTTAAATAAATTTCTTATCTCTTTCGACACTTGTTCACATGGAGCAACTTCCTTGTGTCTTTCGGCAATATGATGTTTCATCCTAAATGCCCATCCCTGCATTATTTTAGGACAATAGTTACATTTAACATGTAACAGAGTCTTAAGAGACTTAAATGATCCAAAGTAGCATTTTTCTTCACTTTTTTTTAGAAGTCATGGTTGTATGACTGTACCAATCAGAATATTGAAGTGAAAATGGGTGAAAATAAGAGAAAAAGGAGAGACTTTTGCTTTCTTGGTGCCAAAGTTTGAGAGAGACCTTCTTTGAGTCATGTACAAACTAGGAACTACAATATTATTAGGATTTGGGAGTTTGTATAATATTAAATAGGTTTTCTTTCTAGTCTCACTAATGCAAAACGATGTCATTTTGCTTTATGGGATGTTCTTAAAAAAAAAGAAGAAGATTTAGGGTGTTTTAAAATTTAGGTCATATCGGAGTCATGTGTGGCCTGACTTTGCGACTCGCATGATGAAGAAGAAAAATAGAGCTTTCGAATCTTGTGCACCAATTGATTCACGATTTTTGGTGTGACATGCATGATTCCAATGATTCGTCCACCGATTTTGGCCAAATTCCAATTTCCTCTTCAATTGGTATCGTTTGCAGGATAAGTCATGTCGGATCCCACAATTTGAATCGTGAATCATTCAATTTTTATTACTATGATCCAGTGTAATTAGTATTAAGTTGATGTGGAAAAATTCAAAGATAAACTTGGTGCACATAAATTAGATGTACTAAGTCAATTACTTCATTAATTAAGATAATTATCAATTAATTAACTATAGTAGTTTTTTCATTAATTAATGTTGTGATTGATCTACTAAATCTAACTTAGATATATCAAGTTTATGCAAGAGCTTCTCGTTGACTTTTTTGTGGCCTTTTGTTAAGTGGTTTCCATCTTTCTATTTATAGAAGCTTTCTACGGTCCATTGTGGAATATCAACTAGTTATGGCCATGTTTATGTAAGTGAACACATTTGGCCGATTGGCAAAAAAATTTTGAAAGTTAGGTAACTGGTTAACTACACCTGCGACTATCGAGCACGTATCTATTTTTAAAATAGTAGCCATAATTAATATTGTTAATGTCGTTATGGTCGTTATCTTTTTTTCAAGTGTCGTAGTTCTCTAAAGAGAACAGTCACATAATAGGAAAGGCTTCTACGAAAGCCTTTTATGAATAATGTGATAAATGGAGAATGGATAAAAAAAAAAAAATTTGTCACCGCATATGAATCACGGGTGGAAGAAAATGACAAAACACAGGCACATATGTCACGTTTTTATAGTTCCTGGTGGTTATTTTAATTTATTTTTTTTATAGTTTGTGATCGTTTCACGAAAACTAATTCGTGATAATTAACATTCTCCTTGTCTAAATATTCGTTAGAGTTAATTGATATTTTGAGTATAATAACTGTCGAAATATTGTTGATGCAAAATGTTAGTACAATAATACCCTTACCGTATAAAATAAAAAGCAATAATAATAAAGCTAGTGGAATTTGTTACTCAAGTGGACCACTTAAAAACCATGAGTTTGTACCCACAACAAAAATGAGGCACAGATTTTTTTTTAGAAGAAAGAGGTACAATTTCATTTATATAACCCAATCTAATTTACTTTTTGAGCAACATGTGGTAAGTCAACTCGACTTGGTCAGGTTAGTTCATTTAGCGAAGGGAGTGTTTTGTAAAATTTGAAATTTTAAATGACTTGTATTTAAAATTATCCAAAAGTTTTAAAAATCTTTATCCCAACACTTGATAAAACAGTACTTGGACCACATAATAAATCATAAAAAAAGAGAATGAAAAATTATGTTCTATATACCCAAAAGAAAAAATTGGTGACCAAATGAGAACTAGGTTGAATGAAACCCAAAAGCGGCATCCCAGTTGACTTATGAAAAGGTACAGAGACATAGATGCAACACATATGACTTTTTATAAGGGAGGGAAAATGTAGGTGACACAACACAACAAAGCACATAATAATAGTAGGTGAATATCATATCATAGAATATTGCTGCGCTGCACCAAACCGAACCACACCGCACCACAGAGTGAGACATTAGTGTCTAGTGAGAGCATAAATAATTGATGATTGAAGCACCAAAACAAAACCACACTCCGCAACCGCGCTCTTTTTGTTTATTTCAGCACCTTTTGGCGGGTGAGTGAGCAGGGTTTTGGATCAAAAAAATTAAGGCATCCTCGTCATTTGACAAATAAATCCTGGGTTAGGGTTTCGCGCCCCCATTTATAAAGGTCTTGTCTTTTAGATCTCTGTTGCGGCTGGTGCCCGTGTCGGTTCCATTTCTCTCTCTCTCTCTCTCTCTCTCTCTCACTGCATGTCGGTTTCTTTTAATTCTGATGCTTTCCCTTCCCTCCTTCAATAGCCCCATTCTCTTTTCTCACTCTCATTCCCTTCTCTGATTCTGATCACAGAAACTTCCTTTAACTCTTCCTGATCTTCCCTACACTCTCTCTCTCTCTCTCTGCTCTGCTTTCACCTAAAAAAAAAACCCTTTCTTTTGTCTGATTTTTTCTGCCGTTACTTCGAGCTCGATTTGCTTCTGGGTGTGATCGAGGATCGAGAGGCAATCTCCACTTCACAAAATCGCATTTTTTCATCTGGGTTCTGCTTAGATCTTCGAGATAGGTAGCCAGAATGGTCGATCTGGGCGTGAAGGTGAGTGATCACGTGTTTTGATTCTTGATTCTTCTTCCCTAGGCCTTGTTTGTGAATAAGGGTATCTGATTTTGTGCTGTGATGCAGGGATCCGAAGCTGTGGAAGCCAACAACAGGAACCCCCACGGAGCTTCATCGATCGATGAGCAGCAACAGAAGAAAACGTGTGCCGATTGTGGCACGAGCAAGACCCCTCTCTGGAGGAGTGGTCCAGCTGGGCCAAAGGTGATTTCTTTGAACAAAATATAGAACCTTTGATCAATGCGGCGTGTGAAGCTTTTGATCTGACACTGACACATTGTATTGATTTTGATGCAGTCACTTTGCAATGCTTGTGGGATCAGAAGCAGGAAGAAGAGAAGAGCGACTTTGAGTGTAAACAAAGGAATCAACGATGATCGCAAGAAGAGGAAGAGGAGCTGTAGTGGTAGCAGCAATGGGGATAGTTTGAAACAGAGATTGTTGGCTTTAATGAATGAGGTCTTGACGCAGAGACCACCCGTTGAGAGGCATTGGAAGAAGCTTGGTGAGGAAGAACAAGCTGCGGTGTTGTTGATGTCTCTTTCTGCATAAGGGGAATTGGGGAAAAGGGTAAAGGAAAGTGAAGATTTTTAGGATGCGCACCCTAACCCTTTCTTAAGTCTGCATCTTCAATTTCTTCTTTCGTTTCTAGTGAATTTTCTTTGTGATTAGTTCCCAAATAGCTTAGCTATTTTTAGCTTTACTGACTGTTGTTGGTAATATTTTGAGCGTGTTATCAAGAATTGTAAGAAATTATTAATTTCCAATTTTAGTAAAATAGCCCCCCTCTATTTGCCATTGTCCATCAATTTTTATCTGTGTCCATTTTCATGTGCCCCTGAATTTCAATATCTTTCAAAATATGTTAGCGCTGCGAGAAATTCTTGGCAAGAATTAGATAGATCCTCCAATTTTCCACATTCAAATTGATTTATTTATGGGACGTGCTATCAAACACTCTCGAGTGCTCGGGTTTTACCCCTAGTGTTTGTGTTTTTTTTTTATATTCTTTTTTTAAGTTGCAAATTCTCATAATGTTTTAATTCATTCAGTGGTCACAATGAACTGACCATACCAAAATCCTTTATCTATTTGTTCCCTTTCAATTTTGGGGCCTTTGCAATAATAAGCTGCAGCACACAAAGTCATAGAGCAAATTGTCTCTTGGAAAATGCAACTTCAATAATAAGTCTAAGTCAAGTGTTAAAGCACTATAGAACTGTTTGAGCCTGTCCAGGACTGCTGGAAAAACAAAAAAAAAGTACTCTACGATCCACATTTAGAATTTTAGGTGAAATTCAAGGAAGTACTGCTATAGTTTGGTTGCCAAAAATGCAGGCTTTCCTTTCCTGTTCAAATTTATTGCGTCAAGTTGAATTATTTCTTGTTGCAAAAAGCGAATTAAAATTGGGGTAAGTCATTTATTTGAAAATGTATAATAGAAAAGAGGGTAGCTGTATACCCAAAACAAAAAAAGGTAGCTACTAGGCCAAAAAAGAAACAAATTTAAAAGACGAGGGAACATGAAATTCATAGTTCCCGCTAATTTGACTTTAGAAAACATGTACTTGCAAAGGGCCATTCAGAACTTAGATTCACAGTTTGGTCTTAGCTATTCAGACAAGAAGGCAGCCCTCCAAATCCAATATTTTATTAGACAAAATTTAAGTAAAGTTGTTTAAGAGAGTGCGGTATCATTTCTTAATAAAAATATAATATGTGTTTTATTTTTTAATTATTTTATCATTTTTTTAAAATTTTTATTGATTAATTATAAAAAATATACATATATTATATTTTTATTAAAAAATAGCATTACAAACACTTAAAATTTTTTATCTAAATTTTATCCTATTTTATTTTGGTTGAGGAACATTGCCACCATACTTCTTTTTCAAAAGAAATAAAAATAAAAATTATGGAGTTGGGTTATAGGTTTTTTTTCCCTATATGTTTGTTTTACTTGTGAGACAAATGTAAACGAGCTTCACACGTATTAGTACTAAAAGCTTATAAACAAAAATGTGTTTGTTCATGGACATTAGTAGCGCGGTTGCATTTATGCAAGTAAAACAAACAGGCTATTAGTTAATTAGACGATGAAGTATTTTTTCTTTTCTTTTCTTTCCTTTCTAAGTATAGAATTGAGGATTAATGTTATAATGAAAGGTTTCATAAATGTCTTTTATCTTGAGTTAATTTTAAATTAAGTTATTCTACGATTTGGTAAAAACCCTAGTTGCATCTTTCTCTCTCTAATCTTCATGACTTCTTTGAAGTGATATAGATGTCGTCTTTATCTTTAGTTAATTTTGAGTTAAATTATTATACGATTTGGTAAAACTTTAGTGGCATCTTTCTCTATCTAATCTTCGTAAAATCGTCTTTATCTTGAGTTAATTTTAGGTTAAATTATTCTACGATTTGATAAAATCCTAGTTGCATATTTCTCTCTCTAATCTTCGTAAAATCATCTTTCTCTCTCTAACCTTCGTAAAATCCTAATTGCATCTTTATTGTCATGATCTATATGTTTTTATATTATCTTTTAGATTTGAGTTATTTTTTTATTTGTCCCTTTTTAGGTGTTTTTTGTTCCCCTTGGTTGGGTGGTTTCTATTACTCCATTTGCAACTCTTTTTGTTTACACGATCTTATAGGTAAAAGAGATATTTAGATCTATTTTGAAGGATAAGATGAGATACGATCTTCAAACTACAACACTATTTGTTTGGACTCCATTAGGAAAGAAGCTTAGTTATCGGTAGTCTTTGGGCGAAAATTAGAACTTTCTTTTAGATTTTAGTTTAGAGTGTGGATTGTATTTGTTTTTTTTTCTTGTTAGATTTAATGTTTCTTGTTCAATTTATAAGTGCCACTAGGATTTTATTATTGTGATAATTCTTCTATTATTTGATTACAATTGTTCTCACGTCATTTTTTGTACATTTATACTCTAAAAATAAGGTGAGAACAATTATAATCAAATAATATATCACTTGTCAAAAGTGTGAGTCAACTCGTAAACTCGTCTGAATTTACGAGTCTAGGTAGAGAAATCGAGTTAACTCGATTCAAAACTCGTTTCTAATATATCACTTGTCAAAATTACAAGTCAACTCGTAGACTTGTCTGAGTTTACGAGTCTAGGTAGAGAAATCGAGTTAACTTGTTTCTGCATAGATTCGACTAGACTTACGTAGACTCGGGTAAAATTGCATAAAAACACGAGTCCACAAGCGATTGAACAAGTTTGAGTTTAAGTGCAATTTCAACCCCCAAATTGTCCAAAACAATGACGTTTTATGCTATTTCACAAAGCATATAGTTTCTGAAGCTTGCGAAAGCAAAAAATGAAGCATTCTCCTATGGCTCAAGTGCTTAAACCCATTGAAGCCTTCATCTTTTGCGAACTGAAACTAGCTGAGTTGGGAAGGAATGACTTGAATCAAGCTACATCGGCGACCTGAATCAAGCTACGTTGGCATCGAGAAGCCTTCATCTTCTGCGATTTGCTGCTTGACCTGAAATCTCATGAATTAACCAGGTATATTTCGAAGCCTTCATATTCTCCAGGTATATTTCGAATTCTTCTTCTGAATCGAGTTACACAACATGCTTGACGCTTCTGTTTCACACTCCATGACCTGAAGGAATGAGTTGAATGTAGTCAATATATTGTTCTAGTTTAGTTTTGTTCTGCATTCTTATGGTTTAGGGCGAGTTCTACTCATGTAGTCAATGTATTGTTCTGCTTTCTTCTGGTCTAGTTTTGTTATGCTTTCTCCATGCTCCATGCTTTTGTTCTAAGTTTATGCTTTTGTTTTTATGCCTATTTTTTTGTTTTGTGCAAGGCTGCAATCTGTTTTTATTTTTTTCATGACTTTTTAGAATGATTTTGAATCTCTTATCTATGTTTATGTATGGTTTAACTTGTTATCATACTTTGTTATTTGTGTTAGTTTTATTATGGAGTTATGTTAATTATGGATGTGGTATTAAATTTTGTTTGGATACAATTATAGGTTTTTTAAATATTATTTTTGTACTAAGTAGACCTTTATGAGTTTACAAGTCGAGTTTATGGGAGTTCCACAAGTTTACGTAGACTCTCGAGATTAACAACTTTAATTAGGGGTGTTCAAATTCAATCTAAACCAAAAAATTGAAATCTAATTAAAATCAAATAAACTTGATTCTTTTTTGTTTAATTTTTTGAAAATTGATTGGATTACATCGAATTTTTATTTTAATTTTTAAAACTAATCTAATCCAATTCAAAATGATTAATATTATATAATATATATTTTTTATTATAGAATTTATACTTTTACTTAGATTAATTTTAATTTCTCACATACTTCTCTCATTCTGTGTGTTGCTCCCAATCAAATTTTATTTTATGAATGTTAAATGAGTTATTTTTTATTTTTTTCTTTTTAATGGCTTAAGCTGCTTTTAACTTACAAAATTCTTAGCTTAATTTTTTTTAGCCAAAAGCCGATTAAATCAATCTAATCAAAACTAATATAAATCACATTATTTAAATTAATTAATTTTTTAATTCAAAATCGATATAAATCGAACTGCAAATAGCCCTAACAAGCATTATTAATAATATAAATAGAGAGAAAGATTGTCATTCTTTGTTAAGCTTTTTGCCTAGAGTAATAAATATTTAACTTATATTCACATTCTTCATATATTATGAGTTGAAAAGATCACTATCATACATGTAAAAGTAAAGAGTTATAATGAATAAAAAAAAAATTGCTTAGTCATAATATGTGAGAAATATGGAGTAAAATATAAATGTAGATATCATTTTCCTTTCCTTCATCAATCAATGAAATCGTATCTGATTTATTATCAGTTCCTGTCACTATATATATGTTTTGCGGCTCAGCAATGCAATCGATTTTCTATTTTTTGCATTTTTCTTATATGGCCAAAAACCAGTACAATGATTTCAACAATCAACATGATGTGTGGAATGAGAAAGACAGGAACTATCCCGATCAAAGTGCGAATCATTGTTGACTAAATGACCTCAAATGCTTAATAAACTCTATAACGTGAAACGGTGAAAGGGTTTTTCTAGTATATACATTTATAAAAGATCTATATTAGTAAGTCAGTAATATAATTTCTAGAGTAAAATCTTATTTCAATTATTGAAAGATATTTTTTTATCAATTTAATTTTTTAAAGATAAATTTTATAAATTTAGTTCCTAAAACTTGAAATCCTTTTTATCTTCTATCTATTTGAGTTTTTATAATGTTAACTGTAAAAACAGCTTTGTAATGTTAAAAAATGATATAACATGTCAAACTTAGCCAATGAAGTCAAAATGATATCTTTAGGCTAAAATGATGTCAAATTGGGGTTTGTGTATGCGAGCATAATATTTTATTTTAAAGTAATTATATACCTTTTTTATATGCATTTTGACTAAATGACATCATTTTGACCTAATTGGCTAAATTAAATATGCCATGTTATCTTTTAACATTATAAATCAACTTTTAAAGTTAAGAATTTTAAGTTTTAAGGATTAAATTGATAAAATATGTATCTTTCAGAGGTCAAAATATGGTTTTATTCTAATTTTTATTTTAAAATGTTTATATTTTAATATTTAAAAAAAATTGCTTAAAAAATGTTTCAACTTAGGGTTGGGCACTTTGAGCATTTTTGCCCAATAATTGTTTTTTGAGGTTGGATACTAAAGTTGCATTCGGATGTTATTTACTTTTCAAAAAAAAAAAAAAGGTCATAATTGCTTATATGTTTGTATTTAAGATGGAATATAAAAAGAAAAGGTCTATTATATTATACTTAAATGGAGACATCTAATTGTGAATTAAACCTTTGAATAAGTAGCATACCTTTTTCTTTTTGGTTGAAAAGGGAAATTCATTAGAATATCATTACTTTTTGTAAGTATCCTAGTGTGACATACGTAATGTAGTGACAGATTAAACCAAGAACAAATAAACTAACACATATACACTCCACTGTAAACATTGTTAATATATATAAGATGATGGCTGGGATAAAGTCAGGCAATCAATAAGCACTGCCTTTTCCCCACTCCTTGTTCTGAGGGTACAGTAAGCAATAATTGGTGTTGGTATTGGTCTTACTACTGTCTGTCCTCTCATCCAAGTAGCCTTAATTTATCTATACTATTGCAGTATTGCTCAGACACTAATTAAAAACATGGTACATGAGGAGCCATCTTAAGTTCTTAACGGTCCATTATTGCTGGAAAGTCGGCAATGTGGGTTTGGTTTGGTACAATACAACCCTTTCAGCCACAAGCACATGTTTATCAGCTAACTTGTTGCCAATTTTTGCTTTAGCAGAGAGTATGATAGAGAGTATGATAAGTGTTTGTGAGTCTATACCCTGTACAACAAAAAAATGAAACATAAGATAGAAAGAGATGTGTTTGTGATTCTGCTTGTGGTGAAGCCGTGAAGGCCCTCCCCCCCTTGTGAGAAGGCGTACACAAATGAGTGTGCTTATAAATTGCATCATTTTGAAGCAAACGCAAACCAGTGGTAGCCCCATACTGAAAAGTAGCTTCATAGTCATACCTATATGATTATGTACAACTACCAGCAATTCCCAACGAAGTGGAGCCAACGGATAAAAATCATTGGTCAATTTTACCTGTGCTTTGGAGGTTGATGCAAGTCATTATTATAGTGATCCTGTAGTACAAAAGAAGTTCCGGAAGTAGCCTATGCTAACTCGTTCGTGCGAGACAAAGAAGTACATGCTTAATATATATAGACAGTATTATAATAATAGTTGCACAAATTTTATGCTCATGAACCTCTCACAAACTCTATCTAGATTTATCAAGACTATTAAAAAGAAACACATCATTACGATAATGTGTGATTATAAAATCTGTGTAAATATCATTAGTCCAATATATATATAATTAAAGTTTTTTTTAAACCAAAGTTTAAGGAGAAGTTGCTTTAGTCTACAAGCCTCAACAATGACTTATAATATCTTTTTCAAATTAAACCTAACCCTATGTTTGGATGTTTTCTCATTAACGGAACGGAACGGAATAGGTGGGGATGGATTGGAAAGGAAAGGAAAGGAATAGAACATAGTTTCCCCCCTCTTTGTTTGGAAGATTCATTAACGGAACGGAACGGAACATGTGTTCTCCCTATTCCACTTCAATTTTGGGGGGAATAAAATTTGGTCATTTGAGGGGAAGTGGAGGGGAATGATTCCCCCTGTATTCCGTTTCGTTCCTATGCATTTTAAAACTCCCAAACACAAAAAATTAATTCCGTTCTCTCCATTTCCTTTTCGTTTCCCTCTTTACCTGTCATCCAAACATAACGTAATATTCGATCCTACCAATTGAGTCATTTTTCATTATCTGATTAGCACAATCAGATTCATTTTGTTAGGCAGCAAAAGGTCATGTTACATGTGCTTAAGATTATGCCAAGTAGCGACTTATGTCAAGTTGAATAATAAGTTTGTTGAATGAAAACAGATAATATTATAAACTTAATTAAAGTCTAAAGATTACCATTATTACGCACCTTCTGAGCCACATCACTCATGGATATATTAGCATTAGCATTAATTAAATGAACTAACCATTGATTGCAATGAGTTCATAAAAGAAGTTGCTAGAGTCCTTGCTGGCTATTGATTATTGGACTTGAATCCAAGTTTAGTGAGTGTGTTGGCAAAAGGTTAATGAAATGAAAACCAGATACTTTGTAAGAATTTTTTAAGGTATTTCCATAAAGACGTTTAATTAACAATGGTCCTAGAATAGTTAAAAGCGTCTTTGTATTTGTTGGCAGGAGGGGAGAGAAAAAGAGGATGAATGGTCCACAGCTAACATATACTTCAAATCTCTAGTTCAGACAGAATATTGGTGTTGATGACTATTTCTCTCGGCATCTTAAAATTAGCCATGGCTTATGTATTATCTTATCTCCTTCCCTTCTTTGGGTTGGGAGGGGACAACAAATGCTCCAACTTTGATTCAAAACAATCTAATCGTCAAAAGTCAAAGCACAGGAAATTTGAGCTTTTTGACCAATGTGTTTTTAATGACAAAAGTATTTATCAAATTGTCATTTTTTCTAAATTATTTATCAAAATGCCTTTGTTTTTGTCATGTTAAATTTTTTTAATATTTTTAGTTTCACGTAGGATGCGTTAGAAGAGATGACGCATCTAATTAGGATACGCCAACACGTTTGGCGTATTCCATGTGAATACGCCAACACCTATGACATTTTCTACTTGGTAACGCCACACGTGATGGCGTATCTACGTAGGATGCGCCAACCGTGTTGGCGTATCCACGTAGGATGCGCCAACCATGTTGGCATTTTTTATGTGGAGAAAAAAAAATTTAAAAAATGTCAAGTTGCATATGTAGGGCACTTAACCCATTTCACATGGATCTCTTGAAAAATAACGCAGAGACATAAAATTTACATGTTTATTAAAGAATGCACTATAATATTAGAAGACATTAATATCAATTAACTTATTTATAGGCCAAGTATTTATTTCTGATCTGTAAAGTAGTCGATGTGAGACTTTAGTGTTGGCAAGACAAAACAAACTAAATAGGTAACAAAATACTTTTGCTCAATGTGAAACTTTATTTGTTAGGTTATGCTAATATATGCACTACTGAGCCAGTCACCCGATGAGCACGGTATTGTGTTTTTCTATCAGTTAAGAATGTTTTTCTAGTAATGTGTTTCTAGCAATGATGTAAAATGCACATTGATTTTTCCTATGGGTCATTCTCATAATAGAGGCATGAAAATTCTAGTAACTACTACTTCCAGTAGTATTTTTTCCCTATAAAGTGATTTTTTTAATTGCATATCCAATCTCTTTATTTGCATCATTAACAGGAGTTATTGTTATTTATATGTTCATAGAAAAGGGGATGGAAAGCGAGAGGAGAAGATGGAAAGAGAGGTAAAAATACAATACAATTTAAAGAAAAACAACCCTACAAAATTTTGACTAGCTTTTGCTGATATTCACACGAAGAATCACAAATACTTGAACTCCAGTATGTTCTAGCATTGGTGTATGTTTCTTGCCTCTGTAATTGAGCATTTGATAATTGATACAAGTTTATCATCACAGCTATCATTATTACAATTCTGAATTTGACTTATTAAAGACAACAACAAAAAATTATACAAATGACCATTTGCAGGAATCAATTATACAAAAATTTGAAATTTATCGTAGTTCTCAAATACTGACAACTGTTAAAAACATACGGTTTTTGAGCTAGATGAAGCCTGTTAAGACAATATAGAACACTTTTCAAGGACAATCCTTGCATGACGAACCAAAACTAAATTAGACACATCCAATAGAGAGTTATACAGTTATACTAACTCTGGTCTGAGAGGAGTTATGATACATAGAATACAAAATAATATCTTCTAAGAATTATCAGGCAAAATATATGTTTAAAAAAGAAGAGACACCTATAACATACCATTATTCGGTGGTGCATATATTAGTACAACCCAACAAATAAAATCTCACATCAAATAAAAGTATATTGTTACTTATTTAGTTATTTTTTTGTTTACTAACACTAAAAAAAAATTCACATTGACTACTTTACATAAATAATTTGAAAAATCGAAGTAAATACTTGACTTATAAATAAAATTTGAGCCTAATTAACAAGATATTTGATGTCTTCCAATATTATATCTAACAGCTTGTGGGGACTCTTTAATAAACATATAAATTTTATGTCTCGTGTTTTCCATGACCAAGATTTCTCAAAATCATTGATTCACGTGGAATAAGAACACATTAAATGTCTTAGAAGATTAGCATATTATCGTGACATTATTTTTTATCTCTATATTTTTGTCCACGTGAAAAACGCCAACATGGATGGTACATCCCAAGTAAATATAATAAAATAATATCAATTATATGTTTGGCGCATCAAGCTTAATCGCGGATATTCGCCTATCACGTGTCTAAGCGTTAGCACGTGAAAAAAAAAAAACTAAAAATGATCTAAAAATACCATAGGTGTTGGCATATCCACATTTGAGATATGGCTTATCGTACATATATTCTTTGGATCGGAGTTTGAAACAAAGTCCATCTCCTTTGCATCCTAAATGTAAGACGAAAAATAATAAAAAATTTCAACATGGCAAAAACAGAGAGCATTTTAATAAATAGTTAGGAAAATATGACAATTTAGTAAATACTTTTGTCACTAAAGGCACATTGGTCAAAAAGCTAAAAATTTGAGCCTAACTACTAACAAGGAAAAATATTTGAGATGAATTCCCCTAAATAACACTTTCATATCTAACAGCTTGTGAGGAGACGTTTGAAGGTCTTCAGTAACCTTTTTCTTTACCAGTTAAAGGGTGGATTTTATTATCTCATCGGAGCTTGTCCAAATATTTTTGAATTTTCCATGACCAAGATTTTTGTTTTTCTTAATAATCATTGTTGAAAAATAGAGAAATAAGAACACACAAAAAGTCTAGAGAAGATTAGTATATTATCTGAATTATATCTATAAATAATATCTAAAATGAAATGAGATTTTGATGAATTTGAATCAAATGGGATAAAAGTATCATTCCATTGTTTGGATATTTTAGGAATATTTTATTTATAGTTTGAGAGATGAAATAGTAAGAGTTAAAATTTTATTTTTCTTAAATTACTCTTATCACATTTTTGGGAGTAATATAATGTAATAAAATCTTAATTATAATAAAAAAAAAATTATTTCATATTCCTCAAATTAAAGAGACAAAATTGATAGTTTTTATTTCACTTAATCAATCTCTTTATTTTTATCGAAACCTAATATATAAATAATAACGATTTCAATTCCATTCAATTTCTCTCTATTTCACTTAATCTCGCTAATCGAAACCTAGATATAACGATTCAATTCTCCTCCATTTCACTTAATCCCGCTAATCCAAACCCAGACATGGCCTTACCATGCGCATGGCATAGCAAAAAATGGGAGACTGATAAAATGGACTGGTTAAAAATTTTGAGTTAAAATCGACTTACAGGGACATTGGTGTTTTAAATTTTTTTTCTAATAATTTAAGCGCTTTTAAGATAGTTAAATGCTTGACACTCAAACAAGCAAAAGCCAAGACAAAAGGAGACATTCATGAACATAGTAAGAGTTGGGGAGATGAGCACGGAAATGGAGTCAATTTGATAAAGATACTCATAAAGAGATACGTTAATGTGAAAAAGACACAAAGAAAGCAGAGAGAATCAAGGGTTAGGAAGACAGGTGCCCCCTATGCTTTGGTTAGCTCCCCCTAAGCTTGCAGCACTTGATTGTTAAAAATGAAATCAAAGATTGTTGAAAACGAAATGGCACTTATTTGTCATTTGACCCTCTTCCCTCAAAACAAAAAAAAAAAATTATTCCCTCTTGTCTGAGACTTTCTATTGTTTGTTTTCTTTGTTTTCTCTGTAGCTTCATTTTCATTTTCCCCTATTGGCAAAATTCTCATGGGCCGAAAGTAGTTAGAGACATAAACCAAGTTTGAGTCCATATTCACAAATAGGGCCGAAAACCAAGTCCAGTAAGGAAACCAGTTTTAGCCTTTTGGGTATTTCAGTAAGGAAACCCAAGCATTATTATTTATTTCAGATGTCTTACTTACTAACTTACACACCAGCTCAAAAAAAAAAAAAACTTACACATATATTCATAAAGTTTTTATTATTATTTTAATCTAAAAAACAAATGAATCCTTTTAAGTTTTAACTAGTATTTTTTTGGTCAGCAGCATTTATGGCGTTGCGACCCTCCAAACCGGCAGCTGGTCCCTCCACTCCACTGAGTAGTGATTAATCATAAGATTTTCATGCTACATAAAAATAATAAAACAAACAAATATTTAACTTTTATTTTAAATATGAAAAAAAAAAGTATGCGTCTTCATCCCAAAAAATGAAGGCCAGAATTGATCCAAATACTTGTCTGTTTGCGATGTCGGCCAAGAGCAGCTGTCCATTTTAGCATTCAAGTTTCTGTTTTGACCTCATATTCTCGACTGTGCCCCAAAGCAGGCTCTAACTCAAAATATATATATATTTTTTAATAAACATGATGCATCACACCCATAAAATTAATAATAATAAACATGATGCAAAAAATAGATTATTCTCTGAAATCAATTGGAAAATTATATTTCGTTTAATATTTTCATACTTGAGTCGTTTCAAGTAGATTTAAAAAAAAATGAGTATTTTTTTGTTATCATTTCAATGTATAAGTAAATTATATATTATTTTTGCCAAAAATGTTTGTTTCACCTTGCTCTACATGGATAAAACAAAGGAATAGTACGAAATGGCTAGATGTAACAAAATTGCTGAGATGATTAAAGAGTTAACTTGAGCCTACGCGCTAAAAAATTGACGAGTTAATTTGTTCCATCAGCTAAGTTAGTTTATAGACCTTGAAATTTGAAAATAAATATAAAAATTTCAATTGATTTAAGACTTAAAAATTTATATAATATAAATTTCAAAAAAATTCATATAATATACAAATTCTAAAGGTGTTATAGTTCATTTTTATGCATTGTGATAAGTCTAAATAATATTTTCGTTTATTTGTGTGTTGAACATTTTTTTTTTTTTTGTATGTAAGCTATCGCCACATCACTTGATTACAATAAAAGAAAAAAAGTGATTATATTTTTTAATCTGAAAAAGTGATTATATTTTATTACAAGATTTATTACTCAGTGTCATCTAATAACATTTGTTTTCATGTTCTATTAATTCGTTTATCTGATTTCTCTTTCGTTTATAGAACATTTACTCTGACAATAATTGCCGATTGCTATTTTTTTGGTACACTATTGCAAAAAAGGATTAGGGCAACATGAACTTGTGTTATGGGTGAGCACAACCTCGACTAAAATTTCAACCTCTTTTTAGGGTTGTAGCTATAATAGACCTTGGTTTGAACTCTAGCTGACCTTAGCTTCACTTAGCCAGTGGTTAGGAGGTTAGTTATGTGTAAAGCAATTAATTGAGAGTTGGTTAGCTTAGGTAGCATCTGATAGATTATCCACTATAGCTCACATGCATGAGAGTTGATGTGTATCTACACAATACAGCCAACATATAAATATGAAAAATAATCATCCTATTCTCTTTAGGAGTGTAGATATTATTTATATATTTTTTAAGAGATGTGATTAAATGAAAAAAATGATAAAATATATATATATATATATATATATATAATAAATAATATTAAATAAAATATAAAAATAAATATATGTATTATTTAATGTAAAAATATAAAAATTGTATAAATACTAAACTTGTATCAGATTGTTAGAATAATGAAAATTCATTCAGTTTCCACATATTTCCTCTTTTAGAATTCTCTGAATCTCTAAACCTTGTGATGGTATCAAAGCTCGAAAGAGCTCTTCGCGCTTTTGATACTCTTTGATCTAGATCCATTTTCGTTTTTTTGTTCAAATTCATCCTGATTCTTTTCGCATATAAATACTGAACTTTTATTTGATTATATCAGATTTTCAAAATAATGAAAATTTATTCAGTTTCCACATATTTACTCTTCTAGAATTCTCTGAAACTCTGAACCTTGTGAAGCGATATGGGTATAGCCATCTTCACAATAGCTTATTCAAGAATCGAACACACTCTATTTCCTTAAAGATGCAACACACTTTCAGTACACCGTCACCTGTGTGGGTAATGCCAATTGCTATTTGTTATATTATATGAAAAGTCGAAGCGAAAAAACTAAAAGAATTAAGGTGGTATTCATTATCATTGAAAAGAGTTTTATATTGATATTTATTAATATTTTGACACTTTTATTTTTATTTTAATTACTGAGAAAAGTAATAATAAATATTGATTTGTCAAAATATTAATAAATATCATAAAACTCCTTTATGTTAACAGTATATACCAATTATATTCAAACTAAAAATGGTGAGAAAAATTTCGCTAAAACAATTAC
Source organism: Ormosia emarginata (assembly GCA_029884605.1). Classification (NCBI taxonomy): domain Eukaryota; kingdom Viridiplantae; phylum Streptophyta; class Magnoliopsida; order Fabales; family Fabaceae; genus Ormosia; species Ormosia emarginata. The sequence continues at coordinate 22,571,547 of JAQQTP010000059.1, read as the reverse complement.
GATAAGAGAAAATAATGATAATTATGATAAAACTCTAATATCAAGGATCGGGTTTATGTTAGGAACCTATGAAACACGGACACACCGTTTATAAGGCATGTCCGCATGTTGTTGTATATATGTATTGCAATACATAGAGATACTTATATGATACACGTGTCCTGTCTGTCTTAATGTGTTTGATTAAAAAAATTATTTTTTTAATTTGGACACGTTTCGAATACGTTTGAACACTTTTCAGACACGCTCGAACATTTCTCGGACATGCTTAGACACGACTATGATACTACTTGAACACAACTCATTAATATTTTTTTTTAAAAAAATAATTTTCATGACTAACGTTCAATTAGTAAACCCGTAATCCACTAAAGTTCAATCACATGACTGACGTTTCAAGCCACTATTTTTATATATCAATATTTTAAATTTTATTAGATTAAAAAATTAAATGTAATAACCGTGACTATGTAGATCCTAAAAATCTTAAATTTCAAAAACAAAGAATTATAGATAAATTGGTTAGTGAACGTTAATCCAACATGACATATCATTCTATATTTTTATTTTCTATTATTTTTACACGTTATTATTAAATTTTTAAATTTTATCTTTTCACACATCACTATTTTTATTTACTCATTCTACTTCTACTCGTACTAAGTCTAATAACATATTCTCTTTTTAGTTTAAAGGTGAAACTTTGATACAACACAGCCGTGACTACACAGAAGAAAGAGTGTAAAACCAAAGAAAGCAACGACCCTACCAACTAATAATGTAGTATAATGTTGGTTGCTCAAACAAAAGTGATTTGGGGCACAGAGTCTCAACCCAGAATCATTTGTGTCAAAAAATCGAGCTGCCAGATCATTCTGATTTCTGACAGCCACCCGAGGATTCTCATTGGATGAATACAATAACTATCCTAGTCCTGAGACCATCTGATGAACTCTCTTGAATATGATCCCTTATCAGTTAGGTTTACCTAGATTGCCAGTTTGCCACCCATAATAATAGTAACCTAATGACTTGGCCTGGCATCGGGGCGGGTAGGATGTATTTTTACTCAATTCGACCATCTCTCACATTCTTAAGTATTAAAATTGGCATATATTCCATAAAAAAAATCAAAATTTACATTCATTTTGTTTTATAAATATTATAAATTAAATTTATATAATAATTAATTATCATATAAAAATATTGCATATATACTTAAAATTATATTAAGAATAAATATTAAACTAGTGAAAATAATTAGTATAATTAACTTTAATAACAGCAAAATTAAACATAATATTTACATATAAAGTGCAGGACAAAATGGATTAACTTCAAACCTACATCCATTCCGCCCCACTCTAAAATGGGTTTAAACCAGTCCCATATATGTTGAGACAGGATGAGCATGCGGAGCAAGTTGATATTGCCAAGCCTACTAAAAAAATAATGTTTTTATATAATCTTTTTTATATATTATTTTTAAATAATTGTGATTAAATAAAAATAATAATTAATAATATAAAAAATAATATAAAAAGTTATACACAATATATATATATATATATATATATATATATATATATATATATATATATATATATATATATATATATATATATATATATAAAATCATAATTGAGCCTACTAATGCCGTCGTATTATGGGTATTATATATATGCAGACCGAGTCCACCATTCACAATTATAGAAGAGAAAAAAATAAAAAAAATTATTCTTATAAATATATATTTGCATAATATAATCTGCATTCATTATTAACACGTTTATTAATTGTTTGCATTATTATATTGAATTTGTTTTTCTATGTATGCAAAATTATATCTGAACTAAGTAAATGCATGCATATCCTTGTCTAAGTAGGTAATTATTTATTCAAAGTCAAACTACGCAGAACAATTGTTGTGCATTTGTAAACTCTTCTTTGTTAGTAGTTAGTAAGACGCTCCCCCATTGGGTGGGCCAAGACAAGGAAAAATAAAGTGCAAGGAAGCAAACGCACAACGTTTATACTAATTAATTAACGCACCAAACAGCAGAACATGCCCAACGGATCAATAAACAAGGACCGTCCTCCGTATTTAAATTAACTCATCAATAAATAGCTTAGCATCAGATGGTGTTAGTGGGCACCATTCAATTAAATTAACCCGGGAATTTGGATTCAAATCCCTACATGCTACCTATGATCCCTTTCTCTATTCCAGCAGCAGTCACTATATTCGTAATAATTTTTATATTTTTATATCAAATAATATATATATATTTTTATATTTTATTTAATATTATTTATTATACATATTTTTTTAATTATTTTTTTACTTAATCACATTTTTTAAAAAAATATAAATAATACATACATCATTAAAAATGATTTATAACTATTTTTTTCCTATCCGTAATTCTTGGGTAGCCCATGCTTATTATAAATAGTTTATTTAATATTAAACATGTATAAAATAAAGTGGTTTATGTTGAGAACAAATCAATTTCTAACAAAAAATACTTGGATCCATTATTGAATAAAGTGCTTAAAAAATAATAATGTAGTAGACGGTGTGCCTATCTATGAATTTCTTCCCTATCCATCATTACTCTCTTCATCAAGCACATGGGAACAACTTCAGTTCCTGGTTGGCAACTTGGCACAGTTATTTTGGCTACCCTCAAATTTTACTGCCCAAATCAATTCACCTTAAATAACAAACACTTAAATTAACCATCACAAATGAAGTAAATAAATGGAAACGAATAAAGCTTCTTTTTTTTTTTTTTAAATACTAACCAAAATCAAAAGGCTAGATACAAATACAAATTTTGAACAAATTGCAGATCAATCTACATTACCACTAGAAATTCAGAAAGAAGAAAATAGAGAAGGAGAAGAAGAGATATTGTACTTGACAAGTTCACATTTCTGCAAGGGTGAAAGGGAAACCTTTGGTTCTACATGCAGGCCAACTTGTCTGATAGAAGGGCAAAACAAGTACACTGTCCTTGCATTCATCTCACTCTCATTTTCTAGATCTGCCAATCTGTGCACTTATTCTTCCCACCATTTTCGATTCTCTCTTCTTTTCTTAAATTTATTTTCTTTCTATCAAAGCAACGTCAGCAAAACAGAAAACAAGGCAACAGCGTAGACCGGTGTGCCCCTCAACGGCGGAGGAGCCGCCGTCGACGGCGGTGGAGGGCTGTGGTAGTAGAAAGGAAAATAAGGCACAATTGGGTTCGGCGGCGGCGGCGTTGGATAGTTCCTGTTATTCGGCGGAGGGTAATATGTGCCGCCAATTCCTCCGCCGCCGCCGGTGGATGCCGGCGGTGGTGGCGATGAGTAGGTATACTGAGAGGGTGGGGGTGGAGAAGAGTAATAGTATGTACCACTGCCGCCGGAGCTTGGGGGAGAAGGAGGGGGAGGGCAGTAGTTGGTGGAAGCAGGCGGCGGCGGAGATGGCGGTGGTGGGGAGGGTGGCGGGGGTGAGGGGACTTGGTTGCTGCAGGGTGTGCACTTGATATCATCCTTGGATGTAGTTTTTAGGTTTTGATCTGCCATTGCTACAGCAAGAGCAGTGAGAGAGAGCAACATCATGAAACAACACACTGTGGTTCTTTGAGTTGTTCCCATTTTCTTTGTGCTGATGAGCACAATGAGAGGGATCCAAGAAATGGGGTTAATTACTTTGAAAAGAAGGATATGATAGGAGAGTGGAAAGTGTAGAGAAAGAAAAGTGGAGCGTATGGAAGGAGTGTTCTGTGTTGTGTTGCTGTTTGAGGTCTGGTGTGGAGCAGCGTGCTCTTATCTTTTGAAACTACACTAGGCCTTTTTAACGATGCACCCTTCATTTTTTTTATTTAAAAAAAGAAAGAAAGAAAGGTGAAAAGAGAAGACAGAAAAAAATGAAAGACACCGACACGTTTTACTTTAACAGAAAGCAGCCATGTTTGACCACAGTTAGGAGAAATGGAGGTTAATTTAACTACCTAATTAAGTTGTCAAACCCAGTTAGGGAGCTCTTGGTTTTAGTTTTACCGTTTTACTTTACTACTTGCAGTGTTGTGCTTCTTTTAGTAAGTGAGGTGGCGTTGCATGTCAGTTAGCTGAGCTACTAATTAGGAGTGTGAGTCAGCTAGTGTGTCTCAACCAACATAGTAGTTAGTACTAACAAGTTAGAAATTACAAGTTAGATTTGAGGTAAATAAGGGTAAAAATCTGGTAATATACTTAAAATAGGATAGGATAGTAGGAACAGGTAATAAAGTTTTGGATGGTTCCCAGAGGGGAGACGTAAAGGAGACGCAAGTCATTAAGGACTCGTTTGATGTTCAGAATAAGAGAGATAAGATAAGATAAATTATCATATCTTATCTAAAATTATTATTTGGTAAATCAGTAGGATAGGATAAATCAATCTTATCACCTATCTTATTCTGCTTATTTAGTTCAAATTCTATTTTGAGGAAAAGTAAGTTAAAACTCAATGACGAGATATGATAAGGTGATTTAAAGTATAATATAAAAAAATATTTTAAATATAAAATAATTAAAATATAATAAAATATAACATAATTACTAAAAAATATATAATAAATATAAAAAATTTAAAATAATAAAATACTAATAATTAATTTTAAAAATTATTTTTATTTTGTCTCAAAGTTTATTTTGTTATTTATATTATTTTAAAAATTAAAAAATATAAAATTATTTTAATAATTTAACTATATGTAAAGTAAAAATTAAAAATGAATATTTAAAATTATAAAAAATTAATTTAAGTTAAATAATATTTTTAAAATTTTAAAAATTATATGTAATTTTATCATAAGGATAAATTAATCTTTTTATATAATTTAAAAAAATTATAAATTATAAAAAAATAAAATTAAATAAAATTTGAAAACATTCCAAATAAAAAAAAAAATTAAAATCATACTAAAATTATAATGTTATCCAATTGATTATCTGGTGAGACACCAAACGTCGGATAGGATAACAACTTATCCTGCTAATATCTTATCATACTCCTTTCATGCTCTCTTATCCTATCTGCTCTTATCTTATCCTGACCACCAAACGAACCATAAGAGGTGTCGAATGCTAAGCATGTTAAATTTATTTGGTTGTTAAGATGTTTATTGGTTGAGCATCACGAAAGATTCTTGCGAAATTTTACACGAATAAAACGTGAGATGCTTACAGTTATTGTATTTATTTAGTTTAATTATTCAAAAAATTAAAAAAGTAAAAGAAAAAAATATCTCAACATTCGTAAACATTTCATGAAAACGTCTTCGTAGGATTCATCATTTCCCTTATTTGTTTTGGGGGACGAAATGCGTTGGATCTGTCGGTGTACAAATTGCTTCTTCTGTCCCTGTGTGCGTATATATTTATTCGCCTCTTCATAATTTCCTTCAATCAAACCAATCAGATTTTTTCGTCCGCACATAATTTCCTATATATATATATATATTGACTTGATGTATATAGCAAGTTTGACTCAACATTTAAATAACAAAAATCCTCTTCGAGTCATCAAATTAATGTGATTTGAAATAGAAACATTTTTTTGATAAATATGGCACATAATCATAGCAAATATTTTTAACGCTCCTAAAAGATTCAGCATAAATGTTCTATATTTTTTATTAATTTATAAGAATTTTATATTTATAGTTAAAATATATTACTTGGAATTTGTTCAATAAATTATACTCGCTAATTATTATTATAGTAAAAGAGAGAAAAAAGAGAGTTAATTTTTTTTACTTGTTATAATAGATAAAGTTAATTGAACATTTATGTTTAAATATTTTTTAAGAACATTAATATAAATGTTTCCCACAATCACGTTATGTTTTTGAGTGGCAAATTGCGGCAAAAAAATAACTTTTTGATGCATGTTTTATTTAAAAATAACTAATTTTTTTTTACAATCTAATAAAAAATGCAGTGAAACCCTTTTTTCAATTATATATTCAAAAATGATTTTTATTAATATATCATTCAAACAAAACAATACAACTTAAATTACTACAAACACATTTAATTAAGCATTCGTTCAATGTCATCCTCAATTATAATCAAAGATACATGTTTCCCTTGTTCAAACAATTACAGCAATAATCCATATACAAATGGCTTGAAAGTCATGCCCATCGGAGTCCTTTTCAAATAACAATCCAATGATAAAAAGCAATAGAGAAAGGCAAAGCACCCCTACGCCAAATTCATTAATCCCAAAGTTTGCTAGTGGTAAATTATTGAGTAACTATTTGTCAACGGCAAACGGTGTTAGAAAGCTAATTTTCCACTGCAAAATGGCCGTCCATGTGACCTTTCCAGCCTGGTTCACTTTAATTAAATAACCCATAAAGTTGGTCACTCATCCATCGGCCTCCGCCGTAGGCTCCACCATCACAGAATGATTTTCTAATTTTTTTTTTTTAGTTACCATTTTTCTGTTTAGGCAATCAAGGCCTTTGAAAGACCATGAAAAGATGTTGGTCCCTTGTCTTACCAAACCATGAACATAAATCATGCATTTTGTTTTTTCTTTTCTTGAGTTTAACACACACACACACACTTTTGTTTACTTTTTTTTTTTTCATTTTTCCACACGGGGTACTGCTAAAATTATGCTGTTTGTAGTTTAGCATTATTTAACAAAAAAGTGAGGTGATTGATCCGTTCATAATATAACCTCAAAAGGATGAAATGAAAAGAAAGTGAACATTGTTAGATCATCGGTTGCGATTTGTTCACTCTTTCAATTGCTTTTTCCACTTTTCAATGGTTGTCTTTGTCAAAGGGAATTTCTACCCTTTTTGAGATAATAATAATATATATATTTGGTTTTACTTTCTAAGCGTTCTTGTTCAGGTATGTTCGCTTGGCTGAAAATGCTCAAAACCACTGCCCAGAGTGTGATGAAAGGATAATATGTCAACTTTTCGTTAATCCTATTTCCCTTTGGGGGCATTCCAGTGGAATCCACATACAGAACATTCAAGTAGAAAGAATATTTGGGCAAGTCCGTTTTCCAAACGTGAAGAACTTATAAACATGTAATGTACATTTACCCCACAAAATTTTACTTCGAAAGGGGCATGAATATTCATTATGCCTGAACAGGGCCGAATGTGCCTCCTTTGTCTGCCCTCGGATAATAATTATTGATCCCCTAATCATCTAAACTCTACCTTTTGATAATAACTTGATCATTAGTTAATCTACAAATTGAACAAGTAATTGACTATATAATTACTGCTGCTGCTCCCAAGATAGCTTGAAAAAAAGGAGCATATACTACCAATGGGATCATTTACCAATTGCAAGCTGAAAAGTTCTTCTACGAATGGGATCATTTACCAAGTGCTCCAGAATCATTTCCAAAATGATAAATAATGTCATTATTCATTTCATTTTTTTACTGTAAGAGAAGAAGATCATGTTAGTTACACACTTTTTTTTAAACATACTTCAATGGGGGCAGGATCCGGATTAAATGAAGTTTTGAAGGATCGATGTTGACCACTATTAATGTCTAAGTCACACACTTTCTATTAATAATGGAAATTGCTTTTTTTTTTTTAATGAGAGAATGACTGTTGGACACTATCAATTAATTAGCTCAATGACTAAGACATTGCTTAGTAAAATGAATTTGGAAAAACAAATCCCACCAGCAGGACATATATGCCTGGGTCATGAGCGCTGGCCAATTGAGGCCTTCATCTATGAAACCAACCAAATTAAGCTCCATACCCTAAATTATTCCTGGACCCCTCATATCATTTTGACAACTGAAATTTCCAGTGCAATTTATTCTCATTCCACGTGCCATTTGCAAAGGACTCAAAGGCCCAACTCAAACTCAATTTATAAACATATATATATATATATACGTGTGTGTGTGTGTATGGCACCTTCTTTTTGGGTTTTCACACCTTTTGGGATACAAATTGAGATGAAGGAAATAAGCAATATCGTTTGGAGAGAGGATCATGGCCTCATGGGGATTCTGGATGATGGGCTATTCAACAAAACAACGTGGGCCATTATATGCTGACAAACTGAGAAAAGTCACAAAACTCATGAACCATATCAATTGCATCATTCATCTATCAAATGCTCCAAAATATAGATATTGCAACCACATACATGTTTTCCACACTTCTTTTTGTTTAACTCGTTTGCTTAGTTGTCTATTTTCAGTTTGCATTGAAGTGGCTCGAGATTGTAAGATGCATACTTGCATGCTCAACATGCCAATATTTAGTGGTTATTAAAGTAAAGATTTTGTTAATGTGTGCTCATGGAATAGATGTTAAATAATAAAAATAGTATTACTCATTCTAATTATTTAAAAAAATAGTAATATTTTTTAGAGTTTTAAGATATTAAATATTTGTAGTTTTTATTTAATAATTTTTATTTTTTAATTTCTTAACTTATGTTCGACGTTAACAAAACCCTGTTATAATTGACAGTCCATTTACGTGTTGCGCCCTTGGCCTTTGTCACGCTGCACACAATTAACCTTCCAACTAGTCATCATATATTTGTTTGAGCGTTTATAGTAGACTGTAGACACTTAAGAATTACTCATTTATTTAACAGTAAGCCTGTTAAATCTGTAACTTGACTAGGACTCACCCAAACAGAAGGGCTACTCTTGTAACCAGGGCTGAGTGTAACACCTATCTTCCAATTCTGTGGTGGAGTTAGCTGGGAGCAATTAAGGTTTGGTGGCATTTTGAAGACCTGCATTTGGAACCTTGAAGCTGAAAGGCTAGGGTCTAGTGATGGTGGCAATATATAGTACCATTCCCGCGGCAAAATAGAATAATTTTCCCATTTTCTGAATCACTGAACTTTGTAGGAGGGAGATAAATTAGTATCGTTGGCTTTCTTTCACAATTCAATACTTTGGCAAAGTCAAGATCCCTGTAGTATACACCATGCGGACCAAAGACACAATCAGAAGAATCCACAATAGATGGATAAGCCCGTTTTGAGCTCATTTTGATGAGCTTCTAAAATAAAAACAATTTTATGTGATTTTTTTAATTTTTTTTAAAAGTAAATTTTATTTTATATTTAAATATAATATTAGAGAAATAATTTTTTTAATATTTGAACAGTTTTTTTATGTTATAAATTTTTTTTGTTTGAAAAACACCAAAATTTAACTTCTAAAAAAAAATACAATTTGTGTTTTATCTAATACTTTTTCTTTTTTAAAAGAAGTTCATCCAATCATGTTAAAAATAAGTATAAGTATTTATTTTAAAAAATCTTTTTTTATCTTAAAAAAACACATCCGAACCAACTCATTATATATATAAGCTCGCGACTCCTCCATTCCTAGCTTAATCTCCGGTTGCCAACACAGCCACGAGGGTTATGGCTTACAATTGTAACCTCTGCCCAGTAATTGGAATCATAAAATTTGATCACATTTTACATCATACATGATGGTAAGATCACCATTCGGACGGGCTAGGAACTCTTCATATGCGTCGATGTTTGTTTCGAAATTGGGATCTTCGGTGCAACAGACATGAGTCTCATTCTTCCCTGAAAGCCAGCCATGGAAAGTAAACATATGCTCGTCAACATAGTACTCCAAACCTAAAATCTCACTTTTTCATAAATTATAGTATTTCGTGAGTTTTTTTTTAATAACAGTATCTCATGAAAACAGTTTGTTGATTAAAAATAATAATTTGAACTTAATAGAATTTTAGTAGTTATGAGACTTTTGATGTGGATGTGGGTTATGGAAATTATGAGAATTATTCTATGAGTAATGAATTATGGTATGTCATTAGAGAGAATTATTTCATGAATTAAAAGAAAATTATTATTGTTAATTAGGGAGAGTTATAGAATGTGTAAGGTGTCTTTCACTTCTATAAGTATCTTATGTATTTTAGAATTTATTAAGAAGAAGAAATAAAAAAAAATTCAAGTGTCTCTTCTATTATTTTTCTACACTACAAAGTGGTATTAAAAGCTAGTAAAATTTGTGTGATGACAAATAATTGAATGGTTCTATTTCAATTCCATCATCTCACAAAAGATAACTATGAAACTTGGTCTCGTCGTATGAAGGCATTACTTGGATCACAAAATGCTAGGGTGATTGTAGAGAGTGATTATACTAAGCCACAAAACGAGGTCACTTTGTCTCAAAATGAGAAGAAAATATTGACAAAGTCAAAGAAAAAGGACCAACTAGCCTTATCCCTCATCCATCAAGGTTTGGATGATTTGATGTTCGAGAAAGTGAACAATGTGTCCACCGCGAAAGAAGCTTAGAGAATTTTACAAAAGTCTGTCCAAGGTGTAGACAAGGTGAAGAATGTGCAACTTCAAATTTTACGACGTGAGTTTAAAGCTTTATACATGACGAAATCCGAAAGTTTTTCAGATTATAGCTCAAAGGTGTTGGCCAATGTTAATCAAATGAAAATGTATAGTGAAAATATTGAAGATAATCGTGTGAAAGATAAGATCTTTCGCTCTTTGACTCCAAAGTTTGATTATGTGACTTGTGTTTTTGAGAATTCAAATGATTTAGACACCATGAACATTGATGAATTGTTTGGGGCTATACTAGGCGAAGAAGAAAAATTGTTAAAAAGACAAAATGAGTCTTTGAAACAAGCCCTCAAAGCCAAGGTTTCACTGCAAGATGATGGAGGAGACAAGAGTCAAAAAGGACGTGGACGTAGACGAGAAAGATGACGTGGTTGTGGCCAAGGTGGAAGAGGAAGAGGCAACCGTGACAATTCCAACAATCAAGAGACAAGCCATCATTCAACTAGGGGCTGTGGAAGAAGAGTAACTAGAGGAAGAGGCAACTATCCTAGAACAAATGAGAAAAAGTATGATAAGTCCAATATTGAATGTTTCAATTGTCATGAATTTGGACATTATGCATCAGAATGTCGTTATGGTACTAATGATGTTGAAGAAAAAGTCAACCTTATTGACAAAGAAGAGGTTGAAGAGCTAACCTTATTGTTAGCACTCAACGATGATGAAAAGGATGATAAGAGCTCATGGTATCTTGATAATGGTCCAAGCAATCATATGTATAGCTACGAAAAAAAATTTATGGAGCTTGATGAGAAGGTGAATGACAATGTTTCATTTGGGGACACCTCAAAAGTCCAAATTCAAGAAAAAGGTACCATTTTTAATTTCTCTTAAAGATTGTGGTCACAAGTTAGTTACCAATATTACTATGTACCCAAATTAAAAAGTAATATTTTGAGTTTGGGATAACTTGTTAAGAAGGAATATGAAATTCATATGAAAGATCGTTATCTTTGGCTTAGAGATCATAATGTTAACTTAGTGGCTAAGGTATCTATGACAAAAAATAGAATATTCATGTTGAATCTCAATACAATTGAAGCAAAGTATTTGAAGGCAAATGTTGAAGATAAAGCATGGTGTTGGCATATGCGATTTGATCACTTGAATTTTGAAACACTCAAAGTCTTGGAAGAAAAGAAGATGGTGAAAGGGATGCTCTCAATTAACCATCCTAATCAATTATGTGAAACATATCTCCTTGGCAAATATACAAGATAAAGCTTTCCAAAAGAGGCAACTACAAGAGCAACTAAGTCATTGCAACTTGTTCACGTCGATATGTGTGGCCTAATCAATCCTTTCTCATTTGTTGTTTCTTGTGCAGTTTATTTGTTCAACCACTCTCCAACAAAGAATGTGAAGGATCTAACACTACAAGAAGCATGGAGTGAGACCAAACTTAGTGTCAATCATTTGCAAGTTTTTGGAAGTGTTGCTTATGTTCATGTACCCGATCAAGGGAGATCCAAGCTATATGATCGAATTGTGAAGTACGTTTTTATTGGTTACGATCCAAATTCCAGAGGCTACAAGTTGTACAACCCAAGCAATGGCAAGATAGTTGTGAGTCAAGATGTAAAGTTTGATGAAAAAGCTACTTGGATATAAGAAGTACAAGAAGAATGAAGTTATGATTTCTTTCCATACTTTGAAGATGAAGAGCAAAAGACCATGACGACTCTCCAAGAAGAGACTCTGCCACCATCTCTCATTCATAAAGCATCCTTATCTTCAGAAGAAAGTTCTAGCGAAAGGCCAAGAAAAATGAGAAGTATTGAAGAATTATATGATGTAACTAAGCCTTTTGATTTGTGTTACCTTCTTGTTAACAGTGAACCTTTAGACTTTGATGAAGCTTTCAAAGACAAAAGGTGGAGACAAGTCGTGCAAGAGGAAATTGATGCCATTGAAAATCATAACACTTGGGAGTTACCATCTCTTCTTAAGGGTCATGAGGCAATTGGAGTCAAATGGGTGTTCAAAATAAAGAAGAATGTCAAAGGAGATGTAGAGAGATATAAAACAAAACTCGTTGTAAAATGCTATAAGTAAAAGCATGAAGTTGACTATGAAGAAGTGTTTGTACCTGTTGCCCACAGGAGATAATTCGTTTGATCATTGCCTTGGCGGCTCAAATAAGGTGGAGGATTTATCAACTTGATGTCAAGTCCACTTTCCTTAATGGTTATCTAAAAGATGAGGTGTATGTTGAGCAATCAATTGGTTTTGTGGTAGAATGGCATGAAGATAAAGTCTTGAGATTAAATAAGGCATTATACGGATTGAAGAAAGCAAAGAGTATGGAATAACCGTATCGACAAGTATTTTCAAGATAATGGCTTTGTTCGTTATGTTCATGAATATGTTCTTTATATTAAAGTATATGATAATGGAGATATTTTGCTTGTTTGTCTTTATGTTGATGATCTTATTTTCACCGAAATTAATCCTACTTTGTTTGAAGGATTCAAGAAGGCTTTGACACATGAATTTGAGATGACCGATATTTAGCTCATGTATTTAGGTCTAGAGGTGAAGCAAATGAAGGATGAGATTTTTATTTCTCAAGAAGCCTATGTAAAGGAGATTTTGAAGAAGTTCAACATGTTTAATTGCAATTTCGTGAACACACCCATAGAATGTAGAGTTAAATTGTCAAAGTTTGATGATAAAGTGAAAGAAGATCCCACTATTTTCAAAAGCCCTATAGGAAGCTAGAGATACTTGACTTCGCCAAGACCTGACATTCCTTTTGCGATTGGAGTAGTGAGTCGCTACATGAAATCACCTACTTCTACCCACATAAAAGTTGTTCAGAGGATTCTTCGTTACCTAAAAGATACAATTGATTTTGGGCTATTTTAGTCATTCTCTAATGATTTCAAGCTTGTGGGATATTGTGATAGTGATTTTGTGGGAGATGTTGATGATAGAAAGAACACTACCGGTTTTGTATTCTTTATAGGAGATTGTGCTATTTCATGGAGTTCTAAAAAATAATTCATTGTCACACTTTCAACTTGTGAGCCTGAGTATTGACGACAACTTTTTACACTTGCCATGCTATATGGCTTAGAAGGTTGTTGAAAGAAATTTATTTTTCACAAGAGGAACAACTAAGATTTGTATTAATAACAAGTTTGCACTATTTCTTGCTAAAAATCCGGTGTACCATGATCGAAGCAAGCACATAGACACAAGATTTTATTTTATTAGAGAGTATGTTGACAACAAAGTGATTGAGCCCAAATATGTGAAGACACAAGATCAAATTGCTGATATTTTTACTAAGCCTCTCAAGTTTGAAGAATTTCAAAAATTGCGAGTAAGACTTGAAATGAAGAAGAAGACTTCAAATTAAGGGGGAGTGTTGATTAAAAATAATAATTTGAAGTTAATAGAATTTTGGTGGTTATGAGACATTTGATGTGGATGTGAGTTATGAAAATTATGAGAATTATTCTATGAGTAATGAAGAATTATGGTGTATCATTAGAGATAATTTATTTCATGAATTAAAAGAAAATTATTATTGTTAATTAGGGAGAGTTATAGAATGTGTAAAGTATTTTTTACTTCTATAAGTATCCTATGTATTTTGGAGTTTATTGAGAAGAATAAATAAAAAAATTTCAAGTGTCTCTTCTATTATTCTTTCACACTAACAAATCGATCACTGATCACGCAAAAAAAAAATAATTAAATGAACTAATTTTAATATACTGTCAACAACAAAAATTTTGGCCTCATCCAATCATTTGCTATTATTAACAATATTTGCCATTAACAATATTACCTTGCGAAATAATTTTCACAAACATAAATTTAATTGTACTTCAGGGTTCAGGCCTTCATGGCACTATAAACTCTAAAAAGAGGGAACCCTACCCTTCAATATTAATTGCAAATGCTAATCTTATTCTTTAAGAAGAAAGGTCTGAAATACAAAACAGATCCATAAAAGAACGTTCAACCCAGTCAAAAAGGGCAAATCTATGTTCCGAAAATCAAAAATCACAAACTCAGTTAAAAAATGTTGTATGACAATCATATGACAAGTTTATGCTTATGCAACATACTATTTAGAATAAAATATTAATTTGTTCATGTACCAAAATCCCCCCCTAAGTTCATATTATTTTTTTTCTTTTTTCCCCAAATTGCAGATAGCACTGAATCATGGTTGTGTGCATCTGGCTCTTATTAGCGCATAACATCCCAACAAGATTAGTCTTTATTACTTTGAGTTTTTCCTACTGCTTCTTCTCATTAAGGTATACAACCTTATCGTCATTGTCATTGTTGTTACCACCATCATCGTTGCCATTGCCGACATTGCCTAAATATGACCTCATTATAGTACTGGAGTAAGCCATGGCTACGGATCTATACAGATTTGGGAGTCTTGCGCAGTGGTGCTAAATGAAGATAGAAGCATTAATACACCAACAACACTACAACATTTTTAACTTTAGGCAATGCTATTTTTAGCAACGCTTCCATAGCGTTGTCTAAAGTTGTATAGGCAACGTTTTTTGAAAGTTGTTGTTAATTCTTAGTATAGGCAACGTTTTGAAAACATTGTCATAGAGTGTACAAGCAACGCTTTTTGGGTGTTCTCTGAATTTAATCATGTTCAGAAACGATTTTTAAACAACCTTTAATAAATGATGCCAGAAACATAATAGGCAATGTTTTAAAGTTATTCCCAATTGTATTGCATTTTAAGACATTTTTAAAATATTGCTTAAGATTTTTTTTTTAACTCTTATGTTTCTTTCAAATATTTTGGCCAAAAAAGCGTAAATAACTAAAGCCATTCTGCAGGAGTGGTAAAATTTTTCTAACCCACTCCCATTTTTCTAAAACATTGAAGACTTACTGAAAAAAAAATACCAACCCACTCTCTCTTGATGCCCTATACTGAAAGTGTCTTAGTTTGAAGAAAATATCACGCGATTCCCACTTTCTCGTTCGATTAGCATCTTCTTCTCTTTGTCTAACTCAAAGCTAATTCAGAACAATGGAGTGGCTACTACAAAACAAAATGGTTTAGAAGCAGACAAAGAGACTACCATAGCAGACAGACACAACCTTACTCGACGAAGATGGAGGCGGCCTTGCAAACCATAAAAAGGTGTAGGAGGGAGCAATGAGTGATGTTGGAAGGGAATGAATCAAGATTTGAATGAGGAAAAGTTGGAGATCAATAGCACTAGATAAAGCTCTAGCAAGGGAGAATGTGCCGCTTAAAGCGGAGTTGGCTGCACACTAGCGATGATGGCACTAAGAAACCCTAACAAAGCATTGTAAGTGGCAGAAGTTATACCTTTTTTATTTTTTTTTTATCACACATGTATGTTTTATATTGACCATTGCATAAGTAAAAAAAATCAAATGTACAATATATATTTTAAATGAAAGGAATGTTATGAACATATTCTCCATCACATTTAATTTTTTTCAACACACTCTCTTCTATTGGATCACGTCACACACTAAAATAATACCTGAACTTAATTAGTGTATAATCACTCGATCAACATGTAATTAAGTTTGGGTTACTTTAATCAAGATTGAGTATTATTTTAGTATGTGACGTGATCTAATAAAAGAGAGTGCGTTTAAAAAAATATGATAAAGAGTGTGTTCTTAATATTCTCCTTTAAATAAACTTCATGAAAAATAATAGAGATGTAATAAAGTCATTCATGTATTTTAACTTAACAATTTAAGTTTTTGAGATGGTTCTTTCATAACAAAAATATCGATATGGCTATTGTTTATGAAATGATCCAATATAATTCTTAATATGTACTCCCAGATCACCATATTGATCGCAATACTTAATTAAGATTTAAAACGAAAGAAACAAATTAGATAAATTTACAAACATTTAATTCTAATATAATCCAATCGATATATTATAGTGCGATACAGTCATGTTGTAGTATGAAAAGTGTTAAATAAATATGCCACATTAACAAAATTTAATGATTGGTAAATAGTGGTTAACATAACATTACACCTTGTTAAGAATGATAGACAGGTAAAGTCCAATCGTTTCTCATTTGCTATTTGACAAAATTTAAAACAGAAGTTAAAAAACCAAACTCAAGTGACTTGGTCACTCTGCAACTAAATTAGGAGGTCCCTATCAAAATCCAATATTAAATAGTTTTCAACTTTGTATTGATTTCAGTGAAAATGTTTCGTGTTGAAATAGCGCAATTGCAATTGAAAAACTATATTGAGGATATTACACACTTGAAGATTTATAGCCAAAAAAAACAAAACATAGCAAACTACTTTATTATATTAACAATTTTTTTTAGTAATTGATGAAAACTTAAATTTTCTATGAAAGAAATTTTCAATTCAAATCTTCACTCCTTAAATACCAAAACGTAGCCGTCCACAACAGAAGCGGGGGATTTTTGCGCTTGGAAGAAGAGTTTGGACGGATGTCTTTGTTGTGTGTTTCGCATGAATTGTCAATTTGTGTGCACAATCAATGGCACGCAACTCCCTCTCTCTTTCCGTACCAACTCACCCTTTAAGAATATGTAAACAGAAAAACAAAACACTAATATTATATCTTTTTATTCAATTATTTTAATATTCATCTTAATATTAAATAAAAAATAAAAAAATAAATAAAAAAATATATGTAATATATTAATTATTTTAATATTCATCTTAATATTAAATAAAAATAAAAATAAATAAAAAAATAAATATATCTAATATCTTAAAAATATAAAAATTATTCAATATTTTTTTATTTAATAATTAAAAAATTAAGTAAAAAGATAAATCATTCCTCAAAACAAAAATAAAAAATCCAACCTACTCTCAAATACTGTTTCAACTTAATTGGCCATATGGCCAAGCCATCCTTGTCCTTGAGGACCTTGACCCTGTCTATGCCTCCCTGGGACCAAGTTCATATATTTTAGCAATTCAAACATAAACAGGTAGAGCCGGAGAAGACCCTTCAAGGAAACCATGAAACCTTTTATTTGAGCCTCACAATTTAAAAATCCCTCAACACTTTCAAGTCTTACACAATCCAAAGCTAAATTTTAAAACTTTCACAAAGCATGCAACAGCAAGCAAACACAGCATGCTCTGTCCTTTGAATCACTTCTTATGATGTTCTAAGACCAACTACACATTAACATTTTTTTTAGCATTAACACTTTCTCTTTCCAAAAAAAGAAAGCAACTCATACATAAGCCTCTCTTGTCTCTCTTCAAAACACGTAGCCAACGTGGCCATGGCCTCGCATGTCCATAGCTGCTGCTGCTTCTTCTTCTTCAGCATCGCCGTCATAGCCATCTTTGCTGCAGCGCCGTCGACGTCTCAGCTGCAAACTGCCGACTCCTGCAACGGGATATTCCTGTCGTACGCATACACCGGCGGCGCGCGGCTGCCGCCGAACGTCTCCGACGAGGCTCAGCAACCGTACCGGTTCGAGTCAACGCTGAGTGTGCTCAACAACGGGCTCGAGGAGCTCAAGTCTTGGAGGGTATTCGTGGGGTTTCAGCACCACGAGTGGTTGGTCTCTGCGTCCAATTCGGTGCTCGCCGACGGCACGGGACTCCCCGCCGACGTGGGGAACGGCACCGTTTTTGCTGGGTCGGACGTGATCGATCTGAAGACGGCGGCGGCGACTGCTGGAGACTTGACACAGATGCAGGTTCGGGTCCAACTGTTGGGGACCCTGCTCGGGGTGGCGCCACCTAATGTACCCATGCCTTCGAGTATTAACCTGGCTAATGATGGATTCGTATGTGGTAAACCCAGTGGTCAAGGTACCCTCTTCTTCACTTCATTGGATATAATATATGATTCTTTTATATCAACTCAGGTTGTGCTTTCGTTTGATGCTACAAAGGATGGATACTTAATAATGTTTGTTGCACTCGTACAAGATATGTATTCATATTTGTATTAAATATTCTAATATTTTAATAAATATTAATTTAATTTTTTAACAAAAATTTAATCCTTATATCATATTTATATTATATTCAATATCCATATCCGTATTTGTGTATCAAACTTTGATGGTTATTTTAATTAATAATATGCATGAATTCATTATAGAATTAATAATTTGTTAGTTATAAATCAGGAACAGATTAATAATTCAATAACTAATTGATATAGGTACACGTTATTAATCAATAATTTACTTATTATTAATTAGGTGCGAGAAAGGTAGAATCTCATATGTAAGAATAACATAACTGGGTTTTGTATTTTGTTCTTTTTTTTTTTGGGGGGGGGGTGTTAAGAATAGTAGCAGTGTTTGTAAGATGAGAGGGTAGCATTCCAATTTTCTGGGTTTATTATAATATCCAGAAGGACAATTAAATTTCATGTTTTTAAAATTATTTCACAAGGTTAAATGCCTTAATGGTAATTGGCAATATAGTTATTAGTTTTTTATTTTTTATTTTTTTGTGTGTGATATGTGATTGATTAACTGGGTAAATACTATAATTTAGGAAAGAAAAGCGTGCTTTTGGCTTTGGACTAAGTGTTGTGTTGACGAGCATGTTTACTTTTCATGGATGGTCTTCAGGGAACAATGAGACTCATGTCTGTTGCACGAGTGATCCCAATTTCAAAACAAACATCCCCACAGATGAAGAGTTCCTACCCCGTCAGAATGGTGATATTAGCATCATGTATGATGTGATCAAAACATATAATTCCTATTACTGGGCAGAGGTTACAATTGCAAACCACAACCCCCTTGGCCGTCTTGACAACTGGAGATTAAGCTGGGACTGGAAGAACGATGAGTTTATATACACAATGAAGGGGGCTTATCCATCTACTGTGGATTCCTCTGAATGTGTCTTTGGTCCACAAGGTGTTTATTACAAGGATCTTGACTTTGCCAATGTATTGAATTGTGATAGAAGGCCAACCATAATTGATCTCCCTCCCACAAGGTTCAATGATTCAGACCTTGGCAAAATTCCTTTTTGCTGTAGGAATGGTACTATATTGCCACCATCAATGGACCCTAGCATGTCAGCTTCAAGGTTCCAAATGCAGGTCTTCAAAATGCCACCAAACCTTAACCGCTCACAGCTTACACCACCACAGAACTGGAACATAAGTGGTACACTCAACCCTGATTATCAATGTGGCACTCCTATCAGGGTGAGTCCTAGTGAATCTCCTGATCCAACAGGCTTGCCATCAAACAAATCTGCAATTGCTAGTTGGCAGGTTGTGTGCAGCATAACAAAGGCACAAGGTGCAACACGTAAATGTTGTGTTTCATTTTCAGCCTATTACAATGAATCTGTTATTCCTTGCAAAACATGTGCATGTGGATGCCCCAGTAACCCTGACAGAACTTGTAGTACTACTGCACCAGCTATGTGGCTTCCACCAGCGGCACTTCTTATTCCTTTTGATAATCGAAGTGACAAGGCTGTTTCTTGGGCTAACCTGAAACATCTACCAGTGCCTAACCCTATGCCCTGTAGTGACAACTGTGGCGTGAGCATCAACTGGCATGTGTATACAGATTATCGTAGAGGTTGGACCGCAAGGATCACACTTTTTAATTGGGGTGAGACTGATTTTGCTGACTGGTTTGCTGCAGTTCAAATGGACAAAGCAGCTGCAGGTTTTGAGAAGATGTATTCATTCAATGCAAGCACCTTAGATAACAATACAATATTCATGCAAGGTAATCTGGGGTTGAACTTTCTTGCAGCAGAAACAAATGGATCTAACCCTCGAAAAGATCCTAGGGTACCTGGGAAACAGCAGTCTGTAATCTCATTTACAAAGAAAACTACTCCCGGAATCAACGTGGCTGGTGGAGATGGGTTTCCCAGTAAAGTCTTCTTCAACGGGGAGGAATGCTCTCTTCCTTCAATATATCCAAGCAGTGGTTTGAGAAAGGAGTTTTCCTTGGCCACTATGATTTTCCTAATACTGTTGCCTTTCATTTTGATGAGGCAATAGTGGAATTGTTTGATTTTGGATGATTGGCTGTTGTTCTGAGACAGGATTTGTATAGCATAATCATCACAGAAACCCAGTTAGAAACACAAGTGGGCCAAGTTGCGCTGTTGTAACATTCATGCTGTATGTCTATCTTGGATGTTGTGGCAATCCTTGCTTAATTGATATGATTCTTTCCAGTGTATTGGTACAGAATATTGTAGAATTGTGTTAGATGATAGAAACATAATCTCTTTTATTAGAAGTCTATTATTTTTCTTCTTTTCTGCATATATGACATTTATGAATGTTTTTATTATGAATTTACTCCTTGGAGATTGAATTTGAAAAAAAAAAAAAAAGAATATACAACTCTCCTAATCTTTGATCTTTTTATAAATTACAATTACGTTTTAAATATTTTTTAATTAATATTTAAATTTTAATTAATATCTCAATAGATCATTTTGTTTAATTTAAATTTGTTAATTCATTAAATAATATTGTATAATATTTTATTTATTTTGTAAGAAAAAATATATTTAGAATTAAATTTTAATAAATAAATTAATAAATAATTCTTAATTAATGTTAATATAAATAAAATAATATCATACAATATTATCATTAATAAATTAACAGATTTAAATTAAACATATAGATTATTTAGACATTAATTAAAATTTAAAGACTAACTAAAAAATTTTAAAACTCATGACAGTCATTTGCAAAAAAATCAAAGTTTAAGAAATCTCTATATTCTTTTTTTAAAAACAAATGTTAATCCATCAAAAGATTTTATAACTTGTTTTTACGTATATACAATATTGATTTTAAAAATATACATTTCCATGTTTATGTGTGTAACATTTTTTTTCTTTGAAATCTAATTAAACACTACTGAAATTTCTAATCCTTGTTAATCTATGCCCTCAGCCAGGCTTCCTAGACAGAAGGTATGCAGTTATATACCACTTCAAGCACGGAGTGGGGGGGTTGAATAACCCAGCCAGACTGCGACTTCTTGCGGGATAAGAAGTGAACACAACTTAAGCCAGTGCACCACAAAGCTCCATAATCACTATCTCTCACAGTGGTGGCCATAAATCCCCACCTGAGTACCCAATCAGATTCATGTACATGGAGTGCATATCATAAATGAATGGAGCAGATCACCTACAGCTCAAACATAAAAGAACAAGTAATATTCAAGTACATAAACAACCAGAAAAGAGTGGCCAGACTGAATGTCTTGGGCAACCAAATGGAATATTTACATGCTTACAGCAGTCATTTGCTTAATTTGAAGAACATAAGCAGGAAAAAAGGATCAAAGGAAGGAAAAAAAAATCATAATTTGTTATTAAAGTTAGAAATGCTCCTACAAATCTGCAGATGTATCAAAACCTTGCTTCTGCAGTTCTGCCCCAAACCAAAATATCTTCATGAACACCCTTAAATTAGAAGCTTGCTAGGAATTTTGCTATCAAAAGCAGTCAAAAATTGCAAATATGCCTTTTGCATACATGCAGTTGAAGTTTGTAGTTATTCATCTTAAGCATCTAGACTAAACCATGATAATATTACGCTACTCCCTGAAGCCTGAATATTTTACATCAACCAAATTCTATTTGTTGAACAATAACTCAAGTCCAAACTTGCTAATTGCAGAATGAATAGGTCCACATGGAACACCAACTATTTACATTGGCAACTGCAATTAGAAAGAGAACTGACACGATCTGTTCTAGACTGGAATGTTGTCCATGGAATATCCATCAAAGTCAAACTCATTTTCAGTTGGTCCAATGCCTCCTTGCTGCCAGAAACACAGAAGAAATTTGGTTTTTTTTATAATGGAAAACTATAAGCAAGCATATAAATGTTTAAGGTCTACAGAAAGGACGAAAACCTGTTTCAGAAGTGTACTCATAAGATCCTCCTGCCCATATTGCTCAGGGAAGAGGTTAATCTGGGAGCTTGGATCAGGAATTCTTTCAGCCTTAACCTTTACTGAATTTTCAACAAGAAGCGTATTGAGGTGGTGACAAACGTTTTGGAGATTACCTTGATTCATGCCTTCACCTATGGAGAACATAGCTTTTCCAATTGAAATAGCATCTCTATTTTGTCCAGTCTGCTGGATAGAGGAAAAACTCTGATGGACTAAAACTGATGGAGAGACATCAATGTTACCTTGTAAAGGATTTGCATGCTGAGAAGCATCAAATGTCAGGCCTGTGTTTGTTAAGTCCCAATCATGGGACTTCTGGTGGTGGAGTTCATTAAAAATATCATAACTTGGAACAAATCCAGCAGATCCTTTAATTCCTGAAGTAACTTCCTCTTGAAACATGCCTTTTGTTGTGATACTGGATATTCCTGGAGTGCTTCCAAGAGGGAAACTACTGACGGACATTTCAGTGGATTGGTTCATGGGAAAACTCATCATTGAAGAGCTTTGTGGAACTGGATTATAAGCAGGAGTTATGTTGCTGGTACCAGGAATCCCATTTCCCATAATACCATTAGAAATTCCATTTGGTAGTGTAGGCTGCACTAAAGATGATGGAAGCCTTGTAACATGAGAACCAGTATTTTCACTTAGCACCTGACCTCTTGGAGATTGAGCCATCTGCATCAACAAGGGGCTGCCCTGTGCAGCTGAAGCATTGACTCGCATATTCAAGTTGCCAAGGGATTGGGTAGATTGGTGGAAATTGGCAAGCTGCTTTGGTTCCATGTTGGTAGGGATTCCGTGAAGTAAGTTAATTGGTTTACTGCTGCTCAAATGTTGCAGTTGGCTTTCTCCAAATCTTAATCTTGGGTTTTCAAAACTGAAAAGGTTCCTTTGCTCAGCTAGGGGCATGGGCACACCCGCTTTTGCTGTTGGCCTGCCAAGTCCTGCTGCTTGAAGCTTGGCTAGACTTTGTACTGGGAGGTGGCCAGCAGCTGAAAGAGTTTGAAGATCAATTCCATTGATTGAAGTTGCCCCAAATGTTGCCTCTTGTGAGCTGATGAAGGAGTTGTTCAAGTTACTCTGCTGCTGGGAAACTCCACTCAGCCTTCGAAGATACAAACGGTATTTCTGTACCAAAAACCACATGAAAAAAGAGTTAGCTCCTTCAAGTAATAGCATAGATGAGCACAACAAAGAGAGAAGTATGGATAACATTAATTCTTGAGTCCTTCCCAAAGTACATACAATATGTGGCACAATAGTATCGTACCTGGAGGTGGCTAGCAACGTTTTCTCTGGTGAGCCCAGGAACATTCATCAATTCCAGAATCTTTTTAGGAACAGCCTCTGTATATAAATATCAAATTTGGGAACATAAGATGAGGCCTTTACATTTTAAATAAATCTCTAATGAATCAGGCAAGAAGAGATCACCATAATTCTTCATATATAAGATATTCAACTAAGTGTTTTGTGAGGTAAAAAAGCTAATTTAGAGATAAAAACAAATTTGTAAAACTAAAGTCACAATGGGATCTATTATGTATTAAAATTACAGAGTAATATATAGTTGGAAAACTGATTTGCCTATTTGTGAGCAATCTGGAAGGCCTAGAAGGGGTTATCCCAAATATTGCAACTGAATACTGAACATGAAGTAAAAGTGTTGATTTGAGGATTTTCACGACTATTGTCTGACAATTCAACGTTAGACATGTAGAATCCCAAGGATTATGTATCATAAGTACTCTGAGGCATTCCTTGCTATGTTAGATAGGACTACATGGAAAAGCAACAAAGATGAAAGAGAATTGAAGGATATATACTGTCAAGTCCCAGTTGATTCACAGCAGCCATAAACTGTTGATGGAGCTCAACAGACCAAACGACCCGCGGCTTCTTTAACGTGGAAGTATCATCCCTCTCCTCTGCTTCTTCTTCCTCATCCCTCCTCTTCTTTAAGGTTTTTCCTTCATTTGCTGATGATGAGTAATCTGCATCATCAGATACCTTTTGCTGTCGATCTCCTTCATCTACACTACCTGATTGCTCCAGATCTTTCCACCCATTCTTTCTCTTCCGAACCACATGCTGCCATATATTCTTCAGAGCCTCGATACGCACGGGTTTAATTAGATAATCACAAGCACCGTGTGTCACACCCTTCATTACAACATTTTTTCCATCATCTGCTGACATCACTGTAAATATCATATACACAATATGTCAGTCTCTATAGCAATGCAGTCTATCAATTGATCTAAACTAATCAAAGGATGCCTACTAATAACCGGAAGGTCCATCTCCAACCCAATATGCTCTAGAAGTTTGAAACCATCCATATCTGGCATATGTACATCGCTTAGAACAATGTCGAACCCATTTTTATTCTCTCTCAGAAGTGATAATGCAACCTCTGCTCTCTTGCATTTCGTGACTGAAATGTACCCAACAAGCAAATAGAAATAGAATCATTCCTCAAATTTTAGAATCAAATCAGAAATTCCACAAACGAAATTAAAACAAATCTGACATCTATTCATGCCTGAAAGTTTAGAAAAAGGAATCAACAAACAAATCTGACATCTCAAGTTGAAAAGAAACAACATCACTTCGTGCCATGTTAAACCAAATGAAAAGCATGAAGAAGTAAACTTCAAAAGAAAGATGGCTGCAAGAATCTGAAATTACAGCAGCCATAGATAAAAGGGTCGAACTAATACTCTATCAAAGACAAAAAACTCCACAACAGAAGACAGAAGGTGCTGTATATATATGCACAT
Source organism: Ormosia emarginata (assembly GCA_029884605.1). Taxonomy (NCBI): domain Eukaryota; kingdom Viridiplantae; phylum Streptophyta; class Magnoliopsida; order Fabales; family Fabaceae; genus Ormosia; species Ormosia emarginata. Next base: position 22,546,406 of record JAQQTP010000059.1, on the reverse strand, counting down.
AAACGTTGAAAGGAAGATAAAGTTGCATTTTTTTTTTTGGTCACTAATTCATCACCCAAATCAGCAAAATGAAGTTGAAGAAAGAGAGAGAAAGAGAGTGAATTTGCAATTGGAGAGAAAGAAGCTGATTGAATTGAACACCTTCATAGAGGCAAGCACGCAGCATCCTCTCAAGGATCATGAGGCAGGTGGGGTCATCATCCACCACAAGTACCCGGAGACCCGCCGGAAACTGGTCGGAAACGGAGTCACCGGATTTCAGAGGTGAACTTGAACTAGGCGTTGACATGGATCCCTTGCCGCTGCTCAGATACATGGTTCAGAGATCCAAATAGAAGACAACAAACTAACAGAGACACAACATGAAACACAACACAAGACAACACAACACTGTTTTTCACATAGCTGAAATTATTATGGAGGTGAAAAGTGAGGAGTTTATGGAGCTTGGGGGAAGAAACAGAGAAAAGGGTAATCGAATTTTTCTTTTTTGGAGCAGATAATATATAATGAATTTGGTTCTGGGGTCTGATTCCGAAGCTGAAGTCATTGGCTTGTTATCACTGTTGCACGCTGATGCTTAATTTCTGCATATTTTATTAGTTTCAATTAATTGTTATAAAATATATTTTTTTGATAAAAAAATTGTTATAAAAAATATTAAAAATAATTTGTTGGTTTTGGGTAATTATTTTTGACGTTTTGAGTATTATTATTTTCAAAGTTGGGTGTCACTCTGGTTCTCACTCCTGAAAGAGTGGATCCAGCTCATTCATTGCATTGGATTAACTAACCCCCCACCGCGTATCTAATCCGCTTCTAACACTAGTACAAAGTTACAACGGTATACCAGAATATATATATTATATTTATATTATATATTAATATAAAAGAAATATTAAATTATTTTATATATAATTATAATATTTTTGTGATATATAAATAATTTTATGAATAAATTAAATAAAATTAAATATATTTTAGTTAAACGAATATATTAAAAGTGATAAACTCTTGTTTACCGCAGCAGAATTCTCAGTTAATTTTTTTCTTCTTCTTCTTTTGGAGTTTTCGCTCCGATGCAGATTTTATTGGCGATTTTGTTTAATATATTAATTTATCTTCAAAATTCTATGGTTAAAATTAAAAAATGTACTCATAGTTTGTTACTGTAATATTTTAATTATCTAACCTTTTAAACATTGGTTTAAATTTTGATTCTAATATTTTTATTTTAATATTATTATTTTATATGTACTAATATATGTTACTTTATGTTTTTATGAAAATATATAAAACAAAAATATGATTTTTAAATTTAGAATACCAATTCATTATCACAAATTAAACAAAATTTAGTTCTAACTCTTTTTTTAATATTTTCCTTTGAATCCTCTCATCTAACTTATTTAATTATTTTTTATGTATCTATTAACTCAATTAAATGAAATTAAAAGTAAGAAATAGATAATGATTAAAAGGGTGGAGAGAAGAGTTAAAAAAAGAGAGTTAGAGTCAAGTTTTTATCTCACAAATTTATAGTAAGATTTGCATTTTGGATACATTAGATGTGTTACCACAAGAGTAGGGAAACAACATAGGTGGCCCGTAATAAATAATTAAACTTCTAACATTAGCATCACACACTTAGGAGAGATTTTTAGGCATTTCAAGAACAAGATATTTTTTTTATTTTGTATTATTAAATAGTTGTTATATTAGATTTGTAGGTAATTATTATCTCTCATTTAAATTATATTTTTAACTACACTAATAATATTTTAATGGTAGTATTAAAAATATAATTTAAATAAAAAATAATAATAACTCATAAATTTTATGTGATACTTGTTCAATAGTCTATAATAAAAAAATGTCTTACTCCGAGAACAATTAATAATTTCTCTAATCTTAAAATAGAAATTAAAAATATTTTTATGAATCTCTTAATTTTAATATATATAACATGTATTTATTCAAAAGAAATTAATTGAAGACATTGCTTAACTGCAACCAAAAAAAAAAGCGAGACTAAGATTGACGCCATCAGGCCCTTGACTTTGTGGTCACTACTCACTAATCGCTAATAAGTGAATATTCTCCCTATTTAAATTTAAGTTCAAACTCTAAATGTACAAAAAAAAAAAGGGAGAAAGAGACCATGACCTATGTCAATTCAACTACACGTTAGTTTATAATAAGATCTGTATTTTTTAAACACCAATATATGAGGAAAGAATTGTAGACATATAAGGAAAGGGATTCTTGCGGCAGATTCTCAATCTGTCCTGAAATTGATTAAGATTGGTTATGCGGATAGTGGCATTCCTGTAAGTCTTTGATGAACACTATTAAGATGCCTCTTGGAAATGATTGGAAGGCTCATTTTTAGCATTTATTTAGAGAAGTTAATGCATGTGCAGATGCACTAGCTAAGTTCGGACATGACTGTTCTAGTGGTGTCCATAGATTTCATTTCCCACCTGCTTTCCTCTCCACGACCTTTTATAGCTGATTGTAGTGGAGGTTCTTTCCCTCGCGTTGTAGTTGGTTAGTTTGGATTCTTTCCCTTTGTTTATTAAAAAAAATGATATTTTATATAAATGTTATATAATTTTCATCGAGACCATGTAAACCTTTGATGTATTTAGTATTATAGATAGATGGATATTTTCTTATGTAAGCACTCTTTATTATTTATTATGGATAATCAAATTAATAATTGACACATGCAAATTTATATAGATCATATTATATATCTATCTTTAAAATATGACCTTACATATGTTATTTGTTAATTTGAATGTCTGTCTACGTATAATTTGTTAACCAAAAAAGATTCACTTTTCTATTGGATCTAAATTTTCTCATGTTATTGAACAGAAAAAAATATAATATTGAATATAATTAGCGAGACCTATAATCAATTAAAGTATATTCTTATATAATAAAATTTATATTTATCTCTCTCTACCATTATAATCATATTACATGAGAGGATTTAAACTCTTTTCCATTAGTTGCTTGCATGTTGCAATTTTATATATATTAACCTTGGAAACAAAACAAATGGTGGTTTTTTTTTTCCTTTTTCAATGGTTATAAAGGCAATTTTAAATTTGTGTGAGTCGTTGCCTATATAAATAGGAATCATCATGCATTCTATAGACATTTATATTGCTTTAAAATTTATTTATAATTAAGTATGTAAATTAATCGTTAAGTAATTTGGTAAAAAAAATAATTTGAAATGTTTATAAACAGAAAAATTGAAATTAAGAACAAGAAGGTGGGGATACAACAGTAGTATTATAGTAAGCTCAAATCAAATGGTAAAATTATATACATGGTATATAGTAAGAGTACATAATTGTAATTCAATATATTTGATTCACCGAATTATAATTATTCCCATTCCTTTTTTGTGTATATTTATTTTCCTAATTACAACAACCTCTATCAATTCACATTCGAAAATGACACATTTTATTCCTGTGTGCATGAGCTTGAATACCCCTTTTAGTTAATGGTCCTATTAATGTTATTTGTTTTTCTAGGGAGACCTCTTAGAGTCTAAGAATTAGTTGAATAAGTTATTTTAAGGAGAAACTATTCTTTTATAAGATTTGGGACATTGTTGAGAGACTAATTTTTGAATTAAGGTGGTGGTTAACTAAAGTCATCTTTAAAATAACGACTATAATATTCAAACTTATGATATTATAAGTAAGATTCGTTTGATGTCGTAATTAATTTTTTTTGTGACTAATTATTATTAAGTAATTATTCCCTTCGTTTGATAAGAAATGAAATTTAATTGAATAAGAAAATAAATAAGAATCCGAATATTTAGTAAATTGAAATAGAAATTTTATTTTAATTCCACAATTTAATATCACTAAAAAATGACATAAAAAGTTATTCTGCAACTCGATGTATAAGAAACAACATATATCAAAATCCAAATTAAATATAAGTGATATAAGTAACCCTAATGATGAGAAAAATAGAAAAGTTAAACATTTTTTCCATATATTATACATATAATCCGAATGTATAATTTTCAAAATAAAATGTTCAATATTAGTTTTTTAATAACTTAAGAAGAGAAATTTCAAGTTTTTTTTTATTTCTTTATAATTAATGTATAATTATGGTCATATGATTTATAATATTGGAACAATACTAAATTTTTAAAGATCATGATGTGTTTTCACACTCAATTATGTGGGATTAATCTTTGCTCAAATGTTAGCTTGACACTACACAGTAAGTAAAGTTAACTCACACGAAAATCAGTTTGCCAATTCAGAATCTAAGATACACCTCGTGGCTGGTACAATATTTATTTTAATTTATTTTTATATTGTGCAAGATTTGAAAATTTTAAGACAAAAATTAAATAAATAATAATAAGAGTATATTAAAAATATATATGGAATCTTATTATTACTTTTTTTAAAAAATAAGATTTCATAAACTTATATAATAAGATTCAAAATAGATATATTATTTCATATTTTTTCACTAACAAGTATAGGAATCCTCTATCAATTTTGAAATTGAGTAAGAATACTAATTTTTTGATTTAGCACAAATAAATATTTTAAATATAGAATATAATTTAAAATTAAATTAAGTTATGTTATTTGAATAATTTATCAAGATTAAATAAAATAATTAAATTTAAAAAATTAATAGATAATAAGAATATAAAATCATTATAAACAAAGCTTTAAATAAAGATTGTGTTGTGAGGTTATAATGACGTGGATGGTTATAGCAAAGCTTGTTATTATTGGTTCATTATATTAGGGTTTATGGATGTAATGATTTTTTTATCTGACATGATTTATATATAAATATTATTAGTTAAAATTTATAAATTTTTTGTATGTATAATTATTTATAAAAAAAAATTTAATTAAATTTATGTATAATATGAATATTATTAATTAAAATATATAAAATTTTAAATAATTAATTTTAACTATTAATTTTTCAATTAATAATTTATTATTATCAGTCCATCAATAAATTATATATTTTGAAATTCATATTAGACAACCTTAATTATAGCAACAATTTTTAGTAGGGATGGAAGTTAAAGGAAATCAACGGTAACGTGAGTAAAATGTAATGATGGTAATAGTGGTAACGGTGATTAGAGGATGATAGTGATATAAGTATTCAGATGATGTTGATGGTAACATTGAAAGCATCAAATTGCTGTCGAAGTATATCACTAATAATAGTTGTTAGAGTACGTGGGCGATAAAGATAATAAATAATAACATATAATATATTATTTTAAGTAATGGTTTAAACTAAGAATTAAAAATTGAATACCAAAAAAATTTAAAATAGTATAAAGTAAAAACAAGTAATTTTTCAATTATATAAATTTAGACTCCAAATTAAATTTTAAATTTTGTACACAGTAAATAAGATGATTAGATGTAGAATTCTAATTTCAAAGTTCGATTCTAAGCCAATTTCATATGAAGTATTCTTCTGAGTTAATATCTATTTACCCCTCTAAAATTTTTAGACATGAAACAAGTACCTTCACAGATAATCTTAAAATAACTTTACAAGTATAACAACAATATTAAACCAAGCAATATCCCATGGTCGATCTCTCTGTGTTTTTTAAGCCTTATTTAAATGCCTAATAAGCTCTATCTTGTTGGTTTGGGTCAATGTCCACATGCATGTAAACCAATACCAAAATGCTGCAAGCCAGTTCATCGATTTGACTTGAAAGTTATCCCTTAGATACTTAATTGAATGAGATGCACCTTGACATGCACACCATGGAAACGTAACCAAGTACACGCATTAGGAAATTGGTAACTTCTGTTCCTTGCAACTAAATTCAACAACAATTAGTTAAAAATAGCGTTGGTGTGCCCAAATTCACGTAGTAATTGTCGAAATTGCGATGAGATGATTAAAAATATGAAATCGCTATTAATATTTATTTAAATTAAAAGAATATTTAAAAAAATTAATTAAAAAAATTGATCTCTTAAAAAAAATGAATTTGAATTTGAAAGTCGATTACAAGTAAAAAAGGTATTAACACTCTATATTATTTGTTTTAAAAATAGTACCTTAAACTAGTTGTGCAAATTTTAATAATCTCAAGTAATTTTTATTTTACCTTTTTTGAAAAGACTTTGTACCATATTTTTTTTAAACAAAGGAAAGAAAGAACTAATTTGTGAAAATTTAATTTGACTTAATAGAATATAGATTCTGCTCCTACGTATCTTCAGGTGAAATGAGGAATTCAAAGTCATATAATTCTTTAGAAAATAATTGTGAGTTAATTGTTTTTAATTTTGAAAAGATTTTTATTTTGAAAACTCATTTGATTTTTTTTGTTTACAAAAAGTTGGAATCATCAAACTGTCACAACTTAAATGATTCTAAAAATTATATAATTAACAAACTGTCACAACTCAGCTAATCTCAATTTATTATTGAATTAATTTAAAAACAAAAAAAGTTTACAAATAAATAAATAAATCAAACTAATAAATGAATAAATTAAAATGAATAATACGTGTATATAATGAAAGATAATAATACAAGAAAAAAATTTTACCTCTAAAGCGTATAAAAAATGATATGATCAAAAAAGTTAGTGAACAGGACGCTACACGTTCTCTTCAAATCAAACATTGAAAAACAACTCACTTCAAGAAATTTTTTTACTAAAGTCATCAAGTTCTTATACTTAGTATTAAGTTCAAAAGTATAATTTTATCTACTTCTTATACTTAGTATTAAGCCTAAAGGTGAAAATTTTTGGATGCCAAAACCATTGAGAACCGCCCCTTTATGTAGGAGGAGGAGAGAGAGAAGGAACATGGCCTCTCCAATGTGAGACTTTGTGATACAAGAAGACACCTTAATTTTTTTTAAATTTCTTCTTTTTCCTTTCATTTTTTTCTTTTTTTTTTGGATTTTCATTCATTTTTTCTCTCTTTTTTGTTTTTTCTTTTGTTTTATTATAAATTAAAATGTTTGCATGATCCAAGCAACAAAAATTTTATGAACAAAATTGGGCATTAACAGCTGCTTCCATTTGCTTTACATTTAAATTAAATGGGAAGAAAATAAATTAATTCAATTTTGTCCATGAAAATTTTCATTTTTCATCTCTTCTTTTTTTTCTCATTTCTTTTTTATTTTTATTTTTTATAGAATGTGCAGGTTGATGCAAAGAGTAATGGACATTAAAACAAGGTAAAAAGCTTGCAGAGTCGGGTATTCTTCGAAACTGAACATAAAGGTAAAAAGCTTGTGGAGTTGGGTATTCGTCGAAGCTGGACAGAAAGGCAAAGAGGTTGCAGGGTAGGGTGCCCGTCGAAGCTGGACAGAAAGGTAAAGAGCTTGCGGAGTAGGGTGTCCGTCGAAGTTAGACAGAAAGGTAAAAAGCTTGCGGAGTTAGGTATCCGTCGAACCTATACAGAAAGGTAAAAAAACTTGCGGAATCGGGTATCCATCACAATTGGATAGAAAGGTAAAAAGTTTGCGGAGTCGGGTATTCGTTGAAGCTGGAAAGAAAGGTAAAAAGCTTGCGGAGTCGAGTATCCATCGAAGCTGGATAGAAAGGTAAAGAGCTTACGAGATAGGGTGCCCGTCGAAGCTTGATAGAAAGGTAACAAGCTTGTGGAGTCGGATATTCGTCTAAGCTTGACAGGAAATATAAAAGAGCTTGCGGGGTAGGGTGCCCGTCGAAACTAGACAGAAAGGTAAAAAGTTTGCGGAATCTGGTATCCGTAGAAGCTTGACAGGAAATGCAAAAAGCTTGCGGAGTCGGGTATCTGCTGAAACTTGACAAAAAGCTTAAAGCAGAAAAGGAAAAAAATTTACGGAGTTGGGTATCTGCCGAAGCTTGACAGGAAACTTAAAGCAGAAAAGGAAAAAACTTGCATATTCGGGTATTCGTTGAAGCTTGAACGAAAGGGTCAAAGCTTGTGGAGTCGGGTATCCACCAAAACTTGACGGAGAACTTAAAGCAATGGGTGCAAGGACCCGAAAAAGGAAAAGGCAATGGGCATAAGGCCCTGGTTTGCCGCGAAAGCGATGTGTGCGGGGACCCAGAAATAAAAAGGCAATGTGCATAAGGCCCTGACTTACCGAGAAAAGCGATGAGTACGAGGACCCGAAAACTAAAAGCAATGGGTGCAAGGACTCAAAAACTAAAAGTAATTGGTGCGGGGACCCGGAAGCTAAAAGACAATGGGAGCGGAGACCCGGAAACTAAGGCCCTATAGCTAAAAATGATTTTTTTTTTGTAAATGCATGTGATGCTTGAGATGATGCATGATGCAATGGATGTTCTACAACCCTCAATGGATGCCTAAGATAATGCATGTGATGCTTGAGAGCTAAAAAATGTTTTGCTTCTTTTTTTTTGCATATCAGAGCTTTAGCTGAGTCATTCTTGGTTCCCAAACCCTCAAGGACTTTTCCCACAACAGGATCAAAGTCGAACAATAACAAATTTGCTTTATGATTTTGCTAATTATTCTTCATTTCCTCATCAACACTCTTAAAGGCTTTGAGCCAGAAAACTTTATGCAATGGGCCTTAAGCCCAAGAACTTTGTGCAATAAGCCATAAGCTAAAGAAGCGAATATACTTGACAAAAATATAATTTTTTTACCAAAGTTTTGAACCAAACGCTTCTTGAAAAACTTTGACCATCCAAACTCATATTCAAAGGGGATCATTCTCAATATCATCTTCTTCAAATTTTTCTTCCTTAGATATGGCTAGCGTAGAGGCGTGCAACTTTCTTCCTCCAAAGGTTCCTATTTCCACCGGACACACTTCAATCTGAATTATCTATTAAGGATGTCATTTCCTTCATCGATTGAAATTTGTGAGCTCCTTTGGCTTGAGTTGTTCAACAAGTGACTACCATCAGATGATTAAGTTGTATTATTGTACTCATTTTCACCCAACTTGAAGCATCATGTATCAGATATGCATGGATTTAAAAGTAGAACAGGAAAAAGATTTACTGACTGAGTAATTTCTTGACTAGTTTTGGGAGTATGACCACACAAAGGGTTTTTGCCCAAGTTTGGATGTGATTAATCCTTACTTGACAATTGGACATCATGACCATTCTTTTATCAGGTATCTACAAAAATCAGCTCTAATGTAAGGTATTGAAAAAAGAAATTGACCCAGGATAAACTATTTGAGAATAAAGTTGCCCCAATGTAGGCCACTTGACAACAAAAAATGTCTCAGTGTGGGGAACTTGAGATTGTTTTTTGTTTTGCCCCAGTGTGAAGCCAAATCAAACTATAAAAATTGCCATAGTTTAAAGCTGAATTGATAAGGGTGGAGACTTGCCCCAATGCAAAGCTAGATTGAATCAAAAGATTTACCCCAACGTAGGCCAAATCGAGTTAGAAAAATGTACCCCAGTGTAGGGCCAACTTGAACAGGTTAAAAACTTATGCTAGTGTAAGTCTTTTTTTTTTTCATCTTCATTTTTTTAGACCGTCCTTTTAGGTTTTTAGCCTAACAGACTTTTTTTTTCTTAAGGGGCAATGAACTAGATACTTGTCTGAGCACAAATCTTTTGTCTCAAAATTAAAACTTCGGAAAATAAAGGCAATCATTCATTGATCAAAATAAATTTTTAAGGATTGTAATGTGGTCAATGTTAGTGGTTATGAAATAAAAGATATAAGACTCAAACAAGTGTTTAAAGGTCAAATGAGACTAAGGATCCTTATTTAAATTTAAACCTTGTTAATTACTTTTGTGTTCTCAAATACATTTTTCTCTTACTGTTCTCATTTTTTTACTTTTTGTTCCTTTCACATTTTCTTCATTTTCTCCTTTTTCATTATGCTTCAAAATAATTATCATGCCAATCAATCTTTGTTTTGTGTTATCCCCTAGTGTAGGGGTGATCCTTGTCCAAGGTTTATTGAAGAAAATATTCAAACTCAAAATGGACAACGAGAGATAATGACAAGAAAAGATGAATTCTTATAAAGGACAGAGAAAGATGGTCAATCTTCATTTCAAATCTTGAATGCTCATTTTAAAAAATTTAATTTAGAGACAAAATGATAATACGGACCAAGTGATTATTTATTTGCTCCCTTTATTTTTTTGGTTTTTTTTTGTTTTTGTTTTGGCAAAGAACACCTGCACACGTGGACTTTATGGCCACTGAAGGCTTCCTAGAATAAGGGTCTTATGTGATTCGAACAAAAAGAAAGCAAGTAAAGAGAAGAAAAAGAATGAGAAGAAAGATCTGATAAGAACATGAGTGTCAAGAACATAAGAAAAGGAAATGAGGTATGCTGAGATCCACACAAATTCAATACATTAATGTTTCAAGAAAGTTTACATAAGTTCAAAACCAAAATAATCTTAATGATTGAACAAGTATGGGATCAGTACAATTAAACCATTGTTTCATTGTAACAACTTGATAAACAAATCAAAATACCAATCACCCAAAAATTACCCAGTGCTAGAGGACTCCAAGGTATTGTTCCTTCACAACAGTTAGAAAATGAATCACCACTAAGTTGAACTTTCTAAGGTTGCCCCTGATTGACTATTCTAGGCATTCGCTCCTTTTTGTAGATGAGCATATGTAAAAATATCTGACACTGCCTGGTGGATTACTGCTTAGGTAGCTGTTGTCATCTATGAGTTTTTGTCAAAACCCATTTGATTCATTCGACCTGAAGTCCACCCTAAACCGGTTCAACATTTTTCCATGCTTACTTATCCATCATTCATTTGATGCAATCTTTCCTTTTTCATTCCGTTTTCAACTCTTTCACTAATCATTACGATATCTGATAAATTCGACGAACACTTACAATCATATGATCATAGAATGACACATGAAGTGTATCAGTGAACATAATCACCATCTCTTTCTCTAACAAAGGGGGTTCTACTTGTGTAGCTATTTCCCTCCACCTTTAAGCATATTCCTTGAATGTCTCAGCATCCTTCTTAAACATGTGTTGTAGTTGCATTCTATCTGGTGTCATGTCAATGTTGTATTTATACTGCCTGACAAAAACATCAGCTAAATCCTCGAAACTCCCTATATGGGCATGCTCAAGACGCGTGTACCAATTCGAAGCTGTCCCAGTTAAACAATCTTAGAAGAAGTGGATTAACAGCTTGTCATTATGAGCCTGGAAAGCCATCTTGCGGATGTATATAGTCAAATGGTTCTTTAGGCAAGTGGTCTTCTTATATTTGTCGAAATCTGGGACTTTAAACTTCGGAAGAATCACGACGCCTAGGATAAGGCAGAGCTCAGTAGCATCCATGATACTATAACAACATGCTCCTTCAATGACCTGTAATCTCTCTTCTAGAATTTTTGACTTCTCTTTGGACTGAGGGTTTTTAGCAGAGGAATTCAAAGGGTATTGTGGCATGAAAGTGAGGACAAAATGTTGCAATGTTGGGGTTCCACTGATACCAAAGTAATGGACATGTGGTTGGGTTGTGCTCAATGGATTGAAAACATGTCTATTGCTGTCAGGGGAATTGATAGCCTGTGGTGGTACAAAGCCGAAAGGGAGGCCATATGGTAGGAAGCTTGGCATCTGAGCTTCTTGAGAATTGGTGACTGAGGGTTGAGTGGTGTTATTTGGGTAAATGGTGGGCAACATCACAACTCCTTGAGGATTAACACATTGGTATTGTAGAAGGATTGGAGAGAAACCAGAAGGTGAAGAGGTGTGGCCGGATGTTCTACACTTGCAACTAAGGGATTCCCATCTGTGCTCTTTTTATTTCCTATAGACTGTAACATCTCCATCATCTTGGATACTTGCTCTTTGAGTTGATTCACCTCATCCTTCAGCTCTTGAGTCTATTCTATTTCATCCATAATCCTAGCCGGGGAACAAGTCCTGTAAGGGTGTCGCGAAAGCTGCTTCCTTACTTTAATGTATACTTTTCTGTTTGGAAAAACATGATATGAATATGCAATTATCACTATTGACTGAACAAAGGTAGCATGTATGCGAAGTATTGATTACTTATGCATATAGATTTTTTCTTTTTAAAAAAAAATGCTATGAATAATAGTCAAATAGAACATATATACAACAGTCAGCCAATAATTTTTCTACCCTAGGATTTCAATAATTAAGCACAAAATATAAAAAAAATATACAAGTAAATCATGTAAAAGAAATAAAAAATAATAATAATAATAATGCTAGCAGATATTTACATAAAAGTACTATATAAAATCTATTTACAAACAAATAAGAAAATAAAAACAAACAAAAAAGGGTAAAATAAATAAATAGTTATTATCAATAATTTGCACAACTAACAACAACAGGCCTAATTCTCTAATGTCTCTAGTGGAGTCGCCATTGTCACAACCAAAATCACAATGGGACGAACGAAAATATGAGGTTTTGAAAATCAATGGAGTCGCCACCAATGTTTATTTAAATTGAGAAAACATTAGAAAAACCATTTTAATTAAAAAAACTGGTCTTTTAAAAAAATGAGTTTGGATTTGGGAATCGATTACAGGTAGGGGAATGTGTTAGCACCATACACTGCCCATTCAAAAAACGATACCTTAAGCTAGTTGTACAAATTTTAATAATCTCAAGTATTTTTTATTTTACCCTTTTTGAAAAGGAATTGTACCATATTTTTTTTATTTTTTATTTTAAAAAAAGAAAAAAAAAGAACTAATTTGCAAAAATTTAATTTGGCTTAACAGAATAGAGATTCTGCTCCTACGTATCCTCGGGTGCAATGAGAAATTTAAAGTCACGTAATTCTTTAGAAAATAATTGTGAGTTAGTTGTTTTTAATTTTGAAAAGTTTTTTATTTTGAAAACTCATTTGATTTTTTTTTGTTTACAAAACGGTTCGAATCATCAAGCTGTCACAACTTAGATGATTCTAAAAGTTACAGAATTAACATGTTGTCATAACTCAGTTAATTCCAATTTATTATTGAATTAGTTTTAAAATAAAAAAGTTTACAAATAAATAAATAAACCAAACTAATAAATGAATAAGACGTGTATATAATGAAAGATAATAATACAAGAACAAAAAATTTACCTCTAAGGCCTATAAAAAATGATATGCTCAAAAAAGTTGGTGCAGATGGCTCCACATGTTTTCTTCAAATCAAACCTTGAAAAATAACTCACTTCAAGAAATTTTTTTACTAAAGTCTTCAAGTTCTTATACTTAGTATTAAGTCCACGAGAATAATTTCTTTTAACTTTTATACTTAGTATTAAGCCTAATAGTGAAAATTTTTTGAATGCCAAAATCATTGAGAACTACCCCTTTATATAGGAGGAGGAGAGGGAGAAGGAATATGACATCTTCAATGTGAGACTTTGTAATACAAAAAGACACCTTAATTTTTTTAAAATTTCTTTTTTTTTCTTTTAATTTTTTCTTTTTTTTCTTTTGATTTTCATTCATCTTTTCTCTTTTTTTTTTGTTCTTTCTTTTATTTTATTATGAATTAAAATATTTAAATGATCCAAATAAAAAAATTATAAACAAAATTAAATATCAAACAATAATTAAGTAATGTTTTCATTCCATTCCAAAGCAATGTTGCCATGACAACCAGCACAATGAATGTGGGGTGGTTTTCGTTTCCACTTTCATGTACCGAGAGTGGCCATTTCAAATTTTGCGAGTTCTAATATATTATTTATTCTTCTTTTAAGTTTTTGCTTCGAAAAGCATTATGCTACTTGGCATTATGAAGAGTAGAATGAAAGAGAGTTTTTTTTTTAAAAAAAAAAGGTCAAAACAATCAAATTGTTACAGGTTTCAAGTAAAGGGTTAGTTAATAATACCATAAAGTTCACTGTGGGTATTTTGTTGAAAACCTTTCTGGCTTTGAGTTTGAATGGTGAAAGTAGACTCGAACTGGTTACTCTATCAATTTCACTCCCTTCAATGCCGTTCAACAACCTTTGAGAAGGACCTCCAATCCAAATTGAATGATAATCGTTCGAACAATGTGCAGTGTGCACTCTGACTCTTTTGTTTGTTTTCTGTTTTTCACCTTTTTCTTTTCTTTCAAAATCAATTTTTTTTTCTGATTTTTGATTGGTCATTCATCTGTGCCTTTCCCCGAGCTAACACGTGGCTCTAGTTCCTTCGGATAAGGTCTCCTTGTCTTATGTCGTTCTTTCATTTTCTGCTTTCAAAATCATCAAAATACGTGCACTCAGAGATTTATATGTCACTATATTTTCTGCGAGCAGACAACAATTTCTCGCAAAGAATGGCAATGGTCATACCCAAATTCATACTCATACAGAAAAAAATAAACTGAGAATTAGGTGTATAAAATCTTTAATTCTCATACTCATACGCGTTAAAGGTGGGGATCAAATTATATTTTAAATAAATTTTGACACATTTACTCTATTAGTATTTTATAACTTAAACAACTTGATTGTTAGTATATTATTTGATAAGTTTCTATCCTTTATATTCTTTAAAAATATGTTGGTTTTAAATACTATTTTTCGTAATAAATTAATTTACTTTCATCCTTAGGTTACCTTTCTTTGTAAGTGTTTTTTTATGAATTCAAACTCCTATTATTTCAAGAGCATTTCAACTATTACGCTCAAATTTGTTTAACACTTGAGTTATACCTTGCATTATAAATATATAATAAATTAATTAAATTTTAAATAATTATTAACTTAATTATTTGTAAAAAATATTATTTTAATATAATTAAAAAATATATAAAATAAAACAATAAATTAGAATGATTTAGTTGGCTTAGACATTATAATCTATTAACATGTAATAAATATAAATATATTAATTATTTTTATTTAATTTATTTAAAAAAATACTTTTTGTCATGTTTTATTTAACAACAATGATACTTTTATATATATATATATATATATATATTTATATACATATTATTTTATATTTACATAATTTTTATTATTTAATTATAATTAGATCTATTTTATTTTTTTGCATACTTACATTATACTTCTGCCACAAAGGTAGATATAAAAAAGAGGTGTGTGGATTAATACAATCAAATATACTACTTGTATCACAAACTTGATCAATTGAAACATAATTTGAAAATGAACCAATAATTATAGAAAAAATAATGTTTTTTTGGTAATGAAAAAATAATGTAAAACTAAAATTTGAAGAGAGAAAAAATATAGATGGAAAGATAAAAGAGTAATTCCTTATATAGCAATCCACGCAATCGAATATTTAGTAAAATATAATATTTCCTTATTTTTTTTATTGCAAGAAAAGCAGTGAAGTATAGGCAAAAGGCAGCATTCATTATGCAAAACGTATATTCGCTTGGGAACCTTTTCTGTCTTACGATGAATATAAATAACTAAATAAGAGCACATAAGAAGCGCTTTTGCAGTTTACACACTGAAAAAGTGAGAATCGCTTGCGTTAGAATAAGGAGAACAAGCACAACCCAACAAAACTCTCAAGTAAACAAACAAACTATCTGTAAGCTTCAAACTGTCACTGCCACACTCTTGCGTTCGCTTTAGCTTTGCCTTTTCCCAACAGATTTAAATCTAAAGTTCATGATTTCATATAAATTATTATTATAATAAATAACAATAATAACTTTACTTATTAAAGTAATGGATTAGATTGGGAGAATTATTTTTCTTCAATTCCACGGTTGGGTTGTATCCGTGAATTTGACGTACATAAAAAAATTAATATTAAAATATAAAATTAAAAATTCATTACGCATTACAAATTTTAATATTAGCATTAATATAAGTCTCAAATAAATTAAAAAAATAAACCAAAATAATATAAAAGTTTTAAAAGTCATAAATAATAAATTAAATAAGCCAATTAAAATCATCACACATATAAATTGATATAGTTGTTGATTTCATTGTAAATGTTTTCAATAAATTTGTTGTAATCCATCACATAAAAAAAATTGTTATTATCCAAATGATCCATTACTTACTCATTGTAAATATTCATAAAATGCGTCATCAATTTCTTATATATATATATATATATATATATATATATTGTCATTTACAACATGAACACAATGCTACTTAAAATGACGACAATGGTTTTTTATTTTTAAACATGGGTCATTCTCATTAATTTAACTACAAGTTTTATTTAAAATCGCACCTAAAGAACTTTTACTATATATGAGGGAGAGGGGTTAAGTTAGATTTGTGCGATTGGGACTTCTAAATTACAATTACTTATAATTTGTGAGTTGAGTATTTGTAAATCTAACTTAACTTAACCTGTTAACCGAAATCAACTCACTATTTATAAGTTAGATTAAGTCAAAATTCCTGTTAGGAATAACTCAACCCCGTAAGACACTTCTACTTTAGGTTTATTATTTTGGCTATTGGTTCATGGAGCGTTAATGCTTCTCAAAAGTCTACAAATCTAAGGCGGTTTGGTTTGGTAAGTCTCCGAGTACATTAAAATTTCACGCGTCACCAAAAATTATTGATTAAAATAGTAAAACTATGAGAAGAAAAAATCACGTATATCAAATCATGGAAGAATTTTATTTTATTTTATTTAAAAAAAACACTACTTCAATATCCATTTTTTTCAGGATTTAATAAATAAGATAAATTATCAAGTATTTTATTAATTATTACTTATATTTAATAAATCTTTAAATATTTATTATAAATGTTTGATAATTTATTTTAAATACGAAATGTGAACCATTAATATTAATGGATAAAAAAAAAAAAAAAAAATGATGGGAACATGTAAAGTTTTTGATATATAAGTAACATTAGAATAAATAACTATCATCTAAAAAGCAAAGATTGAAAGGAAAATAATGTCAAAAAGAAAGAAAGATAATGGACTGAGTACTGAGTTGTAGACTTATAGTATTACCCAAAAATAATACATGATCGTGAATTTACAGCAAGATCCAGCTATATGACAGCTTAGAACGAATTAAAATAGGACCCATCCATCTGCATCATGGAAGAGGTCCACATCAGCAAAGGACGCGACGTGTTCAATACTATTAATTTTTTTTTTTGTTTCGTTGTGCAGCATTACTCAATCCTAATGGAAAATACTAGACTATAACTTTTGCTATAATGAATTGAAAATGTTATTAACTCTTTGAATAAATAGTTTCCACAACTTTGATTTATGTAAAAATCTTAACGATTTCAAGTTAAATGTTGTCAATTTTTTTTTCCAACTATATAGCATGACTCTTAATAATTGAAATTTAATTTGTTTTATTAAAATAATACTTTAAATTTAATCAAACGATATAAATAATTAAATATGCTACTCATGTGTTATTTTTTAGTTGACTTAATATAATACTCTCAAAATATAACAATATTTTAAAAGTCAAATGAAATTCAAAGTAACACGTGCTGATGTCCTGGGGTGCATGTGTGGGCCCTCATTGCAGGGTAACTGGACCAACGCGCGACGGAGAGAGGGCTTCTGGGTTGGGCCCCTAATCTCTTCCATCACTGCAAAAACAATTGGGCCCCACCCTAACATCCGTTCGCCTCTCAGTCTCATACACGTCCCTTTCTCGGTCCAAAATATATATATATACGTCCCTTTCATCACGCACACTCCGCAGAGGTTATTATTAGCGATTACCCCGATAATTTATACTTTTTTTTTCTTTTTAAGAATATCAACATTTTGATTAATTATGAAATATTTATTAGTAATAAAAAGTGTTTGAAATAAATTTATAATTATATAATAAGAAGCTGAAAAACGTTTCAACACAACTATAAGAAATATTTACAATGTTATTTTTTAATGTTTATTTCTAAATTTTAAAATAATTAATGAGCTATATCTACAGTTTTATCCTTTATATATGTTTCTTTAAATCATTAAATGAGTAAATAATAATAAATTTTTAAAAATAAGAATTAGATACTAAAGTGAAAAGTTCCCTTTATCTATACTTTTATACTTCTAATAAAGAGAATTCTCCCTAGATTGATCATTGAGTTTTTTATTTTACCATTTTCATTTAATTTTATACAGCAGTGTCTAATTCTTATGCAGTTTCAATTATTCCATTATTCACATATGGGAAGTTATCTTCCTAGTACTCTTCGACTTTGAATGTTCAAACACTCTCCTATAATAAGATCTTCCTCTCCAAGAATTATCTTTCTCGTTCACGTTACTCACACTCAACAAATAAAAGCATTATAATTCTGAATATCTCCGAGAAGGATTATAAAATTCTCAAAGCCCAATGTTGATATGACATTTCCTTTTTGTCTTGCATATAAATGCAGATTGATAGACTTGTCCGGTAATAGTCATAATATAAATAGATATATAAATTAAAGAAGATCTTTGCGATGCGGGCAAAATTTAATTTCATATTAAAAGTATAATAATTTTTTTTATCTTTTTAATTTGACGAAGCCAGGTGAGAGAGAGGTTAAAGGAAAAATTATGAGAACATTCAGGATTGGTTTGGATGGGTGAAATGGTGTGAGATAAGAAGAAATGAAATAAAATAGAAATAAAATTTATTATTTAATTATGTTAAAATAAAATAAAATGAGATGAGAGTAAATGAAATGAATTTTATTATATTTTATCTGAAATTATTAAATTTTTTTTTTCTTTTAATTTAAGAAGTATATGATAGAATTATTATTTTTAGTATGAATATTATTTTATCTTATAAAAAATTATTTATTTTTAAATAATAGAATGATAATTTTATTATATTTTATTTTAAAATATTCAAATAATAAAATGATACATTTTTTTATTTCATCTCATCCCATCTCATTTCATCTTATTTTATTTTATTCCATCAACTATTAAATATCTAAATATAAGAATATGCATTACTGCATGTAAATGTTATACAACATAATAATTCCAGAGAATTGCAAGTGTTCCTATACAATGTAAATGTTTGGGGCGTAGGACAAGTTGCTTTCATAACTTAAAAAGACTATAAAAAATGTGGAGTATAACACACTCTTTATTACATTTTTTAATATATTTTATTTTATTAAATTATATCATACATTAAAATATATGTTTAAATTTAATTATATATTAATATAATTAATTATATATTAATTAAATTAATTATATGTTAATCTAAATTAAATATATATTTTAATATATAACATGGTTGAATAAAAAAAATGTAATAAAAAATATATCCCTAATATTCTTAAAAAATGTGAAGTATGGTGTACAGAATAATGACTGCATATACGATAATTCAGCATGTGCCAAATGCAAATATCAGTGAAAAAATAATGCAAAGCCATTAACTGTCAATAAATATTATATTGGGCCAACAGGCAATAGATCCAATTATGTAAATATATTAATACACACATAGCATCTGGACCGCCCAAACCAATTGATGGTCCAACTATTCTGGTTTATTGATTGACTATTTTACAACTTGGCCCACTTACATAGATGGCTAAGTTGGAGGGCTGTGGACCGTTCAAACCGATCAATGAGTCGACTGGGCTTGTCATAACGCCGACTTTATTATACGACTGATTAATACATGAGGGCACATTCGGTATTGGATCGAGTCATTATTGTCCGACCGGCGCCATCACAACCAACGATTGTGAACGACTTCATGACTTAAATGATCAATTATAACAGATCTTAACGTTCGGAGAGCCTAACTTCCCGAACGGTTGGTATCCAAGGAAGAGTGGCCATCTATTTAAATTGATGGAAGGACCTAAGGTAGATATGTTCCACTATATCTAAACACTGCCGGTAATCAAGCTTGACGCTTATCTAATTGATCAACTTAGATATGAATTGGTCTTACTGTTGCCTATTATGTGGGTCTATAGTAAGTCCTTTATCCTTGATCCAGGCCCTGATCAGTATCAGGAACATCTGGCGCCCACCGTGTGGTACAGTAGAACTATCCTTCTCCACCATCCAACAGTTTTTCAATCAATTTTGACACGAAAGCATGGCTACTGGTGGGAATAATGACGTTGTTGGAGCTATCTTACCCAATCAAATGGAGGTGCTTTTGCAGGCCATCAGAGATATGAACAACAAGATTGATCATATTGCGAATAGGGATCAGCAGCAGTCGGGACCCGTAAGAATGAATGATGAACGGGAAGCTGAAAGGTTTTTCGAAGAGGAAGATATAGGTGGAGGAGATCGCAGACAATTCAGCAATGTACGAACAGCCGACCGAGAACTTCGGCGTCAAGCGAATTATCCCCCACCTGTAGCTAATCACCCTTTCTCAGATTTCATAATGTCAATCCCTCTACTAGACAGTTTCCAATTGCCGACAATGGAGCTATACGATGGGACAACTGATCCTCAAGAATATCTTACAATGTTCAATTCAATAATGCTCTTGAATAGAAGAACAAATTCGATCAAATGCCGAGTTTTTCCGACGACCCTCAAGAAATCAGCTTTACTATGGTTTTCAAACCTCGAGGCAAGTTCGATTTATGATTTCTCTGATTTGTCAATTAAATTTCTTAACCATTTTTCTACAAGCAGGGCTCATCAGAAGACATCGGCTAACCTCATTAACCTTAGACAAGGACGGAATGAGTCTCTCAAAGAATTCATGAGGCGATTTGGTGAGGAGGTCGTTCAGATCAGAGACCTTAATCTGGTTGTATCATTACATACCATCACAGTAGGTTTGAGACCAGGTCCGTTTGTCAACTCTTTGGCCAGAAAGTCACTGTTGGACTTGGACGATTTACGGGCTAGATCTATCGGTTATATAAACATGAAGGAAATAGGTGCTGCGATGAGGCAGATGGAACAACGATTTTCTGACCCTGAAACAAGGGAAATGGTCAATCCCAATATATCCATCTATTCAATTAATCGTGATCGACTGTATGGAAACAGAGGATCAGATAGAAGGGGTAGACCTTTTGCGAGGGAAGACAGATCTGGCCGGTCAAAGCAGTACATGACTCATTCGTTCCCCAAGAGGCGCTAAACAACAAAGGATCTCATCTAACGCCGACAGAAGTAAATGGTGTAAGTATCACAAGACATATGGACATACCACCGAAGAATGCATAACTTTGAAAAACAGAATTGAATAGCTAATTCACGAAGGTTATCTCAGGAAATATGTTTATCGTCGTAGGAGTCGAAGCAGGGAAGCGAACGAAGGAAGCAAACCTGAAAGAAGGAGCCCAGTCCAAATTCAAAGAAAAAAGGGAGCTAAAATATCAAGTTCGCGTGATCAGCCGGTCAGGGGAGTTATTAATTCAATTTATGGAGGATTTACAGGTGTAGGAAGTTTGAATTCATCTAAAAAACGCCACCTCAGAGCAGTAATGTCGGTCAGTTATTTGTCTCCCTTGCAAGAAAAACAGTTTGAAGATGGACCAGTGATTTCATTTTCAAATAAGGATTTCGCCGGCCTCAATAAGAATCTAGATGACCCGATGGTAATTTCCATTATAGTTGAAAATTTTCAGATTAGAAAGGTCCTTGTTGATCAGGGCAGTTCAACCGATGTTCTGTATATGTCTACACTTAGGAAACTCCAGATTTCAGAGGAAGATTTGATACCGTTTAATGAAACTTTGATCGGGTTTTTTGGCGAGCAGGTATGTGTTAAAGGATACATTGAACTCCGACCCACTTTTGGAACAGGTACTCTGCTTAAAACCATTCCTGTCAAATACCTTGTGATAGATTGTAGTACTCCTTATAATGTTATTCTTGGGAGACCTTCTTTAAATCTTTTGGGGGCTATGGTTTCAACCCTTCCATCTAACAATGAAATTATCAGTCTCTAAGACTGAGGTTGGAGTAGTCCATGCAGATCAGAAAGAGGCTAGAATATGTTACAATGAAAGTTTAAAGTTAAAGCCAAATAACCCAACCAATGTGACCGATAGGAAGCGACCGATTCATAACATTAATATGACGGAGTTGGATCCAACAGCTGACGAGCAAGACAGACCTCAACTGATCGAAGAGTTACAGACTATTGCTTTGGGTACTGAGCCTAACAAAGTGACATATATTGGGGTCCATTTACTGATCAACCTAAAGCAGGAGTTAGAAGAGTTGCTGAGAAGAACTTCCGATCTTTTTGCTTGGACAACAATTGATATGCCCGGGATTGACCCAAAGATCATTTCCCATAAGCTCTCCCTAGATAGGAAGATAAAACCAGTCGCTCAAAAGAAAAGAAAACTTTGGACGGAAAGATAGAAGGCAGTTATTGAAGAGATAAAGAAGTTATTGGAGGCTGGCTTCATTCGGGAAATTGAAAAGAAATCCTCGGGAAAATAAAGAATGTGCACAGATTTTACAAACCTCAATAAAGCTTACCCGAAGGACTTATATCCGCTTCCCAGTATAGATCGGTTGGTAGACGGGGCTTCCGGTCTCCAATTTTTGAGTTTTATGGGCGCCTATTCTGGATATAACCAAATCTGAATGCATCTAAATGACGAGGAAAAGACAACTTTCATCACTGATTGTGGTAACTTTTGTTACAGGATAATGACTTTCGGACTAAAAAATGATAGGGCAACTTATTAGAGGTTAATGAATAAGATCTTTGAGGAGCAGATCGGCAGAAATATTGAAGTATATATTGATGACATGGTAGTCAAAATGCCAACCGATAGGAACCATTGCTCGGATCTTGCCAAGTGCTTTTCTCAGTTGATGAAGTATAACATGAAATTAAATCCAGAGAAATGCGTATTTGGGGTACAGGCTGAAAAATTTATTGGTCTTCTCCTAACTAATAGGCGAATTGAAGCTAATCTAGATAAATGTAGGGCCATAATGGACATGAGGAGCCCTACAACGATTAAAGAGGTTCAGAGATTGACAGGACAGATTACTACTTTGTCGAGATTTCTATCAAAGTCGGCTGACCGATCATTACCATTTTTCCAATATCTCAAAAAATCAAAAAATTTCCAGTGGATTGAAGAATGCAAAAGAGCTTTTGATGAATTAAAACGTTTATTGACTTCCCATCCTGTGCTAACTAAACCAGAGCAAGGTGACACTTTATTTCTTTATATTTCAGTTTCTGACCAGGCTCTAAGTTCGGTTTTAGTGAAGGAGGACGGGAAGGAGCAACGTCAAATCTATTTCATGAGCCGAGTCCTACAAGGCCTAGAGACTAGGTATTAAAAGATTGAAAAAATGACACTTGCCCTGGTTATCACAACAAGAAGATTATGACAATATTTTCAAAGTCATCCGGTCGTCGTGAAGACTGATCATCCAATCAAACAAGTATTGAGGAAACCAGAGCTTGCTGGACGAATGATATCATGGTCTATGGAATTATCCGAATTCGATATCGACTATCAACCGAGGGGTCTGATTAAGTCCCAGGTATTATCTGATTTTTTGATTGAGTTACCTTCACCATCTACTTATAATCCGAACAATGATACATGGTATCTTTTTGTTGATGGAGCTTCCAATATTAAGGGAAGCGGTGCATGAATCATCCTGGAGGACCGAACAAAGTGCTAATTGAACAATCTCTCAAGTTTAATTTTCGAGCGAGTAATAACCAAATCGAATATGAAGCTTTAGTAGCAGGCCTAGCATTAGCCGTAGAAATGGGAGCAACTAGGCTTGTTGCTAAGTCAGATTCTTAGCTTGTAACCAGACAGGTCAAAGGCGATTTTCAAACAAAGGATCCCCAATTAACAAAATATTTGGCGAAGGTTCAGAAGGCCATTGAAAGATTTGAACAATTCGAAATTGTTCATATTCCTAGGGAACATAATACTCGGGCGGACATACTTTCAAAGCTAGCAAGCACCAAAGGACCTGGAAACAACCGATGAGTGATACAAGAAGTCGTTGATCAACCAAGCATTGAACATGAAGAATCTTGTGTTATGACCAATGATCTGAACACTTGGATGACCCCAATCATCAAATACCTGCGTAATGGTGACCTACCGACCGACTTCAAAAAGACGAGGAAGTTACAGAAGTCAACAAGCTATTACACGTTAATTAGTGGAGAGTTATTTAAAAGAGGATTTTCCCTTCCTCTTTTGAAATGCGTCGGACAAGATCAAGCTGAGTCAATCATGCAGGAAGTACATGAAGCGGTATGCAACAGTCATATCGGTGGTCGGTCCCTCGCCAGAAAGGTCCTTCGGGCATGAATTTATTAGCCAACTATGAAGACTGACTATTTGAAATATGTTCAGAAATGCGATAAATGCCAGAGGTTTGCAAGTCTTCATAAAGCTCCGTCTGAAGAATTGCACAGTATCGAAACACCATGGCCATTTTGCAGATGGGGAATTGATCTACTGGGACCCTTTCCTGTTGCAGTCGGATAATTAAGGTATATAGTAGTAGCAATTGATTATTTTACGAAGTGGATTGAAGTTGAA
Organism: Ormosia emarginata; assembly: GCA_029884605.1. Classification (NCBI taxonomy): domain Eukaryota; kingdom Viridiplantae; phylum Streptophyta; class Magnoliopsida; order Fabales; family Fabaceae; genus Ormosia; species Ormosia emarginata. Next base: position 22,521,930 of record JAQQTP010000059.1, on the reverse strand, counting down.
CCTTTGTCTAGTATTACTTTGGAAAGGGTTAAGAAATTTGTCTAGAAGAATATTATTTTTCGTTTTGGTTTGCCATATTCCATTGTGTCAGATAATGGAACTCAATTCACTAATAAAAAGTTTCGTGAGTTTTGTTTCAAAAATGGAATAAAACAGGTGTTTACTTCGGTTGAACACCCTCAGATAAATGGTCTTACCGAAGCAGCAAATAAGGTTATTTTGACTGGGCTAAGGAGAAGACTTGATCGGGCGAAGGATCTTTGGCCAAAAGAGTTACCTAACATTTTGTGGGCATACCACACTACACCTCAGTCATCCACTTAAAAAACCTCATTCCGACTTACGTTTGGTATGGATGCCGTAATTCTAGTTGAGATCGAAGTACCGAGCTTCAGAAGATCGGCCTATAATGAAGAATCCAACGGTGAAGCCCGAAGGACCGATTTAGATCTACTATAGGAGGAAAGAGAAGTTACCTATATTAGGGAGAAGCCTCAAAAGCCCGAGTAGCCAGGAAGTATAATTTAAAAGTGAAGACAAGGAAATTTAAAGAAGGGGATTTAATTTTACGAAAAATTGAAGATTCTCGAAGGTTACCTAGAGAAGGAAAAGTATCGGCTAACTGGGAGAGGCCATTCGAATCCTCAAGGTTGTTGGCAAAGGAGCTTATAAGATCGGTGATCTTAATGGAAATCCGTTTCCTAGGACTTGGAACTCGGCTTCACTTCGGAAGTACTTTAGTTAAGGTTATTTTTCATATATAACCAGTTTTTATGATGTAAAGTTGAGATAAGGTACTTTTTTTCTTTATCAAGATTTTTTTCCATTGGGTTTTGCCTGAAAAGTTTTAACGAGGCATACCTCCAAGTTTGACTTTTTAAAATGATTTATATATCTTTTTATTTATTTGTGTATGAGAAACTACCCTGATGCCGGTCCCTTTGAGCCGATGCCGACCCCGTTGAGTCGATGCCGACCCTTTTGAATCGAGGCTGGCCTATTTGAGTCAATGCCGACCCTTTTGAGCTGATATTGACCCTGTTGAGTCGATGCTCATTCCTTTAAGCTAATTCCAATTCCCACTGAGCCGATGCCGATCATTCAGAGTTGATTAAACACTTTTTGGATTTGTTAACATACGCACACATCAACTAGAAAATATATTAAAGTCTTACTCTTGAAGTTAGGCATTCCAATATTGGTGTCTTTACAACAAAACTGACTAATAAGTACTACCGCCAAGTTTTTCTTTAAGCGGTTTTAAAGCGACTTTATCAGATGTTTTAACAGGGAACCATAAACCCGACCAAAGCATCGAGAAAAAAAGGGAAAACATATAAATAATTTGTTACAAGAAACTAACATTTAAATTCAACCAAAACACAGAAAAAAGGTCAAAGCATAGAATGCAGTCATAGTTCGTTACAAAGAAAAATTTAAATTTCTTCTTCTTCTTCATCCTCTTCATCGACAATCTAACCGTTCAAGACTTGCTGAAATGGCCCCATCTCGCCAAGGCGATTATTGAAGATTCCATCAGGATTCAAAAGCTTGACTTGTTTAAGACAGGTATCATAGCCAGCAACCCTTTGATTACTTATCTCATCCTTTAAATTTTCTAGTTCAGTGAACAGTTTGTCTTTCCCGTCAAGTGCTTCTTTAAGGGAATGGTCGATTTCAACATTTTCTTTTAGAACGACCAACAGATTCTCCTCAATTTTCTTCTTTTCATTTTCAAGTAATTTTATGGTAGCTTCAAGACCTTCAACTCGGTAAGCCCAGGTTTTTAGAGCCTCAATTTATTTCTTCAGATTGGAAACTTCAACTTCATGAGATTTTTGAGCTTTTTCCATTTCGGTTCGATAAACAAGGTTGAAAGGTGATATTTTCTTTTTATAATCTTCTACTTCTTGTTTAGCTGATCGAAGAACGCTGACAGTTCGGAGAAGTTGCAACTCCGCCCAACGACAAAGACCGATTGCTCTAACTTTGTCCTTGCGTTCCTTGTCATCTGGCAACACAATGTGCGAGTCTACCAAGGATCCAAATGGGAAGTTTGGCGACCATAATGAAGACACGTTCGGACTTGCCGGAAAATTGTTTAGTCCTTCAATTGCAATTTTTAATCCCGAACATTGGGAAGAAGAGCCCTCGATTACAAGTCGGTTATCCCCAATTAAGGCATCCAATTTGGGGCAGTTTTCTCGGTTTTCCAATCGACATCTCTTTTTGACCATCGAATTCGACTTCGTCTGCGACGATTCAGGCTCAAGAATCACGCTAGCTGGAACCACCTGATGTTGTGCATTTTCCACGGCATGAGGGTTCGGGTTTCCTTCATTCTTCAATTTCTTCAGGCGCCTCTGCATTTCCCGTACACTTATTTTTGGAGCCATGGTTCCTGCAATATATGGAAAAAAGTTAAAAAATATTAGCAAAATAACTGTTTCAATAAAGCAGTTAAAGATGAAGACTTACACAGAATTTTCGAAAGCTCGGTTGGATTATGGCTGAACTTTATCAAAGAACCCATGTCCAGTATAGAAACATCTTCCAAAAGGTCAATTAGAACTCAATCTTCCAATGACAGGCTTCGGTATTCCACACTCAGTATCGGGATTAGTTTTGATCTCCAGTATAATGGAAATTTCTCTAAGCCAAACTGATCGAGGAAGAATGAAAGGACATTCGGGGGAGAACTTACTCAGAAATATCTAGTCTTAAATTTTTTGTACGAAGACTCTAAAGGAGAGAATATTCTCTTTCGGGGATGACTGTTGATTGATACCCATCCTCCTTTACCGATCCCCTTACATTGGAATAGATAAAAAAAACACTTCAATACTCGAATCCCGACCTAGAAACTCGACCACCAAATTGAAAGCCCTAACAAATGCCCAACTATTCGGATGAAGTTGGGTCGGGACTACATTTAGTCTGGTTAAGACTAGACATTGAAAGTTCGAGAAGGGTAGGTGAAGTCCGAGACGGGTAAAGAATGTTTCATAAAGATAAATCCACCGTTAAGACTCGACATTGAAAGTTCGAGAAGGGTAGGTGAAGTCCGAGACGGGTGAAGAATGTTTCATAAAGATAAATCCACCCTAATTGGTCGTTTCTCCCTGGAGTCATGAAAATTCTTTCTTCGGAGTGACACGGTCGGCACATAAACTTCGTTTCATCCCCATCGCCTGCCATCACTATGCATTTCCGAAGTATTGCAATACTCTCGGTCGAGTTAAAATCCAAGCAATATTTTTTAAGCCCAGAAGGAACCTATTCGTATGGGTCTTCAGAGTTAAGGGAAGGTGACCCGTCTTTAGGACCTGATGTCCCCTCACCCTCATTCTCATTACGTTGTTTACCTTTACTAAGGGTTGAGTATGTTTTATGCCTATGAGGTTCACTCAGAATTTCAATCGTTTCACTATCGCTACTATTTCCAACAGGTATATGGCATTCTATATCCAAAAGATAGAGAAGAAGAAAAAATTCTACCCCACGAAAGTACGAATAGAGGTGGGAAGAAGGAAGGAATAGAAGTAATACTTGTCTTTTTCGGGATTAAAATTGATATTTTGTTGAAGAAGGAAAGTGTCAAAACTGATGAATCCTCGTGTGATGAAGCAGAGAAGTAACAAAGGTTTTTTGTGAAAAAGGAATTAGATACGACCCAAAGAGTTTTTGGAAGAACTGGTATTCTGGTGTGTGAGGAATGTCAGGAGAAGTGGAGTCTAATTGAATGAAGAGAAGTTCGAAGAAGTTTCAAATAAAAATGAATCAAAAGTGAAACCGCCACCAATCAACGGTTGTGGATTCTGGAAAGTGAAAAGATTCAATTCAACTCTTGATTAATTCAATGATGGAGATTCGTCAGGGTAAACGATCAACGGTGCAGTCCCGCTTTCCAACAGAATCATTAATGGCGAAATGATGGGATATGACATCAATACAGTAAATGTGCTACATGTGTCGCACATACATTCACAGCTATACAGAATGCGTGTAGAACGAAGCGTTTCGCATGATGGCCTGCATAGGGAGTAATATTTACAAACTCGGATCATTCTTCATTCGGAAGAGTAATATACACAAACTCGGCTCATTCTTTATTCGGACTAATTTGAGCTAATACTGCCATTTTAAAGTCGGCCCAACCACTTTACAACTTGGGCCACCTTCACAGATGGCCAAGCTGGGAGGCTATGGACTGTCCAAACCGATTGATGGTCCGACTATTCTGGTTCTATCGACTGACTATTTTACAACTTGGCCCACCTTCACAGATGACCAAGTTGGGAGGCTGTGGACCGTCTAAACCGATCAATAGGTCGACTGGGCTTGTCATAACCCCGACTTTATTATACGACCGATTAATACATGAGGGCACATTCGATATTGGACCGAGTGATTATTGTCCGACCGGCGCCATCACAACCAACGGTTGTGAACGAGTTCATGACTTAAATGACCGATTATAGCAGATCTTAACGCTCGGAGAGCCTATCTTCCCGAATGGTTGGTATCCAAGGAAGAGTGACAATCTATTTAAACTGATGGAAGGACCTAAGACAGATATGTTCCACTATAATCTAAACATTGCCAGTAATTAAGCTTGACGCTTATCTAACTGATCAACTTAGATACAAATTGGTCTTACTGTTACCTATTCTGTAAGTTTATAGTAAATTCTTTATCCCTAATCTAGGTCCTGATCAGTATCAAGAACAACATCTTTACACCTTTTGCGACTAGATAGCTAGGTGGCAAATCCAGGCTTGCAGAATGCAGGGCAAAGAACGGTCACAGTTTGAGAGTTTATGATGATGTAAAGAAGTATGCTAATTTGCATTTTAAATTTACGTTTTGTAATAATTTTAAGATTATCATTAGATGGAATTTAAATTTAACAAAAATTTATAATAAATTCCGATTTAACTCAACGATCTAAAAATTACTATCTACTAGCAATACCATGCAATGGTATTAACCATCAACTTATAATATACTTTTTTTTTGTAAATTTATATTTTGATTAAAAAAGAAAAAAAAAAACCTTCAACTGATCCTCAACGTGTCTATTCTTAATCATGATAAACCTACAGGGATTAAAAGTAGAGCACATGTCCCCGATGAAAATGCATAGAGATCATATACTTCTTCAACTTAGCAACCTAGTAGCACATTCGTTATAGAGTTTGCATAGCCTGTCTCTCTTGATCATATGCCACTAGGAATGAAAATAGATTAGGTTAGGTCATATTTTGTCTTAAATAAATTTGATTTGTGTTCTAATTATAACGTATGAACTTTGTCTGGAAACTTAAAATAGATCAATTTTTATGACATAACTTGACATTTTTAAAAATTTGATCTGACCTAAAAGTTTATTTGAATGTTTAATTTGTAAAAAGACCTTTAAATAAATTAATTGACATACTTTTAAATAAATCAATAAGTCTTTAAATAAGTTAACAGATTTATCTTTAAATAGACCAATATACCTTAACATAAGTTAACATACCTATATTTAAATAGGTATAGATATTTACATAGACAAACAAACTTAAACTTTGAAATAAGTCATTATAAAATTTTGTTATAACTTAAAACCTACCTTTTATTTTTATAAATATTCATTATTTTCTTATTCTAATCTTTGATTAACGTGAAATTTTAAAATATACTAAATTTCAAAATTATTTATCTTGAAGTACCACGATTCACATGAAATCGTTTCTTCTGACGACATTGATGACCACCACTACTCAGAAAATAATGAGAACAGAGTTGGCGTTCAGTGTCATGAAATCAATGGGGAGTCATCTACTTCCCATTTTGGCCAAGGAATAGAAATCACTCTATTGTCATTTGTCAACACCATCATCTTTGGAACCTCAAACTTTTAACACTTCAGGCATGGTTCTTAAGGAGCTTTTTGACCAGGAGCTACAGCAGGAACATTACTGGGACACTGCCGATCTTTTGACCAACGGTCATCTGATCATCATCTCGATGGTTCAATATTTTCAATAGAGGTATCTACTTGTGTTTTTGTCTGCACTTGCATGTCTTTTGTTGAAAATTTTTAAACTTCTTGCCTTGGGTCATGTGGCTGCCTCTGCCTACATGAATGGGCATAGCATGTTTCCTCATTCACCCCCATGCTTCAGTGGGCTTTTGTGATTCTTGAAGTTGCTACTTGCACTGAACTCCTACCTTAAATTTGTCATAGCACAAATTATCATTAGGATCTCTTATTCTCACAGTTTTTTGTTTCACTCAATGTTCCAATGATTTCAATATATTTTATATAATATTTGCATATGCTCATGCCATTGACAAATTTTTAGTCTGTGATTATGATCATGCTAAAAATCTAAAAGATTATGACTTTTCATTCTGACTTTTGCATCCTTGCACATTCAAGTTGAGATATGTCAGAGCTTTGTTGAACCAATTAATGATCATCAACATAATAACCATCGAAAAAATGCTTTTTCCATTTTTAATCAGATAGGTTGATAAATCTAGCATTTACCTTCAAAATTCTTTTTCCTTGATCAACATTGGTGCCTTTAAGACAAACTGCTACTGGTACTTTGATCAACTACTGGTATTTCAAGACGAATAATTTTGTAACTTAATATATTTTTAAGTTTTACATTAATTAAAGATTGGAGTAAAAAAGTGATAAACATCTATAAAAATAGAAGATGAGTGTTAAGTTATAATATAATTTTAATATGTTATTTTTATTTTAACTTACTAACTTAGATTTTAGTTATTAACTTTTATTAAAATTTAATTAAAAATATATTAATATATTATAATAAATTAATAATTATAATTATTATAATAATATATATTATATTATATATAATTAAATCAACAGACTGATCTGTCAAACTTAAAAGACCTATTAAATGATTTAAGACTTTGACTTTTTTAGTTAACTATGGAACACACATTCATTGTCTCATCTAGGGAAAAAAAAATGCCCATGGAGTTGTATGTACTTGTAGATAATGTCATGGCATGTGAATATTTTGAAAAGAATAAAATTATATGTAATCCACACTTGTGAGGGGAAAGGAGGAAAGGCTTCATTCACAAGAAAGTTATCATAGGGCCATGATTGAATCCCATTCATTATACAAGTTTGATAACAACTTCTCATTTGCACAAATCAAACACAATAATTCAGTGGTCTCAAGATTTACAAGCTAACCAAGGGTAACAGTCTTTTAGACCGCCCGTCTCTTCTAGTAAGTAGGGTAACCATCTTAGATTCCTTCATTAGCAGAAATTATGAAATCCCGAACAATACAACAGAAAAGAAAGCTCTTCTATATATGTCGGAATAAAACACTCTTCAACCCGCATGAGTGGCGCAATTGAAACTTTTCTTATAAATAAGACGTAAGACGTGTGTTATTCCGTAAAGAGAGGCCATAACGTTTCGCTCCTAACTCGAAACAAGTTATGCTTACTTAATTATAATATAGGTGATCACTTGCTCGCAACTCCTTTTCCATATAAATGTACCCAAAAAAAAAAATTTCAATCTCGTAAACTTCATCCATTTAACCATAAGGTCCATAACTCTGTCAAGGCACACAGAGACCACCGACAAACTTGTATACTTTGATGGATAGGTGTGCTCACTTGTGTAGAGCTAAGCAAGCAGTCATATAAAGTAAATTCTTCTTCATCAGCATTTACCAATGTAGTTTTTTTTTTGGTGGGGGGGGGGGGCGAGAGATATTGCTGTTCTAGTCTCAATTTGGAGCAAAATGAGGGGTGTGTGTGATATGATTGCATAATTTAATATCAAGCTCATAAATTGGCAAGTTATTAATTGCGTGTGTAACCTAAGTTAATTAGTATGATGGAGCCAGCGGACACATCAAAGTGCACATGGTGCGGAGACATGACCAACACCTGCCATTTTTTTAGCCTTATACTTTCTTTTTTGAGGAGAACGTGGAAATTGGTGTCGTATTGCACTCACTGTTCTCTCTGTGTCCCTCTGATTGGAACAATAATAATCCCTTTCTTTCTATCTAGCACTCATCATTGCATCTAAAAATATATGATTGCTAAAATTCAAAAACCCCCGTTGCAGTTACAATAAAAGCAATAAAAAAAAAAGTTAGCCAATATAATTGGATGGGGTCGTGCTCTGCAGGGAAACTGTAAAGGGTATGTACTATGAACTCTACCCAATTTTGTTTAAGCATGAAGGACGAAGTACGTGACAACTTGATCTGACAGATTCTGTGAGCATTAGGCTGGGCCCCCTAATAATGCCAATTCCCAAATTGGGCTTTAATAGGTAACGATCCACCACAAGCAAGGGAGATAAACTCAACATATATCTAAACAAATGGGAAATTGATTGAATTTTATTTACAGAACAATGTGTTACGTTGGACTCATGCTACACTATTAAACCACCTTCAAATTTTGTATGTAAAATCCATCTCCCACTCCTCACTTCGATAGGAAAAAGGATAATTGCTTAAGCATTGCAAAAAATCACATCTATAAATTTGGACCATTATATTGCATTTAGAGTATAAAATTAGTATCCTATACAGAGCGATCAATTAACAAAGAAACGAGGTCTATTTTTTCGATGAAAAAAAATGTATATATGACATTACTCTTAAGGAAAATATAAATCTGCTAGTTGACAGTTTCATCTACAGTTTTTTTTTTGGCCGTGGGGAGGGTATGAGAGGTATATAAAGGTTGTGAATTTGATCTAACATGAGCATATCCAAAGAAGAGAGTGAGTTTCTCTGCGAGGGGAAATTTCACTTAATAGGTTTTGGATGGATTCAAAATTCAAAAACATAATAATATGTACTCTATCTTTATTATCTTTACGGAAATATTGATCTCACCTCAAAAATCAGATACATCACTTTTTACATCACATGCCACATTAACAGATTGTTGATTCAAACTTTCACCTGCTTATTTCCTTTTCTTTTTCTTTTTCATTTCCCTCTCAAATTTCTCCTCTTCTCTTAAATCACCCACTTCTTCAAAACTGAGTCGGAGATCACATCCTCTGTTGCTCCTTTGTTGCGTATACCAGTTCTCATCTTTTTCTCCGTCACTCTGCCATTGTATTCATCGACCACATCCTCCATCTCATTGACAAACCTGAGTCACCTCCACGTCTCAAAATGGTGAGAAACTCATAAATTCTCAAATTTATTTCTCCCTCCAAAATAGAAGCTAATTCCCACTATACCTCTCACTCCCACTGCCTCTATTCTCCCAAAATAGATAGCAACTCATGTTTTCATTGGAACGAGGTGCAACGGTACCTCCTCTTGACAGCCCACGTCACCTCCCATCAACAGTGGCCGCTGAAAACTCTGAGATTCGGCTTGACAATAGCGTGACTACAATTGTTGTCCCCCATAGGTACCCCCATTTGAGGATTTTGTCATTATTGTATTCAAATTGCTCAATTGAATTTATATGTCATTTTGTTTCTCTTATTTGACTTGATTTCATTTTATTTGTGTATTCGAGTGATACATTTTTTTATTTTATTTGATTTTATTTTGGGGGGTTGGGTGTTGACATGGACAAGAATTGAGACTTGGTGTAGTTTCCGACGTCTGTCTTTCCCTTTTGTCGATTCTAACTCAATTATGTTGTGGTTTGTTAATATACTGCTACAAAGGTTCTGTTACTAATCAAAGAAAGGTTTTGTAGAATGCTTAGTTTCTGATTTGCAAATGTACATGTTTTTATGCATAACTTTAGCCACACAAGTCTAATTCCCTTGCTACTTGTATCATTAAAATCTAAGAGACAGAACTTTATGTGGTTAAAGTTTCAGAATTTTTGCATGTTTCAATCAATGCCAATTTCTATTTGAAACTGCGACAAATGTTATAGAAAACTAAATTCTGACAGCATCTGGTGTTTAGTTTTCAAATAAAACAAGTAACAATTCATTTTGATAACTACAGCTCAAGTTATGCCTCAAACACCAAATGTTGTCGGGCAAATGCACAAGTAGGGTTCTCACCAGAAAGGTATCAAGAAAGAGGATCCCTGTTAGGGTAACTTAGCTTGATCTTTATAAGACATCAGCAGAGTCCTCTTCATGCAATATGTATGAGGTGCAAGTACTTTTTGATCATGACTTAACGGATGGTGTCTCCCTCCCACGATCGTCGAGGTGAATCCCTAAATTTTTAGGATGTCGCAATAGTGGTCAACTACTGTTGCAGGCAGTTACGGCCCCCACATTTGCAGGATTATGAATTGGCAATTATTGGAATCTTTGGGGATCCAATGATGACTAATAGGGCCCACTGCTTAAGTCCAAGGTTGCATGGCCTAGCCGAGGCACTAGGGGCGGAGTTTGGTAGTGGTATGCTGGGTTCATCCTTTTGAAAGTGTCTCGGATCACAATCTAGAACATCTTTTATACTGAAGAAGAAGGAATTTTGGTAGATCAAAACTCGAAGCATGTTGTGAAAGTGTTTGTAATTGATATTGAAACCACTGGATTTAGCAGAAAGAGAGGATGTATTATTGAAATTGCAATTTGGGATATCAACAAGGAGGCAAGAATAGTTGTTTCAGAACCCTAGTAACCTAAATAGGTTGTTCCAAATTCTATTATCTATGGTATAACTACTGAGATGGCGAAGCAACCGGGTGTCCTGAGGTTTGCTATTCTTTCACTTGCATTATGTTAATATTCATGTTTTGTTAGATATATGTGATTTGCACCCTTTTATTAGCCATGTAAACAACATATATATATATATACACTTTGTTGTCGATCGGTTGAGCAGTTGAGAAGTGAGAAAGTGAAAAATTTAGAATGAAAATGACTTTAATTAAGCTTGTTTGTTACTACAAAAGTATAAGAAGATGAAAGACGTGAAACATAAAATTAAATGAATCCATTTTTACACTACGCTATAACTTTGGTTGAAAATAATTTTCACTCAGGTCTTCTATTTTTCACTTATCTACTTTTTGAGATATTTTTATGTGAGCACAAATGTAACATATCACATTTAGACACACTCATAAAAAGTTGAAGAGAGACAATAATTTAGTGTGATGAGTGAGTTTAGTAGAATCAAATCATCATATCTCTTTAACTTTTTGTGAGTGTGTTTAAATGTGATATATTACATTTGTACTCACACAATAATATCTCTCACTTTTCACTTACTCAACCAAAAAAGTACCAACCACATAATTCTTTAAAAAAATTGAGTAAGTAAACAACTTAATTCTTAGAATAATTATATCATTTGCATATTAGTGTTTAAATTTATTTATATCCACAAGATAAATATGAATTTGGTAAATTTAAAGGTTAACTCATACATATAAATAAATTCAAAAATAATCTGCAAGTGAAAGATACTTATAAGACTAAGTTGCCCATTTACTTAAAAAAACAAAATTAAACATGCCAACTAGATATCTCTCTTATATGTATTTATTTGAATATCACAATTTTCAACTTACTTAGAATACGAATATTGAAATGACGTAGGTTTTCTTAAACATATAATCATTTGGATAAGTATAATTAATTAAAGTGCATTTTTAAAAAAGTATTGTATATGTATTCGTTGCTCTCATTTTTATAACACACTTTAAATGTGCTGCCGTTTGCAATTAGATGGTGACTACAAGAACTGTTATATTAGGAATTACTTTTATGATTAAATTTAATATGAAGTTAATTTGATAAACAGTGTTTATGCATTCTTTGTAAAACTTTATCTTCAGAATGGAGGAGTTGATCCCGATTCTATTAGAGTATATCAAAAGCCGCCTATTAAATTTGACCGAAACTCACATCACATCATTTTCCTTCTGACTGGGTATTTGTAGATTCATGGCTTCTGGCACGTGATGCAATGAAATTGAAAGGTAAGGCAATTTCACTTCTTCCTTTACAACTTGTTCTTAATGACGGTGTTGATGGTTATTATTTCATATATATACAGGGTCAAGGGGCTCTGTATCACTATTAGCACTTGCTAAACACAATGGAATCACACGAGAAGGTTCACATCACAGGGCCATTTCAGATGTGAACTTGCTATCAGCAATATTTTGGAGGTTGATACAAGACTTCAATCTTTCAGTGAATGACTTATTGGAAAGATCTTTTAGCGCTGATTGAGACAATCAAGTTGAATAGCAAGAAGAGTTGAAGCTAACTAACGTCTTGTTTTTGTTTCATTACAACTTACATATGTAGTATTATATTGTTTTTATTTATCTGTCTGGATCATTTTGATTAATTGATTTCTATATTTATTATCAATATATAGAAGGCTACATTATTTTCCGTAGCCTAGTACTACTTACTTGTATCTAGAAGATTAAGTTCATTAAACCTAATTAAAACTCTATATAAGGCCTGCGGCCAACAATTCTAACCATTGCAAGCCCATTGAGACGAGAGACATTACAAGCCCATCGCATTATCACCCTAAAAATACGAAGTTGTCACAAGCTTTCAAAATTCATAAAGCAGACCCTGTACCCATAATCATCACTTCATCATGTTCAATTCCATAAAGGTTGGCCATTTTTTTTAGGATTAGTGAATGGTTAGCACAGCAAACCACGATCACAGCTCAATTGTCCTATTGTCCTAGCACGAGGTTAGGATTACCTACCCAAGAATCTTTTTCAACTCTGATTTTTATTATATTTTTTTTATCTCAAATCATTTTTTACATTTTTTTATATTATTAATTATACGTACCTTTGATATTATTTTTTTAATTGAATCACAACCTTTAAAAAAAAAGATATGAACAATAATAAAATTTTAAAAAAAGTATAAAATGATATTTTTTCAATCTTTTTGAGTCTTCTTTGGACGCATTTTTAAGTGTTAGTGTGGTACAACTTGTGTTTCATTTGAAACGGGTATGCGTAATCTTCGGGTTCATCTTTCGGCCATATGTCCATTAGAAACAGAGATCGATTTGATTTTTTCGGATTTGATTGCTTCATACTGTTTGGACAGAATTGGACCTTTCTATTAATTGAGTATAGTATATATATGGCCTTCTGTTTTTGGTCACTGTCAATCCGAAGGAGGATAACCAAATAGTAGGAAGACCATGGTGGGTGAAAAGAAAGGTCCAATGGCGGTGGACTGAGAAGGAGTAAGAAAGAGAGAAATGGGACGAGGTGACACTGACAGGTGCTACCAAGAATGAATGTGTTCCAAGGGAAAAATTCACTCTACTCGTACAACAAGTTGACTAAAAATCTTAGCATTATAAATTTATAGATCTTTTCACTTAATCCATTATTTATTAATATAGAATTTCATCATTCACACTTCAGTTAAAAAAAAATGCTATTCCTATGATTTCTCGTGGGCTTTTTTTTTTTAACCTGCTTTTATTAGCGTGCCATGGGATCTTGAGTAAGCTTTGTGTCCTTCATTCCCTTAAATTCTAACCTATCATTGTTAGGACTTAGAAAGCTCAGGTATGTTGCTACGAAAAGAAATGTTGAAGAAATCCTAAACAATGGAGAATGCAAATAGGGATATAGAGCATGTTTGGTTTGGTTATTGGAAAGTCCCAAACCATAGTTTGGGCAAAAACTTATCTCTCATAGCTTTTTACTCAAACCGTAGTTTTGGGGTTTCAAAAATACAAGCTAAATGTGCTTTGGGACCAAACTAAACAGAAAAATGTTTAACTCATTCTAATTTTTTTACACTTTTCTGTATACTATTTTTTTTAAGAAAAGAAAAATAGAAAAATAATGTATTAAATTGTGTGTGTTTTTATTATTTTTAAAAAAGTAGCATAAGAATGATGTGTAAAAATCATGATTAAACTAAACACGCATACAGTAGGGACTAGAGAGTGCTTTTTTTTAAAAAAATTATTATTTAAATAATAATAATATAAAAATATTATGTAAAAATCATGGTTCAACTAAACATCCATATACTACGGTACGGAGTAGAGAGAGTGTTTACTGTTTAGACTTGAGAGCAAATCCTAGATATCACATGTCTACTATCAATCTAGTGCAGAAGTACTTTTTAGTGAAAAATATTGGGACTAAAACATTTGACTGGAAACCAAAATTTAACATTGCTCTCGTTGAGAGTCGAACTCAAGACCTCCCGCTTACTAAACGGGTGCTCTAACCAACTGAGCTACGAGAGCTGCTTGGAACGTCATCGCTCTGTAATTAAATAGACAGTTATAAAAACCAGGAGGTAGCCAAAGTTCCTGCGTTTCCAGAAAGGTGACCGGAAAAGGTGGTTAAGGGCATTTCCGAAATTGGATATGAAACACGTGTCCATTCTCCACGCATAGTATAGCTTCCTCCATAAAAATAAAATAAAACAGAAGCCAACACACACACACACTCTCTCTCTCTCTCGTGCCTGAAGGTCGGTGGAGACTGTCTGTCTCTCTCTACTTTCTCTTTCTCGACTCTTCTCTCTCTCTCTCTTCTCTCTCTCTCTTCTCCATCTCCATCTTAGGGTTTCATTGTTGACGCCCTCCAATTTCCTTCTCCCAAAATGGACTCCGATTCCTGGATTTCTGCCCGTCTCTCAAACTCTTCACGCCGCTATCATTCTCGATCTGGTAACTTCTTCTCTCATACCCATTCTGTTTGTTTCCCGAGAAAGTCGCGGGGTTTTTTTTTTTGTTTTTTGATTATTATTATTATTATTATTATTATTATTAATAATATAATGATAATGATTTTGTGTGTGGAATTGGTGTGTGTTGCAGATCTGTATGTGGGTGGGAATGAGGATACTGATGGGAGCGATGATTTCAGGGCGGAGTTCCTCTGTCCTTTCTGCGCCGAGGATTACGACGTCGTTGGCCTTTGTTGTCACATTGACGAGGAGCACCCTCTCGAAGCCAGGAATGGGGTATCCATTTTCATTTCCAATTGAAATACTGGCCTTTTATTTATGGTTACGAAGTAGTAGGAATAATAATCAGGAAGAATTGTAGATTATTGTTATTCCCTATTCCTCCATCATATCCAAGAGATTAAAATATTAAATGGAAAGAAGCATATAAAGGGAGGACCAGAGGAATTTTGTTGTTTCCTGCAGAACATAAATGTAACCCTACTAAGGGAAAATATTATGCTTGTATGGTGTCTGTAACAGTCACTTTTTTTTTTTTGGCTGCATTGTTACAACTTGTGGATGATCGAATATGAGTTTGAGAAGTGGTCCAGTTTGTAGAGAAGTTCTTCTACACTCTTGGAGCAATACACTACTCCACTAAAATTACAATACTTGGCACCTAATAATAACCATACAGGCGGTTGAATTGAAATTTAAATATTTAAAATCAGATCTGAACGGTTATAAAATGACTTAGAGTATTACTCTGAGAGTAGGTTAGAATTTCTCCCAGTTTGTATTAGTGAGGATGACCACTATATGAGTGAGTGGGTATACTTGGTACTTGGAGAGGAATATGGGTTCTTGTCCAAGTTGTGTTACTTTTTGGCAAATTTTTGTTTGATGCACAAGCCTACATTGGTGGTGTTTGTTATTTGTGAGACATATTTATGTAGGATGGAGTGTTTTTTCCCTAATTTTTAAAGTAGTCTTAGGAGTATTTCATAATCTGACGTGTTATTATTGCCTTTGTTTTTGTTGTTTATCTACTGACTGTGATTATTGCTTGGATTGCTTACATTTTCAGGTGTGTCCGGTTTGTGCAAAAAAGGTGGGAATGGATCTTGTTGGTCATATTACCATGCAACATGGAAACTTTTTAAAAATATCCTTTTTGCAAGTTGGTTTGTCTGTTATTTTTGTTCTTCATGTTTTAATTTCTCTTTAAATTAGACCCATACTCATTTTGATGCAGCAGCCAGACGACTTTGTACACTTGATCTGTTCGGGGAAAAAAATAATTTGTGGATAAAAGTTTCATTCTACTTCAGTTATTCCATAATTTTAAATAGGCATGTGAATTGTTTGACACTCATGAAGTTGAAAAACTTTGTGCATATATAACGGAGATAAATTTGTGGGAAAATGAAAACTTCAATATACACATTTTACCCCCCCCCCCTTTTCCCCAAAAAACAATTATAAGTACATGTGTCAGGTGAACCCATTTTATATTTGCATTGCCTCATACAACTACTTCATTACAAGTACAATTATTTTGGCCAAATGTTTTGGATTGCTTGCTTGGTTTAGTTTCTATAACTGTGTCAGACTGGAGACTTTAAAGTTTTCCCATAACAAGAAATTACGTGCAGCGCAAAAGAAGGGTCAGGAAAGGAGGCTCTGGTTCAACATTTTCTATATTGAGAAAAGAGTTGCGAGAAGGAGCTTTGCAGTCCCTTATTGGAGGGTCTTCGTACATAGCTTCCCCCAATTCTGAGCCTGATCCTTTGCTTTCATCATTTATTTTTAACCCAGTTGTAGCTGATGAACCTGTGAGCGTACAACCTTGTCCTTCCGTCGAAGCTGCCTTAGTAAAAGAAAGCCCAAAAGAAGATTTCTTGGAAAGGTACGAGTGTTGATATTGTTGTTTGATTAAGCTTTACTTTGTTCGTGAAATGAACGAGAAATTTAGGTTTATTTGTATGGAAGTTTTAGTATTGGATGTATGTGCAGGTGTTATAGGTATCAATGTGTTATACTCTGTATGTGGTTAAATATGTGGCCATTTTTGTTTCGCGAAAGTAAATGATGAAACGTAGTGAGTGTCATCAGGAGTGATGCCTTGATTTCATGTTTGGATACCAGGGGCTGTAATATGATCATTTTAGCACTTGTCATACTGCTTTAACAGCTGTTTCTTTCTCTTTATGTCATTCGGAACTAGTCCAAAACTTCTTCCATTCTAGTCTGACTATAGTGTATTATTACAGAAAACCTCAACAACAGTTACAGCTGTCAGACAAGGATCAAGTGGAGAAGGCTCGGAGATTTGATTTCGTGCAAGGGCTGCTGATGTCCACTATTCTTGATGATAACTTATGAAAGTGCAGCTTGTATGCCATTATTGTATTAGGAGCAGGAGATATAAAGCACGAGGGAGTTTATTCAGAATGATACAAAGTGGCGGTAGCTAGATCAGAGAAATATGTAATGTATCTAGAGTTATGTTCATAAAATGCAAAGATGGAAGAACCTTTATCCTGTTTATGTTCTATTCTAGTTCCAAATATCCAATGGGAATAAAATTCGTGTGACGAGCATGGGACCATGGGTGCAGTAGAATCCAGAGTATTTTGCGTATTATAGGTTTATCTTTAAGCTTTTTCTCGATAACCCAAGAAAAGACCATGATTAAAAAATCAAATCGGAGATCAAGATTTTCAGATTATGGATTGATTAATTTGACCGGTTGAATGAGTGATCAATTCGCATAAGATAATAATTAAATTAAATTATATTAATAAATTTGATAACATAAATTATAAATAATTATATAAATCAGATAAAAAATTCTTGGAAAGTCCTAATCATTAATTTTATTCATTTATTGTTATAACTGGAAAAAAAAAAGCAAAAAGTACATATAAAAAATGAAGAATGATATTAAAAAAAAAAAAAAACAATAGGCTGAAAATCTAAGACGAAAATGAAAGTTAAAAAAGGTGGCGGGCCGTGTACCAAAAGTTTGACTAAAAGAAAGAAATGATGTGAGACGTGAACGTGACTATTAGCTCAGATGCACAGTTTTGCTTTATCCTCTCTCCATTGTTTCTTGTTTCTCTTTCTTCTTCCGTAGTTCTACTCACCTCCGCGGAAGAAGAAGCTGTAGAAAATAAAGGCAGAAGACGGTTGGAGCCGAACTTGATGTGCTGCGTTCGAAAACTGAAACTCAATTAGAGGGCGATGCAGATGAAGTTGGACTGCACGACGCCATAGCTATCATCTCCAGCAAGCAAAGCCAGAGCCATCCAGATTTTTAAAATCGGATCCGGTTCAATCCAGGTTTGACCGGTTCTGATGGTTCAAAAGCTTGAACGGTTTTTAAGAGGCGATCGAACTGGAGACACAGTCGGTTTATGATTTAACCAGTTGAACTGGTCCAGTTTCATTTGTAAAACACCAAGAAAGGGGCAAGGGTACTGGAGTGTCAATTTGAGCTGGGAATTTATGATCATGATAAGTTGTTAAATATTATTTTATAATAAATATTTAAAAGTAATTTATAATGAAATACTTTATAATTCACCGAGTTAAAACACCGTAACGATATATGACATATGATTTAAAAAAAACACTTTCGTTTTTCGTTCAATTAAAATTAAAATATGTTTAATTTTATTCGATTTATTTATAAAATTATTTTATATATTATAAAAATATTATAATTATATATAATATAATTTAACATATTTCTTACATTAACATATATTATAACTGTAATATGCATATTTTTTTTTGATCCGGAAGAAAAGATAAAAAACAGTATAAAAGAAACACCACTAAGGTCTAAGTCTTATAATCTCGACAGCATCAACCAACAACATGATGGAGTTGAATAGGACAGTTCTCTCAGAGAAAAAATAAATGTCATTAGCAGCACCATACTTAGCCAACCAATCAGCACATTCATTACCCTCTCTAAGGGTATGATTGAACGTTAAACTCCAAGGAAGAGACATAAGGTCCCTGATTCTTTTGATGACAGCAGCATGTGGATGAAATCTGTCCACTCCTTGAGCAATTAGAGTTAGAGCTAACTGAGAGTCAGACTCACAGATAATGGACCTGAGACCTGAAGACCAAGCCAAATTCAGACCCTGAAAAATTGCAAGAAGCTCAGCATGAAGGTTGGAAGCAACACCACAAAAGCCCGAGAAGCCATAGAGCCATTCTCCTACATTGTTTCTAACCACACCACCAAATCCTGACCTCCCATCCACATTGATTTTGTAGCAATTCTCTCTAGAAGGGATCCAAGAAACCTATCTGCACCATATAATATGCATATTTTAATATATATAAAACATTTTCCGTAAAAAATAAATAAGTACAAGTCGACCGTTTCTTAGCATAGCCCTTTATTATATAAGAAGCTTGACGTTGGGTGATTTTCTTGGGACCGTTATTAAATACTCTTTACTACTATATTGTATTTTACTTAATTCCCGTGAGTATATATATATATATATATAGAATTTTCAGAAAAGATTTGTGTAAGTATCTAAAATAAATGGAAACTGTATAGTAAAATCAATTAAAGAAAGGAAATATTGATTTATTGAATTAATTTTATTACACATAACTGAACTGATGATACCATATTGTACCCAAAAAGAAAATGGTACTAGACTAATCACAATATTTCAGTTGATAATAAAATTATATGAAAATTAGTAATAACAATAATTAGGTAAGTACACTTGTTAGCAAAATTTATTATAGTTTAATATATTTTTATCTATGAAAAGTCAAAGATTGGAGTTTAGGATTTAGAATTAAAAGTTTAGTGTTTATAGTTTATAGTTAGGAAATGATTTAAGATTCAGGATAGATTACAAATGAAAGGTTACCAATTAGGATTTATGGTTTATGGAAAACAATTAGGGGTTAGGATTTACGGTTAGGGTTTACTTTAAAAGTGTATCTAAACGCAACTTGCCTTGTTTATTGACTTAGTGTAATCTTAGAAACAATTTATTATTTTAGAATGATTTTGAAACTAATTTTCGGTTTGAGATCTTTTTTGCCATCCTAATAGAATTAAAAGAGTAACTGTAATTTGTTCTTTCAAAAAGGTTGACATCATCACATCATGTTATTTTTTTTGGTGTTTTCCAAGATGCAATGCCACGTATCATCTTGCAAAGAAAGAACAATACATATTGCTTCTCTCAAAATGTTGTTACATCATCAACTTTTTAGAATTAAAATGAGTCAATTTATTGTTTTTATCTATTCAAATGGTAAAATGTTTAAATGGTCAATGAGGTAACACAAGGCAAGTTCAAATTATATGAGTATCATTTACGGTATATTAAAAAGGAAGATTCATGTCAAATTAAAATTTTAATTTCATTAAATCATTTTTAATCTAACATATAAATTTTTGATATTTTTAAATAAAAATAAATATATTAGTCTTAAAATATTTGATGATGAAAATGTCATGTGCGTAATAAACACTTTTGATTAATATTTCATTACAATAGTATTAAAAGTGTATGCTGAGATCAAGGTTCTAGGTAATTTATCCTTATTTACATATTCATGTACTATAAATACTTAACTATAAATTGTCTATGAAAATTGTCATGTTGGTGGAGCTATTGCAGCCTTTGGAGTTAGTCGAGATTTACCTTTTAAATGATGATGAAGATTGGAATAAGGATTTGACAATGAAATCCATTGAAGATGAAGGTAAAATTTCAAATAGTGATTTATTTACATTGAAGTTAAAGATGACTTTAATATTAATTTTTAATTCTAAAAAGTTGACAATGTAAAGAAAGTAATATGTAATTGTTCTTTATTCACAAAATCACACATGACATTACATCTTGAAAAGCACTGAAAATATGATGTAATGTGATGGGATCAACTTTTGAGAAATAGCAATTTCAAATTACTTCTTTAACTTTTTATTAAAAATTTATTAAAATTTTTTGTTGCTTTGATTGACGTAATTTTTAAAAGACCAAATTCCAGTTGTTCTTTTGACTTTTTATTTTTACTTTCTTAAAGTTAAAAACTGATGACATGGCCTAAAATTAGTTTTGTCAGCATCACAAAAAAAATCCCAAACCGAAAATTAGTTTCAAAATTAGCCTAAAGTGATAAATTGGTTTTAAAATTATACTAAACTGGTCAAAATACCCTTGTTTACTAGTGGTACAGGGAGTATCTATTGAATTTCTTTTTCTTTTTTTTTTCTCAGGGTTGAATTTCTTTTTTTTTTTTTTCAAACTACTATTATTTACTTAATAGATTTAGTTTTCATTTACTTTCAATGTTATTCTACACTATATTCAATCATGTATCATATATCTGTTCAGCAAAAAATATAATTAGATGAGAGTGTAATATTTATCAATTTAGTTGCTGCTTCCCAGGATCATAGTACAATAAATATTCTCTCCTGTACCCAAAAAAAAATCTCTCCAATTTGCTAAAATTCCTCAGTTTTTAATGTTTCTTTATCAAGAAGCACAGTAGGATTCCTCTTAGAATGAGAATCGGAGAATCAATACAATACAATAGACATTTTTTTTTGGGTAATACAATACAATAGATATAGTTCTGAAATACATTTTAATATATTTAGGATCACTTTTTTTTTTGGTAACATTAAGGATCACATTTTAATCAGCTGTTGACTTCCATTCTGTTCAAGAAGGAATGAACAAGTCACCACTCACTCCTGGTAAAAAAATCCAGATATCCTAACTAAATGTTCCGAAGGTTTAAGTGATAACTGAAAGAAAAACGTTTTTTTGTACATTAAAAATATATATCGTATATTTATGTGAGAAAGATATCAAATTAAATTATATGTGATTGTAATTTTTTCGTAAAATATAAAATAAATTTGTGAATAAACTAAAAAAAATTAGAATATAAAAATTATACAAATAACAGAGTCGTAATTGAAATGCAAGCTTAAATTTGACTTGTAGAATAAAGAAATTACTCAAGCATGTTTAGCTCATTTATAGTTAATTTTTTTTTCATTTTATTAAATCTATTTTTGAAATATTTAATTTTATTAATTTAGAGTCAATTCAAACATTTGAAACTTAAGTTTTACTTGTAAAATAAAAAAAACTACTCAAGCTTACATATTTAGTTCATTTATAGTTGATTATTTTTTTTTTTTATCAAATTTATTTTTGAATATTTAAATTTATTAATTTAGTATTTAATAAACATATTTATACTAAAAACTAGAGTAAAAAACTAAAATTAAAAATAATTTTTTATTCATAATTCATTGCATAAAAAATTCATAACCTTTCCGTAAAAGCTTTTAATTAATAATAACAACAAACAAATAATTATTATCTGTACTTTTTTTATCTAAAATTACAATTTTTATATGATTAAATTTTTACTATTTATCCATAATAAACAAATAATATATATACACATATACAAACTTTTATGTCAAACTTATAAAATTTAAATTTAACTCATTTACATAATCAAGCTTAATTTTTTTTTTTAATTATACAAACAAACTCAAGTATTTAAGCATCACACGAGTGATAATTCAAGAATAAAATAATTCAAGAATAACTCAACTACAGCACTAGTGATAACGACAACCATATGAAGAATCTACCAGTAGTACTGGAATCCTTTAGGATAATTACGTCTCACCATAAGGATGTGCATATTGAGGATCAAAAAGTCAGCCATCGTCTGTACAAAACTAGACACAAAGTGCAAGGTGAAATATGTATTTTACATATACTATTGGACCTTTTCTTCATCATCAGGTAAGTCACATAAAAGAAGCAGAAACTGTTGGTTAGAGGCCCTTGCATCCTATGAAAAACAGAAGAGCAGACCCTTTTCATATGAAACAGCATCAATAACTTTCAATACCACTATTCTTCCCTGAACCCCTCGCTGAAGTAGCAACCCTGCTGTTCTATTTTAAGAAAACAAAAGTGATCCCGGCAGGGAGGATAACACAAGTATACCGGGCAGGGACTGCATAAGCTGGGACTTGGGAGTTGGGCTACTTCAATTAAGAGAAAACTCTGCTCATCTCCAATATGGATAATGGGACATAAAGTAATTGTAATCAGGATGGTTAACTCGCAATAGCCTAATCCAGTTGTCAGCAGCACGCAACAGAGAATTGGCTTTCTGACCTTCAGAAACCCCATCAGGATCCCAGACAGAAACTTTGAACTTGTGAAAGGCAAGCCCAAAGATTGGTAATGATAGCTTGGATGATATCTCCCTACCTCTTGAATGATGAACATGAAACCCATAAGTATTTGCACCTGATTCAAAGAACAGTGTTATAATTGATGCGCTTACTTACACTTAGCACATATAGAAACTAAGCAAAGGCAGCAAGCATCACATACTTTGCAAAGCAGTTGAAAGGGAATGAAAGGTCAGGAAGCAGGTACTCAGACTCTGTAGTGTGGGACTAGTAGGTATTCTATATATAGGATACCTTCATAATATATGCAGGAACAAATCATTTTAAATTAGTAATTATCATGAGCATTATCCAACCCTAATACTCTGATAACCAAAAGGTTGAGAAGAACATACCAAGCCAATGAAACCCAACTCGCAGGTGAAAGATCACAGCTCCGGTATGTCTTCAACTCTGGAAATTGACGTGCAAGATCAGAAATCTGAGGCAAGCAATATGAATATTTGTTAGGACAGAAAAGCAACCTAATCTCAAGGTGGAAGTGAACCAAAGGAAAATGGTCTTGCCTTATCTGCTAATGGCTCACGATTATAAGGTGTTTCATGCTCAAAGTATTCAAATATAAGCTGACCAGGTGGGTTGCAGCTCTCAGTCTCATCACTTGATGAACCCATGAAAGGTTTAATTCTTAGTGAAACTCTTCCCACACCATGATTGCTTGCATCTGACAAGTTGGGCTGGTTCCAACTGCCATGAACTACACTCTTTGCTCCTCTTTCGTGATAATAGCCACTGCTGCTATCACTGATTGTCTCTCTAGCTGATTCAGAGTCACTCTCCTGACTGGGTCTCCTGTAATATGATGGAAACGAGAATGAACCATTTTATAGATAAGTGGTTTGCTAAGTCTTGTAATTCAGCTAAAGTGGTAAACTGGTGCATGGAAAGGGGTAGGTCATAGGTGCTTTCCATGAAAATAAGATAAAAAAATGACAACGGGAAAAAAGATGACATAGTCTCCTCATTCTGAACTCCTAGCATCTAAATGATTGTGTTTGACATTATAAAATTATAGGTTAAACATGTATCATATTGAATTTCATTTAGAACTTGCAGGCAAAAGAATGTGATTCATTTAAGTACTCAACTATTAGTAGACAATACTAAGGCTATGAGCAAATGGACAAAATAGTTTCAGAGCAGACACCTGGTGACAATATTATTAACAGAGTATTTCATAGAGCTATGGAGTGTGGATACAGCTAACATGTCATAAACTAAATCACATTACTGACATTAGCTATAGTCCTAAAACAGTTAATGTGAATTAATTTAATAGCACAGAACAACAGAGACAAGTTCCAGTAGTCACTTTATTGTTGTGCTCAACTCAGATTTAGATCACATACCCTTGATCCGCAAGTTTGCTAAGTCTTATTCATCTATCTCCAAAATTCTAGACAAAATGATATTTACTTGTTGGCCAAGGTTATAAATCAAGTACGATATCCAATACAGGGCAGTTAGTCTTTCCTCCCACCTGAGCTGATGCGTTATACCTTTACTTAGAACATGTTCTTTATAACATGCCAAAGGCATTTCCATGGCACAACAATCAGAAGCCAAGCCAAATTGATTGATATCTGTTGGCCTAATCAAGCCACTGTCACCCTTAAGATTCTTGAGCTTAACATCCCAAGTCCCAACCTATGGCACCTAAAAACAGGTGCAGCTCCTTTGTTCCTGATGAGGCTTTGAGAAGCAGCAAGGAAATAAAGTTGCACCCTCACCAACAACTTAAGCTTTTGGTGTAGTGGAAGGCGCTTGATCCTACAATATCTATTTTTATTCAGCATAGCCACCCACCCCTACACACACCACTATCAGCCGGTCAGATATTAAGAACAGATTAAACACTAAAAGAAGAATAACCAGGCAGGGATGTTATGGGAGCATAATCTGTGAGTTCTGTCATCAATTTGTAGAGAAAAGAGATAATTTGTTTTTCACCCATGCCATCTTGCAGGTTAAAGGATCAAATCTCCAAGTTTTTGTACAGCTAAAAAGGCTTGGTGACTGGAAGCATCAGAAGCAACAGTCATGCTTTAATCAACATGACTTGGGCATGCTATGATCTACCACATTCAAGTCTAGTTAGTTCAAATCAGAGGAGGCTCTGCTAGTCTGCTTCAAACTACTTAAGAGAACATTGATGTAATGATATCCTTGCTTTAAAAATTTTCACCGGTAGCAAAGGACTACAAAGTATAAACCTCCAGTTCTGAACTGTTAAATTTGAACCACATTCATATAACACTGAATAAGATGCACAAGTATAGCTAAACATCTGACTAAAGGAATTTGGTCAATGAATCATTTGAAAGGTACATGTAGAACTAACATGTTTCACAGTGAAGCACTCACCTTAACGGCGAGGAAGGTTTTGAAGGATCAATATAAAGCTGAACGGCAGACAAGGAGACATTGTAATACTGTGTGACGGATTCACTCCCATTCAACACCAGAGGAACACCAGCCCCATATGCACTCCATTCCTTAAAAGATTCCCACAAGTCCCCAAGCACAAAGTAGGGATGCAACTCTCCTTCCCTTGTTTTCCATCTCCTCATGCTTGTCTGTTGATTCCCATAACAAAAATTTTCCACCCAAATAAGCCCAATAGTCCAATTCCCTTTGAAACGAAAAAAAAAAAATTGATGCTACCTTAAAACAGCAACCACAATTACATCATTTTGTTTGCATTATTAGCTCAATTCAGGGGATATTCTTAAAAGCAAGTCTCATCATTCTAATTCATTCAATGCACAAAGAACAAAAGCTTAATTACATTAATCTATAAATCAAATATGAATTTGATTAAAAATCCTAACTTTTCATCACTAATTGGGCCCATTACTGGTACTTCACTGCAAATTAAGAGAACTGAACTCCTCAAAAAAAAAAAAAAAAGTTACAGCGAACAAAATAAAAGCCCATAAACTCATATCATGGAAAATTGAAAAGAAATGATTTTGTACCTTGGGAAAATATTGGGCGGGAACAAGTGGCGTGATGTGGTCCAGGAATCGACACAAATTGGAGATGTCAGTTGTTGTTGTCCCCCGCGAAGAAATGGAGCAATCGGAAGAGGAACCACCCCAGTTTTCCGAGGACGAAGCTGTGGTCAACGTTGACCCCTGCTCCTGCTCCTGCTTGTGGTTGTGTTCCTGTTTTTGTCTGTATTTGCGCATCGGTGCAGGGTGGTAGAAACTGTTCTCGCCTAGAAACGGGTGGTTCCGGCTGCGGTTGCCGCCGGCGATCGCAGCGCCACCGGAGACTGACATTGGCGATTAGGTTCAGCCTCAGGCGTTGATAGTTAATTACGACGAGTAAACGACGACGTTGGGATCGGTTACAGCTTGCAAGACGACAACTAATGTCGTTTGACTAAGAAGTGTGTGTGAAGGGTTTATTTACTAAGGAGGGAAAGGCAAGGCACTGGAAGGGTCTAGAAAATACAAAATATATGAGCCCAATAAAATTTTATCATATCTTGATACATATAAACCAATACCAATCACATGCATTTCTGAAATCTTTTTTGCCTTTGAGCTTCTGAAAAGAAAATTTTTTTCAAGAGGCATCATTTACTTACTTTATGGTGAAATATGAAATTACACTCGTTCACTGAAACACAGGTGGTAAACAATAGTGAACACATAACGCCAACCAACTTTATTTGTACCATCGAAGGTTCCAGAGATTAGAGGAATATTGACACCAGGCATCTTCGTCTCTTGGGAAACCCTTGCAAACGTGATACAGCGAGTAGAATAGAACTTGAGAGATGGGTTTCGTCCCAAAAAAAAAAAGAAAAACCTTGAGAGGTAGGTTAGTTGTTTTGCAATCTTGTAACGAAAAATCTGAAGACTCTGACTAAAGATCAATTATTAAGCTGCTTAAGCGAGAGTTTCAGAATTGGAAGATAATAGAATTTTAAATAGGGACTTAAGGCCTCGTAAGTGAGTATAAAGAACTATGAAACGATTTCAATGCTCCAAAATAATTTTAAAGCATTGATGTTCTATTTTTTATACTGTTTATTTTGTTTAAAAAATAATTCAAAAATTATTAACGATTCATATTTTATACTTGTAATATTAATAATAAGTAATCTCTAATATAATAGATAATTACAAATTTTATCTTTGAAATATTTTAAATTTACAAAATAAAATCCTGTGATTTACTGTAAGCTCTCTCTACCCTCTAACTCAGTTCTCTTAAGCTAGAGGACTTAGATCCATCCATCATTCGCACCTTCTTATACACCAACATAATCGTCTTTCTCACTATCCCAACTACATGGTGACTTCCATGGCTACCAACTGCACCTTCGCCCTCACCTAACTCTACGTCCACGTGGTCTCCTTCTACCATTATCTCTGTCGGCAATGTTCTTCCTTTGAGTTATAAAAAGATGAGTTTTAAAATTTCTTTCTTTTTGAAAACATAAACTTACTCCATAAGTATCAAAATATATTTAACCTATACCATTGACCTCTAATATTTCTCAATTTAAAGAGAAATATAAAACTAACGGCATCCGCCGCATCAAAAACCCTGGAAATACTTAATAAAGACGTGATAACCGTTAAAACTTAACATCTTACCATACCATCGTAGAACATCCGTTCTAATCAGTTCTCAACACTGCAACCCACCAAGCCAGAATCGTCCCATACTGAAAACACCGCCCAGAGCTGCCGTTATGTCTAAGACAACTCATTATTTCTTCGCCCAATTTTGCAATACGACACCGCCTAGAGCCTATAACAAAGAGGTCCTCCTCCGTCATGAGATAACACCGCATACGCGATCATACCATAATCATCTATCGCCCAACTATCATCATCTAATCATTTATTAGTTTAATTATCATAAACAACAAATTACAATAATGTTCTAATTATCATTATCATCATCCAAGTATTCAAAACAATTGCCAGTAACCTATCCCTCAATTAATATATCATGCGGATATAAAATGTTCTTATGCGTATGTACACAAGACTCGATTTCTTTCCATTGGAGCTAAACTCAGTCGGAGAAATGATCGAAAAGATTCTTGGACCGACCACGCTTTAATTCTCATTTCAATTTTTGCACATCTAAGACATACACGACAGCGGTCTTTATCGAGATCTTGATTAAGAATAATTGTTTCGGTCGGATCATCGGTGTGTTGACGGTCTAACCTACGGGAAGAAGCGCGACCAACCAATAATTACCCCGATGCCCCAACTGTCAATTACCTATTACTATAGGCAATCTTAGTTGTTTCTCCATTGATCACTTAAAACTTTAATAGGACCATTCCAATAAATATAATCACCAAATCCAATCATATTCAAATATGTCATTTTCATAAGGAAAGGTGAAGGCTGTTCAAGATGAATCATCTTGTTTTCAACAATAAAATCGACGTTATCGTGTTTTCATAATAAAATTTAATAGAGATTTTCACAGCAACATTTCAACGCTTTCACAATCTTAATTTCATTATGTTTTCACAATACTGTAACACTTCTTTTATATTTTCACAATCGCTAATAACACTTTTGTTACGTTTTTAAAATTTCAAAACGTTTTTATTACGTTTTTACAATCCGTAACACTAGGTACGTTTACAAAATTTCATAACATTTATTACGTTTTTAAAATGTTAACAACTCTTACATTTGCACTTTTAAACACTTATTTTTAACATTTTTCTCAATTGCGTAAAAAACATCGTTTCTCAAATCGCATAGTATTTTTTTTTCTTGTTTCAAAATTGCGTAACTTAAAAATCATTCTTTTACGTCACGTAAATCATTTTCTATCATTCTCAAAATACTTAAAACACTTTCCAAATCTCATAACAATTTTCCCCATTTTCACAATCGCAAAAAAAATATTCTATCGCTTATTCAATCATGTAGTGATTTATCAATGATAGTTCAAATCACGTAAAATATTCCTCAATATTTCAAATATTATTTTTCAAATTGCGTGAAATTTAAAAATCACGTTTTAAGATATCGTAAAAAACATTTTTTCATCACAATTTCATTACTGAAAATATTTTTTAACCTTCAAAAATTCCTTTTCAACTTTTCTCAAAATAATATAACTTTATATTTCATTTAATATATTTTCTTACTCAAGAAAATATTTTTCCATGATTCTTTACTCGAAATTCTTTTTCAAAATATCTTCACAAAAATCACTTTTCCATTGATGTAAATCAACATTTCAAAACTTAACATTTTCTAATGTATTTCAAAACTTGAAAATAAGTTATACGTTAGTAAATTTTCAAAACAATTATATTCTCCATTTTTCCCAAATCATTTCCAAACACAACCTTCTTCAAAATAAATTGAAGTTCGAAAATATTTTCGTTTAAAAAACTTGATTTTCTCAAGTGATAAACGCGATTCCCTTTCCAAAATCCTTGTATTAAATCCATTCACGTTTCCAACTTTGAAATTCACTTTGTTATAAAAATCAAGGCATTTTTTCAAAAACGCGATAGACATAGTATTGAAATCATCAAAACATTTTTTTCTTCTTCTAAATCAATATGGTTTTACACAAACAAAACCATTAAAGCCATCAAATACTTTTCCTTTTAAATTGATATGGTTTTACACAAACAAAACCATTAAAATTTTGTTTTCAAAAAAATACCAATGGTTATAAAACCAAACCCATTTGTCCAAATTCATTTTTACTTTCTTTACAAATTCTTTTTCACTTTCTTTGCAAATCCTTAAAATCAACGTTTGCGTTTGGTGAACTCATGTTTAGAAAAAAACACTTAAAAAACACAAAATAAATCAATAAAAATTCCTCCAAAAATCATATTCTTGTTCTCTTGAAAAACAAATCCTTTGTTTATTTTCCATACTCTTCAAATCATCCATTTTCATCTTTCATGAAAATATTAATTTGTGAACACCTATTTTGAGGTGTCTTGTTCAAAAATCCACCATGTTTCTAAGTACTTTCAAAAATCAATTCTTTTGTTCTTGAAAATTTTCAACATGAACCTTAATCAAGGCATCAAAACCGTAGCTCTTCCTTGCTATTGGAGCCAAAAATCAATTTCCTTTCCACCATCAAGTCATGACATATACATATATATTTCATCATAAATAATATAAGCATACCATTAAAGCCATAAAAGCATGTATAGCATATCAAGCATATCATCAAAGTATAAAATCATGCAAAGCATATCAAGCATAGAAAATTAATCAAAGCTCATAAACACCCACAAATTAATTACATGACCATGGATA
Source organism: Ormosia emarginata (assembly GCA_029884605.1). Lineage (NCBI taxonomy): Eukaryota > Viridiplantae > Streptophyta > Magnoliopsida > Fabales > Fabaceae > Ormosia > Ormosia emarginata. Next base: position 22,491,689 of record JAQQTP010000059.1, on the reverse strand, counting down.
TGAATCCTCACATGGATTCCACATCCATCAAATAAAATACCATCTCTCACCACCATGCTTGGTTGGTGAGATGGATCTCCCTCTTACCTCTTGAAGATCTTCCAAAGCTTCTTGATTTGTTTCTTTTTCCAAGTCCTTCACCACCAATGGCTTCTCAAATACAAAACAAAATACATAAAAATTAGTATACTAAGCTTGATTAAGAGGAACCATGGATCAAACATGGTTTAGATCATGAAAAAGAGAGAAGAAAATGAAGTTTCCTTATACTTCACCTCAAAAACCCAATAACATGGATCTTGAAGAAACTCCTTGAAGATAAATGATTTAGAAGAAGTCTTTAACATGAAAGTTGCTTAGAATATCATGGAGATTCAAGATCCAAGGTTGGATGAAATTAAAAGAGATTGGATGGTGATTTTAGGGTAGATAACCGAATGGTTTCTCTTGAAGAACAAAGATGGAATTTTTGATTTTTGATAGAAACTTGAAGCTTGAATTTGAAGATCAAGATGAATGATTTTGGAAAAACTCATAACTAGAGATGTTCTTAGAATGATGTTTAGGTTTAGAAAATCAAGACTAAAAGATTAGAAGAGGAAACATGAAATTTACAATTTTTGGTAGAATCTTGAAGCTTGGATTTGAAGTACTAGATGTTGGATTTTGAAGAAACCTTCAACATGAAAGTTGTTTAGAATAAGGTAAGGATTCAAGAAACTAGGTTGGATGAAATTAAAGAGTGATGGAGGGTGTTCTTAGGTGCCATGACTGTGAGCTTAGAGAAGGAGAAGGAGAGAAATTTTTTTCTAAGTGTTTTTGGTTTTTGGAATGATCAAGAATGATCAATAATGAGTGATAATGGTCTTCAATTTTTTCTACACACTTAAACTCCTTCAAAACCGTAGCCCCCCTCCAAGCTTCTTCAAAAATTCATAATGATGAAACATTGATCAAGATCCAACAATGACATAAAGCGTCATTTAATGGATTGAAATTTGTTTTTCTTTGTCTTCTAATAAGCCAAAAACCGTTCCCCTCCTTGCTTTCTTCTTCCATGTAAATTGATCAATAATGATCAATAATATTAAATTGACCAAGACTACTTAACAAAGATAAAGCAATTAATCAATGCATTGAAATATTTTTTTTCTTTGTCTCCAAAAGCATTCAAAACCGTGACCTCCTCCATTTTATTAAATCACGTGTTGTCATTTTTCTAACCATTATTTAAATTATTATAGCCATTGATAAATTCAATTGGTTAAGATTTTAAAACTTTTAATTTTAAAAAAAAATCTGCAATTGGATTTTATCCTTTAAATTCAGCCATTAGTTGTGTCTCCAAAATTAATGGTTAAGATTGCTTCTTCAAACTTTAAATCAGGTCTAATTAGTCTTTAATGATAAATATCAAATTTCCATAATTGATTAATTTTATCCATATGTTAAATAGAATTTGTTCTTATTTTAAGATTAAATCTCCACCCTTATTTAACTAAATCTTAATATAAATTACATAAACAATTTTTGACAAAAAAATTCTACACCTTTGATTACATATTTGATATCAAAGCCTTCCTAATTACACTGTTTATGATTAAATCAGTATTTATTATCCAAGAACTAATTATTTTTGTTTAACCATTAAATTAATTTCAAGGATATAGACTTAGGCATTAAGCCTAGGTTTTTTATGTGGGAAAAATCAATTTCTCTTTGTTGAACGCTGGTAAATATTTATTCTTGTATCCCAAATAATATTTTTACTTTTTTTATCCATAATTAGATACAAAAAATACGATCATAGAAAATTTACTAAAACTATTTCCAATTCACCTAGAAGATCATGACCTCGATCAAATCTAGAATAATTTTTCTATGATCCACCCGATTGAGTTGACCCACAGACATTTTTTTTATACAAAAACTTAATAAAAAGTAAAATTTCAAAATCATCCATAAAATCACAAAATTATAAAAGTTATATCAAATCGTATTTTACATGTATTAATTACCTGAATAAAATTAAATTACGTTTTTTAATCCGATAAAATTTTATTTTCCGACTAATAAATCATTAAAATTATCAAATACTTGATTAATAATCAAAATAATTTTACGGTGCGAAAATTTATATAAAGTAAAATTTTTAACCTGTCAAAATTACTGTTTAATAGATACGGAAATTTTGGGGTGTTACAGCTACCAACTGAACTCTCGCCCTCACCCGACTCTAGTCCACGTAGTCTCCTTCTACCCACGCGCCAAGATCACCATTATCTCCGTGGGTAACGCCTTCCTCGACTCCTACTCGGAATCTGTCACCAACCTCCTCCTCACCATCACCAACCTCCACCTCTCCCTCCGCAACGACCTCGGCATCCGCCGCATCAAAATCGCTGGAAATGAACTCCCTTGTGACCCATCGATCTCCACCATACCATCGTAGAACCTGTAATCAGACCCAAATCTGCAACCCACCAAGCCAGAATCGTCCCATACTGAAAACACGCCCGGTTGCCGGGTCAACACCGCAAACACTTGCCCGAATGTGCTTACGCGAGATCCTCCTCCGTCATGTCACCGCCCGCGCGCCACCATGTCAGCCCAACATCACTTGGGATCGCCACATGTCCGCTCATCATTATCCCTCCATTGTTTTAAGGCGACATGCCAAAAACTTTTGCCTTTATCTATGACTTTTATTTTTCTTCGTTGCTAAGACCGGTGTGCTTCTTGATGAAGTTCTCGTCGGCGAACTTAGAGCCATAAATGGACTCGTCGCTAGTGTCTTTTTCAGTATATAAGAGAAATATAAAGTTTAAATAATAAATAATTATGTTTTTTTTAAAGATAAACTGCTGATTACATATTACTATAGGTAATTTTAGTTGGAGTATTGATGCTCAAAACTTCAATAGGAACATTGTAAACAGCTCCTAAAAAACTATTCAATCTATTTTACAATAAGGAAAGGTGAAGGTTTTGGGGAAGTTTTTCAACAATATAGCGACGATGCTTTATGTATATAATATAGTATAAAGAAGATAGTAGCAGCACAACACTTTGGAGCTTAATTTTAGGGGTAATCACGGGTCGGGTTGAGTCCGGTTTGATGGAAAAAATGTTTGAACCAATTAATTAAGGTCGGGTCGGGTTTAGGTGAAAAATTTAGGGTGACCTAACCCGAACCAACCCGATTACGGTTCGGGTCAGGTAATCAGGACAGGAATTTAGGAAAGGATAGTGAAATTGGGAATGAAATGGGTGGGTTAGAGCCAATCAGGTCGGTTCATGTTAGTCGGGATCGCGGGTCGGATCGGACCCGTGAACACCATACTTAAGAAATACTCAAAACGACGTCGTTTTACTCGGGTAGTCGGGTCATCGAGTTGGATTACCCAACCCGTCACCCGAACCAATTAGAAATCAGGTTAATCGGGTTGGACCCGAACGAACTCGATGACCCGAACGAACCCAGATATATTATATTGGGTCAGTTCGGGTTGGTCGGATTCGCAGGTTTGCGAGTCAGGTTGTGTTGCCCTACTTAATTTCATACCATTACCACTGACAATGACACGTAATACATGTTATTTTTGTTGCCTATGTTCTAGAGGACGCCCTACTCGCTAATCCTTATAGTTAGGTAGATCAAACTCCTTAAACTAGTTTTGCTAGCCCTCTAGAGGTCATTGCTACTATACACCATACTATATTAGGGTGTGTTAGGGTGTATAATACACTCTTTATGTTACTTGTAATATCAAGTTTTTTTTTTGACAGGTTTTTTTTTTGTTTTTACACATCACCACCACCACTATTGCAGACTAGCAACCGTCCATCACTGCACCGCCACCGTTCATCGACCGTCAACCACTACCTTTTTTTTTTCAGGTTATATTGTTTTTTTTAAGTTGCATAATTGTGTAAAAAATATCAGTTAAAATAATACCAGTTAAAACTGTATTAGTCCTTATATTTTTTTATAAATAATTGTGCATATTGAAAACTTTACAGATTTTAACTGGCAATATTTACACACAATAAAATTTGAAGAGTTTTCAATATGTATAGTTATTTATGAAAAAATATATAATAAGTATAGATTTAACTAGTATTATTTTAATCGTTATTATTTATATAGTTATATAACTTAAAAAAAATAAACAATATAACATGAAAAAAAAAAGTGGCATGAGGCAGATGGCGTATGATCAGGTGATCGAAATGACGACGTGGACTGGTTGCTTCACAGGATAAAATCTCTTATAATGGTAGCCAACCGTATGCTGGTGATATGTAAAAAAATTTAAAACAAAAAAATAATAAATTAACAAATTACAAATCATTGATATAATCTTTGATATATTTTTTAACACAATCAATAACTATGATTGACAAGATGCACCCCGTCCTCTAGATAGAAATTATTAGGTAATCATTTATTAACATGGACATTCCTTTTAATAATATTTTTATTTATTATATAATCATTTTTTATGTTTTATTTTTTGAAATTATATTACATAAATAGTAATTATTGCATTACATCTATCTCAAAAAAGAAAAAGCAATTATTGTATTACACCCATTTTTAAAAAAAATAAATTTACTGTCCAATACAGGTCTAGTTCCTTAATGATAAATATATTTTTAACATAATTTATACAATTTTATATATGTTAATAGAATTGTCACTTTAAATTTTTTTTTTTTTTATCATCTAACTACTCTTAATATGAAATTACATAAACAATTAGTCGCATACGAAAAAATACAATTTTATACATATTTAATATTATTTACACGGTTTATGATAAAAAGTATTTACCTAATAATTTTTCGCCCATTAGATTTGGTATTTCAAGGATATAGACTTAGGCAATAAGCCTAGGTTTTTTATGCGGGAAAAAAAGTAGAAAAGAAAAATGCTTTCCCAGTACTTAAAAAAAAAAATCCTTTCCCATAGAGCAAACTAGAATCATAGTTGTACTGACCGGCCAGTTCACCTAAGAACTCGTGACCCGATCAAACCTGGAATAATTTGATGACTCATCCGATTGAGTTAACTTTGACTTAGTCATTTTTTTTATACAAAAACTTAATAAAAATGTAACTGTTATGATTTGAATACTATATTGTTATATAAGTGTATTTTATCACCAAATTATATGTTTTTGTTAAATATTATTTTTAATTTTTTAATTTATATTATTATTCAACTATTAAATTATTATCATTACTTGATTGAAAATATATTTTCATATAGCATATTTTATTTAATATTTTTTAATATAATATTTTTTTATCTCAAGTAATTTTTTATATAATATTTTTTAAAATATATTTTCTACTTTGTCTAAATTTTCGATTTGAAAAAAGGCTACAATAAAATCACATCAGAACTGTGGTTTTGGGTGTCACAACGTACTTGAAGAACGTCACAACGAGAGGCCACTAAAAAATAAAATTAAAAATTAATTTATGAAGTCATCACTAATTTTTATTTTAAGGAAATACTTGAAAAAACTTTTTAATTTTAAAAATTGGTCTTTGCAAAGAAATTGAATTCAGAAGTCTAATTATATATAAAAAAAATATGAAAACTTAACTCTATTACACCTCAAATACATCCGCTTAAAGATAATTTCCCTTAAAGTAATTGTGTAAATCATTTATAACTTCAACAATGTTCATTCGACCCCTTTTAACAAAAATAAATAAATAAATACAAATAAGTGTGATTATTCACAAAAGAAAACAGACAACTAATTATCAAAATTTAATTTTGACTAAACATAAAAGAATTTATGTTCATATGCATTCTTCAATATAATTGAGAATTCAAAGTTATGTCATTCTTTTAAAAAATATTTGTGAACTGATAAAATTTAATTTTTGAAAAAAATATTTTATAAGAAAATGATTTTTGTTTAGCATTTAGGAAATTAAAAGAATTTTTTTGTTGTTTTAAAATTAATCACTCAAGTCACAGCACTCTAAACAAAACCAAAATCTTTCATTGAGCAAGAAAACATGATCAAACAATAATTCTAAATAACGCAAAAACATATTTTCATTTTTTAATGTATTTTTTATTTTGTGCTTGTTATATATATATATATATATTAAAGACAAGCATGACTTTTAAAATTCATTTTTGACTTACTCTTCCTAACCTAAATTATTTGTCTATTTTATCATGTTAACTTTTCTTTGTCTTTTTTAATCTTTAATATTTTGAAAACAGGTATACATAAGCAAACTTATAGCCTAAAACATTATCCAAAAAAAAAAAATACTATCCTGAAAATTAACTCAAGACAGCAATAGAATGAAGCAAAAAGGGAACAGGCCCAAGATAAACAAAACTAAACCATGCATAAACCCACATAGCTAGCCCAAATCAGGAAAAGGATGTTTGTCCAGACGAAACCCAGAATAAAATAAATAAAAACAGAAGCATGAAATAAGAAAAAGAGAAAATAGTCAAAGAGGTCTCTGGCCTTTGAGATTAGACACGCACAGCAGCTGAGAAGTGAGAACAGGGGATGGCTCGACGGCAATGACGAAGAGAGGCGTCTTGGTGCGGTTCGACGAAGGCGAGGGCTCCTGGCGTATCAGGTTGGAGCGACGGCTACTGAAACGATATGGGGTTCTGAGGTGGGTTTCCGGCGGTGACAAGGCTGGCAATGGAGGTTGTGACTGAGAAGCTCTGACTTGTGGTAGTTGGGTTCGATGGTGGTTGTGTGCGGTGGTGATGCCGGCCGTGGCAGTGAAACAAGGTGGTGACTAATGGTGGTGCACGGTGGTGTGGCCTTTTCTGCTGTGGAAAGTAGTTGTTTTTTTGTTATGTGAATCAGTGAGAAACCCAGATGGTGTGTGTGTGTGTGTTCGATTCCTGAGAGAGAGCTCCCTTATTCCTAAGCCTTGTGGATTTTTCTTATAAGCAAATGTGTGTAAAACGATGGAAGATGATGCCAAAGTGTACGTGAATGCAGTGGCTGGTGTGTGCAATGAAGTGGGTGCGATATGTGGGGGAGCAATTGCAGCATTGCTCCCGCTGTGTGCTGTGTCAGTGTGGTGAAGTGAAAATGTGAGAGTGTGAGCTACGTGAGTGAATTTGAGAGTGAAAGTGCGAGTGTGTTTTTTTACCATGAGTGAACGTGTGGCTGTATCTTGAGTTTGTAGCTGAGATATGAATTACTAAAAATAGAAATTAAAAGGCTTTCGAATAACTTAATTCATTTTTTTTATTTTTTTAAATTGATTTTGATTTTTGATATTTTGATTTTTTTTTTAAAAAAACAAAATAAGTATTGAAAATGAACCAAGTGAGCAAGGGATTTTGAGTGCAAATGAGTCAAGAAAATATTTTTAATTGAAAAAAGTTTTTTTCATTTTTTATTTTATTTCTTTTGGAGTTGAGATAAAGTGTGCAAGCTAGAAAATTAAACAAAATGACTTTAGAATTTGGGCTTTGATTTGGGGTCTTTTTTTTTTTTAAAAAAATATTTATCACTTTATTTGAAAAAAAAATATTGCCCGTGACAAAATACGGTATTTACAGTGAGCTTATGGCAACTCAGCTACACTGTAGAGTGAAGACTTTGATGTTAATATGGGTTTCAAGCAGGGACGGATCGACGTTGAAGATAGTGAGGAGATATGCTCACAATCATTTTTGGAATTTGTTAATTATTTATGGTAATTATTTATCATTTTTATCTCTTTTAAATTTTTAACTTTATCATGATACGATGTCTAAATAAATATTTGCAAAGAAATACATTAAAATTTATGTAACTTTTTTTTCTCAAGTTACATATTACGTAATTAATTGTCAAGATAATTTATACATATATATAAAAAATATTTAATAATATTAATAATAAAAATTTATTCAAACATGAAAAAAAAATTATAAATTAATCTTTCATCATTTTATATTAATAATTTTTATATTTAAATTCTTTTTATGCTTTTGTATTATTTTTATTTTTACTATATAAAATTTATAAATCTGTCATTAGTTTCAAGATTAAATCACTTTTGGATTGACCAAAGGCATTACTACATTACAAAAAAAAAAGGGCATTACTACATTAGTAGTAGCAAAATTGTGGATATTTAATAATTTAATATAAAATTTTAAAAATTATTAAAATAAAATTAAAATATTTGTTGCATATTTGATGTTTTTATTATTTGAGTTTAATTTTAATGTATTGTTAATGTAAATTTTTTTATCATCAATTAATTATACATTATTATATGTGTAATTTTAAAATAATTATTATGATAATGAAATGTTTTTAATAATGTGATAATATATAATTAATTAAAGGTATAAAAGTTACTTTTATATAGATAATGCATATAAGTTAATTTTTTTTATGTTGTTCTAGACCGTGGTTCGGGATCCTGGCCTTAAAAGGTCAAATTCGACATGTGTACTACTTGACTCCGGAATAAGCACCCCGGTTAGGTCGTCCGGACGCAGGCATCGGTCGTAGGCCCTAGACAGTACTCCTTAGGTCTGCGCATAGCCTGATTATTACCAATCATGACCTTTACAGTGTGGGGACCATGATTGCCTGCTACAGTGGTTGGCCACTAACGCTACAGTCTCGAGATTCTAAGGATCTGTCTGAACGATCGTGGGAGGAAGGCACCCTCTATCAGTGCTTTGCCTGAACGATCGTGGGGAGGAGGCACCTCCCCCGTCAAGCCACGATCTCCACATACCTGCACTCTGCGACGAATGCTCAAGGACTCTGCATATGCACTATAAATATCAGGACACACCATTCTGACAAGGTAACTGTAATTCATACGGTATATACCCTCTTCGTGCATCACCTAACTTGAGCGTTGGAGTCCCTTTGCAGGTACCCAACCCTCCTGTCCAAGATTCACGGTGGCAGTAACAACAAGAGGATAAGGAAACTACCGTACACGTGTCTCTTCAGGCATCCTCTGGTTCTACATCAGAACATTGGCGTCGTCTGTGGGAAACCGTAAACTTCTAATCCCACCAAGTTATGGTGAACACGAGACAAAACTCAAGGAGAGACGTTGCGTAAACTTTTGCTAACCATAAGCAGGTTTTTGCTACGCAACATCCTCCCCACCTTATCCCACCACCTACTGTTGGAACCTCTGCCGCGAGAAACCAGGCACCCAACGCAGAGTACCAGCGTGATGGACACTCCACTTCGATTTCAGACGAGAGTACCAACTCCTTGCGCAGGATCTCAGTAAGGGATAGACTTGGAGTCTAAGGCTAAGGGGGAAACTCCAACACCCAAAAACACAGAATACCAGAGCGTCAACGCTTGGGAATGCCAAATGGCGATGCTGGCAACCGAGTATCTCGTTCCGAACATGGGAGCCAGTCCTACATGTCCCAACGTCAATTCTAGGACATGTTATAACAACACATGGCCATGCTGAACGAGCAATATCAAAGACTGGAAGACATGCAAAGAGCCATGCATGATAACCAGCCTAGGTCGAACCATCTTGACGAAGGACGTAGTGCGGAGAACAATCAAAAGAGGGGTCATGCCGAAGCCATGGTATCCAACGTTGGAAATAACAACTCGAACCGCGGCATCCACGAACACCCTTTCTCTAACCAATTTATAGAATACCAAGTCCCTAGGAACTTTAAGTTCCCTGCCAACCTGGAGATTTATGATGGAAACACGGACCCTTAAGAGCACGTAAATGCCTTTGAGCAATCCGTGTGCTTTCATGGCGGATCCATGGAATTGTCATGTCGTGTTTTCCCTTATTCCCTAAAAAAGAGAGCCCTTAAATAGTTCTCCGGTCTATCACGAAAATCTATGGTAGATTGGTCAGACCTGAAATAATGGTTCTTGTTCCAATACACCACCAGTAAGGAGCAACCTAAGTCCATCGAATCCCTGACCAAGATTCAACAGGGGCGAGATGAGCCCCTCCGTGATTACGTGAGACGATTCATGGCAGCATGTACTAACGTGGAAAACTTTGATGACAAGATCACCCTTCATTACGCCAGGAGCGGTCTCCGTGTGGGTTCCGAATTCTTTGCGTCCCTCGTAAAGAAGAAGCATGAGAAGTTGGGTGAATTTCAAAAACGGTCTCAAAAGTACGTCAACCTGGAGGAAGCAACAGAGGACCAAAGCAGATGGGATAAAGATGAACGCACTCATCAAAAGCCTAATCACAATTCCTCACTGTCTCAGCGTCCTAAAGGTAGTCCACCACGGAGAAGGTTTTCTGATTATACCCCCCCAAACACCCCACGAGAAACGATCTTGAGGGAGGTGATGCAGACCGAGTTTCAGAATATCTGGAGGGCGCCCCCATTAAAAAGCACAAACAAAAAGACTATTCCAAACATTGTGAGTGGCATAAAGATTACATGCACGACACTGAAGATTGCTACCAACTGCGCGACGCCATTGAGTTCCTGATCAAGGCCGGACGATTACAGCAATACATCCTCTGTGCCCAAAATGATGAGCATCGCGGCAGGCGCATAGAAGATAAGCGACAGAGTCCATCTCCTCCCCACAGGAGGAGAAACCGAAGTCTGAGGGGAAGATCCCAGACGCCACCCTGCCGGAATGACAATGACCGATAGGGAAGGAACAAAGACTCTTCACCCAATGACAACGACGATCGTCGTCTTGAACCAAACAGGACGATCAATACTATTGCGAGAGGATTCGCTGAAGGAGGGACGTCAAATGGAGCCCGAAAGAAAGCGTTAATGATGACAGTGTTCAGCGTCTCCCATTCTGAATCCAAATTCAGCACCGCAGAAAGAAAGACGCCATGCATTACCTTTTCGGATGAGGACTACGGCGGAATCATCCCGGATCATGGCGATCCCCTTGTCATCTTCGGGGTCATTTCCAATGTCGAGGTCCACCGAATTTTTGTGGATCAAGGAAGCTCGACAGATATTATGTTTTTGGACCCCTACCAGAAGTTAGAGCTCCCGCGGTCGGATTTGACCCCTTATGACAGGGAACTCATAGGATTCACGGGTGAGAAGATCACCCCGGTTAGGTATTATGAAACTTATTTGACCCTAGGTTCCTCCAAGCTTTTCAGAACAGTCAAAGTGAAGTTCTTGGTAGTAGACTGCTGATAATCACATATTTTATTCATTAAGAAACCCTTATGTTTAGTCATTTACACTCTCCATATTCTTAATTGATTGAGTTTGGTATGATTTTGTGAGTTTGAGCTCAAATTGGTCCTAATTGAATATTTTTAGCATTATTGAGATTTGACATTGTTTCTTTATTTTGGCCATAACTTGAGTTTCTGATATCTGATAATCATGAATTTTATCTTGTAGGAAAGCTAGGAGGAAGCTCTACAACGTTGATGAGAGCTCAAAGTCCTAAACAGATGTCTAAGGGACCTAAGTTTACATGGAAGTCAGAATACGAGTTCTGTCACTAGAATCCGAACAGTGTGCACTCATAAAATCATATCTCAAGCTGTAATAATGGAGATGAGCTGAAATTTGGATAGTTGATAGTTAAGATCCAAATAAACAACTTTCATGAAGAACACTTTTTGAAAAAATGAAGTCTAATGGGTCAGTTTGAGCTTGCAAGTCGGAACAGAGGTGCTGAAGTTGGGTTTGAGCAACCTGCGGTATTTGGGTCATATCTTGGGCTATAGAAAGCCAAATTGGACGATCCAGATATGCATGTTATAGCCAAGACAAAGATCTACAACTTTCATGAAGAGTACTTTTCATGGATCTGAAGTATAGTTGGTCGTTTTTGGCTTCCAAATCAGACAAGAAATTTTCGTCCTCAACCACTCCACTCACCAACCCACTCAACCAACCCACTCAACCACTCCATTCACCAACCCACTCAACCACTTCACTCAACCACCCCACTCATCCACCCACTCCCCTTTGTCATTTTGTTACCCTAAACTTCTATAAAAGGCACCCTTGGTTATCATGAATAACAAGTTGTATTCTCCTTCAATTCTCTCATAGTTTCTTCTTGTTTCTTCATAGTTTCTCATAACTTTTGTATATTTTGATGCTCCCCTTCATGGTAATGGAGGGCTAAGCTACTTTCGGTCAATTTAGAACTCTTGAAGAGATTGTGGTTTGGATTCTTGAGACCTTGGTTATGTATTGTATTTGATTTGTAATTGAATTCCTCTTTTCTTCTTCTTTTTTTTCTTCTTCTTGATCTTGAATGCATGAATGATGATTCTATTTATGTTGATCTGATTTGATCTTGGTTTAAGAATGAGATTTGTGATGAAACTTAGAACTGATTGATCTAAACTAATCACATAAATGAAGATTGAGATTTGTGATGAAACTTAGAACTGATTGATCTAAATTAATCATAGAATTGAAAAGGTTAGGTTCTTGATTTGTCCTTCCTTGAATTCGGTACTTAAAATTAACATAGATCTTCATGAATGGTGTGATTGCGGATTTGTGTTTATCTCTTGTTAATTAAATTCTAGACGATCGTCTAGTATGAATTCTGGATTTGATGCAGAGATCTCGGTTAGATCCAAATTAACATTTCAATTGCGCTTCAAGTGTTCTATGAAGGGTCTATGATTGAATCCACCCAATCTTAGATAGGTTTCTAAATTGATTGCTCTTTAATTGTTATTTCTTCCTTTAATTTTGTTAAATGTGATCTTAAACTGTCAAACTTCCCTTTGCTAACTTTCACTTGATTTGATCAAATTGCATCTACAATCCTCGTGGAGATGATCCGGTGTTGTCACTGTGCTACAAGCTTAGGTAATAACTTCGATTATAATTTTGACTGAGTTCGGCGCAAGTCAAAATTTTGGCGCCGTTGCCGGGGATTAGTAAGTGTAATCTTTTCATTTTAAGTGTTTTTACTAACCGTTGCTTTTTATTAACTTTTCTAACATTTTTATCCATTGTCTAGTGTATTTGCTTATTTATTTGTTTTTGTGTGATGCATGACAAGGTCCGAGCCTGATAACTTGGTTGACTTTGATCCTGAGATTGATAGAACCTTGCATAGGTTGATTAGAGCTCGTAGGCTAAGTGCAAGAATTGCTTCTGAATTTGATCTTAATATTGGGAGTAAACTTGAGATCTTGAATAATTCTGAAACCATGGCTAATAACATGCAGAATAGAACTCTTAAGGAACTTGCTGCTCCTGATATAACTAACCAGTCTTTGTGTATTCAATACCCAGATCTTGATGCTTGATTTTGAGTTAAAATCGGATTGATACATTTGTTGCCCAAGTTTCACGATTTTGCAGTGAGGATCCCCATAAGCATCTAAAGGAGTTCCATGTAGTTTGTTCAACCATGAAGCCACATGGGATGTCGAAGAAGAGCACATCAAGTCGAGGGCATTTCCTTTCTCACTTCTTGACTGACCAAGGATTGGTTATTTTATCTTTCACCGGGTTCGGTAACAAGTTGGAAAGACATGAAGCGGTTGTTCTTAGAGATATTTTTCCCTGCCTCTAGAGCTGCTGCCATTAGAAAAGATATATGTGGCATAAGACAAATGACAGGAGAGACCTTGCATGAATATTGGGAAAGATTCAAGAAGCTGTGCTCGAGCTGTCCCCACCACCAAATCACCGATCAACTCTTAATTCAATATTTCTATGAAGGCTTGCTGCCAAATGATAGAAGCATGGTGGATGCTGCCTCTAGAGGAGCCTTAGTAGATAAGATCCCTGTAGCAACGAGAGATTTGATAGCAAATATGGCAACCAACACCCAATAATTTGGCACATGAATTATTACCTCAACCAGAGGAGTCAATGAGATTCAATCGTCTCATGTAGACCAACAGAGAATGGAACACAAACTTGATGAATTGACTTCTTTGGTGAGGCAGTTAGCAGTGGGACAACAAGCACCAATGCGGATGGCCTAGCCATTCTACGTGTGTGGCATTTGCTCTTGTTCATCTCATCCTACCGATGCATGCCCCACACTTCGGGATGGTGGTTCTATTTTTCCCGAGCAATCTATTGCGGCCTAGTATCTTTCCCCGGTAGACCCCAATATCGAATCACAAAGAAGAACCCGTATATGATCCATTTTCTAATACCTATAACCCCGGGCGGAGGGACCATCCCAACTCGAGATATGGAAATTCGGTCAACAATAACAACCCTACCAACAAGAGTAGCAACCGCAGTTTAGATACCAAGCTACGAGGCCCGACAACAAGTACCAACCACCTAGCATTTAGGCAAGCACAACCCGTGTCGCCACCCATGCAAAGCAGCCCTCCACCACTGTTCCACCACCCACTCCACCGAGCCACCTTTCGAAGACTTGATGAAACAGGTTTCAGCAGAATGTCAATGCCACCATCCGAACTTACAAACTCAAATGGGCGGATGGCAACCACTGCTCGAGTGAAATGAAAAGTCAAGGGTTGAACCAATTGCCTTCACAAACAATTAACAACCCAAGAGGCAATGTAAGTGCCATTAGCTTGAGAAGTGGCAGAGAAGTTGACGGTCCTACTCCACCACAACCTGAACTACAAGTGCAGCAACCAGAAGGTGACTAGAAACAGCAAAAAGTGGATAGCTCAGTCCAAAAATCTGTGACACAGAAGAAATGTGCAGAGAATTCAAATCTAGCCATTCCACTACCTTTTCTAAACAGAGTCACACAGTCCAAGCATACTGCGCAAACAGAAATAGAAAGAGAAGTCATGGACACATTCAGGAAGGTGGAAATCAATATTCCCTCCATGCAATCAAGCAGATTCCCAAGTATGCCAAATTCCTCAAAGAGTTGTGTACTCACAAGAAAAGACTTAAGGGTACTGAGAAAATAAGCATGGGCAGAAATGTTTCTGCAATGATTCTACTAAGTATGCCACAAAAATACAAAGATTCTGGAACTTTCACAATTCCTTGCACGATAGGTAACTCCAAATTTGAACATGCAATGCTAGACTTGGGTGCTTCGATTAATGTCATGCCTATGTCAATATATCAGTCCTTGAACATTGGCACTTTGCAACCTACTGGTATAGTGATTCAGTTGGCAAATAGGACCACTGCTTATCTTGCAGGAGTGCTAGAAGATGTGTTAGTTCGGGTGAATGAGCTAATTTTTCCAGCGGACTTCTATATTCTGAACATGGAAGATGAGTCTTCAACAAACCATGCTCCATTGATCCTAGGCGGACCTTTCCTCAAGACACCAGTGACCAAGATAGATGTGCATGCGGCACCCTTTCCATGGAATTTGGCGACGATGTGGTACAATTTAACATTTTTGAGGCCATGAGACATCCCCTAGAGGAGCATTACTGGTTTTCATGTTGATGTGATTGATATGCTAGTTGACGATGCTTATGTTGATATTTATCTTGAATTTCTGATATTGTTGATTTTCTGGATTTTGTTACCTGTGAAACATGTGCTGGCTGTGATATTGTACCATGTGCTGCATGTGCTGAGATTTATGCAGTTATGAGTGGTGATGTAGCTGCTGACTTGAATGATGCAGCATGTGAAAATGAGAGTCAGAAGTATGTTGAATTTAGTGTTCCTAAGTTAGTTGTTTCAAACAGCTTGCTGCCCTCCATCGTACAGCCTCCATCCTTAGAATTAAAGATTTTGCCGGACCATCTTAAATATGCATATTTGGAAGATGGTGAGAAGCTGTCTGTGATTATTGCTAAAAATTTGTAACCTGATCAAGAAGAAAAATTACTGTAGGTTTTGAGGCAGAATAAACAAGCCATCGGATGGACACTTATAGATCTTCCTAGTATCAGTCCCTCCACATGCATGCATAGGATTTTGTTGGAGGAAGATACTAAACCAGTATGACAGCCCCAAAGGAGACTGAACCCCCTGACTCTGGATGTGGTAAAAAAGGAAGTTACCAAGCTACTGCAAGCTGGCATTATTTATCCCATATCTGATAGTAAATGGGTGAGCCCCGAGTTGTTCCAAAGAAATCGGGGTCACAGTAATTGAAAATCAGAACAATGAGCTACTACCCACAAGAATTCAAAATAGCTGGTGGGTTTGTATTGATTACAGACGACTTAACCTAGCCACCAGGAAAGATCATTTCCCATTACCTTTCATTGATCAGATGTTAGAGAGACTAGCTGGCAAGTCGCATTCTTGTTTTTTTCTTGGATGGATATTTGGGTTATTTTCAGATCCATATAGCCCCGAAAGACCAAGATAAAACTACTTTCACTTGCCTATTTGGCACATTGTTGAGTAGAACTCAAATAAAATTATAGCAAAAGTTATTACCTAAACTTGTAGTATAGTGAACAACACCGGATTGTCTCCTCAAGGATCGTAAATACAATTTAATCAAATCAAGTGAAAGTTAGCAAAAAGGGGGTTTGACGGGTTAAGATCGCACTTAACAAAATTAAAGGAAGAAATAACAATTAAAGAGCAAATCAATTTAGAAACCTATCCAAGATTGGGTGGATTCAATCATAGACCCTTCATAGAACACTTGAAGCGCAATTAAATTGTTAATTTGGATCTAATCGAGATCTCTACATCAAATCCAGAATTCATACTAGACGATCGTCTAGAATTCAATTAACAAGTGATAAACACAAATCATGCAATCGCACCATTCATGAAGATCTATGTTAATTTCAAGTACCGAATTCAATTAACTTAGGCACAAATCGAGAACCTAACCTTTTCAATTTTGTGATTAATTTAGATCAATCAGTTCTAAGTTTCATCACAAATCTCAATCTTCATTTATGTGATTAGTTTAGATCAATCAGTTCTAAGTTTCATCACAAATCTCAATCTTAAACCAAGATCAATCAGATCAACATAAATAGAATCACCATTCATGCATTCAAGATCAAGAAGAAGAAAAAGAAGAAGAAAGGAGGAATTCAATTACAAATCAAATACAATACATAACCAAGGTCTCAAGAATCCAAACCACAATCTCTTCAAGAGTTCTAAATTAACCCAAAGTAGCTTAGCCCTCCATTACCATGAAGGGGAGCATCAAAATATACAAAAACTATGAGAAACTAAGAAGAAACAAGAAGAAACTATGAGAGAAATGAAGGAGAATACAACTTATTCATGATAACCAATGGTGCCTTTTATAGAAGTCTAGGGTAACAAAATGACAAAGGGGAGTGGGTGGATGAGTGGGTGAGTGAGTGGAGTGTTTGAGTGGAGTGGTTGAGTGGGTTGGTTTAGTGGATGAGTGAGTGGAATGGTTGAGTGGGTTGGTTGAGTGGAAAATGCCAAAGGACTTTTGGTGAGTGGGAAATTATAGAGATGAATGGGTGAGTGGATGGATGAGTGGGTGGATTAGTGGATGAGTGGGTGGAGTGGTTGAGTGGTTGGATTAGTGGATGAGTGGATGAGTGGGTGGATTAGTGGATGAGTGGATGAGTGGATTAGTGGATGGATGAGTGGGTGGTTGAGGACAAAAATTTCGTGTCTGACTTGGAAGCCAAAAACGACTAACTATACTTCAGATCCATGAAACGTACTCTTCATGAAAGTTGTAGATCTTTGTCTTGGCTATAAAATGCATATCTGGTTCGTCCAATTTGGCTTCCTTCAGCCCAAGATATGTCCCAAATACCGTAGGTTGCTCAAACCTAACTTCAGCACCTCTGTTCCAACTTGCAAGCTCAAACTGACCCATTAGACTTCATTTTTTTAAAAAGTATTCTTCATGAAAGTTGTTTATTTGGATCTTAACTATCAACTATCCAAATTTCAGCTCATCTCCATTATTACATCTTGAGATATGATTTTATGAGTGTACACCATTCGGATTCTAGTGACAGAACCCGTATTCTGACTTCCATGTAAACTTAGGTCCTTTAGACATCTGTTTGGGACTTCGAGCTCATCAAAGTTGTAGAGCTTCTTCTTAGATTTCCTACAAGGTAAAATTCATGTTTATCAGATATTAGGAACTCAAGTTATGGCCAAAATACAGAAACAATGTCAAATCTCAATAATGCTAAAAATATTCAATTAGGACCAATTTGAGCTCAAACTCACAAAATCATACCAAACTCAATCAATTAAGAATATGGAGAGTGTAAATGACTAAACATAAGGGTTTCTTAATAAATAAAATATGTGATTATCACACATTTGCATACAGAAGGATGCCTTTTGGTCTGTGCAACGCTCCAGGCACCTTTCACAGGTGTATGGTAAGTATATTTTCTGACCTTTTAGAAAATTACATGGATGTATTCATGAATGACTTTACTGTCTATGGCTCTTCCTTTGATGCATGTTTGGATAGTTTAACACAGGTTTTGCATAAATGCATTAAGGCTAACCTTGTTCTGAATTTTGAGAAATGTCATTTCATGGTGGAGCAAGGCATAGTTTTAGGGCATATAATATCTAGTAAGGGTATTGAGGTAGATCTTGCAAAAATAGATGTTATTTCATGCCTATCTTACCCCACATGCGTGCGGGAGGTTCGTTCTTTCCTTGGTCATGCAGGTTTCTATAGGTGATTCATAAAAGATTTCAGCAAATTGCTTTTCCACTATCCAACTTGCTACAAAAAGAAGTGGAGTTCCATTTTGACCAGAAATGCAAGGATGCCTTCAATCACTTGAAGCAAGCATTGACCAGTACACCTATCATCCAGCCACCAGATTGGACACTCCCATTTGAGCTCATGTGTGATGCCTCTAATTATGCTTTGGGAGCTGTTCTTGCACAAAGGGTCGGCAAAATATCTCATGTCATCTCCTATGCTTCAAGAACTTTAGATCCTGCACAAGTCAACTACACCACCACTGAAAAGGAACTTTTAGCAATTGTTTTTGCTTTAAACAAATTTCGATCATATTTGCTTGGTTCTAGAGTGGTTGTGTTTTCAGATTATACAGCTCTGAAGTTTCTCCTGAAGAAGCTTGATGCAAAGCCTAGGTTGATTAGGTGGATTTTGCTCCTCTAAGAGTTCGATATTGAAATCCGTGATAAAAGTGGAGCGGAGAATTTAGTGGCTGATCACCTAAGCCGAATTGAAAGGGAGGCAGATACTTTTCCTATCCATGATGTCTTCCATGATGAGCAAATTTTTCAAGTTGCAAGATAACATTCCTTGGTTTGCTGATTTGATAAATTTCTTAGTTGCTGGTGTTTTCCCTGCACATTTTGTTAAGGCTCAGATTGATAAATTGAAGAGTGAGTCAAAATATTATGTGTGGGATGACCCTTATCTGTGGAAATTTTGTAGTGACCAAGTCATTAGGAGATGCGTGCCTGATAATGAATTCCATTCTATTCTTAGCTTTTGTCATACACTTGCATGTGGTGGTCATTTTGGTCCCCAAAGGACTGCTAGGAAAGTTTTGGAATCTGGATTATATTAGCCCACTCTATTTCATGATGCATATGTGTTTTGTAAATCTTGTGATCAATGCCAAAGAACAGGAAACACTTCTCGAAGGAATGAGATGCCCCAGAAATCCTTATTGTTCTGTGAGATTTTTGATGTATGGGGTATTGATTTTATGGGACCCTTTCCTGTTTCTTTTGGTTTTGTTTACATTTTGCTAGCTGTTGATTATGTATCCAAGTGGGTGGAGGCGAAAGCTACTCGGACTGATGATTCCAAAGTTGTTGTGGATTTTGTTAGATCACAGATTTTCTGCAGGTTTGGAGTTCCGAAGGCCATCATCAGTGATCAGAGTTCACATTTTTGTAATCGAAGCATAGAAGCTTTGATGAAAAAGTATGAGGTCTTGCACAGAGTTTCTACACCTTACCATCCCCAAACTAATGGGCAAGCCGAGATTTCCAACAGGGAGATCAAACAGATATTCCAGAAGACAGTTCAACCTAACAAAAAGGACTGAAGCAAGAGGCTTGAGGATGCTTTATGGGCTTACCGGACTACTTATAAGACACCAATCGGGATGTCTCCGTATCGGATTGTTTTTGGAAAAACCTACCACCTGCCGGTGGAAATTGAGCATCGTGCATTCTGGGCGGTGAAAAGGTGCAACTTAGACCTAGATCAAGCAGGTATGGAGAGGAAGCTGCAGCTACAACAATTGGAGGAGATCCGCTTGGAGGCTTATGAAAGTTTCAAACTTTATAAGGAGAAGACCAAAGCCTTCCATGATAAGTTGATTCTGAGGAAAACATTTGAGATTGGTCAAAAAGTTCTCCTCTATAACTCTCACCTCCGACTCATGCCTGGCAAATTAAGGTCTAGATGGGATGGACCATTTATTGTTACTAAGGTTTTTCCTTCTCAGTGCATTTCGGATTAAAAGTGAGGTCACCGCTAAAGCTTTCATCGTGAATGGACACCGCTCAAACAAGATCATGAACTTCCGTAAAATGCGAAGTGGAGGTGATGAACCTTCTCCATCCGCATTATGAATAAAAAAAAGAGAAAAAAAAAATTTGTGTGTGCGTACGACAATGAGGTAGGTAGTGCCATTAAATTTTGTCACTCGGAAGCATGTGGAGGTCATTTTTTTTTCTTCAGCGACAACAACTACGAAAATCTTGCAGTATGGATTTTATTGGCCTACTTTATTCAAGGTCTGTTACACCTTTTGCAAAAGCTGCGGAAATTGGTCAAAAAAGTTCTGCTTTGAGATTATCATCTGCACCTACTCCTTGGAAAATTGAGATCTAGGTGGCGCAGTTCTTTTGTTGTCAAACACGTGTATCCTCAATTTGTAGATATTGAGGATCCTAGGAATGGTAATGCGCTTAAAGTTAATGGACAAAGACTCAACCATTCCTGGAAAACCAAGTTCTTGAGTTCTTTGTGTTACCGGTTAAGTGACGGATACGGTACTCCGTGACTCTCAAGTCGGTTTGTTTTTCAGTTTCCCAAAATAATTGAACCCTTCTTCTCCTTCAAAATGGATGTCATTCTTTCAAACCTGATAAAACATTTTCCTTCTCTTCCTCAAAATGCTCTGAGAAAAATCTACAAAGTTCGATGTGAAAGATTGAGACTGTTAATGCACAAAGGTATTCCAGATGATGTACGCTGGATAATTGAAGCAAAAGTCCGATTAGCAGGTGAGTCCTCAATTTCCATTCTTTTTCTTATTTAAACACTCCATTTTCTCCCTTTTCCTTCAACTCAGAAACATTCAAAGGGAAGAAAAGTATAGAATGGGGCCTTCTATTCGTAATCTCAAAAATGTCTGTGTTTTTTATGGGTCGAGTTATGGGAAGAGATTAGAGTTTGTAAACGCAACTAGCACTCTTGGTTGATCACTTGCTGCGAGGAATATTCATCTTGCATATGGGAGAGGCTGTCGTGGGTTAATGGGGGCTGTATCACTTGCTGCCTTTATAGGAGGCAGTCAGGTTTTAGGTATTATTCCTAAACCTTTAGCTGAAAATAACATCACTGGAAAGACAATTGGAGAAGAAATTCAGGTAACATCTATGCATGGACGAATGAAAACAATGGTTGACAATATTCGATGCATTTCTTGTCTTACCGGTAGTTTTGGTACTTTGGAAGAAATTTTTCAAATTGTCTATTGGGCGAATGAACATCCACCATAAACCCATTGGTTTGTTGAATGTTAATAATTTCTTTGATCTTTTGTTATTTTTTCTTGACAAAGCACTGGAATTAGAAATTTATCACTCCTTCCAAGACAACTTCTCTGCCTCCACTATTGATGAGCTCATTGATAAATTAGAAGCTTTTGAGTATGTACCGACCAGGCATTAGCTCAGATAGATTGGTCAACAGGCTTTTGAAAGTAACAAGAAAAAAAAAGCTAGATCTGAAACTTTCTCTTTAATGGGTTTGATTTTATTGTACTTTGTTTTTGTTTAAATTTGTGTCAGCTTTCTCCAACAGGTAATATCTTCTATCCTTTACTCATCTATATTTTAACATTGAGGACAATGTTGTGATCTAGTTGGGGGGGAAGGATAGTTGACCCAAAAAAAAATTATTGTTTTGTTTGGAAAGTATGATATGATTGTCATGGACTTATTAAACTAATTAGTGATGGCAGAGTAAGGAGTAATTTTACTCTTGAGACGCATCTTAATTGGTGGCAGAGTAAGGAGTTTTTAGGTAGTAATTAATTAGTATTAAATTGTGGAAGTACTAAAGTTTTATTGTTTGATTTCTTTTCGAGTCGATGCGAAACCGATAAGTGTGCCCCTTTTTCGCTTGGTGTTGATTCACTTCTTATCGTGTTGTGTTGCTCTTTTCTATATCTCTCTTTCACATTGAAGGCAATGTTATATTAAGTGTGGGGGAGAGATTTTAGCATGTTTCTTTTTTTTGTTAAAAAAAAAAGGGATTCATTGCATGATTGAATAACTTTTCTCCCTTCTTGAACTGATATGCTTGGTGATGGATGATTGAATTGATGAATTGAGTTTGATGGATGCATACCTTGTGAGATTTTGAGCCTAATGGATGGATTCAATATTTATGCAATTCTCTTCTTTCTTGTGTGATTTTCACTCATGTTAATGATCACTCTAGAACTTGCTTTGATTCTTTTTGAGGCTACATTTCACTTGCATGCATGAACATGATTGAGGCCCTCTTTCTTAATTAGCTAGTTTAACCAAATAGCCAACCTTGTTTTCAATATGATATCAAACACTCTTTTGACTTCTTGAAAATTCTCTGATTCCTACCAACCTTGTATGTTTTCCTTTACTTAACCCCTTTGAGCTTATTTGACCATTCCTTGTTTCTAGCTCATTATGTGCCTTAAATGAAAAATCGTGTTCTTACTTTACCTTAGGGAATAAAAGAACATTAGCTTGGTTAATGGATGAGTTTTTGAACAAGTGTGGGGGTGTGTGTACAAAATGGTTGTTGAAAAAGGAAAGAGTGCCTTAAAAAAAAAGAAAAAAAAAAAAAAAAAAAAATGTATGTATATAGTTATGTTCATATATATATATATATATATATATAAAAAGAAAAGGATTGGGAAATGAATATGTAAAGGGATATACATTAGAGTTGGGATGAACTTTTATGCTTGTTATTTGAACTCACTCTCTCATTTGCTTTTATTCTCTTTGATATTTATCTTCTCATATCCATTTTATCCTCTTCTGTTACCTTGACCTCACCACAACCTTGAATAAAGTCCTCATGATTTGTGTGTGCATGTGTTTTGAGTAGTGGAGAAGTAGAAGATAAGCAAACTTATGGTAGTGCAATTTTCATGGGTTGAATTGAGTGAAATACCTACCCTTTAAACACTTGAGAGATTGAGAGGGAATCTTGTGAAGATCTATCATTCTCGATTCATGTTGAAGATACCTTGCTTGATGGTTTGAGATGTGGAGAATTGTTAACTCATGAATGTTTTGATTCCTTGAACCTTTGGTTGTTCTTCTTGATTGTAAAATTTTGGGCTCTTGAATGTCGTTGGAATTTAAATTTTTGTTAATCTCTTATGTCCTTGTTTTGGTCTTGAGTTTTGTCCAGGAGTGCAAAAAGCTAAGTGTGGGGGAATTTGATAATCACATATTTTATTCATTAAGAAACCCTTATGTTTAGGCATTTACACTCTCCATATTCTTAATTGATTGAGTTTAGTATGATTTTGTGAGTTTGAGCTCAAATTGGTCCTAATTGAATATTTTTAGCATTATTGAGATTTGACACTGTTTCTGTATTTTAGCCATAACTTGAGTTCCTGATATCTGATAATCATGAATTTTACCTTGTAGGAAAGTTAGGAGGAAGCTCTACAACTTTGATGAAGAGCTCGAAGTCCTAAACAGATGTCTAAGGGACCTAAGTTTATATGGAAGTCAGAATACGGGTTATGTCACTAGAATCCGAATGGTGTGCACTCATAAAATCATATCTCAAGCTGTAATAATGGAGATGGGCTGAAATTTAGATAGTTGATAGTTAAGATCCAAATAAACAACTTTCATGGAGAACACTTTTTGAAAAAATGAAGTCTAATGGGTCAGTTTGAGCTTGCAAGTCGGAACAGAGGTGCTGAAGTTGGGTTTGAGCAACCTACGGTATTTGGGTCATATCTTAGGCTATAGAAAGCCAAATTGGACGATCCAGATATGCATGTTATAGCCAAGACAAAGATCTACAACTTTCATGAAGAGTACTTTTCATGGATCTGAAGTATAGTTGGTCGTTTTTGGCTTCCAAATCAGACAAGAAATTTTCGTCCTCAACCACTCCACTCACCAACCCACTCAACCAACCCACTCAACCACTCCATTCACCAACCCACTCAACCACTTCACTCAACCACCCCACTCATCCACTTACTCCCCTTTGTCATTTTGTTATCCTAGACTTCTATAAAAGGCACCCTTGGTTATCATGAATAACAAGTTGTATTCTCCTTCAATTCTCTCATAGTTTCTTCTTGTTTCTTCATAGTTTCTCATAACTTTTGTATATTTTGATGCTCGCCTTCATGGTAATGGAGGGCTAAGCTACTTTCGGTCAATTTAGAACTCTTGAAGAGATTGTGGTTTGGATTATTGAGACCTTGGTTATGTATTGTATTTGATTTGTAATTGAATTCCTCTTTTCTTCTTCTCTTTTTTCTTCTTCTTGATCTTGAATGCATGAATGGTGATTCTATTTATATTGATCTGATTTGATCTTGGTTTAAGATTGAGATTTGTGATGAAACTTAGAACTAATTGATCTAAACTAATCACATAAATGAAGATTGAGATTTGTGATGAAACTTAGAACTGATTGATCTAAATTAATCACAGAATTGAAAAGGTTAGGTTACTGATTTGTGCCTAAGTGAATTGAATTCGATACTTGAAATTAACATAGATCTTCATGAATGGTGTGATTGCGGATTTGTGTTTATCTCTTGTTAATTAAATTCTAGATGATCGTCTAGTATGAATTCTGGATTTGATGCAGAGATTTTGGTTAGATCCAAATTAACAATTCAATTGCGCTTCAAGTGTTCTATGAAGGGTACGGCATGATTGAATCCACCCCTTGTCATCTTGGATAGGTTTCTAAATTGATTGCTTTTTGTTTAATTGTTATTTCTTCCTTTAATTTTGTTAAGTGTGATCTTAAACTGTCAAACTCCCCTTTTCTAACTTTCACTTGATTTGATTAAATTGCATCTACAATCCTCGTGGAGATGATCCGGTGTTGTCATTATGAAACTTAAGCTTAGGTAATAACTTCGGTTATAATTTTGAAAGTGAGTTCTTGGTAAATCCGCGCCCTTCAATTTACAAAATCATCCTTGACCATCTTTCTCTAAATGCTTTTGGCGCCGTGGTATCCACCACCCACCTTGTCATGAAATTCCCAAATAAGCACAACGAGGTGATCACTGTCAAGGGCAACCAAGTGGCTGCCAGGAAATGCTACAAAGAAAGTTTGAAAATCTGCAGGGCACCGGAAAGAGGAAAGTCTGTCACTTCCAGCCCAGTCCTAGATCAGGTCAACATACTGATGACCGAGCTGGATGCTAGAGAAGAACTTCGTGGCATCAGACCCCAGCTAGAGGGTGACCTGCAACCATTCTAACTTGGAGCCAGGCCAGATCAGGTTACCAAGATCAGAGCTCAGTTGGAAGAGGACGAAAAATAACAATTAATTAAGCTGTTGTTGAAAAACAAAGACCTATTTTCCTAGACGTCGTCCAACATGCCGGGACTTGACCCCTCATTCATCTGCTACCGCTTGCCCATTAGCAAGAATATGAAGTTAGTTGCTCAGAAGAAAATGAAAGTCAGCCCTAAAAGGCAGCAGGTCATCGAGGAGCAGGTAAAGGAATTGCTAAGTTACGGTTTCATAAGGGAGATTACTTATACCATGTGGTTGTCCAACGTGGTCCTAGTGAAAAAAACCCAATGAAAAATGGAGAATGTGTGTAGATTACACAGACTTAAACAAAGCCTGCCCAAAAGGTCTATATCCACTCCCCAATGTGGACCAATTAGTTGACAGCTCTTCAGGCTTCAAGTGGCTATCATTCATGAATGCCTACTCCGGGTACAACCAGATTCCGATGTACCCCGGAGATGAAGAAAAAATCGCCTTCATCACTGAAAGGGCGAGCTACTGCTATAGGGTTATGCCCTTCGGATTGAAAAATAAAGGAGCCACCTATCAAAGAATGATGAACCAAGTTTTCAAGAACCAAGTAAGGAAGATGCTAGAAGTCTACGTCGATGACATGATAGTGAAGACCCCACAGGGTGGATCACATACGACAGACCTCGATGAAGTATTTGCATAAGTCCGAAAGCACAATATGAGACTAAACCTTAGAGAAGTGCGCCTTTGGGGTCCATTCCGAAAAATTCTTGGGGTTCATGCTAACCCACCGCAGAATTAAGGCCAATCTTGACAAGTGCCAAGTTGTACTCGACATGAGGAGCACTCAGTGTGTTAATGAAGTACAACAGCTGACACGAAGGATAACGGCCCTCACACGGTTCCTCTCCAAAGTAGTCCATAAGTCTTTTCTTCTCTTTAAATTACTCAAAAAGGGAAGAAGCTTTGAATGGACCCCGGAGTGCGAGGACGCCTTTTTATCCTTGAAAAAGCTTCTGTCCTCCCTTCCTATCTTGTCGAGACCGAACAATGGAGAAACGTTCTTCCTGTATCTCTCAGCTCACGAAGAGGCTATAAGCTCAGTACTAATCTGGGAGATGGACGAAAGTAAAAAAACCAACCTACTTTGTGAGCAAAGTCCTTTAAAGACCAGAACTTCGGTATCAGAAAGTCGAGAAGGTTGCTTTTGCCCTGATTACCACGACAAGAAGATTGTGGTAGTACTTCCAGTCCCACCCTATGGTAATAAGGATAGACCAGCCCATCCTCCAAGTGTTACACAAACCAGACTTGGCAGGAAGAATAATTGTCTGGTTGATCGAACTCTCTGAGTTTGGAATCACTTATGAACCACGGATCGCAATAAAGGGTCAAACATTGTCTGATTTCTTAGTAGAACTTACTTCGGACCCAGGTGACCCAAAAAGAATTTCTTGAACCATCTTTGTTGATGGATCCTCGAATCCCAAGGGAAGCGGAGACAGAGTAATTCTAAAAAGTTCAGAAGGATTGACACTGGAGCATTCCTTGAAGTTTGAGTTCCCTACTTCGAACAACTAAGCTAAATACGAAACATGCATTGCTAGAATATAACCATGGCAAAAGACATGGGGGCAACTGGGATCACACTTTGTAGCGATTCGCAGTTAGCAACCTCCCAAATCCGAGGTGAATATCAAGCCAAGGAACCTCTCCTGCAAAGATACTTGGTCAAAGTCCAAGAACTCCTCAAAGGTTTCGAAGAAACCAAGATTATGCACATTCTAAGGGAGTAAAACTCCAGAGCCGACCTCTTATCTAAACTTGCCAGCACTAAAAGCCCTGGCAACAACCGATTAGTAATCCAGCAAACCTTTCCTCAGCCCTCTATCACGGATAATGCCATCTTTCAGGTAGAAAAGGAAGGACCATCTTGGACCACCCCTATTATGGAATACTTACAGTTTGTAGTCGTACCTTCAAATCCTAAAGCAGCCTCAAAGCTAACCAAGATAGCAATGAGGTACACCATCTACGACGGTCGTTTGTACTGACGTGGCTTCTCTTCTCCCCTTCTCAAATGCCTCACCCCGAAAGAAGCATAATACGTTCTGGCCGAGGTTCATGAAGGAAGTGGCAGACACCATTTGGGAGGCAAAACACAGGCCCTAAAAGCACTAAGGGTGGGGCACTACTGGCTAACAATAGAAGTTGATTCTCATGCATATGTCCGGATTTGCGACAAGTGCCAGCGCCACTCAGACCACTACAAGGCCCCTCCAGAGGAATTATCCACAATGTTCGTGCCCTGGCCTTTCTACAGATGGACAATAGACATCTTGGGCCCATTTCCCCAAGCCCCAAGCCAGCTAAAATACTTGGTGGTAGCAGTAGATTACTTTACAAAATGGATTGGAGCAGAACCCTTAGCCACTATCACTGCAACCCGGATCCATAAATTTACTTGGCGCCACATCATCACCAGGTTTAGAATTCCAGAATCCATAGTAACGTATAACGGAACGCAGTTCAAGGATAAGGGATTCGAAGAACTGCTGGCCGGACTAAAAATAAAGCATCACTGTAGCACCGTAGAAAATCTCAGGACAAACGGGCAGACAGAGGACGTCAACTGAGTTATTGTCCGTGGAATCAAAAGAAGACTGGATGAAGCTAAGGGGAATTGGGCTGAGCAACTCGATCACATCCTCTGGGCCTACATGACTACTCCCCCACTCTACCACGGGTGAGACCTTTTTCAAACTCACTTATGGAAGCGAAACTATGATCCGGGTAGAAATAGGAGAATACAGTTGGCGTCATCAACAATTTTCACCTGACAGTAACCCCGGATTAATCAGGGAAGATTTGGACCTGTTAGAAGAAAGAAGACGTGTGGCTCACATACGTGACACCGCCCTCAAACAAAGGACGGCGACTAGATACAATAAAAAGGTGGTACCAAGGAGGTTCCAACCTGGCAACCTAGTACTCCAGAGAGCGGACATCAGAGAAAAAAATGCCTCCCAAGAGAAACTAGCCTCTAACTGGGAAGGCCCTTACCGTATCGTCGTCAGCACCGGCAAGGGAGCCTATACGCTAGAAACTCTAACAGGCAGCATAATCAAGAACTATTGGAATGCATATAAACTTAGAAAATACTATAGTTAGATGCCTATAACGGCCTAGTCTTTTAGTAAAACTAAGGTTTGATCTGTCCTCATTCGACTTTGTATGGACCCTTGTCCCCCAACACTTATAAATGAAAAAGAGTTATTCAAATATTACTTTTTCGATAAGAAATCAAAAGCCCAGGTCAGGAGGCATAGCACATCCAGTTTTGGTAATAAGCTATATGGATAACATTCGACCTTCGTACCTGGCATTGATTATTTCAAAGTCAGTGGTATAACGGATCTAATGACCCGCGATCTACCCTTATACCTAAGCCAAGCGGGATCCCGTTAAACTAGTACGGTTAACAAAAGGACCCTGACTAAGGTCTAATAATAACACATGCCTAAGGTAAAAGGGATCGCAAGCACCAAGTGTTCTTGGACGTTAAATCCCCATACTAAGGTGATTAAATTTGCCTAAGTCTGAAATGCCAAAATGCACGTCATTATGGGTAATGGATTATAGACTAAGGCACTGTTTCTACCTAAGTTAGGAGGAATGCTATATACTCGGTGTTATGGGTATTGGACCTCAGACCATGGTTCCCCTTATGATTGGCAAAATTTTTCTAAGTCCACAACATTGTTTATAACAAGTACTATAGTGGACGTTAGACCCAAAATGGACCATGAAGAAAAATAGGCAAGCAAATACAAAAGTAAGTATGACATATAAATAAAATCTCGAAACCATGGGAAATGTCACACGTGTTTGCAAAATACTCAAACCCCTCGCAGGGAGCAAAAATAAAAAAAGAAAAAACTTAAGCCCCATCATCCCCTTCGACTGGAATATGAACAGCTTCCGGGGTATCTCCAGAATCAGTTTGAGGGACGTCATCAACAAAGATTAGCTGGCCGTCATGGAGGACCTTATCAGAATCGAGGCCTTCTAAAGCAAGAGCAACACCGGGGTTAAAATGCTGAATTTGAGCCACAACATTCTAGAACTGCTCTCTGCCAATCCTCTCAGAGACTGCCACCAATGCATCCATATCCTTTCCTAGCTGACTCATACGAGCTTGGACGACAGCATGAGCCTCTTCGGCTTGGAGCTTCTTCGCCTCAAACTTCTTCTTGGCTAGCTCAGCTTTGGCTAAAGCCTTCTCCAAATCAACAATCCGCACTTGGGCGTCCTCGTTCAGCTTGATAGCGGTATCGAGCTTCCGGGCGGCCTCCTCAACTTCTTTGTATTTCTTTTTAAAATCCTCTGCTATCCTCCTATCGCTTTCCTCTACGGACTCTCAATGTGACAAACTTCGGCAGTAGTACAAAGCGCCGTAGCTTGAAGCTCGATCAAGAGTTAGGTCAGGTTCTGACGTGATATGTGCCTCAAAATATCGTCACTCATAAGCCGCTCATCAACGAACGGCCGGGGATCAGCATGCCCAGTAATAACAGGAAAGAGGCGCAAACCCTCCTCAGCAACATCTTCCGTGATCCCCCTGTCACCACAGTCGGAAGAACTCTCGATGGCCTTCCTCTTCCTCCTTCGTTGGTCTTGAGAGGGTGACTTTGGCCTCTCAGGAGTTTCTGCGATGACCACGCCCTGGCTAGAAGATGCCGGAGTGGCGGTAGAGGGAGCACTCGAGGAACTCTCTCCCTTCCTCTTGGCTTTCAAATCCCACAGAGCAGCCATAGAAGATGCAGCCGACATGTCTTTGCTCACTGAAACAAGACAAAGAAACAGGTTAGAAGTCAAGTAGAACAAAATCATATAAAGAATGATAAAGTGCAAAATGTCTATGGTGGACCGTGGTATCCTACTTCCCACCTAATAAAGCACAGAGAAGATCATCACCAGGGATATCAAGGATGTCTCTGATATTAATATTTCCATGATCTTTGGCAAACTACGATATAAACCTAACAGTTTTGAGCTCCTCCGGATTTAGATCTTTTTCTTCCTTCTCAAATGGGACAGTAGGAGTACTCCACGCATTCGGGGTCCAGTGCAACGGGAACTTTGGTTCCCCATTTGCCCTCAGGTAAAAGGGATGAAAACCATCCGCCGCCATAACTTTGAAGAATCTAGTCTTAAATCCTTTGAAACTGTCTTGAAAAACGTCAAAGGATTTACGACCACCTCTTGAACGAATGGTGAGCCAGTTCTTCTGCTCGGACGAACCCTAAGGGCACACTCGTTGGTAAAAGTAAAAGAAGGTGTTGACCAAATACCGCAGCGTCATTACCCGGCAAAACCTCTCAAAAGCTATAATATAGTCCCAGCTGTTAGGGTGAACCTAAGTCAGGGTTACACGCAGGGTCCAGATGACGGCTATTTGGAAGTTCAAGAAGGGAAGCCGCAATCTGAGCTTTGCAAAAAGAAGCTCGTACAGAAACATAAAGTGAAAGTCTGCTTCCCAGCTTGAACACACCCTTTCATTCCACTCCAGATATATGACCTGAAACTCGTTGTCTTGAGCCTTATCATGCGTCAGATGAACATACTCCAGCGACTGCTGAAATATGGTCTCGGAAGAAAAAATGGAATGATGTAGACATCTTCCCCCACCCACGAGTATGTTAACCCCGGACCACGACGAATGTGAACGGGGTCCTCTTCTCCTAGATTACGGATGTTGGGAATCGCCACCTCGGCTCTGGCACCTCTCCTGCCCCGCGCCATAAAAAAGCTTGAGAAAACCTAAAGAGGCCGGTGAACAAATTGTCAGAATTAGGCGTAATGAATATTTAGACACAGAAAAAGGGCAAACGGAAAAGTTCGCACCCCCATACCGGCCTCTATTCACTCCAAAATCTTGAATTTCAGAAGGACACCCCCGCCGTACACGGCGCAACGAAAATGGAGTTCCCAGGAGGCAAGTCATCATAAAAAACTCAAATGTCCTAACACTACTTCGCAAAAAACAAAAAAGCAGAAAGACATCCCACAACCCAGTGCTAGTTGAAAGAAATGGAGAAAAAAGAGACATGAACTAAAAAGGGATCTCACTTTGTGTAAAGATCGCGATAAGTCGATCAAAAAGTTTGAAGTGAACGGAAAAACGTTTGCAATCACTCCTCTTTGCCACATGAAGCTTCCAGAAGAACACTTAGAAATAGTAAAAGGTGAACGACGAACCCCTAACCTCTACTTATAAGGCTAAAACGGTTAGGGGACATTTTCGTCCCTACGACACAATTTTGAAAAAAGGTGCTCATCATGGAGCGCGAAGCACCATGCACGTTCATCTGCTCAAAACGTGCCACATGACCTTCACAGCTGTAGAGGCAATTGAAAGGATAATTTTGCAGTTGAAAGGATGGTTGTGAAATTGAAAAGACGGTTGCACAGCAATTGAAACATCACGCAATTTTCGAAGGTTAAGTCCAAATAATTACTCCGGACCCCAGCCTAAACCGAGGTAAACCTTTCGGTTTTAGAGTCTCAATTCGGAAGACGGCCACCAAAGAGAACTCAATGATTAAACTATGAAAACACAACCCTCCCCGACGCAAATACCCCGAGCTAAGCATTTAGAACTTGTCACCTTGACTTTACAAGTCAAAGCACCAAGTTAGGGGCATGACGGTGTAAGCGTTAGACTCACCCCGGCTAAGTACGAAAGACAACGGATAACAAAAATAAAGATGAAAAGGAAACACAAGGCAAAAATTCAAAAAAATAAGAATTTTTATTCTATTTACATACATCATCTTACATCAAAAAGAAAGGAAAAAGAAAATATAGGGATATGAAATCTTTAAAGAAAAGATGGACCCTAGAGGAAGGAACCAGCATAATCGGCAACGGCATACCGGGTCATGTCGCATCCACATTTCTCCCGCAGAACGAAGAGTCGCTGCCACCACCACAGCTCCCGGAATCTGCGCCGGCTTCTTCAAAAAGTGGATTGGCTTTGAAGAACCTCGGCAAACCGGCATCAGGAACCAGGACGCCAAATCTTCTGCATTGCCTCCACCAGTAATGGTTGGGATACATCCTCCTTCGATGGACGGGGCGCAACCTTTCATGAAGGAGATTGTCCCACCAAAGTCTTAGTCGGTGTCACGATTCTCCCAAGTCACTTCAAAGCACGGAACGACTTCAATAGTCCCTCTTGCTTATCCGATGGCTTATTCAGGGCAAAGCAACCATTACATCCCCGGGCAAGAATAAGGGGAGTGAACGCCCCAGCTCCGACGAACCCCGTCCAACACAGTAGGCGACTCAAGCCTCTCCAGCGACGACAAATATCAAACAAGCAATCAGGGTACGCTGGGAAAGTAAATCGTCCTCTGTAATTATGCTGGGAAAGTAAACCGCCCTTTAAAAGGGACATCCACAGAATGACCAAATAGTTTCAG
This sequence comes from Ormosia emarginata, assembly GCA_029884605.1. NCBI lineage: Eukaryota > Viridiplantae > Streptophyta > Magnoliopsida > Fabales > Fabaceae > Ormosia > Ormosia emarginata. The sequence goes on along the minus strand of JAQQTP010000059.1, from coordinate 22,458,637 downwards.
GCATTTTGGAAAAAACAGGAATATGACTCTTGCAGTGGGCAGAACCCTCTTAAGGCATGAATGAAATGCAAACAGAGCCATGAAGAAAAAACCACTCTCAAAGTGAAAGTTGCAAACCAATAGGAATGCAACAGAAGAAGTGTTAACTTCAAATGAAAATGCTCCCCTTTTATAGGAGAAGCAAGACATTCCGATCGGACCCAAGAGCAACGTACCAATTGCGTGAGGTAAGCTACCCTTAAATGATCCTTGATTCTGATTGGGCGAAGGGGAATCGTGCAATTGGGAAACATCAGAAAATTAATGGGTCTTTAATTCCCAATAAAGTCAGAATAAGCAGTTTCCCAAGAAAGCTCAGCATTCCTGCAAAGCACGAAAAAAGACAAGTGACCCTGCGGAACCAGGCACAGGGACTAAAGAAGTACCCCAGATGGCGGGATGACGGTACATGCCAACCTCGGGGGTACTTCCCAGACAACAGATGTCGACCTTTACGGATTCCTACAACGCAACGGATCCCGTCCTCAGTCTAAATATCTTGACACTTAATTGTTCCACTTAAGGGCTAAGCTGGGGGCATCTGTTCTAGACCGTGGTCCGGGATCCCGCCCTTAAAAGGTCAAACCGGACATGTGCACCACCTGACTCTGGAATAAGCATCCCGATTAGGCCGTCCGGACGCAGGCATTGGTCGTATGCCCTAAACAGTATTCCTTAGGTCTGCGCATAGCCTGATTACTACCAATCGTGACTTTTACAGTGTGTGGATCATGACTGCCTACTACAGTAGTTGGCTACTAACGCGACAGTCTTGAGATTCTAGGGATTTGCCTGAACGATCTTGGGAGGAAGGCACCCTCCGACAGGGCTTTGCCTGAACGATCGTGGGGAGGAGGCACCTCCCCCGTCAAGCCACGATCTCCACGTACTTGCATTCTGCGACGAATGCTCAAGGACTCTGCATATGCACTATCAATATCAGGACATACCATTTTAACAAAATAATTGTAATTCATACGATATATACCATCTTCGTGCATCATCTAACTTGAGTGTTGGAATCCCTTTGCAAATACCCAACTCCCCTGTCCAAGATTCACGGTGGCAACAACAGCATAAGAAGGAGGAAACTACCGTACATGTGTCTCTTTAGGCATCCTCTTCTTCTATATCAGAACATATGTTATTATCTTTTCATAATTATTGATGTACAATCTTTTAATTACTTTATTCTTCTAATTATTAGCTTATTAAATAAATCAGTATGGTAGATTACTATTTATTTTTAGATTAATAAATTATTATTAAAATTTAAACAAAGAATATCCTGTAATAATTTCGTGCAATTGTAAACTTGTGTTGTTTGATTCAGCGTTCTAGAAGGGCGTCTATAATATTCGTACGCGCTGAATGCTAGCTGCAATGCTCCTGAGTTTCTTCTTCTTTTTGTGTTAATTTACACTTTACACTAACGTGAAGCACCGAGTTGAGCCGGAAACGGTTCAGACCATGTTAGACTTTAATTTAAATAAATTTAATTTATTTTTTAAATATAAAGTTTAATTTTAATTTATTTATTTCATATAAATTATTTTTAAGATTTGATTTAATTTTTTAAAAATCTATTTTAATTTAAAAATTTATTTAAATACTTATTTTATAATAATAAATTTAAATATATTAATATATTTATATTTAAATAAGTCAATGAAATAAGTTGATGAACTTAAACTTTTATAAAGATTAATAAATTTAAATTTTAAAATATCATATTATTTATTAAATTAATTATGTTATATAAATATTAAAATTTCATAATATATATAAAATAATAATATATATAATTAAATACATCAACTTATTATATTTAAAAGATTTTTTCAAAAATATAAAGTTTAACATATTTAATTAAATATACATTTTAAAAAATCTTAACCTTATCTTTTTATTAAAATAGTTAAGTCAAATTAAAGTTTAAATAAATTAAATCATAAACTCTTAATAAATTATTTAGTTTATTTCTGCCTCTAACATTGAGCTACAACATTGGTTACAAAAACAAAAAATTATTATATATTATTTTATTATTAATTTTAAATATATTTATATAAATTTTAATAAAAAATTTAATCTAATGATAAAAATTCTCTTAAAACATTTATTTATTATTACTACACATACATCATATAATTTCTCTTGCAGAGAGTACACCGTTTTTGAAATATGTTCCAAGTTTTTTAAATGTTTCCAAGTTCCAAGTCGCCATCTTTGACGTGCATAAAATTCTCTATATTTTCCTAAACAACAATTCAGCTTTTTCCTTTTGCCTTTTTCTTTTTTCCAAGATAGGACGCCATCGAAAGATTATTAATTATCGCGCCGGCAATAAACAAAAACCAGAGACTAATCTAGATGTATGGTTGCTACACTAAATTTCAAAAATGTCTGCGTATATGTTATATTATCTTATTATTATTTCATTAACAAAATATATAATTCACCCCTTACTTTATGACTAATATTTTAACTGCCATTTTTAAGTCAATAAAGTGAGAATAATAATGCTACACATGTAATATTTTAAAAATTGACTTATTTATCTACAACATTAGATTTTCCATTATAATAGTTTGTATTCCACTCTTTTGAAACTACAATTATTAAAAAGACTTTTTAATCATGATAGTAATCAAAAAGTTAATCTTATAATAATGTTTATAAAAAAATTTAGCCAATGACCAAAAGAAAAATACTACTAGTTTAAGGGTAAGGTTATTAACATTCTAAAATACTTTTATACACTCCTAATTTTTTAAATTTTAATAAAGAATTAATTTTTTAAAAACTTAAGTAAAGGTAAATTCTAAAATGATAATAAAAAATTAAAATAAAAGAATGTAGATAAATATATTGGAGTATCAATAATTTAATCTCTAATTTAAAAGTTTATTCTCACACACTCACCATCCTTCAATTTTTGAACAAAAAATTAAAAAATAATTGTAAATATTACAAGTACGACACATTAAGCATTTATTTTTGTTATTTCGTATATTATTGTAAAACTAAATAAATTTTGTGTGTATCCCTTACATCCAAAAATCCAACCTTTGAAATTACTTATATATATAAAAAGAAGTTTACACTAAACTTTGTATAGCTTAAAAAGAAAAACATAAACAAATACAGGAGAATATCGGTGCAAATTTAAATGAAAAATCATAGATTTTTTTTTGTCTGCCTAGATTCATATAATACTTTTTCCCACAAATTTACATACAAATACATAATCTAACACTTCATATCATCTGACAAACCAAAGAATTAATCTAACACTTTATACACATTATATTTTTCTTGAGTAAATCACTTCTTCTCCCCTAATTTGTATTATTATTTAGTACATCTGAATTGAAAGTTGAGATATACGAAATAATGCTTTTTTATTATTTTCTCAATATATATATATATATGTACGTATATATAAATACACACACATATATAAAAAGTTGAATAAGGATATAAATATTTAACATAAAACATTAATAAGTTAACAACTCAATTGATAAATTTATGAAATTTGACATCGTGTTAAATTGTTATACCATTTTTAAATATACAGTAGAGTTGTGCATAAATGTTCATAATAAAAAGAAAAAATTGTGTAGTAAATATAAAATATAAGAAAAAGGAAAACTAGTTTACTCTATTTTTTTTTTTCTCTTTGGAAAGAGTTTTGATATTTGTGCCCCATTTTTTGTGTGTAAATATTATATGGAATAATGCTTCATATATAGATACCATTTTATATTAGATATAAATGACAAAATTAAAATATAGGTGTATAAAAGATGAAATAAAATCAATTATATTTAAATAATAAAAATTATTTAAATGTAAAATAATGTATATAAATATGTGAAACTAACATTAATAATTTATCCAATTCCTGTACACAAAACTCGCTATTTGTGTGAGTCTAATGTCTTGTAGAAAACCACGTGTAAAAAAATAATGCAAAGGATTATATGCCAAAAAAAAAATCATTTACTGTAATAAATAATTGCATCCGTTTTCAACATTCGAAGAAACGTCGTTAGATTGTATTGAGATTCCTCCGTGAAATTCACCAGGGAACTACTGCAAGTATAAAATAATTATTTATCCTCTTCCGTACTATCCAAAGAAGATGTATTATTTGCTATAATCGCAATAGAAAATGAAAAGATAGAGGGCCCGACAACCTTGAATCAGTCAGCATCTTCACCTAATGGGGCATAGAAGCAATGGTGGCACCACCTACAGGTCCTATAAATACTAGGCTCACCTCTGCTCATAAACCACACAGAGCAAGCAACCTCTTCTTTTCATACTTGCACTTTCATTCTCCTTTGTGTTAATTTTCCCTAACTCTAGATCATCATCATCATCATCATGGGTGTTTTTACTTTCGAGGACGAGAACACCTCTATTGTGGCTCCAGCTAAGCTTTACAAAGCTCTGGTAAAAGACGCTGACAACATCCTCCCAAAGGCTGTTGATGCCATCCAGAGTGTTGAAACCGTTGAAGGAAATGGTGGCCCTGGAACCATCAAGAAACTCACTTTTGTTGAGGGTCAGTATATGTTACATGAATATGCTCTATATATACATATATTCTATATATTTGGCATATAGTTATCAGTTTTGATGAAATCAATATCAATATTGATCAACAAATTAAGAGAATTTTTTTTGGTAGACATGACTTACCACATCATTTCTTGAACACTTAATTAATTAATTGACAAGTATAAAAGTATCTTTTAAAGATAGTTATATTTTTAACATGTAATTCATTAATTAATTGACAAGTATAAAAGTATCTTTTAAAGATAGTTATATTTTTAACATGTAATTCATAACTATACACATCTTTAATATTAAATGAAGTAGCTATAATAAACAGTATTTAACTAAGAATTACTCACAAATTAAACCAATTATGCTGATGATCTTTGTGACTGTGAAACCAATCAATCATGTGCGCAGAAGGCCAAACCAAGTACGTGTTGCACAAAATTGACGGAATTGATGAGGCTAACTTTACATACAAGTACAGCATCGTTGGAGGTGCGGAGTTTCCAGACACAGTGGAGAAGATCTCATTCGAGGCCAAATTGGTTGTAGGCCCCAATGGAGGGTCCATTGCAAAGGTCACTATCAAGTACCAGACCAAAGGCAATGCTGAGCCCAATGAAGAGGAGGCCAAGAGAGGCAAAGCCAAGGCTGATGCTCTTTTCAAGGCGATTGAGGGTTACATTTTAGCCCATCCTGATTACTAATGTAATCATTATTAAGAGCTTGCTTATATATGGTGTTGTTGCATATTATCTAGTGTGTGGTTAATTTGGTTGCCAATGTAATAATTAACGAGTGTTCTCTGGTTTTTTTTTTCCCCTTTCCTTTTACTGCGGAATTGCGAGATTATAAGTCTCTGTATCTCACTTCATCAATAAAATATTACAAAAGGAGTTACTATTACCATCGCAAACAAATTTTGTGTTTAAGCTAACGAATTTGTGGAAATTATTATTTTAAAATATTTAAAATTGTAAAATAAAAAATAAACTCTCTTATCATTAAGTCAATATTTACTATTAATTAAATTTCACAAATTTCAGGCAGTAGTGCAAGTGAATTATAGTTTTCCTGGTTAATCCCCAAATTTACATGGGTGGAACTAGAGAGTTTTTTTAGGGGGTCAAAAGTAACAGCACATCATTGAGGTGACCAAGTTAAATATTTTTTGTTATATTTTAAAAATAAAATACATAAAATATACCATTTTCAAAAAGGTTTGGGGAGGCCATATCCTCCTCAATCATAACTACCCTCCGCCCCTGGGATTAGGGAGTATAATACTTCCATGCTAAGAAAAGGTCACAGAAACATGTTGAAGTCTGAGACTATCTTTTTTTTCTTTTTTATTTTTTTGGTCACTTGAAAGGAAGATTCAAATCATCAAAATATTTGACTCGTGATTTTTATATTGATTTCATTAGACATTGGTTGTATTCGTACAGTCAAAAGTTATGAGTCCTATTTATTCTTTTCAAAATATTTGACTCAATTTGCTTGAAAAAAAAAGGGCAGGTGTCCTAATGCTAATTTTATATAACTTGGAAAATCGAGCTAGAATATATAGCTGAAAATTAAGTGATTTTGAGGAAAAAGTTCTTGTTTTATAACATTTCCTACATAATACATCAATTAGAAAAACTCTATTAAAAGTATTGTTAAAATAAAAATAATAATAATTTACATAATTAAAATGGTGCATCGAAAATGATAGAGTAATAACTTTTTCTTAAGACTTACGTGATAATTAACAAGCTTGATCTCAATAGTTGAAGGGCTTATACAATATTTAAAAATTCAAGTCCTTAAAAATGCACTTATTAAAAGGAACAGTCTTAATATCCAAATAAAGATGAATCTTTCGCACACAAAAAATATAAGAAAACCTAGTAGGACAGAGGAAAAAGAAACCATGAGTTGAAGGAACGGTGACATAGCGGGAGCAACTATCAAAACTTCTCTTATATATATATATATATATAATTTAGCATGTTATTTTATATTTGGCCAACTCAATAAAAGTTAATTCTTGGCCCCTTGAAAATAAAATTTCTGTCTCTGACCTTGTTATAGCATCAGTGGCATGCTTAGGATGTTAAATGGGCAGAGACCGGCACATAGAGAATTATCTCAAAATATGTTTTTTTTTTCCCTCTCTCTAAAAGCAGGTTACCTAACTAGCCCAAAGATTGTTCCTAAAGAGAGATGACCATAAGCAAGAATTCTAGCTGGAGATTTGAGCCCATGCACATGTATATAAGACTCTGAATCCCTTCAACAATATGCAAATAGTTGTCAAGTATCACTTGAGGGTGAGGCAGATTTTAATTTGTGGATTCAAATTTTACATATCTTCATGTCCTATATCTTGTCCTTCAATAAAATATTACTAATAGAACAAAAAATCACACCTTCCTATAAAATTAAGTACAAAAAAGTGGAGACATATGCTTGAGTCCAAAATTAGAATAGTGTCGTATGTTCAAATCGTGATAACATTATTATATAACAACTCTTAAATAAAAAATATTTTGCAAGTTTTCAAGCATATATACTAGTAACAAAATAAAATTGGTTAAATTAAAATTTTAGTAATTATAGTATTTATTTATTTTTCATTTAATTCATATATTTTTTTTTAAAATTAATTCTTACATTTATAAATATTTTTAAAATAATTTTTATTACCAATTTATGTCATAACAATTACAATTTAGTCTCTATTAAATATTTTACAAAAAAATAAAGATCATTTAAAGGAACACATACGAAACAAATGAGTATATATTTAGAAGAAAGAAGAACTTATATGAGCACTTATTGAAATACAAAAGCACATACAGACATTTTACAAAAGAATGAGTATGTAAAGGAGTACATGTTATACTAATGAACATTTATTAGAGTAGCTAATTAACAGTATTATAAAAGTGTTACAAAAAAATTAACAGTATAAATTATTTTAAAAATATTTTAAAATGTGAGGACTGATTTAAAAAAAAAACTATAAAAAACTAAACTAAAAATGAGTTAAAACTATAGATATTTTTTTTTTAATTTAACCAATAAAATTTTAGTCGACAACTTGCCAATGCAAAGACAAACTTATGTCAATTCATTAACAAACAAATAGTGTTACATGGAATTTGTAAATGAACACATAGATTTAACGAGACAATATCTGAATTTGATTGTTTTTATTAATAGTAAAAATTATATAAATATATTATAAAGCAATTTATGTTAATCATATTACTACTCGTGACACATTAAAAAAATAAAATAAAAGAGGAGAAATGTTTAGATAAATCGAGATAAATGGATTAAACAATAATAAATCTACTATGTGCAGCAGAACTTAGCAAATAATTTATTGTAAATAAATATAATCATAGATGATAGATCTAAATGTACCATTCTTAAGATAGTTTGGAAGGACTAAGTCCTGGTGTAAGCTAATGTTGACCCAAAAATACCCTTACTGTAAAAGAAAGATAGATCTAACTACGTGAACATCTCTTTTTAAACATTCAAGTGAAAATATTTTAGCTAGAGTTAGTCTGTCGAAAACAGTAAATTAGGCTATAACTATCTGCCATCTCATGGTTCTGGTCAAAGATGTTAAAATGAATCTAGTCGTATTTAAGTATAAACTCTCCCACCAAAAAAATTAGGAATCCCACCAAAAAGTTTAGACACGAATTACACCCAGATATAGACACAACTTGTACAACTTAAATATTATTTTAATTAAACTTGAATTAAAAATAATCAAGGCGGCACAAATCTATTTTAAATCTAGGAAACTTTTCTTGAAGTCAAGACATGAAAGCAAGGTGCCGTTTAACTTGCAACCCATGAGTTAGGGTCCATTATGAACCCCCTAAAAACGATATGCTATTATGAGTTTAAAGTATTTATAATTCAACCTATTAATTTATGTATAAGTTAGTCCAACAAATATTGAACAGGAACAGGGGCGCTGGTTCGATGGAAATATACAGAACAAGGGCGCTCTATCACCGCTCCGCCACCAAGGCTACCACCATTGAGTCGGCGCCAGTAAAATCAGAGCCCAATCCCCGTTAATGTCCTTCTCTTTTATTTTTAGTTATGTTTTGGGACAAACAAAATAGAACAAAACCAACCACCAATTGAATCAAAACAAAAACACTATTTTTCACCTTCTTCATTCTTCACGTTGCTGCACAGAAAAATCTCACCTTCTTCTTGTTAAGAATCTTACATCACCTGTTTTAATATTTTGAGTGCGATTTATATATCTGTTAGACCACTCCACTTAATATTAATTGATTTTATGTTGAAATCTCATATGATATCAGAGTTAATATCTTATTTTCGTCGTTTACTTCGCTAGACTTGTTTCTGCCTGTTTTGTCCAGACATCTGTGGAGATGGAGTGTTAAGAGTCTCACATCACCTGTTTCAATATTTCGGGTGCGATTTATTTTTATCGTCATCACCTTGTGGGTTGATACAAAATGGTAGAATCTACCCCTTTCTTGCCAAATTTCCACGCGAATCATGAAGGGGAACAAAACCTAGTTTGTAAAACAGGGAGGAAGCCTTCCTTTTCATGGTTTTCTAGCAAGCCCACAGAGCTCAAGATGGGTTTTTAGGCGACCACAAACACACCCACGCCACAGAATCTACCTCATCGACAACCACGTCTACATTGACCGAGGCCCAATCACGATACCGCATTCGACATGATGCCAAGAAGAAGAGCTTGTAACGCCAATTCAAAACCCACAAATTTGGTGAAGTAGCCATCACCGTTGTTAGCCTAGTGGTCGTAGTCGCCAACGATGGTGTTGTGGTGGTGCGAGACAAGCCCCTGTGAGTCACGCCATTGGCCAACAAGCCATAGTCCACCACCCTATGGCTACTTTCACGGGATATGGTCTCAGCGATCGTAGATACGCTTTGGCGACGGTGGTCCTTGAAACAATGAGTCATAATGGTTGTAGGTTAGTTTCTGATTTAGGGAAGACTGATTGGTTGGAGAACCCTAGGGAGTGACAAGGTTAGGAGTGGAGTTGGGTTGAGATGTAGTGGTTGGTTTGAGTGGAGAAGTAGTGGGCAAAGGAGGTGGTGGAGAATGGGTCTCCAACTCAAACTCAATATCTCATTTTTCATGTACTAATTTGCAAAAGCCAAACTTATGAAAGTCTACTTATTCACCAAGTATCTAGGAATCAATCTATGTCTTTCATCTAAATTTATTTCAATCCAACGAGTTAGATTTAGGGAACATCGATGGACATCTTCTTAGAAGGTCCATCTTAAATGCAGCTTGAATACAACTAGAAAACTACTAATAACTCCACAAAATGTAGTTATTTGTGCCCCATATTTGTGTTTTATTGATTGCTAAAGTCCTTGTATTCATGCATATTTGGAAGATTTTATGCTTCTATTTGTGATATCCAATTCTAATACCTTTCCTGTATGTTATTGAGTAAATTGTGCTTATTGTGTACATGATTAAGTAGACTTTGCATTTACTAATATTTTGGTAATTTCTCTAATGCAGGAAGACCTGCAAAGCTGATTAGAAAGCCCAATAGGAACCCAAATGAGCAAATTCAGCAGAAAAACAGTGTTTGCTGTAGAATTTTGCAGCCAGACTTGTTATGCCGCGGCGTCCCTAACCTAATTTGACACGCGCCGCGGCATAGGCATGTTAATGCCGTGACATGACTCTATTTTGCTGAGTCTATAAATAGATTTTTAACAGATTTTGTAAAGAGAGCTTGGTAGAGTTAGAGAGCTCCATAGGTTTTAGAGAGGCTGCGACTTTGTTCTTCATTTCTGGGCTGATTGGAGGCCTAGGGAGGCTAGGTTGGAGGTCCTCTTCCTTAAGGAAGAGAATTTAAGCTTCAAGGATCTCATCAATGGCATCCTTCCTCTTCTCCCTGAGTTTTCTTCTCTTCCCTTATCTTTTGAGCACTGTTTTGCTCTGTAAATTCGTGTTCAATGGATTAGTAGCTGTATTTAGGAAATACTTTGGATCTTTATATGATTATTGATGTTTATGTTATCTTTTGAGTATCTATTGATATTTAGCTTTGTTCTTCCATGCCTATGCTTAATGCTTGCTTCTGTTTGATCAACAATTGCATGATCTTAATTGATGCAAATGAACTAGACATAGGGATTTGTGGAGATGGACATGGTATAATTGATTCATGTTCGACGAGTTCAATTGGCTTAGATGAGTTGATTCGCTAACTAGATAGAAATGTACCTTTTAGCCATGTATTAACGTGTGTTTGAGAATAGATTGTTCATTAGTGGAGTTTATACTAGTCCTCATGCAACCATAAAAATCATAGTGGATTAGGTAAATGACACCAGAGTTGATCGACCTAGACATAGGCTTTTGACTAAATCAGATTCTCAAGCTAAACTAACTAATCATTGATGTTACTTATAAGGATTGCATATCATTAGTATGAAGTAGGAGGTGAAGAAGGATTCCCTAGATTTCTAAACCCTTATCTTTATTGCTTTTGTAGTTTAGATTTAGATTATTTATGCTTTCCTTATTTTATATGTCCTTGGATAGAATATAGCTAAGCTATTGGTTGTTACTTAGTAATGGAAACCATGTCCTCGTGGGAACGAACTTTTACTTCGTATCTATATTACTTGAATGACCCGTGCACTTGCGGTACACAAATAGTCTAACAAGTTTTTGGTGCCGTTGCCGGGGACAATGGTGTATTTCCAAAGAGTTTAACCTTATTCCTTAGCAATTGCTGGGGGATAACGATTTAATTCTATATTACTAATATCAACAATGGGTTTGGTTAGTTCTAATTCAAGTTGTAAATAATCTATGTTAATTTCAGTCTTCATTCTTTGTAATTTTAGGTACAATAAATGGAGGATGAGCTTCATTATTCGAGGCCTTTGAGGGAGTCGCGACCCCAAACCGAAGACCTCTATTCAGGCGAAGGAAGGTTGATGAGACCACGGCAAGTGTACCGGATCGTCAAGTAATAAAAACGGTGAGAAACCGGATATCGTTCTCAGGGATCGATGGTCAAGTACCAGTTCACGAAGTTAGCTACTATTTAAACCGAGATTTGGATCAAAGTGAGCTCTAGTAGCAAAACAAGAAAAACACATAAATTTATGTAGAGACAACATTTTTGGATTTTTTTTATGTGAGGCAATTCAACAAACACTTAGTATGCAATATGAAAGATAACCAATTAATGAAGGAGTTGGGATCGAGTTTCATTTGATTTCATTTGCTGCAGATTAAATTGGGATTAGAACAAATTTCTACTTCTATTTTGTTATCGATTTCACTTAAATATCCAAGTCCTAATTCCTTAGGCACAAGAACCTTAAATCCTAATCAAAACCCCTAATTCCTTAGGTGATTCTAAGAGGGAAAAAGCATTAAGATTGAGAATTCAACAAGATAACAAGCATTCATCTACTATTCCTAGCATAATGAATCACAAGGTTCATAATCTCAAGCGCAATTCACACATTGAATTTCCATCCAAAGTATAAACCCAAAATCATTCTAAGGAGTATCAAACCTTATAAAGCTTTAAGAACAAAGATTATAAACTCAAAATAGAAGAATCCTTCAAACATAACTGAATCCCAAATCAATTACAAGCAAAATCCATCAAAATCCACTCAATCCCAACAAAGGGAAGTTTAGCTACACATGACAACTATTGTAAAAACTGAAATAAAAGAAGAGAAAAGGGGGAACTCCATAGGTGGGTGAAGATCTGATTCGTTTCCACGCTTTCTTCTCTTCAGAACACCTCAGAATGCCCCAGAATAGCAATGATCCGTGCTCCTCCTTCCTATTCTCCGCGCGCCCCCCAAATTAGGTCAGCAAAATTTAACTTATATTCTGTCTTGAGCGCCTAGGCGCTGCGTCTGTAGCGCCTAGGCGCTATATGTCCAGCACGCATCCTCTTCATGATTCACGGGCGCCTAGGCGCTTCGTCTTGAGCGCCTAGGCGCTGTATACCCAGTGGATTTCCTCTGAAGTCTTCAAGGGCGCTTAGGCGCCCTGTGATCAGCAGAATTGCTTATAGTCTTCCTTGGAGACTTCAAGTCCGTTCTTCTTCAGTGTTTTCCTGCAAAGACACAATAAAAGAATGAGAACTCACCATCTTTTTGATTGACTAAGTTAAATCACAATCTCACAAAAAATTTGCAATTTATCAGAGCAATGAGCAGTAAAAGGGTAAAATCAAGGGAATTATACTAGAACTAGTAGGCATATAACCATGCCTTTGGCGTGGTTATCAAACTCCCCCAAACTTAACATTTGCCACATCCTCGGGCAAAGAAACAAAACCATAGGTACGGCAACCAACCAAGCATTCCTACGATTATAACCCACAACTGTGCAAACTGAAGTTCAACTGGAAATTAGACGTTGGAGTCATACCAACATTACATTGCTCAATCATCACTTGGAAGTTAATGGATCTGGCAACCAATACATGCAAGATGATTTCAAGTGAATGCTCACTCAATCCCTCCTACGTCTAGGCTTGTGTTTCTCTCAGTCAACACATCGTGAGCCCACCCCCCATGAATTTGATCTTCTTCTTAAAATGCAAGCTCATGATTCACACCATGTAACCCTCAGAAGGCTAAAATTCAAAACTTCATTGGTGCCAAGGTACAAGGAAAAGAGATGAACATAAAAAACAACTACCTTGGAGAGCAAATGAGCATTGGTATTTCTAACAATTTATCAACTCAGAAATCTCAAACCTTCCAGATTTTTTTTTATTTTTTGAATTTTCCTAGTAACCTACGTGGTCTCAAAGGGGTACTTGATCATTGTCAAGTATCACCCAGTAACCCATCGGCCTCAAAGGGATAGCGATTCAGTAAATCCATTCTCCTTTGTTTTTTTTTTTAACTCAAATTTTCTCCTCTTTTCAACTTCCAATGCTCACTTAGTCTCTTAGGATGTCACTCATAAGGCTAGGTCAAATAGGAGGGTTCAACCAAGAAAGAGACTCATTAAGCTCAAAGGTCATGCAAAAGATATGGTCATGGGGTTTGTTTTTGGGGGCTGGCTCAGCAATCAAAATGGCTTAATTCAGATCACATACTGTGCAAATCATGAGTGCATCAGAGAATCAAGCAAATACAAGAGAGTAAAGCCTCACAAGTGTCCACTCATGAATAAAATCATGTTGGAGGCTCAATACTCATTCCCAGGATAATGAATGCAAATTATTTACCAAAACCCATTAACAGCCAAGCAACTAGATTCATGTAAGTGTGGTATGAAACCATTCCTAATGAACTGCAAACAACAAGATCACACAGCTGCCATGTTTCTTTTTTTTTTCATTTTCTTTTTTTTTTGAAAGGGATTAGCAAAAATGGGAAAAAAATGGGGTAGTCCAATCATAACAAAGATTAAATTCTAACTAAACTTAACTCCCCCAAACTTACTCTTGTGCTTGTCCCCAAGCGCTCGAGTATTGACTTCAAACAGCATGAACAACAACAAAAGCAAAAAGAAAATAAAAACTGGAAATGCAAAACAAATAAAGGAAAAAGAAAATAGAAACTCCCCCTTGAAGATCAGTCATCGCTGCTTTCATTGTCTTCCCCACCAGTATCAACTCCATCTTCGCTCTCTGACTCCTCTGCTGGAAGTGGGATGCCGCCTAGGGCATCTGGATCGACATTTAACTGAACCGCTGTGTTCCTCAAAGATCATCTCTATTGCTTGGCTCGACCGAACCATATAGGTCTCGAGGCGTCGGAGACGACGTTCAACTCCACTGGACGAAGTCTCTGGACGGGGATGAGGTGGCCTGGCTGCCCGGCTCTAGGCTAGCCGGAGGAATCTGGTTGGGGTCATCGTCTTGTAAGTACCAGTTGATCATGGCCACGTCCACACCGGGAGCGGCCCGATTGAGACATCACCGGTGATCTCCACCCCGGCCGCCCGACATAACTGGGTGATGAGGTGGGGTACCAAAACGGGACCGCCGGGTCCTGCTTTGTGCTAACGTTTGCATGTTACGGGAGATCAGCAAGCCCACATCCACTGATCGCCCAGTCACAATAGCAAAAATCAAGAGCGCCCGATCCCTCGTCACCTCTTGATGGTGAGAGTTGGGGAAAAATCCAGCTTCGGAGAACGTGCACCAGGCTTTTGGAATGGGTAGCAAATCAGACTTCTTCAAAAACTTCGGGTAGCCGCCCGAGTCCAGTTCCCACTGTGCCCCCTGTTTGCAGATGGTTCGAAGCACTAAGTCAGGGTTCAATGCTTCTTTCTTTAGCTTGGTGTACCCACAATCACCAACTTCTTCGGGTGTCTCTAAGAATCGGTCCAGAGTTCGGGCATCAAATAGAATGCGACGCCCCCTGACGTAGGATTCAAATTTGTTGCGGGCATCATCCTCTGACCGAAATGTATTTGCGTAAAATTCACGGACGATGGAAGCACACCCATCGACCGGTAATTTGCAGAGCTTTGACCAGTTCCTCCTCAAGATTTGGTTGAAAATTTCATCGCACTCCCCATTGTTCAAAAATATGCCTCGTTCTGGGACAAATCCCCAGTTGCATAGAAATTCATTCAGGCGTTTCTCATGCTCCGCCGACAAGAAGAGATCAGCATTAAACGCAGCTTGTTAGCGTGAGCTCTCACCCTGAGTCTTGCGTTTGCGTGTGAGCTGCATCTTGGGTGCCATGAATCTGTAAAGTAAACAGAGACAATATGAGTGTATAATTCAGAATGCCAGAATCTATGAAAATCTGTACACATGCAATGTGTTTGCTCTCAAGACAGGTATATCGAATCAAATTATGCACACCACATCCATAATGAATTATTTCACTTTTGGGCAGCAATTCACAACATGTATATGTCACCCAGACCAAAGATTACCCCATTAAAGTAGACTCATATGCAAATCACCCAAAACCTTGGAAATGCCCACTAACCCAAAATCACTCATACACATTTAGTGTGTCAAATAATTCAACCGTGGAAATAGGCATATTCTAGCATTGGGAACCCTTAATCCAAAATTATGAAATGTAGGGGAAAACCATACGGGGAATAACACACCCAAATAACTCAAGCATTTGCATAACAAACAATAAAATAAAATGAAAATAATGCAGACAAATTAAAAATAGAGAAAGGAGAAAAACGCACACGGGGCAAGGAATCACGAGGAAAAATAACGTAGAATGCACACGAAAAGGAAATGAGGAAGGGGGTTGATGGGTAGTGAAGAAAAGAGAGGGAAAGGGAGAAGGGAGAACGGTAAAGGGAGTGAGGAAGAGGGGAAAATGAGAGAAAGAGAGAGAGAGAGAGAGAGAGAGAGAGAGAGAGAGAGAGAGAGAGAGAGAGAGACAGAGATGATAGGGTTCGGCGAGTGGGGTCCGAGAAGGGAAGGGGAAGATTAGGGGAACAAAATGAGGGGGAAGGGAAGGGTTCTGCGTTTTAAAACGCAGAATCTGATATGAGCGCCTAGGCGCTATGTACGAAGCGCCTAGGCGCTGGTTATTTTTTTTTATTTTTTTATTTTTTTATTTTATTTTTATTTTTTTTAAAAAAAATATTTTTATGAAAATACAGCGTCTAGACGCTGGAATTACAGCGTCTGGACGTTTGTGTTCCAGGGATAGCATGGCACAGGTGCCTAGGCGTCTGTTTTTAAGCGCCTGGGCGCTATATAGGCAGAGTAGAATTTAACAAAACAAAAACGCCTAGGCGTGCTACACCGTCCGTTGTTGCCATGCCAGTGAAGACGTGACATTGGCGCCTAGGCGCCTGTTTACATAGCCTAGGCGCTGTGTAGCGATGAACAAAAACATTTCCTTGATATAAGCGCCTAGGCGCTATATATAAGAGCGCCTGGGCGCTATCATTGGAAGCTTAACACTTCTGCAAACCTGTTTCTGCCCCCTGATTCTCATTAGAACTTCCCCAACCCAGTTCTTCTTCACCTGTTTTCCACTCTGAACAATTTCAACCATCATCAATTAATAAAAAAAAACAGGGAACAAATTAAAACCACATCCAACCCAAAACAATTAATCAAAAGCGAATCGTGAATTGTAACAAGAATGAAAGAAAACAAAACCGAGCTTGGGTTGCCTCCCAAGAGCGCTTGTTTAACGTCCCGAGCCTGACGTTTGATTGCTTTAAGTGGAGATCAAGTTGATGGACTCCCTTCTTCGCTCAACATCTCCCCCAAAGTAGGGTTTGAGCCTTTGCCCATTCACCTTGAAGCCTCTATCTGAATTCGGGTCTTTCACCTCCACCACACCATTAGGAAACACTTGCTTGATCTCAAACGGGCTGACCACCTAGACTTGAGCTTTCCTGGAAATAACCTCAATCTTGAATTGAATAAGAGTACTAGTTGGCCTTTCTCGGAATTCTTTGTGAGTCCGATCCTTTTGTCATGCCATTTCTTGGTATTCTCCTTGTAAATCTTGGCATTCTCATAGGCCGAGTTCCTAATTCCTCAAGTTCATGGAGCTCACAATATCCTTGACTCTCCTGCTTTTGTCAAATCAAAGTTCAAGAACTTTGTTGCCCACAAGGTCCCTATGCTCCAATTCAAGAGGTAAATGGCATGCTCTTGCCATAAACCAATTGGAATGGAGACATGCCAATTGGAGTCTTGAAGGCGGTTCTATATGCCCAGAGAGCATCATCTAGCTTCATTGCCCAGTCCTTCCTAGAAGAATTTACTATTTTCTCCAAGATTAGCTTCAATTGTCGGTTGGACACTTCAACTTGACCGCTTACTTGAGGGTGATAGGGAGTAGCAATTCTATGATGAACATTATATTTTCTCAGCAAAGTTTCAAGCTTCCTATTGCAGAAATGGGTACCCTCATCACTTATTAGGGCCCGGGGCACCCCAAACCTAGAGAAAATTTGCTTCTTCACGAAACCAATCACAACATTGGCATCATTGGTCGGGACAGCTGCGGCTTCCACCCATTTTGACACGTAATCCACAGCCACCAAGATGTATACCTTAGAATATGAAGAAGGAAAAGGGCCCATGAAGTCGATACCCCAAACATCAAATACTTTAACTTCTAAGATGGGATTTTGGGGCATCTCATTCCTCTTTGAGATATTTCCGGTTCTTTGGCACCTATCACACCTCTTGACATATGCAAACGCATCCTTGAAAAGTGATGGCCAAAATAACCCCGATTGTAGGACCTTAGCTGCTGTCCTATCTCCACTAAAATGTCCACCATACCCAGAATTGTGACAATGCCACAAAATTTGTTCTTGCTCTTCTTCAGGCACACATCTTCTCAACAGACCATCAACACCTCTCTTGTACAGAAATGGTTCATCCCACACATAGAACTTGGCTTCATGGAAGAACCTTTTCCGCTGTTGTGAATTGAAATCCACAGGAATCACTTTGCCAACCTTGTAGTTTGCTATATCGGCATACCATGGTAAGCTCACCACAGTCAATAACTGCTCATTAGAAAACTGATCATTGATTGGTCTTTTCTCCTCATTTTCATCTGCACTTTCCAACCGAGATAAATGGTCAGCCACTGAATTCTCAGTTCCCTTCTTATCTTTTATCTCCAGATCGAACTCTTGCAAAGAATAGAATCCATCGGATAAGCCTTGGTTTCGAATCTTGCTTGGCGAAAAGGTACCTGGGACAGCTGCGCATGATCTCAGTATACACAATCACTTTGGAACCCACCAAGTAAGAACGAAACTTGTCAAATGCATAAACAATAGCTAATAACTCTTTTTCGTAGTAGTAGCATAATTAAGTTGTGCAAAGATTTAAGACATGACTCGCATAATAAATCACATGCAACAACTTATCTTTCCTTTGACCTAGAACAGCACCTACAAATACAGTTGTCGCTTGCATCACACATAATTTCAAATGGCAAACCCCAATCGGTGCAATTACAATTGGTGCAAAGTGGTCGCTTTATGCTTCAAAGTGTTAAAAGCTAACATGCATGTCTCATTAAAATTGAATGGAGCATCTTTTACTAGGAGATCACCGAGAGGTTTAGCAATTTTCGAAAAATCTTTTATGAATCTCCTATAAAAGCCAAAGATGCCCCAAAAACTACGAATGCCTTTTACATTAGTGGGAGGGGAAGTTTTTCAATAACTTCAACTTTGGCACGATCAACTCGCAATCCCTTGGTTAGAGATGCGGTGCCCTAAAACAATTCCCTCTCTCACCATGAAATGGCATTTTTCGCAGTTTAAAACCAAGTTTGTTTCTTCACATCTTTTTAAAACTAAAGACAGGTTATGCAAGCATATATCAAATGAAGAACCAAACACAGAGAAATCATCCATGAATACTTCGATATGTTTTTCAATCATATCAGAGAAGATGGACATCATACACCTTTGGAATGTGGCTGGTGCGTTGCAAAGTATGAAAGGCATTCTTCTGTAAGCAAACACTCCATAAGGGCATGTAAATGCTGTTTTCTCCTGATCCTCTAGAGCCAAAGCAATCTGGTTATAGCCGGAATATCCATCCAAAAAGCAATAGTATTCATGTTCGGCCAACCGCTCTAACATCTGATCAATAAAAGGAAGTGGAAAATGATCCTTCCTTGTTGCATCATTCAACCTTCGGTAGTCAATACATACCCTCCATCCCGTAACCGTCCGAGTGGGTATCAATTCATTGTTTTCATTCATAACCACTGTTGTCCCACCCTTTTTAGGCACAACCTGGATGGGACTAACCCAAGGGCTGTCTGAGATGGGGTAGATAAGCCCAGCATCAAGAAGCTTGAAGACCTCCTTACGAACCACTTCTTTCATGACCGGATTAAGCCTCCTTTGTGGCTGCACTACTGTTTTGTGATTTTCTTCCATGAGAATTTTGTGCATGCACAAAGAAGGACTTATTCCTTTCAAATCACCGATCGACCATCCGATGACTCTCTTATGATCCCGTAACACCTTCAACAATTTTTCTTCTTCCATTTGGCTCAATTCAGCATTGATTGATGATGATAGGGTAAGAATTGTGCTCACCAAGAAAGGAATATTTTAAGTGTGTGGGTAGTGGTTTGAGCTCAACCTTTGGCACTTCATCTCTTTTTTGTTGGGTTTCATCTTCTCCTCTCACCAATTCCTCCCATTCTTGTTGTTCATCTTTAGGATCGGGGGATGAGTTTTCTAACAAGCTAAGTATTTCTCTAACTGTCAGATCATCATCATCATCAACTTTCACTTTTGATTCAACAAGCACTTTTTCAAGAAGTGAAGAGAGGCTGCCTTCCCTATAAGAATTGGAGGTACAGGAGTCATATACGTCAATGCTAAAGCATGCTTCTCGATCTCCCGGGTGCTTCATAGCTTCAAAGACATTAAAAGTGATGGCTTCCTCTTGGACCTTTAATGTTAAAGTCCCATCCGCCACATCAATGAGAGCTCTACCAGTTGCAAGGAACGACCGACCCAAAATTAAAGGAATGTCTCCATCTTCTTCCATGTCAAGAACAACGAAGTCCACCGGGAAGATGAACTTGTCTACTTTCACTAATACGTCTTCAATAACTCCATGAGGATGCTTCATAGACCTATCCGCAAATTGAAGAGTTACCATGGTGGGCTTTATTTGGCCGATCCCCAATTGCTTGAAAATAGACAAAGGCATGAGACTAATGCTTGCACCAAGATCACATAAAACTTTTCCAAATGTTCTATCCCCAATAGTGCATGGAATTGAGAAACTTCCAGGATCCTTAAGCTTAGGAGGAAGCTTCTTTTGAAGGATTGCACTGTATTCCTCCGTAAGCATAATGGTCTCTTCGTGTCCAATCTTTCTCTTCTTAGACAACATCTCCTTCATGAATTTCACATATGAGGGCATTTGTTCCAGAGCTTCAGCAAACAGTATATTGATTTGTAGCTTGTTAAAGACCTCCAAAAACTTCCCAAACTGTTTTTTATCATTCTCCTTCTTGAGTCGTTGAGGAAAGAGCAACTTAATAATTGGCGGTGGAATCTTCACTGTTTGCTCTTTTTGTGACTCATTTTCATTAGAGTCATTGGGCAAAGGATCTTGAGATACTTCAACTTCTTCATGAGGCACTTCTTCACCAAGTTTCTCAACTTTTCCTTCACTGATCTTCTCCTTTCCTGATTGCGGTTCAATAACCTTCCCACTCCTAGTTGTTATAGCTTTCACATGTTCATTTCCTCTAGGATTTGGGACTGTGTCACTTGGCAATGAACCTGGAGGTCTCTCTGCTAGTTGTTTTGCGAGCTGGCCCACCTGAGTCTCTAGATTACGGATTGAAGAATCCTGATTTCTAAATCCCGCTCTTGTCTCCTCCATGAAATCAGTGGTGGTTTTAACAAAGGATGAAGTCTGTGTGGCCAATTTCTCTAAGGCTAACTCCCACGAAGCCTTCTTCTCATGAGATTGAGGTTGAGATGATGCAGGACCTTGATATGATGACTGTTGATGGTGTCCTTGATATCCCAAATGCTGTCTTGTTTGAGCTGGATTCCCTTGATTACTCCATGAAAAATTAAGGTGATTTCTCCACCCTGGGTTGTACGTGTTGGAGTAAGGATTATTCTGTTGCCTTGGAGGGTTGCTCATGAAGTTCACTTGCTCTTGAGCTGGAGGTCCAAACATGTTTCCTGGACAATCCACACTCCCGTGTTCACCTCCACAGAAATCACAGGCCAGAGGAGCATTGCTCACAGCATTCACACTAAGCGTATCAACCTTCTTGGTGAGATTCTCAAGCTGTTGCGTCAAAATTTTGTTTTGAGCCAACAGTGCATTCATAGAATCGATCTCCAAGTACCCTTTCTTCATTACAGCTCTTTCTCCAGCCCTCTGGTAATCGTTATTGGCCATCATTTCAAACAACTCCCATGCTTCCTCTGGGGTTTTATAATTCAATGCCCCACCTGCTGCAGCATCAACCATGGCTCTAGTTTGAGGTAGCATGCCATTATAGAAACTCTGCACTTGAATCCAGAAGTCAAAACAGTGATGTGGGCACTTCCTAAATATTTCATTGTATCTCTCCCACGCTTCACTTAGAGATTCCCCATCAAGCTGTCTGAATGAAATGATCTCGCTTCTCAACTTTGCAGCTTTGGAAGGAGGAAAGTATCTAGTGAGGAATTTCTGGACTAAGACAGCCCATGTGGTAATGCTTCCCCGAGCCAATAAGTCTAACCAGTTCTTAGCTCTGTCCCTCACAGAGAAAGGGAACAATCTCAAACGAATAGCATCCTCACTCACCCCGTTCAGCTTCACAGTATCACAAATTTGAAGGAACCCTTGTATATGTGCATGTGGATCTTCATTGTCAACTCCTCCAAATTGATTGTGCTGAACCAAATGAAGAAGGGCTGGCTTCAATTCAAAATTATTTGCCTGAACTGGCGGTCTCGTTATGCTCGCTCCACACCCATCCATGTTAGGAATAGAGTAATCCATGAGAGTCCTAACAGGTGGTTGTGGTGGTGGAGGATCTACATTCTCTCCATTGTCTGCCATGTCTTCAACAACTGGTTGAATGCTACCCAAATTCCTTCTCCGTTCTCTGGTTTGCTTTCTCAAAGCTTTTGCGGTCTTTTCAATTTCAGAGTCAAAAAGAAGGTTGTCTGGATGAATGGTACCTCGCATACACTTAACACACAATATCAGAGCAAAAATAACTCAATGAAATAAGTAACTAAAGAAATTAAAAACTACAACGAATAAATAAAAAGAAAGAGAAAAAAAATGTTTAAACTAGTGGCTGCCTTCGATATTACCGATATTGGTAAAATCGATCCCAAGAATGCGCGCCAAAACTTGATGAGACCACGGCAAGTGTACCGGATCGTCAAGTAATAAAAACGGTGAGAAACCTGGATATCGTTCTCAGGGATCGATGGTCAAGTACCAGTTCACGAAGTTAGCTATTATTTAAACCGAGATTTGGATCAAAGTGAGCTCTAGTAGCAAAACAAGAAAAACACATAAATTTATGTAGAGACAACATTTTTGGATTTTTTTTATGTGAGGCAATTCAACAAACACTTAGTATGCAATATGAAAGATAACCAATTAATGAAGGAGTTGGGATCGAGTTTCATTTGATTTCATTTGTCAAGAATTATGCTGCGCAGATTAAATTGGGATTAGAACAAATTTCTACTTCTATTTTGTTATCGATTTCACTTAAATATCCAAGTCCTAATTCCTTAGGCACAAGAACCTTAAATCCTAATCAAAACCCCTAATTCCTTAGGTGATTCTAAGAGGGACAAAGCATTAAGATTGAGAATTCAACAAGATAACAAGCATTCATCTACTATTCCTAGCATAATGAATCACAAGGTTCATAATCTCAAGCGCAATTCACACATTGAATTTCCATCCAAAGTATAAACCCAAAATCATTCTAAGGAGTATCAAACCTTATAAAGCTTTAAGAACAAAGATTATAAACTCAAAATAGAAGAATCCTTCAAACATAACTGAATCCCAAATCAATTACAAGCAAAATCCATCAAAATCCACTCAATCCCAACAAAGGGAAGTTTAGCTACACATGACAACTATTGTAAAAACTGAAATAAAAGAAGAGAAAAGGGGGAACTCCATAGGTGGGTGAAGATCTGATTCGTTTCCACGCTTTCTTCTCTTCGAACACCTCAGAATGCCCCAGAATAGCAATGATCCGTGCTCCTCCTTCCTATTCTCCGCGCGCCCCCAAATTAGGTCAGCAAAATTTAACTTATATTCTGTCTTGAGCGCCTAGGCGCTGCGTCTGTAGCGCCTAGGCGCTATATGTCCAGCACGCATCCTCTTCATGATTCACGGGAGCCTAGGCGCTTCGTCTTGAGCGCCTAGGCGCTGTATACCCAGTGGATTTCCTCTAAAGTCTTCAAGGGCGCTTAGGCGCTCCTTCTGTAGCGCCTGGGCGCCCTGTGATCAGCAGAATTGCTTATAGTCTTCCTTGGAGACTTCAAGTCCGTTCTTCTTCGGTGTTTTCCTACAAAGACACAGTAAAAGAATGAGAACTCACCATCTTTTTAATTGACTAAGTTAAATCACAATCTCACAAAAAATTTGCAATTTATCAGAGCAATGGGCAGTAAAAAGGGTAAAATCAAGGGAATTATACTAGAACTAGTAGGCATATAACCATGCCTTTGGCATGGTTATCAAAGGCCTACCATCCAATCCATCAATTTTGGGATCAAAGCGGCCATGATCGAAAGAGTTGGCGGGTTTGCCTTGTGAAAGTCCTGTCGGGACTATAACTCAGGCCCTGCTTGGGAGGGAACCCAAGTTTTATTGTTTTTGTTAATTTGTATGTAATTAGTAAGTTTTAATTCTTAAATAGGTTAGTATATTTGATTTTGTGTTTTTGTTAGTTTAGTATGTTTGATTTTGTAGTTTAGTTAGTTTCAATTCTTGTATATATTAGTATGTTTGATTGTTTTGATTTTAGTTAGTTGATATGTTTTTGTTTTGTTATTAGTCATATATAGGTTAAATAAGTTGATTTTTGTAGTTTTTATAATTTCTAGTTGTACATTTTGTAAAATAGCTTTTTGGACAAGTTTTGTCCGCTTGGAGGCCACTTTGAACTAATTCCAAGAAAAAATCGTAAAGTCCGCTAAATTTAGCAAATTCGACTTCTTACGCCGCGGCGTTGGCATGTTTAACGCCGCGGTGCCACTGAGTTCTTTTTGTAGAATTATGCAGGCGAGTTATTACTCCGCGGCGTGGATGCTGTGCGCCGCGACGTGATGCTCTGTTTTGTATATATTTTGTTCATATTTTGTTTATATTCAATTTTTCTTGTTCATATTTCATTCTTTTGTTAATATTATTGTTTTTATTATTCAGCTCTCTCATTTTTTTTAGTATCTATTTAGACTCAAGTACCCTGGACTCCATGAAAAGTGAGGACTTTGTCTCACTTAAGTTTGGGGAGTATCTTTACATATTTTGGATTACTATGATGTATTATGTAATGCATGTGATGATATTTTAAAAGATGCAGTTGTGATAGCCACCATGTTTCAATGAGTTTCTATTTGATTTGGTTATTACTGATGGCTTTACAAAGAAGTTTCAAGTTTTACTATGATGCAAATGATGTATGCATGTCATATTGAAAAGTTTGAATCTAATTGAATGCATGCTTTATTGCAAAAGACTGCTGCTTGTTGTCTTGGTTGTTCATGATATGAAAGGTTGCTATTTGCCCCCTTATGAGTGAAATCTTAAGTGATCTTGAAGTATGTGAAACAGTTCAGTTGTTTTTATGTATGATTTATATTTCACTTAGATGCAAGTGTAACTTTGATTATGATTTGAGTGCATGTCTAGAAAAAGTTTATGGATGTACATGTAGAGTTTCAATTAGCCTAGAAGTTGTTTTTAAACTCTCTTGAGGCGGAATCCTAGATTGTGCATGACTGAGGAAATGATTAGGGCATTCTTTGGACCGATTGAGCCTTAAAAGCTTACCCTGAATGATTATATCCTTAGGTCCCATTTTGAAGCCTAATAATTGTTTGACCTTATATGTTTTTCATCACCACATATTCGTTACCCTGTTAACCATTCTAATGCATATAAAGCATTGCATTTTCTTCCTACCTTAATGTCTGTTGAGTACATGATGTGTTATTTCTTGAAATGAGTCTAGTGAGTAGGGGTATGTATGTTTAAGAAAAATGAGCCTGAAGGAACTAAATGTGATTAAAAGAAAAAGAATTTGCTTTGTAAAAGTAAAAAGAAAGAAAATGAAAAGAGAGAAAAGCAAAGCAGAAAAAGAAAGAAGAAAAGCTTAAAAATGAAAAGCATTGCATGGTTCTGACAAGTTATGATACTTCACTGTTGAATACCCCACTAGTTCACTTGTTCTCAAGTCTTGAAATAGCATGATTATGTTTCTCAATGTTTATATATATCCTTTCCCTTCTTTTCTTACACCTATACCATGGCCTGACATTACAAGCTTTAAAGACCCTCTTGATCCTCAGTTGTGTGTGGTTTACATTAGTGGAGAGAGAGTTTAGGATCAATTTTGTGGATTTTATGATTCATTTTCATGTATGTTTATAAACCTATCCGAATGTGTATGATTTGAATATGATAAGTTTATCTTGCATGTTCGTGGATAATGTGAATTGCATGGAATGAAGCTGGATTGTTAACATGTGAAAGATTATATATGTGTGAAGCTGGTTTTGGGGCATTTGCATACTTTTTATGGATTGAATGAATCATTACATACTAGTAGCTTTGGGTTAATTAAAGAAAAGAAAGATTGAAACTTGAAAGCTACTGAATGATAATGAGTCTAAATTGTTAAATGAGTTTGCTTGGTCATACTTTGTTTTGCTCGAAGACAAGCAAAATGTTAAGTTTGGGGGTGTGATAACTCCACAAAATGTAGTTATTTGTGCCCCATATATGTGTTTCATTGATTGCTAAAGTCATTATATTCATACATATTTGGAAGGTTTTATGCTTCTATTTGTGATATTCAATTCTGATACTTTTCCTGTATGTTATTGAGTAAATTGTGCTTATTTTGTACATGATTAAGTAGACTTTGCATTTACTAATACTTTGGTAATTTCTCTAATGCAGGAAGAGCTGCAAAGCTGATTAAAAAGCCCAAGAGGAACCCAAATGAGCAAATTCAGCAGAAAAATAGTGTTTGCTGCAGAATTCTGCAGCTAGACTTGTTACGCTGCGGCGCTGAGGAGCGTACGCCACGGCGTGATAATCCCCTGCATCCAAAGTCAGGGGCTACGAAGAATTGAACGCCGCGGTGCAAGGAAATCAATGCTGCAGCGTCCCTGACCTAATTTGACATGCGCCGCGGCGTGACTCTGTTTTGCTGAGTCTATAAATAGATTTTTAACAAATTTTGTAAAGAGAGCTTGGTAGAGTTAGAGAGCTCCGTAGGTTTTAGAGAGGCTGCGACTTTGTTCTTCATTTCTGGGCTGATTGGAGGCTTAGGGAGGCTAGGTTGGAGGTCCTCTTCCTTAAGGAAGAGGATTTAAGCTTCAAGGATCTCATCAATGGCATCATTCCTCTTCTCCTTGAGTTTTCTTCTCTTCCCTTATCTTTTGAGCACTGTTTTGCTCTGTAAATTTGTGTTCAATGGATTAGTAGCTGTATTTAGGAAATACTTTAGATCTTTATATGATTATTGATGCTTATGTTATCTTTTGAGTATTTATTGATGTTTAGCTTTGTTCTTCCATGCCTATGCTTAATGCTTGCTTCTGTTTGATCAACAATTGCATGATCTTAATTGATGCAAATGAAATAAACATAGGGATTTGTGGAGATGAACATGGTATGGTTGATGCATGTTCGACGAGTTCAATTGGCTTGGATGAGTTGATTCGCTAACTGGATAGAAATATACCTTTTAGCCATGTATTAGCGTGTGTTTGAGAATAGATCGTTCATTAGTGGAGTTTATACTAGTCCTCATACAACCATAAGAACCATAGTAGATTAGGTAAATGACACCAGGGTTGATCGACCTAGACATAGGCTCTTGACTAAATCAAATTCTCAAGCTAAACTAACTAATTATTGATGTTGCTTATAAGGATTTCAGATCAGTAGTATGAAGTAGGAGGTGAAGAAGGATTCCCTAGATCTCTAAACCCTTATCTTTATTGCTTCTGTAGTTTAGGTTTAGATTATTTATGCTTTCCTTATTTTATATGTCCTTGGATAAAATTTAGTTAAGCTATTGGTTGTTACTTAGTAATGGAAATCATATCCTTGTGGGCACAAACTTTTACTTCGTATCTATATTATTTGAACGACCCGTGCACTTGCGGTACACAAATAATCTAACAACTACCAGTATGAGGGATGACAATAAGGCAGATCGGGGCGAGTTTTTTACTATTTGTCCACGTCTCGTTCACTCACATGTTGCCTTAATTGTTGTCTCATTATTCAGTGAGGTCAATTTTTCTGTCTTATACCCAAACTCAAGGGGATTTATCTATCTTGTCTCCGTCCTTGTACCGTCCTGTTTCGAATCACATTTTTTATTATAAAAATTTAAAAAATTAGTTAAATAATAAATTTATTGTCATGTCTCGAATCACACCATTTATTATAAAAAATTAAAAAATTAGTTAAATAATTAATAACAAAGCAGAACACCTTGAATTCAATCATATTCTATACTGGAGGACAATGTATTTAAATTTTACTTGAATCTACTCTAAAACCCAATCAACCGTTATTTAAACTATTCATATTGGGACAAGATGGGTTGGGTCGAATTGCGATTCCTATCCTGCATGAGTATACCAATGTTGAAGCAACGGGTCAAAGCGTAGCTAGTCGTTCTTCCAACTTGTATTCAATTTCCTATTCGAATGTTTTATGTCCACCCAATTCCTCTTTCCTGCACCCAATTATGGGAAGGACATGTTCACATTTTTCAAATATATAATTAAAGTATAAGTATATAAAAAATAACATTGGAAACATTTATAATCATATAATAAAAGTTGTGAGAAAAGGATTCGAGTTTTTTAAACTAATGTATAAAAATAAAATTATTATGAGATATTTTTATTTAAACGCTTGATTGTATTTTGAGAAATTGTGTTTCATTTATTAAGTAGAAGCATATTATGTGGAACTAAAAATAATAATAATAAAGATTATGCAAATTTTAAATGACATATATTTAAATGTGTTTGTAACATTATTCTATGAGATAATAGTGCATGTTCTTAAAACATAATAAATGCATACTCTAAAATAAATTTTTATCATTAACTTTAAATTAATAATTTAAAATTTATATAAATTTATTTAAAATCAATTAATAAACATATTTCATGAAACATGCATTCATTATATTTCAAAAGCATAGTATAATTTCTCTTATTCTGTATGGAAATTGGAATCTGCAGTAGAAAAATCCTTTGAATTATTGCTTGCAGGCATTAAATATTTTATTTTAATAAGATCAGATGCTGATCTGTGCTAATTTAATTTGTTGTCCGGTGCAATACACCCTTTTATAATAGGTTTGTGTAGATGAGTTTTTAAAATAAGATATTTTTTTATGTAATTTTTTCTTAAAATGTCTTTTAAAAAATAAATAATATTTTATATTTAGATGTAATATTAGATAAATACTTTTTTAATATTTATATAATTTATGTTATAAAAAAGATTTTTTTGAGAAGTATCAAAATTTAATTTCTAAAAAAAAACACAAATTATACTTTTTTAAATATTTTTTTAAATTAAAAAAACATACTTAAAATAAACAAAAATACTTATTTAAAAAAAATCTTTTTTAAAATTTAAAAAAACATGCCCAAACGAAATCAATATCATCAAGATATTTTCTCTGCAATGTATTTCAAAATCAGTCATCTTTGAGACTTTGACAACCAATTATTATTCTAACGTGAAAAAGACTTCACCAACCGCACTTTAGTTCTTCTTCAACTAACCTGGCACATGATAAGTACAGGCAACACTAGCCAGTGCTTTATAAATGTCTACCCTCTTCACTGCTCAGAAACCACACAGCAGCAACCAACATTAACTTCTTCTCTTAACCGCATCAGTAGTCCTTTGTGTTAATTTCCATCTAGATCATCTTCATCATGGGTGTTGTTACTCACGAATACGCTACCCCTGCTGCTGTGCCTCCTGCCAGGCTTTTCAAAGCCATGGCATTAGATTTTCATAACCTCTTCCCAAAGATTCTGGAAGTCATCCAGAGTATTGAGTTCACTGAAGGAAATGGTGGTGCTGGAACCATCAAGAAGCTCACCACTATTGAAGGTTAGTTAATGCTAGCTTTTAAACACATAATATATATAATACTTGGAGTTTAATTTTGATGTGTTACACTGTGATCCAATGATGATGTGGTAACACATCATTTAATTAGTTTGTTATAAGAAGAAATTAATGAAATTAATCATGGTTTAAAGGAATGTGAACTACTCAATTTAATGGGTGCAGGTGGCCAAACCAAGTATGTGCTGCACAGAGTTGATGCAATTGATGAGGCTAACTTTGTATACAACTTCAGCATAATTGGGGGCACTGGGTTGGCCGACACATTTGAGAAGGTCTCATTCGAGAGCCAATTGGTGCAAGGGCCAAATGGAGGGTCCGTTAGGAAGGTACATGTCCAGTATTTCACCAAAGGCGATGCTAAGATCAGTGAGGAGGAGCTGAAGGCTGGCCAAGCCAAGATTGAAGGGCTCGTAAAGATCGTTGAGGGTTACCTTTTGGCAAATCCTGATTATTGAACGTCTAAGAGCTTGGCAATGGTCCAAATTAATGACCTTTGGTGACATGGACGGATTCAAAAAATGTTTAGTGGAGAGAATAAAAGTTATGAATTACATTATCAAATTATATCATAGTATTTATTAATAAATTTTATATTATAGTACAAAAAATAATATATAATGTTTTTATCGAAATTGAACACGACACTCTTTCACATCATAAAAAGTATAAATTGATAATAGGCGCATTACACATAGATAAAAAAAATTAATAACAAGACATGATATTAACTCGATCTAATGAAAAGAAATTAAAAATAAAAATAAATGCCAATTAACAAAACACGGAACCAAAAAGAAAGAATTAAAATTATTCCACATCGAGATTTTGGATCTCATCCAGTAGAATCAACCCGACACCGGACTCCACCATCCACACCATGGTTAGAGCCTTTAGACTACGGAACATGGCAGTGAATCACTAATAGATCACTATATCTATGAAGATTCTCATAACAGCCAATTATAACCTTACAAGATTATAGGATCCATAACTACCTCTAATAGTAGATAATCACCATATCTACGTTCTTACAACATAGGGATGTTCTCCAGTGATAAAAGGAAGACAATCCTTAATAGGATACCAATCTTAAATACCTACATTTAATACTGATCTTATTACAATTCCAGTCACGCTTTATAAATACCAGACTAAGTCAACCTAATCAGATATCTGCTATCTCATTGCATAAACCTTACTTGTGCACTGCTTGACTTGAGCGTTGGAGTTCTTTTGTAGGTACCCACCCCCTGGTTTAATACACTTGGCAGCAGCGGTGCAAGGAGGAAATCACCGTATACGTGTCTTTATCAAGTACCCTCTGAATTCACTTCAGAACATTGGCGCCGTCTATGGGAAACCCATAAACTTCTATTTCCACGTCAACCATGGTGAGCACAAGACAGAACTAAAGGGAAGGAAGCGCTGCACACATTGCCTCTGGCCAAGGGCAGGGCCTAGTGGCACAGCGTGACACTCCTTCCGTCGCACCACCATATAATTGGCTAGCTGACATGGATAGTTGTTTTGATGATAACAAACATGAAGATGATGGCAAGACCAAGTCCAAGACCTTCAAGAATAGCTTTAGGACTTAGGATCTTTGTAAAGAGACTCATTGGATATCTCATTATTTTTGGTTGCAAAGAAATGTTTTCAAAATTATTTTTCCAAACTTAAAGAATCATTTTCTGGATATTTAAAAGTATTTAAAACTGATTTTATATCAGGGGTATTCGAATACCCCATGAGGTATTCGAATAGAATGGTTTTCAAGTTGATACGTTTCATGTTTTCAACAGAGGTATTCGAATACCATGCATGACATTTGAATACAGAGCTTTTCAAAATTTGTTTTAAAAAGTAAGGTATTCGAATAACCAGTTTGGTATTCGAATACACCTGATCTCAGAAAAACGTTTTTAGACTGAAGTATTCGAATACATTGAGAGGTATTCGAATAACCATCTTCCAATCTGTTTTCACGAGCCTTTTTAAAACAAAGGTATTCGAATACCTCATAAGGTATTCGAATAACGTATCCCAGAAATGGTTTTACGAAGCTTTCGAAAATGGAAAGAAACGGCCATATTTTGCTTTAATGGTGTTTTTAATTATATCCAACGGTTCTTTTCTTCATTACTCTATAAATAGAGACCTTGGGTCTCTTCTAAATGTTGCCCAACCACTTGAATTATTTTTACTTGTGCAAAAAACGTGATTCACTATTTTCTCATATTTTCTGTGCTCTTTTCGCTAAAATCTTGAGATATCCTTAGAGAGCTCTATAGTGCTTCAACTTGTGATATTTACTCTTTGTGAGAGTTTATTTTTCATCTGCTCTATGATGTATTTCTGAGAGGATGAGGTATCCCTCAAAGGCTTTTGTAAAAGGGTGAGGTATCCCTTAGTGAAATTATGAGGGTGAGTGACGAGCGCCGAACTCAGTCAAAATTATAACCGAAGTTATTAACTAAGTTTGCAGTATAGTGAACAACACCGGATCGTCTCCTCAAGGATCGTAAATGCAATTTTATCAAATTAAGTTAAGTTAGAAAGGGGGAGTTTTGATTGTTCAAGGATTACAATGACAAGATCTGAAGAAAAATAACAATTAAAAGAATCAAATTCGTAAATCTATCCGAGATTGGGTGGATTCAATCATAGACCTTTCAACAAACACCTGAAATACATTTGAATGGTTAACTTGGATCAAACCGAGATCTCTCATCAGATCGGATCCGAATTCATACTAGACAATCGTCCGAAATTCAATTGACAAGTGATAAACACAAATCTGCAATCACACCATTCATGTAAATATATGTCAATTTAAGCACCGAATTCAATTAACCTAGGCACAAATCAAGAACCTAACCTCTTCAATTACGTGATTAGTTTAGATCAATCAGTTCTAAGTTTCATCACAAATCTCAATCTTCGCCATGTGATTAATTCAGATCAATCAGCTTCTAAATTTCATCACAATACTTAATCTTAAACCAAGATCAAATCGATCAAACATAAACAGAATCACCATTCATGCATTCAAGATCAAGAGAACAGAAGAAGAAGAGAAGAGGAATTCAAATATAAATCAAATACATTACATAACCAAGGTCTCAAGAATCCAAGCCACAATCTCTTCAAGAGTCCCGAATTGACTAGAAGTGACTTAGCTCTCCATTACAATCAAGGAAAAATATACAAGAACTATGAAAAGCTATCTCTAACACCAAGTGTGTGTGTCCCTTAGAGCTCTCCACATGCTTCCTTTTATAGAGGATTCAGAGTAGTAGTAGATGGGTAGATGGGATTAGTAGGTGGGTGAGTAGGTGGATGAGTAGGTGGGTAAGTAGGTGGGTGAGTAGGTGAGCTACCTTGTCTCCGAAATTCTTTATTGCTGAACTCATTGATTTCGTCATTTCTGAGCCAAGTGGTCTTCATGAAAGTTCTAGGAAATTGTCTAAGCTTTCCAATGGCTCTGGAAACACCCAAAAATTCGTCCTACAGCCCAAGATATGACTCAATTACTATAGACTATTCAGGACCAGTTTCAGCACCTCTGTTTTGACTTTCAGACCCAATATCTCCATCAAGGAGCCCGAATCAAGTTTTGTGCTTGACATGAAAGTTGTACATATGGGTCTTAACTTTCAGATTACAAATTTTCAGCCCATTTTATAAACCCAAACTCGAATTATGTTCTGGTTACTACACACTATTCGGGTTCCAATCACAAATCCCGTATTCTGATTTCCATGCCCAATTAGCTCCACTAGATGTCTGAAATTGACTTTGAGCTCTTCATCAAAGTTGTAGAGCTCTCTCTTATCTTTCCTACAAGGTAAAATTCATAATTATCAGACATTTAGAACTCAAGATATGGCTAAAATACAGAAACAGTTAAGAAGACCCGAATAATACTTGAAAAAAAAATCAATCAAGTCCGATTCGAGTTCAAACTTACAAAACATAATCAAATTCAATCAATTAAGTACATGAAGAGTGTAAATGACTAATAATGAGGGTTTATTAATGTATAAAATATATGATTATCAGTGAGGTATCCATTGTTGTAAAGAAGGTGAGGTATCCTTCATAGGGGGTGAGATATCCCTCTAGCAAATATGGTGAGGTATCCCTGTTGTGTAAAGGTTGCAAGCACCTGTTTTAAGCTTGTATTGAATAGTAAAAAATCTCAAATTGTGTTTCGGAGACTAGACGTAGGCCACAAGTGGTTGGTGGTCGAACTAGGATAAATATCGTGCTTGCTTTTCTTCTCTTTATCTCTTTATTTATTGCAATTTATTTATCATTGTTTAATTGTTTATTTTTTGTTCTTAAAGCATTTTATCATGTTTATATATTCATTATATTGCTTCAAGAAATTCGTGTTAAAAAGGGTTTGCGAAAAAGTTTTTTTGTAAATACTCAATTCACCTCCCTCTTGAGTACTGAAGCCACTTGGGTAACAAGTGGTATCAGAGCTAGACTCTTGTATAAAGAGCTTAGCCGCTTCAAGAGTACATGGCTTCATCAAATGGTTTTTCAAAAATAACTTCTATAAATCAACCACCCTTTTTCAATGGGGATGGTTATGCATATTGGAAGGAAAGAATGAAAATCTTTATCTAGACTATTGATCTAGATGTGTGGGATGCTGTCGAAAATGATGCATTTATACCTACACGAGTTGTTGATGGTGTAAAAACTGAGACACCTAGAAATGATTGGTCTAAAGATGATAAAAGAAAAGTTCAATATAACTTGATAGCCAAAAACATCATTACCACTACTTTGGGGTATGATGAATTTTTCAGAATTTCAAATTGTAAAATTGCTAAAGAAATGTGGGACACTTTACAAGTTACCCATGAGGGTATTAGTGAAGTAAAGAGATCGAGAATAAATTCACTAACTCGTGAATATGAATTATTTAGAATGAACTATGCTGAAAGTATTCAGGAAATGCAAAAGAGGTTCACCCATATTGTAAATCATCTTACATCATTAGGAAAGAATTTTTCTAACGAAGATTTAATTAACAAAGTGTTGAGATGTTTAAGCAGGATTTGGCAACCTAAGGTGGCAGCTATATCTGAATCAAAAGACTTGTCAACAATGACATTAGCTACGCTTTTTGGAAAACTTCAAGAGCACAAATTAGAACTCAACAGGCTTGACCAAAGTGAGGAACACGATAAAAAGAAGAAAAGGATTGCACTTAAAGCCACCACCTCTACTATCAATAATGAAGAAGAAGACGATGGAGATGACGTGGACAACATTGAGTTAAATGAAGAGAACCTTAGTCTTCTAGTGAAGAAATTCGAAAGGTTTCTCAAAAAGAAAAGAACTCAAAGAAGATCGCCTTTCTCCCAAAAGAAATTTGAAAAGAAGCCCTCAAAGGAAAGAAGAGCTTACATAGCATGGGACGACAACGATATGAACTCAACCAAAAATTCAGATAGTGAAGAAGCCCATCTATGTTTTATGGCCAAAGGAGAAGAAGAAGAAGAAGAAGAAGAAGAAAACGACACTGAGGTAATTTCTAATTATGAATTATCTCATTCTTATGATGAATTACAAGACGCTTTTGAAGAGTTGCATGAGGAATCTCTTAAGCTCACTAAAATAATTTCTTCATCTAAGAAAACTATTTCTTCTTTGAAAAATTAAATTCTTATTTTAAATGAAGAAATTAAAGAATTAAAAATTAAAAATGAGACATTAGGATTAATTAATGCATGCTCAACCTGCATTTCACATGCTTCTACATCTTTGTCTTGTTCTTCATGTCATATACTCGAAAAAGAAATTGAAGACTTAAAGAACACCCTTACAAAATTCACCTGTCGAAGAGATAATTTAAATATCATATTAGGGAAACAAATGGTTGTTTTTGAAAAAGCTGGAATTGGTTATAATCAGAAAAATCAGCACAAATCGTATAAAAATTTCTTTATTTATTCAAGTACTTCTAGTAGCCCATTTACTAAATGTTTTTATTGTGGGAAGAAGGGTCATAGTGCATCAACATGCAATGCAAGGAAAAACATTAATACGAAAATTGAAACTAAAATGGTATGGGTTCCCAAGGGTACTATACCCAAAACTGACATTCAAAGACCCAAGAAAATTTGGGTACCAAAAGCCACAAATTGAAATGTGTTGTAGGTGTGCTTGAAGGCCAAGAGCTAACGATGACATTTTGAAAGTGGTTGCTGCAAGCAGAAAACCGAAAATATTTTCAAGCTCTCTTTCTTATTCTCGTGAAACTTAAAGTTGCAATCATGAAATAAGCTCTTCATCATTAGGTAATAAGTTTCCCTCTCCCAGAATGCACTTCAGTACGTGTTAATCTTATTTTTCTGATAAAGTTATTCGAATACCTCCCTATGGTATTCGAATACCATTGCATCTGTACGTGAAAATCTATGTTTTTCTGATAGGTCTATTCGAATACCATCATAAGGTATTCGAATACCATATATCAGTACAGTAATATTATGTCTCTATACGATATTGTATTTGAATAATTAAATAGTTATTCGAATGACCAGAGACTTATCATATCAATTTTTTTTTATGTCTCTAGAGTATTCGAATACTTTCCACGGCATTCGAATACTTGCACCATGCCTTGCTTTCTTCTGTGAGATGGGTATTTGAATACTCATAGAGGTATTCGTATAACCCTTGGCAGAAAGCCAAACTTACGGGTCTGATCCCTTCTTTGTTTCTGCCTTATTTTTTTTATATATATATAATTGGTCTATTTTAATTCTATGAATATCATGCTTTTGATGAAATACATCTCATTTCTTTTGAGTCTAAATTTATGCCTTAAATGAAAATTACATGATGCTCTTAAATGCATATTTCTTAGCTTGTTCTTGCTCCTTCTT
This sequence comes from Ormosia emarginata, assembly GCA_029884605.1. Lineage (NCBI taxonomy): Eukaryota > Viridiplantae > Streptophyta > Magnoliopsida > Fabales > Fabaceae > Ormosia > Ormosia emarginata. The sequence goes on along the minus strand of JAQQTP010000059.1, from coordinate 22,422,204 downwards.
TTCCTCAAGAATATGCTGCATACTTAATTTCTTTGTAATACAAATGCTTAATGTAATTGGCTACTGTTTTGATATATATATGAACGTGATAACAAGTGCAACAAGTGGTATCAAACAAGTGGTCACTTGGCCAAATTAATAAACAAAATATCTTATGCTCTTATGAACTCATTTGCTATTTTTTTTTGTCTTATTATTTTGAATGATTATTTGCTTATGAGTTTGGCTAACCTCTATGGATCCAAAAATTAATGGATACCAATGAAAATACTTTGAATTGTTTTGTAGGGTTATAACTACCTCAAGCAAACTCTTGAATGAAAAAGATTATTCAACTTGAGGGAAATAAATGAAGAGGACATGAGGGGACTTTCTTCAAGTACATTGAAATGGAATACTCAATGGAAGAAAGCTCAAGATTATCTTAAATGACTAATTTTTTTTTTTTTTACATGAGAAGCATACTTAGCATTGACAAAAGTGTCAAATTGGATATTTTTTTTTTCATTGCATATAGGGTAAATAATGCTAGTTCTATACAATGCTCTGATCCCTATAGCATATTTCATCAAGTAAAATATTTAATATCTATGATTTTCTTGATATATGGCAGATTTATAAGAAATTGATAACAAGTGGTTATATTTGATAACAAGTGGTAAATGTTTTACATTTTGATAACAAGTGGTATCAAATATAAATAATTCTCTTGGTAAATGTAATGACTGTTTTTGATGATAATACAATGCAATTAGTTGATCTATGAATGAATATATCTTTGCTCATGAGCTGAATATTGTGCTTATATTGCTAAATTTATAAAATTAAACTCTGTTGCTATTCTTGTATGCTATGAATGAACATATCTTGTTGGACTGGAATATACTCTGTTTAACCTTATGCTTTATCTTGTCCCATCTTTTTGATCATGACAAAAGGGGGAGAAAAAGCTTGAATTATTTGTTTGAGAAAAGTCAGGGGGAGAAAAAGTAAAAGTATGGTAAGACAAAAATAAAAATTGGATTCCAAAAGTAAGGGGGAGCTGCCGTGCACATCTCTGATATAAATCACCTCTTATGAAAAAGAGGGGGAGTAAGTATCTCTAAACATCTTTGTGAATTCCAATTTATATGAACTAATTCTTTTCTCAAATGTTAGTTTGTCATCATAAAAAATGGGGAGAATGTAATTAGCTAGCTGACATGGATAGTTGTTTTGATGATAACAAACACGAAGATGATGGCAAGACCAAGTCTAAGACCTTCAAGAATAGCTTTAGGACTTAGGATCTTTGTAAAGAGACTCATTGTATATCTCATTATTTTTGGTTGCAAAGAAATATTTTCAAAATTGTTTTTCCAAACTTAAAGAATCATTTTCTGGATATTTAAAGGTCTTTAAAACTGATTTTATATCAGGGGTATTCGAATACCCCATGAGGTATTTAAATAGAATGGTTTTCAAGTTGATACGTTTTATGTTTTCAACAGAGGTATTCGAATACCATGCATGGCATTTGAATACAGAGCTTTTCAAAATCTGTTTTAAAAAGTATGGTATTCGAATAACCAGTTTGGTATTCGAATACACCTGATCTCAGAAAAATGTTTTTAGACTGAAGTATTCGAATACATTGAGAGGTATTTGAATAACCATCTTCCAATCTGTTTTCACGAGCCTTTTTAAAACAAAGGTATTTGAATACCTCATAAGGTATTCGAATAACATATCCCAGAAATGGTTTTACAAAGCTTTCGAAAATGGAAAGAAACGACCATATTTTGCTTTAATGGTGTTTTTAATTATACCCAATGGCTCTTTTCTTCATTACTCTATAAATAGAGACCTTGGGTCTCTTCTAAATGTTGCCCAACCACTTGAATTATTTTTACTTGTGCCAAAAATGTGATTCACTATTTTCTCATATTTTCTGTGCTCTTTTCGCCAAAATCTTGAGATATCCTTAGAGAGCTCTATAGTGCTTCAACTTGTGATATTTACTCTTTGTGAGAGTTTATTTTTCATCTATTCTCTGCTGTATTTCTGAGAGGGTGAGGTATCCCTCGAAGGCTTTTGTAAAAGGGTGAGGTATCCCTTAGTGAAATTGTGAGGGTGAGGTATCCCTTGTTGTAAAGAAGGTGAGGTATCCTTCATAGGGGGTGAGGTATCCTTCTAGTAAATAGGGTGACGAATCCCCGTTGTGTAAAGGCTGCAAGCACCTGTTTTAAGCTTGTATTGAATAGTAAAAAATCTCGAATTGTGTTTCGGGGACTGGATGTAGGCCACAAGTGGTTAGTGGTCGAACCAGGATAAATATCGTGCCTGCTTTTCTTCTCTTTATCTCTTTATTTGTTGCAATTTATTTATCATTGTTTAATTGTTTATTTTATGTTCTTAAAGCATTTTATCATCTTTATATAGTCATTATATTGCTTCCAGAAATTCGTGTTAAAAAGGGTTTGCGAAAAAGTTTTTTTTGTAAATACTCAATTTACCCCCCTCTTGAGTACTGAAGCCACTTGGGTAACACACCAGAAACCTCCGCCGCTAGAAGCAGACCTGTTGTCATGGAGACTCTTATTAAGGGACACGAAACTTCGGTTTCTGCCGAAAGCTCTGCCCCATCGCGAAGGGTCTCTATCTGGGACAAACTTATTTTTTTTGGTGGGGGAGCCAACAATGCAAATCAAAGAACAAGGATCCCCGTGCATGCACGTCTGGGGATCTCGAATAACAATGCCGACCATGTATCCCACTATAAGGACAACGTCTGTAGCATTGTCTTTACCTCAATGGTTTAATATGTTAAGTTTTAATGATGACAAATACAAGATAAAAAGAATGATGCTTATGCTTCATGGATGTGCTTAATGAGATATATTGTATCATGCATATGAAGATAATGAGTTATAAATTTGGACTAACTATGCTTGTGTTAAGTGAGTAATACTTTGTAGGATAGTCCAGGTATCAAGAGTGAGCATTACAACAAGAAAGCAAAAGATCACAATCATACTTAACTCAAGAAGACTGAGAATGATAAGATGTTCTAAGCATTTGCAAGATTTGAAGAGAAGAAATTTTTGGAAGCTTGGATTACATCAAGAATTGATGATGGCAAAAGATCAAGTCCCAAGGTTCTTTAAGAATAGCCTATAGGACTTAGATCTTGTGTAAAGGTAAAGAAGAATCACACTAAGCTCAAATATGTTTTAACATCTTTAAAAAGTGTTTCTTACATGTTTTAATGCCCAACAAACTGATTTTGGAAAGTTAGTCTTGGTGGTAGTTCAAACCTTTGACAAATAGCTAAGTTTGTGTTTTACAAAACTGACATTCGGTTACTATTTTGATCATAACTTTTAAAATACTTTTAGTTTTGTTATGAAATATTTCATATGAAAATAGACTCAAATATCTTTCCAATGAGTGGTCATTTACTTTAAACGGATAAGAAATGAAGAAGTTATGACCATTTGCTTTAAACTATAAAATATAGTCAAGTTTGAGTTTTAAAAAACTGACCTTTGGTCGATATTTTGATCATAACTCTCAAAATACTTTGCGTTTTATTGTGAAACTTATTTCATTTGAAAATAGACTCAAAGATCTTTCCAATGACTGGTCATTTGCTTTAATCAGATAAGAAATGAAATAGTTATGACCTTTTAAAATCAGTTTTCAAAACCAGAAATACTGTAATTGATTACAACATTGACAGAAGCCATGTAATCGATTATCAGAAGTGTGTAATCGATTACCAAGTGTCCAAAAACGCTTCTAACGGCTATAAACAGCTAGTTTTCATAAAAAAATCATTTCTAAACATTATCAACGGCTATTTTATCACTTGGGCTCTATATATAAGTCATATTTGAAGCATTTACATCCTAAGAAACACAAGAACACTATACTTGATCCTTGAATCATCAAAATCATATTTTGAGCTTTAAAGTGTGAATCATTGATACCCATAGAGTTTCAAATTGTATTATCCACTTTTGAGAGAGTTTCTTATCATTCATACTTTTTTCTTCAAGTTGTATATCTATTCTTGTGAGAGTTTTTAATCTTTCTCTTCATCTTGAAATCATTGTAAGAGGGTGAGGTATCCTTCTAGAGAAAAGGGTGAGGTATCCATTGTTTGTAAAGAGCGTGAAGTATCTCTTGTTGGTAAAGAGGGTGACGTATCTCTCCAAATTGTAAAGAGTGAGAGATCCTTTTGTTTGAAAAGGCTCAAGCTCAAGGGTGAGACATCCCAATGAGTTGAGTGCTCAATTTTGTCAAAGTTGTCAAGCACCTGTTGAAGCTTGAAGATATAGTGAAAAATCTCGAGTGATTGCTTGAGGGCTGGATGTAGGCCACAAGTGGATTGATGGCTGAACCAGGACAAATTTTGTGTTTGATCTTCTTAACTCTATCTCCTTACATTTGTGCCTTAATTATATGCTTGAGTGAAATTTGATATCTAGCTTATTTACTTGATTTATCCTATAACTCAAGTAGTATTTGTGAAATCTCTAATAGTTACACCTTTGTTAAACTTATTCTGCTGAATTTATTAATTGAGTTATTCAAAATGCTTAATTTCTCAAAAGTGTTTTAAAATTTGTAATCACCCAATTCACCCCCCTCTTGGGTGATGGTTGCCATGGCTAACAAGTGGTATCAGAGCTTCGTGCTCTGTTGAAAGCTTAACCACTTAGAGTTAAAAATCCTTATTTGTTTGGTAACCATTGAAAGCTTTTCAAAATGGAAGGTTTTGAAATTGATAAACCACCATTCTTTAATGGTGTGCATTTCGTTTATTGGAAAGCTAGAATGGAATTTTATATGCAATCTATTAATCTTGATTTGTGGGATATTATGTTTGATGGATTTACTTGCAAATCAAAACAAACTTGGAATGATTATGACAAGAAATATTTTTCCTTGAACATTAGAGCAATGCAAATCTTGAGAAGTAGTTTGAATGATGATGCTTATGCTAAAATTAAGAGACGCTCTAGTGCTAAAGATATATGGGATGCTCTTGATTCTATTTACCTTGCTAACAATGATTTTGTGTATAAAGTTGTATATAAAAAGCAAGAAGAACAAAAGTCATTGAAGGAAGCTTGTGTTAGACTATTTGTGTACCGCAAGTGCACGGGTCGTTCAAGTAATACAGATACAGAGTAAAAGTTTGTTCCCACGAGAATATATGGCTTCCATTACTAAGTAACAACCAATAGCTTAGCTAAATTCTATCCAAGAACATATAAAATAGAAAAATACAAATAAACTAAATCTAAACTACAAAAGCAATAAAGATAATGGTTTAGAGATCTAGGGAATCCTTCTTCACCTCCTATTTCATACTAATGATATGCAATCCTTATAAGCAACATTAATGAATTATTAAGTTAGCTTGAGAATCTGATTTAGTCAAAAGCCTATGTCTAGGTCGATCAACCCTGGTGTCATTTACCTAATCCACTATGTTTTTTATGTTTGCATGAGGACTAGTGTAAACTCCACTAATGAACGATCTATTCTCAAACATACGCTAATATACGGCTAATAGGTATATTTCTATCCAGTTAACAAATTAACTCATCCAAGCCAATTGAACTCGTCGAACATGTATCAACCATACTATGTCCATCTCCACAAATCTCTATGTCTAGTTCATTTGCAACAATTAAGATCATGCAATTGTTGATCAAACAGAAGCAAGCATTAAGCATAGGCATGGAAGAACAAAGCTAAACATCAATATATACTCAAAAGAAAACATAAACATCAATACTCATAGAAAGATCCAAAGTATTTCCTAAATACAGCTTGGCTAATCCATGAACACGAATTTACAATTAAAAACCATGCTCAAAAGATAGGGAAGAGAAGAGAAACAAAGGGAAAAGAGGAAAGAATCCATGGATAGCATCCTTGAAGCTTGAATCTCCTTCCATAAGGAAGATGACATCCAACCTAGCCTCCCTAGGCCTCAAATCAGCCCAGAAATGAAGAACAAGCCGCAGCCTCTCTAAAATATAGAAAACTAAAATGGAGCTCCCTCATAAAATATGCTACAAATCTATTTATAGACTCAGAAAAATAGAGGCATGCTGCTACATTAACATGCCTACGCTGCGGCGCTTGTCAAATTAGGTCAAGGACGTCACAACATTAATATGCCACGTTGCGGCGTTCAATTTGCGAAACTCTTTGACTTTTGATGCTGGATATGCTCACGCCGCGGCATTCATATGACACGCCACGGCGTTGAGGTCTGAAATGCAAATTTGGCTTCCTCTTCCTATTCTAGCTCAATTGCTCCATATATCATCTTGTTTGGAGCCATTCCTATGATAGAGAAAATACTAAATCAGTAAGAGATCAAAATTCACTTAATCACATATCAAATATGCACAGTTTGCTCAATTTCATACAAGAAATGTATTAGAATTGAATATAACAAATAGAAGCAAAAAACCTTCTAAATATGCATGACAACAAGAACTTTAGCAATCTGTAAAGTACAGATATGAGGCACAAATAACTACACTTTGTAGAGTTATCAGCTTGTCATGAAAAATGTCCTCAAAAAGATGTTCTTGAATCCGTGATGAATAACAATGAGGAAGATGACGATTCCCTTAAATAGTGAAGCATGCTAGAAAGTGAGACTACTTCTTATATGGCTAAAAAGGACTTTGAGGTAAATATTGCTAAACTAGATTATAGTTCTTCCTATGATAAGCTAAAATGTGCATATGATGAAATATATGATGGCTTGTTGATTTTAGAAAATAAAAACTTATCTTGTTTGCAAAACATTTCCTCCATTGAAAATGATATTAAGACTTTGAAAAATGAATATGCTTTTCTTGATGAGGAAATGCCTTTGAAATGTGAAACCTCAACTTCTTGTGAAAAATGTATTGATTTAGAAAATCATGTTAAGGACTTATATTCTGAATTTGTCAAAGCTAATGATTCTAATTGCTTACAATCCATGATTGTTAATAAGAATGAAATTGATGTTATTTCACATAGAAATTCAAGTAAGGCTTGTGGCAAAAATGACATAGAATATAAAAACAACAAAAGGCTTATGTTTTCCAAAAATGATCTTCAAAGGACCAAGTCATCATTAAATTCAATTGTTTGTAATTTTTGTGGTCATCTAGGACATATTTCTCATTTGTGCAATTATAGAAGAAATCCTTATATGAGAAATAACTTAGTTTGAGTTCCGAAAAGTCTTAAAAGTTCTAGTACTAACATTCAAGGATGTAAGATGAAGTGGGTACTAAAATATCCTCGTAGTGTCTTAATTATGCAGGAAGTTTCTCAAAAGGATGGACTAATTGGTCAAAAGAAAGAGGAATCATCAAGAAGAATGCTTCCAATGCCCATTGGTAGAAGTTTTGGTCAAAGAAAGAAGATGACTTCAACCAAAGCTTCTCAAGTACAAAATGTGGAACTTGCAAAGTTCAAAACACCAAAAGAGAAGCAATGTGTAAGGAAAAGAGTTTCCTTGACTATCAAGGCCAATGTATCAAAAGTTTCTACCTCTTATGCACATTCACTTATAAAGTTAATGAATTTTAGGTATATTCCTTGTAGGCCTTAAGTGATTAATTGAATCATGTGTACTTGGTAAAATTTGAATATTATATATAGCACATAATTATATTCTTGTTACACCATTTACTCACTACCTTACATATTTCTTGATAATAGGGTATTCTATGACTATGGATGCTTTCTATGCTTTAAATTTTCTATATATCTCTACATGTGATAATATGCTAGATAAGTTCACTTCTTGTTTGAAATAACACATTTGATGAAAACATCTTAGAACTTGACATATTGGATAAATCATAAATCTAACTCTTGCTAAAAATCATAACTTTTGCTGCATAAAGTTATAATCTTCTGCATAATTTGTAGTTTTGTATAAACATGTGTTTTGGATCAAGAACTGGTCAGTTTTTATGCTTACATGATGTTTAGAATTGTTTTGGGAAGTTTTTGAACTAATTTGAAGCTTTGAGTTAGGTCATTTACTATTTGAAGTGTAAAAATTGAATTCGGTAAACTTGTAATCAATTACAAGACCTTTATAATCAATTACAGAGGCTCTGCCAAGCGTTCCAAGCAAAGTCAGAGAGTCTGTAATCAATTACACATACTATGTAATCGATTACAACGTTTCCAGAACTCATGTAATCGATTACACCAATCCTGTAATCGATTACAAGGTTCTCAAAAAGTTAGTAATCGATTACACCAAACATGTAATCGATTACATGAATTCTAGAGGACTGGTAATCGATTACACTCACATTGTAATCGATTACACAGGCTTTAAAAATGAGTTTCAATGCGCAAAAAGTCATATTTCTTTTGTTACTCACCTTTTCTCTTGGTATGTGCTTAATGATCAATGAAATGAAATATCTTTTGCCCTTGTGAACTCATTTATTATTTTTTTTAATACTTATCTGCTCATGAGTTTGGAATAATGACTAACCTCTATGGATCCAAAAGTGGTGGATACCAAAGAAAGTTCCTTGAATTGTGTTGTAGATTGATTATTTACTCAAGCATACATTGAAGTGAAATACAACTACGCCACTTGAGGTTGGAAAAATTTGAAATGGTCCAAGTTCTCCAAGAGTAATGAAAACATAAAAGGATGGCATGGAGAACCACAACATTCTTAAGAAGCCTTGATGCTTATAAGTTGGAATCACCTACAAAAATTCAAAGAGTACACTTTTGGTGACATCAATCTCTTATCCTCATTTATGTTTTAAATTGAATATTATGTTATATTTGAAAAAGTAGAGAGTTGTTTTTACATGTCTTACATGATCATTGTTTGCCCCAAAACGCTTATATATGTTTTGATGATGATCATGTCTTTCTTGACAAACTTGAATCTTGCTTTGAAAACGCTTAAACTATGCTTTTGGATTCAAGTGCATATGTTCTTCCTTTATTCTTGTAAGAGCTAACATTGCATGGTTGATAATGTGGTACATGTTTTACATTGTATATCAACCTAAATTATATTTGTGAATAAGTTTAAATGATATTTGATGCTAACCTATGTTTTAGAGAACTTTTAGAGTTAGCTTTGGAAGTGTCTCTATGTGCTTCAAATATAGTCATCAAATATTGAAATGTCAAGCATAAATGGATAAAGAGAAGAGTTGAGTGAAGAGGAACATGACGAGACTTTCTTTAAGTACAATGAAATGGAATATGCAATAAAAGAAAGCTCAAACTCAAAGGACAAATAAATGAAGAACATTCTAAAGAAGCATCACTCTCTCAATAAGTATCTCTATCCCTAAGCTATTGTGGTATTCTATATGTTATGGATTGTATGATACTTGTTGATAAATTGATCTTAAATGATTTGATTCTTTCCTTACATAAGAAGTATGCTTCGCATTGACAAAGTGCCTAATTAGATATTAACTTGCTAATTTTTGTCATTGCATAAAAGGTGGATGATATTAGTACTATACATACTTTGATCTCTATAGCATATTTCCTCAATGAGAATGATTGATATCAATGATTCTCTTGATTTATGGTTTCTTTGCAGTATAACACCTATGAGAATCATGCTCTTATCTTGAAAAGAATATGTGGTTTCAATATAAAACCCTTTTACCCTTCTAAAATGCTTTTGAAAATATAATGTGGTCTTACAAAATTCTTTTTGAAAGGAGGAGAAGTTTTAAGATGGTTTGTGATTGATGGATTAAGAATATATATCTTTGCCTTACTTTTCTTTATGGTAATGTGCTTACATAGTCTTAGCATGCATATTTCCCTTTATCTATCTTGTGCTTCAATAAGGGGGAACTTATCTTCTATATCCTTGTTGACTAAGAACATATGCATAACTATGTTAAACTATTATGTTTGATATTTTGATAATATGCATATTTTGAGGAGGAGCCTAGTTTTTAAATTGTTGCTTCTATCTCTTGGCTTACATCTTTATTTGACATGAAGTATTTTATTATTAATACTATCAACATGTCAACAAATATCATCTCTTATTGTCTTTCCCTATATCAATAAAAGTAGGTAAACATTCTTAAACTTTATATCTTTTGATTCTTTCATTGAGAAATACTTGATATGTGACAAGTTGTATGATCTTTCATTTGAAAACCTCAAATTCATGATCTTACATGAATATTTTGTAACTCCTAACAAATGATATCAAGTGGTACTTATTTATCATGCGGTATGCAAGATATTATATGCTAGACATAATTTCTTAAGCTCATTGCTATCATGTGCTAAATGTTTATGTACCAAAATGTGACAAGCACTACATGAATAATCTTTTATATCTTGAAAGCATGCTTATTTCATCGCTCTTTTCTTGAATCATGTGTAGAATTAAATAAAGGGAGATAGTTATGATTTGAAAAACTTGAAGAAGTTTCTGAGTTTTGATGATCCTACTCTTTTTGACAACACGAGTTTTATTTATAAAGGGTGTGCAAATATTATCTTTCCTTCCTAAGCCTTTTTGTTGATGTCAAATAAAGGAAGTGAAAACTGGAAAGAAAAATATGTATGTTCTTGTACTTATTGTTAAAATGCTTACATGAATATCTATTCTTCTATATTGCATATTTTTCTTTGGTGATTTGTCATCATCAAAAAGGGGGAGATTGTAGCATTGTCTTTGCCTCAATGGTTTAATATGTTAAGTTTTGATGATGACAAATACAAGATAAAAAGAATGATGCTTATGCTTCATAGATGTGCTTAATAAGATATATTGTATCATGCATATGAAGATAATGAGTTATAAATTTGGACTAATCATGCTTGTGTTAAGTGAGTAATACTTTGTAGGATAGTCCAGGTATCAAGAGTGAGCATTGCAACAAGAAAGCAAAAGATCACAATCATGCTCAACTCAAGAAGAATGAGAATGATAAGATGTTCCAAACATTTGCAGGATTTGAAGAGAAGAAATTTTTGGAAGCTTGGATTACATCAAGAATTGATGATGGCAAAAGATCAAGTCCCAAGGTTCTTCAAGAATAGCTTATAGGACTTAGATCTTGTGTAAAGGTAAAGAGAAATCACACTAAGCTCAAATATGTTTTAACATATTTAAAAAATATTTCTTACATGTTTTCATGCCTAACAAACTGATTTTGGAAAGTTAGTCTTGGTGGTAGTTCAAACCTTTGACAAATAGCCAAGTTTGTGTTATGCAAAACTGACATTCGGTTACTATTTTGATCATAACTTTTAAAATACTTTTAGTTTTGTTATGAAATATTTCATATGAAAATAGACTCAAATATCTTTCCAATGAGGGTCATTTACTTTAAACGGATAAGAAATGAAGAAGTTATGACCATTTGCTTTAAACTATAAAATATAGTCAAGTTTGAGTTTTGAAAAACTGACATTTGGTCAATATTTTGATCATAACTCCTAAAATACTTTGAGTTTTGTTATGAAACTTATTTCATTTGAAAATAGACTCAAAGATCTTTCCAATGACTAGTCATTTGCTTTAATCAGATAAGAAATGAAGTAGTTATGACCTTTTAAAGTCAGTTTTCAAAATAAAAAATGTTGTAATCGATTACACAAGTCATGTAATCAATTACAACGTTGACAGAAGCCATGTAATCGATTATCAAAAGTGGGTAATTGATTACCAAGTGTACAAAAATGTTTCTAATGGCTATAAACAGCTAATTTTCATAAAAAAATCATTTCTAAACACTATCAACGGCTATTTTATCACTTGGGCTCTATATATAAGTCATATTTGAAGCATTTACATCCTAAGAAACACAAGAACACTATACTTGATCCTTGAATCATTAAAATCATATTTTGAGCTTTAAAGTGTGAATCATTGATATTCATAGAGCTTCAAGTTGTATTATCCACTCTTAAAAGAGTTTCTTATCATTCATACTTTGTTCTTCAAGTTGTATATCTACTCTTATGAGAGTTTCTAATCTTTCTCTTCATCTTGAAATCATTGTAAGAGGGTGAGGTATGCCTTGTTTGCAAAGAGGGTGAGGTATCCCTCAAAGTTGTAAGGATGAGGTATCCCTTGTTAGTAAAGAGGATGAGATATCCCTCCAAATTGTAAAGGGTGAGGCATCCCTTTGTTTGAAAAGGCTCAAGCTTAAAGGTGAGGTATTCAAAGGAGTTGAGTGCTCAATTTTGTAAAAGTTGTCAAGCACCTGTTGAAGCTTGAAGATATAGTGAAAAATCTCGAGTGATTGCTTGAGGACTGGAATTAGGCCACAAGTGGATTGGTGACTGAACTAGGATAAATCTTACGTTTGATCTTCTCAACTCTATCTCTTTACATTTGTGTCTTAATTATATATGCTTGAGTTGAATTTGATATTTAGCTTATTTACTTGATTTATCCTATAGCTCAAGTAGTATTTGTGAAATCTCTAATAGTTGCACCTTTGTTAAACTTATTCTGCTGCATTTATTAATCAAGTTATTCAAAATGCTTAATTTGTCAAAGGTGTTTTAAAATTTGTAATCACCCAATTCGCCCCCCTCTTGGGTGATGGTTGTCATGGCTAACAACGTCTAGTCCGAGATGACGAGGAATGACCTTCAGGAGTTATTGCGCTAACAAACATTGTTGATTGATAATCAACAATATCAATTAGAAGAACAACTTCGTCCGTTGGAGGATCTCGAAAGATCCATGAGGGCAGAAAATGACAACGGAGAGCGGGACATGGTCCGTAACAAACAAGCAACCTAGTGTACCAGCGCCGAGGTCATTAGAAACAATAACCTGGCCCCTGGCCGCCAGCAACAATTCTCAGATGCTTTGATGGAATACAGGGTCCCGAGGAACTTCAAACCTTCGAGCAATTTGGAGCCTTATGATGGGACAACAGATCCTCAGGAGCACTTAGACGCCTATACTCAGTCCATGCAGCTCTACAGACATACCCCAAAATTGCTTTGCCAAGTCTTCCTTCTATTTTTGAAGAATAATTCTCTTCGTTGGTTCATTACTTTACGAACAAAAATTACAGGATGAGAAAACCTCACGCAACGTTTCCTGTTGCACTACACCACCTCCAAGGAACGACCAAAATCAATTGATTCTCTTTCTAAATTCACCAAAGGAGTAGTGAATCCCTACGCGAATACATTAAGAGGTTTAGCCACGCCTGTGTAGACATAGAAAACCTGGATGACTGGATTGCCCTCCATTATGCCAGGAATGGTCTCTGAATTGATTTAGGCTTCTTCCGATCATTAGCAAAAAAGAAGCCGACAAGTCTAGATGAATTTTACCTATGAGTGGACAAATACATCGAACTAGAGGAGATTACCAAGGCTAAAGAGAGTCTAGAGAAAGGTGAACCCATTCATCAGAAAAAGAACCAGAACTCCAACCAGCCCCGTGTTTCCTCTAAGAGCGAACGATATCGGCCCAAATATTCTGAGTACTCTTATTTGAACATCTCTTGAGAGACGATCTTGAAGGAGGTCTTTCAAACCGAGTTCTAGGATATCAGGAGGCCACCCCCTCTAAAGAAGCAAACCCAGAAAGACCATTTGAAATATTGCAAATGATATAAAAGCTATGGTCAAGAGACAGCCGACTGTTATCAACTCCGGGATGTTATCGAATCCTTGATCAAAGAGGGACGTTTACAAAAATACATTAGTGATGTCCGAAGCAACGAGGACAGCAGAAGACATAGGGATCGGAGACGAAGCTGCAACCCTAGGCAGAGTCCGAACCAACGTCAAAGAAGAAGAACCTGGAGCCCCACCAAAAGATCCCAAACATCGCCACGCTATGATACTGAAAACAAGCAAGATCAGAACCAAGATAACCAAGGTGAAGGTAACAAGAAGGACAGACTTGTCAGTACCATTTCTGAAAGGTTTGCATGTGGAGGTTTGTCTACTAATTCTCAAAAGAAAGCACTCTGGACAACGGTATTGAGCGTCTCCAGCTCTTCACGAAGACACCATGTCGATGACAAGGACGCACCACCCATTTCCTTCTCCGACAAAGACTGCGATGATATTATCTGAGATCATGACGACCTACTGATGATATCTGAAATAATATCTAATGTCGAAGTCCAATGTATTTTTGTGAACTAAGGAAGCTCGACGGATATTATATTCATGGACGTTTTGGAAAGGCTAGAGTTCCCTTTGTCCGCGTTAACAACATACGAAGGTGAACTAACTGGTTTCTCCACAGAAAAGGTTACCCAAGTAGGTTATTTCGAAATTTTCTTAACTCTGGGTGATGACAACATGTACAGAACTATCAAGGTAAAATTCTTGGTTGTGGATTGTCTTTTGGCTTACATCATTCTGGGTCGTCGTACATTGAATGACATTATCGCTATAGTGTCTACTACTAACTAAGCCATGAAATTTTTCAATAGGAATAATAAGGTAGTCACGATCAATGACGATCAGATTGTAACCCTGTTGATACCCAATTTTATCCATAAAATTTGTTGCTTAATCGAGGATTAATGATTTTGTTTGCTTCCATCTAATTTGGACTTTCTTATTATTTTGTGTAAAAAAAATATAATAATAATCCTTCGGCTTGCTATAACAGAACCAAGTTTCAATTATTAGTTGGAATTCAACTAAAACGCATCTGTTACCCATTACCAAAGTCTGTCAATTGTCACATTGCTGAAAGCCTGCGAATTCAAGGCTCAATGCAACACAAAAAAGGAAAATTTACAAAGATGTGAAAGTGGGAGAAAGTGATAAGTCAGGGAAGATTCGTGAAAATAGAAACTGAGCAAAAAATAAAACCTTCAGAGCTAATTTTTCTTTGGGGAAGGGGGTTGCAAATTTTTTTTTCTACTTACAATAAGGAAAAACTTGAACAGACAGAAAATGGGCATTTTTTCTCACACAAGGGGGTTTAACAACAGAGAGACTTCATCATCTTCAACCATCTCAACCCCTAATCACACTCTCCACTTTTAACCTTCATCTTCAACTCAATACCTGAACCCATTAACAACCCATAACCACTCATCTTCCACCATCAAGCTTCAGTATCTTCAACAACACAAACCAAACATCAAGCCTCCAACCTTCACTATCTTCACTTCATTTTTCCACCCATCTTCAAATTTTCCACCACCATCAACAACTCACCCACAACCACCATAAACCCCATCAACAAATAACCACCACCCTCCATCACCAACCTTCATTCTCAACCAAGCAAACCCATCACCCACAACCTAAGCCTCCACCCTCACTCATCTTTACCATCTTCCATAACAACCACCATTCATTACCTACCTTCAACCTTGTAACCCCATCACACAAACCAACCATTAAGCATCCACCCTCACTTATCTTCACCATCTTCCCAACCTTCACAACAACCCACCATTTTCTCCATCTCCACCAACCTTCATTTAACTCATCTTCCACCACCCACAACCTCCATAACCAACCAACCATCACCACCATTCAAACCACCACCACCACCTAACCACCGAAAACCGGATCCGAACCAGGAGCCACCACAAGCCATGCGACCTCCGCTAGCCGACTTCAACGCCACCGCCTAACGACGTCGGACTCCACTAGATCCAGCACTTGTGACCCCACACCACATCCCACTGCCATTGTCGTCGACACCGCCAGATCCAGAGCTCCCTCCGAGCTCACCGTTGAGCTCGACGTCACTGCCTCGTGCTGCTCTAGCCGACCGAACCTGCACCAGCACCTGAACCAGCGACCCGTAACCCTCCAGATCTGAACCTACACCTGTTCGAACTCTTCTACCAGTGCCGTCGAGATCGGAAAACCCAGATCGAGCTCCACTGCGAGCCCGACGCCCAGCCTCACCACCATCAAGCTCGAATCGCACCTGACCAATGTAACACCCCAAATTTTATTTATTTCATGATAAATGTTAATTTTCTAATATTTGTGATTTTCTGAAATTTTTCTAGATTTTTCTAAGAGCGCAGAATATTTTAATATTATTTTTCCTTTTGCGTACAAACTGAGCGGAGCTGAGAAAATAAGATATTTTTCCCAGAGAACCTTGATCTGTGAAAATATCAACGGGAGATCTTACTAAACCTGAGGCTGGATATGGTTTACGAGGTTTCACGTTTCTCAAAAAATCTTAACAGATAAAATAATAAAACGCTGTGTAAATTTCATCTGTCAGGTTAATTAATACAGACTTTTGTCAACTATAACTATTTTCCATTAGATAATAGCATGTAATAAAAATCTTATCACATTATCCAAAATTTACCTTGTGTCAAACCCATTAGCCTTATTTGCAAAATAAAGATAAAGTTAATTCAAAAACCAATATAGGAAGCTTCCAAGAAGTTTCCTTATTAACACATTTTCTCTCTCTTCCCTCCTCACTCTTCTCCATGGCAGAACACTCCTTGGGGAGTCAAAGGTGGTCTTCTCACTTCTATTACATCACTCCCTCATTTCAAAACACAAAACATTTTTCACTATTTTTCTCCCTTCTCATTTTTCTCCTCTTCTTCTTCCTCCTCCACCGCACACCCACTTCCTGGAGGCAATCTCCATAGTTTGCTTCACCATCACACTTCTAGCTTTCTTATACCATTTCAAGACTATCCACTTTGGTGGTAATCCTTTGGTTTTCTTCTTCTTCTTCCATTTTCCACCATTGAAGCTAAAGCTTGGGGCTTTAAGGTAAAGTCTCCAACTTTCTTCTAGTTTCTTGTCATTTTCATTTTTCTTAGTCACCTAGGTGACCAAGAACCCATTTTTTTATGGTTTGAGTGGACATTGTGGAAGTCACTCATATTAGGGTTTTCTTGAAGGTGAAAACGAAAATCAAGGACAAAAAGGAGTTAGCATCCTTGTGATTGTCTTCATTTAGGTCTGAGGGAGATGATCCTCTTCAACCAATCTTGGTAGTAAGGAAATGTCTTGTGTGTGGTTGTTGATGAGGGAATCTATGTTGGATTACTCTCTTTGTTATATTGTGTCATTTCTATGATTTTATAGTTGTTTGATCTGTATGAGTATATGGATTTGCATTGTGTGCTTTGGTGGTTATGAACCTATATATTGTTATTTTGTATTGAGATGACATGAATCATATTTTGGATTGTTGGAAAATGACTGAAAAACTTGATAATGGATGGACCAAGGTTCTGCAGAATTCGTATTCTACAGAACCCTTGCTAATGCACTAGTGCCCAGGCGCTGTTCATAGAGCGCCTAGGCGCTCTATGCCCAGACAATTTTCCCTATAACGCGGCCTGGTGAGCGCTCAGGTGCTTCGTGTTCAGTGCCCAGGCGCTCAACCAGCGCTCAGGCACTTCAAATATGGCGCCTAGGCGCCCAGAGCAGAACTAGCTAGGTGACTGTGAGATGAGGCTAAGACTTCAATGTGAAGACATTACAATCAAAATAAAGTAAAGGACTTGATTTATTAAGAGAATTCCTCTAGAGAGGGGGGGATTTTATAAGAATGAATAATCTAAAGTGAAATTCCATAATGAACCTTAAGAAGTGCTTTACCACTTGAGAACTAAATGCTAGATTATTTTGAGTCCATAAATGGGACTAGGGAGTTATGGATGTCTAAGTTATATGAATAGGGAAATATTACGAATGAGTAAATTATTGATAAATACACATGAATATTGTTGGTGTTTCTTATGGACACAATGTGCTATGTTATGGATAAGTACATTATTGATGAATGCATATGATATGCAATGTTTGTGAGAAACATATCTTTGATAAACATACATGATTGGACATTGCATCGTCATGCATATGTGTTGTCTGTTGGACATTGTTGTAAAGGCTATGTGTGCCTAGGAGATTGAATAACACCTTTGTGCGGGTGCAAATAGACTAAGCGTAGGTGTCATATGTTGGTGACCCTGAGGGCGTCGGGGCATGGGTGTCCCACAATAGACAGTGGTAGCTCCACTGGGGCGGTGGGATAGACTAATGCGACACACCGACGATCCTGACTGGGACACTGTCCTATATCGCGATCAACTGTTGAGGTGTCATGTATAAGCCATATGCGCAACTATTTTATAAGATGAAGCACACTATTTTTAAGGCTAATGAGATACTGGCATAACTCCTTGATCATTCACTCCGAAATGTTGATATCTAGCTCCGTGGAGTAGGATTTTTGGTACCTTGTGCATTACGCATTATGAGTCACATAATTCATCGAGTATGAACATTTATAACTGCAAATACAATTATTTCTATCATTGTAACAACCGTAAGAAACTATGTCCTAATTATTACCGTTGTTTGCTCGAACTATTGTAATTATTATTGGAATTATTAATTTTATTATTGTTGTTTAAATTTATGAACTTGTTATATATATAGGTGTCCGACGAGGTCGTTATTGCAATTACTACAATTAATTATTATTGTCCTACCCCTTATTGTTAATTTTATTATTGTTGTGATTAAATTTATGAAACCGAGATCTCTCGTGTTATATATGGGTGTCCAAAATCCGTTCATTCTATGTTAATTTTAATTTTTAACTTATCGCCAGTTCTTTTTATTACAAATCTTAATCTTCAAAGTGATTAGATGTCTCACACTCTTTCTATGTTTTCTTTATTTCTATATTTCAAATTGCATTGTGTACTTCTTCAGAGTTCTAAATTGACCCAAAGAGCATTCGTGAGGAAGATAAGGAAGCTCTTAAGTTTCCGGAGAATACATATTATTCATGATAACCAATGGTGCCTTTTATAGAAGTCTAGGACTACGATTGAAGTTGTTCGAGGATGTCGTCGCGTCCTCGTGGTTTCTTTGGCTATGTGCGGATCAACTTTCACGGAGGTCCTGATTATTGGTTGGTTTAGTTGAGATGGGTCAATGTTGGTTGAGTGGAAAATGCCAAAAGACTTTTGGTGAGTGGGACATCAACGTGGATGAGTGGGTGGATCGTGGATAAGTATATATCATGGGGAGTTGACGGTGTCCCTGAGCATGGGGTCGTTACGACGCCTCTTCATTTTTATTTTCATGCTTTTGTTTGGTTCGAGTTTTACATGCCCAAATACGTTAGGTTGCTCAAACATACTTCAGGTTCCGACATGTACTATACCCCACGTGATGACTCCTTTTTCAGTCTCCATTATTACATCTTGCTCGAGCTCCTAGTGACAGAACCCGTATTCTGACTTCCATGTAAACTTAGGTCCTTCAGACATCTGTTTGGGACTTTGTCGTTCATCAATGGAGGTCTCCTACAAGGTACGAAGAGTTATGGCCATCCAATGAGGAGGACCCGACCACGGTCCCTTCTCGTCAAACTCAATCAATAGGGACTAAGTTTATTGGTAGCTACTAATGGCTAACAGTTATATTTTTTTTAGGAAGCCTGATGTCTGTACATGTTTGGGTATTTGTATCTCTTTGGGTGGTACATATTTTACTTTTTTAAAAGTATATTTTAGAATGTAATTAAACATAAGCTTGCTCTTCTATAAATATATATATATATATATATATATATATATATATATATATATATATATATAATGTGTATGGTTTATTTTACGTTGTTGAATTTTATTTATATTCATTTCCCAATCTTTTTTTTTTCTTTTTTTTTTTTTTATATATATGATTCTACACCTGGTGGATTTTAACTTTTTGTAACTCTCTTGTTCAACGCCACTTAGTAACGATTTATAATCTTAGAAACAAAATGGTGACAATTGTAAAGGAATTTAAATAACCATAGAATGAATCTAGAATTTTCACGAGTTTTGAAAACAATTACTATTTTTAAACTAGCAATTTAATATATTCCATTTTATGTTTCATAGTTATAATAGAATCAAAGTGACATTCCTTCTTCACGAAAGAAGAGAATACTTATAGGCTCAAAAAGGGGCATTATCAAACTCAATTCATTAGTTCTCATCCATCACCAATCGAGCTTATTCAATCATGCAATGAACCTTTTTTTAGTTTTTTATTTTATTTTTTATTTTTTTGATTGTCTTTTTTTTTAACAAACCAAAAGAAACAGTTGCTAAAATCTGCCCCATTTAATATAACATTGCCCTCATGTTATGATATAGAACCTTGTTTAGTCATTCCAAGCGTAAAAGAAACACACAAATGCCACATCGACCTTGAAAAATCCCACATCTAAATTTTAAAACAAAAATAACAAAAACAACTAAAAGATGAAAAATGAGGGTCTTTTAGAGTCGATTCCCAAGTTTACTTCGTTCATCTCTCGAAGAGATTCCATAATTAAGAAGTTCATGATGTACCAGATCACAAGAATGCTAGTCGAGGAATGGTGAGAGTATGTTTTTATCTTCTCGGTCCATCCCCAAAGATCTTGAAAACAAATCTAGTTGGGTTGCCTCCCAATAAGTGATTGTTTAACGTCATTAGCTCGACATTGGGACACTTCTTAGTGATCTTTATAATGTGGATGGTAAAAGCCCATCACTTTCACTTCCACATTTTTCTAGCTTGAGATGGTGTCCATTGGTCTTATTAAGTGAGGTTGATGAAAAGACTCCACCAGATCCCATTGAAACGTGATGACCAAGTTATGGTTGACACAACATGATAGCTTTCACTAGGGTCCCATTGGTTGAAGTGTAATGACCAAGTTAAGCTTGAAGCATGAGGGCTCCCATTAGGCTCCCATTGGTCTTTCTTAATTTCCTTGACTTCACCAATGGCATGCAACACGTGTAATTTTGCAATCCTGCTTTCATTGATAATGCTGGACCATGGCCTAAAAACAAAATCCACTTCAGTAGTTTCTAGCATCTGTTGACTTTCCTCTTTCTTTGAAAATTCCTCAATGGCCTTCAACTCCACCTCCCTATATGTTTCAGATTCTGCAACTACATTATTGATAGACCCTTTTATATCATTAGATCCTGCGTAAATGCACAAATTTCAAGCACACACAACACATTTTATATCACCATCATGATCAAGACATGAGTTGCGCAATTGATAGAATCATCAAAACCAATTAAATCATGAAATTCAAAGACACAACTCATCATGAGTTTCCTCAACTAAGTCTCGTATGTAAATCAATATGACAATTAGAATGCAGGGAGTTAGGAATTGCAACCCTTCTCTGTTATTATGAATGGCGAGGAGTTACCGTATGAATTGTTTGGGCTGCCCACTCTTGACATCTCTGTTCATTAACAAGGAGTGGGAAAGATCAAGCCGACTCAATCTTTGGTAAATCCTTGGGTTGTTAAATCCCGAATAGTAGCAAAATTCTCACCGGAACTCAATTTGGGTTTTCATCAAGTCCTCCCATGAAGGCTCAAGTTTTGTGGTTGATGGACTTGTTATCTCTGCCGGAATCCTTATTGAAATGATTTTGCTTCAGTAGGATGCCGTAGAATTTGATCTTGAAAATTCCCAAAGAGGCAACATTGTGGACCAAAAAATAACCAAATTCTTTGCAACTAGATCCGAAAAAGATATTCGATGGGATGAATTGTGAGATAATAAAAACAAATGAAAGTGACCTATGTTGTATTCATGATGGTAGGTGATGTCTTACCAAAGAGAACTCCTCAAGTTTTGACTCCATTATGCATGGTGGTTGTATCCTTAAAATGAAGAACGGAGATAATGAAAGAAAAAGAAAAAATTAAAAAGGAGTTAGTATGGGATCAACAAAAACATCAAAAATAAATCTAGGAGATCAATTTTTAAAATTTATGGGGCAGTATTCAAGGAGAGATTTTTAAAAAAATGAATAAATATTTTCCACGAAAGTGCAAGACATGCGAAGGAGATGGAATTTCACCGGTCTTCCTTCACTAGTCAGAAATCTAAGAAAAAAAATTGTTAGTGTAGTATGAAGAAGTAATGGATAAAAATGTTAGAAAAGTTAATAAAAAGCAAAAGAATATGAAAAGATTACACTTACTAATCCCCAAGATTGAGGTTCGAAAGCTTATTGAAGTTCTCATCCTATGTGCAAGGTCAAACAAACGATACGTGGAAGTTTGTTTAAATTTAAGGAAGGCAATTAAAGAGGCTTGACATGAAGATAGACCTCTTCATAGGGCCATTGTCACTCTAAGATTACTTAATTTTCTAGACGAGCCTAGAATTCAATTAACAAGTGACACAAATCCGCCGTAAATGAAGATCTATGTGGAAGAGATAGACCAAGCACGAGATGCAATCAGAAATCACAAATCTTAATCTTCATTTATGTGATTAAGATTTTTCTAAGGGCCAAATCTCAATCTTAAACTAAGGATCCCAAAGAGATCAAAAAGAAGAAGAAAGTGATAACGCGAATCGTTAATCATAAAAGGTCTCAAGCCAAACCACAATCTCTTCATTCTAGACCATCTTAGCGAAGCCAACAAGAACAAAGAATACCTTATTCAAGGAGGAAGTCCAAAATGACAAAGGGAAGTTTGGAGAAGGACGGTTGAGTCGGTTGGTTTAGTGGATGCAATGGAATGGTTGAGTGGGTATAAAATGCCAAGGTGTAAATTATGGAGATGAATGGGTGTGGAAAGTGAGCACTTTATAAGAGAGTTGCACAATCAAAGGAATTATTTGCTTTCGTGTCTGCTTGGAAGCCAAAAATGACCCACTATACTTCAGATCCATGAATGTTTCTTTGTCTTGAGCATATCTGGTTCGTCCAATTTGGCTTCTAGACCAAATACCGCGCAACCATCACCGTCAATGCGTGCTAGAACCTTTACTAAACTATCCAAATTTCAGCCCATCTCCATTATTACATCTTGAGAGGTAGAGTCTCGTACACTTCCATGTAAACTTAGAGACATCTGGTGCTAAAAGCCTCTCAATCCGAGGATCATGTTTATCGATACAAGGAGAAGGAATCATTGAAGGTAATCTTTTAATTGGGTTTCTTAATGAGTAAAATAAGATATTATCGTGTCATGATTCGGGTGTAACTTATTCTTTTATCTTATATGACAAGACATTCGTGTAAGAAAAAGACTTGGTTTGCCGCGTATGTGTTTCTTCTTTACCTTTTGATTTAACTATTTCATAGACTCCTCTAGCACGTTACGTAAATTTTCATGCTTTTGTTTGGTGTTGTCACTACCAAAGTCTCGTTTTGTTTAAGTTGCCCATTGATTGTTGATGGAGGTCGAATCTTTTCCTTCTCGTCGATTTGATCTGTTTGCCCTTATCTCGCATTAGATGTGATCTTAGGAATGGATTAGTTATCTTGCTAACCATGTCCTATTAGATTGCTCTAGAAAAACAATAGTTTTCCCTTTGATGAGATTTTATTTATCAATTTGCTTTATTTACGATCTCTACACGTGAATTCTAGATTTGTGACTTTTGAAAACAATTACTATTTTCTCGCCAACCAAGCAAAAGCTTTCTTGAAAGAATTGCTTGTGTATGTTATGTGAACACGAGGATATATTTTCTCTGTTTCTCGTTAACTTCTTTGAAGGTCGAGAATGAAGTTGATGTGGACGCGATCTCTGTAGTTCGAGAGTTCCCTGAAGTTTTCCCTGAAGATATACCTGGTTTGCCACTGGAAAGGGAGATCGAATTTACTATTGACTTAGTACTTATATGACAAAGAGTGTGAAAAGATTTGGTTTGCTGATCCTATCTCCATAGCACCTTATCGTATGTCACCAGCGGAGCTTGTAGAACTCAAGAAGCAACTGGAAGAGCTTTTGGAGAAGCAATTTGTGAGACCCAGTGTATCACCCTGGGGAGCACCTGTATTGCTAGTTAAGAAAAAGGACGGTGCTTCAAGATTGTGCGTGGATTATCGTCAGTTAAATAAAATCACGATCAAGAACAAATATCCATTGCCAATGATAGATGACCTGATGGATCAGCTAAAAGGAGCAGCTGTGTTTTCAAAGATCGATCTGTGATCGGGTTACCACCATATTAGAGTGAAAGTAGAAGACATTCCCAAGATAACTTTTCGTACACTACGAGTATTTGGTAATGCCTTTCAGTGTGACTAATGTACCTGCTGTCTTTATGGACTATATGAATAGGATCTTTCATCCTTATCTGGATAGATTTGTCATTGTTTTCATTGATGACATCTTGATCTATTCACAAAATCAGGAAGATCATATTGAACATCTCAGTGTTGTTCTTTAGATCTTGAAGGAGAAAAAGTTATATGTTAAATTGTCCAAGTGTGTGTTTTGGCTGAATGAAATGAAATTCTTAGGTCATGTGATCTCAAAAGAAGGAATTGTTGTAGATCCATCGAAGGTAGAGGTTGTTCTACAATGGGAATGACCGACAACGGTGACAGAAATCTGAAGTTTTGTTAGATTAGCTAGATACTACCGAAGGTTTATTGAAGGATTTTCTAAGATCGCCGGACCACTCACTCAACTCACCAGAAAGAATCAAGTGTTTGAATGGACAGATGCTTGTGAAGGAAGTTTCCAAGAGCTAAAGAGGAGACTAACTACATCACCTGTGTTAGTTCTGCCTAATCCAAACGAACCATTTGAAGTGTACTGTGATGCTTCATATCAAGGATTGGGATGCGTTCTTATGCAAAATAAAAAAGTGGTGGCTTATGCCTCAAGACAATTACGAGTGCATGAGAAGAACTACCCTACGCATGATTTGGAGTTAGCTACCGTGGTGTTTGCCTTGAAGATATAGAGACATTACCTGTATGGAGCAACATTCAACGTCTTCAGTGACTATAAGAGCTTGAAGTACCTATATGATCAGAAGGAGTTGAATATGAGATAACGAAGATGGCTGGAGTTCTTAAAAGACTATGATTTTCAACTTAAGTATCATCTGGGAAAGGCGAATGTAGTCGCCGATGCTTTGAGTAGGAAGATGGTCAATGTTTCTGCCATGATGATCAGAGAGCAAGATTTGATAGAACAGTTCAGAGACATATGGTCATTTGTAGAGTTAACACCGGGTAAAATCTGCATGAATATGGTCACTATCTCGAATGACTTAATGGATGATATTCGAGAAAAACAGAAGGTCGGTAAATTCCTGCAGGAGGAAAGAGAATTGACAAGGCAGGGTGGTGTATCAATATTGAAGGAAGGAAATGACGGAATTTTAAGATTCCAAGGTCGAGTGTGTGTATCGAAAGATCAAGAGTTGAGAAAGTACATTCTTGAACATGCTCATACAACTCAGTTGAGTATGTATCCTGGTATTACCAAAATGTCTCAAGACTTGAGGAAATTATTTTGGTGCCATAGGATGAAAAGAGATATTGATAGATGTGTATCATCTTGTTTAGTTTACCAGAAAACAAAGATTGAACACCAACGACCAGCTGGAATGCTACAGCTATTGGCTATTCCTAAGTGGAAATGGGATAGTATTGCCATGGATTTTGTTGTCGGATTACCAATGACAAGAAGAGGATATGACTCAATATGGGTAGTTGTGAATCGACTTACGAAGTCGGCACATTTCTTACCGATCACATTGAAATATCCATTGGAGGAGTTAACTCCGATATACATTGGTGAGTTTAT
Organism: Ormosia emarginata; assembly: GCA_029884605.1. NCBI lineage: Eukaryota > Viridiplantae > Streptophyta > Magnoliopsida > Fabales > Fabaceae > Ormosia > Ormosia emarginata. The sequence continues at coordinate 22,396,621 of JAQQTP010000059.1, read as the reverse complement.
CAGACTTCATAGTGTACCGACAAGCATCATTTCTGACCGAGAATCGAGGTTTACATCGAAATTTTGGTAGAGTCTTCAAGAAGCGATAAGAACAAAGTTACGGTTGAGTTCTGCATACCATTCGCAGACTGATGGTCAATCAGAAAGAACAATCCAGTCATTAGAGGATCTGCTGAGAGCTTGCGCTATAGAGCAAATTGTTAAAAATAAAAATAAAAGTTATTTTAAGTGGTTTTGTGATGCTTGTATTTAATCTTGTTTGTCCTTATTTATTTGGCTCATGAAAAATTATGTTTATTTATTTGTCCTTTTGCACTCATTCTAAAACGGAAAAAAAAAGAAATGAATAATATAAAAAAAATAAAAAACTTAAATCTTTTAATCAATGTAATGACCAATGATGATGATTGAATAGCAGATATTATCTTTAATATCATTTGGATCATAAAGTTTGATTGAGTAGCCTAATACTACCTTAAATCCTATGCAAGAATAAATTTGTTTTCAAACAAAGCTCCTTTTCAAAAATCTTTTCTTTAATTAAAATAAAAAACCTATTCTAAAGAATTACGTGACTTTGAGTTTCTCATTGCACTCGAGGATACGTAGGAGTAGAATCCCTATTCTGTTAAGTCAAAATTAAATTTTCATAATTTGGTTCTTTTTTTTCTTAAAATAAAAAATAAAAATATAGTTACAAAGTCTTATCAAAAAGCGTAAAAATAAAAAAAATTGAGATTATTAAAACTTGCACAACTAACTTAAGGTACCGTTCCTGGAACGGGCAGTGTAAAGTGCTAACACATTCTTTAAGACTTTTCTATTTTAAGACTTTTCTAATGTTTTCCCAATTTAAATAAACAATGGTGGCGACTCCATTGATTTTCAAAATCTTATATTTTTTCGGTCGTCCCGTCGCAATCCTGATTGTGACAAGCCTGCAAGTGTTATAATGAAAGTTTGAAAATCAATATGGCTTCCAGGAAAACGAAAACACGCACATTCAGCCCGACCTATGATCAAGTCAACGTCCTTATGATCGATTTAGATGTACATGAGGAAATATGAGGTACCAGACCCCAGTCAGAGGGGTAATTGGTCCCATTTTAGCTCAGTGACAAGCCTGACCAAGTCACCAAAATAGGTGCAAATCTTGAAGAGCACGAGAGGATCCAACTTGTAGAACTCTTGCAGAAAAATAAGGACTTATTCGCCTGGACGTCCTCCGATATGCCTGGGTCTGATCCCGCTTTCATCTACCATCATTCTTTTATTAAACGGGATACGAATCCGGTCTCCTAGAAGAAAAGAAAAGTTGGCCCTGATAGGCAACAAATTATTGAGAAACCAGTCAAAGAATTACTGAGTGTCAGCTTCATCAGGGAGATTTTGTACGCCACATGACTCTCAAATGTGGTCATCGTAAAAAAGTCAAACAGAAAGTGGAGGATGTGTGTGGACTACACTAACCTTAATAAGACATATTCTAAAGATCCATACCCCTTCCCAAATGTTCACAAACTGGTTGATAACTTCTCTGGCTTTCGTCTATTGTCTTTTATGGACGCTTACTCCGGGTACAATCAGATCCCAATATACCCTAAAGATGAGGATAAAACCGCATTTATCACTAAAAGGACGAGCTACAGGGTAATGTCATTTGGCTTAAAGAATGCATGAGCTACTTATCAGAGAATGATGAATATGATCTTTGAAAAACATATGGGAAGAATACTAGAGGTCTACATCGACAATATGATAGTCAAAATTCTATCGTTAGGATCGCACACCTCAGACCTCGAGGAAGTGTTTGCGTAGCTAAAAAAGCACGACATGAGGCTTAATCTAGAAAAAAGTGCATTTGGGGTCCAGGCTGGCAAGTTCTTATGTTTCATGCTGACTCGTCGCGAAATCGAGACAAACCCCAATAAATGTAAGGCAGTGCTTGACATGCGTAGTCCCTAAAGTGTGAAAGAAGTACAACAACTAACTGGACATATCGCGGCTTTCACACGATTCCTTGCTAAAACGGCTCACAAATCCCTCCATTTCTTCAAGTTATTGAAAAATGGGATAGGATTCAAGTGGACTCAGGAATGTGAGGACTCTTTCACATCTTAAAATAATATCCTGTCATCTCCTCCCATTCTAACAAGGCTAGAGCCAAATGAAACTTTTTACGTGTACCTCTCTGTCCACGAGGATGCTGTAAGTTCAGTACTTGCCAGGGAAAAAGTCAAAGGTTTAAAGCTGATTTATTTTGTGAGCAAGGTATTACAAGGCCCTGAGTTCTGATATCAAAAGATAGATAAAGTTACAGTTGCACTCATCATCACGGCCAGAAGACTAAGATTGTACTTCCAGTGTCATCCGGTGGTGGTAAGGACGGATCAACCTATTCAATAGATATTGCACAAACTAGACTTAGCAAGGAGGATGATTGCCTGGCTCATTGAGCTTTCCGAGTTTGGGAATGCCTATGAACCCAGAGTAGCCATCAAGGCACAGACACTCTCGGATTTCCTCACCAAACTCATCTCAAACCCTAGTGATACCGAGGAAATATCCTGGACCGTGTTCGTAGATAGGTCCTCAAATCCTAAAGGAAGTGGTGCCAGAGTAATCCTCGAGAATTCTGAAGGGGTAACTGTTGAGAACTCCTTGAGGTTCGAATTCTTTACTTCAAACAACTAGGAAGAATGCGAAGCATGCATCACCAGACTTGTAATGGCCAGAGATTTGGGGGCAACAAAGATCAGACTTTACAGTGACTCCTAACTCGTGACCTCTCACATCTTATGTGATTATCAGACCAAAGAGCCTATCTTTCAAAAATACATGGAAAGGGTACAAGAACTTCTCATAAGCTTTAAAATGGTAAAGGTGGAACATATACCTCGAAAATGGAATTCGAGGGCCGACCTCTTATCCAAATTGGCCAGCACCAAGAGCCCGAGTAACAACCGTTCAGTGATCCAGGAGACCCTCTCACAACCTTCCATCACTGATATCTCTATTTTCCAGGTTGAAGGGTAGGAACGTACTTGGATAACACCTTTGATGGATTACTTACAGTTCGGTAGCTTCCCCGATGACCCAAAGGAAACCTCCAAGTTAAAGAAAGTCGTGGTTAGGTACACCATCTACGTTGGACGGTTATACTGACGTGGGTTTTCTTTACTCCTCTTTAAGTGTCTTATGCCAAAAGAAGTCGAGTATGTACTGGTCGAAGTCCATGAAGGGAGTTGTGGACACCACATGGGAAGCAAAGCTTAAGCCTTAAAGGTACTCAGGGCGGGGTACTATTAGCTGACAATGGAAGCAGACTCTCTCGCACATGTCCAAGTATGCGACAAATGTCAACGACACTTCGACCATTATCATGCTTCACTAGAGGAACTATCTACGACATCCATACCCTAGCCATTCTATCAATGAGGTATGGATATCCTAGGTCAATTCCCTCAAGCACCAAGATAACAGAACTTTTTGGTAGTGGTCGTGGATTACTTTACTAAGTGGATTGATCCCCTAGTCACCATCACTTCAGCCCAAATTCAAAAATTCACTTGGTGCCATATCATTACCAGATTCGGAGTCCCAGACCATTATTATGAATAACAGGGCGCAGTTCAAAGATAAAGGGTTCTAAGAACTTATTGCAGGATTGAAAATAAAACATCATTGCAGTACCATGGAAAACCCCCGAACAAACGGACAAGCTGAAGCAGCAAATCGTATCATCGTCAAGGGATTAAAGAGAAGGCTGGATGAAGCTAAAGAAAATTAGGCCGAACAGTTAGACCATGTCCTATGGGCCTACCGGACTACGCCCCACTCCACGACAAGCGAAACTCCTTTTAAGATGGATGCGAGGCTATAATCTCGGTGGAGATAAGAGAAGCAAGCTAGCGTCTTCAAAACTTTTCATCTGACAATAACCCCGGGTTAATCAGGGAAAACTTAGATCTTCTGTAAGAAAGAAGACGTGTTGCTCACATACGCGATGTTGTAATCAAGCAGAGAACGATAGCCGGGTTTAACCTGAAGGTTATTCTTAGAAGATTCTAGCTAGGCGACCTAATACTCCGCAAGGCTGACATCGGCAAAAGGAATGCCTCCCACGGGAAATTAGCCTGTAATTGGGAAAGCCCCTACCATATCGTGATCAGCACTGGTAAATGAGCTTACACTCTGGAGACATTGACAGGCAAGCCAGTGAAGAACTTCTAGAACGCAGACAAACTTAGAAAGTACTACAACTAAGTGCCTTCTAAGGCCTAGTCTCCTAGTTTACTTCATGTTTGATCTGTCCCAATTGTTATAGTAGCACATTGTATGGACCTTAGTCCTTTATCTATTCAAAAAAACAAGTATTTTGATTTTGATGCATTGTCTTATATCGAAAGTTTTCAAAGGCCCTCAAGGTTGTTATGACATCCTAAGTCATTATGGTACTCGCCGCAAGTTGTGTCAAACAGGTTGTGCAATAGAAAAATCCCACCTTGGAAAAATTTTAGCACTAAACCATAAACGTTAAAAGACCCCAGCCAAGGACCGCTGGAAATAGAACTAAAATCATGAACGAATCTTATATACCAATATGATTGGTCATAGACCCCGGATAAGGTTTTATTATGTCGAAATCGGAGGATCCTAAATGCTAAACAATTAATAGTGGACCACATATAAGGTTTTATACCTTAGGCACGATTCTCAAATGCCAAAAACATTTTGGACATCAGTTCCTAAGCCAAGGTTCTAACTTTTAAAACATGCCCGAGTCCTAAAGGGAATCTTAAGCGTTCAATGGTAATTGGCGTTAGACCTGAACCACGACATTCTTTTTTCAATCAAATTCCTAAGTCTATAGCAGTTGTTTTAAACAACACAATGGGCGTTGGACCCCAAAATAGACAATGGAAGACAAGTAAACAAAGCATTTTTTATCAAAAACCATAGAACCCTGGGTAATACTACAATTCATACAAAAATAGAACCTCGCGCAGGGGGCAAGAGAAAAAATCAAAAGAATTCAACTACTCTATGGTGGGATCTGGACCATAGACTGCGGCAGAAGAACCTTCAGTACTTGAACTCTCTGGAGCAACGCTAGGATGCACGAGATGCCCATGTTGGACCACCTTCCCGGAATCTATGACATCCAAAGCCAGAGCAACCCTGGGATAAAGAGCTGAACTTGGTTGATGACATTTTAGAACTGCTCCTCTTTGATGTCGGTGTAAACAGTAAGAAGCTGGCTGACATCACCTTGCAGGGAAGTAGCCTTGCCTTCGAGCTATTGGTTCTTGGCACAAAGGCCTTCGTTCTCAACTTGAAGTGTGACTACATACCTCTTAACCTCTGTTAAGCTAGCCTCCTTTTGTTTCCTGACATCCTTTAGGGCAGCTACCTCACTCTCAACCTCTTGGGCCCGAGTTTCAACATTATTTTTGGCATTTATGGCCTCCTCCATGGCCCTAAGAGCTTGGTTTTCGCCCAGCAACCCTTTCTGCCATCTCCTGCTCATGCTCTTCACAGATTTACTCCAAATACCTAGTCTCAACAGCAAGACGAAGTCTAAAAGTTTTAAACCTCGAGAAGGTATCCCTTTTGCTACGTTGGGCCAGATGAGTGGCAACTTCACTATCCAAGAGGTTAAAGTCAATGAACTCATGAGGATCTGACTCCTCATGATACAGATTGATCGGCTCGGTGATATCTGCAACTGCTGCTCTCTTACCCGGTCATCCGATTGACCTTCATCCACCGCTTTTCTCTAGCATCTTTCAAGTGAAGGAGGGGAGTCCTCCACTTGGATAGGTTCACTCACCATCATCTGAACCTCGGCTGGCCGAGGTGAGGGTGCCGGAATTACATCAGTGGGGACATTTGATGGACCAGGTGCATTCCTAGCCCTTAGAGCTTCGAGGACTGCCAGAGCGTTATCGTTCGCCATCTCTACTAAACTTGCTACAAAGTCAACAGAGATAATTAGAAATACTGTCATAAAGCGACATAAAGAAAGCATGTAAATAAACAAGGACAACAACCTATACTACCTAACACGACCCAAAGGGTCTCATCATCCGGGGTGTCCAGTATGTCTTTAGGATGGATCTTACCGACCTCCCCAACCCATATTTCAAAGAAATCAACATATTCAATTTCTTTATCGTTCAACTGATTTACTTCCCTCTCAAATGATTGAGTGGGAATGCTTCATGCCGTCGGATTCCAGTATAGACTAAATACGGCTCCCCATCGCTTTCCAACTAAAAAGGATGAGTACCGCTAGCTGTCATCAGCTTGAAAAACTTCTTCTTAAAATCCTTGTAACTTTCCAAATACGGAAGAAAGAACATCCTTCCTTACCGTGATCAAACTGAAAGTCAAGATTGTTGAGGAATGCGTGCACTATGAACAGAATATCGAGTATGGAAGTAGAAAAATGTCCCATCCGAACATTGCAACCCCACCAGCCGGTATATTCTTTTGAAAGCCATGATATTTGCCCAACCATTGGGGTGAATCTAAGTAGGGGCAACATGAAGAGTCTAGAGGAAATGTCGAAGTCGTTTTAGGGAACCGAAGTCCAAATCTTGTAAAGAAGTCATTGTATATATACATGAAGTGTTCCCCTACCTACCGGGTCGAACACACCCTTTCGTTCTCCGGGGACAAGATTCAGAATTCGCGATCTCTCTCACGCTTCTCGTTTAGCTCCAAATAATCCCTAAGTTTGTCTAGATCTTCCTCGGGTTGGAAATGGGATATCCGTTCAAAAGTGTCATTTGCAACCTATGGATATACTAACCCTAGACCTCGGTGAATACGAATCACCTCCTTCATGGCCTCTTGATTCTTCGGTTCCCGAGCTTCTGGAACTGGAGCAGGAACTTCAACTCTTACCACTCTCCTTCTGGCCATTCGAAACACACAAAGGTCGGGGTCAGAACTAGTTAAGTTCGAAGATTCAAACATAGCAGTGGGCAACAGAGAAGAATAATCGCACACACGCACTAGCATCTGCACCCACCAAGGCTAAAGCCTTAGAAGGACACCTCTGCCATAAGCAGTGCGATGGAATAGGTGCTCTGTAGGGCAACGCCATCAAAGGAAGGAAAACAATATTCCCTCCTTGTTCGCAGAGAGAAAAGGGAAATGCACTCTATCAAAGGAGTACACAACCACTCACGAAGCAAAAATAAACATGAATATGTCGAAGGGAAGGGAATACCTTGAGAAAAGTAGAAGAAAATGGAAGAAATCAAGCTACTGAGACTCCAAAGTGTTAAAAATGTACTAGAACCACTCTCTGCCGTCGTAAAACTCGTCAGAAATCTCTTTAGGCCACCAATTTCAAGAGAAAAATAGCGAAATAAAATAAAGAAATGTTAAACCCCTATTTGTAAAGGCTACAGTTAAAGGGTAATTCTGATCAAGTAAGTCCAGATTTGAAAAGGTACTCATTATGGCGCATAAAGTACTATGCACATCCGCTCAACTAGAACACGCCGCGTAGCCCTTATAGCTGTCATGACAGTTGAGATGATGGTTACCTAGCGAATCAATAAGGGTAGAAATAGGCCAAACTGCCCGTCAGGGGCCTATGGCCTGACCTGTTTACTAAACAAGCTAAATTAAGGCTTTTTTAAAAGTCTGTTTAACTAAAAAGGATAAGCCTTAGGTCATCTAATAGACATTTAGTTAAGCTCGACATTGTGACGGCTTGACTGTTAACTATATATAATATAATGTATATTATTATAATAATTATAAATTATAATTATAATTATAAATTTATTATAATATATTAATATATTTTTTAATTAGATTTTAATAAAAATTAGAAACTAAAACCTGAATTTGTAAGTTAGAATATAAATAACATATTTATTAATATATTTAATGTAATATATTTATTAGAATGAAAATAATAAATTAACATTCACCTCCTACTTTTATAGATGCTCACTACTTTCTTACTCTGGTCTTTGGTCGATGTGGGACTTGGAGATATACCAAGTTACAAAATTTTACAACTTAGTATATCTTCAAATCTCACATCAATCAAAGACTAGAGTAACAAAATAGTGATCATTTATAAAATTAGAAGGTGAGTGTTAAGTTATAACAAAGGCTTATTGGCTTTGAATAGGCTCATTGGCTTATTTCAAGGCTTAAGTCTATTAGCCTATGTAAAGGCATGTTGACCTATTGAAAGGTAAGTTTGTTAGCCTATATAAAAGTATGTTAACCTATTTAAAGGTAGGCATGTTAACCTATGTAAAAGCTTATTGGCTTATTTAAATGTAGGTCTGTTAGCCTATTTAAAGGTCTCATTGTAAAGTATACCTTTAAATAGGCTTTCAAGTCAGGCCAGACTTTTAAAAAGGTCAGGCCAGGCCTTAAGAATTGGCCTATTACAAGCTCACAGGTCAGGCCTGTTTAAGGCAAAGCCTGACTTGACCTGGCTCGTTTCCACCCCAATAGATCAAGAGACATGCAACCTCAGCATACAAGAGTCTGAAAATTTTATACGAACCCCAGCAAAATCTGAAGTGTTCATTTGACGAAGGAAAGTCAATCAAAAAACTGACTACCCTAGAGCCAAGTATTTAAGCTTGTCACTTCGTCGGTCTCAACTAAGTACCAAACTGGGGGCAACTTAACATATTATATTAAGGTGAGCATTGGACTCACCCCGACACAAGAAAATACCACAGATTGCAGAAGAAAGAAAAGAAAAGACAATAGAATTCAAAATAAAATAAATTTTATTGAATATTCTCATTCTATACATCATATATCAAGACAAGAGGGAAAAGAAAATTTTGAGACATAGAATTTATAAGGAAAGAGCAACCACTAAAGAGCCTGGAGGGAGGAGCAAACATAACTGTCACCAGCATCCTGGATCATGTCACATCCACATTGTCTCCAGAACCAACATCGGTCTCTTCCTTGTGAAACGACTTTAAAGAACTTTGGCAAATCGGGACAAAGCACTGCTGCTGAACTCTGAAATTGCTGCCAAATTCTTCTTCATTGTCTCATTCATAATGATAATAAAGATCAGCGTGCACTCTCCTTTGTTGGATGGGGCACAATTTGTCATGAAAAGATCATTCCACCGGAACCCTAGCTAGTTTCGTGATCACCCCAAGTTGCTTCAAATCATAGAGTAGTCACAATAGTCCTTCCTGCATATTCAAATGTTCTTCGAGGTTTTGCTGGAAAGAAGGATGATTAGGGGCTCTGTTTCTCCAAGGGTCACCGTCTAACATGACAAGTATCACAGATCTCCCCAACGACAGAGCGTAGATCAAACACACCCTCATACGCTGGGAAAGAAAAAAACTGCCGTTAATACACTAAGAAAGAAAAATACCCAGTAGAAAAATCATTTACGAAGGTATTAAAAACTTTTAGAAACTTAGGGAAGAACAAGAAGATGGTCTCCTCAAGGGGCAAAGTTCTCCATGAATATACAGAGAAGGAAGGAGAAACCATTCTCTGAGAAAATGTCATTTCTAGATAAAAACAAAGGTAAAGGTAATATCAATGTCAAACGCAAACATTTCCTATTTATAAAGGGAATGATGCATTCTAATTGGCTCCTAGAAAGGGGAACCAGTCACACCATAAAATCCGTATTCAATGTTCTCCCTTTCCAACTAGTTATGAGAGTAGCGGGTGGTTGAGAAACAGCACGAAGTTGATGTCCTCCATTAAGGGATCCTTAATTCCTAATGAAGTCAAAGCGACAGTTTCTAAAGAAAGTCCAGAATGATAAGTTACAAAAGACATTACTGTAAAATAGAAGACTCCATAAATCAGTCACACGGGGAAAACTAGAGTTAAACCTCGGACTAAGGAACAGAAATGTCAGCAAGGACCCGTTGCGGTTTTCGACCACATTCCAAGCTCAGAGGTACGTTACATTTGATTGTGGACCTCAACCTTAATACGAGACTGCAAAACCTAGCGTCAAAGCTAGGGCTTAGTCTACTGCGTACCCTATGATCCCAATAAAACTTATACCTTAACACTGAGGTTCTATCTAAGTGCCAAACTGGGGTCAACTGTTCTTGGCTGAGATCCTGGATCCCATCTAATATGATAAACCCAGCACCGGACTCCGCCATCAATACCCCAGTTAGAGCCTTAAGACTACGAAACATGGCAGTGGACCATTAACAAATCACTAGATTTGTGCATATTCTCATAGCCACCAATCATGACCTTACAAGATTATAGTATCCATAACTGCCTCTAACAGTGGATAATCATCATATCTACGTTCCTACAATATAGGGATATTCTCTAGTAATAAAAGGAAGACAATCCTTAACAAGATACCAATCCTAAATACTTGCATTTAATATCGATTTTATTACGATTCCAATTATGCTCTATAAACCCTACTTGTGCACTGCTTGATTTGAGCATTGGAATCCCTTTGCATGTACCCACCCCTAGTTCAATACGCTTGGCAGTAGCTGCGTAAGGAGGAAACCATCGTATACGTATCTTTCTCAGGTACCCTCTGAATTCATTTCAGAACAAAAACATAAGGAAGCTGGAGGCATAGTTCTAATAAAATACTATATAGATGAAGATATTAAGAAATAAGAGATAGAGACTTACAACAAAGTTAGGAAGGCAAGATATTTCTTGTGCCTCGGACTCAACTCCCTCAAATTGAACTTGTTGAGTCGGTGAGAGACTATATGACTACGACCTCTCTACTCACGGCTCATCCACTTCCTTTGGAGTCATAAATGAATAATTAATGTCATAAAATAAATGTCATAAAATATTTTAAGAAATAAGAATTAAAAGGCTTATTTTGTACTTTTTATTCTTCAGATTTTGAGCTTTGTTTCACATTATAAGTATGTAATAAATTATTATTTTTTGGGGGGGTTCGTGGCCCATGCATGCCCCATTCAAATTTGTCCCTGCCTGGTGATGGATCTACCAGCTATTGCCTAAGGCTTTCTTCTATATCTTTTATTTTATTTTCAGTCTATGAGATATTCTCACATATTTGACTTAATTAAACTATTTATGAGACAAATTTCTATTCGACTGTAAGAGTACGAGAGTTATAAAACCTGTTCACAAGAATTATTTCTCTGAAATTTAAATTTGTATCCTCATGTCAGGAGATTGAAGTTGCTTCTTACCATGACCTCGACTTAACCTTTGTTTTTATACATTTTAATTTTTAAATCCTTATAAGAGTTGGGCTAGTAAATCATTAAAAATAATTTATGAACTTTAATCTTTTAAACAAGTATGCCTTTTGTATTTGTTGGAAATTCATGCATTGCCGCTATGGGGAAGAGTAATGTTATTTATACGTGTGTGTGTGTGTGTGTGTGTGTGTGTGTGTGTGTGTGTGTGTGTGTATTAATTTCCCAAAATTCAGTCAGGTACATAATTAGGGACCCTTCTCAACGACATTATTTCATACACATAAATCCCAAAATCGAATTCAATATCACATTTTTAAGAGATACGAGCCTCTTTCACTTAGACTAACATGTTGGTTATACGTATATTACTTTATATCTACACAATTTTTATTATTTGATCATAATTAATCCTACCTTATTTTTTACGTAGATACACTCTTTAATTTTATCACATAAACATATGTGAGTAATGTGAGTTATAAAATGATACGTGTGAAACATTTTCCAATTGGGAATAGGAAATCATAGAAAAAAATGGGATTAGGATAAAATATGGACACAAGTTGATAAAAATAGAATAATGATATCCATAATTTATATATACATCACTTTAGACATGATATCTACTTTGATTTTAATTAATCACATTTGATTTTCTATATATTCATAATTCTGATTCTATTAAGTGTTATCTCAAACAAATGTAAGGTGGTGTACATCTTAATATTATGCACCAAGTATTTCTCTAAGCCTGTGTTTGGTTGGAGAGAAAATGAAAGGAAAGAAAATGGGGAGGAGAAATGGGTGGATGTTAGTATTTTCTCTCGCTTGGATACAAAGAGTAAAGAAGGAAGAAAGAAAAAAAATATAAGTGGGGCCACATAAAACTTTTCTTCACACTTCTGCAAAGAAAATTAAAAGAACCATGGCTGACGACTGAAAATTAAAATATTGCCCATACTCTTCTTTCCTACTGTGAACCTCCATTATGAACAACACAACAACAATTGAACAATTTATGATGAGATGAAGGATGACAAGATTGTTGAAGGAAGACAAAATGAAGAAATTGAACAAGGGTGACGAACTGATAGTTGGGCTAGGTGGTAGGCGTGGCAGAAGAAAAATGGTTCCCATAGTTCGGTCTCCTGGCATGCTAGGCGGTAGTGAAAGACCAGCACATGCCTTTTACCACATTAGGTCTCTTCTAATTCCAAGTGTTTGGGTTTGAGCTCCCAAAAGCAACTTCAATAGGGTTGATGAGGGTGGGGTTTGGACTGTCCTGACCTATTTTTCATCTGGCCACTCTGAAGCTCGACCTATCTTTACAGATGACCAAGCTGAGGGGTTGTGGACCGTCCTGGGCCTAAGACATAATAGGCCTACAGTAGACCTATACAGGCCGACCACACAAGCCCATCTGTTAGGTAGGCCCATTTTGGAACAACAGGCCCAGGAGAATCCGGGTCAACCCAACCAAGGTCTTGCTTGTAGGATCCGACCGGTCTATACCCGAAAGGGAAATAACTTGTTAAACATGTGCTTAATTAATATAATCCCCTAACGGTCACTACTGGTCGACCGACATCATCATGATCAATGGTTGTGAATGGCTTCATGCCTTAATGACCAGGGATATAACGAATCCTAATACTCAGAGCACTAAATGACATGAACAGTAGGTGTTTGAGGAGTCAGTGCTCAAATCATCTATATAAACCGATCTGACAGTCTAGACTAGACATGTTCCATCTTTACCCAAACACTCATATTGAATATACTTTATGGTCATTCTACTGACCTGCCTACGCATCATTGACCTTACTGTTGCCTTGCCCGTAGGTTTCCAGCGAGTCTCTTTCTTACTTATTGAACTATACCGACCTAGGTCTCGGTCAGTATCCAGAACATCTGGCGCCCACAATAAGGCTCAGGTAAAACTTTTTCTACCCTACAACCATCCAACTTCACCTTCACTGAAGTCATCTTTCCAACAAATCATTGTCATTAACCAAAACAACGTCGACAACGGAATCCACCAAGAGAGTCCTCTGCCCAACCCCATTGAAATGCTAATGCAGGCTATTAGAGATATTCATAGTTGAATCGATCAAATAACTAATAGGGACCAGCAGCATGCGGAGCCTGAAAGGGAGCTTGAAAGGAGGCCTGAAGAAAACACTCCAAGTAGAGAAGCTCGTCGACAGATAAGTTATCCTCCTCCAGTTGCTGACCACCCTTTCTCTGATTTCATAATGTTGATTCCTCTATTGGAAGGTTTTCGACTCCCATCCATGGAGCTTTATGATGAGACGACCGACCCTCAGGAGCATCTTACAATGTTTAATTTGATGATGCTCTTGAGCGGGGGAATCAACCCGATCAAATACCGAGCTTTCCCGACGAATCTGAGGAAATCAACATTACTTTGGTTCTCAAGCCTTGAAGCAGGTTTGATTTATGATTTCGTAGAATTGTCAGCTACATTTCTTAACTATTTTTCTACTAGCAGGACTCACCAGAAGACTTTGGCTAGCCTTATCAACTTAAACCAAGGTCGAGATGAATCACTTAAGGAGTTCATAAGGAGATTTGATGTGGAAGCAGTTCAAATCAGGGATCTCAACCTTGTGTTGTCTCTACATGCTATCATGGCCAGACTACAACTAAGACCCTTTGCAGATTCTTTGGCCAGAAAACCACCTACGGATCTGGATGATTTGAGAAACAGGTCTACGTGGTACATAAACATGGAGGAGATTACAACCACAAGAAGACAAATGGAGCAGCAACACTCGAGATCGAAAGCCGCAGGAAATACAAGTAATCCTCAAATTTCTATCCGACCAAGTTTTCAAGACCGACTGTATGGAGGACGAGGTGCAAATTAGGGGGACAAACCGATAAGAGTGAATGAAAAAACTGATCGATTTGATCGTGCTCCTTGAGTAGCTTTAAGTCATCGCAACCTCGGTATGATGTGTATACGTCGCTGACCACCCGACGGGAGTAAATATTATGGGAGGTCTATAACACTGGTATTATCTGGCATCCAAAGAGTGCAGAACAACTGAGGGAGTAGGTCAATGTTGATAAAAGTAAAAAGTGCGATTACCACAAAAGGTATGGGCATACGACCGAGGAATGTATTACCTTTAAGGATAAAATCGAACAACTCATCCGAGAGGGTCATCTTGGAAAATACGTCTACTAACACAGAAGCTGAATAGAGAAGCGAGGGAAGGAAACTAGCCCAGACGGAAGAGTCTGAGCTTGGCAGAAAAGGGCAAAGTAGTCGCGTCGATTTCTGATTCAAGAGACAAGATGGTCGAGGAGTCATAGATTGAATAATCAGTAGGTTCGTGGGAGGTAGAAGCTCAAATTCGTCTCGAAAGTGTCATTTCTGAGTTGTAATGTCAGATTTTTCCCACTGGATTTTGCTTAGAAAGTTTTAACAAGGCACATCTTAATTCCATTATAATATTAATAAAGTTATTTTCCATTGTTGTCTCAGTTAGTATAAATTTTTTAAGGCCTAGTCTGGTAAATCCAATTGAGGTCATGAAGATGACTTAGTCCAATAAAATTGGTCAAGGTCATAATGATGACCTAGTTCGGTAAATCCATCCGAGGTTATGAAGACACCTCCACCTGATAAAATTAGTCTAGGTCATGAAGACGACCCAGCTCGATAAAATTGGCCAAGGTCAGGCCCAGCTTGATAAAATCAGCCGAGGTCATGAAGACAACCTAGCTAGGTAAATCCTGTCGAGGTCATGAAAACCACCCAGCCCGATAAAATCGGCCGAGGTCATGAAGACGGCTCAGCCCGGTAAATCCAGCTGAGGTCATGAAGATGACCCAGCTCAGAAAATATGGTTGAGGTCATGAAGACAACCCAGCCTGATAAAATCGGCCAAAGTCATGAACACAACCCAGCCCAGTAAATGCGGCCAAGGTCATGAAGACGACCTAACCCAAAAAATCCGACCGAGGTCATGAAGATGACCCAGCCAGGAAAATTCGGCCGAGTTGATAAAGACGACCCAGCTCGATAAAATTGGTCGAGGTCATAAAGACAACCCAGCCCGAAAAATTCATCAAGGTCATGAAGATGACCCAACCCGATAAATTCGGCCGAGGTCATGAAAACTACCCAGTCCGATAAAATCGACTGAAGTCATGAAGACGACCCAGCCCGAAAAATTCGGTCGAGTTCATGAAAACGACCCAGCCCAGAAAATCCGGCCAAGGTCATGAAGACGACTCAACCCAATGAAATTGGTCGAGGTCATGAAGACGACCCAACCTGATAAATTCAGCCAAGGTGATGAAGACGATAAAATCAGTCGAGGTTAGGCCCATGCCAATAAAATCAGCCAAGGTTTGGCCAGCCCGATAAAATCAGCCGAGGTTAGGCCCAACTCGATAAATCCGGTGGAGGTCATGAAAACTACCCAGCCCGATAACACTAACACTCGGTCTTCTTACATAAGCTCGACTCCTCTTCACAGATGACCAAAGTGAGGGGCTATGGACCATCCTGACCTATTTCTCATCCGGCCACTCTTAAGCTCGGTCTATCTTTATAGATGACTAAGCTGAGGGGTTGTGGACCGTCCTGGGCCTAAGACATAATAGGCCTACCATAGACCTATACAGGCCGGCCATACAAGCTCATTTGTTAGATAGCCCATTTCGGAACAACAGGCCCAGGAGAATCTGGGTCAACCTGACCGAGGTCCTTCTTGTAGGATTCGATCGGTCTATGCCTGAACAGGAAATGACTTGCTAAACACGTGCTTAATTAATATGATCCCCCAACGGTCATTGACTGACCGACACCATCTTGACCAACAATTGTGAATAACTTTACGCTTTAATGATCATGCATATAACGAATCCTAACGCTCAGAGCCCTAAATGACATGAACAGTAGGTATTCGAAGAATCAGTACTTAGATCATCTATATAAATCGACCTAATAGTTTAAACTAGACATATTCTACCTTTACTAAAACACTCATATTGAATATATTTTATGATCATTCTACTGGCTTACCTAAGTATCATTAACCTTATTATTGCATCGCTTATAAGTCTTCACTGAATCTCTTTCTTACTTTTCAAATTATACCGACCTAAATTCTAATCCGTATTCATAATAAAGGTAATGATAAATTTTTGTTTTACTTTAATAGGGTTGAACTTCTCATTTTTTTACGTAATTGGCACATGGAAGAGTTTGACTGAATCTTAGTGAACCAAGAAAAAATCTTAAGTTTTATTAGTAGAGGAATCTTAAGTTTTACTTCAATAATGATAAATGTATGCTACGTTGTCACACTTCATCCACACACACCTTGTCTTTTTCTCACCATATTCAAGGCCAATTAAGCCAAAACCGATTCCCAATGTTGCAAATTCAAAGTTTAAAACTTGAAATATAAAACGTGAGGGTGAGAGACTTGAAACGGAGAATGCCAAATAACAGTAAATTTTTATATTTTTACATTAAATAATATATATATATATATATATATATTTTATATTTTATCTAATATTATTTATTATACATAATTTTTTATTATATTTATTTAATTATATTTTTTAAAAAAATAAATAATACATATACTATTAAAAATAATATAGCACTATCTTTTTTCGATAATAGAGAAACACGATGAAATATTTCGTGGTGGGGTCACAACTAGGATTGTGGTGGAGTGCGGTGGAGTCGCGACTGGGGTGCGGCATTATTGCGGTTCTCACTTGCTGGGATTTTAAAAAATACTTATTTAAAAAAAATCTTTTTTTTTTAATTTAAAAAGACTCGTCCAACCGAAATCAATATCATCAAGACATTTTCTCTGCAATGTATTTCGAAATCCGTCATCTTTGAGACTTTGACAAATCAGTCTAACCCTTAAATTTTCTTCAAAAACATTTTATTGCAACCAATTATTATTCTAATGTGGAAAAGCTGCACCAACCTCACTGCAGTACTTCTTCACCTAACCCGGCACGTGGTAAGTGCATGCAACACTAGGCAGTGCTTTATAAATGTCTACCGTCTTCACTGCTCAAAAACCACACAGCAGCAACCAACATTAACATCTTCTCATAACCGCATCAGTAGTCCTTTGTGTAAATTTCCATCTAGATCATCTTCATCATGGGTGTTTTTACTCACGAGTACGCTACCCCTGCTGCTGTGCCTCCTGCCAGGTTTTTCAAAGCCATGGGATTAGATTTTCATAACCTCTTCCCAAAGATTGTGGAAGTCATCCAGAGTATTGAATTCACTGAAGGAAATGGTGGTGCTGGAACCATCAAGAAGCTCACCATTATTGAAGGTTAGTAAATGCTAGCTTTTAAACACACAATATATATAATACTAAGTTAAATTTTGATGTATTACACTGTGATCCAATGATGATGTGGTAACACATCATTTAATTAGTTTGTTATAAGAACAAATTAATGAAATTAATCATGGTTTAAAGGAATGTGAACTACTCAATTTAATGGGTGTAGGTGGCCAAACCAAGTACCTGCTGCACAGAGTTGATGCAATTGATGAGGCTAACTTTGTATACAACTACACCTTAATTGGGGGCACTGAGTTACCCGACAAATTTGAGAAGGTCTCATTCGAGAGCCAATTGGTGGAAGGACCAAATGGAGGGTCCATTCGGAAGGTACGTGTCCAGTATTTCACCAAAGGCGATGCTAAGGTCAGTGAGGAGGAGCTGAAGGCTGGCCAAGCCAAGATTGAAGGGTTTGTAAAGATCGTTGAGGGTTACCTTTTGGCAAATCCTGATTATTGAACGTCTAAGAGCTTGGCAATGGTGCAAATTAATGACCCTGGTGATGGATCTGCCGGCTATGGCCTAATGCTTTCTTCTATGTCTTTTATTTTATTTTTGAACTACCTATGTGTTTAGTGTGATTTTTGTTCTAAATCTAGATGCGAGAAAGAAAATATCTTCGAGAGATTATTCTCTAGTACTTAGTGGTTTAAATAAGAAAGTCAAGATAATTTCTGACTAAAGTTCTAGAGATCTTTCCTACACACAAATATAATATACACACACTCACATGGGGTGGGTCCCACCTTTAGTGGATTTCACTTCATGTGAGTGTGTGTATAGTGTGATTTTTGTTCTAAATCTATATTCGAGAAAGAAAATATCTTCGAGAGATTATTCTCTAGTACTTAGTGGTTTAAATAAGAAAGTCAAGATAATTTCTGACTAAAGTACAAATATATGAGAGATTCTTTCCTACACACAAATATAATATACACACACTCACATGGAGTGGGTCCCACCTTTAGTGGATTTCACTTCATGTGAGTGTGTGTATAGTGCATTTGTGTGTAGGGAAGAATTTTTGCAAATATATAAAAATCGAAATTAACGAGTAATAGTAGTATGGTAATAAAAAACTTTGCATTAAAGTAATCAAAAGCAATAAAGATACAATGAAAACAACTTGTTTAAAAGTTAAAATTACAATAAGATAAAGCAGTTAAAAGAAAGTAGTTAGATTGTAGGAAATGTAAAATGCAAAAACAGCAAAAAACACTTAGCAATTTCTTTAATGCCTCTGGTTTCAAGCTTTAAGTCTATCATAAGATCTCGACAGAGCTTCTCATAGGAGTTTTCTGCTTCTACTTCCTGGCAATCTGGAAGAATTTAGCGGCTAGCTTGTAGAAGACAGCATTGCATCAAGGGCACATGGACACCTCCCTCTCTCATTCTTTCTTTCTCAGCAAAAGCTCCACTATAATTTCTCTAGCCTTGGGATACACCTTTTCCTCGGTGGCCTCAAATACATCGGGGTCAACCTCAGCATTGACCTCTGGAACAACCTCTTTGGCCCCTTCGACCATATTTGCTGGCACAAAACTTACAGGCTAGATGTAACTTATGTTCTCTTCAAAGAGATCAGCATCAACCTTCATTTCTTTCTTCTTCTCTTCGAACTTTAATCTTCCATCTTAAATTCCTTTCTGGATCAAGTCCCTAAAATGAACATAGTTATTAGTCGAATGACCATACTTATGATGGTATTTACGACCTTTTATTTCTTCCAAAGAGGGGATTTTATGACCATCAAAAAGTTTTATTTGCTTATCTTTCAGTAACACGTCAAAGATTTGGTCTGCCTTAGTTATATCAGAAGCATATGATTGCTTATTTGGGAATTTCATTTTATCTTTAGATCGAACATGCATTAAAGATGAGCAGACATAGGGAGGACCATATTTTAATTCTGCAATATTAACTTCGTTTTCCTCGTCATCCTCTGCCTCATCTATTTCGACATAGGCAACTTTATCATCTTTTAATTATGTGTGATATTTTTCTTGTATGTCACATGTTTCTACATAAACAACTTTCTCCCTATTGAGGTGTTTGTTGACCCTTTCTTTTTCGAATCTTAGTTGCTCAATTTATCTTACCTTATCAGTAAGTTGAGACATATTCAATAGTTACTGGTTTATCAGTTTCTTTCTAATGGAATAATCTAATCCACCACCAGCCATTTTGACTACTTCAAATTCTGGAATTACTATAAAGCACCTAGTTTTCATTTGTCTGAATTTTGCTAATTAGTTATCTATGGATTCACCATTATTTATTTTAATATTGAATAAATCCACAAGACTTACCTTAGTCTCTCCTCTAAAGAATTTTTCATGAAAGTTTCTTTCAAGTTGATTCCAAGAGTGAATTGAATTAGGTAGGAGAGTTGTAAACCAAGTAAATGCATTCTTGGCTAAAGAACTCGGGAAATATTTCAATTTCAAATATTCATTGGTGGCTATATCCCCTGCTTTGATTGTGTATCGAACAATGTGTTCAACTATGAACTCTCCACTTTCACTAGCAAATTTAGTTGAAATTTTAGGGGCTTTCCATCCCTAGGCAATTTTTCCTGTTGGATAAATTCAGGAAATGTTGACATGAAATAAGGTTGGTTTGCATAACCTACATTAAAATCATATATGTTTAACACTTGTTCAACCGCTTGATTAATATTTTGATGTCCCCCAAGATTGTTTTGTCTTATTCTCTCTAGGAGGTTATCAGCATTCTAGTTTTGATTGACTAATTGAAAACATACATTTGAGCCAAGTTGATTTTCTCTTGGCTGATTATCATCAATTTGGTTTAACATGTGAGTTATTTACCAATTGATTATTATCTTGGTATGTTGGTTGAGTATTTCCCCCTCGATTGTAGTAGATTCGTCTAGATTTCCAAACGCATCAGCAATCCTATTCATTTGTCTGACCAATGTTGTGTAGGTAATGACAGTGGTCATCTGCTGAGTTAGCATATGGACCATTTCATGATTACTCTCATCAATTTATTGTTTGATATTATTAACGGATGTATTCGTGTTCCCAGAAGGAATCGAAAACATATCCCTTGGCAAATTAGGGAAGATGGGTGTTGTTCCCACATTCATCGTATCAATTCTTATTCCACTGGTTCCTGCCCCCTGGCCATTAGTTCTTACCACTTGGTTTCGTAGTGAAACATTTGGTATTGAACTTGTGTATGTAGCCTGGACGGTTCCTATACTTTTTGTAATGTTTTAGGGTGTGAAACCAAGAGGCAACCCATATAAAGGTGTTGTGTGGTTTACCCCAAGACTTCTGTTTTCCAAGCCAAAAACAGGAATCCCTGTCATGGATGTGATTTCACTCACCACATGATCTAAGCTTTGCAGTAAAGTTCTAAACATTATAGTGTCTCTATTGTCATTTACTCCATTATTCCCTGTCTGAGGATTTTGAGCATTGAATGATGCATTTTCTGAAATTCTTGGCATTATTTTTCCATTTCTTAATCGCATAGATGACTAAAAGGATTCTTGCATGCACCATTCTTTCGATTATGTCTTACCGGACGTGCCAATTTGTTTAGTGTGTTTTTTGTTAATGGACAAATTTGATTTCAGATCTTCATTCGGGGAAAGAAATCTCTTCCTTAATGAATTCTCTAGTACTTACTGGTTTAAATAAGAATGTCAAGACAATTTTCGAGTAGAGCACAAAGATATAAAAATCGAGATTAAAGAGTAACAATAGTATGGTAGTAAAGAACTTTGCATAAAAGTAAACAAAAGCAGTAAAGATACAATGAAAATAACTTACTCGAAAGTTAAAATTGCAATAAGATAAAGCAATTAAAAGAAAGCAGATAGATAGCATGAAATGTAAAATGCAGAGAAATAAAATATTACAATGCAAACTTAACAGGCAAGATAAACTGTTGAATGATAAATGACAATAATTTAAAGAAAAGCAATGTAAATGCAGAGGAAATAAAGTTAATAGAAAGATAACTTGCAGAAGAATAAAGACAACAAGTAAAGGAAAACAAATAAAAGAAATCAAATGATCTCAAGATGATCAATCAATCAGGAGTAAAAGAAAATTTTGCAAGAAGGTAAATGACTAGAAATGAAAATGAACTTTGAATTAAATTTGCTTTGAAATTGTAAAGTGTACAGAAAAGAAGCATGATGGAAACATACTTGGTTCTATCTCAGTTTGCTCGTTAACGTTAGAGTGACAGAGAGCGTGTTTAGAGATTTATAAGTGAATGAATTTCAACCCCTAAATGTTTCCATCCTTTTGGTATTTATAAAAATCCTAAGTAACTACCATATTTACAAGATTCTGACAAGTGTCTAAAATAAAAGAAATTGCCTAATCATTATTAGCAATCATCGTGAAGTATCTGTCCAATCTTTGTTAGCAATCATCATGCTACAAGCAACTGTCTAATCTTTGTCAGCAATCCTTGTATTGTCTGGAACTTACGCTCGTAACTACTACTAACTTTTGCTTCAAATTCAAATTCTATAAATTTAGATTTGAATTTTTGAACAACAATTGTCTTTTAGTCGAGATCTTAACTTATGTCTTCAGAAAATTCCAAGTGCAGTTACTACTTTTTTTAGATTTCAGTTCTCGAAACCAAATCGAAATTACCATTTTATTAACTTCAAATTTCACAACAATTTCGACTCTAATAGAATTAAAGTACATGTAAGTTCATAACTTAGTAAATATCACTCGTATTAAGCTTTTGACTACATATTGAAATTGTCTAAATCGAAAAGTGTTATTTTTATACCAACACTATGTGACTAATTCCCATTCGACTGCCGAAGCATGAGGGTTATATAATCTATTCACAAAAATTGTTTTCCTGAAATTTAAATTTGTATACTCGTGTCAATGGTTGAAGTTGCTTTTTACCATAATCTCGACTTACCCTCTATTGTTATATTTTAATTTTTAAATCCTTGTAAGAGTTGGGCGAGTAAATCATTAAAAATAGTTTCTGAGCTTTCATCTTTTAAACGAGTATGCCTTTTGTATTCGCTGGAAATTCATGCGTTGCTATATATATATATATATATATATATATATATATATATATATATATGTAAAAGAGACATATTTGATAAGAAGAATTTTAATTATGAGATGGTGAGAGGAGTAAATCTTGACCATATAATTATACAGAAATGATCAATATTAAAATTTACTTAAAAATCATGTGACCACTTAAAAAAGTCACATGCATTTATGGTCTAATCTTGATTATCCATATAAGATCAAATGATCAATATTTACTTCTTTTACCTTTTATAATAAACACTTCTCTCACCATATACATTTCATATATATATATTATTTCATTTAGATCAATACACATTTGTTACACATATATTATTTTATATCTACATAATTTTTATTATTTAATCATAATTGATCTACCTCATCTTTCGCATAGATATGTACACTCTGATTTCATCACGCATACAAATGTGAGTGATGCGAGTTATAAAATAATATATATGAGAAACATTTTCCCATTGGGAATAGGATAAAATATGGACACAAGTTGATAAAAAAAAATAGAATAATGATATCCATAATTTATATATAGATCACTTTAGGCATGATATGTAATTTGATTATAATTAATCACATCTTATTTTCTATATATTCACAATTCTGATTCTATTAAGTGTTACTTTGAACAAATGTAAGTTGGTGTACATCTTAATATTATGCACCAAGCATTTCTCTAAGCCTGCGTTTGGTCGAAGCATTGGATCAATGAATCATTAGTTGAATTGAATAAAATAAAAATTATAAAAATATTTATTATAAAAAAAAAAATTACATAAAATAAAAAATTGACAAGTCCATTTAGTTTTATAAATATTTATGCATATAAAATTTTTATAAATTTTAATTAATAATATTTATAAACATCTATGTCTATACATAAGAAACTTAGACTAATTTTTTTTATCATAAATAATTATATTACAAAAAATATATACTATATATATATATATATATATATATATATATAACTATATATATATATTCGTAATAGATAATTAATTGTACACTTAAAATTTTTTCACATACTGCATACATTATATAAAAAAATATATGTTTTTTATTAACAAAATCCTCCCTTATTTTTTACTAACACGAGGGAACATTATCCGTGTTCCATAAATGACTTTTGGAAAAAGAGCTTTTTATGATTCTAAATAAATCTCAACCATTAATTTTTATAAAGTAAAAGGAGAGAGAATGTAAAATGAATTAATGGTGGAGATGTTATGCGGAGGAGGAAGAACTTCCTTTTGGAGTACGAAAGAAAGCATACTGGAGCAATTCATAGATAATGTTTTTTTTTTTAAATGAAGTATTTTTTTAAATGAATAAATAAAAATATATTTATTATTAAATTTTAATGAGTTAAAATTATGATATATTTTAAATTAAAATAAATAACAATTTTTTTGTTTTTTAATTGAATCTTATTTTTTATTGTTAATTAATATTAAAGAATAAATAATGATAAGAAATAATTTATTATAATTATAAAGTCTCATTTGAAAAAAATTGTGATTTTTAACTGAAAACAATATTTAGATTGAAAAGTTAAAAACTGTTTGAAAATAACTACAACTGAAAAGGAAAGAGTATTTGTAATTTTATCCTTTTTTTGTTTTTCTTTTTATACTTAAGATTAATTAAATAATACTAGTAATTTGAAAGAAACAATATTGTA
This sequence comes from Ormosia emarginata, assembly GCA_029884605.1. NCBI lineage: Eukaryota > Viridiplantae > Streptophyta > Magnoliopsida > Fabales > Fabaceae > Ormosia > Ormosia emarginata. The sequence continues at coordinate 22,372,281 of JAQQTP010000059.1, read as the reverse complement.
ATCAAATGATAATTTTACTTGCATATAATTTTCATTACAATATTTTTACGCCACTTTTTAAAAATAAAAAATACACATTTCATCACACTTTTTATCTTTATTTTCTCAATATATAAAAGTGATGTATTAATATTAGTGTGCAAATAATAAAACCCTCTTTATAATAGTAATATAAAAGATAAAGTTTCACTTGTGTGTATTATAGATGGAAATTAGACTATTCGAATTATATGTAACCTCTTTATGTATTATATCTTGTCCTTTAGCAAAATATAACTAAATTAATAATAAATTACAACTCTCATAAAATTGAAGATTTGAAGAGAAGACATACAGTATAAGAAAAATTGAGATTTATGAAGGATAAATTCATCGCAAATTGTTAATTTGCAGCAGATTTGTGACCGCCACAAATACGACCGATGCAATATAGTTTACGGTGAATTTTAATTTCTGCTGCAACCGCAAAACTTTCTGGGAACATGCCAGAATCGCCGCAAAAAATGGGCTAATTTGCGATGAATTTTTTCGCCGCTAATTTGCGACAGATTTTTTTGCCCTAATTTGCGGCGGATTTTGTGACGGGTTTTTCTGCCTTAATTTACGGTGAATTTTGCAATGAATTTTTCTGCAGCAAATTCCTCAGAAATTTGCTACTGATATTTCTGCCGCAAAATTTGCCACAAAATTTTTTGAAAATAAAAAATATTTTAAATTAAATATTCAAAATCCACAATATATACAACACTCAGATATCAATTTCAATTTATCAATGCATTTAACCAATCCATAAAACAAAAATAACAAATCGCATACAACATAACTCATTGTTCAAATACAAAGTTTAAATAACAAACATAACAAAGTTTGTTCAAATACAAAGTTTAATAATCTTCATTATCATTGTCATCTTCATCATGATCTTCTTCACTATTCTGATTATCTTCTTCTGTTAGTTGTAGTTGCTGGCTTGGCTGAGTGTCAACGGCTTGTACATATGATTTCAGCTCATTAATCATTTGGTTTTGTTGACGTTGGTATTGTTCAAATCGCATTTTCCACTCTGCCTCACGTTGTTGGCTCTGCTGCTCCATTTGCTGTTGAATCTCTTGAACTCGATCCATCATCTCATGTTGCAACTGCTCCTTAACCTGATTAATATATGTAAACATAAATTCATCAATTCATTCCACGAATAATGAATTAACCAAAAATACGAAAAATAAAAAGATTGACTGCATCCATCAAAATACAAAAATCAATTAATACAAAATATTGTAGCTATTACTTAACTTGATTAATAACGTGCTCAGGAACTTGACTCGATCCAGGCATTGAGGAGGATGAATCTCCATGGTCATAAATAGATGCTTGAAAACCAAGGCCATAAACACGACCCTTCTTAGGACCGCCAACAGTTTTAATCGAAAGCTCTCGAATGGTCATTTGTGTACCAGATGCCCCTTCTTCATTTGAGCATTGAGAAGATTGTTCAGATTCCTTTCCTTTGAATTCCTCCTAAAGATGGAAATAAAAAACCTCTTATGGTTATTGTTATAATATGATTGTAGTATTAAATGCAATAATTTCAAAAGAAATACTAACATATAAATCCTTAGCTTTTGTAAAAACCCATGCAATATGGTCTTCTTTCTTCAAATGTACGTGACAAAATGTCTCATCAACTGTGGGCTCTCTACCCCAAGCCTTAGCTTGTAATAATGAGAAAATAAGTTAATAACAAAATAATAAAACATATTACTAAACAACTGATGATAATAGTTATCAATTTATACGCATGGGTGCCTGTAAAAATGCAAGCACTAGTGTGCAAGCATCCACCAGTGTCTGAAGCACGATTCATCTTTGCTTGTTGACATTTCTCCTTATACACACTACTAGCCCAGTGTCTGCATAAGTCTTCCCATATGCCTTCTCCAATCCAAAAAGGTCTTTCATTTAAGTTGTGTGTCTGCCCCAACAAACCTGATAGTCTCTTCGAACTACGACTATTATATGTCTTCCGCATTTAAGTTGAATCCATTTTTATACAAGTGAATTTTCACAATCTCATGTTTCAACAATTTCCCACTATAACATATCAAACAGGGACACTTAATTGTTCCTTCACTTAAGTAATGGGAAGATCGACATGCATAATTCATAAACTCTTCAACTCCACATACAAATTCTTGTTTAAGTCCTCTACGACCCGAATAAGTCCTATTATACATCCATCTATGATTTTCTAGAATTACCATTTTCTGCAATGATAATTTTACACTTAAATCAAAATACAAAAATGCAAAATTGTTAAGCATAGAAAAGATAGGGTTTTACGGCTTAATAAGTTGATTTATTTCTCCTGAACTTGTTCTCTTATTTCATTTTGGTCCAAGTATCTTGGAATAGTAGACGTAGATTAGGATTTAGGTTCATTTAGTTTGTAATTAAGAAAAATTGAGTGAAAGAAGGAATCATCACCATTTTTATGTGCTTGTGCAAGAAAGCACTCAAGGAAGGAGAATTAGAAGCCTAGGAAGCAGATTAAAAGGAGTTTTTCTGAATTATCAGCACCCAGGCACTCCAGAAGAAGCGCCTAGGCGCCCTAGAGTGTATCAGAGGACATTCCCTGGAATGTCAGCGCCCAGGTGCCCAAGACGCAGCACCTAGGCGCTCATGCTCATTAAAGAAATTTGCATGCTAGACCATCAACGCCTAGGCGCTGCGTCTAGAGCGCCTAGACGCCCAGACCTGAAAATTCACAATGACTCTCATGTTCCCAAACTGCTATCAAGAACCTGAAACTACATTTATACCTCTATTGCTATGCCCTTGGACCCAACCTATGTGGTTTGGATCACAAATCTAATAGGTTCCCACTCCTAACAATATTACAATTGCATCAATTATGTGGTCAATTTAGAAAGCCAAAAATGCAAAAATGTTCTCCAATAAAAGTCCAAATCCTATGCATACATTATACTAAGCCTAACTTTTAACAAAAAACTAAGCAAAAGCAATGCATGTTAATTAACACCAAACAAAACGAAGAAAGGGTGAATCAGAGAGTAGATCAAACCTGTTGGAGACTACCACACCGCACCAGTTGGAGATCTCCTCCTCAAGGTGTCACAAAATGCAACGTGATGCTAGCTTTAACAAAAACACAAACGTTGAATCAGTTGCCATGGTTGCTCAAAATTGGAAACGGAGATTAGTGGAAGTGACTTTGCAAGAAAAATCAGTACCTGGTTGGTTGGTGGTGCAGGAGTCGCCGGGGTTGTGTGAGTTTGGGGGTCGTCGGTGTCGGGGAAGGGTGTCGGAGTCTGGGCGGTCGGCGGTGTCGGGGTCGGTGCAAGAGTGGTGGTCGCAGTGTGGCAATGGTGGCACCGGGGTGGCGATCTTGGTCGGGGGGTGGGGGGGGTCGGTGGAAAGGAGAAATGGGAAGGGAGAGAGGGGAGAGAATGAGATTTAAAAAAAGAAAATAGTAGAAGGAAGAAGATAAAGTTGATCTAATTTTGCAGTGAATTTTTTGCGGTAGAAAAATCTGCCGCAAATGTATTTTTTAAATTGCAGAGGAATTTGCGGTGAATTTTGCCGCTGCAAATTGTTTTAATATTTTTATGAATTTTTTATTCAACTAATAAAATTTTGCGATGGATTTTTCTGCCGCAAATTTATAAATTTGCGACAGATGTTGCGACAGATTTTTTAATTTTTTTTACGAATTTTTTTATTCTATCTTTTATTTCTTTTTGTCAGATTTTCAGTCGCAAATTTTTAAATATTTTTTTCTGAATTTTTTATTCTATTGCTCAAATTTGTTCTTGATTTTGAGACGGATTTTTTTTACATTTTTTACGAATTTTTTATTCTACTGATCCATTTTGTAGCGAATTTTTCCGCTTACAAATTTATTTTTTGAATTGCGGCTGAATTTGCAGCGGATTTTTCCGCTACAATTTTTTTTTGTGAATTTTTTATTTTTTTCTAATTTTTTTTATTTTTATTAATTTTGCAGCAGATATTTCCGCCATAAATTATTCTTAATCCAAAAAAAAAATTACGATGAAAATGTCTTCGAAAAAATTTAGCGGTGAAAAAGTCGCCACAAAAATCTGCTGTAATTTTATCCTCAACAAAATTCATCTCAAATTGAAACAGATTTCCATCCATCGCAAAATCCGCCGCAAAAAATCCGCCACAAATTCACTATTTTCTTGTAGTGATAAGCTTGAGTCCAAAACTAGAGTAGAAAATGGTAGTTGCAAATCGTGATAAGAACTCTTTAAATAAAAAACGTATTTTGCAAGTATTATTTGGAACAAAATAAAATTTGATTGCACAACTTGCGAACGCCACAAGACAAACTCATGTCAATTCATCAACAAACAAATAATGTTACAAAATATTTGTAAAATAAAAACATAATTTTATTATATTTGTTAAGATTAAAATTAAAATTAAGTATGTTTATATAACAATTGATGTTAATCATATTACTATTCACTTACACATATAAACAAGGTGGAATGTTTTTTTTTTCTTTCTTTCTTTCTTTTCTTTTTTGACGAACAAGGGGAAATGTTTAGATAGACTAAATTAAGATAAACTGATTCTTACCATAAAAAAAAATAAAAAAATAAATCCAACTACTTTTACATCTCTTTTTGAAAATTCAAGTGGAAAATTTTTTTGGCCAGACAATGTCTCTTTAAATGAATCAAGTCGTATTTAAGTATATACACTCCCAAAAAAAACTTGTTCCTTCTTTGACTATTCCTTAAATATTCTTCAAAACTTAATCATGCTACCAAAGATTATATATTCCAATAAAAAAAGACGTCACCAACCTCACTGACATATTTAATCTAATCAGGGCATCAGACATATGATCAGTGCTTTAATTTATAGATATATACCCTCGCTGCACATCAGTAAGTAGTGACCAATTAACATCTCATACTTGCATCAATAGTCCTCCTTGTGTTAATTTCCACCTAGCTAGATCATCTACATCATGGGTGTTTTTACTCACGAATTTGCTACCCCTGCTGCTGTGGCTCCTGCTAAGCTTTATAAAGCTATGGCATTAGATTTTCATAATCTCTTCCCAAAGATTGTAGATGCCATCCAGAGTGTTGAAATCATTGAAGGAAATGGTGGTGCAGGAACCATCAAGAAGATCACCTTGGTTGAAGGTCAGTATAATAAGAAGCGCTTTTACACACACATAATTATCAGTGCCAAATTATAATTATGAAATTAATCATATTAGTTTAAAGGAATGTGAAATAATCAATTTAATGGGGGCAGGTGGCCAAAGCAGGTTTGTGTTACACGAAGTTGAAGCAATTGATGAGGCTAAACTAGTGTACAACTACAGCGTAGTTGGGGGCACCGGGTTGCCCGATTCATGGGAGAAGATTTCATTCGAGACAATAGTGGTGGAAGGCCCCAATGGAGGATCCATTAGGAAGGTGAATGTCACGTATTTCACCAAAGGCGATGCTGAAGTCAGTGAGGAGGTGCTCAAAAAAGACCAAACCAGGGTTGAAGGACTTGTAAAGTTCCTTGAGGGTTACCTTTTGGCAAATCCTGGTTACAACTGAAGTCTTTAGGACTAATAGGAGCTTGGCTATGGTGCAAATTAATTAACTCTCCCAGCGCAGCTGATGGTGCTTACAAGGGATCTGCTGGCTAAGGCCTTAGGGCTAAAGCTGTCTTTAAACTTTTAAATCGTTATAAAACTTAGGCTTTCAATTCCAAATAAGTACATGACTGTTTCTTCAGGGATTACTCTCATATGCTCAAAAGTTATTTGAAGTTTCCATTTTTCACGTAATTGTCGCATGGAAGAGTTTGGCTTTTTTCTGCTTTTGTTTTTGTTTTTTATAAAAAAATAATAATAATAAGAGAGGAGAACTTGATTGGAATCTCGGTAGGTAATTGAGAAAAATAGGATGTGCGGGATTGAACCCATACGTTGAACACTAACACTCCCTTGATCAAGGGAAATGCCATTAGGCCCACAAAGCCATTGACAGAGTTCGGCGTCTTTTTTTCGTTACAGATGGGCCCAAAGGCCCAAGAAAAACAGAAAAAAATCAGGACCAGTTGTTGCATAAGACCAATCCATAGACCACTTCTTGCATCTTTTCTAGAAAAAATGAAATTACACAGCACTCTCTTCAAACTTTGGACACTTCTTCGCATAACTACAAATCTACAATAACATAAAACAAGATATTTGTTCTGAACCATGATTTGGGATTTTATCTCATGGATTAACCTGGCATGCATTTAATAGGAATTCGTCATTGACACCTTAGTGAGAATTCATGGTACTATTGAGATACTGTTACAACGGATGTCAGACCGTGACATTGGAGATTTGTGCAATGAATAAATTTTAAGATTATCTGTTATTATCAATCATGATCTTGTGTAATAATAAAATCACTTTTGACTGTTTATAACTACAATATCAACATTCTAATATTATAGGGATCATCTGTAACTATTATAAGAACGTATCTCTCAATTTAACCTCTATAAATATCATGCTCACTCACATTTTACAAGTAAATTATTGTTTTTTAGCATAAATCTTACTTGTACATAGTCAGACTTGACCGTTGGAGTTCATTTACAAATATCAACCCATCTCGTTTCAACACGCTCTGCTACTGCATAAAGAAAACACTATTATATATGTGTCTATCTCAAATACGCCTCAGTACTAAACAGTATTTAATATTTATTCTTCTGTTTTGTTTTACAATTATGACCAAACCAATTCGGCCAGCCAAGGGAAGGGGATTAGTCTTAAACTTGTACCCAACTCGCCTCACAAAAGAAAACTTCTTCCGTACATTAGAAGGAAGAAAATTCTTTTCCACATTCTATCTCAACTATTCATTTTTTTAAAAAAAATTCTCTTTCTCTCTTTTACTTTTTATAAATGAAAGATGAAGATCAACCTAGAGAAAGAAAAAGTTCTTCCTCGCTCCATGAACATATAAAAAATTTTCCTCACAAAGTTAAACAATCCTATCCCACACACCAAGTGGTGCGGAACATGTAAAAATGTAACCTTTTACAGCAAGGGGAGTTTATACCTGCCTGGTGGGATACAAATTGCCAACGTTACTTGGTACCACTTGAGCTACAATTATTAGGTAATAAATTTTTACATAATACAAACTAGAATTACAGGAATTTTTTTTTCTTTTTTTTTGTTATAAGATATGTATAAAGACCTATTAAGAGAAGAGGGAGGATAGGAGTGCTACCAAAGTAACCAAAGTGGAATTTGACATTGGGATCAAGCAATTTTAGAAATAAAATAAAATAAAATAAACCAGAGACATAACTAATATATAATAATCTCGTTATTCGTCCAACTTTTATATTTTAATTTTTTTTTAATTCATTCACAAACTCATTCTGTATTTCACGAGAAAGCTATAATCACATACAACTTGATTTGACATCTCTCTCATATAAATATATGATGTGCATATTTTTAATGTACGAAAAATATTTTCCAATATATAATGGTGTGCTTGTGCTCGTTCTGGTCTACAATAGCATGCTCATGATCTGGTGCATCTCTTGTGAAGAAGAAATGTTGAAACTTAAACCAACTCACAGACCTAACCCAATCCATCACTTGTGAGTTGAGTCGAGTCAATATGTGTGGATTCGTGGATTATCGTGACATGCTGCCTACTCTTACTGTCCTACCATGTCATTTACTACGAATGAGTTTCATAAAAACGCACACAAATTAGTTTAAACAAATGCCGTTTTGATTTCTATCATTTTTTTTTGTGTTTCAAATACCTGGTAGAGAAGTGGTGGTTAAAAATATGTCAAGTCATTCGTGAATCTGTTTACAAAATAGTTTTCGTACGGTATAGCACTGCTGCAAAAAATATTAATACTTGACTCAGCACAATTAGTAGGTATTGTTAATATTTCATTCATTCATTTTTATTTGCTGTTTAAGTAAATGGCACTAATATTAAAAAAATAATTTAATAACATTGATTTTAAGAAAAAATAACCGTAAAAAACAATATTACTCTTTGACTCATTGGAATGTGATTGACCAATAAAAGAGATGATAAAAAAAGATAGAAATTAGAGAAGTAAATGTTAAGAGATTTTAAAAGTTAAATAATTAATAGAGTAAAAGAAAATAAGAGTAAAATTGGTATAAAATAATTAATTTTGTGTTGAAATTTTAAAACAATATCTAATATGGAACACACAAAAAAAATTAAAACTAAATCTAAAAAGAAACAGAGGGAAGAATAAGAGAAAAATAAAAGCAATTGTAATTGCAATAGTACATAATTTTGTCTTAAACTCTATATTATTTGATAACAACAACAATAGATGAAAATAACGACAAAAGCAAGCGCAGCATTTTATGGAGTCTGGTTCAATTAAAAAAAAAAAGCATACATTTTATATAATAATAATAATAATAATAATAATAATAATAATAATAATAATAATAATAAATAAATAAATAAATAAATAAATAAATAAATAACTACGTTTCTTAGTAGAAGAAATTTCAAGAAAAACTCTACAAATAGTAGATATTACAAATGATCTCTATGCCTCTATTTGTGCCAGAAAAGAAATGCTCACAAGATAGAATATTGAAAATTGAATGTGTCAACACAATGATAAAGAAAACATTACTTGTGTCGATATAGTGTGTGTTTGAATTAGAATTTGCAAACTTAAGTTTGAGTCAATTTGAGTTTGCAAACTTAAGTTTGGTCAAAAGTGAGTTTGTAGGAATATAATTTATGTTTGGAAACTTTTGTTTCAAAAGTGAGTTTAACAAAATAAATGTTGTTTGGATGAAAATAATCAAAATCACTTTTGAATGTGTAATTACTAAAAAGGGTATGAGTTTATATTACAATATTAATATTACCTTTTATTTTATTTTTTTTAAGAGTACATGAACAAATTATATAAATGTTATTATTATTATTTTTTACTTTTAAGTGGTAGAGTTAAATTTTAAATAAAATATAACAAAATGTTAAATTATATGCATAGTTGAATAAATTATATAACAAAATGTTTTATATATGCATAGCATAGTTGATCCGATAAATGAAAGCAACTAAAGTTTCAATACATCAAGACAAATTGATTGATCTAAATCAAAATAAAAAATAATAGTAAAGTATACAGAAAAATGTGATCCAATTTTAAAATATAAATTTAACTACACTACTAATTAAGCTACGTGTGCTCAATAATTTGATTCTGAATTGAGGCTCGAACAATATCCTTCTCTGATGAAAAGACTGTGGTTAATTTTGGGGATGGATAATCATCAACAACATCTTTATCCTCATCTTCAGGTTCAACTACATTTTCATCTTCATAACGATTGAATTAAGAATCTGTTTCAAAATTTATTCTAATAAAGTTATGTATAGTCATTGTTGCATTGACTATTTGAACTTGTGTTTCTATTTTGAACTTAGGCGTGTGACGCAAAATAACAAACATATTCTTCCACACCCCAAAAGTCCTTTCTATTGTGCACCTTAGACTTGAGTGATAATAATTGAACACTTCATTGTGGTTTGCAAATCCAAATGAACGCTTAAAATCAGGAAGGTGATAACGTTCACATTTATAGGGACCAATATATCCAATTGGTGTTGGATAACCAGCATCCACCAAATAATATTTACCTTAACAATGAAACTAGTATCATGTATATTTATAATTTTAATGCAAATGTAAATTAAGTGTAGATGTGAGAAAGAACAAACTTGGAGGTGGATGTGGGAAATTCATACTAGGAGTTGTAAGGGCATTCTAAAAAATACGAGCATCATAGGCGGTGCCTTCCCATCTAGGCAATGCAAAAATGAAGCACATGTTCCAATCACATACAGCCATTACATTTTGTGTTGGTTGTCTATTTCTTCCAATGAATTTTGGTTGTTCACTGGGACTAACCACACATGGGATATGAGTACCATCAGTTGCTCATATAGCATTCTTGAAAAATGGTCAGTATTGCCTATCATTTTGAATTTTGGATTGAATATCCTGAAACCTACGATCTTGTGGCTTAATGTATTTGAAGGACAGCCTAAGGCAAGCAACCAATGCTTTATGAAAATGCCTACTTATAGTCTCTCCTGAGTGTTGAAACCTTTCTTGTATCATCCTATTGCCTATCCCATGGCCAACTATGTTTAAGAACATTGCAACCATTTCTTGAATCCCCATTCGTTTAGTGTCTTTTAAACCATGTTTAACCAATTTAGTGCAAAACTGAAAGAAGATATGTTTTTCCATCCGAAACATCTCATAACAACAAATAGGATGCCCTTGCAAAACTTCTTGCACCCATGAATAACATGTTTGCTCACTAATTCTACGTGGCTCTTTACATAAACATTTTACCACGTATTTCACCAATAAATGAACAAGGTACTATGAGTGTGTTTACAACAGCAGAGCGTGACTACATGCGGATCCAATTCTACTTATTGCATCAGCTATCGTTCTTAAGGCTGGAACTTTGGCCTTTCTTTTCCTTTCACGCATTTCACTAGGTCCAGCCATCTTCTTCTTCCTATTGTCGTTTTGGCTGCTGTTTCTTTGGGAAGTGCTTAAATCACACCGGCATCTGCACTAGCACCTAAAAATTCTTCACTATTCCTCGAACCTTCCTCTAGATCGACAACACTCTCAAAGCATGGACGGTACCCATCATCATCTTCATTTGTTCCATTAGGTAATATCCCAGATGTGGGTGCCCAAGCAAATTTTTCAGTAACCATCACATCTTTGAACAATATAGTTAATTCATGGGCAAAATGAAGTCCTTTTGCCTAAATTTTTTTATAATCACGATTTTCCTTATATACAACTTATCATCACAACTTACACAAAATAAATCTAAAACTTATAACTTCATATTTATTTACTTACATACCTAATTATTTTTTCTCCTACCACTTTAGTGTATCTACAGTATTCTTTTCATTATCCCATCCTAAACCTATTTCTTTGGCAAACAACTTATACCATAGTCCCCACTCTTTCTTAAGGTTATCTCACTTGTGTCTTAACTGCATCTTTTCATATTGCTTTCCACTTCTCTCATTAAATTGGGACATAACAGTTTTCCACCCTTTTTTTTAAGGGTGTTGTATTGCTATGCTAGACTTGGTCCAAGCATGCTTGGGTAAAATGTTCAATTGTCTTTGGATCCCATGTAGCCTTTGGCTTATAAGTTTTATTGTCTATTGAAGGAGTTTTCACAATGTCTTTCCTCTTGTTGTTACTCATTGATTTATTACAAAATAAAGAACAAATGTGTTATATATTCTCTCAACATATTTGGACCACATATAAGCATATTTCTGAACTTTTTATTACTGGCAGTGAAGCTTATATAGTAACAATATAATTTTACACAGTAATACTGCTTATATAGTAACAAGAAAGTAAGAAAGCAAGAAAGCCAATTACCAATTACCTTATGATTGTTGCTTATATTTTTTGAATTTAATTTTAATTAGTTCTCATTGTTAAAGTTATGGTATGAGAAACTAGTCTGAGAAACTATGTGATTTCCTTCTTAACCATATTATAAGAACATATCTATCTTGTGAGTTTATAACTTCATCTTTGTCTTGTAGCTAACTATACTAATTTTTTATACAGTTTCAACTCCAACTTTTCATTGAATGTGATTGTTAAAGTATACTAATTCTATTCTTTCTCACCCTATGTTGAGAATGTTGCAGATTAATAATGTTGGATCAAATGTATATAGCTATAAGCCATTTGCTGAGGCTTCAAATGAAGAACTTATGTAAGCTACGATACACCTATCACCATAAAGGTCCTATTGTCAATTTTTTTCATTCTTTGAAATTCTTTATTTGTGCATGCAGTGAGGTTGTTACAACAAATACACTTGGTTTGATGATATGTGTGAACACTTAATTTTGTCCGGGGTATTTTGTAAATAAAAAAATTAAAAGAAAAAGAAAAAGAAAAGACTCATCTTTGGCCCATTTTCCTACCCATTGAACCATAACTCGTTATCTAACCCAATTGACCCATCAACCCATAACTTGACTCGTTTACCCATCCTATACTAACTCTATAACTTATCCAAAACAAACTCCATCATTCCTCCTAAACAAACTATAACTCAAACTCATCTTAAATTAACTAACACTCATCCTAAATATATCCTAACTCATGTTCATGGATCCTAAATTATTGTTGGATAATCTCACTTTAACTCAAACTCTGAGACTTGCCTAAACCCTTCCTATATAACCCATAACCCACCTTTGATTTTTAACTCTCAAAAGAGAACTCACACTTATACACAACCATTTTCCTAAACACCCTAAATCCTAATTGATCTACTTTTTTCATCACCCAAAGGATTTTTCTTTACCTCCACCTTTATACACTTCCCTCAACCTCCAAACTCCATCATCCTCCTTTTACCATTAACGTCACATCACTTCACCATAACTACCATCAACCCAAAGTTTCCATAACCAATTTTCAACCCAAAGCTTCCATAACAACAACCTAAACCCACCATCAAACACCCATCATCTTCCTCATTTAACCACCCACCATAATAGCCATAACCATGAATCCTTTCAACCCATAAGTCTAGTCTCACCCGCAAAAGAAATCGAACACGATCCAGAACACTTGAGCCAAAATACTTATCGCCCCTCCGCGAGATTTCTCGTTCCGTGTCTCCAAAGCAATTTTCAAAGCCATTTTATGGAACTACCGCTAAATAAAGGAATTTTTAACGAAAAACGGTGGAAAATTCATTTACCGCCGCTCGTTCCGATCTCTAAACTCCCCACACCTAACCGCTTATCCCAAACCATGCCGCGCCAAATCCGAATTAAGATAATGCAAGATCGAGCACGGGCCCCATTTATTTAGAAAGCAAGGAATTCCACGTCGGAAAATAACATCCACAAATTTGAATTTTGCACCGCTAATGCCGCCCGAGATCCGTGTTTTCGTGCACCCGTAATCGTCATTACTTAGCTCCTCTTTGTCATCCTCGAAAGCATAAGAGGAAACAAATACCCCTCCCTCTTTGTTTCGATATTTCAAAATTTAATTTGTAAACATCAAGAAATATTTTTAGGGCTAATGGGCTGTCAAATAAGATAAAAAAATTTAAAATGATGATAAAACGGAAAAGATAAAATATAAAACTAATTAATTTTTTATAAAAAAAAATTGAAAATATTAACCGAGTTGTGATAAAACGTTAGTCTTGTAAATTTCGTCATCGAATTGTGAAAATGTGATTCGATTTTTTGCTAAAAATAAATTATTATTTAATAAAACACATTTTTCAAACTTTAATAAGTATTATTTAATAGTGATAAATTTAATAATCAGTGGTGACGTCTCTAGCGTGACACGAGCTTCACCTATTCAAACTTTAATTTGATTAACAGAGTCGCGACGACCTGTTAATTCAAATTTTTTATAAAAATAAAAGAATTAAATCCTTTCTTTAAATAAAATCAACCAACTCACACTTATTTTCTAAAGAACTACGTGACTTTGATTTTCTTCATTGACGATTAGGAGCGGAATTTTTATTTCGTCAAGCCAAAGTTTAAATTTTCACAAATTATTTATTTTTTAGTTGTTTTTTTTATATAAAGGGTAAAACAAATATATTTTGAAATTATTAAGTTTTGCATAACTAATTTAGGGTAGGTCGTTTTAAAACGATGTATTAGGGGTCTTGTGGGATTAAGTCTATGACGCATGGCTTCTTGCATAACCGACTCCACCAAAATCTAGTTCCAAAGATCATTTTTTAAAAAGAGTTTTTTTAATTTTTTCTAATTTAAATAAAATTAATAGTGACTCATAACATATTTATTTTGTTCACCGCTCCCATCGCAATCACGGTTATGACAATATGTTGTTCAGAGGTAAAATATATTCTCATCTAACAGGCACTATGAAAAAGGTAGGCACACAGTTATGCATAGATATTTACTTTCTATTTAGGCAATAAAGATGATGGTTCATAGTGCCTCTTAGATGAGAATATATTTTACCTCTCGACAACATATCATCAAACCAAGTGTATTTGTTGTAACAACCTCACTGCATGCACAGATAAAGGTAGGCGCACTGTTATGAATAGATATTTACTTTCTATTTAGGCAATAAAGATGATGGTTAGCCAACCTCGCGGAGGTCATATTTTCAATATTGATTAATCAGGTTCAGATGGAAGACCAACTCCCAAGTACTTTTTTGACTTTATTGAAATTTGTTGATTGAGTGCAATTTTCTGGTTATGCTTTTAAAAATTTGATGTTTATCTGTTAATGTCTTCTGGGACCAAATTGGTCATGGTTTCTAATGGGTGGACTGCTTCATGTGCTCTGCAAAATCTAGAAAGGTTCACTTATATAGTGGTCTCTAAGGCTGAAAGTTTTGGATTGTAATATGATGTGGTTAGCAACGTCACAAAAAATAGTACACAAAGCTAAATAATCAATCACTATCGCATCCTAAAGTATCACTAGTATGATGTAATTTCTTATAATCTGTAATAATACTTGCAAAGCCTAGGAGGTAGCATATTATGTGTGGTGTCAATTAAAAGGTAGTTTATTGATGAAATCCAATAACATGTATCATAGATTATATTATGTATCATAATCTCAGTCAACTTACAAAAGTATCACTAGTCTTATACATGCCATGATGAAAATTCTTGATTTTTCTCTTTTTTCTTATGTTTGCTGCATATGGAGCAACAAAGAGAAGTATGGTGCATTTTAACAAAGTCATTGCAGGTTGATGATTTTTATGTAAAAAATAATATTTCTATTCATGCACTTTGACTGTCTACAATTCTAGTCATTTATTGTCCATGCATGTTCTGGTGCTAATTTAGTGCATGTGTTGCTCAAAAGTTCTTAGCATATATGATTCTTATTGGTAATCAAGTCAAGTCACTAATTTTGTGATGTCTCTTATTGATTCTTGCTTTCTTTGACTACTACCAGTTCTAAATATGAGAGATCTATATTTATCAGCTGATCAGGTTAAACAAATGCTAATATTTTAACTAGTATATGGAAAAGAAAAGACAAAATCAGTCCCACAAAATTTCTATCAAAAACTATTTCTTAATAATTATGGCTATGTACATACATGTGCGCATATATAAAACAGTCTTGTTGATGTTTCACAGGCAGAATTGCAGATGCAAGATGTTAAAAATGTCATGGTGCATAATCTTTCGGTATGTTTTGCTTTATGTATCCTTTGATAAATGATGGGCATGGCCACATGAGTACGAGAGCTTGCATGTTTCTCCAAATGAGATTCAAGCATCAGCAGAAGCAAAACAGAGCAATGGTTCAAGCATTTTGTCAAGCATGGAATAAGCAACCAAAAGAAGAACAAATAATTAAAGCTCAGCTCAGAACCCATATTTTTCATCAGGATTTCTCAACCAAATTAACATACAAGGATCAACAAGCAACTAAAGATGATGAAGAATAAGATACAAGATCAAAATAACAAGCTCGCACCTGAACTAACGAGCCGCACTAACACGCAGTGACGATGAGCCGGTGACTGACGAGGTTGCATCTAGAGCAGCAATAGCGTAATACGAACAAGAGAAAAAGACCGAACCAGATACAAGTTGTGTGTGTTTGGATAAGTTACGAATTGAAGAATATATGAAGAAAGAAGACAGAGCGAGGTAGTTGGAAATTTATTCCCCATTCAATTCCTCATTCAATTTCCCTAACAAATCTCAACCAACAGAACAAAAATTCAACACAAAAGCATGTATTTCTTGCTTTTGTGTGAATGTGAATTAGATGAGAGAAATGTGTTACAGCAAATGTAACATGAAATTACCAAACGAAATTCGAGCCGTTCAAAGAAGAGAAAAACACATGTTTGTTGTGTCAAACGAGAAACCAAACACACACGTAATGTGTAAATTGTATGGATGCAAGACCTGATGGTACTCAATGATATGTAGACCTGTGCTAATCTAGAGAAATTCTTCTGTTGACACGATGAATCTTTTCACAAAAACTATTTTTTTTATTGGACTATTTTATTGTAAGATATTATGCTCAAGACTTCGGAAGCTTACAAATGACAACTAGACTTCTAAAATTTGTCGTTTTCAAGACTTTCAATTTTGTCCTTGAAAATTTTAGGACTGATTATTTTTTTCGATTATAATTCATAATTAACTTTTAGATGCATCATTTGTCTTTAGAAAATGATAAAAGCAGTAATCTTGTAATGTGAGATATATATAAAGGGATTCATTTCTATTTAATATAAGTAAAAAAATATTTATCTTAATTTTTTATTTTATTTTGATCATGTAACTATTTAGTAAAATAAATTATAGTCACAAAATTAAAATAAAATAAAAAATATAAGATTGAATGTATATTTTTTTTTTACTTATATATATATATATATATCTCACAAGATTACTGCTTTTATCATTTTCTAATGACAAATGATGCATCTACTTTTTTTTTCAATAAATCACCTACTAATAATGCTATAACCCACTCTCTGTTTTTTTCTGTTTCCTTTTTTTTTTGTCTTTAATGTTATAAATTTAAAAAAAAAATCACAAATAGCAGCAGAAACGAATGCCAACTCATTCGTAAGGATTCTACAAAAATTGTGTAACAATTATAGCATTTTCCTTTTCTTCTTAAACAATAGAAGAGACAATGTACCAAAAAAAAAAAACAATAGAAGAGACAAAATCACAAGGTGTTCACGGAATTAGATATCATCAATTCATCAATTTTAATGAAGCAGTTACTTTGGTTTGGCTACAAGACTAGTCAAGGAATCTTACAGCAGCAGTGCTATATCGTACGAAAACTATTTTGTAAACAGATTCACGAATGACTTAGCATATTTTTAACCACCCACTTCTTTATCAAGTATTTGAAACACCAAACAAAAAAAAGATAGAATTCAAAACGGCATTTGTTTAAACTAATTCGTGTGCATTTTTAACCACTTACTTCTTTATCAAGTATTTGTAAATAGCATTTTTTTATTTTTTGACGTGTCAAGTATTAATATTGTACAGCCGAATTGAAACACTAGTTAATAATCTGTGATTTGGAATCAAACCAAATGAAACATGGTTTTATGTTATATATAAAATCATTCATTTAAGTTTTTGGAAGAATTTGTCCATGATAGATGGGATGGGCTTATGTATTGTTTATGCTTTAAGCCTAAAAAACTCTTGTATAAAAAAACGTATTAGATATAAAATCATTCATAAGTTTTTATATAATAACTTCAGCTTTTGGATGAGTTGTTTTGCACATTATATATATATACAAAAATCATATCAATCGCACATAGTGTATATTGATTTACATATAACTAGTATTAACTTATTCAACCAATTAATCTAAACTAGCTTTATTCGCCCAGGTTTTTACCTCTTAAGACAACTTAGTTAAACGGATTATATGCTAGTGAACAGCCTATTAAAAGAGCAGTCAATATAACTTTACAAGTATGCTTCACTAATTGCATTGCACCTAATAGTGACAACTGGAAATCTTGGACTTAAACTTGAGTGAATGCAGTATTCTTTTTCTTCTTTGATCAAATGCAACTAGGTTTTTCTCACAGACAAAGGTACTCTCGTTCTTCTAACTTGCAACCCTTACACACCCTCAACCGCATTATATTCACATAAAAAAAAAAAAACTCTTGTATCTTTTTATCTATGATTCTACACTTTTTGTTTTTAAATGTTACCATATTTCCGATTTAATATTTTCTTTATACGATTTTGTGAATTTTATTAAATAAGATTTACCTTCTATTTTTATTTCATAAAAATTATATTAAAGAAAAAAATAAAAAATACAATTAGCATAGTATATCCTTCAAAAGAATTATAGATAGAAATAAAAACTCCAAATTAAAGCACGTACGTCGTTCTGCATATATAGAATGATCATTGAATAATGTGCAAAAAAAAGAAGAAAAGAATGATCATTGATCATGTAGTAAATAAAATGGAGTTCAATTTGATATTCCTTGCAGTCGGATAAGGCAGGAGACAATTCAATATAGGAATCAGAGTTCTATAAATAATTGTATAAAAAAAAAAAGAGTTCTATGAATAATGAATGTGAAAGCAATGAGAAAGCCATATGCTTAGGTTGTCAATTTTGAAACATTGCCGTCCTTGAGCTCGTTGTGTTTTGGCTTCAGTCAAGCCTTGTCGTTTTTCCAACTTTTGTTTTCTGTTCTCTTCATGGGCCATAATTAGGGTAGAAATAAATTAAGTAGTTTGTCAGGAATTTACCACTTGACTCATTAGTTTTGACTTAATTTAGCCTATTTTAACAAATAAGATAGGTTAAGATTTTTTTAAAATTTATTTAATTAAAAAGATCAATTTATATTATATTTGAATGATAAGTAATGAAGAAAGAAAAAAAAAAGAATGAGGAGAAGTTAAATAATTTCTTTTATTTAAAAATTTTAAAATATATGAAAAGAGAATGAAATACGTAAAAAATAAATTTTTTCTCTTTCTTTTAAATGTTTAATTTTTATTCTTAAAAAAAATGAAAGAAATACTGAAATTTTATTTTGTTAAATAAAATTTTTAAATAAAAAGAATAATAACTATATTTAATTTTTTTTTAAACATCTATTCTCACTAAATATATTAAGTTACTTAAAAAAATCTTTTAAATTTGATAGATGAGCTTGTTTAAGGAAATAATATATAATATATTATTATTATTATTATTATTATTATAAAAAAGATAATATTATTTTAGTTAAACAATAACTTAAACCTATTAAATTATCCCTAAAAAAGAGATTGACTACTGTATCAGTAAGTAATGGATGTGACGTCTCCTTCACGCGACCCACACTGTTTCTGCAACAGTCGCAAGACCATAGTCCACTGCTCACGTGCCCACCCGACCACCGCGTGCTCAAGCTGCCCAGCCGATCCCCACGCACTCACGCCACAACCATCGGGCGACGCTCCACCATATATAAGACAGCATAACAATAGCACTCTTCCATTTGTTGCAGCTGGGTGGCAGCAACGCTACAGAACCAAGACCATAATACGTAAATTGAGACAAACCCAGCTATAATCTCCCCCATTGGTAAGCCCCAGTAGCAGACATATATATTGATATATATATATATATAAGGCAATCACCAATTGTCACCTCATTGCCATCTTGTACGAGCTTTTTGTGTGAATTTTACTGATCGAGTGATAGTTTGGATATTCAGGTATTGGGTGAATTTTAGTGATTGTGTCAGTTTTGTGCTGTTGTTGATATATTGAATTTGCTTGCTGGTTGTTTTTATGTGTTGAATTTACCTGTTAAGCTGGTTTAAATGCCAAGGCATGTTAGCATATAGAAGGTTGGATTTTAGATTATCTAAAGGTTTTATTTTAATGTAAGTTTTTTAATAAGATTTTAGATTACGTCAGATTTTTAAAAAGTTCAGTTTAAGTTTTAAAAAATAGACTATATCAAATAAATAAATCAAATTCAAATTTTATACTTAAAAAATAAACTAAGTCTATTTAAAATAAAATTTGATCTGATTCCACCCATAGTCATAACTTTATAGTTAAGATGTAATAAGACATCAAGTTTTGAATATATCAAAATGTCTTTTAAATAATGTCAAGGGAAAATTAATGAAAATAATTGTTAATAATACAAAATTAAAGATAAATGACCAATAATTAATCATTCATATAATAGTAATGGCCATTTAGAATGATTGACCATTGGTCCATCTCATTAATTTTGTATTTTTAGTACTCCTTCCCGTTAATTCTCCCTAATTTTAATGCTTATCAAATGACTAAAATTTATTACAATAAAATTATTAGCTCCTCAATTTATTGTTTTGAAAATAAAAAACACCCGTCAATTTGGGCAAAGTAGTAACTCAGTGTATTAGTATACATATATTAAGTTTTTTTCGCATACTATACAGTTAATAATTTAAGGGAAAAAAGTATTCAGGCTTTTTTTTGGAATTTTGATCATTTTATAAATTATCACTATGAATTTTAAAATTTTTTTAATTAATTTTTAAATTTTAATTAATTTTTAATAGATTATTATGTTTAATTTGAATTTATTAATTTATTAATGATGATATTATATAACATTTTATTTATTTTATAAGAAAAAATATTTAAAATTAAATTTTAATAATAAATTAATAAACAGTTCTTAATTAATATTAATATAAATAAAATAATATAATATAATATTATTATTAGTGCATTAATAAATTTAAATTAAATATAAAGATCTATTAAAATATTAATTAAAATTTAAAAATTAATTAAAAAAATTTAAAATTTATGATAGTTATTTATAAAAAAAATTAAAGTTTAAGAAATTTTTATATTTTTTTTCATAAGCAAAATGTTTTTTTTTCGGTTTTGATTTGTTTTGAGAATAGCTACTGAGTTTTACATCAGTATTAACTTCTAATCAAATAGTCTGCGTGATATCAGTATCGAACATAGACAATTAAATAATATGGTCAATTTTTTGTCATAAAATATGAGTTTATTGTCAATACGTGTACAGTTTATAATTTATTTCTCATCAATTTGCGGGTTACTAAGTTACAAAATTCGATGACATAGACTTTGATCCACCAGTCTTCACCCCACGTTGAAGGGTCAGTACCGTGGCATGTAGTTGCTACTTTTTTTATTTTTATTTTTTTTTATAAGACATCTTCGTAAGCATAGTTATGTAATTAACTCTCGGATATCATCATGATTAAGAAGTTCTCAAAATAATTGTTTTATCTAAGATTTGAATTGTATTCTTCTCATAAAAGTATGATTCATTTATCACCACACTTAATGCTGCATATGGAACAACAAAGAGAGAAGTATGGTGCATTTTAACAAAGTCATTGTAGGTTGATGTTTTTATGTAAAAAATAATATTTCTTGTTGATAATATATTTATTACTTAATTGCGATAATATTGTATATTTAAATTTCAAAATATTATTTTAATTAAGTTTAATTATTTATAATATTTAATAAAATCTTACTACTACTTGATGATGTAACTAAAATAATTGTTTTGAGAGAATATCACAAAGTATTTTGAATTATCGACAAATTAACTCATATAAAAAATCATATACACTAGAATCACAAGTTAAATTAAATTTAAAAATATAGTTATCAAATTTCAAACCCAGTTCTTGAATCGCTTTTGGATCTTAAAATCGATTCTAAATCTATCAAGGCAAAGACCATAGACATACAAGTTTAATTATTTTATCCTTTTACCATAAAATAGAAAAGTACGTTCATTGTTGAAGAGAATCAGTGTAGATACACAGAATAGGAGGTTCATGCTCACCCCAGAAAAGATGGATTAACTCTTAAAGAACATCAACGTTAGGCGGAGAGGGGGATGGGAGAGATCTGGATCAATTAATGGAAAGAAATATCACAATAATGAACTTCACATTATATGTATAATTGATTATTATTATAATTAATTATAATAGAATCAATTTTATGTATTAAATATTTTAATTAAAAAATAATTTTAAAATAATCAATTTAATTTGTATTATATAAAAAGAATTATTTTATATATTAAATTATCAAAAGAGATATATAATGATTAAAAAATTATTTTATTAAGAACAAAATAATATTCACTTCTCAAAACTTTTAGAATAACCTATAATCATAAATCAAAAGTTTCAAGTTTCAAACTTATTGTAGCAAAAAATTTTACTGACCGAAAAAATATAATTAGTGATCAATAAATTTTATTTTGTAATGTGGGAAAAGATTTTGTTCGGATTCGGAGTCGATAATTTTCCAATATCAAGAACATGATATGAATTTTAATAATCTTAAATTTATTTATTTTACTATTTTTAAAAGACTTTGTAACTATTTTTTATTTATTTTTTAAAAAAGAAATAAAAAAAACAAACAAACATTATGAAAGTTAAATTTGAGCAGCGAATAGAGATAAATAAGTCGCATAATTCCTTAAAAACAATTGTGGGTTGGTTATTATTTTTTATTTTTTATTTTTATAAAGAAGACTAATTGTTTTATTTTATTTTATAAAGCGAATAAAAACAACTTTATGATTAAAAGTTCATGAACAATTGTATATGCCGCAACTCAACTAATCCTATTGTTTTTTTCTTAAAAATATTTAATTATTATTATTATTATTATTATTTTTATTGGTCAATTGTTTTTAAATTGAAAATATTTGAATCATTTCGCCATAAAAAAAAAGTTACTAATTACTTGTCAAATTGATTGATTTTTGTTTTTAAAAATTAAATCCTTAAGTTATCATAAATGATTATAGATATTATAGGATTACAATTTTCACAATTTCAGCTTAATCCTATTTTATTTTTTTTGTTACAAGTATTTAATTATTTATATTTTCATTATTATTATTATTTTCATTGGTTGATTGTTTTTAACTTTAAAAATATTTGAATCATCGTTTTTCATTATCAAATGATTCTAACGATTCTAATTAACAATTTGTCACAATTTCAGTTAATCACGATTTATATATTTTTATTTTTTATAAAAATTATTTATTAAATTAGCATAAGATTACCCTTTTAAACAAAAGTAATAATAACGTAATAAACATATCAACAAAATTCAATAAATAAAAAACATTTTTTCCTTAAGAAAGTTCAAATGTCAACGTTTTTTTTTCTTAACAACTAAAAAACTTAAACGACCAAAAAAAAATGTGAAGCATGATAGAGCAATCCGCCCAAAACAAAGTAAAGCCCAAATGTCACAAACTCAAATATCTCAGTATCAATAATCAAACAAAATGCAAATAAGTTTTATATATTTTTAAAATAGAAAGAGAACCAAAAAGCTTCTTTATCACAGCAACAGGGAGCTTTCGGGCAGGAGATTTGCAGGTGGGAGGACTGGACGGCTGCTCCTTGGACAAAATGGAACAACGGCGACCGGCTTGTTTGACGAATGGAGCGAGGTTCGGGGGAACTTTTATCGAGATTGTACGCGGAGAAATTTTCTCCATGGAAGGTTCGAACGGGATCTGGTTGGGGCTCAGACCACGGTTCGGTGTACGGCGATGAGGCATCGAGTGGAGGACCGGTCTTGTCGAGGTTGGTCCGAGCAAGTGGGGGTTCGGCACGGAGCAGATCCGGACCGGTCGAGGTGTGGTACGGGATCGCGTGGCGATGGTCTCAGACGGTTCGGGTTCTGATCCGTTTGGTGCAGGTGGAGGCTGGTGGAGGAACGGACGGCGTGTCACGGTGGTACGGTCGACCTCGGCGAGACCAGTCTCGGATGTCCCCGTCCGGTGGCGCAGTGGGGATCTTGGCAAGTCGAGTGGTGGCCTGCGGGTTGGAGTATAGGTGGTTGTGAGGTGGGTTGTTGGCTTTGGTGGTGGTTTATGGTGAAGGTGATGAAAGTGGAAGATGGAGGTTGTGGGGAGGTGAAGGTTGAAGGTTGGGTTTAATGGTGGAGGGTTGGTTGTGGTGATGGGTTATGGAAGATGGAGGAAGGTTGATGGGAGGTGGTTTTATGGGTGAGTGTTTGGTGGTTAAGTGGTGGCTTGAATGGAGTGGTGGAGTGAAGGTTGTGGTTATGGGTTTAGGTGAAGGAGGGAGGGAGTATATGGATGGTTAGTGAATGTGAAGGGTGGAAAATAGCAAGAGCCTCCTCCGGAGGTGGTGAGGAGCAATAATAAATCAAAGATCCCCCCTTCTACGTGAGCCCAGTGAAAAAAATAACCCCTCTCCCCCTCCTCTGTGTGTTCTGTTTTGGAGGAATAAAGCCATAAAAATTGTTGCCTGTGTGTGCAGTTGGAACGTGGAGAGTGAGTGGGGAGCAAAAGCAAACTTGTCTCCCCAGTGCAGGTAGTAGTGGTGGTGCAAGAGTGATGTATGGCCAGAAAAGGAAGAGAAACATAGAGGCAGAAACAAAAATTTTGTTTCTTTCCAAAGATAGAAGAACAAGCAAAAGACATTACGTTTATTAATTTATTATTATTATTATTATTATTATTATTATTATTATTATTATTATTTTTTTTTTTTTTTCTGTAATAAATTTTTGTTTTTCTCTTTTCTTTTTTTAAATAAATAAATAAATAAAAGGAAAGCAAAGATGAAAATAAGATAAAAACAAATAAAACTTAAAAATAAAAAGTGTTTCAAAATGTTGTAGTTAAACATCATTTAACACATAGTTATTAGTCTTTGATTAGGTATCAAAAATAAAAATTTTATGGACAAAATTGGGTATCAACACTTATAAAAAAAAGCTGTTATAATGTATTAAATTTCGTGTAAAAGATTTTGTATAATTTTCTAAACATGATATGAATAGTAAAAAAAGCTTTTAGACAATAAAAAAAAAAGCTGTTGAGAAGCATAAATAAGCTTACCTTAGAGCATGTTTGGTTTGGATTATATTCCTAAACCAATAGTTTTTTTTTGTGAAAAAACTTTTTTACTATTCATGATATGCTTAGTTAATTCTCTAACAGTAATTTTTGTATGAAATTTAATGCATTATAACAATTTTTTTCATAAGCTTAAAGCTTGAAACTTATGATTCTAGATTATAGATTATTCTAAAAGTTTTGAAATGTAAATATCATTTTGTTCTCAATCAAATAATTTTTTAATCATTTTATACTTCTTTTAGTAATTTAATGCATTAAATTTTTTTGTACCATCTAAACGAAACAAATTATTTTAACATCGTTTTTCAACTAATATATCTAAACATAAAATTAATTCTATTATAATCGATTATTCAATAATTAATTATTAAAAAAATCAAAATTTTTAAAACTAATCCAAACACACACTTAATTTATTCTTTATGAATGTATAACTTCATCACTTGTACATAAATCTTCCGCATTCTCCCCCTCACATCAAGTAAATGGAAAGGTTAAAAAAAATAAAATCTCTGTACATTGCTCTACTGCCTTATAATCACCTCACCAGTGATGTAGTCCGTCCACATCCTATCGTCGAAGCATGCGTTGCTATTATCCTAAATTATCTGCAAATTTAGTTTACTATGATAAAAAAACATTAGAGAACATAGACAATTTTCCGTCTATATTAAGCCATAACTTTGTTATCAGATAGATTTGGTTTTCTTTTTCCTTTTTTAACGATAAAAGTATCTTTGTATCAATTGAGGCTAAGTTCATCCATGAAGGCATTTCATATCAACCCGATGATGCATTTATGAAAATTAACCCATTACATGCTGGCTCTATATAAGTTCGAATCTTAATTCCCAACGTAAAGACACCACTTCCTTCATTATTCACTATCGCAACTGGGATCGCGATAGGACGATTGATAAATAAGATATTTTTTTAAAAATTAATGGAATTGTCATCAATATTTATTTAAATTATGAAAATATTATAAAATCATTTAATTAAGAAAATTGATCTTTTAAAAAATGAGTTTAGATTCAAGAGTCGATTACAGGTAGGGAATGTGTATGCACCCTACACTGTCTATTTCAAGAACGGTATCTTAAGTTAATTATGCAATTTTTAATAATATCAAATATATTTATTTTGCCCTTAAAAAACACATTGTAACTATAAAAAAAAATAAACAAACACATTATGAAAATTATTTTGACTTGACAGAATAAATATTCTGCTCCTACGTATCTCCAGGTACAGTAGAGAACTCAAAGTCACATAATTTTTTAGAAAATATTTATGAGTTAGTTGTTTTCATTATAAAAAGAAGAACTCCAGAAGTTCAAATCAAGTTTGATAACAATGGATTGATTTAAATAAAGCAACACGTCAAATGACATAACAATCTAGATGATAAATCAGATAAATCAACAAAGAGACAATGATAAACCAAATTCAAGTCAAACCAACCTACAAACTTACCTTCATTACCTTTGGATACATATTTTTTTTTGAAATTTTATCATCATTTCTTTTTTTATTGTTTTTTATTTTTTGTTTTTTTATTAGTTTTTTTATTTATTATTTTTTTATGCTTAACAATCACTCTAAAAAAAAAATTACTAAAACTTTGATCCATTATAATGTAAGAACAACCCTAACTTAAACTAAGCCTCTTAAGCCCAAACCCAAGACCATCATTTTATTTTTATACATTCTGAAAACTACCAGGCCCATCTAATTTTTAATTCTTTTACCATATTTGATTGAAGTAAACTAAACTAGACCCAAACATTCAAATAAAGTTCAAACAACACAAACCCAAATAACTCAATCTCATCAAACCTCAAACTAAAAAAAAACATGGATCAACAACTTCAGACTAAATAAAAGCCCAAATAAACAAAGAAAATAAACAAAAATAGGACTTTATGGCGGCGCACGGCTGAACGACAGGACCAAGGCACGACAACATGGATCCAGGGTTAACGAGGCGAATCTGGCTCTACAACGTCAAGGGTGGCGGATCGGACGGTTTCTGCACAGGTCATGATTTCAACGGCTTGCTGGGTCACGGATCGACAGAGCGTGGTTGGACTGGGCTAATCGTCGCCGTGGTTTGGTAGAGCTCGGCCTGTGCGGTGCGGCAGGTGGATTTTGCGACGGCACAGTTTGGACGAGCTCGGTTGTGTTATGCGTGTGGATCTGATTCTACGACGCTGGCTAGGGCAACAAGAAACGACAGATCTGGGTTGTTCCGGTCTGGTTTCGCATGTGAGATTATGGTTCCCAGGTGGAGTGAACGCATGTCACGACTGGATGTTGGGTTGGGCGACGCGACGTCGGTCACGGTGGTCAGATCTGGTGGAGGCGTGAGGTTGCGGTGTGTGGACGGCTTTGGTGTTAGCACAACACAGTGGCTGGTTTGCATAAACAAGCGGCACTCCGGTTTGGGTTTTGCAGTGGGCTTCGTGGTGCAGGCGGTGCGGCGGCTCTTGTGCTTTCGGATCTGGGCTGGTGGTTTTGGGTGGGGTGTGGTGGTTGTTAATGGTGGGTTTATGGTGGTTGTTAATAGTGGGTGGAAGTTGATGGTGGGTGATGAAGGTGGTAATGTGAGTGAAGTGATTATGGAGGGTGGTGGTTATGGTTGTTGATGGAGGTTAATGGTAGTTTAGGAAGATGGGTGAGGGTGGTTGTGTGATGGTGAAGATGGTGAAGGTGGTTGCGATGAAAGTGGAGGCTTGGGTTGGAGGTGATAGAGTGTTGCGTTGTTGAACTGTTCTTAGTGAAAATGGTTCCTTGAAAAATGTTCTTTCCCCCTTTCTCTTGTTACGTTTCCTCCTTTTGTAAGGTAGAGATGACTCATCTGCAACCCCAAGGAAATTAGCTTAGGTGCAGTTACAGTGGCCATTGTTTTCTAGCTCAGTTTTTATTTTTATGAATTTCTTTGTGATTGTGACCTTCTCCAACTTTGCACTCTTATCATTTTTGTGTCTTTACTTTTTCATTGAGCCTTGGATTACAAACATTTTGACAAATAATTACATTCTAACTAATAGTTAGAAATTGTAATTATTTTTTCCTTTTTTGTTAACTATTTGTAACTAGTTGTCCATTCCTCTCTTTTTTTTTTTTAAACTAAGATCTTTTTTACTATTATTATTTTTATTTTATTATTATTATTATTATTATTATTTTGTACAAATAAATAAAAGAAAGATCCAAATAGGATGAAAGTAAAAAAAGTGTTTAAAATATTACAAATAAGTACCATTTAACACAATTATTACTCTTTAATTAAACAACAAGAAACAAAAATTATAGACAAAATTGAATACCAACATACACAAGGCCACAAACTGATTTCTTACAACCATCTCGTGAAACGTTCAACTTTCCTTGTAAATTTAATGTGTTAATCATTTTTGTTTCAGCACCCCTTGTGTGACAGAAAAATTCTTGTATAAACATATATAGAACACTAAATTAAGTGTATTAGATCAATAATATAATTAATTATATATGAGATAATATTTATAATTAATTAACAATTAATTATTATAATATAACATAATTATTGATGTGATAGATCTAGTACACTCAACTTTATTGCTCTGAATTTGTTTAAGAATTTCTAGGTATGACGTTGTTGAGCACTTGTTAAACCTGTGTATCTTACACCATGTAGAAGCCTGATTGCCAATTCGTTAGGTTTTATTTTTAGAGAAAAATTTAATCAGATACATACAAAGAAAAGGTACTCATTTTTAAATCCGTCTAAGTTGACTAATTCCCAGACTTCTTTTTCCCAATTCCATTAAAGATTGTCCAAATAGGCAAATACGATACCAAAAGAATTGACCCAATAAATAAATTTCACGATCAGCAACAACCTCTAGTGAACTTGTTCAGCTAAAATAAAGGAGCATTTATGAGTAAAGGTGCTAGCCAGTGTCTATAAATACCGTCTCTCCCCTTGTCATAAACCACATCACAAACTAAGCAGTATTTCTATACACCACACCCCCATCTTCTTCTCTTACTTGCATTTGTCCTCCTTTGTCTTTCCATCATTATCGATCATGGATGTTTTTACTTTCGAAGACGAGCACTCTTCTACTGTGGCTCCAGCTAAACTATACAAAGCTCTGGCAAAAGATGCTGACAACATCATCCCAAAGGTGATTGAGGCCATCCAGAGTGTTGAAATCGTTGAAGGAAATGGAGGGCCCGGAACTGTCAAGAAGCTAACCATTGTTGAAGGTCAGTGTATGCTAATATGCATGGCTTATATATAATCAGTTACTATAAATTAAATGATGAGATTAACATCCCACTATTATGAATTCAAGTGAGTGAAAAAAATTCTACATATAAAATGAATAGAATAAATGAAAACTATACAAGTAAGAGGACTCATAAATCTAATGTTTTTAGACTTTAGATTAAAATATAGTGTGAAACTCGTTCATCACTTAACCAATGAAAGAAATGCTAATGTTATAAAAGAAGATCTTTCCATAGCCTCCCCTAACTTAACATGTGTCTGGGGACCCAGCACTTCCTAGCCAATTAACCCAAGCCAAGGGTAACTAAGTATATTAATTGAATTAAACAGACTAATTAATTTGCTAGTGCTAGCTAGCTCCATATATACATGTGTATATGTAAAATTTATGATTGATGGTTGCAGGTGGCAAAACCAGCTATGTGGTGCGCAAAGTTGATGCAATCGACGAGGCTAACTTGGGATATGACTACAGTATAGTGGGAGGCACCGAGTTCGATGAAAGTTTGGAGAAAGTGTCTTTCGAGACCAAGGTGGTGCCTGGCCCTAATGGTGGATCCATCGGGAAGTTCACTGTCAAATACCATACCAAAGGCGATGCAGTGCTATCGGAAGCAGTGCGTGAGGAAACAAAGGCAAAGGGAAATGGAATTTTCAAGGCCATTGAGGGTTACGTTTTGGCAAATCCTGATTACTAAAGCCTCAGAAAAAGCACTTGCTTTTGGTTGATTCATGCAAATAATTTTGTGTGGCTGTTTAATTTGTATCACGAGCCCTTGTACATGTGGCTCTGTTAATTGGGTTGCCTTGTGATGAGTTAATTAGTGTCTGTTTGATCTAAGTGTTACTGTGGGTGAATTTGGTTGAGTACTGCATACAAAAATTGATGTGTGTGTTGGTGTTGACGTCCTTGCACCATCTGTATTCTGCAATAAATAATGCAAAAGTATTTGGTTGCACTTTCTGTCATTTTCTTTCAGGTCAAGCACCATTATATGCTTACGCCCCCTCAAGGCTCAAACTACTCAACCAGTTCAGAAACTCTCCCCAACTGTTTAAAACAGCTATTCAATTTGGAAACCTGCAAATATATTATTTACCATCTTAAATAACTAGTTTATTAAAAGAAAAAAATGCCCCTCTTCTAAAAAACAAGCTGTGTGAACATGTTTTTATTTTTTAAAAATATTTATTTAAAATGAGTTTATTTTTAAATTGAACAAATAAAAATATATTTATATTTAATTTAATTTAAAATATATCATGATCTTAATTTACTACATAATTTTAAAAGTAAGCATATTCTTATTTACTTATTTTAAAAATAAACTTATTTTATAAAAACCATTTCATTTTTTTAGACAAAATGGTTGATCTATATATTATGGTGTTAAAATATTACGATTTGAAAGAGTTTCCCAATGAGCATATCAAAGACCGTAATTAACTTGCTTGCATGGAGATTCTTTGTCTCGTTGACTGTCCTATTAATAAAAAGTTGCCCCCTGCAAATATTTTCGCAATTTTAGATAGATGATGTCACGGTACAATGTTTTTTAAAATAGTTAAATTAAATATTTGCTCATTATAATTTATATTTTTTTAAATCAATTCTCACATTTATAAAAAATTTTAAAATAATTTTTATTATTAATTTTTATTTTAATACTATTAATTTATTCTTTAATAAATATTTTAAAGAGTAAAAAAAATATTTAAAGAATATTTATTAGACAAAAAAATATTTACTCAAAAGAAATAAACACTTAATAAAATGAAGTAGTACTTATTAGATAAAAGAATATTTACTTAGAAGAAATAAGGACCTATAAGAATAAACCAACACTTATTTGATGTTTTACAAATAAAATGAGCATCTAAATGAGCTTTTATTAGATAAAGAAACATTTATTTTATTAGTAAATTGATGATGTTATAACGATGTCAAAATAAAAGTTAATTGTATGGACTATTTTAAAAAAATTTATAAATAAAAAGATTGATTTGAAAAAAAAATTATAAAGATGAATTGAAAATAAGCGTAAAATACATGAACCTATACTTTAATTTAATCTTTTAAATTTATTATTATTTAAGTAAGTTTTGGAAAAAGATAATGAAATTTGTACACCCATAATATAACACTTAAATAAATACTATATTTTAATATAAGTATGACTAAATATATGTATAGATATATCATATATAAATATAAAAAAATGTAAATATTCTAGGTTTTCAAATAATAAAACTCTTTAAAAAATAAAATGACAACTTGTCCATCCTTCCCTACTTGTCAATCGACACGCAGTAGAGTACGGAGTTATCCAAAAAGGAAACTTACATCACTTTCTTTATATAATTGTTTACATCGATTTTTTTACAGAAATTGGTTCATATATATTCTATCTTCTATGCAAAATTCACATTGAAATTATTACCAATTCTTAAATAAAATTTGGTCCTTTTTCCCAATAATGGTTGACACAGTTGGTAAGAGTGAATTATGTCAATTAAATTAATTATAATTCAATTTTTATTAGAATTTATTATTGATAGATTATTTGTATGCACCTCTATAAACATTCATTGCGCATAGAAGTCTGCCCTAACCTTGAGACATATATTTTCAGGGATCAAAATTATATTTAAGTTTATCTTATTTTACTTTACTCATGTGCATATAGGTCACAAGTCAATTTGGCAATTGACATGGACCAAGGTCCCACCAGGTAAGATCAGTAATGACACATGACATCCATGAGTTAAACTTTTGTTTAACACATCATCAGTTAACAGAAGCTCGTCAATGATGGAGACTAAAATCATCTTACTTTCAAAAAACTTGGATTTAAACCAAAAAAAAAATTATAGGGACCAAAATCAAAAGGTATCATATTTACAAAGACTAAAAACATATTTAAGTCATATATATATAAAGGATTAAATAGAGAATTTTAAATTTCAAGAAAAAATTCATAAAATTTATTTATGCATGACTAAATTGATAAAATATGTATTTTTCAAGGGCCAAAATAAGCTTTTACTCAAAAGATTATTAAATAATTAAGATAATTGTTTTTTTTTTTTACTAAAATAAGATAATTGATTGAATCCATTAATTGATTTCATAAAATATTAATAAGTTAAATTAAAATTTTAGTCTTTATAATTTATACTTATTTCAATTTAGTCTCTATGATTTTTTATTTTTCGAATCAATCTTCATATTTACAAATGTTTTTAAAATAGTTATTGCTATGAATTTTTGCTTGAACACCATTAATTTAATCCATACTAGACATTTTATAGATAAAAAATAACATCTAAAAAAGTACTTATTAGACAAAATAGTATTTATTAAGAAAAATAAGTACCTATTAGAATAAATAAATAACTTTTTTGATGTTTTACAGAAAAAATAAACATCTAAAAATATTCTATTAAATAAAGAAACAATTATTTTATTAGCCACCTAACTATATTATAATGGTGTCATAATATAAATTAATGATAAAGATTATTTGAAAAATTTGATTTAAATGTATGAGAACTAATTTTAAAATATATATATAAGAACTGAATTAAAAAGAATGTAAATTACATAAATCAAAAGTTCAATTTATCCAATTAACAATAATTGATTGAATCAATTAATTGATATAATAAATTACTAGAGTCAATTGGAAGTACTTTTTTGTACATAATTGAAAGTACTGTTTTAACATATTATATAAATAAATAAATAATAGATAGACGGATTTGAATATACTATTTTCAAAATTATTTAAAAAGTCATGTTTAAAATTAACTAAATTAAACACAATCAAGTGTGAAAAGGAATAAATGAATTATGTTTGAAAATTATCTTGTGCATTGTGAAATATTAAGGGGTTTTTATTTTTCATATATAATTTATTGGATTTAATTTAAATGTACTATCAATATAAAAGTTTTTTGTATTATTATTCAATCATATATTATTATGTTATTAAAAATATTTTATTCTCATAATAATTAATTCAAAAATTATGTATGTAGTAATATATAATTAATTGATATTATAAAAAATTTTACACTGATATTATATTAAAATTAAACTCTTCTATATCAGCTCATGAAATAATCATAAAAATGCTAGTTGCACGACATCAGCTTAAACACCAAATTTGTTTGCGATGTTACTAGTAATTCCTTTTGTGACATTTTATTGATAAAGGGAGAGACAGGGACGTGGAATCTCACAATTCTGTAGGAAAAGGAAAGTAAAAAACGGACAGTAGTTAATTATTGTAATTATACTCTGAATGATTATATTTTACAATACTTAAACAAACTTAACTTTTAAAAGAAATTATTTTATCATTAATTTATTGACAATTATTTTTTTTGCCAACAATTTTTTTTTAGCATTTTTAACATCAATTTATGAACAATATAATTAAAAAAAAAACTCATAGTCTTTTTTATAATTACACATGTAAAAGTGATTTTTACGAATCCTATCCAAACAATATGGGATTGCTATGGTACCCATGCAAAATTATAGGTACCAAAATCCATGCTGATGTAGATAAATAAAATACTGACACATGAATTAAGTGAATTTAATATGGATCTTTTATAAACTTAATTGCAAATAAATATTCTTTAAAAATAAAATTGTAAAATAATTCCTTATGATTTTATTTTTATATTACAATACCCTGTACTTTAATTAGTTGTTTAGAACTAAAAGAAGACCTTGGTCATGGCGTCTAGAGAATTGCCACTACTGCCTACGAAAAAAAAATGCAATGTTTGTTGGTGGCTTTTTATTGCGGGTTTTGGGTTTTATTTGATTTTACGGTCAATTCTAATATACACCTTTTAAAAGAGAGTGTATAATACACCTCATTAATATTAATTATTGATTGTGTTAAAAAATAAATCAACGACTAAGATTGATGACTTATAATTTGTATTTTTTTGTTTTAATTTTTTTTTAACAACCACCACCACGTTGCCGCCAGCAGCTGGCCACTTCCACCACATTGCTCTGTACTACACAATAATATCTCATAGAAACTAAATAGAAGAATTGAGAAAAATCTAAGAATGAGGCTCTGACCTCTGGTTTCGCGCACGAGGAAGCGATGCAGAGGAGTGGAGCAAGCAAGGGTAACCTTGAGGCATAGTGGACGGTGGGCTTAAGTGGAAGATGGTGGAGACGCTGTTTGTGTCACGAATTCCGGCTCTGGTGCGTGGATCGCAGTGGCGCGCGGTTGCTACGCAGAGGACGATGTTCAGGGGTGGTGATTTCCTCTGCTCGTGGTCGCCGGTTGGACTCGGTATGGCAGTGGTTCTGGTCACGGATCTGGGTGGTTGCTTTGTTTTTGTGACAGATCTGAACGGTGGTGGTGCATAGAGGAGCAGATGGCAGCCGGCAAAGAGGATGGGCTCGTGGTGGGTCTGGCTCAGATATGCGGTGGTGGTGGCGCGCACGGCGCGAGGGCTCGCGACTAGGAGGTGCTCGGTTTGGAATGATGGTGCTGGGTGACGCAGACGGAGATGCTGGTTTGCTGCGTTCTATGTAGGTGTTGGGTCACAGTTGCGGGTGTACGACGCACGATTTAGCTGCTGTGTTGCGACAGTGTTGGACGGTGGAGGCGCGACGATGCTGCTATGGTAGTAGCTTGGTGTCGTTGGTTGTTGTCTTCACGGTGGTTGGTGAGCACAGTTTGGAGTGGTTATGGCAGGATGTGCTGGTAATGTTGGCAGGGGTGATGACCGGAAAGTGATGACCACCGGCGGCCGGTGGTGGCCGGAAGCTGGCGGCGACCGGCAGCCAATGGTGACTGGAAACCAAAAACCAAAAAA
The DNA here is from genome assembly GCA_029884605.1 of Ormosia emarginata. Classification (NCBI taxonomy): domain Eukaryota; kingdom Viridiplantae; phylum Streptophyta; class Magnoliopsida; order Fabales; family Fabaceae; genus Ormosia; species Ormosia emarginata. The sequence continues at coordinate 22,337,520 of JAQQTP010000059.1, read as the reverse complement.
AAAAAGAAGAAACTTGGAGCAACAAAAAAAACATGCTATTACAGGTAAAATCAAAGGTGTATTATACATCATAACTTGACCAGATGCACAATAGCAATGGCCTTGATTTTACTTCCAAGTTTTCTCACATTTTTTTTCCTTTCCTAGGTCGATAAAGGTCAAACCCCATTGTTGCCCCCCAAACCACCCATTCACCAAAACTTCATTGTTCCCCAAAATTAGGATCAAGACGACCTCATGACTAACACAATTACAAAAGTCCAATTTACATGCATATTTCCGCATGGTTAAGAGAATGAAGCAGCAGGAGGTGGCAGTGGAGAAATAGGAGGGACATTGCATGGTGAAGCAATATTAAGGTTCATCTCTTGTCCTTAAGAATTATTTTGTAAAATTAATTAATAAAGAAATACTTTACATATCATTACCATTTCTTCACATGGTTATTTTTTATTAGTCTATAGGTGGATGCTATCATACACCATATTATGTTATAGTGTATGATATACCTTTTGATTTTATCTGCAATAGCAATTTTTTTTTAGATAGTAGATTTTTTTTTGTTTATATTTTTTTTACACACTCTACCATCACTATTACCACCAATACCCTTGGATCAAACCCACCCTTGAATCACCCATGGGTGGTGACACAACTGAGGACCAGCGACGCACAATAACTCGGGCTTGGACAGTGGTGTAGTGGTCAGCGCATCCCTCATCCACAACCTGCAAACCTCTATCAAATCAACAACCCAAAACTCAGCCACTGTGAACTACTAAAGCCACCTTGCTTGCACCCTCTGCTTGCGCCACCATCCCCACCACTCAAACGACCTCCCCCTCGAGTCGAACCAAGACCCACCACCGGCCATGACCGAATGCTAAACCACCCCAAACACTCAAATCAAACCAAATTCTAGCCCTCACCTCAGATCGAACCAACCTAACTTACCATTAAGCCTTAGGGGGGATTTTGAGGAGTGGGTGATGAACACTAGCACAACAGCGGCAAACGACTGGGCTCATGGTGCTGGTTCGTGATGAGAAGGTGGTATTTGGGTTTTGGTGCAGAGGGTCGAATAGTGGGCGACGAGGGTGGCACAGTTACTCAGAAATCCGGGGATGACAGGCTCATGTCGGAGCTCATAACAACATTCATGGTGATTGGCATCTTGGTGGTGCAACAACTTGGGTTGACGGTCGCGGTGAAGTAGCGTCGAGCAAAGTGCGACTTGGTTGAGGGTCTGACGTGTCAAGGGTGGATTTGTGTGGTGGTGCCGAAGACAAGGTATAGTCGTGGGGTGGTTCATAACTGTGTGGGGCGGCTGTGGTCGGCAAGGTGGTTACGCGTTGGTGGTGGAGAGGTCGCAACCCCCTCGTTGTAGATTAGTATAGACTAGACCGTTGTTGTCCTTCAACTCTATCGCCTCCGCTCCACATCGCAGTTATGCTGCTGAGTTGTAGACTCTGCTAGCTGTTTGAATGGGTTGCCCTTCTTTCATCTCAATCATTGATAATTTTTATTAATAAATCAAGGGTTTAAAATTAATGGTGTATGGTGCACCTTTCTTTACAAGGTGTATATTAGACATTCCCTTAGTCTATGTATCTAAAGGTTTTGGAACCCAAACTTGTCATTGGATTGCATAGAATTTCTCAAATAATATTTTATTCTAACAAAATCAATTTTAAATAAAAATTTCTAAACATAAATCACTTTCACTCAAACTCATTTTCATTTAAAATTAAGTTTTCAAATTTTAATTCAAACATACGTTTTATTAATGAAGTGAGATACAGAGATTTGAAATCTCACAATTTCGCAGCAAAAGGAAAGAAAGAAAAAAACTGAGAACACTCGTTAATTATTACATTGGCAACCAAATTAACCACACACTAGATGATATGCAACAACACCATATATAAGCAAGCATTTAATGATAGACTTTAGTAATCAGGATGAGCTAAAATGTAACCCTCAATTGCCTTGAAAGTAGCTTCGGCCTTGGCTTTGCCTCTCTTGGCCTCCTCTTCATTGGGCTCAGCATTGCCTTTGGTCTGGTACTTGATAGTGACCTTGCCAATGGACCCTCCATTGGGGCCTGCAACCAATTTTGCCTCGAATGAGATCTTCTCCACCGTGTCTGGAAACTCCGCACCTCCAACGATGCTGTAGTTGTATGTAAAGTTAGCCTCATCAATTCCTTCAATTTTGTGCAACACGTACTTCGTTTGGCCATCTGCGCACATGATTGATTGGTTTCAGTCACAAAGATCATCAGCATAATTAGTTTAATTTGTGAGTAATTCTTAGTTAAATACTGTTTACTATAGCTACCTCATTCAATATTAAATATGTGTATAGTTATAGATTACATGTTAAAAATATAACTATCTTTAAAAGATACTTCTATATTTGTCAATTAATTAATTAAGTGTTCAAGAAATAATGTGGTAAGTAATGCCTACCAAAAAAATTCTCTTAATTTGTAGATCAATATAGATATTGATTTCATCAAAACTGATACTATATGCCAAATATATAGAATATATGTATATATAGAGCATATTCATGTAACATATATATATACTGACCCTCAACAAAAGTGAGTTTCTTGATGGTTCCAGGGCCACCATTTCCTTCAACGGTTTCAACACTCTGGATGGCATCAACAGCCTTTGGGAGGATGTTGTCAGCGTCTTTTACCAGAGCTTTGTAAAGCTTAGCTGGAGCCACAATAGAGGTGTTCTCGTCCTCGAAAGTAAAAACACCCATGATGATGATGATCTAGAGTTAGGGAAAATTAACACAAAGGAGAATGAAAGTGCAAGTATGAAAAGAAGAGGTTGCTTGCTCTGTGTGGTTTATGAGTAGAGGTGAGCTTAGTATTTATAGGAACAGTAGGTGGCGCCACCATTGCTTCTATGCCTCATTAGGTGAAGATGCTGACTGATTCAAAGTTTTTGGGCCCTCTTCTTTTCATTTTCTATTGCGATTATCGCATCGCAATACTTATACATCTTTTAATTTTTAAGTAGATACAATTTATTATAAGTATTTAAATTATTATTTAATATATATAAATAATAAAAAATTATTATAAAATTATATTAATTATTAATAATATTTTTTATATATTTAATAATAATTTAAATATTTAAATAATAACATAATAGATCATACTCACTTAATAATTTATCTTTCGTACGATAGTATAAAGGAGATAAGTTTTAGAGGATAAATAATTATTTTATACTTGTAGTAGATTCGCGGTGAATTTTACGGAGGGAATCTCACAACGGCCTAATTTTTTCTAAAGATGAAAAGGATACAAGGATTTATTATAGTAATTGATGTTTTTGCTATATAATCTTTTGCATTACTTTTTTGCACGTGGTTTTCTGCAAGACAACAGACTCAGACAAATAACGAGTTGCGTACAGAAATGGGATAAATTATTAATGTTATTTTTCCACATTTATATACATTATTTTATATTAAATAATTTTTATTATTTATTTATAATAATTGTTTTATATATCTATCATTTCACTGTTATTTTTCATATACTTATACCTTAATTTTGTTATTTATATCTAATACAAGATAATAATAAAATATGTATAAAGCATTATTCGAAATAATATTAACAAAAAAGTAGTGCACAAATATCAAAATCCTTTGCAAAGAGAGAAAAAATCGTGTAAACTAGTTTTCCTTTTCTTATATTTTATATTAACTACATAAATTTCTCTTTTATTATGAACATTTATGCACAACTCCGTATATTTAAGAAAATGGTATAACAATTTAACATGTCAAATTTCATAAATTTATCAATTGAGTTGTAACTCATTAATATTTTAAGCTAAATATTTATATCCTTATTTAACTTTATATATGTTCTGAGACGATACTCGGGCTAGTGATTCAAAAACACCTAACTGTTAGAATTGAATCATATATATTTATGAGTATTATTAAATAAATAAATTTATCTATTTATGAAGAGTAAATTTTTATAAAATTATTTATAAATAAATAAATTAATTATAAGTGATAATAATTTTAAATTATTATCCTAATTAACAATATTTATTATTTATTAATGTATACTTAAATACAATTCTTATCTACTAAGATATTTTTATAAATACAATACAAAATAGTAAAAATATACATCTAATTTTAAATACTACTTACTTTATACATAATTTAACTTAAACATTAGAATACCTTTTATAGTTGCTCATCTCTTTTACCACATTACATCTAAAGAAATCATCTTATTTCACTAAGGTGTTTCTCTTAAACCAATTCAAAACCACATCAATATATTGAGAAAATTAAAAAAAAAAAACATTATTTCGTATATCTAAACTTTCAATTCAGATGTACTAAATAATTACAAATTAGGGGAGAAGAAAGTGATTTACTCAAGAAAAATATAATTAGTGTATAAAGTGTTAGATTTTTTGGTTTGTCAGATCATATAAAGTGTTAGATTATATATTTGTTGTAAATCTGTGGGAAAAAGTATTATAGGAATTTAGGTAGACAACAAAAAAAAACCTATGATTTTTCTTTTAAATTTGCACCGATATTCTCCTTTATTTTTTTATGTTTTTATTTTTAAGCTGATAGAAAGTTTAGTGTGTAAACGAAAACTTCTTTTTATATATATAAGTAATTTCTAAGGTTGGATTTTTGTATGTAAGTGATTCACAAAATTTATTTAGTTTTACAATAATATACGAAATAACAAAACTAAATGCTTAATGTGTCATACTTGTAATATTTACAATTTTTTTTAATTTTTTGTTCAAGAATTGAAGGATGGTGAGTGTGTGAGAGTAACTTTTCAATTAGAGGTGGGTTATTGTCATTCCAATATGTTTATTTATATTTTTTAATTTTTAATTATAATTTTAGAATTTACCTTTACTTATGTTTTACAAAAAATTAATTCTTTATTAATTTAAAAAAATTGGGAGTGTAGAAAAGTATATTAAAATGTTTATAGTCTTACCCTTAAATCAGTAGTATTTTTCTTTTAGTCATTGACTAGGAAGTTTTTATAAACATCATATAAGGCTAATTTCTCAAATACTATCTTGATTAGAAAAATAATTGGAGTTTCAAAAGAATCGGATACAAACTATTATAATACAAAAATCTAATGTTGTAGATAAATATGTCAATTTTTGTACTTAAAATATTACATGTGTAGCATTATTATTCTCACTTTATTGGCTTAAAAATGGCAGTTGAAATATTAGTCATAAAGTTAGGGGTGAATTATATTTTATTAATAAAATAATAATAAGATAATATAACATATACGCATACATTTTTAAATTGAGTGGATTTGCCCCGTGCATCTAGATCCGTCCTGCATTTTGTTTATCGCCGGGATAATTAATAATCTTTCAGATGACGTTTTATCTTGGAAAAGGAAAAAGCTGAATGGTTTTTTTTTGGAAAATATAGAGAATTTTATGCACTGGACAAAGATTGCGGGTCGGAACTTGCAAGCATTCAAAGAACTTGAACATATCTTCAAATTTGGTGTACTCTCGATAAAAAATGATACCAACAATAAATACATGTTTGAAGATGATATTTATTATTAATTTAAGTTATTTTTATTAAAATTTATATAAATATATTTAAAATTAATGTTAAATATCTTTCGAAAACAGTAATAACTCTTTGTATTGATTGTTGTAGCTCGCTGCTTCACATTACTCCTAAAGTAGTTAGTGTAAAGTGTAAATTAACACAAAAAATCGAGGAAATCTGCATCTAGTGTTCAGCGCGGACGAAATAGCGTAGACGCCCTTCTAGATCGTCGAAACAAACAACACACAAGTCACGATTACACGACAATATTAATATATTGGGATTTTGCATAATATACTCCCTCGGTCTTGTCTTTTAAATATTATTAAATTATTTTAAATATAAAAAAGTATAATTAAATATAATTAAATTTTTTTTATTAAAAAATTATAAAAATTAATTAATTACAAATTATATATAATTAACAATTTAGTTGAAATAATAAATAATGAGAATAAAATTAAAAAAATTTAATTAATATTTTCTTGGTAATTTAAAATGACATATAATTTAGTTTCGTTTAGCATTGCACATCAATGTAATGAAAGTGATGAACTTACAATAATGATATAACGCTTCGAATAATCAATTTGTTTGCTAAGTAGAGCCTATCAAAATCTTCCTTCTTTGTAGAAATATTAAAATGGGTCGAGTTTAATAGGTCAACTTAAATAACTTGACAAAATAAACAGATCGAGTTAACAAAAGTGAATATAAAATTAAAAATAATATGAATTAGTCTGGTCTGCTTTGATAACATTATATAAAATCAGACTAGACTAATAAAATATCAACTCAAAACTCACATAACCTAATGTGACTTGATCTAAAAATAATTTGACTCATTTTGACAACTATACTTTTTTGTCCTCAATTATATCTCAAAACAAAATTTGTAAACCTTATTATGATCGTCCCTCATTAGTTGTTTGCGGATTTCATTATTAAGAAATGTATCCACGACTTCTTGTATTAATAACAAATTTTCTAAAATGACAATTATATTCGGACAGAGCGAGTATAAAAGATTAATAACTTCCTCTTACTTTTGTTGTTGTTGTAGGAGGTTAGTATCCTCTACCTTTTATTTTGGACAAAAAAATTCCTCGTATATTCTTTTAAAAACAACTTAAACTTGTTGGTAATTTAGTCATTTAAATTCTTTTATCAAGGTCTTACCATTGATTTTGTTTTATCTAGTGTTTTAATTTACTATTTCGGAAGATTAATTAAGAAAATCTCAAACTAATTGAACTTTTGCGTAATGGGGGAATTCTTCCCAATAACCTGCAACGCCTATAAAATGCCATATCCACAATCCACAAACTCACACTCACACACAACAAAACTTTAATTACCACCATATATATCTTCTTCATCTCATCACTTCTTGCATTAGTCCTTTCTTTCTCTCCTGTCTTAGAAAATCATGGGTGTTTTTGTTGTAAAATGTGTATTTTCAAAATAATAAGTCTCACATTGATTAGAAGTAAGTCTTTTAAAGAGTTTATATTTCAACTTGTGTTTTCGACTTTGTAAGAAACAAAAAAAGTGGTGGGCTCGCGCGCATAAGATTGGGCTGAAAAGTTCATGACTGGTGCAAATCATTGATTTGTCCCCCTGCGCGTGATATCATGAAACCCAGATCTTTTGTCAAATATTTAATTAATTTTTTTTAGCTTACTAGGAAAATGAAGTTTTTGAAGAAGTCAAAATTGACTTGGTCTTTTCAAACGAGCAGGTTTGTTCTAATGTTATTATTCCAACGTCATTAATTTAACAAACTTAACGTCTATTTCTAAACGGCTCTTTCTTGCCTTCTATAAATACTATTTTCTGACTGTGGTTTTTGACACACCATTTTTTTTCTACTCTCTTCTCTGCTTCTACACTCTCTTCTCCTGTTACGTCTGGATTACTTACTATTAAAATCTCTTACAATTTTTGAATCCCTGTCAAACAGGAATAGTCTGCTGTATCTTGAGAGATTTTCGTTTATACCGAAATAATCATAGAAGACAGTGCTTGACACGCTATAGACTTCACATTATTTGACTGTTTCATTTCAAGTACAATTAATTAACAGTTTTCACTTATGAAAGCGAGCACGTTTCTCTTATCGCCCCTGAAAGACTATACAAAGCCGTAGTCCTGGATTCTAGCAATATCTTCCCAAAGGCTTTACCAAACTTCATTAAGAGTGCTGAAACCATTGAAGGAGATGGAGGGCCTCGATCTATTAAGAAGTTCACTCTTGCTGATGGCGGTAATTAAATTTAACTATGACTATAACTATATATATATATATAGGGGGCATATCTAGTGAGATGAGTTTTTATTATGAGAGCAGTAAATCTTGACCATACAACCATACATGGATGATCAAGATTAAAAGTTACTTAAAGGTCATGTGACTACTTAAAAAAATCATATGCATTTATGTTCTAATCTTGACCATTCATGTAAGATGCAATGGTCAACATTTACTCTTCTCACCTCTCACAATAAACACTCCTCTCACCAGAGGAAGATCCTATATATATATATATATATATATATATATATATGGAGCAATTAATCAATATATATATGTCTCTAAGATCTCACTCATGGTGTATGTGTTTGTGCTTGCTACTGCTTGTGCCAATAGAATGTATTAATTCATTTTATGTCCTGTGGATATATGATTAGGATCTGCGAAGAACAAGGTAGATGCGATTGACGTAGAAAATTTGGTGTACAGTACAGCTTATTTGAAGGCACTGCTTTGACAGACCCAGTGGAGAAGATCTCTTATGAGTACAAATTGGTGGCAAACCCTGATGGAGGATCCATCATTAAGTCCACAAGCAAATTCTACACCAAAGGCGATGAGCAGCCCCCAAAAGAGTTTCTCAAGGCTAGCAAGGAAAGAACTGCTGGGATCAGGAAGGCTGTTGAGGATTACCTTTTGGCTAATCCTGATTACAACTAAAACACCAACCTATTCAGTGTTCAGTATTAATTATGGTCCTTTTGTGTTTTCAACCGTCATGTTGCTTTAATTACTTGCCAATAAACAACATTTGAATTTGAGGGAGAGGTGTGTGAGAGATTATTTAGGAGTTGTTTGTATTTCTCAATATTAATGCTTCTTCTTGTTAGCAGCATCACATGAGTACATCATGTATAATGATATTCGAATAAACAATCCATGAAGTATAATAAATTGACACACACCTGTTTGTATAACAATGAATAGTGCTTGATCTTGTGATATCTTACTCTGTATAACTAACTCCCAATAGTTGTTATTTCATGTGACAATCCAGTCACATAAGACACTCTAAATAGATACGTATTCTGATTGTGAAAAGTTGAGTTAGAGAAAGGAACTTAACAATCTTATATAAGCTACTAGACCTTTATGTCACGGGCGCTTGAGTAACGTTGGATTTATATGCTTAATAGCACATTAGATCTATACTTGTCCACCCAACTAATTCATAAAATAAAAGTATGTTTGCATTAAATTATTTTTGAAAAAATAATTGTTTATTTTTCAAAAATTCTATTAGGAAACTTTATATTATAAATTATTTTTAACATACAAACAAGAAGTTAATTCAAACACATATTAAATTGTCAAGCACAATATATATATCACTTATTTGTTCGGAGTAACCATTTATGAACTGTCCCATTAATCGGTTTTATAAAAACAACATAAAATAAATTTATTAATATTAGCCCACATAAATATTTATGAAGATTTTCTAACATTATGAAGATTCATAATGTAGCACAATATTGATGTATCAACGAGTAGATAACATTAAAAAAAAAAATTATAGCTATAGTCACACGATTTTAAAAGCTACTTTAACCCAATTTCTTTTTCTAAGTTCTTTTCCAATACCATTTAATTCATCATTTTGATAAATAATCATTCATCCATATATCTCGCTCAATTATAAAATTAAATCTTCACAATTTATCGCCGAAGATAATCTTTGCACACTTGTCGTGGAAACAGAAGAAAAGTACATATGATAAATAACTAACAGAATGCTTATTATAAGAGTTAATAAACTAATGCTCAAGTAAGTTAATTGATTCGGGACTCTCTGTAATATTTTTTAAAAAATTAACAATTTCTTTAATTTTTTTTTTTCAAAAATGCAACACAAATTTTTTACACAATTTTATATTAATAAAAATACACATAAAAAAGCTAGTAAATTTAACTAGAATTGAAAGGTTGAGTATTTTGTACATAAGAGATTATAGATTCAAACCTCTATATCGTTATTATAAAAAATAAACAAATAACATAAGTAGATTTCCAAAACTAAAAAGCCAGTTAAAGAAATCTAAAAAGAATTCGTGTAATTTCATCCAATTTTTAAAAACGGCTTAACATAATTTACTCTACTTTAATTAACATTGGTTTTTTTTTTTTAACAAAGATCAGTTTATTAATTTGTAAAAAGAAAGGAAGCTAAAGTTCCAAGGAAATACAAGAGTGAATCTTCACAATATCATATCCAACAAGTCAAGATGGATAAACAACCAACAGAAACAAATAGAAACAACCAACTTAAGGAGCCTCAAAGCAAGCTCTCTCTTTCCATCAATGTCCATATCAATGGCCAGAGTACGTTTCTTGGAAAAAATTGGTCTTGCAGCTTCCTTCACCATCACTTCTGTCAACTGAAGAGGGCTCATAACAACCTTGTCTTTGCTTGCCTTTTTCTTAAATTTCCTTCTTTTTCTAAACTCTAGAGGGGGAAGATCCTTTGCCAACACTGAAGGTCATGCCTTTAAAGGACGATGAAGGGATTGTACTAGGGTGTTGCACTAGGACCAATTGTTCATGGTGGGGAACCTCGACCTTGTCTTGTTTAGAGGTCACTTTCTGATTCAGTTGTTGTGTCACAGAGATAGAAATAACCTTCGTGTAACATCTTCCCTAACTTATTAGCCTCAATTTTATTTATAGAAGCTTAATAACACTTGTGTGAGTTATTTGTTACTTCTGGTGACCTTTTGAGTTAGTTTAGGCATAATGTTATAATATAGAATGTGAAAAATATTTTATATTTGCTCAAAATTTAGCATAAACTACTTAGATGATAAAAATAAATATAAAAATTTTATTTCTAGGTCATAAATAGTTAGAATGAGTTGTGATAAATTTTAGAGAATTAATTGAATTAATTTGACATTTTTAATGGCACGTGATGAGATTTTGTAGGGAAGTAGCTTGGAAAATCATGAGATTTTGTAGAAATGTCAAATAGAGGATGAAGGTTATTCTGGGAATGGCCACAGGTTAAGGCAGATACCTATAAGCTTATTAGCTTAACTTCTTAAATTTATTTTAACTTAAGAAAGAGTAATATAACTTAGTGACTATTAAAGATGTATATAGATAATTATTTAATGGTGAGTATAGAAATTGAATGAAGCTCTATAATTTTCTATAAAACCTATGAAAGTTAGAAAACTTATTAATGGAATATCAAAGTATCCCTGAGAGATACAACATTTCCACTTAACCATAAAAAACTTCATCCTTATCCCTCCAACTACCCTCCACCGCCCCTCTCTATCTCTCCACTTTTTGACTTTTCTTTTTCTCATCTCACTATCTCTCACATGGTTATAGCATAAAAGAAAAGAGAAAAGAAAGAAATAAGGACAAAAGGAAGAATCAATAAGAAGGAAAGCAAGAAGAAACAAAGAAGAGGAAAGAAATACCAATACCAATGAAGTTAAGGTAGGGGTTTGTGTCTCTATTCCACTTCTTCCTCTTCTTGTTTCCAAAAAGCTTGTATTAGTAAACTTGATTGAAAGTTGTGGGTTGTATGTTAAATTGATGATATATGTATATATATGGATATTGGACTTAAAGAGTATTTATAAAAGTCTATGAATTTGAAGTTGTTGATATGGGTTTTAATGGTTTAACCATCACTACTAGAAAAATCCGATTTAGAGATGGAATTTAGGGATGGACAAAATTCTGTCTCTAATAGAGACGGAAACAAAGATAGAATTGTTGAATTAGAGAAAAAAAATAAAATTTAAAATTTAGAGACGGAATTGATCCATCTCAAAATTTTTCGTCTCTATTTAGTCAATTTAAAGTCAACTATACTTAGAGACGAAATTTACCCATCTCAAATTTTTTCATTTCTAATTCTGTCTCTATTCGGTCAATGTGATGTTTTAAAAAGTCAAATATATTTAGAGACAGAATTTATCCGTATCTAAATTTTTCGTCTCTAATTCTGTCTCTATTTAATTAAATAAATATTTTAAAAAAAATAAGATAAATTAGATACGGATGTATTCCGTCTCTAAATTATATATATAATTAAATTAATAAAAAAATTAAAGATAGAGACGAGTGTTTCTGTCTCTAATTTTTAACCTAAATCTATAGTTCCAAATCAGAAATCAAATTCTTCCTGAATCACAAATCCAATTCACTCTGCACCCTCTTAACCCTCGATCTCTCATCTCATCTCTCAACTCATTCAATCTTCCCTCAATTTCTCATTTACCACCCTCATCTTCGTTCTACGCCTCCTCTGGTGCGTGCTTTCTCACTCTCACTCTCACTTTCACTCGCTCTCTCATGCTCTCCCTCTCACTCTCACTTTCTCTCTCGTCCTCTCCCTCACACTCAAAGCCGTCCAGATCTCTCTCTCTCTCTCTGTTCTCTCCATCTCCCTCTCACTCTGTCCAGATCTGCTCTATCCCTCTCACTCAAAGCCGTGAAACTCGCCCCACCGTCGTGCCACCGTAGCACCTCTATCACACCACCTATTGCAGCTCGCAGGTCTAGATCCGGCCAACACGAGCTTGCAGCTCGCAGATCTGCCTCTGCCTCTGCTCCACGGGTAAATTCATGCTTTTCCTTTTATTGGTTAGTGCTTTTGCTATTTTTCTTTTTTTTTTTCTTTTTTGGAATTTTTTCATATTAATTTTTGTCAATGGTTTTTTCTATGTGGGTTTCTTGTTGTAGTTCTTTGCCTTTGAAGCTCAGGTCAATTTGAAATTTGCATCTAGAGTTGGGGCAAATTAGTATTTGTAAACCCATTGTGCAATATTTGACAAGCTTATTGATGCTGTTGGGCTCACTCTTGGCCCAAGGGGTAAGCTTCTTCTTCTCCTTTCACTGTTAATGCCAATTTTAATTTAATGATAATGGTTATCTCATTCTAATTTGTTTGTTAGTTATTATTGATTCTATGAATTTAACCTCACTGGTCTTGTTATGCAATTTTAGTTTAACTCATGTTATATATTGTATATATATAGCACTAAGATATGAGTACTCTTAATTTTTTGAAGGAAGGAATGTTGTGTTAGATGAGTTTGGAAATCCTAGAGTAGTTAATGATGGAGTTACAATTGCTCGAGCTATTGAACTACCTAATACCATGGAAAATGCTGGTGCAACTCTCATTAGAGAGGTATGTCAACTTTCCCCCATTGTTATAAAGGATAGAGGTGAAGATTTATTTTTGAAACTCCCATAACAGTTTAGTTTTTTCGCTGTTGATGATGATGTGTGCGTAGTTTTTGCATAATGATGATGTACTGAAATTTTGCAAAAAAAAAAATAGGTTGCTAGTAAAACCAATGACTCTGCGGGGGATAGGACAACAACTGCTTCAGTTCTTGCTCGGGAAATAATTAAGCTTGGACTTCTCAGTGTGACCTCTAGTGCTAATCTTGTGTCAATCAAGAGAGGAATTGATAAAATTGTACAAGGTTTAGTAGAGGAGCTCGAGAAGAAGGCCAGGGCTTTCAAAGGTAGAGATGATATCAAAAGTATTTATTAGTCTGACATTTCTCTCCTTTAGATCATTTGTTTTTCATGTGGTGTGATTTCTGGTTTGTTATTTTTTTGGTATTGTAACAACTGTTGCTTCTATTTTTGCTGGAAATGATGAGTTGATTGGAAAAATGATTGCGGAAGCAATTGACAAGGTTGGACCTGATGGTGTTTTATCCATTGAGTCATTGTCCTCATTTGAGACAACAATTGAAGTTGAAGAGGGAATGGAGGTATGACTTTTCTGCTGGGATTACTAATTTCTTCTTTTCTTCTCTAGGGAATGGTGATAGTGGGACAAAAATGAGTTATACAGTTTTTGATTCTAATATGCCTTATTTTATTGCTCTCTTCTTTGTGACCTGCAGATTGACAAAGGGTATATCTCCCCTCAATTTGTGACAAACCCCGAGAAGTCAATTGTTGAATTTGAGAATGCAAGAGTCTTGATACTGATCAGAACATTTCATTAATAAAATATATAATTCCTCTGTTGGAGAAAACCACTCAATTGAGAGCCCCCTTGCTTATCATTGCTGAAGATGTCACTGGTGAGGCTTTGGCTACCCTTGTTGTGAATAAGTTGCGGGGTATCCTTAATGTTGCTACCATCAAAGCTCTTGGCTTTGGTGAGCGGCGAAAGGCCCTCCTTCAAGACATTGCTATATTGATAGGTATGTGAAATTTCTGTCTGTTCAAGTTCTTGGTTATTAGGCACGTGTAACATTTGTGGTAATGTTCGAATGAAAATAATTTGTGTAATCTTAGTAATGTTAAAAGTAGGTTAATCCTAGTATAGTTTATTTGAGGCAAAGGTGTAGTCATTTGTGAAGTTATTCTTGAATTCTGTTCAGTCTATATAATGAAATGGCATATCTGCCTTGAATATGACCAAATATATCTTTCTAAGTGGGGACAAGTTTTTTTTTAAATGGAATTGTCATATTCTTTAGTGTAGATTATTTAGTTCCTTCATGATGTGCCTTGGTTGACAACGTTGCATCTTTAACTACTAGGTGTTGAATTCCAAGCCAATGATCTGGGCTTACTTGTAGAAAACACCTCAGTTGAGCAGCTTGGTTTGACTCAAAAAGTGACCATCTCTCCGCTAAGAACTAAAAGGGCTGATTGAACTTGCCAATGGAAATATTAAGTCAGGTAGTGCTAAAGGTCTATTTGTCCATTGCTATATAATTCTTGATGAGTGCTTATTATGGGCTGGGTGCAGCTGAAGCTTTCTTTCACAAATCTCTCCACAACAGGCTGTGTAACTGATATTGCTAAAGCTTTCTTTTCGATCACTTTAATCTTGAATTTTGGTATGTGTTTGGTTGCCGATAATTCCTTTAAAAGTGATACATAGATCCTCTTCTGCATTGCATGAGAATTGAACTTTACATATAGAGAATTTTGTTTTTGCACCCTTTTCTTTTTATATTTTAAAGGTATTTTAACTTTGTGTTTTGATTTTTTAAGCAATATCTGTAAAAGTTTATTTTATGATATTAACAGAAACAACATGGAGAGCCAGCAAATGATGTTGTTGGGACCTTGTCCATCAAGATAAATCAGTTGAAAAAGTAAATCCAGGTGGAGAGAATTGTATCCATTAAAGTAAGTTTGCAATTGTGGTGTATACTCATGTGGCTTGATTCTTGGAAAAGCTCTAGCTTTTTGTAGTTGTGTTTGTTGGCTAGATAACTGCTTTGTTCTTTCACTATTAATGGAGGGAAATGAAATTAATCTTCTAGTAACATTTATTATTTTGTGCAAACTCATCAATTGTTTAGAATTGTTAGTTCAGTTCTTCTTTGACCTTTTCCATGGAGAATTAGGTACTGCCAGAGTTGAAGAACACATAATAAAAACTAAAACATGCAAAATTGCAAATTAACTATAAGGGTACCACATAATTATTCATGTTCAGATATTACACACAAAAATATCTCATATATTCTCTGATGAGTAAAAAACTAATTGATAAAAGGAAATATATCATATCTACTAATGATGAAAACTATTTTTGAGCAAGCACCTATCAGCTTAAGTTGTAGGTTAAATTGATTATTGGGTTAATTGAGCTTCTTTGATCTAGTTTTGAGAAGTTCAAGTCCTGTCACACTAATATTGATATGAACTGTACAAGGTATTGGTGCCATGTTAGATAAAAACCACTCTTTAGCACCTGACCTAACAACCTAAAGTTTTTAAGTTGAATTTGTTCTTGACATCATCAATACATAATCAATTAAAGGTTGAAGATTCATACTTCCATACTTAATCAATATAAGCTTCTGGATCTAGCTGGATGTGTTACGTATTATACTTTCTCTTTGACAGGTTTTCATATTCTGTCTGCTTTTGCTTTTTGTATACAATGTTATATTCGATCTCTATGCTAGTAATCATGTTATAAAGTATTTATTGAAAATTGGGTTATTATAACACAATCTAGATGTGGAACATGAAAATTACAAACTTATTATGTTGTGTCGAATGATGAGAAGGGCCAACTGCATATCCATTTTTAGATAACTAGTAGTTTTACATGTAGTTTTTTATGAAGCTCTATTTGTATTTGTTTTCAAGCAGGGGATCTGATTTGCCTCAGAGGCAATCTCCACGAGGTCCACATCCACTTAGAACATCAAGTTCTGACTCAGATTCTTGTTCATGCAAAAACAATTTCTTAGTTGCTAACATATTTTTGGGAATAAAATGGCAACATGTATTTTTTTATTACTTTTTTTTAACTTTGAGTTGCATTACTTGTAATTGTATAAGATAGAGAGAAGTATACTTGCAAAATGTAATAGTAATTAATGGTATGCATAAGATATTATAACTACTTCATATACTTTCAACTATTTTGATATATTTTATAGTTACTTTTATAATTATAATGATTGATGATTTATTGTGATTTTTGATAAATTTTGATTTTGGATAATTATATGCATAAGAAAATAGAATTTCTTTAATAAAATGAAGGCACCTAGTTGTGGCAAATCACAACTAGATGCCTATTTTTTTTAATATTGTTTTAGATATTAGAGACGGATTTAAAGACAGAAAAATTTGTCTCTAATTTTAGAGACAGAATAGTGTCGTCTCTAATTTAATCATTATTATATTTCAAAGACGATATCTGTCTCTAATTAGAGACGAATTTTTTTTAGTTAGAGACGAAATTTTTTCATCTTTAAATTAGAGATGGAACTCGTTTTCCATCTCTAAATATTTAGAGATGCCAATTTTAGAGACGGAGCAATTTTCGTTTCTAATTCCATCTCTAAATATTTAGAGATGAAAATTTATACATTTAGAGACGGAATTTGTTCCGTCTCTAAATCTGAAAATTTTAGTAGTGCATTGTTGATATGCCTTGTTGATGTTGGTTTAACAATACGTGTTGAGGATTGATGATATTTTGACTTGAGAGTGGTTATTTTTGGTTTGATATGCATAAGATCCTCTTTCTATTGATGAACACCACGTGGTAATCGATTATCATGAGTAGGTAATCGATTACGTACCAACCTTAAAAAAATGAAGCTAGAAACCGGGTAATTGATTACCATGAGTATGTAATCGGTTACCAAGCTTCTGTATACGAGAATTTACATGTGCTAATCGATTATCACGGATGGTAATCGATTACCAAGCCTCTGTTTTAAGATAATAGCTTGTGGTAATCGATTACCAATTCCCTGATATGAGAAAACATAGTTCTCTGCTCTATGAGGACTACATTGGATACATTTATGCTCTATGGTATGATTTAATTCACTAATCGAAGTATCTTATGTTATGAATGTACACTTAGTAAACTTGAGAAATGATGTTAATATGCACCTAGTATATTTATGAATTGATGATAATATTGTGCACTTAGTTTACTTGTGAAGTAATAATATTGTGCACTAGATATATCTATATGATGATATAAATTGAAATGTACACTTATCATGCTTATAAAGTGTACTCGAAAATGATTTGCTCCTTTATATAGTTAAAGTTGAGCTAGCATTGAGTAATGAATTATGAAATGCTTCTTTAAGATGTTAAAATTGAGCTTGTTTTGTATTGATTTGTAATGTGCTCAAAGATTAAAAGATATTAGACATCATCCTTGAAAATAAGGGGAAAATGATCCTTAGTTCTTATTCCCTTATGAAGGATGACTCACTGAATGAATAATCTATTTGGTCATTAGTGAATTTTGGAAATGATTCTCATAAGGGGAGGTGATATTAAATTATTAGTTATGAATTTTGTACATGATCTTCGATGGAGAAGGTGATCCTAAATTCATACGTAATTCCTCATTAGTTTCTTCATTAGTTATAGCTAGGGTTGCATGGGATAGTACTGTGTAACGATGGATAGTTACATATAGGCTGAGTGTACTAGCCTGATAAGCAGACTATCACCAAGTATTGGGTAGTGTGAGGTCCACATTCTCTCCTTACCTTTAGATAAAAGAACCTAGGGTAATATGAGGTAGCCCTACCTATTTAAGGTACAATGACATGTGTTCTAGGAATATGCTTAGAAAGATGATAATAAATAAGTGCTACTACGAGATTTATACATGATTGAACATTTTCACATCATTATGAAAATGTTAGTTATATAGATCATAGGTTTGATAATGAATGTTTACATCTTGAGAGAATGTAAATATTCTAGTGAAGGTGAGTAATGAAGCATACTTGATATATCTTTGATGTAATCTATGATCTATTAATGATGTATTAGACTTAGATATAATGATTGAATATGAATTATTGATCAATGTTAATAATTAAAATTTCTGTCTCGAGAAGGGAAATGAACCATTTTAGCTTAGGCTACCTTTCTATATGATATTTATAATAATGATTTAATTCCTCGAATCAGTTGGAGTTATTATGATGACATTTTATATGTTAGAACTATTGAGGATTTATAAAATTCTCACCCCTTATATATTTTATTTCCATGATAATTTTAACTCGAGATCCACCTATGGAGTGGAACAGAATATGTAGATGTAGTGTATGATTTTCTACTCTTTTTGACTATTGCTTTATATTTACAGTTATGCAATGGATTATATATAATTTATATGTACATATGCTTATGAAAGCTTAGTTTGTATCATTTGAAAACAAACATACTAATTTGTATGGACTTGTATGTCTGTATGGATCACACTTTTTAATTGTATATGTATATTATTGAAAATTTTACATTTTTCTTTTAAGGCTCAAATATATAATAATATTAGTTTAGTTGTGATGTATCTAAACTTAATTATTTTTGTATAAATCTTAATATATTTATAGTATTAGTTTTGAAACGTTACACTCCAAATTCTGAATTATGTCAGAAAGGACATGAGCTACATCATTAGCATATAGAATACTTTCTTGGCTCAGATCTTCGTTGAGAGGCTTGACCCAAAGAGTTGATGTGATGGCCCGAGGTATCCACTTTGTCACTAGTGGGTTCCCTTTCATGTCTCATCCAAAATTGAGAGTAATGGGAATTTTGTTCAACTCATCTTGAATCAACTTGGCACTATTTTTATCGTCATTCCCAATTATTCCACAATAGAAACAGAAATTACGAAGACCTTCATACCTGAACAAAACCCAAACAATGTTATTCTTGTCCAAACCATACTTAATGCCATGGCGAAGAGGCCTGCGCATGTCCACCATCACCAGCGCTTTAGGAATGAACCCCTGATTACTACGCACTGAGTACAAGAATAGGAGGTGTTTGGCTGCGATGGGTGGGATTTGAGCTTGGGTTTAGGTGTTTCCTTCGACTAGGAAGACTCAATCGGTTTAGGTAGGGTTGGCGGCGACATTAGAGCTGGGGTCGGAGGGGATTTGGCTAGTGGAAGACACGAGGGCTAAGGCGGTATTGGAGGTTGGGATTTCAGTGGGTTTGGCAGTTGTGGTGGACGGTGGTAGCAGGTTCGTCAGCAGCCCAACAGAAGGTGGAGGAGGGGAAGCCATAGGTAGAAGATAATGGGAGGCTAGAGCAGTTGAAGAACTGCCTAGAAAAAAACTTCATAAGGAAGGTCAAAACCAATGGGAGAGCCACACCTATGGTCGGCTACGAGAGCTCACCCCTAGGGTGGAAAAAACCTATTTCATAATCACTTCCTAATTGATATTGATTATTAAGAAATAAACTTGGGAGGCAGGCGATCCACGTGAAGGTAAATTCGCAAGTCAAATTTCATGGTTCACATTTCAAACTTTTTTAATGAAAAAGCGAGCTACACAAATATTATTATTTTTTAATTATAAATCTTATAGGATAATCCATAAATATAAGAGATTATTACTTGTCCTTGAAACAACAATAAATGTATGTTTTAGGAAGATATTTATCACTAATTTTGAATACATTCACATATATTTTAAAGAAAATAACATAAATTATTGATAGACGTTCTCTTGGAACATGCATTTATTACTGCTATCGGAGCATAGTATAATTTCTCCCCCAAGTCTTTACCAAATTTCATTAATAGTGCCGAAAGCATTGAAGGAGATGGAGAGCCTGGATCAATTAAGAAACTCGCTCTTGCTGAAGGTAATTAAGTTTATTTATTTTATGAAACAATTAATCAAATACATCTCTATGCATTGCTCACCCTTGTTGGTCTGTTTGTGCTTGTGCATATATATATTATGAAATGGGCAGGCTTAGGCTATGTGAACCATAAGGTAGATGCAATTGACACAGAAAATTACATGTAGCACTATAGTGTCATTGAAGGCAGTGCTTTGACAGACACATTAGAGAAGATTTCTTTTGAGTACAAATTGGTGGCAACCCCTGACGGAGGATGCATTGTCAAATCTACCAGCAAATACTACACCAAAGGCGATAAGCAGCTCACAGAAGAGTTTTTGAAGACTGGCAAGGAGAGGTCTATTGGGTTCACTAAGGCTGTGGAGGATTATGTTCTGGCTAATCCTGATTACAACTAAAACAACAGCCAATTTAATTTTGTGGTTCATTTGTGTTTTTAGCTGCTTTATTTGCCAATAAATATTTGTGTGTGAGGGTGACGAGTGAAATTATTAAATATCTCTCAATATTGTTGTGTTTACGTTATATTAAAGTAATAAATATATGAAAGAAATATTGGCATTACATATTTTGGTCGTTGCCTCTAGGCCTTAGGTATGAATATGATAATCTCTTCCCTAACTACAGAGATGAACACGACCTAAAACTAATTATATTGAGAAATCAAACTTTTTTGTTAGAGGAAAAAAATTGAATATTGGAAAGATCATGCAACCACACTTGCTTTTAGCTTACCTGAGTGCTTGATCGTACGTTTTGAGCTCATACGGTTTGCATATCCTGTTTTCTAGCTTGTTTGCCCTGTTTTTCATCGCCTTCTATTTTGCTACTAGCTCACCAAGTGTGAGCTTGATTAAAATAATCATTTGCTCTCATATTATTCATATACATCTGTGTTATCTATCCATTTAAGTCTTTTGCTGAGCTTCTTTTAACTTTTGCATCATATGTATTCTAGCTCAATTGATCAAAGTTTGGTTAATTGCGATTTTTCCGGTAGCCACGCAGTGCACCCTCTTGTATTTCTTACTCTTTGCAAACATGACCACTTGCTATGTTGAGTTCGACAGATGATTTAGAAAGTTAGAGCGAGTTTGCACAAGGGGTTGAATAATGAATACTCTTGGGTTAATGTGATTTGAGTGAAATAGAAGGGGTCAAAATGTAACTTAACTAAATAGATCTGGTTGAAGTAACCCGTTATTCTTTCTTTCAAAATTTTATCAAACAGTTGTACATCTGAAATGTCATTTTCTCAATTAAAAAAAAATGTTTTTCTTACAAATTAAGCATGTAAAACAAAGGCAAGGGGGGCGGGGGAACTGGAAATTTTAAGGCCATTGAGGGTTACGTTTTGGCAAATCCTGATTACTAGAGCCTCAGAAAAAGCACTTGCTTTTGGTTGATTCATGCAAATAATTAAGTTTGTGTGGCTGTTTAATTTGTATCACGAGCCCTTGTACATGTGGCTCTGTTAATTGGGTTGCCTTGTGATGAGTTAATTAGTGTCTGTTTGATCTAAGTGTTACTGTGGGTGAATTTGGTTGAGTACTGCATACAAAAATTGATATGTGTGTTGGTGTTGACGTTCTTGCACCATCTGTATTCTGCAATAAATAATGCAAAAGAATTTGGTTGCACTTTCAGTCATTTTCTTTCAGGTCAAGCACCATTATGCTTACGCCCCCTCAAGGCTCAAACTACTCAACCACTTCAGAAACTCTCCCCAACTGTTTAAAACAGCTGTTCAATTTAGAAACATGCACATATATTATTTACCATCTTAAATAACTAATTTATTAAAAGAAAAAAAATCCCATCTTCTTAAATCCAACCTGTGTGAACATGTTTTTTGTTTAAAAAAAATATTTATCTAAAGTGAGTTTATTTTTAAAATAAATAAGTAAGTGTATTTTTATATTTAATTTAATCTAATATATATTGTGATATTTACCTATTAAATAATTTTAAAGGTGAATATATTTTTATTTACTTATTTTAAAAATGAACTTATTTTATAAAAGCCTTTTCCTTTTTTCAAAGACAAAATGGTTGATCTATTATGGTGTTAAAAAATTACGATTTGAAAAGTTTCCAAATGAGCATATCAAGACTGTAATTAACTTGCTTGCATGGAGATGCTTTGTCTTGTTGAAAGTCCTATTAATAAAAAGTTGCCGCCTACAAATATTTTCACAATTTTGGATAGACCATCTCCCGGTACGATGTTTCTTAAAATGGTTGAATTAAATTTTCTATTTAATCCTTAAGTTTTTTTCTCTTCAAATCAATTCTCACAGGTTTTTAAAATAGTTTATGTTATTAACTTTTATTCTAATACAAATAATTTAATCATTATTAGATATTTTATAGAGTAAAAAGAGTATCTAAAAGAATACATATTAAATAAAAATATTTATTTTAAAAAAATAAATACCTACTAGTATGAAGAAATATCTATTAGACATTAGATAAAGGAATATCTACTAAGAAGAAATACGAACCTACTAGAGTAAGATAGCATTTATTTGATGTTTTACAAAAAAAAAATCAACATTTAAATGAGTTTTTATTGAACAAAGAAATACTTATTTTGTTAATAAATTGACGATGTTATAACAAAAGTTAATTACAGAAATTATTTTAAAAACTTTTATAAGTGTAACTACTGATTTGAAAAAAAAAATTATAGGGATTGAATTGAAAATGAATGTAAAATATATGGACTGAAACTTTAATTTAACCTTGAAATTATTTTTTTTTGAGTAAGTTTTGAAAAAAAAAAGAATGAAATTTGTACACTCAGGATATGCTATCTAGGTGGACACCATATTCTAATTTGAGTGTGATTAGATACTATCATATATTATATATAAAACAAAAATAGATGTATCATGTATAGATGTGAATAGAATGTGATTTGTGTACGTTCAAATAACAAAATTATTTAAAAAATAAAACGACAACTTGTCCATTCTCGCTTGCTTGTCAATCACCACGCAGTAGAGTATTGAGTTATAAAAAAAAAAAGATGAAACTTGCATCGCTTTCTTTATAAAATTGTTTACATCGATTTTTTTAACAGAAATTGGTTCATATATATTCTCTCTTCTGTGCAAAATTCACACAAAAAATTATTACCAATTCTTTAAATAAAATTTGGTCCTTTTCATTGCTCTCGAATTTTCACAATAATAATTTTTTTTCAGCATGATCCCTTTGACCCACTTATAAGATATGACTTTTCTAATTTGAAATTATTGGGATTTAAATCTTAACTTGATAAAAAAATCTACTAGAAAAAGAGGTTATTAGAAGAGAAAATCATTGACTTCCACTGCTTGAACCTGAAATATTAATTGAAAAGATTATACGAACAATTGATGAATAATTTAATATTAAGATTTTTAATATAATTTTAATTTTAATTTTTAGAAATTCCAAATCGTACATGAAAATTATCAAATCCTACATTAAATAAAATTATATGCAATAAAAAATGATATGTGGCACCACTCTGCTCATGCTCGAGACCCGACACTTGACCTTCAGTGTGATACCCGAGCCATATAATGACCAGTGCCCAACACAACCCCAGTGGCCAAACCCAAGTGAAGGAGGTTTGTCGGACCGGCCTGAGTCCAAACCTGATCGACCCGAATCAATTCTCACAAATATTCTGTTAACAGAACGTACATGTAGTTCAAAAAGGTTGGAGGGTTTTATAATAAAATCATGGGTCATCATTAACAATCATCAATAGGGTACAATGTGCAACCTGACCTTGAGTTCCAATAAATAAAGAATGCTTGCAGGGATGTTCTCTCTCTCTCTCCACCTTACTTTGCTAATAGCTTAAGTGTCAGAATACTTTACAAGTACCTCTACGCTAGGTCAATCGAGCTTGAAAGTGCCCCAACATGCTTAAGTCTGGCCGACTACCTTAGGCTGACCTGAAGCATATTCCTATAAATAAAGAGTGTTTGCATGGATGCTCTCTCTCTCTCTCTCTCTCTCTCTCTCTCTCTCTCTCTCTCTCTCTCTCTCTCTCTCTCTCTCTCTCTCTCTCTCTCTCTCTCTCTCTCTCTCTTAAGCTTAGTTAAAAGTGTGTTTGAAACTTAAGTTTGTTGAAAGTGAGTTTGCGAACTAATTTATGTTTGGAAACTTTTGTTTCTGAGTTTGAAAGATTGTTTTTGCTAACCACAAAACAAAAAATTATTTTTGTCTTTTAAAAAAAAAGTATGTGACTTAAAAAAAAAATGACGTTGGAGATCCTAACTCACTTTTGAAAATCCTAACTACAAACCAAACACACACTTAAGTGTTAGAGTACTTTGTAAATACTCCCGCCCCAAGTCAACCGACCTTGAGAATTTAAATTTTTAAGTATAAAATTGATAAAATTTATTTGTATATGACTAAATTTATAAAAAAGACATATTTTTCAAGGGTCAAAGATTTATTCAAAAGATTATTAAATAGTTAAGAAAATTGATTTTTTTTAACTCAAATAAGATAATTACTGAATCCTTGATTCCATAAAATATTAATAATAATTGATTGAATCTATAAATTGATATAATAAATTATTAGAGTCAATTGGAAGGTTTTTTTTTAACATAGTTGGAAGTACTGTTTTAACATATTATATAAATAAATAATAGATAGATAGATTTGATTATAGTATATTCAAAATTATTTACATGTTTGAATACATGTAAATAATAGATAAATAAAATGATATTTATTATTAATTTAAGTTATTTTAATAAAATTTATATAAATTAGATTTTGCATATGTGTGATACACG
Organism: Ormosia emarginata; assembly: GCA_029884605.1. Taxonomy (NCBI): domain Eukaryota; kingdom Viridiplantae; phylum Streptophyta; class Magnoliopsida; order Fabales; family Fabaceae; genus Ormosia; species Ormosia emarginata. Next base: position 22,312,653 of record JAQQTP010000059.1, on the reverse strand, counting down.
GGTAAATTTAAGAATTAAATGATAAAAATAAATATAATTTAATTAAAAATAATTTTATTAAATGAAATATATGTAATAATTCATAAAGAAAAAAATATTTATAAGTTTAGTTTAAAAATATATAATATTTTCATTAAATGATTTCATTCTAATATAAATATTAAAGAATTTAAATATGTAATATTATAAAACAACTTATATATTTAAAAAATTTTATAAAACTAAAATATTTTAGTTTCGAAGCACATTTGGGAAGAGAAGTTCATGTACCCTAAGCAAGTATAGTTTCAAAACTAAAATGTGTTACGATATCTTATAAAACAAAAAAAGAAAATATTCATATAAACTATTATTTTCTGTTAATTTAATTTTTATCTTTCTTTTTCTTGTTTTCATTCTATTTGCATTTTTGCCTATGTAAATTTAATATTATATTTTTAAAGGAGTTTACATCAACATTCTAACTTATTAAGTTTTTAGTATTTGAATATGTGTTATCAACATATACAAACATGTCGTCGATTTTGTATTTAAAAAGATAAGATATTCCTCTTTTAACGAATATAAGAAATTTTTTTAATAGTATAAAGTATTTTTATTATCATTTTTACTTATTTGAGAAGTTGTAAGTTTTTTTTCTTATTCATTTTTATTTTTATTATTTGGTTATTGAATTTTAACTTTTTAATTATTATTTGATTTTTGTACATGTGACATTCTTTTTATCATATGTCTCATGTTGTCATGTTATATCATATATAGTAGAAAATAATCACATAAGATGACATATGACATAATATTATTTACTCTATTTATCACATGTCAAGAAAATAATGTAATTACTTATTGACTAATATGGCACATGGCAAAATTGGAGGTTATATATTCTCGATCAAGTCATGACTCATTTAATGAGATCAATTCAATATTTAGACAAAATATACAAATTTAAGTCTAATGAATAATTAGGCTAAAAATTACTTATTTTGAAATATTATTTTAATTAGGCTAATAATATTATTAGTCATTAGTTTACTTCTTCTTAAAATAATTAAAATATTTATCTAAAAAATTACCTTGAACAACGGTTAATCTTCCAATAATTTTGTTATAAAGATATTATTAAATTATAAATAATATATAAAACATATTTTTATTAATTTTATTTATTTTTTTATAAAGAGTCCACCTCCATTATGCAGATAATAATAATTAAGCAAATTATTAGGATTGACAAGATATGTTATTAATTTTAAAATGTTAACTATGAAATTTAAAATTTATAATATTATTAATTATTAATTATAATATTGATGATTATTAATTATTAAATATGCTTGAATTGGTCATATTAATGTAATTAATATAATTATTACTTTGATATGAAATTGATTACGAATGCATGAAATGTGTAAATTATGAAAACACTAAATTTCTCTAATTTGTGTTAAATAATTTTTTATTTGAATTTACATTATACAATTAATTCTGAATGTATGAAACATGTATATTATTGTCAAAAAATTCTTTTTGTGATTTTTCTTTTGTGCATATTTGTTTCTAATATTTTTTAAGTGAATAATAACAATTAACTTGATGCTTTAATTATTATCATATATCATGTCATAATTTATATTTATTTATTCATTTATTTTGGTTTCTAATTTCATGATAGATTATTCTTAATTTACTAAATGAAATAATTTTGATAATAATTGGAAAGAATACTACAATAATTTCAAAAAACTTACCAATTTCAGAGATCATCGATTTTATTGACTCACGATCGATTGAGACTCCCAATTTGAGGTTGTTTCCACTCAAAGACTAAAAAATAATTCTTCTATTTCTTATCTTTTTTTATTTTGTTTTTTGCTTATTGATTTTTTTTTTTTATTTTATTTTATTATTTGATTTTGTAACAAAAATTATGACTTGTTCTTTATGTAGAAAATGAGAGAGTTCTGTTCATAGGTATAATTGAATCGTATTTCACCAACCAATAATATGTCAATATCTTATAATAATTCACATAATTTATTTTTAATGGTAATGTCAATGATGATAATTGATTGAATAATTTTTACTTGGTTTGAATCTAAAATTTTAGAAGGAAATTAGTAGATAAAATTGCATTAATTTACTCCCCAAATTATGAGGAAATTTAAGAAGATAAACCCAAACTAATATTTAATGTTGACCACAATATATTTTAGGAAATTTGTTAAATTACATTATAAATTGTGAAAACTTACAAACATATATTCAATTATATCAAAATGATTTTATTTGTCGTACAAAATATTAATCAATTCATAATTCTCCCATTAATCAATATATCTACAATTAATTCGTTGGCAAAAAAATAGAAAGAAGTATAAATTAATCTTCTACAATAATTGGAAGGAATTAGAAATAATAATTGAAAATAATTTTACAATAAATTCAAAAATGTATCAATTATAGAGATTGACAATTGGTAGTCTTTGACAAAAGCAACAAAGTTACTTTGAAGAATGTCTAACCTCTCAACTACTCTTACTCCCAACTTAGAGGCTGTCAGAGGTTCGTCGCCACCTGTCACCGCTCGTCCGCTTTAGCTAGTAGCTATCACTCTCACTTACAATTCCTCATATATTCTTATTTTTCTTTCTCAACTCCCCTCTTTGTTTCTATTTTTTCATAACTTTGATTTGTTCGCAAAGTCATGAATCTCTTACATCGCTCGTTGGTACGGTTCGTAAGAATCGCAATATTGTACCCATGAGAGGAAGATCAAACAACCACAACAAATAAGAAGACTAGATGTATTTTGGGACTTCAACATAGTTTTCTATTTTGTTAGAAATTCTGGGTTTCAAAATATTTTTCTATTTCGTCTAAAGAATGATTCTTTCTAGGTTTTATCATACTTTTATATTTCAGTCAAAGAAGTAGAATTTTTTTTCTATTACCAAAAAATTGAGAAAGATGGAACTAGAAAACTAAAATGTGATTTTGATTTAGAGTTATTTGATTTTTTGTATTAATTTATTTATTATATTTTATTTTATAAATGTGTCATTGACCTCATCACTTTACACGTGAACAAAAAAATTACATCAGATGGCACATGGTGAACATTTAGTTTTACTATTTGTCATATGTCATCGAATCAAACTATATACTTGCTGATAAGAAAGACACATAATAACTTTTCAAGTCATATACATTCTCTTTATATATTATATGATATATTTAAAATTAATTTTAAATATCTTCCGAATACAATAGAGGAAATCTGAATCTAGTATGCAACGCGGACAAAATATTGTAGACGCCCTTCTAGATCGTTGAACCAAACAACACAAGTCATGATTACACGACAATATTAATATATTGGGATAGTATTATACTATGAAGTACAGATACAGACACGACAAGGACACGGATACGAAGACACACCAAATTTAAAAATTATAGGATACAGACACGCCATATATATATATATTTCAAAATTTAAGAAAAAAGATTCATAATTCATTAATATAATTTTTATAAGCTTGAAGATTTATAATATTTTAATATATGTCATATGTGCCAATATTTGCTACCTAATAAGTCCCTCCTAAAAAATATGAAACATAATTTCTATTGACATATTCTAAAAAATCTCCTAAACTAACTTCTCCAATAGAACTAATCATGTACAAGTACATGTGCATAAAAAAAATAACTAGAAGGAATATTGGTGTGAGGCAAGCTTCGATGACAACAAAGTGGACGACTTGGTACGAGCAGAAGTAAAAGGAGCAAATGAAAATAGTGGTGTGTGAAAAGATAAAATTTAAAATATTAGTATGTGAAAATTGTGACTTGGAACATCAGTCATGTGATTGAGCTTGAGTGGATTATGGACTTACTAATTGAACATTAGTCATAGAAACTAATTATTTTTTAAAAAAATATTAATGAGTCGTGTTCAAGTTGTGTCCAAGTGTGTCCGAGAAGTGTTCGAGCGTATCTGAGACGTGTCCAAACGGAAAAAAATAATCTTTTTAATCGGATACATTCGGACACGCAGAACACGTATGTTGTACGGGTGTCTCCATGTGTCTGACATGAACACATGTCCGACACACGGACGCGCCTCATAATCGATATGTCTGTGCTTCATAGGTATTATATACTCCTTCAATCTCGTCTTTTAAAGTTTTTCACAAAAATTAGAATATTATTAAATAGTTTTAAATATAAAAGAATATAATTTAATATAATTAAATTGTTTTTGCTAAAAAATTATAAAAATTAATTAATTATGAATTATAAATAAATGATAAGAGTAAAGTTAAAAAATTTAATTAATACTTTCTTATACTTTTTTAATATTTTAAAATGACATATAATTTAGTTTTGTATGGCAATCCACATCGATTAATGAAAGTGATGGACCTATGAAAATGACATAATGCCTCGAATAATCAACTTGTTTGCCAAGTAGAATATCTCAAAGTCTTCCCTTTTTGCCCTCAATTATATTTAAAAATAATTTGTAAACCTTATTATGATCGTTCCTCGTTGATTGTTTGCGGATTTCATTATTAAGAAGTGTATCTAAGGCTTTTTATACCAATAACAAATTTTCTCAACTGACAGTTATATAATGAGACGAAGCTGAGTGTAAGGGATTGCTAACTTCCTCCCACTTTTTTTTGTTGTTGTAGTAGATTAGCATTCTCCTCCTTTTGTTTTGGAAAAAAAAAAAAACTCCTCATATATTTTTTTAAAAATAACTTAAATTTGTTGATAATTTAGTCATTTCAATTCCTTTATCAAGATCTAACCATTGACTTTGTTTTATCTAATGGTTTAATTTACAATTTCGGAAGATTAATTAAGAAAATCTCAAACTAATTGAACTTAATTTTGCGTAATGGGGGAATTCTTCCCAATAACCTGCAACGCCTATAAAATGCCATATCCACAATCCATAAACTCACACTCACACACAACAAAGCTTTACTTACCATCATATATATCTTCTTCATCTCATCACTTCTTGCATTAGTCCTTTCTGTCTGTCTTGTGTCAGAAAATCATGGGTGTTTTCACTTTTGAAAGCGAGCACGTTTCTCTTATCGCCCCTGAAAGACTATACAAAGCCGCAGTCCTGGATTCTAGCAATATCTTCCCAAAAACTTTACCAAACTTCATTAAGAGTGCTGAAACCATTGAAGGAGATAGAGGGCCTGGATCTATTAAGAAGTTCACTCATGTTGATGGCGGTAATTAAATTTAACTATAACAATATATATATATGGAGCAATTAGTCAATATATATATCTCTCTAAGATCTCACTCATGGTGGTGTATGTGTTTGTGCTTGCTACTGCTTGTGCCAATAGAATGTATTAATTCATTTTTTGTCCTGTGCATATATGATTAGGATATGCGAAGCACAAGGTAGATGCGATTAACGTAGAAAAACTTGGTGTACCAGTACAGCTTATTTGAAGGCACTGTTTTGACAGACCCAGTGGAGAAGATCTCTTATGAGTACAAATTGGTGGCAAACCCTGATGGAGGATCCATCATCAAGTCCACAAGCAAATACTACACCAAAGGCGATGAGCAGCCTCCAGAAGAGTTTCTCTAGCAACGAAATAATTGCTGGGATCAGGAAGGCTGCAGAGGATTACCTTTTGGCTAATCCTGATTACAACTAAAACACCAACCTATTCAGTGTTCAGTGTTAATTATGGTCCTTTTGTGTTTTCAACCGTCATGTTGCTTTAATTACTTGCCAATAAACAACATTTGAATTTGAGGGAGAGGTGTGAGATTATTTAGGAGTTGTTTGTATTTCTCAAAATTAATGCGTCTTCTTGTTTGCAGCACATCATATGAGTACATGATAGAGATAATGATATTAGAATAAACAATCCATGAAGTATAATAAATAGACACACACCTGTTTGTACAACAATGAATAGTGCTTTATCTTGTGATATATTACTCTCTATAACTAACTCTCAATAGCTGTTACTTCATGCGATAACCCAACAATTAAAGACACTCTAAATAAATACATACTCTGATTGTGAAAAGTTGAGTTAGAGAGAGGACTTAACAATCTTACGTAGGCTACTAGACCTTCATATCACGGGTTTGAGTAACGTTGGATTTATATGCTTAATAGCATATTAGATCTATACTTGACCACCCAACCAGATTCATAAAATAAAAGTATGTTTGCATTAAATTATTTTTGAAAAAATATTTATTTATTTTTGAAAAGTTTTATTAAAAAACTTTCTATTATAAACTATTTTGAACACAAAATAAATTAATTCAAAGACATACTAAATTGTCAAGCACAATATACTTTATATCACTTATTTGTTTGGAGTAATCATTTATGAACTGTCCCATTAATCGATTTTATAAAAACAACATAAAATAAATTTATTAATATTAGCCCACATAAAGATTTATGAAGATTTTTTTAACATTATGAAGATTCATAATGTAGCACAATATTGATGTAACAATAAGTAGATAACATAAAAAAAAATGATAGCTATAGTCCCACGATTTTAAAAGCTACTTTAACCCAATTTCTTTTTCTAAGTTCTTTCCCAATACCATTTAATACATCATTTTGATAAATAATTAAATTAATAATCATTCATCCATGTATCTCGCTCAATTATAAAATTAAATCCTCACAACTTTATCACAGAAGCTAATCTTTGCACACTTGTTGTGGAGACAAAAGAAAAGTACAAACATGATAAATAAATAACCGAATGCTTATTATAAAAGGTAATAAACTAATACTCAAGTAAGTTGATTGATTCAGGACTCTCTGTAACTTATCTTTTCTTAAAAAATAACAATTTATTTAATGTTTATTTTTTTATACAATTTTATATAAATAAAAATACAAATAAAAAAAGCTAATAAAATTAAACTTGAATTGAAAAGTTGAGTATTTTGTACGTGAGATTATTCTTGTAATTATTCAAATTAAATGTTAAATAGAGTAAAATGCTAATTTGAAATTATGTGATAATTATAGATAATTATAGACAACTATAATTATAAATAAATATAATTCAAATTTTTAATTTTGTCAACATAGTGAATAATGTGAGTAATTTAAAATTTAAATTATTCTTTTCAATTCAAATAGAATTGCTATTTTTTGTTTCAATCTCGCATTGATTAGATATAAATGTGTCATAAACACATTTTAATATTTATTTTCATTTGAAATCATTTAGAAAATATATAAGTATTGACATATAATAATAGACACTTAATTAATTATATTTAATAATAATGGATAATTTCACTCCTTCCTATTTTATTTATTTTAATTTAGTTTTTTTACATATGATATATCAAGTCATATGATAGATTTTTTACTTGAGATGACAGGATAATGATTTTTAAGTCATATATCTATCTTTTGTATATTATATTGATATTAATATTGATATTAATTGATGATTATATTAATTATATTGATTGATTTTATATTATATTATATTATATTATATAAATTGATTATATTGATTGATTTTATCATTATAATTATACTTGAAAAAACTCGCAATAAATTAGAGTAATGATAATAATTGGTGATAATAAATATAATTTATTATAGAACTCATGTCAAATTTTCTTCAAAGTAATGATAATAATAATTGGAAATGATTCTACAATAAATTAAAAAAATTATCAATTATAGAGATTGACAATTGATGGTCTTTGACAAAAGTAATAAAGTTATTTTCAAGAATGCTCTAACCTCTCAATTACTTTCACTCCAACCAAGAGGTTGTCAGAGGTCCGCTGCCACCAGTCACCGCTCGTCCGCTTTAGCAGCTGTTACTCCCAGGTACAATTCCTCCTTTGTTTATTTTTCTTTCTTAATTCCCATCTCTGTCTCTATTCTTACATAACTTTAATTTGTTCGCAAGGTCATGAGCCTCTTACATTGTTCGTTGGTACGATTCGTAAGACTCGCAATATTATATCAATGAGAAGAAGATCAACCAATCATGACAAAGAAGAAGATTGATATATATTTTGGGAGCTTCAACATAGTATTCTATTTTGTTAGAAATTTTAGGTATCAAAATATTCTTCCATTTCGTCCAAAGAATAAGTCTTTCTAGGTTTCATATAAAGGATTGCTAACTTCCTCCCACTTTTTTTGTTGTAGTAGGAGATTAGCATCCTCCATCTCTTGTTTTAGACAAAAAAAAAAAAGTCGTCATATATTCTTTTAAAAATAACTTAAATTTGTTGATAATTTGGTCATTTAAATTCTTTTATCAAGATCTAACCATTGATGTTGTTTTATCTAATGGTTTAATTTACCATTTCAGAAGATTAATTAAGAAAATCTCAAACTAAATGAACTTTTGCGTAATGGGGGAATTCTTCCCAATAACCTGCAACGCCTATAAAATGCCATATCCACTATCCATAAACTCACACTCACACAAACAAAGCTTTAGTTACCATCATATATATCTTCTTCATCTCATCACTTCTTGCATTAGTCCTTTCAATCTCTCTTGTGTCAGAAAATCATGGGTGTTTTCACTTTTGAAAGCGAGCACGTTTCTCTTATTTATCTATCTATCTATCTATATCAATCTATCTATCTATCTAATCAATATTGTCCCAAAAGCTTTACTATCTATCTACTTCATTAAGATCTATCTATCTAAACCATCTGAATCTAGATGGATGGCTATCTATCTATCTAAGTTCATCTATCTTCTATCTATCTATCTATTAAATTTATCTATCTATCTATCTATAATTAAATTTCTATCTATCTATCTATCTATCTATCTATCTATCTATCTATCTATCTATCTATCTATCTATCTATCTATCTATCTATCTCTAAGATCTCACTCACGGTGGTGTATGTGTTTGTGCTTGCTACTGCTTGTGCCAATAGAATGTATAAATTCATTTTTTGTCTTGTGGATATATGATCAGGATATGCGAAGCACAAGGCAGATACAATTAACTTAGAAAACTTGGTGTACCAGTATAGCTTATTTGAAGGCACTGTTTTGACAGACCCTGTGAGAGAGAATGGTTAGTTAGCAGTTATGAAGTTAGTTACAACTATATTGAATTAGTTATGCTCTAACTATAAACTGTTTCCTATATATACATGTATTCCTCTCTGTAATGAGAATGCAAAACTCATCTTATTTGTTCTTTAGTAAAGGTTACATTTCATTCTACTCTTTTACTTCCTATTCTTCATTTTCCAGCCTTGCCCTGATACCCTACATGGAATCAGAGCTTGTGCTTCCATGACTTCCCAAAATTCTTCTCAGAATTCAATATCAAATTCATCTTCTTTTGTTCTTTATACTTTTTCGAATCCAGTTTCAATCAAACTTGATGAAGATAACTTCTTACCCTAGAAACAACAAGCATTAACAACCATAAAAGGATACAAACTTCACAAATATATTACAGGAGCATTGATTCCTAAGAAGTTTGCAACACCAGAAGATGAAGAAAATGGAGTAATCAGTGATGAATTTCTAAATTGGGAGCAACAAGATCAACTTTTGTTATCTTGGTTGTTGTCATCAATGAGCAAGAGCTTCACAACTCGCATGGTGGGATATGAGTTTTCACATCAAGTCTGGAAACGATTAGAAGAGTTCTTTTCTTCTCATTTTCGTGCAAAGGTAAGACAACTTAAGCTTCAGTTGAGAAATACAAAGAAACAAGCTTCTATAAATTTGCATCTTCTTGAAATCAAGAAGATCAAAGAAACAACCTGTTGATGAAGCTGATCATATTGAAGCAATCTTGGATGGATTAACTAAAGAATATGAGGCATTTGTCACATCAGTTACATCAAGAACTGATCCCTTTTCAGTAAGACAGATTGAAGCTCTTCTCATGGCACAAGAAGAGAGAATTGAACGGTTTAGGAAGGCAGATAACAATTTGATTAAGGCAAATGTAACTCAGTTTCAATAGTTTAGTTAGCAGCAGCAAAGAAAGGGCAATTTCAGACCTCAAGGATTCTTTTACAGTGATAAAGCAAGATTCATTTCAAGTTCACGAAATCAAAATTTTTTAGGTTTTGGCAGAGGTAGATTTTGTCGTGGAGGTAGTAGGTTCAATAAACCATATTGTCAATTATGTAGGAAAACTAGACATCTTTCTCTTAATTGTTGGCATAGGTTTGATCCTAATTTTACTGGTAATTCTGGATCTGGCTCGAGTTCTGGTAATTCTGGTTTTGGTATCAACTCAAATCAAGCTCCTAATAATAGATATTTTGCCTCACATAGTGTTCCTAATGCCAATCTTTCTATGAGTAATATGAGTAATATGCTTGTTACACCTGCTACATTGTTTGATCCAAATTAGTACGCGAATTCTGGTGCTACACACTACATGACACCTGAATCTTCAAATCTGATACAGAAGATGGAATATAGTGGTAATGACAAAGTTCTGGTTGGGAATGGATCAGGTTTGTCTATTATGCATGTAGGGAATTCTGAATTCATTTCCAATTCCAATCCAAAATCCTTTTTCTTGAATAATTTGTTACATTTACCTCAAATCACTAAAAACCTGTTAAGTGTATCTCAATTTGCTAGAGATAATGATGTATATTTTAAGTTTCATTCTAACACTTGTTTTATCTAATCTCAGGTTACCAAGGAGACAATTCTCCAAGGAACCCTTAGACATAGGCTTTATGTCTTTGACAACCTGCATCCAGTTTCTTTAAATCATCAAATTGTTTCCAATCTTGCCTCAACCAAGTCAAATTCAGATTTTCAAATTTGGCATTCAAGACTTGGACACCCTGCTTCTCAAGTAGTTCTTAGAGTCTTAAAATCCTGTAATTTGGATATTCTTTTTTATAATTCGTTTACTATTTATTCTGCATGTTGTATGGGTAAATCCCATCAACTACCATTTTCAATTTCTCAATTTGTATATCATTTTCCCCTTGAACTTGTGTATAGTGATGTTTGGGGTCCAGCCCATCTTAATTCAATAAATGGAGTAAGATATTATATGCACTTTATAGATGCTTATTCTAAGTATACTTGGATTTATCTTTTATATAATAAATCTCAAGTATTCTCTGCATTTCTTAATTTTAAACAACTAGCTGAGTTGCAACTAGGAACAATGTTAAAAACTCTTCAAACTGATAATGGTAGAGAATATCTTGCTTTATCCAAATACCTTGAGTCAAATGGAATTGTTCACAGAATGTCATGCCCTTACATTCATCAGCAAAATGGGAGTGTTGAACGAAAACATAGATATATTGCTGAAGTAGGCTTAACTTTGCTTGTTGCATCATCTTTACCATTATCTTACTGGGGTCATGATTTTCTTACTGTCATTCAATTAATCAATTCTCTTCCCACTCATATTCTTAAGAATTTATCTCCCACAGAAATTCTTTTTCACAGAAAACCCTTGTATGACACTTTTAGAGTTTTTGGGTATACATGTTATCCTCTTCTTAGACCCTACAATCAACACAAGTTTGATTTTAAGTCTCAGCAATGTGTCTTTTTAGGGTATGCAACACAACATAGAGGCTATCAATGCTTAACACCTTCAGGGAAAATTGTTATTAGCAGAAATGTTATTTTTTATGAACATCTATTTCCATTCAAGTTTAACCCTACTGGTTTTACTCCAAATTCTCATTCTGTCACTGAGTCCTCACATCAATCTTCTGTTCTTGTGATACCACTGCTTACTCAGAATTCTATACATCATAATACTCATACTGCATTTAATTCTCCTACTGTTGTTAATATCACTAATGATTTGTCTACTCAAGCATGTGATCAGCAAAACACTACTATTGTAACTCAGTCTGGTTCATTATTTCCAGTTTCTGATTCTCAAAATGTTGATTATGTTCATCCCATTAATTCAACACTAGTCAACATTCATCCTATGACTACCAGGGCAAAGGCTGAAATTTACAAACCTAAGGTTTTTTCAGCTTCATTAGAACCTATTTCTGTTAAGCAAGCATTATCTCAACCTCATTGGAAACAAGCAATGGATGATGAATATAGTGCTTTGATGAGAAATAACACCTGGTCTATAGTTGATCTTCCTAAAGACAAAGTTCCTATTGGCAGTAAATGGATCCTTAAAGTTAAGTACAATTCAGATGGATCACTACAGAAGTATAAAGCCAGGTTAGTAGCAAAGGGATTCAATCAAAAAACTAGTTTTGATTATAATGATACGTTTAGTCCTGTTGTCAAGCTTGCTTCCATTTGAATTGTTCTAACATTGGTTTTGTTCAATAATTGGCCAATTCACTAATTAGACATCAATAATGCTTTTTTCAATGGAGATTTACAAGAAGAAGTATATATGGTTCAACCATAGGGTTATGAAATTAGGAATGGCAATCAAGTTTGCAAGCTGACCAAGGCTTTATATGGTCTAAAACAGGCTCCTCGGGCCTGGTTTCAAAAGTTGTCATCTGCTCTATATGGTTTTGGTTTTGTCTCTACAAAATCAAATGTTTCCATTTTTACAAGGATCACTCCCACTTCTACAGTGTTGATTCTCATTTATGTAGATGATATTCTTATCACAGGCACTTCTTCCTCTGTTATTACAGATCTAATCCGTAGACTCAATGCATTATTTGCTCTTAAGGATATGGGTCAGCTACATTACTTTCTTGGCATAGAAGTTCAACCCACTATCTCTGGTGGTTTATTGTTATCTCAGACCAAGTATATTCACAATCAACTTGCTAAAGCCAAAATGACTGGCTGCAAGCCATATCACACTCCTATGACAGCAAACTTGAAACTCTCAGCAACTGGTAGTATTCCTTTTTTTTATCCGAGTCTTTACAGATCTGTGGTTGGTAGCTTGCAGTATATTACAATTACTAGACCTGAGTTAGCTTATTGTGTCAACAAAGCTTGCCAATTTATGCAAACTCCCCTTGAATCTCATTGAAAAACTGTCAAAAGAATCCTTCGCTATTTGTTAGCCAGTTCCTCTGTTGGTTTGCATCTTCAAAAACCAAAAACACTAGACTTAATTGGATTTAGTGACTCAGATTGGGGGTCTGATCCTGATGACAGGAAATCAACTTCAGGATTTTGTGTTTATTTTGGTTCAAATCCGGTTAGTTGGTACTCCAAGAAACAACATGTTGTTTCTATATCCAGCATGAGTTGCACGTACCTTTACCAGCTCCACCAATGGTATACTGTGATAATTTGAGTGTTGTTCTACTTGCAACCAATCATATTCTTCATTCCAGAACCAAGCATTTTGAAATTGATTTGTACTTTGTTCGTGATCATGTGGTTACTGGCAGAATTCATATTAGCCATATTCCAGCATATGCTCAAGTTGCAGATATTTTAACCAAGGCCATTTCTAGCTCTCAGTTTCATGCTTTTCGGGACAAACTCAGAGTTGGAACTCATCCACTGCTGAGTTTGAGGGGGGATGTGAGAGAGAATGGTTAGTTAGTAGTTAGGAAGTTAGTTACAATTGTATTGAGTTAGTTATGCTCTAACTATAAATTGCTTCCTATATATACATATATTCCTCTCTGTAATGAAAATGCAAAACTCATCTTATTTGTTCTTCAGTAAAGGTTACATTTCATTCTCCTCTTTTACTTCTTGTTCTTCGTTTTCCAGCCTTGCCCTGATACCTTACAAACCCAGTGGAGAAGATCTCTCATGAGTACAAATTGGTGGCAAACCCTGATGGATGATCCATCATCAAGTCCACAAGTAAATACTACACCAAAGGCGATGAGCAGCCTCCAGAAGAGTTTCTCAAGGCTGGCAAGGAAAGAATTGCTGGGATCAGGAAGGTTGTTGAGGATTACCTTTTGGCTAATCCTGATTACAACTAAAACACCAACCTATTTAGTGTTCAGTGTTAATTATGGTCCTTTTGTGTTTTCAACTGTCATGTTGCTTTAATTACTTGCTAATAAACATGTATATGCAATTATAATTATGCAAGATTACGATTGACAACAACAGATATTATTAAGATTTATCCATTGCGCAGATCTTGTAGTAAGGATGTGGCTACCCAATGTTGTGGTTCAATAAGCATATAGTTGGGATCTCATCCATTTGAAAATGTTGAAATGAAAAAAAAAATATAACAATGTAATTGGTTAGATTGAAAATTATAATGTAACAAAAATCAGGAGAAAATATAAAAAAGGAAATCTAAAGAGAAAAGACGTAGAGATGACAAATCATTGCGGGTAAAATTTTTCGTATCAATCATGTTGTCACATTTTATATACAAAAGTAAAAAATAGTATTTAAAAAGTCGTGGCTCAAAATTTTAAAAAAAGAATAATGCATAGAAGTCGTGGTTTCTGACCACAATTTTAGTAAAATAATAATAATAATAATCAGGATCTAAGTCATGACTTACACCAATTTAATAATTAATTTTAAAATTATACCAAAATGATAAATTATACTTTTATTTATATCATTTTGGTGAATGAGTTGATTATTTAGGAGTTGTTTGTATTTCTCAATATTAATGCATCTTCTTGTTAGCAGCACATCGCATGAGTACATCATAGATAATGATATTAGAATAAACAATCCATGATGTATAATAAATAGACACACACCTGTTTTTACAACAATGAATACTACTTGATCTTGTGATATATTACTCTATAACTAACTCCCAATAGTTGTTATTTCATGCGATAACCCAGCCAATACAAGACATTCCAAATAGATACGCTACTCTGATTGTGAAAAGTTGAGTTAGAGAGAGGACTTAACAATCTTATATAGGGGCTACTAGACCTTCATATCACGGACTTGAGTAACGTTGGATTTATATGTTTTAAACGACAGATAAAAAAAATTGAATGAAGTAATAGAAATTAAATAATAATAAATAATGTTTGTAATAAAGTTATATTCTCTCTTTTCATTAAAATTTATTTTAAATATTATCTTTTTCATTAAAATCTGATTCTATTATTATTATTTTTATTAAAAGAGTTAATTTAAATATTAGATTAAAATAAAATCGATACTCTTATCTTGATATAAGAGTTCAAATTACTAAATTATCAACAAATTCAAACTATTTTTAAATGAAAATATGAGAAATATTTTGTCCAAACAAAAAGTAAAAGATACTAACCTCTTTCAACTAAAAAAAATAAAAAGAAGTTAACAATCTCTTATATATAATACTATCTCATATATATTAATATTTTCGTGTAATTGTAACTTGTGCAGTTTTGTTCAGCCTTCTAGAAGGGCGTCTAGAATATTTAGTCCGCGCTGAATACTAGTTGCAGTGCTCTTGAATTTCTTCCTTTTTTGTGTTAAGTTACACTTTACATTAACTACACTGAAAAATGATCATTTTATATTTTTAAAAAGAATATATAAATTATTAACACTTTTATAAAAATGTTAATTAAGTGAAAAAAAATTAATAAAAAATATAATAAATAATATTAAGAGAAATATAAAAAATATATATATATTATTTATTATAAGAATATAAAAATTAAATTACATTAAGAGTAATGTGAAGCAATGAACACTGAATACGAAAAAAGAGAAATTATTACATGTTCTTTTACTATTAATTTAAATATATTTATATAAATTTTAATAAAAATGAATTAAATTAATATGTAGAGAACCTCTTGAAAACATGTGCTTATTGTTATTCTAAAAATGTATAATATAATTCAAAAATGATATTTTTATATTATATTTTTTAAATATTATTTTTTATACTATTTTTTAATAGTTATTATTAAATGAGAAAAAATAATAATAAAATAATATAATTAATAGTATAAAAATAATATAAAAAATATAAAAAAATATGAAAAAATATAATAAAAAAATCATAGTTGAATATAATTTCTCATCCGGAGAAGAGTACGCCGTTTTTTAATATAAATGTTCAAGTTCATTGACTGCTTCCAAGCTCCAACTCGCAATATTTGACCGGTGCATAAAATTCTCTTTATTTTCCTAAAAAGCAATTCAGCACTTTCCTTTTTGCAAAGATAAAACGTCATAGAAAGATTATTAATTATGCCGGCAATAATAAACAGAAGGCAGGGATGGATCTAGATGTATGGGGCAAATCCACTCAATTTTAAAAATGTATGCGTAGATGTTATATTATCTTATTATTATTTTATTAATAAAATATATAATTCACCACTAAATTTAACTGCCATTTTTAAGTCAATAAAATGAGAATGTTAATGCTACACTTGTAATATTTTAAGTATAAAAATTGACATATTTATCTAAAATATTAGATTTTCTACAAGTACGACACATTAATAAGTAATTTCAAATTTTAGTGCGAAAACGAAAACATCTTAATTTATATATATATAAGTAATTCCAAAGGTTGGGTTTTTGTCTGTAAGTGATCCAGAAAATTTAAGCAACGGTGACACCACCTCCAGTTCCTATTACTACTAGGTTCACCTTTGCTCATTAAATAAATTTGAATGTCTATAATAAACTATAAACACTTAAAAATTAAAAAAGATGTATAAGTATTGTGATGCAATAATGGCAATAGAAAATGAAAAGCAAGAGGCCCAACAACCTTGAATCAGTCGGCATCTTCACCTAATGAGGCATAGAAGCAATGGTGGCGCCAACTACAATTCCTATAAATACTAGGCTCACCTCTACTCATAAACCACACAGAGCAAGCAACCTCTTCTTTTCATACTTGCACTTTCATTCTCCTTTGTGTTAATTTTCCCTAACTCTAGATCATCATCATCATGGGTGTTTTTACCTTCGAAGACGAGAACACCTCTATTGTGGCTCCAGCTAAGCTTTACAAAGCTCTGGTAAAAGACGCTGACAACATCCTCCCAAAGGCTGTTGATGCCATCCAGAGTGTTGAAACCGTTGAAGGAAATGGTGGCCCTGGAACCATCAAGAAACTCACTTTCGTTGAGGGTCAGTATATATATATGTTACATTTAATATGCTCTATATATACATATTCTATATATTTGGCATATAGTTATCAGTTTTGATAAAATCAATATCAATATTAATCAACAAATTAAGATAATTTCTTTGGTAAGTATTACTTATCACATCATCTCTTAAACACTTCATTAATTAATTGATAAGTATAAAAGCATTTTTTAAAGATAGTTATATTTTTAACATGTAATCCATAATTTTACACATGTTTAATATTGAATAAAGTAGTTATAGTAAGTAGTGCCTAATTAAAAATTACTCACAAATTAAACCAATTATGCTGATGATCTTTGTGACTGTGAAACCAATCAATCATGTGCGCAGATGGCCAAACCAAGTACGTGTTGCACAAAATTGAAGGAATTGATGAGGCTAACTTTACATACAACTACAGCATCGTTGGAGGTGCGGAGTTTCCAGACACAGTGGAGAAGATCTCATTCGAGGCCAAATTGGTTGCAGGCCCCAATGGAGGGTCCATTGGCAAGGTCACTATCAAGTACCAGACCAAAGGCAATGCTGAGCCCAATGAAGAGGAGGCCAAGAGAGGCAAAGCCAAGGCCGAAGCTACTTTCAAGGCAATTGAGGGTTACATTTTAGCTCATCCTGATTACTGAAGTCTATCATTAAATGCTTGCTTATATATGGTGTTGTTGCATATTATCTAGTGTGTGGTTAATTTGGTTGCCAATGTAATAATTAACGAGTGTTCTCTGTTTTTTCTTTCTTTCTTTTTGCTGCGAAATTGTGAGATTTGAAACCTCTGGATCTCACTTCATCAATAAAATGCGTATTTGAATTAGAGTTTTAAATTTAATTTTAAACAAAAATGAATTTGAGTGAAAGTGATTTAATTATGTTTGGAGAGTTTTTATCTTAAAATTGATTTTGTCAGTATGAATGTTTGGACAGAGTTAATAAAAATCACTTTTGCATGTGTAATTACCAAAAAATATGAGTTATTTTTTTAATTAGATTGTTAAAAAATTGATGCTAAAAAAATTAATTGTCCATAAATTAATAATAAAATAATTTCTTTTAAAAGTTAAGTTTGTTTGTAAAATAGAATCATTCTAATGTGTTTAAGCTAATGTCACTTCATCAATAAAATATTACAAAAGGAATTATTAGTATTATCACAAACAAATTGTGTTTAAGCTGATGTCACATACTCTCAAATTTGAAGCATGGAGATGTGCAACTAGCATTTTTTTGGTTATTTTATGAGTTGATGTATAAAAGTTAAATTTTAATATACTGTCATTGTGATTTTTGAATTAGTTATTATGAGAGTCAAATATTTTTAATAACATGACAATACATAATCAAATAATAATATAATACAAGCATTCAAATTAAATCCAAGAAATTTTATATGAAAAATAAAAACCCTCAATATTTCACAATGCACAAGATAGTTTTGAAACATAATTCATTGATTCCTTTTCACACTTGAATTTGTCTAATTTAATTAATTTTAAACATGACTTTCTAAATAATGTTGAAAATAGTGTATTCAAATCTATCTATCTATTATTTATTTATTTATATAATATGTTAAAACAGTACTTCTAACCATGTACCAAAAAAAAAAAAACTTCCAATTGACTCTAATAATTTATTATATCAATTTATAGATTCAATGAATTATTATTAATATATTATGGAATCAATTAATGGATTCAATAATTATCTTATTTGGTTAAAAAATCAATTTTCTTAACTATTTAATAATCTTTTGAGTAAAACCCTATTTTGACCCTTGAAAAATACATCTTTTTATCAATTAAGTCATATACAAATAAATTTTATACTTAAAATTTAAAATTCTCAATTTAATGCTTTATATATAAAGTATTATAGAAGTGTGTGTATATAATAAACACACTTAATCTGCCGTTAAGTAAGTCAAATTTGGGTTGACTTTTTTTAAGTATTATAAATGAGTTTTATTATTTATATTTATGATATTTTTATGAGTATGATACTAATTTTAATTTTACTTTTTTAATATCTACAATTGTAGTTTTTAATACTTTTTAATTTTTATGGGTTTTTTATTTTTTTATAATTTTTTTTATTTTTTAAACTTATTAACTCATCAACCTACTCATTTTTTTTATTTTTTCTTTTAGATGAATCAATCTACTAATTTGCTAATCCATCCTAAAATGATGTGAATTAAATCTACCAACTAATTTTTTAAAATAGATCAATTCACCCATCTCATATTTTAACGAGTTGAGGGCAAGATGAGTTAGGCGAGGG
Source organism: Ormosia emarginata (assembly GCA_029884605.1). Taxonomy (NCBI): domain Eukaryota; kingdom Viridiplantae; phylum Streptophyta; class Magnoliopsida; order Fabales; family Fabaceae; genus Ormosia; species Ormosia emarginata. Next base: position 22,293,322 of record JAQQTP010000059.1, on the reverse strand, counting down.
GAGTTTACCTGTTTTTCTACCTTTAAACTACACGTACGTTATGTTAACAGAGTATTTGTGAGAATTGATTCGGGTCGAACGGGTTTGGACTTAGGTCGCTCCGACAAACCTCCTTCACTTGGGTCTGGCCATTGGGGTCGTGTTGAGCACTAGTCATTATATGGCTCGGGTATCACGTTGAAGGTCAAGTGTCAGATCTGGAACATGAGCAGAGTGGTGTCACATATCACTTTTTATTGCATATAATTTTATTTAATGTAGGATTTGATAATTTTCATGTAGGAATTTCTAAAAATTAAAATTATATTAAAAATCTTAATATTAAATTATTCATCAATTGTTCGTATAATCTTTTCAATTAATATTTCAAGTTCAAGAAGTGGAAGTCAATGATTTTCTCTTCTAATAACCTCTTTTTCTAGTAGATTTGTTTATTAAGTTAAGATTTAAATCCCAATAATTTCAAATTAGAAAAGTCATATCTTATAAGTGGGTCAAACGGATCATGCCGAAAATAAATTATTATTGTGAAAATTCGAGAGCAATGAAAAGGACCAAATTTTATTTAAAGAATTGGTAATAATTTTTTGTGTGAATTTTGCACAGAAGAGAGAATTTATATGAACCAATTTCTGTTAAAAAAATCGATGTAAACAAATTTTATAAAGAAAGCGATGCAAGTTTCATTATTTTTTTTTTAAGATAACTCAATACTCTACCGCGTGGTGATTGACAAGTAAGCGAGGAAGGACAAGTTGTCATTTTATTTTTTAAATAATTTTATTATTTGAACACATAAAATATGATACATAAATCACATTCTACTCACATTTATATATATGATACATCTATATATATGTATATGATGACAGTATTCAATCACATTTAAATTAGAATATGGTTTCTACAGGTGACATATTATGAGTGTACAAATTTTATTCTCTTTTCTAAAACTTACTCAAAAGAAAAATAATTTTAAAGTTAAATTAAAGTTTTAGTCTATATATTTTATATTTATTTTCAATTTAATCTCTATAAATTTTTTCTTTCAAATTAATAATTACACTTATAAAAAATTTTAAAATAATTTGTGCAATTAACTTTTGTTATAACATCATCAATTTGTTAATAAAATAAGTATTTCTTTATTTAATAATAGTTCATTTAGATGCTTATTTTTTTGTAAAACATTAAATATGTACTCTTTTATTCTAATAGATTCGTATTTCTTTTGAGTAGATATTTTTTTATCTAATGTCTAATATATATTCTTTAAGATGTTTTTTTTATTCTGTAAAATATCTAATAATGACTAAATTATTCTTATTAAAATAAAAGTTAATAACATAGATTATTTTAAAAACTTGTGAGGATTGATTTGAAGAGAAAAAAAACTTAAGGATTAAATAGAAAATTTAATTTAACCATTTTAAGAAACATTGTACCGTGAGATGGTCTATCTAAAATTGCGAAAATATTTGTAGGCGGCAACTTTTTATTAATAGGACCTTCAACAAGACAAAGAATCTCCACGCACGCAAGTTAATAGTCTTGATATGCTCATTTGGAAACTCTTTCAAATCGTAATTTTTTAACACCATAATAGATCAACCATTTTGTCTTTAAAAAAAGAAAAGGCTTTTTATTGTAAAACATGCACATTTTATATGTGGTGAATGACTACCTTAATTTGATAGTTATAATATTTGGTGTGAGAGGTTTCTTGAAGAAGCTAATAGGATGCTTCTTGAAGAAGCTAATGAGATGCTTCTTGAAGAAGCTAATGATGAATTTTTCTATATAAGGGCATAGGATCCCGAGGTAAATAAGAATGATAAAATTTTGAATCCATATTTCTTTGTCTTGATCTCTCTATTTCTCTTCTTTTATAACACGTCATCAGCACGATCAAGTCTCTACGGTGTAACTAAATCCTCCAAGTTTCTTTTTCAAGGTAAGAAACTATTTTCTTTAACATGTGTTATGCATATATCATTTGTTGAATAATCAAAGTATTTTTTTATTGTTTAAATTCTTAATTATCCATCTAATTTTTATTTTCTTTAGGTGTCTCAAGAATGTCAAACCTCACGAAACTTGAATTCGTTGTTCTTGATATTTCTGGAAGAAATTATTTGTCATGGGTATTTGATGCTGAGATTCATCTTAATGCTATGAATCTTAGGAATACTATAAAAGAAGGAAACCAAGCATCCTTGCAGGATCGCGCAACAACAATGATTTTTCTTTGACACCATTTGCACGAAGAATTGAAAACGGAGTACCTTACTATTAAGGACCCATTAGCCCTTTGGAATAATTTGAAGGAGAGATATGAACACCAAAATATGGTGATTATTCCAAAGCTCGCTACGATTGGATTCATTTACGTCTGCAAGATTTTAAAACCGTAAGTGAATATAATTCAGCCTTGTTTAAGATTAGCTCTCAATTAAAATTATGTGGAGAAAAAATTACTGATGAAGATATGTTAGAAAAAACATATTCTACTTTTCATGCCTCGAATGTGCTCCTGCAGCAGCAGTATCGAGAGCGTAGATTTACAAAGTATTCTGAGCTAATTTCTTGTTTACTTGTGGCTGAACAAAACAATGAGCTTTTGATGAAAAACCATCAATCTCGTCCAACTGGCTCTACACCATTCCCTGAAGTGAATGTGGCATTTTCTCAAGGTCGTGGACGAGGTCGTGGTAGTAAAAGGGGTCGTGGTAGAAAAAATTATTGGACCCGTGCTAATCCTCCTCAAAGTTTTGAAAGCAAAGATGCTGAAAGGAACCAAAAGAAATAGGTCAAAAATTAGAGAAATCTCGAAAAAGAACAAAATAATGACAATATTTGTTACAGATGTGGAACAAAAGGTCATTGGTCTTGCATATGTCGCACTCCAAAACACCTAGTTGAACTTTACAAGGTATCACTAAAAGAAAAGGGAAAAAATGTTGAAGTGAATTTTTCTGAACCTGTTGGTCCTACTCATGATAATAAGTCTCCTATAAATGTTGATTTTGATGTTTCTGATTTTTTTGGAGACCATAGTGGCAAGATTGATCATTTGATTGAGGATGGAAATGTTTACTATTGAAAAATGTTTATGTTCATGTTTATATTAAGTTTATGTTATTTTGAAGTTTTTCATTTGAGATTTTTCATTAAAGTTTTATTTATAATATAAATATCAATGATTTGCATATTTTTTGTTTGTTGTCTCTTTCTAATTCTTACAAATATATTTTTATTATAGATAATGCAAAATAAACTTGATATAATGGAGGATGACATATGTTTAGTGGACAGTGGCACAACTCATACAATTCTTCGTGATAAAAAATATTTCTTACAATTGACATTAGCTGAAATTAATGTTAATACCATATCTGGTTCTACAAATGTAATTGAAGGTTCTGGAAGAGTCCAAATTATGTTCCCAAATGGGACAAAATTGTATATTGATAATGCGTTGTATTCTAGTAAATCCGAAAGAAATTTACTAAGTTTCAAATATATACGTCGCAATGGCTATCATGTTGAAATAGAAAATGAGGGACATGTAGAGTATTTATATATTACCTCTACAATTTCGAACCAGAAGTTCACATTAGAGAAACTTCCAAGTTTCTCATCTGGATTATATTTTACAAAAATAAGGGTGGTTGAGTCAAATTATATACACCGGAAGTGCTCAGATCCTAAAACTTTTATACTCTGGCATGATCATCTTGGTCATCCAGGTTCAACTATGATGCGACGTATTATTGAAAATATACATGGACATCCTTTAAAGGATCAGAAAATTCTTCTGCCTAATCATTATTTTTGTACTTCTTGTGCTCAAGGTAAATTAATTGTTAGACCCTCCTCATCTAAATTATCTTTGGAGTCTCCTGATTTTCTACAAAGAATACAAGGTGACATTTGTGGCCCAATCCATCCATCTTGTGGACCATTTCGGTATTTCATAGTTTTAATTGATGCTTCCACTCGATGGTCACATGTTTGTTTGCTTTCAACTCGTAATGTTGCTTTTGCTAAATTTCTTGCCCAAATTATAAAATTAAGATCAAGTTTTCCTGATCATCCTATCAAGTCAGTTCGTTTAGATAATGCAAGTGAGTTTACTTCAAAAGCTTTTTCTGATTATTGCATGTCAATAGGAATTAATGTTGTGTATTCCATTGCACATGTTCATACTCAAAATGGATTAGCTAAATCTTTTATTAAGCGTTTGTAATTTATTGCAAGACCTATGCTTATGAAATCAAAACTTCCTGCATCTGCTTGGGGACATGCTATAGTTCATGCTGCATCTTTGGTTCATATCCAACCATCTGCATATCACAAGTTTTCACCCTTACAACTTGTGTTTGATCAACAACCTAATATATCTTATATTAGAATTTGTGGTTGTGCCATTTATGTTCCTATTGCACCCCCTCAACGAACTAAGACAGGCCCCCAACGCCGCCTTGGTATTTATGTTGGTTTTGACTCTCCATCTATCATTAGATATCTTGAACCTTTAACCGGATACCTTTTTAGAGCAAGATTCTTAGATTGTCAATTTGATGAGTTAACTTTCCCATCATTAGGGGAAGAAAAAGGTAAAAAGTCCAAAGCACAAGAAATTTGTTGGAACACACCAACATTGTCCAATCTTGATACACTTACAAATCAATGTGAACTTGAAGTTCAAAGAATAATTCATTTGCAGAATGCCGTAAATCAACTGCCAGATATTTTTGTTAATATCCAAAAGGTCACTAAATCACATGTGCCAGCTGCAAATACTCCTGCACGATTAATTATCCCTGTAGGACATCCTGTGGGTATGGCAGCTAATGAATCTAAAACACGTCAGAAACGTAGTAGACCTATTGGTGCAAAGGACACCGTCCCTCGAAAAAGGAAGGAAATAAAAAATCTTCAAAATGACACTCTAGAAGAGGTGATTGACATTCTTAAAGAGGTCGAAAGCAATATAGATCAACAACCTCATATTTCTAGGGAAGTAACCCCAGAAGTGGTTCTGGTACCAGCAAATTATGAGATCTCATTAAAATCTAAAAATATGAGGGGAAGAAATGAACTTGTTGTTGATAATATTTTTGCATATGCAATTGTGTCTAAAATTATCAATGATAATGAGCTTGAGCCTCAAAGTGTAGACGAATGTCGACATCGAAGTGATTGGCCAAAATGAAAAGAAGCGATACAAGCTGAGTTAAATTCTTTAGCCAAACGTAATGTATTTGGACCAGTAGTCCAGACACCTGAAGATGTTAAACCTGTTGGGTATAAATGGGTCTTTGTACGGAAAAGAAATGATCTAAATGAAATTGTGAGATACAAGGCACGACTTGTAGCACAAGGTTTCTCACAAAGACCTGGTATAGATTTTGAAGAAACTTACTCCCCTATTATGGATGCAATTACTTTCAGATTTTTTATTAGTTTGACAGTCTTTGAAGGACTTGACATACGTCTAATGGACGCTGTGATAGCTTATTTATATGGATCATTGGATAATGATATATATATATATATATGAAAATCCCTGAAGGATTTAAGATGCCTGAAGCATATAATTCAAAATCTCAACACATGTACTCTGTTAAACTTCAAAGATCCTTGTATGGGCAATCTGGACGCATGTGGTATAATCATTTAAGTGAATATTTATTGAAAAATGGATATGAAAATATTCCTGTTTGTCCTTGTGTTTTCATTAAGAAAATGAATTCTAAATTTGCTATAGTCGCAGTTTATGTTGATGATTTAAACATAGTAGGGACTCCAGAAGAGAACTCTGAGACTGCAGACTACCTAAAGAAGGAATTTGAAATGAAAGATATTGGAAAGACAAAGTTTTGTCTTGGGTTTCAAGTTGAACATTTGGCAAGTGGAATTCTTGTGCATCAATCATCTTATATAGAAAAAATCTTGAAACAATTTTATATAGATGAATCTTATCCATTAAGCTCCCCAATGGTTGTTCATTCACTTGATGTAAAAAAGGATCCCTTTCGCCCACAAGAAGATGATGAAGAAATTCTTGGTCTTGAAGTACCATATCTTAGTGCAATAGGAGCACTTTTGTACGTTACAAACAGCACTAGACCAGATATGGCTTTTGCAGTTAATTTGCTAGCAAGGTTTAGTTCTGCACCAACTCGAAGACATTGGAATGGAGTAAAACATGCTCTTCGTTATCTACGTGGCACATCTGATATGGGTTTGTTTTACCCAAAGAGAGAAAAGTCAAAATTGGTAGGATATGCTGAAGCTGGTTATCTTTCTAATCCACATAAAGCTCAGTCACAAACAGGTTATATGTTCACATATGGAAATACTGCTATCTCATGGCGATCTGTAAAGCAAACAATCACTGCTACCTCATCAAACCATTCAGAAATATTGGCCATTCATGAAGCAAGTCGTGAGTGTATATGGTTGAGAACTATGATCCAATACATTAAAGGAGCATGTGACTTATTGAAGGAAAATGATGAGCCAACAATATTGCACAAGGATAATGCAGCATGTATGGCACAAATCAAAGGAGACTACATAAAAGGTGATAGAACTAAACACATTTCACCAAAAAAATTTTACACTCATGAATTCCTGAAGAAAGGTGATGTTGATATTTATAAAATTCGCTCAAGTGACAACCCAGCTGATCTATTCACAAAAGCATTACCAACTTCAATTTTTAAGAAGCATGTGCATAACATTGGAATGCGTCAACTTAAGGACCTTTCATAATTAATTATATTTTGAGGGGAAGTATTGTAATACATGTGAATATTGTACTCTTTTTCCTTCGCTAAGTTTTTATCCCACTGAGTTTCTCTTAGCAAGGTTTTAACGAGGCATGTTCATAGTGTATAGTCATCCAAGGGGAAGTATTGTAAAACATGCACATTTTACATGTGGTGGATGACTACCTTACTTTGATAGTTATAACATTTGGTGTGAGAGGCTTCTTGAAGAAGCTAATGAAATGTTTCTTGAAGAAACTAATAGGATGCTTCTTGAAGAAGCATAGCTTCTTGAAGAAGCTAATAGGATGCTTCTTGAAGAAGCTAATGAGATGCTTCTTGAAGAAGCTAATGATGAATTTTTCTATATAAAGGCATAAGATCTCCTATGAAGAGGTGAATGAGAATGATAAAATTTTGAATCCATATTTCTTTGTCTTGATCTCTCTATTTCTCTTCTTCTTTTATAACACTTTTTATAAAATAAGTTTGTTTTCAAAATAAGTAAATAAAAATGTATTTACTTTTAAAATTATTTAATAGGTAAATATCACAATATATTTTAGATTAAATTAAATATAAAAATACACTTACTTATTTATTTTAAAAATAAACTCACTTTAGATAAATATTTAAAAAAAAACATGTTCACACAGGTTGGCTTTAAGAAGAGGGGCATTTTTTTTCTTTTTAATAAATTAGTTATTTAAGATGGTAAATAATATATATGCATGTTTCTAAATTGAATAACTGTTTTAAATAGTTGGGGAGAGTTTCTGAAGTGGTTGAGTAGTTTGAGCCTTGAGGGGGCGTAAGCATAATGGTGCTTGACTTGAAAGAAAATGACAGAAAGTGCAACCAAATTCTTTTGCATTATTTATTAGGGCAGCACACTAGTTGAGTTAGTTCTGGTTTAAGGATAAAAAAATTTAAATAAATTAGTTGATGTCGAGTTGGGTTGGATTGAGTTTAAAAAAAAATTTGAGTAACTCAAATCAAACTAACTCAACTTATAAACGGGTTAAATCGAATTGGGTCATCGAATTGAGAAAAAATGTCATGATTTTTTCTTTTAGAAATTAGTGCACAATTTGTCTACTGTCCAGTAACCACCAATGGTTTGCCACTTAGAATTTGTCATTCTATAGAATTAAATCAAATAAAAAAATAAATAAATAAACCCATTCACCAAATTCAAAATATTTCTGACGGGATCATGCTTCATTGTGCCCTGTCATATACACTTATGCAACTTATTATCAATTACTCTTATTTCCATTCTCATGGTTAAATAATTATCAAAACCCTCAATTCAACAAAAAACAAAAAACAAAATAATAACACAAGCCTACCTTAGACACTGCTTGGATGACAAAACAAATTATGTGTGTGGTAAGTGCTTCAATGCCAGAGATGAGTATTGAACCAGCGATTAGATGAAATTGGAAGAGCTGGAAAACTATAGCAAGAGTAGTGAACCGGCCACCGGATGAAATTTTGTCAATACACACATCTTGGTTTGCCGTCGTTGTTAGTGGCGACTAATGGGATCCCAATTTTGTCTCATGGCGAAGACAACGAGGATTGTGCCGGAGTCGATGGCAGCGATAATGAATCAAGATCTATAGAATCTTGAATCCAGATCATGAAGTTTTTTTTGTTGAATTCAAAGAAAAAAAAATCAAAGTTTTGGATTTGGATGAAATCTCACCACCTTAAGAAGAAATGCCTCAAGAACCACCACCCCTCACAACCCAAACCGCTGCCACACCCGAACCAGAACCACTGCCCCCCACCGTCATCCTTTGCTAGAGATCAGCCATCTCAATTGCACCCAAGGACCACTTCTGCCCAAAAGTGCCAGATCGCGAGCCACCCTGCTGCATTGCAACCGTCGTTCTTCGACCTGGATCTACACGAACTAGCTCCCCTTTGTCATTGTCTTCCACCGCGAGCTGCACCGCTAGATCCACGAGCCACCATGTCATGCCAAAGCTATCGTCCTCTGTCGCTCCCCTCCATTCGCGTGAAGTCACCAACGCAAAGGACAAGCTGATGGGAGGTCCTGTTCAGAACTGTTTACCTTTGTGCACCACTACACCAGCAGATCTGTTCAGATCTCGCGTCACCAACAACGATGGTGGCTGGCCTGGGACGAAATGAAAGGACAGGTGGTCTGGTCACGAATTCGTCACCGGTGGTGGTTGGGTCGAGAGGAGAAAAGGAATTCTAGTGAAAGTGAGAGTGGGATGAGATTGAGAGCAGAGCATGAACATTAAAGGGTGAGAAGGTTCAAGGTTCCCAATTTGGGGATGAAATGAAATGAGGAGATAGATCTCATCTCCTGGAACTTGGATGGATCAGGTTGAAAGAAAGAGAAACAAAGGGAATAAGGCTAAAATAACGTAGTATTACTCGAGTCATCAGGTTGGGTCATCGAGTTGGTTTCTTGAACCCATTACTCGAACCGATAAATGGTCTGGTTGATCGGGTTTTACCCGAACGAACCCGATTATCTGAACTAACCCAGATATTTTATATTAAATTAGGTCGAATTGATCGAGTTCTCAAGTCATAGGGTCATGTTGTGCAGCCCTATTATTTATTGCAGAATACAGATGGTGCAAGGACGTCAACACCAACACACATATCAATTTTTGTATGCAGTACTCAACCAAATTCACCCACAATAACACTTAGATCAAACAGACACTAATTAACTCATCACAAGGCAACCCAATTACCAGAGCCACATGTACAAGGGCTCAATTAAACAGCCACACAAACTTAATTATTTGCATGAATCAACCAAAAGCAAGTGCTTTTTCTGAGGCTCTAGTAATCAGGATTTGCCAAAACGTAACCCTCGATGGCCTTCAAATTTCCAGTCCCCCCCCCCTGCCTTTGTTTTACATGCTTAATTTGTAAGAAAAATACTTTTTTATTGAAAAAATGATATTTCAGATGTACAACTGTTTGATAAAATTTTGAGAAAAAGAATAACGGGTTACTTCAACCAGATCTATTAAGTTACATTTTCACCCCTTCTATTTTACTCAAATAACATTAGCCCAAAAGTATTCATTATTCAACCCCTTGTGCAAACTCGCTCTAACTTTCTAAATCATCTGTCGAACTCAACATAGCAAGTGGTCATGTTTGCAAAGAGTAAGAAATACAAGAGGGTGCACTGTGTGGCTACCGGAAAAATCGCAATTAACCAAACTTTGATCAATTGAGCTAGAATACATATGATGCAAAAGTTAAAAGAAGCTCAGCAAAAGACTTAAATGGATAGATAACACAGATGTATATGAATAATATGAGAGCAAATGATTATTTTAAACTAGCTCACACTTAGTGAACTAGTAGCAAAATAGAAGGCGATGAAAAACAGGGCAAACAAGCTAGAAAACAGGATATGCAAACCGTATGAGCTCAAAACGTACGATCAAGCACTCACGTAAGCTAAAAGCAAGTGTGGTTGCATGATCTTTCCAATATTCAATTTTTTTCCTCTAACAAAAAAGTTTGATTTCTCAATATAATTAGTTTAGGTCGTGTTCATCTCTGTAGTTAGGGAAGAGATTATCATATTCATACCTAAGGCCTAGAGTCAACGACCAAAATATGTAATGCCAATATTTCTTTCATATATTTATTACTTTAATATAACGTAAACACAACAATATTGAGAGATATTTAAATAATTTAACTCCTCACCCTCACACACAAATATTTATTGGCAAATAAAGCAGCTAAAAACACAAATGAACCACAAAATTAAATTGACTGTTGTTTTAGTTGTAATCAGGATTAGCCAGAACATAATCCTCCACAGCCTTAGTGAACCCAATAGACCTCTCCTTGCCAGTCTTCAAAAACTGTTCTGTGAGCTGCTCATCGCCTTTGGTGTAGTATTTGCTGGTAGATTTGACAATGCATCCTCCGTCAGGGGTTGCCACCAATTTGTACTCAGAAGAAATGTTCTCTAATGTGTCTGTCAAAGCACTGCCTTCAATGACACTGTAGTAGTACACGTAATTTTCTGTGTCAATTGCATCTACCTTAAGCTTCACATAGCCTAAGCCTGCCCATTTCATAATATATACATGCACAAGCACAAACAGACCAACAAGGGTGAGCAATGCATAGAGATGTATTTGATTAATTGTTCTATAAAATAAATTAACTTAATTACCTTCAGCAAGAGTGAGTTTCTTAATGGATCCTGGCTCTGCATCTCCTTCAATGGTTTCGGCACTATTAATGAAGTTTGGTAAAGACTTGGGAGAGAAATTATACCATGCTCCGCAAGCAACAATAAATGTATGCTTCAAGAGAATCTTTACTAATAATTTAAGTTATTTTTTTTTTAAATTTATATGAATGTATTCAAAATTAAGAGTAAATATCTCCTTAGAACGTATATTTATTGTTGTTTCAAGAACATGTAATAATCTCTTATGTTTAAGGATTATCCAATAAGATTTCTAATTAAAAAAATTTAATATTTGTGTAGCTTGCTTCTTCATTAAAAAAGTTTGGAATGTGAACCATGAAATTCGACTTTCGAATTTACCTCACATGCATCGTTTGCATCTCAAATTTATTTCTTAATAATCAATATCAATTAGGAAGTGATTATGAAATAGGTTTTTTCCACCCTATGGGTGTGCTCTCATCGCCGACCCTAGGTGTGGCTCTCCCATTGGTTTTGATTTTCCTTGTGAAGTTTTTTTTTAGGCAATTCGTCTACTGCTCTAACCTCCTATCATCTTCCACCTATGGCTTCCCCTCCTCCACCTTCTCCTGCGTTGGTGATGAACTTGCTGCCACCATCCTCCATGGCTGCCAAACCCACTGGAATCCCAACCTCCAATACCGCCTCAGCCCTCATGTCTTCAACTGGCCAAATCCCCTCGATAGACCCCAGACTTGATGTCGCCGCTAACCCTACCCAAACCGATCGAGTCTTCCCAGTCGAAGGAAACAACTTTAGCTCTCTACCAAAGAATGCCAACCCGAGCTCAAACCCCACTCATCGCAGCCAAACACTTCCTATTCCTGTACTTAGTGCGTGGTAATCAGGGATTCATTCCTAAAGCGCTGGTGATGGTGGACGTGCATAATGTAATAATGGTGGAAAAAATTTAATAACATTGGGTCATAATTGGGTTTGGACATAGGTGATGGTGGATGGTGCGCAAGCCTCTTCACCATGGCATTAAATATGGTTTGGACAAGAATAACATTGTTTGGGTTTCGTTCAGGTATGAAGGTCTTCGTAATTTCTGTTTCTATTGTGGAATAATTGGGCATGACGTTAAAAATTGTGCCAAGTCGATTCAAGATGAGTTGAACAAAATTCCCATTACTCACAATTTTGGCCAAGACATGAAAGGGGAACCCACTAGTGACAAAGTGGATACCTTGGGCCATCGCATCAACTCTCTGGGTCAAGCCTCTCAACGAAGATCTAGACCTGAGCCTCCTTCCAGTTCGCCCTAAACCGCCACCCAGTTCTCAAGTAAGCCAGGAAACTATTCTAAACGCTAATGATGTAGCTCATGTCCTTCCTGACATAATTCAGAATCTGGAGGCCGTTTCTATCTCTGCGATGCAACAATCGGATTAGAAAGTGCCCATTAGACAAGACAAGGTCGAGGTTCCCCACCGTGAGCAATTGGTTCCAGTGCAACACTTTGGTACAATCCCTTTGTCGCCGTCTAAGGGCATGGCCTTCAGTGTTTTCAAAGGATCTTCCCCCACTAGAGTTCAGAAAAGAAGGAAATTTAAGAAGCCCTCTTCAGTTGACAGAAGTGGTGGTGAAGGAAGCTACAAGACCAGTTCTTTCCAAGAAACGTACTCTGACCACTGATATGGACATTGATGGTAAGAAAGCTTGCTTTGAGGCTCCTTAAGTTGATTGTTTCTGTTGGTTGTTTATCCATCTAGACTTGTTGGATATGATATTGTGAAGATTCCCTCTTTTGTATTTCGAAAAAGATGATTTTATACTTTTTAAAAAGACGTAGGTAGTTTACATAATTTTTTAAGGGCGTGTAATTGAAAGAGAGAAAGTGATAAAAAAAATAAATATGATGAATAGTATTAGATGATGTATAAAAATAAATGAATATACTGTTTATGATAAAAAAATCAGAATTATTTGTATTTCCTTGGAACTTTAGTTTCCTTTCTTTTTACAAATTAGTAATCTGACATTTGTTAAAAAAAAATCAATGTCAATTAAAGTAGAGTAAATTATGTTAAGCCATTTTGAAATTGGATGAAATTACACGAACTCTTTTTAGTTTTTTTTTTTAACTGGATTTTAGTTTTGAAAATCCACTTATTTTATGTGTTTATTTTTTATAATAACGATATAGATGTTTGAATCTATAATATCTTACATACAAAATACTCAACCTTTCAACTGCTAGTTTAATTTTACTAGCTTTTTTATGTGTATTTTTATTTATATAAAATTGTATAAAAAAATTGTGTTTAAATATTTTTGAAAAAATAAAAATTAAAGAAATTGTTATTTTTTAAGAAAAGATAAGTTACAGAGTGTCTGGAATCAATCAACTTACCTGAGCATTAGTTTATTACCTTTTATAATAAGCATTCGGTTATTTATTTATCATGTTTGTACTTTTCTTTTGTGTCCACAACAAGTGTGCAAAGATTAACTTCTGCGATAAAGTTGTGAAGATTTAATTTTATAATTGAGCGAGATATATGGATGAATGATTATTTAATTATTTATCAAAATGATGTATTAAATGATATTGGAAAAGAACTTAGAAAAAGAAATTGGGTTAAAGTAGCTTTTAAAAGATAAATATTTTATCCTCCTACTTAATTATTTTATTAATTTTTTTAATTATAAAAAAAAGTATTAAATATTATTTTTATATTCTCAAGACATTATATACAATTACTTTTTTATTTAATATTTTCTTCATTTAGTATAGGAAAAATTTGTAAAAGGATATATCATTACTCCTTTTAAAATCGTGTGACTATAGCTATCATTTTTTTTATGTTATCTACTCGTTGATACATCAATATTGTGCTACATTATGAATCTTCATAATGTTAGAAAAATCTTCATAAATCTTTATGTGGGCTAATATTAACAAATTTATTTTATGTTGTTTTTATAAAATCGATTAATGGGACAGTTCATAAATGATTACTCCAAACAAATAAGTGATATGAAGTATATTGTGCTTGACAATTTAGTATGTGTTTGAATTAATTTATTTTGTGTTCAAAATAGTTTATAATAGAAAATTTTTTAATAAAACTTTTCAAAAATAAATAATTTTTTTTTCAAAAATAATTTAATGCAAACATACTTTTTTTTTTTATGAATCTAGTTGGGTGGTCAAGTATAGATCTAATTAAGAATGTGATTGACCGATAAAAGAGGTTATAAGAGAGATATATAGAAATTGAATGAGTAAATATTGACAAATTTTATGAATTAAATAATTAATAGAAGAAGAAAAAATAAGGATGAGATTGGTATAAAACAATTAATTATGTGTTGGAATTCTAAAATAACATTTAATATAGAACACAAAAAATCTTTAAAACGACAAATAAAAAGGGATGGAGGGAGTATTATTTTTCAAATTAAAATAATTAAAATAATTTATAATAAAAAGGGTAAAAATATAAAGAATATAAAATAATTTAAAAAAATAAAATTTAAAATTAAAAGCATTGATACATATCAAACTTATGCAAAAAGAGTTGATAAAAGTAACGTTATTTTTTGTATCAATTGTTTCTATTTAAAAATTAATTATTTCACTATTTTATATGTTTATTTTTTTATTTTAATTTTTTGTTTGATGAATAATATCATATATATTAAACTAGTAATTCTATCCGTGCGATGCACAACAAATATAATTTTTTTTATTGATGATCATATAAATATAAATTAAATCATCTTCTATGTATTTATTTTAATTTGTTCTCTAATCATATTTATGTTGAATATTTATATATTTTGTGTATCATATAGTTACTATCTTACTCAATAATGGTTGATTGTAGTAGAAGTAGATTGCAACCCGAAACAAACCTTACCAGTAATGTCATGTGTTTAAATCCTAGAGTCGTCACTTTAAGAAATATTTTATCTAACTATCACCGCTAATTTAGATTTGTGTGAGCAATTGCAATATATCCAAATATAGTCGCTATTTTAAAATTTTGAAATTTCACTACCAAAAATTTCGGATTTAGAGATGGAACGAATTCCATCTCTAAAAGGGTAAAATTCTGTTTCTAAAGATTTAGAAACAAAATTAGAGACGAAAATCGTTCCATCTCTAAAATTGGCGTCTCTAAATATTTAGAGATGGAAACGAGTTTCATCTCTAAATTAGAGACAGATAAATTTCGTCTCTAACTAAAAAAATTCCGTCTCTAATTAGAGATGAATATTATCTTTAAAATATAAAATGATTACATTAGAGACGGACCTCTTCTGTCTCTAATTCTGTTTCTAAAATTAGAGACTGCAATATTTCATCTCTAAAACAAAAAAAATGTGTTCCGTCTCTAAAATTAGAGACGGCACTTTTCCATCTCTAAATCCAAAATGGATCTCGTCTCTAATTCCGTCTCTAAATCCAAAATTGAGTTAGAGACGGAAATATTCCGTCTCTAAATCCAATAATCAATTTTTTTAAATTAAAAACAACCTATTCCGTCTCCAAAATTAAATTTTTCAAAATTATATTTTATAACTAAACTCGATGCAATTAACCATCACAATAATAGCATAAGAAATCACAATTTGTTAACATCATCACAAATATTTGTACTAAGATGCAAAGTAATAATTAATTATCATTGTAAATATTTAAATAGTAACTAAAATTGTCAATGAAAATATAAAAAATAAAACTAATCATAGATTTGAGTTATCATTATCACCACCCATCTCATCATCATGATGGTCATCATCTTCTCTAGGTGCAATATGAGAAGGCTCAGGTTGTGAAGCTGCAACCGATGGCGCTCTAAATTGACTACCCACAAGAAGAATCCTAAACCTCTCCTCTCATTCTTCTATCTTCTGATTCATCATTTGTTGTTCAAGATTCTTTTGATGAATCTCATCTATTAAAGCCTAAATTTTGACATTCATTGCAGACATCTCTGTTGATGATACTCCATCAATGGAAAAGGAGGGGGGAGCGAAAGACGATCCAATAACATTAGTTGCTTGTGAACCCAATCCATATATGTGCCTTTTCTTGTTGGGTCCTCCAACAATATCTAAATAGATACTGTTAGCAGATTCTTGACTGCTGCTACCTTCACCATGTTGGGATTCCTACTCAGCCATTCGCCTTTTATACTCTTCCTAAAAAGTAGTTATAAGACATTTGTACTTAAAAATTGATGTAACTTAAATGTTAACTTATGCTTATCGCAATCCTTGCTGCTTCCAAAGTGTTAAACTCTTCTAAATTCTCCTTGGATCGATGAAGCCGCTTGTAGATGTTAAAAAAGTTTGGCTCCCTGGACATCTGATTCGCCTAAAAAGACAAAAAAAAGCAAGTATTAGTAGTAGCCCAAAAAGCAAGAAAGTGTTCTGAATGTAATTTCCATCCAATGAAAACTAGCGTTGCTTTCCCTGTTCAATTGGATATTGCTTTAGAAATCATTTGCATTAAATAATTGTTAAAAAGGCCTACAACTTAAAAGTAATTTATTAGAAGAAAAGGTTACTATGAAAACTGTTCGGCTGGTTAGCATCTTTACAGCTGTAAGCAAGCAATTAGTTGTAACTAGTTTCGCTTAACAAGTTTACACATGACCAAAATTTAACAATACTTGCAAAGCATAGTAGTGGAATAAATAACATGATTAAGTTGAAAAGAAACAGAGTTTTGTTTAACCTTATGACAAGATACAGAAAAAATTCAAATGAAAATAGGTAGTATTACACCTGATAAATAAAGTAACATATCAAAACAAGTGACTAACAACAACCAGTCAAGTACCATATGGTAATTGAACATTAAAAATGAAGAGCCAGCTCCAAAGTAGACACAATTTAGTTCAACCATGTCAGATATTGAACAGAGAAATGGTAATGGAATATTTTCATTTACACAGATAAGTTGAAAGAATTTATTTTTAGCCAGAGAATGTGTAAATGTTGTCAGTGTTGAATACATTTAGATAGGTAATGACATGTTCAAAAAGTTCTAAATCCAAAGTTGTCAAATACTTAAATTGCATATCAATATTCCCAAACCCTATCATTTGGAATAAAAATTGAGTATATCAAGGCCCAAGGGAAGAGACAATTAGATTATACAGTGACAGTATACCAAATTACATAATTGTCCATCTTAAAATATTATCTCAACAAAATTAGTTATGGGTGAATGTTTGATTTTAAAATTTTTTCTACATTTTAGTTCCTCTTATTTATATGACATCCAAACAAGAGAGGAGAAAATTATTGTATACTTCACTATTTTAGTTCCCCTAATTTATTTTCCCTCCTCATTTTGTTCTCAAACAAATGCTAAATCTTTAAGTGACATAGCATTCTCACAGTTTCAATTTGTTGACCTATTTAGTGTCATACTACAACAATGCTTCAAATCTATAAGAGTATTATGTGAAAAAGGCCCAACTAAAAAAAAATTCCAATTCCTGATCTAATTTATCACCAATGTAAACAGGGTGCTGCTTTTCATAAGCTGATTGGGTGATCACAAACATAGGATCATCATTTACCCAAAGTTCATTGGCAATTTTATGTTGCAATCAATACAAAGTGTGGGAGAGGGGAGAAGAATGAATACGTGCATAAACAGAGACAAGAGAAAATCTTAAAATCTTTATACAAAGAGCATTTGTATTCCTCTAGTTTCTCCCAAACAAAACCAAGCCTAATGGTCCATCTGACAATGCAGAAACAATAAAAGTCCTATTAAGTGCCATTTTAAAGCTTCCAAACAATTATAGTTTCACTGTAGTATGAAGTAATTAAAATTAAAAATCACTTATTAGAAAGTTTTCCCTGCAATTAAAATGTAAGTCTTGGTCTCAGTCTCAAGACAATTTTGTCCTTGACAAGTTTCAGCAGACAGGTAACAAAACCCATTGCTTTACAAAAGAATCAAGCATATGAACTGCAGTATCACTCCATTGACTACCATCTCAAAAGTAAGATGTAAAGATGATATGCAAAACTTTGGTTGTTAGGCATCCTGTATAACATTGTTCATTGTTGTGGAAGAAAGCTAAACCAATTTAACAAATTTAACAAATTAAATACAATAAAAAAAAGAAGATAAGTAGAGAAGTAGAGAAGCAAATTGCTTATGCTGTTCAAGCTTGCTTTATAACTTCTAGTTAGGGATTAATGGTCTTTGGACAACTCCCTAATAAGTAAATCTTAAGCCAAAATCAACTAGCTCCTTCCCCGTAATAACATGTCCAGTTAAAGAGAAAGTGAAACCCAAATGAGCCAATCTGCCAACAATGAGCTCGTTGGCTTTAGAATGAAGGACTTGGTAATATGAAAAGGAAACAACCCAAAATTTTCATCAATAATTGTAACCGATTTAGATTAAATGTAAACACAACTCACGACATTATCCACAACTACTCAACATTAGCAACAGTACAAAGAGTATATGGTATAATTATAAGGATGTCACATCTCTTACCATTCTCCTGCAATGCTCTATTGTAGATATGGATCCTCCGGTGTGCACATTGAGACCCTCTTTAGCTTGTCTATTTCTGCTGTTTCTCATGGACAATGCTTGCCAGGCAGGATCACTCCATTTAGCCCACAACTGCGCCAAAGCATCTGGCTGAATCCATATACCCTTATCCTTTTGATCACGCACCTTGAATAGATTATTTGAGAGCACACCAGATCCCTTCATTTCAAATATCTTTCAAATCATATCATTATGTTTAGGTAACCACTTGTATTTCGCCTACATTGATGAAAATATTAATTAATCAAATACAATATTTGTAAATTAATAATAGATTAATAACAAGAATTAAAAGAACATTACCCCAAAATCTCGAAACCACATATCACGCACAGTGTCGAGCACATCTGTCCAACATGTTTAAGGCTGATCATACTTCCTTTTGAATATGGTAGTTATATCAAGTGTCGTTCCAACATCGGGATAAAATCCGAAAGTCAAAATATGAATTTATATATATATATATATATATATATATATATATATATATATATATATATATATATATTAGAATTAAATTTCATAATTAGAATAACTTACTTGATCTTTGTTGGCGGGCTTAATCCAAATACATCCATCTACATCATTTCTCCCCCACCTGATGTTCTCTAGTGTAGATGTTGTTGCGTCAGGGTGTCGAGGTGCAAATGAACTAGCTGATGGGTCACCCGATATATGTAAAGGTGCAACAGAGGAAGGTGTAGGCCCAATTTGAGAATGAGGATATAGGGTATGTGAAGATGAAATATGTGTAACCCCATTATGGGATTGGGGAGATGGGATAGATGTAGGTCCAGTTTGTGAATGGGGAGATGTGATATGTGTAGGTCCAGTCTGAGAGTGGAGAGATATGATAGATGTAGGTCCAGTCTGAGAATGGGGAGATTAGATATGTGAAGATGGGATAAATGTAGGTCCAATCTGAGAATGGAGAGATAGGATAGATGTAGGCCCAGTCTGAGAATAGGGAGATAGGATAAATATAGGTCCAGTCTGAGAGTGGGGAGAGATGTAGGTCCAGTTTGAGAATGGGGAGATGTGATAGGTGTAGGTTCAATGTGAGAATAGAGAGATGGGGTATGTGAAGATGGGATAAGTGTAGGTCCAATATGAGAATGAGGAGGCAGGATAGATGTAGGCCCAGTCTGAGAATGGGGAGATGGGATAGGTGTAGGCCCAGTCTGAGAGGTACCTCTCCCTCTCTCTCTCCCTCTACCTATCGTCTATATGCAAAGGATAATGATAAAATTCAATTAGGTATAATTAAATTAACATAGAAAATTAGTACAAAACTAGAAGAGTAATAAATTTAAAGAAATCCATAATCACGTAAGCATATATTAACTAATAGGTAATGAATACAAAACACATGAGTGCGTTAATAATTTCATTAAAAAAATGACAAAATCTAGTCAGAATCATCATCATCATCTTTATATTCTTCTTCCTTTTCTTCTTCTTCTTCTTCTTCTTCTTCTTCTTCTTCTTCTTCTTCTTCTTCTTCTTCTTCTTCTTCTTCTTCTCTTGATCTACTTCTTCTTCTTCTTCTTCTTCTAATTCAACATCTTCTTCTTCTTCTTCCAAATCAAACTGGTTCAAGGTTGGACCGTATACTTCCTCTGCGGGACCATCTATATCAACAAGACTTTGTTCAAGATCATCGTTTGTAACTATCATAGGCATTTGCGGGACTGACTCATCTTGGTATGGATTATCTATTCTAGGGTTTTTTGTTTCTAAAGTTTGAATTGTATTTCGTGCCTTAGTTTTAATCACGACCAACCACCCTTGCTGCCCTTCAGGATAATGTGTGTAGTAAACTTGCTCTGCTTGTTGTGCAAGAATAAATGGATCATAATTCTTATACCTTTTAGATGCTTTAACTTCAACAATTCTATAATTATCTATCTAGATGTAGCAAAACGGGTTCAACCTGTTGGGTTGGCTCGCTAACCCGTAATTTTTTTGCGGGTTAGGTTCAAGATTTCAACCCATTTTTGATTTTCAACCCGCATAACCCGCCCCGCATAACCCGCGGATTAAGCGGGCGTGGGTTGGCTCACGTCGAGTTTTTTAAAAAAAAGTGTTACAAATTAGTCTTATTATTTGTGTTTATGATATTTTTATGAGTATGATACTAAATTTATTTTATTTTTTTTTTTTTTTAACCTCTATAAATTATAATTTTTCTATTTTTTTAATTTTTCTGATTTTTTTTTTATTTTTTATACATTTTGTTTTGTTTTTTAGGATCAACTCACTTACTTTTTTTTTTTTTTTTTTCTTTATTATGCGGGCCAACTTCACCAACCCGCACTAAAGCGGGGTGGGTTAGCTCTTCTAACCCATTTTTCAAAACAAATCGGGCTAACCCCGCCCCGCATTTTTTTTTTTTAAGGTTGAATGCTGATGCTATAAGGGCTTAGCCCACTTTGCCACCTCTATATCTATCCTTGTCCCTTGATTTGGGGTGGGATCAAACTAATCACATTTGAATAGAACTAACATCTTTAAGGGTCACCCAATATACTGCATTTCAACAATGTCAGTTAAAACCCAATAGTAATCATTCTCCATTGTCTCATTCTCGCCACCTCGAACATATACACCACAATTTGTTGTGCTCATCCATTGACCATGATCTTTTGTATTGAATTTGTAACCATTTATTGAATATGTTTACCACATATTTACTTTGTTTGAGGGTCCCCATGCCAAACTCCTCAGAAGTTCATCTTCAATGTTGTTACTGAACACCTATATCACAAATGGGTAAGTTAATTGGTTCTACCTAAACAAGTAATGAGGGAATTAATAGGAAAATTAGGTAGATGATATTTAGCATACATGTTCTTTAAACCATGTGGGAAATGTTGTGGAGATTTGTTTGTCCACTTCTAAGTCATTTAGACCAAGTTCTCGTAGCAAATCTGCATATACGCTGAATTAAAATCACAGATTAAATCACTTCGTAGATTTAATCATGATACGTGAAATTAAAAGAACAACTTAGAAGCTTATTTTAAAAAAGGCTCCACCTCAGGACAATTTAGAAGAACATACAAGTGTGCAGCATTCATTTCCTTTTCTTGTAAGATACAAGATTTGCGTTTTCCAATAGGACGACCGGAAAAATTAAAAATAGAGAATGATGGATTGATTGAACCACCTTCACCACAGATTGATTGAACCACCTTCACCCCCATCGTCATTCCGTGGCACTCTTGTCCTTTTAGATGGAACAGTGGGTGGATAGTAGTAAGATGCAAAAGTAGAAGTCTCATCCACTAAATAAGCTTCACAAATGGAACCTTCAACTGCAGCTGAGTTCGTGACCTTATCTTTTAAGGTACGTATAAACCTATTAATTGAGAACATCAATGTAACAAATACATTATGAGGATTTAATTGAAAAATTTAAAGATAGATAGATGACTCAACCTTTTAAAGGGATACATCTATCGATATTGCACAGGACCTCCGATCCTTGCTTCGTAGGGTAAATGAATTGGAATATGCTCCATCAAATCAAAGAAGCTCGGAGGAAATATTTATTCCAATTTACATAAAATAATTGCAATATTTTGCTCCATCTTATATAATTTATCCTTTCTTAGCAACGGTGAAGTTAATTCTATAAAAAATATACTCAACTCAGTAAGTGCATTCCAAATGGGCTTGGGTAATGCCTTGAATGCAATTAGGAGCAAACGTTGCATGAACACATGGCAATCATGACTCTTCATACCAAACAACTTTGCTTCCCTCAAGTCAATGCATCTAGCCAAATTGGAGGCATACCGATCTGGTAGCTTCAATTGTTTAAACCATTCACACACAACTAATCTTTGTTACTTAGTCAATGTGTATTGCGCTTTGGGTTTTTTTAGCCTTCCACCTCCACCATCCTACAGTTCTAAATCCTTTCATCTACAATATTCTGCCAAGTCTAGTCTAACATTAAAATTGTCTTTTGTCTTGGCCTTAGTATCCATAACTGTGTATATGATATTAAGAAACATATTTCTCTCAATATGCATGACATCTAGATTATGCGGGAGAAGATTTGTTTTCCAATAAGGCAATTCCCAAAAGATGCTTCATTTTGTCCAGTTGTGATAATACCACACTTCTTCACCAATCAACCTTCGTGGGGGTAATGAAGTTTCAACAAGTCTCTTTGTAAAAGCATTTTTGTTCCTTCTGTAGCAATGATCATGTGGCAAGAATTGACGATGACAATAAAAAAATGATGTCTTTCGACTATGTTTAAGTGTGAATGCTTTTGAATGCCACATACAAATTAGACAAGCAAGTTTTCCCATTGTCATCCAACCTGATAATATCCCATATGTAGGGAAATCATTAATCATCCACATCAAACAAGCCTTCATGACAAAGTTTTTTTGTCGTGAGACATCATAGGTCATGACATCAGTATTCCATAGAAGTTTCAGTTCATCTATAAGCGGCTGCAAGTACACATCAATTTTACTTTTTGGATTGGAAGGGCCTGGAATTATGATAGTTAAGAACATGAACTCTCTTCTCATGCATATCTATGGAGGTAGATTGTAAAGAGTAACGATTGCTGGCCAACATGAATAAGTCCTACCTGTTTTGTCAAATGGAGCAAATCCATCAGCACATAACCCTAGCCTCACATTTCGAGGGTCTTTTGCAAATTCAGGATATGTCTCGTCAAAATATTTCCAGGCTTCTCCATCAGATAGGTGGGACAAAGACCCCGACTTCCTCTCATTCTCACGATGCCATCTCATTTGAGATGTCGTTTGCATTGAGGAATAAAGTCATTGTAGTCTTGGGATAAGTGGGAAATACCACATTTTTTTTCTGAGGAATTTCTTTGACCTTACCATTTCTAGTGATGCTTCTATAACGGTCCTCGCCACAAAATCTACAACTACGAAGATTCTCATATGGATTCTCATAAAGAGGATGATAAAGCATGCATCCATTTAGACAACAGGAAATCTTTTTGCAACCCAACCCTAGTCGTTCCACTGCTTTTTTTGCACGGTAGAAGTTTCTAGGCATTCGATTATCATTGGGCAATGCATTTCCCATAAACTCCACCCACTGATTAAAACAAATCTTGCAGATATTGAAATCAGATTTGATACTTAGAGCTTCACACGCAGTTGACAATTCGGAGTAATTGTCATAACCATCATACAAGGGAGCTTGTGCAGCTGACAACATTTCAAAAAATCTTTTGGCTTCTGGGTTAGGATCTTCCCTTATTTGTTCTGCATAACCAAACCCTTGTTGCTTAATGTAATTGCTAATAGAGGGTCCAACAACATCCATTACCATCTGCTCATACCTATTGAAGTTTTCACTTACCCCACTACTTCCATAGTATGAATTGTCTGCAACCACTGGGGGAATGGGAGGCCTTGGTTCGTCATGGTTAGTCCAGTAATAGTAATCACTCATAAACCCCTTCATACACAGATGTGCCTTGACGTCATCAACAAAGTGATACGCCTTACATTTGTATTTTTTACATGGACACCCCAACTTTCCTATTGTTTTAAATTGTTCTTGTGCACAAATAAACTCAACAAACTCGTTAACCCCTGCCATGAACTTATCTGTAACTCTTCTCCTATCAGGACCCACCCTATTATCCATCCACTTTCAATGCTCAGGAACTTCCATTATGTTTCTAATTTAAAGATAGACAAGAGACATGTCAATCAAAATACACCAGCCCACTATTTAAATAAAATTTAAATAGTTAGACCGAAATAGAATTAACCTACTTCAAAGATAAAGAGTGCTTTTACTATAAGGCAGACCTTACACAGAGATATCATAATTAAAATAGATCAAGTACACAAATCATAATAGTTTAAGGGTCATAACATATTATCATTCTCAGCATACACGAATCAAGTACATAGCCCAAAGGAAGAGGGAACATAGCAAAGGAACTAAAACAGAGATCCTATTGTGCAGACCATGTTACTTTCACTTGGCAACTCATTTATTACTCAGTCATTTGCAGCTCAAATAGCAGATGAAAAATAACAGAAATCAAGAAATAACAGCTTGAATAGTTTCTGTATTCAAAGTTTCTGTGCATCTGACATTTTCCTAACAATAAGTTCAGTAAACTTTATTTTAGAGTTGAAAGATATAAATGACTCAAATTAGGCCACATGCTTATGTAAGAATAATAGAAATAAATTATTCAATCTATTTAGGCATTTCTCCTATAATGAAAACTAGAGCAACTCAACAAAAATTCCTATTTTAATTCCTCTATTACAATTAGAGACAGAAATTAGGGAAAAAAAGATAATAAAGCTAAGAATAAAATAAAGTAATACAACTTAGCAATATTTCCTGACTAATTATACAAAAAACTGATTTTTATTCATGATGTTGCATGGGAATTTAGGAAAATGCTGTCAGGGCCAACTGGCTTACAACACGAAGACCAAAAGCTATTTTATAAAGACAAGGACAGGGATTCAAAAGCTTTCCTTGACATAGTTGGGGTCAACGACAAATCAAAGATAGTGCTAGTGGAAGACCCAATTAGCCATGAGAAGGGGTACTTAGAGATGAGGAAGAATGCTAAGATGGAGAAAGCTGCAAAATCTATCTCTATAAATGCATTTGTATATGATTTATTTCGATATATTTACATTTGTTTATTTACTGTTTTGTAGGCTATTATTTTCACTGATATCAGTCTTGACAAAGTCATTGAGTTCAATGATTACTGCCACAATCATCAACCTCTTATCTTTCTTCTCTGTATTTCTGTTTTCCAGTTTTCTTCCATAAATAATACAGGTCTGGTTTTGATACCATCTAAGACCACACCAGAATGTAAAATGGGTGGGCACAGAAAATGGGAAAACAAGCACTACATTAGATGTAACTACCTGTTGAGTGGGCAGAGGGTGAGTGGGGGAGGTTAATGCTGAATGAGTATATTTGTAAAGGGGAAAACGTGAGGTGGGGGTAGGCTTCATATTCAGTTGGGCATTTGGGAAGGACTAGGCACTCTATACTTGCCTAGAGTTATCTTTTTTCTCTGTATTTCTATTTTTTAGTTTTCTTCCATAAATAATACAGGTCTGGTTTTGATATCATCTTGATACCATCCCACTAATTCAGCATAATTTTCCTCTATTCTATTATTTCTGTACTGTATTTATCTAGTTCCTATCAGAATTGAATGATGGAAAGCCAAGGAAGATTAAAAATGCTAGAGCATATTCATTTACTCTTGAAGATGACACCACAAATTATGGTATCTATGAGAAAGGTGGTATTGTCACACAGGTCAAACAAATTACTGGTTCAGATGTTAGTGAAAACATTTTGAAGGTAGAAAGAGTTCAAAAGTATGTTGAAACTCTGTATATATATATATACACAATTAAAAGATACAAATTTGGTTTGCTTTAAATGGGTTTGCAAATTTTGTTCCTTTGTTATTGTTAATTAATAAATGAAATACGTATAGTCCGCTAACAAAATTAAGAAATTAACTTGCTCCTAACAAATTCCATAGGGGTTAGAACACATCTCATTATATTTACCCCACTAATAACTTTTACTTTTTGTATAATGTATTTTGATCGATCAGCCACTAAGTTATAACTATTTATCTTACTAATCTTAAAATGTAAGAGCTTATTAAGCTTTAGACTGAGTGTGGGTGTTAGAATATTAGTCTGGATTCATTAGCATATTTAGCACATATTAAAATATTAGTCATATGTAGTTATCATTATGGTTAATAATTATTAATTAACTCTGTAATTACTCTTAGCTATTTTACTTTAAGCATTCATAATATAAATAAGATGGACTATGCACACAAGATACACATTTTCTTCTAAAATAAACATTGTGTCAGACAATAAAATGGGGAAAAAATAGTTTGATCTAGACAATAAAAGGAACATAAAACACACATAGACAAACACATACACATTCTCGAGTTTAGATTAGAATGTATAACAAGAAGCATGGACATAAGTATAGCATATACCTCAATTTCAATAGCACTAAATCCAAATCCAAAATCCCCATAAACTGCAACTACAATGCGACCAGGAGAAGTTAAATAAAAAATTTGATTGAGGCCAAACTATGTAAAATTTGACAGAGAGCTATAAGATTTAGATCTGACCTGAGTTGTACGTGTAAAAGTGAAAGAGAACTATGAGATTGAGAGCTGAGAACGAGCTGGTACGACCTCAGAGATGGAGAGCTGAGAACGTGCTACTGCGACCTGAGAGATGGAGCTAGAACGAGCAGAGAACGTGAGCAATAATGAGGTGAGAATGGAGGGAGAACGAGGTCAGATATGGAGGGAGAACGTACCTGACCTAACACGAGCTCAGAGATGGAGACTGAACTAACACGAACTCAGAGAGAGGATGAGGGAACGAGGTCAGAGATAAGGGAAGGAGAGAAATGGAGGTTCTGAGTGTAGATGAGGGAAGGAGAGACATCATTGCCTTCAGAGCAGAATTAGGGCTTGGGAGAAAAATAGGGATTCTGAGTTAAATTGTTACAAATATTAGAGATGGAAACAATATTCCGTCTCTAAAATATTTTCACATTTTTAAATATTATTTTAATAACTAAAGACGAAATTTAGAAATGAAAAATTTAGAGATGGATAAATTTCGTCTCTAAATTCCGTCTCTAAAAATATTTGACTTTTTAAAACATCACTTTGACTAATTAGAGATAGAATTAGAGATAGAAAAAATCTGAGACGGATAAATTTTGTCTCTAAAATCCATCTCTAAGTATATTTGAATTTTATTTGACCAAATAGAGACGGTACTAGAGACGAAAAATTTTGAGACGGATAATTTCCATCTCTAAATTTCATCTGTAAATTTTAAATTTTATTTTTTGTCTCTAATTCATCAATTCTATCTTTGTTTCTGTCTCTAATAGAGACATAATTTTGTCTGTTTCTAAATTTCATCTCTAAATCAGATTTTTCTAATAGTGTTTACTTAAATGTCAAAATATCACTTTGACAAAGTAAAATATAGTGAAAAATTATTAATAAAAGTTATTATTATATGACTTTGAGAAATGATTAATAAACCAATAGTTCATGTTAATTTTTTTGGTGAGCATAGTTGACATTAATTTGAATAACATATTAACTTTTTTTTTAGCAAAAACATTTTTTCTATGAGCGAGTAACATATTAAATTGTATCAATTTTATGGATGAGAAAGTCGAAATGAAAGAAATCCTAAACAATTTATGTTCAGAATCATAAAACTAAATCATGAATTTTGTAATGCAACCTTTCCTCTAAAATTTCATAACAAATCATTAGTTAATTAATTTTTTTAATATTATAAATTACATTTTAATTATTTTTATAAATAAAATGAAATTACAATGACTAAAATGAAAATAGATTTTATTCAAGAAAATGAAACAATAAACTAAAAAAAATGAATGGCCTTTTGTAACAACCAATATCAAATTATCAGCCTAAGTAATAATAATCTCAATATCACAAATGCATATCTCATTTGATTACAAACTAAATATTCCTCCTGAATTTGAATCAGATTGTATTTCTTCCTCTAGAGTTGTTCTGAAAAATATTAGAAAATAATAACAAACGTTGACAAAAATAATTGTTACAATAAAATTCAGAGCAATAATTTATCTCTTATACTCAGTTAATTATTCTTAAAATGTATCAATTATTGAAATAAAAAAGGAAACAACTAAGAAAATTAAAAAGTTAACAACAATATGTATATATATCAATAATTAAATTCTCTCTCCATAACAATATATTCATTCCACATAAGAAAATAACATGTAGAATAACGCAACCACATTATATTATATGCACTTATTAATGAGATTTGCATGAGAATTGTAATACCCTTAAACACATGTTAGACTGGTAAATGGTTACCAAAGGTAGCGTTTAACTTGTTTAGGATGCCAGTAAAGTTTTGTAACAAACTGAGTTCATTTAGGCACTTAGTTGCAACATAGAAATTGAAAAGTAGCTTAAAATGACTCAGATAATAGCATAAGTTGCTAAGTTGAAGGAAATAAACATAGAGAGTTTATTTCTAGGTCACAAATAAGCTAAGTAAGATGTGGTAAAAGTTTCAAGAGAATTGGAGTCAGTTTGGTATTTTTAGGCATACAGGTTGTGCTTTTAATGCCGGATTGATCCCCAGCAGATATAGAAAATCATGAAAATGGTGAAACAACAATTTAGATGAATCCTATGATTTATTCTAAAGTTGTTGGAAGCTGGAAAACTTGAATTAGCATAATTCGAGTGTCCTTAGCAGATATAAGTTTCAGTGTAGAAACTTAAGTTAATCTTTTCTCTTAATTTCCTCTACGTCCCACCCCCTATTTCTATCTTCTCTCTCGGCAGAATGAAGAAAAATAGAGAAAGAAAGAAAGAAAAGAGAGAAAGGGGAGAAGGGAGAAAGGGGAAGAAGAAGAAATGGAGAAGGAAGAGAAGAAGATCAAGGATCAAGCTTCAAGATCAAGAGTCTTCAAGAGGTAGGAGTTTAGAGCTTTTACTCATCTATTTTCTCTAAGTATGCATATTAACAACCTAGTATGCTAAATTGAGTTCTAGATGAGTTTGATGTGTTTGGTTTGCATGGATATGTTTCTTAGGTCATTTATGACTTGTTCATGTCATAAATTGAATTCAGAAACCTAGAAATATTCATTTAAACCATTGATGCCCATTTTGGGGTTTAGGGTCAAGCATGGATGATTTTGGTTCAAGAATCCAAATTAAGAGGTTTAAGTTAGTGATTGATGTTTCCTAAGTGTTAATGAACTAGTTAGGAACTTAGAATCACTTAGAAACTGATTGGAAATGGCCAAAATCCGTGCAAATGACCAAGAGAACAGTAAACCCATAGCTGTAGAATTATGTAGAACTGTTGTTCTGTCATGGGCGCCGTGGTATGGGTTGAGTGGTGCCGCGGCGTAAGACCAAAGATCAGCCCAGTATTAGCACTCGAGAGCAGGGTGCCGCGGCGTGCCAATGCCGTGCGGCAGCGTGAGACCCTGAAGCTCCAAAATGTTGATTTTGGATGTTTTGAAGTTCTATAGTTAATGGAATCATTTATATATGTTTCCTAAAGTGTGTTAAGACACAAATAGGGATATTTTCAAGTGGAAAATATTTACCCATCAAGTATGAGAAAGCATAGACTTTTAAGCATCCTAAAGGAAAAGTTTGCTTTAGGTAATGACATTGCACCTTAGGCAACTTAACGTTGCAATAGATATCAGTCAAGATGTGATGAGATAGTGCAATGGAGATAAGTATACTAGGATGAATAATAGTATTCACTCTAGTAGAGAATGAGAAATGTATGAACCTTAGAAGATCTAAGAATAGCGGATTATCTTGGGAAGGTACCTAGAACCTTAAACAACGAAGAGTTGTAAGTAAGAACCACTCTTGAGTTAGATTCACTTGAGTGGAGACAAGATTGTGTATTAGTTCCAAGGAGGGAATGTTTAGGTACTAAGTCTCTAGTTAAGTCGGACTTTGTACATTGCTAAATACACAATAAGATGAATTGTGACTAAGAAGATGTCATAATCATAAGGTATAGTAGAAATGTGCAATAACTCATGTATTAGCAAAGATGAGTTAGAAGTGCAAGATAAAGGGAATTTACTTCCTTAGCCATTAATGAAAGTATGGAAGTTAAGTTCTTAAGCATTCCATGGGTTTGGAATAATTAAAGAGGTCTTAAGCAATCCATGAGTTTGGAATAATTAAAGAGGTATCTGGAACTTTAAACACACAAGTGTAGTATAAGCTACTACTAGAAGTGTGATGGAAGGGAAAGCTAGATACAACCAGAATAAGTATGTTATACTTATCTAGATGCATGACTTACTCGCTTTAGTTATAAAGTTGAGTTAATTATGCAAAGTTTTAGAGAAATACTCATTTATTTCCTTAAGCAAGGGTAGATGAGGCAATAGTTAAGATAGACTCTTTCACTAGGATGAGTTGAGTCTATAGGAAAGTTAAGATAATGGTTATATAAGAGATAAGCATAACACTAAGCTTTTCACACACTAGTTAATTAATCTAGTATGTATGTGAAGAGTAAGAACCTTAGTGCAACCAAGATTAGTGGTGTGCCATAGGTGAGTACCTAACACCTCAGCAACATAGTGTTGCATTAGAAATCACTTAAGAGATATAAATGATGAGGTGGAGTTAGGAACAAGTATAAGAAATGGTCTAGTAATGTTTACCTGAGAATGTAACGTTATATGACGCGAGGTCATTTAGCTAAGAAGGTAAGAAATCAGAGAAGTTCCTAAGGGGACAAGTATTTCTAACCAAATGCTAAGGTTACATGTAGTATAAGGTTACAGATTCTCCTCATTACAAAGGGTAAACATAAGAAGCCAAAGTTCCTAGGAGAATATGCTTAGATCGTAAAGGAACTAAGTATATAAGTACATATGTAAGTCTACGAATTAGTCAAGTAGTATCGATCTTGGTGAATATCCTTTGATGTTCATTCATGGAGGCAAAAGAAGATAGATGGGTGTCCGAAGAACTTTTGAGAAGGACATAACCCTGATGTCTCGATAGTGCCAAGGCCAAAGGAGATAAGTGAGAAATCCAAAGACATTCTTTGAGCAAGGATGAAGCCCGAATTTCTCAACGTGCCAGGATATGTGTAATGTGAGGATGAGTTTTCCCTCTAATTACCACTGGATGATATACTGACTAGTTCCTAGCAAACTTCCTTGTTTTCAAAATAAACTTTTATATGTATTTCAAAACAAAACCCTACATTTGCATTTCATCCACATACTCTTAGGATTTCCCTAGGCATATTCATATTACATATCATTCTTATTGCATTCACGGACAATTGTATGGGCGTTGTATATATTAATAGTGTGTAGGCTGTCGGTTGATATCACACTAAAAGAAAGTGTGCAGATATGAGAAAAGAGGAGGAAGCTCCTAAGTTAGAATTATAGCATATGTTATATAATTGTTATATACAATGTTATAGTTAGATGATATTGGAATTGCTTTTACTGAGAATGTTTATTCTCACCCCAATTGCTATTCCATATAAATCCAGATGTAGGAACAGATGCAGGATCAGACACAGGTACTATGGTACAGACCCTGCTAAGGGTAAGAAGATAAAGCATGAAGACTAGAGTAGTTTTTATTGCTTTAAGTAGACAGAACTTATGTAATCAGATTATATTGGTTCTGTAAGTTTTATATTATATGTATTACAATAAGCCCTCTTGTGGCTAACTTTGTATATATATGTATATATATATGTATATATATGTATAAGGTTTAAGTTTTTTCGCAATCTCTCAAGGCTTTCTATAATTACTCAACAGATTATGGATATATGTTAGAATAAAGTATGAGGAAGTAACATTTCTAGTACTGCTATCTTTATATATCGTTGTGAAACTATGATATATCTAGATATCTGTATTAAGGTGTTACAAGGATAACCCTATTATAGTTTCTTCCAATTAAAAAACAGTATCAATCCAAAAAAAAGGAGGTCCTTGCCATAGTGAACTTTCCAAAAGGTAATGTAAAAAAAGTGTAATTCAACTTCAATGCAAACAACATATTCTATGTAATAGTGAAGTTCATAACACTGAATGATTAATAAATATAGGTGTACACACATGATCAGATAAAATCAAAAGCAAATCCAAAGCAATCCAAGTTTAGGTACTAGGAAGTTGATACTATCAATGTGTTTTGTCAAATATTTAAAAAAATCATAAAATTATCTTTCTGTCAATATCTCACAATGGTCATTTAGATGAAAAATATAAGGCAATACTTGCCTTTAACTCAGTTTAACCAAATCTTGTAACTACACATAGTCTTCCCTTTGTTGTAATATTTTGAGTTACAATCACCTCATCAAAATACTATGACTATTTCGATAAAACTACATTAAATAATGTAAATGAAGATGCCAAAAATTGTAGGTCCAAATAATAATCAAATATTATCAGCCTCATCAAACATGTTCATTTATCGATTAGTTTACTATATTCTTTAGCTCCTTCATTTGGGTGACATAACTTCCAAATAAATTGCAATATTAATTGAACAATATTCTTCAACCTAAGATTGGTCACACAACTTCAAACATGGAAAAAAATATAGAAAAAAATAATTGTGGAAGCATTTGTTGTTTTTTTCTTTCTTTTTCCTATTCTTAAAGTCACTGAAGGATAGTAAAATAAGTAATGTGTTCTATAATAAAATGGAGAAGAAATGAAATATGAAATTCTAATATAACATAAGTAAACCAAAATATGTCACATCTTGCTTATATTCCTTATTAAGAAAATGAAAAATATCATAGTACTAAACAAATAAAATTGTTGCTTCCATTATAGTTGACTTTTAATAATTTAGAATTGCACCTTATTTAGCAAAACAAAAGGGAAATTTGTCAAAGAAGTAAAAACTTTAAAAGAAAAATGGGGTAGAGAAAGCAATAAGAAACTTAACTCACTTCCTGCTTGCAATTCCTGCTTAGAAGGGTAATCCACATCTCCAACTTTACTTTCAAATCACTACATTCACTAAAGAGTTTTACAATAGGATAATCTATACAACATTTTTTAAACTAGTCAATAATATGCACAAATCATAGAATATAAACAAATCTCTATGCAATTTATTTAAAGAAAGTAAAGAACAAAATTTCTGGAAACTATAATGATTAAAGGACCATCCAACAAATATTTCTAAACTCAAACTCTCAATTTATTGGTTTCAAGCACACTACCTACAACTATGTATATCACTTAGGGCTATAGAGATGGTGTTCCTCAAATAATAGTTATAAATGACGATCTAGAATAATTATGCATACCCATTATTTTTTTCCTTTTTAGTGTTGTCCATCCATTACCATTGAAATCAACAGATGAATCATAAAAACATGAATTTTTTAAGCCCTTTTATTGATGCCAAATGCAATAGGCCCTCTACTTTCATTGAACACCACTATCCCATGTTTGAGGGAAAAAACACTCCAACAAAAAAAAGAAAATTCATGACAACCTGAGCACGTAGAAAACACAACAAAAATCTAAAGCACGAATTCGAAAGAAATGTAAAAGGCTTACTGGCTTACAATGAAGACAAAGTGGCAAGGAGGTGATTGAACAAATCAATGAAATGTAATTTGTCCATTAGTTCCTATGAAGGCAACTCCATCTCCATGAGTGGCATGGACCTATAGTTTTAGTACAATACAATGAGTTTAAATGGCAAGCTTTAAATAATAATCACATATATCAAGTTGTTCTCCTATGCTTGGTTTCTGTCGTCCAACACTTTATTGAAAACGTAGAGGTTGATGGAAGGAAAACCACCTCGCTTGGGCTTTGGATGCTCATAGTAGAGAAACAACATTAGGTAACTAAAAAATAAAAAAACCTATTTGTTGGAACTATCTTTGAAATTGAACATTTGAATCTAGTTCTAAATGGGTGAAAAATGATATATGTGAACCTGATAAATTGAAATCAATATAGAGACTCAAAAGCATTCACAGAGCTCCTCCAAGTTGATGTTAGCCTCGTTCTGCACCTTCAACCAAAGGTTCATTCACCTTAAATTATCTAAATCCAAGCTTTAAGTATAAAAGAATACAAATATCAACACAAAAATAAATAAGTTGTCCACTATTAATATTGATTTGTGTTGTCATATCACACTAATTTCTTGAAACAAATCCAACAAACATGAATAGTGCTAATATAGATGAGTGTCATGTAGTCCAAATTTCCCTTCTTCTGTAAATTTCAATAAAACAACTCTTCAAAGTAATTCAAAAATAGAATGCCATATACATGCTGAGAAAAAAATGAATGAATTTGCATTCTAAACAATATATTCAATAGATAAGTATTTCTAACTTAGAACAGTTGGAGGTTTGTACCATGTTTTTAATAACCACATCCTAGACACAAATAATAAAATAATGAAAACCTAACAGAAAGAAATAGGCACCAACAAGGAACTCAACTCACTAAGAGAAATATTTACAATATTGATCAAGCATTGAAGCAATGGATACTCAAAGAATTATAAAATAAATTATAATGGCGGCAGAGAACCCTAAAACTTAAAAAATAAAAAATCACTAATGAAGTTAACCCCATTCTTATGAGTATATATTTGATTTAATGGACATTTTGAAATGTAGAGAATAAATTAAATTAAAAAATGTGCAACATAATTTTCTTGTAGTATAACTTTCAAGAATGAGTATAACTTGTGGATATATAAAAAAACTCGATTGATGCACAAATAAAACAAAGTATAACCAAAACTCATGATTTCCTTGTAGTATAACTTCCAAGAATGAGTATTACCTATGAATATATAAAAAAAAAAATCGATTAGTAAGCGAATAAAACAAAGTATAACCAAAGCATAAAAAACTTACGATATATTAAAAAACAATGGTAGCAAAGAATTTTCGATTTCAAGTTAGACTCAACCATAGGTTAGAGTTTGTCATTCCAAATACCATAATGCAATGAAGCTTCTCCCACTAAGAAACTCAAAAAAATAAATATATAATTGTAAATATTTCTTAATCTACTACCTTCAAATTATTACACAATTGACTTGCAATGAAACAAATACGGTGTGAAAAAGGTGTACAATGAAATCAGAATATAAGATATTGATATATCAAAGGTTCATCAAATAAATTTTAATTTCTAACCTCTTAGATATCACCCTATTAGTAGAACATAAACCAACTTAGAAACATGTCTACAGGTCGTACCTGCAGATAAAGATCAAACTTGTCTAGGTCCAAGGGTGGAAATGCAAACAGGAAAATATCAGTAAATCATGTTCAAAAACAAAAAATTTATAGGAAAAGTGGGAAAACTTACCCATGATACCAAGAGTGATACTTTGCTTATTTTGTGAAACAACTTCCTTGCATTCTACACTCAAAACTCCTTCATCTCCAATAACATGGTTGATTATAGCACAACAAGCTGAAACTAATTAAAAGTCAACGTAAATATAAATGATTTTTTTTTAAAAAAAAAATTTCGAGAAGCACATATAGTTGGGCCACCAAGCAAAGATGCTACTGAATCCAAATAGTAGCACAACTTCCCTTACAAACACCTAAAGTAACAATGATATATTTTCAGAATTAGATACACTTCAAAAACAAAGCTTACAACAAAAAATAAAAGCATATGTAAGGATACACTTTGTTACCTTCACTCACAAACCTAACCACAAATTATATGTCCATTAGCACATAACTTAATTATCACCAGGGAGTTCTTCTCTTATTCTTAAAACTTCTTGCAGTCAATGAATAAAATTGAAAAATATTATATAAAACAATTTTCTACAGACATGGGATAATCAAGTAAATATTTTTTTCATTTTCAATTAAACTCAGTTAATCCTACCAAAAAATATTGAATTTTTTTTATCATCTAATCCAAGCTTACTAACAAATGTGTGCTCAACCAAGTTCCAGAAGAAGCATATTCAAGTTTGCCATTGTCTACTTCAAAATCAATCTTGATCTTAAATCGGAAGGATATATGAGAAGAAACAAAATAAAAAAGGAATGAGGCATAAAGAAGATTCTGATGAAAGTTGTATTATTCAAGCTAAATGAATTTGCATACAGCAACTATATATATACACACTCAATCAATTAATTAAATAACTAACTAACTAACTTTTACAGTAACCTAACTAACAATTGTAACTAACTAACTAACTATCTGAAACGAATTCAACTAATAGAATTGTTCCGCATGTTACAAGTCTAAATGAGACAATGGGCTGCTACTATAGACTACTATTTCCATTATTTGAGTCTGCTACTTTTAACTCTGATGACACTCCCACAAACTGGACTATGTATACCTAATAGACCAAGCTTAGATTTGAGATTAGAGAATGGAGTAGCAGATAAAGATTTTGTCAGCAAATCAACTAGCTGAGCATGAGTAGATATTGGAAGTAAATGCACAATTCCTAAATGAATCTTGTCTCTCACAAGATGACAATCCATTTCCATATGTTTTGTCCTCTTATGGAATACCAAATTATTGGCAATGTGGAGAGCTGATTGATTATCACAAAACAAGACATCAGGAGTTGAATTTGTGATATCAAAATCCTAAAGTAAATAGATCAACCATTGAGCTTCATATGTTGCACTGCTAATGCTCTATATTCAGCCTCAGATGCAGATCTGGAAATAGTAGATTATTTCTTGCTCTTCCATGAAACCAAAGCTGAGTCTAGGAAGAAACAGAATCCAGTAACAAACCTTCTAGTATCAAGACAAGCTCCCCAATCTGAATCACTAAAT
Organism: Ormosia emarginata; assembly: GCA_029884605.1. Taxonomy (NCBI): domain Eukaryota; kingdom Viridiplantae; phylum Streptophyta; class Magnoliopsida; order Fabales; family Fabaceae; genus Ormosia; species Ormosia emarginata. The sequence continues at coordinate 22,256,299 of JAQQTP010000059.1, read as the reverse complement.
CCTTTCAACTTTAGATCTGAGTTTGAAGGAAAATAGAGGCCCTGTGTTGGAGAGTTTTTAATATATCTTAGAATTCTGAAAGCTACTTGATGATGTTCTTTCATAGGACATATGAGATATTGACTCAACTGGCTGACGATAAAGGATATATTAGGTCTTGTAGTTATCAAATACAATAACCTGCCTATCAATCTTCTGTAGGCTGAAATATCTAAATATGGAGAACCAGTATTGATAATCACATATTTTATACATTAATAAACCCTCTTTTTTAGTCATTTACACTCTCCATGTACTTAATTGATTAAGCTTGGTTATGTTTTGTAAGTTTGGACTCAAATTGAACTTAATTGATTTTTTTAAGTATTATTTTGGTCTTACATTGTTTCTGTATTTTGGTCATATCTCGAGTTCTAGATGTCTTATAATTATGTATCTTACTTTGTAGGAAAGATATGAGAGAGCTCTACAACTTTCATGAGAGCTCCAGGGAAAAATCGGATATCTAATGGAGCTGATTGGGCTTGGAAATCAGAATACGAGTTTTGTGACTGGAACCCAAACAGTGTGCAGTAATCATTGCATAATTCGAGTTGAAGGAACTCAAATAGGCTGAAAATTTGGCATCTGAAAATTAAGACCCATATCTACAACTTTCATGAAAAACACAAGAGCTCATTCGGACAGCTTGGAGGTCATATTGGGTCTGGAAGTCAAAACAGAGGTGCTAAAACTGGGCATGAGCAGTGTGTAGTAATTGGGTCATATCTTGGGCTATAGTACGAATTTTTGGATGATTTTGGTGGCATTGGAAAGCTGAGACAATTTCCTAGAACTTTCATAAAGATCACTTTGCTTCATTCTGAAATTATCTATGAGTTCATCATTGAATGATTTCAGAGACAAGAAATTTTAATAATTTTCCACTCACAAAAGTTCTTTGGCATTTTCCACTCATCCACTCACTTATTAATCAATTCCCTTGTCATTTTCTATCCCTAATCCTCTATAAAAAGGACCATAGGCAGATTATTTGAGTAATCTTAGTTTTTGATTAAGTTCATGCTATTATGTTATTTACTTGTTATAATTTTTTTTTGTTGTAAATAGAAATTATGATCATCATCATCTTCTTCTCTTTTTCTTTCTTCTTGCTCATGAGTAACTAATTTTCATCTTGTTTAGGTGAAGGAGTGAAGCTTTTGGTAATAAAATAAAGTTAGATTAATTTTTTTCTTATGCTTAAATGATATATTATCAAATGATCATTATACATGTTATATTTTGTTTCCAATTAATTTAGAAACCCTCCTTGTAAAGTGAAGTTCTTGATTCATTGTAGACAAGTGGTTTAGTACAATGAATGCATAATGAATGCTTGAACCCATTTACAAGTGTAGGTTTTGGTAAATAATTAAAGTAACTATAATATAACTACATATATAATTTTAAATGGACTTTGAATGTTTTATTCTCCGATTGAAACCTCTGTTGTGCGTGGATTTCAATTGAGTTATAAAAAAAATTAATCTTATCTTTAATTTATTACCAAAAGTGGATCTCCTAGCCTAAACAGGTTCTTTAATTTAATTGTAAACAAGTTTTATTATTTTTATTGTTGTAACAAAGTCTTTCCTTACCTCAAAGAATTTTTCTTCATCAATTCCCTGTGGATCGACCTCGGACTCTCGAGAAATTTATTACTTGAGATAACCTGCTCTTGGTTTTGCATCCTTTAATCCGCATCAAGTATCCTTAATTAACTTGAGTGAGGAATCCATTGGAGTGCTAACTGGTTTGGATCCTAGAAGACCTACATCTTGGACTAGCTCAAGAGCATATTTCCTTTAATATAGTGCAATTCCATCTTTAGATCTTGCAATTTTTATCCCTAAAAAAATTTCAGATTGCCAAGATCTTTAATGCTAAATCTAGCATCCAGTAGTTGCTTCATGGAATTGATCTCACCAATATCTGAGCCTGCTAATATCAAATCATCAACATATACCAGAATAGTTGTAAAGTGAGTGCCTTGTTTCTTGATGAACAATGAATAATCTGCCTTGGATTGTATATATCCTGATTGCACTAAAGTTGTTGTGAGTTTAGCATTCCATTGTCTGCTAGCTTGCTTCAATCCATGTAAGGAATTTTGCAGGTTGCAAACTTGGTTTGGTGATGATAGAGACAGGCCTGGATGAGGAATAATGTAGACTTCTTCATGGAGATCTACATGTAAGAAAGTTGTGTTGACATCAAGTTGTTGAAGATGCCATTGTTTAGCTGAGGCAACAGCTACTAAGGTTTTGACAGTGGTCATTTTGGTAACTGGACTAAAGGTTTCAAGATAGTCCAAACCTGTGATTTGTGTGTTGCCTTTAGCAACCAGTCGAGCTTTGTATCTTTCTATAGTCCCTTCAGCCCTATGTTTAACTTTAAAAACCCATTTGCACCTAATGACCTTCTTATCAGCAGGTAAATGACGAGCGCCGAACTCAGTCAAAATTATAACTGAAGTTATTACCTAAACTTGTAGTATAGTGAACAACACCGGATCGTCTCATCAAGGATCGTAAATGCAATTTGATCAAATTAAGTTAAGTTAGAAAAAATGGGGTTTTGATGGTTCAAGGATCACAGTGACAAGATTTAAAGAGAAATAACAATTAGAAGAACAGTTAATTCAGAAATCTATCCGAGATTGGGTGGATTCAATCATAAACCTTTCAACAAATATTTAAAGCACATTTGAATGGTTAACTTGGATCTAACCGAGATCTCAAAGATTAGATCCGAGAATTCACACTAGACAATCGTCCGAATTCAATTGACAAGTGATAAACACAAATCTGCAATCGCACCATTCATGTAGATATATGGCAATTTAAGCACCTAATTCAATTAACCTTGTGCACCAATCAAGTAACCTAACCTCTTCAATTACGTGATTAGTTTAGATCAATCAGTTCCAAGCTTCATCACAAATCTTAATCTTCAGTCATGTGATTAGTTTAGATCAATTAGTTCTAAGTTTCATCACAAATCTTAATCTTAAATCAAGATCAAATCAGATCAAACATAAACAGAATCACCATTCATGCATTCAAGATTAAGAAGAAGAGGAAGAAGAAGAAGAAGAAAAAGAAGAGAAGAGGAATTCAAATATAAATCAAATACATTACATAACTAAGGTCTCAAGAATCCAAACCACAATCTCTTCAAGAGTTCTAAATTGACCGAAAGTAGCTTAGCCCTCCATTACCATGAAGGGGAGCATCAAAATATACAAAAGCTATGAGAAACTATGAAGAAACAAGAAGAAACTATGAGAGAAATGAAGGAGAATACCACTTATTCATGATAACCAATGATGCCTTTTATAGAAGTCTAGGGTAACAAAATGACAAAGGAGAGTGGGTGAGTGAGTGGAGTGTTTGAGTGGAGTGGTTGAGTGGGTTGGTTTAGTGGATGAGTGAATGGAATGGTTGAGTGGGTTGGTTGAGTGGAAAATGCCAAAGGACTTTTGGTGAGTGGGAAATTATAGAGATGAATGGGTGAGTGGATGGATGAGTGGGTGAATTAGTGGATAAGTGGGTAGAGTGGTTGAGTGGTTGGATTAGTGGATTAGTGGATGAGTGGATGAGTGGATTAGTGGATTAGTGGATGGATGAGTGGGTGGTTGAGGACGAAAATTTCGTATCTGACTTGGAAGCCAAAAACGACCCACTATACTTCAGATCCATGAAAAGTACTCTTCATGAAAGTTGTAGATCTTTGTCTTGGCTATAAAATGCATATCTGGTTCGTCCAATTTGGCTTCCTTCAGCCCAAGATATGTCCCAAATACCGCAGGTTGCTCAAACTCAACTTCAGCACCTCTGTTCCGACTTGCAAGCTCAAACTGACCTACTAGACTTCATTTTTTCAAAAAGTGTTCTTCATGAAAGTTGTTTATTTGGATCTTGACTATCAACTATCCAAATTTCATCCCATCTCCATTATTACATCTTGAGATATGATTTTATGAGTGCACACCATTCGGATTCTAGTGACAGAACCCGTATTCTGACTTCCATGTAAACTTAGGTCCTTTAGACATCTGTTTGGGACTTTGAGCTCTTCATCAAAGTTGTAGAGATTCCTCTTAGCTTTCCTACAAGGTAAAATTCATGTTTATCAGATATTAGGAACTCAAGTTATGGCCAAAATACAGAAACAGTGTCAAATCTCAATAATGCTGAAAATATTCAATTAAGACCAATTTGAGCTCAAACTCACAAAATCATACCAAACTCAATCAATTAAGAATATGGAGAGTGTAAATGACTAAACATAAGGGTTTCTTAATGAATAAAATATGTGATTATCAGTAAATCAGTTAGACTCCAAGTTTTGGTTTTCTCTAGAGTAAGCAATTTTGCCTGAATAGCTTCTTTCCAACTGTCATGCATGATGGCTTCTTTATATGAATGAGGTTCAGATGTAGTGGCAATGGCTAAAGAAAAATGTTTATGTGTATGAGACATATGGTTATATGTGATGTGATTAGACAGAAGAAGAAAGTTGACTGAGTGATGAGGCCAATGTGCAATGATAATCCTATAAGTAAGATGGTGTCTTTCTTGTTCTGTGTGATACTCTAGTAGGTATAGATATAGATGATGAATTAACAGAAGAAATTGAAATACTCAAATATGGACTTTCTGATGACAAAGGGGGTGGTAATGGAGGGATTGGAGTGGACTGATGAGATAGTGATAATGGAGGGATAGGAGTGGACTGCTAAATAAAAGGAATATTTAGAATGGAAAAAACATCTATAGGACTATCAAGGGGAGAAATGGCAAAATGAGGTGAAGGAAAGTTATTTTCAATAGAAGAAACAGAAACATGATAAGAAAAAACCAATTCATGAAAAACAACATTTCTAGAAGGAAATGTTTCTCTGGTGTGTAAGTCAAACAACAGGAATCTTTCAGTGCCAGTTTTAAACCTTAGAAAAACACATTTTCTTGCCCGAGGGTCCAATTTCTTTCTGTGAGAGGTGAGAGTTGATGCAAAACATAGTGATCCAAACACTCCCAACTCTGACAAATCAGGTATTTGGTTAAAAAGAAGTTGGTAAGGACATTGATTGGATAAGAAGGGAGATGAGAGCCTATTTATGAGATGAACTGAGTGAGCAACAGCAAAATTCCAAAAAAATGTTGGAATGTTTGACTGAAAAATGAGTGCTCTAGCAATACTAAGAATATGTTGATGCTTCCTTTCAACAATTCCATTCTATTGTGGTGTCTCTACACAACTGGTTTGATGTAGTATTCCTTTACTAGCATAAAGCTAAGTTAGATTTAATTCAAGACCATTATCTAATCTGACTTGTTTTATTTTTACATTGAATTGAGTTTTCTACTAGAGCAACAAATGACTGAATATGAATGGAAGCTTCTGACTCAAGTTTCATAAAATACAACTAAGTGTATCTAGATTTGTCATCAACAATAGTTAGAAAGTATCTATGATGAAATGCAAAAGAAAAAGAAATAGGTCCCCAAATGTCAATATGGATTAGATCAAACAAATTTACAGATTTGGTAGTACTAATTGGAAATGACAACTTTTTTTGTTTTGCTACATGACAAACATCACAAGGAGTATTAACTTTTGTATAATCAAAAAATGGAAAAATTTTCTTCAGATATGTTAATTTTGCTATAGAAGGATGTCCTAGTCTAAGGTGCCAAAGATTAGAACAGGATTTGTACATGACATTTACAGAACCAAAATTACATTATGTAGATGCAGGAAATATCAATGCATATAGGCCAGATCTTGCCTCAGCTGCACCAATCATCTTTAATGTATGCAAGTCCTGAATTTTATAGGTAAGGGTAGAGAAAATGAGTTGGCAATGTAAAGTGGCAGTAAGTTAGAAATGGAAATAAAATTGAACTAAAAACTACGAATATACAAAACATCTATCAAGTAGAAAAAAGTTAAAAAATAAATAGTTCCTGAGAGTTCAGTAGTCACTTGACTGCCATATAGTGATTTGATAGGTATTGGTTTAATTTTCTTGTAATTATGAAATACTGATAAGGATGAACAAACATGATCTGTTGCTCCTGTATCAAGTATCCATGTGACTGATTTGGTTTAACAAGTAAGAATACATGATATACATGCCATATTTGACTGGTGTTGGTGAGAATCAGGGGTATTGTTGGTGATTTGATTGGTAATGTGAGTTGGTTGATTCATACCGGACTGTTGAAGCAAAGTTAACAAGGCATTATGATGTTCAGGAGTAAACGAAAGCTTAGAATCTTCATGATTCTACTTCTATTCAGAACTTTCACATACTTCATCACTTTGTTCATATGTGTCATCCACAGCAAAATGATTAACTGTGGCATTTCGAGGTTTATAATTAGGTGGAAATCTACGCTTTTTGCAACACACATCTACTGTATGACATGTTTTGTAACAATAGCGACAAATCTTAGTATTAGCACTTCTACCTCCATAGCTTCTGCCTACTGAACCAGAAAAATATCCTCCTCTATTTCCTCTACTCCTGCCTCTTCCTCTAAAGGAGTGTGTAGAACCTGAGTGACCTTCCATAGTATTGGCTAAAATCCTAGGTTCTTCAAAAACATTGGTTAGCTGCCTTTCTTGCTGAACTAGTAAAGAGAAAACTTTATTTATGGTAGGTAGATGATACATTAACATGATTTGAGACCTAACACTAGCATATTGTTCATTAAGCCCCCTTAGGAACCTTGTCAAATAATCATGTTGTCTATATGACTTAATGATAGGAACTAGATTACAAACACATGGAATCTGACATGAACAAATAAGAATTGACCTGAAATTCTCTAATTCTTCCCAAAGACTTTTTAGTTCAGTGAAAAGGTGGTGATAGGCATCTCACCTTGTTTAAAAGCACTTCTTGGATTTCTGATATTCTAAACATCTGCAGCTGAGTTCATCTATAAAATTTTTTGTGCAATTGCGTCATTTAGAGAATGAATTATCCAAGATAACACAAGAGTGTTGCATCTTTCCCATACTGCTTGATAATCACATATTTTATTTATTAAGAAACCCTTATGTTTAGTCATTTACACTCTCCATATTCTTAATTGATTGAGTTTGGTATGATTTTGTGAGTTTGAGCTCAAATTGGTCCTAATTGAATATTTTCAGCATTATTGAGATTTGACACTGTTTCTGTATTTTGGCCATAACTTGAGTTCCTAATATCTGATGAACATGAATTTTACCTTGTAGGAAAGCTAAGAGGAAGCTCTACAACTTTGATGAAGAGCTCAAAGTCCCAAACAGATGTCTAAGGGACCTAAGTTGACATGGAAGTCAGAATACGGGTTCTGTCAGTAGAATCCGAACAGTGTGCACTCAAAAAAATCATATCTCAAGATGTAATAATGGAGATGGGCTGAAATTTGGACATTGGATAGTCAAGATCCAAATAAACAACTTTCATGAAGAACACATTTTGAGAAAAAGAAGTCTAGTAGGTCATTTTGAGCTTGCAAGTCGGAACAGAGGTGCTGAAGTTAGGTTTGAGCAACCTACGGTATTTGGGACATATCTTGGGCTTAAGGAAGCCAAATTGGACAAACCAGCTATCCATTTTATAGCCAAGACAAGGATCTACAACTTTCATGAAGAACACTTTTCGTGGTTCTGAAGTATAGTGGGTCGTTTTTGGCTTCCAAGTCAGATACGAAATTTTCGTCCTCAACCACCCACTCATCCACTAATCCATCCACTAATCCACTCATCCACTAACTCACCCACTCATCCACTCATACACTAATCCAACCACTTAACCACTCCACCCACTCATCCACTAATCCATCCACTCATCCATCCACTCACCCATTCATTTCCATAATTTCCCACTCACCAAAAGTCCTTTGGCATTTTTCACTAATTCAACCACTCAACCATTCCACTCACTCATCCACTAAACCAATCCACTAAACTAACCCACTAATCCATCCACTCAAACACTCCACTCACTCACCCACTCATCCACCCACTTTCCTTTGTCATTTTGTTACCTTAGACTTCTATAAAAGGCATCATTTATCATGAACAAGATGTAATTCTCCTTCATTTTCTCTCTAAGTTTCTTCTTGCTTCTTCATAGTTTCTCATAGTTTTGTATATTTTGATGCTCCCCTTCATGGTAATGGAGGGCTAAGCTACTTTGGGTCAATTTAGAACTCTTGAAGAGATTGTGGTTTGGATTCTTGAGACCTTGGTTATGCATTGTATTTGATTTGTAATTGAATTCCTCTTTTCTTCTTCTTTCTTCTTCTTCTTCTTCTTTCTTCTTCTTCTTGATCTTGAATGCATGAATGGTGATTCTATTTATGTTGATCTAATTTGATCTTAGTTTAAGATTGAGATTTGTGATGAAACTTAGAACTAATTGATCTAAACTAATCACATAAATGAAGATTGAGATTTGTGATGAAACTTAGAACTGATTGATCTAAATTAATCACGAAATTGAAGAGGTTAGATTACGATTTGTCTTAAGTTAATTGAATTGGTACTTGAAATTAACATAGATTTTCATGAATGGTGCGATTAAATTTGTGTTTATCACTTGTTAATTGAATTCTAGACGATCGTCTAGTATGAAATCTGGATTTGATGCAGAGATCTCGCTTAGATCCAAATTAACAATTCAATTGCGCTTCAAGTGTTCTATGAAGGGTCAGGATTGAATCCACCCAATCTTGGATAGGTTTCTAAATTGACTACTCTTTAATTGTTATTTCTTCCGTTAATTTTGTTAAGTACGATCTTAAACTGTCAAACCCCTTTTTGCTAATTTTCACTTGATTTGATCAAATTGCATTTACGATCCTTGAGAGACGATCCGGTGTTGTCATCTACAAGCTTAGGTAATAACTTCTGCTTATAATTTTGACTTTCCGCATCGCTGCTCTCAATGGATCAAAGACAATTGGTTTCGATAAGGTACCATCAATAAACTGAAATTTATTCTTGGAAAATAATGTCATTTGCATGGCTTTTGACCAACTATGATAATTATTTCCAGAAAGCACATTTGAGACTAAAACAGCTCTTGGATTTTCATTTAGATGCATGAAAAAAGGGCTAGTAGGATCTAAAATTGGATTTGTAACAAGATTTACATTTACCATGATACACAATTGACAAGACAGAATCGAAACACTGAATTGATTGAAAAACTAAAAGAAACAATTGTTTGTAATTCAAGACTTGAAGAACTGGATTGAAGAACAATAAGGAAGTGATGAAATGAAAAAGAAATTGGATTAAGAACAATGAAATAATGAGAAAGAAACCGAATGATTACCTATTGAAGATGTTGAAGATGAAAGAGTTGCACAACATAGATCTTAGACTGAGATCTATGATACCATGAGAAGAAACAAAATAAAAAAAGAATGAAGCAGAGAGAAGATTCTGATGAAAATTGTATTATTCAAGCTAAATGAATTTGCGTACAACAATTTTATATATATATATATATATATATATATATATATATATATATATATATATATATATATATATATATATATATATATATATATATATATATATACACACACACACCCTCAATCAGTTAATTAAATAACTAACTAACTTTTACAATAACCTAACAAACAACTGTAATTAACTAACTATCTGAAACTAATTTAACTAATAGAACTGTTTCGTATGCTACAAGTCTAAATGAGACAATAGGCTGCTGTTATGGGCTGTTGCTATGGACTACTATTTCCATTATCTGAGCGTGTTGCTTTTAACTCTAATGACAATATAGGAAGAGAAAATGAGAAAAGAAGAGATAATGACAACAAATAAATAAATAATAGATAGATAAATTTGAATATACTATTTTCAAAACTATTTAAAAGGTCATGTTTAAAATTAACCAAAGTAGACACAATCAAGTGTGAAAGGAATCAATGAATTATGTTTCAAAATTATCTTGTGCATTGTGAAATATTAAGGGTTTTTTTATTTTTCATATGAAAACAATTTTGCTCCAATCATTTTCCTTCGACATTTTTTTTTAACTCTTTTAATCACCTTCCATTTATTACTTTTAACCCCACTTAATTGAATTAATTGACACATGGAAGGTGATTAAAGGGGTTGGAAGAAAGGGTTAGAAAGAAAAGATTAGAGTCAAGTTTTGTTTTTTTCATATATAATTATTAGTTAATTTGAATATATTGTCAGTGTAAAAGTTTTTTACATTGTCATTCGATCATGCATTATCACGTCTTTAAAAATATTTGACTCTCACAATAATTAACTCAGAAGTCACATATATAATAATATATGATTAATTGATGTTGTAAAAAGATTTACACTAATAATACATTAAAATTAAAATCTTCTACATCAACTCATAAAATAATTGAAAAAATGCTAATTGCACATAGCTTCAAATTTGAGAGTATGTGAGAGAGCTTAAACACAATTTGTTTGCGATGGTACTAGTACTTCTTTTTGTAATATTTTATTGATGAAGTGACATCAGCTTAAACACAATGGAATGATTCTATTTTATAATACTCAAACAAATTTAACTTTTAAAAGAAATTATTTCATCATTAATTTATTGACAATTAAATTTTTTAGCATCAATTTTTTAACAATCTAATTAAAAAATAACTCATACATTTTTTGATAATTACACAAGCAAAGTGATTTTTATTAATCCTATCCAAATATTCATTATGATTAAATCAATTTTAAGATAAAAAATCTTCAAACATAATTAAATCACTTTCACTTAAACTCACTTTTGTTTAAAATTAAATTTAAAAACTCTAATTCAAATACACACTTTATTGATAGAATGAGATACAGAGATTTGGAATCTCACAATTCCGCAGCAAAAGGAAAGAATAAAAACAGAGAACACTCGTTAATTATTACATTCGCAACCAAATTAACCACACACTGGATAATATGCAACAACACCATATATAAGCAAGCTCTTAATAATGATTACATTAGTAATCAGGATGGGCTAAAATGTAACCCTCAATGGCCTTGAAAAGAGCATCAGCCTTGGCTTTGCCTCTCTTGGCCTCCTCTTCATTGGGCTCAGCATTGCCTTTGGTCTGGTACTTGATAGTGACCTTCGCAATGGACCCTCCATTAGGGCCTACAACCAATTTGACCTCGAATGAGATCTTCTCCACTGTGTCTGGAAACTCCGCACCTCCAACGATGCTGTACTTGTATGTAAAGTTAGCCTCATCAATTCCTTCAATTTTGTGCAACACGTACTTGGTTTGGCCTTCTGCGCACATGATTGATTGGTTTCACAGTCACAAAGATCATCAGCATAATTGGTTTAATTTGTGAGTAATTCTTAGTTAAGTACTTTTTATTATAGCTACTTCATTTAATATTAAACATGTGTATAGTTATGATTGGTTTCACAGTCACAAAGATCATCAGCATAATTGGTTTAATTTGTGAGTAATTCTTAGTTAAGTACTTTTTATTATAGCTACTTCATTTAATATTAAACATGTGTATTGTTATAGATTACATGTTAAAAATATAACTATCTTTAAAAGATACTTTTATACTTGTCAATTAATTAAATAAGTGTTCAAGAAATGATGTGGTAAGTCATGTCTACCAAAAAAAATTCTCTTAATTTGTTGATCAATATTGATATTGATTTCATCAAAACTGATAACTATATGCCAAATATATAGAATATATGTATATATAGAGCATATTCATGTCACATATATATATACTGACCCTCAACGAAAGTGAGTTTCTTGATGGTTCCAGGGCCACCATTTCCTTCAACGGTTTCAACACTCTGGATGGCATCAACAGCCTTTGGGAGGAGGTTGTCAGCGTCTTTTACCAGAGCTTTGTAAAGCTTAGCTGGAGCCACAATAGAGGTGTTCTCGTCTTCGAAGGTAAAAACACCCATGATGATGATGATCTAGAGTTAGGGAAAATTAACACAGAGGAGAATGAAAGTGCAAGTATGAAAAGAAGAGGTTGCTTGCTCTGTGTGGTTTATGAGCAGAGGTGAGCCTAGTATTTATAGGACCTGTAGGTGGTGTCACCGTTGCTTCTATGTCCCATTAAATTTTCTGGATCACTTACGACAAAAACCCAACCTTTGAAATTACATATATATATAAATTAAGAAGTTTTCGTTTTCACGCTAAACTTTGAAATTACTTATTAATGTGTCGTACTTGTAATATTTACACCTATTTTTTTAATTTTTGTTCAAGAATTGAAGGTAGGTGAGGGTGTGAGAGCAAGCTTTTAAAGACTATTTACATTCTAATATGTCTTTTCATATTCTTTTCTTTTAATTTTTTATTATATGTTTAGAATTTACTTTTACTTAAGATTTTTAAAAATTTAATTCTTGATTAAAAATTTAAAAATAGAGAGTATAAAAATGTATGTTGAAACATTAATAGCCTTATCCTTAAACCAGTAGTATTTTTCTTTTGGTCATTGATTAGGATGTTTTTATAAACATTTCTATAAGACTAATTTTTAAATCTTATATTGACTAAAAAATCCTTTCAATAAGTTGTAGCTTCAAAAAAATGAAATACAAACTATTATAATAAAAAATATAATGTTGTAGATAAATATGTCAATTTTTATACTTAAAATATTACATTTGTAGCATTATTATTCTCACTTTATTGGCTTAAAAATGGCAGTTAAAATATTAGTCATAAAATTAGGGGTGAACTATATATTTTATTAATAAAATAATAATAAGATAATATAACATATACGCATACATTTTTAAAATTGAATGGATTTGCATTTGCCCCCATACATCTAGATCCGTCCCTGCTTTTTGTTCAATGCCGGGATAATTAATAATCTTTCGACGACGTTGTATCTTGGAAAAAGGAAAATGCTGAATTGTATTTTAGGATATAACTGCGATATTTTTACTGGCTATAGTGCAAATACACTTTTTGATTCTTATTTTTTACAGATTATCACATGTGATATTTATTAAAAAATAAAAAAAATTAACACATATCATATGCGATAATGTATAAAAAATGAGTATTAAAAAGAATATTTTCATTGTGACAATCATTTGCCTTTAGGATAATATAAAGAATTTTAGTACTGGTCAAATATTGCAAGTTGGAATTTTGAAGCATTCAATGAACTTGGACATGTATATTCAGAAACGGTGTAGCGGTGTACTTGTGGATGAGAAATTATATTATATTTTTAAAATAATAATAAATATATGTTTTAGGTGAATTTTTACTGTTAATTTAATTATTTTTAATAAAATTTATATAAATATATCTAAAATAAAGATTTTTTAAAAGAATGTTTTAATAATACTTATTAAGAATTTTTAAAAAGATTTTTTTTATGAAAATTAATATTTTAATATATTAAAAATTAAAAAAATCTATTATTAATATAAAAAAATTATTTTAAATATTTTAACAAGATTCTTAATAACACTCGTTAAAAAATTTCTTAAAATAATAATAAAGAAACATGTAATAATTTTTCATCTTTGTATTTAGTTCAGTGTTATTGCTCAGTGCTTCACATTCCTCCTAAGGTGGTTAGTGTAAAGTGTAAATTAACACAAAAAGAGGAAGAAATTCAAAAGAGGACTGCGGCGTGTATTCAGCGTAGATGAAATATTGTAGACGCCCTTCTAGAACGCTGAACCAGCACAAATTGCAATTATACGAAAATACTAAATAATGAATTTTGTTATATTTTATTATAATTTTTTTAATAATTTTTTTAATATTAAATAAAATATAAATAAATATAATGTCTTAAAAATATAAAAAGTATTCAGTTTTATTTTATTTAATAATTAAAAAATTAATAAAAATATTAAATTAAAAAATTTAGAATCATTTTTAAATAATATATGAGATAATATTACATAACATAGGGATGGAACATGGAGGCTGCTAACTTCCTTCCTCTATTACTTATTTTGTCGGTAGAATTTAGCCGCCTGCACCAATATTTTTATTAAAAAACCAATACTTTTATTTATTTATTATGAAACTTCTTTTTAAGGATATTTTAATAACTTGATACTTTGAAAGAATTAATTAATTGAATTGACTTGTCTCTCTCTTCAGCCTTCACCTCCCCGCTGCCACCAACCCCTCTCTCTATCTCCTCTCCTCTGCAACTAATTCCCCGTTCTTCTTTTTACTTTTCCAGTTTCCTTCCTCTGCCTCAACGAAACATAGCGTATTGGAACCCTTCAAAAACAGGTTTTGCAAATTAAGATAGGGTACTTGAGACCCTTGATATTAATGTAGTAGCCGAGTGAGGATTTTAATTTTAAATATTAAATATGTCTTTAAATATTTAAGTTAAAAAAATTTAATTATTATATAATATAAATATAAAAATAAATTTAATTTATAATAAATATGTTTTAAATTAAAAATATTTATAATAAACATAATTAAATATAAGATAATTTAAATACATACTTCAATTGAATATGACACAATTTTTTTACATTTTACTTTCCTTTTTTTTTACATTATTTGATTCTTATTTTATGTTTTTTTTTATCTTTTATGATAAGAGTGTACAATTTATTTTATAATTTCTAAAAATAAGATATAATATTTATTTTTTATTAAAGGAACTATCAAAAAAATATAAGATCAAATTTAAATTTTTTTATTTATTACATCTATTTTACTAATTAAATTATAATATATATTTATTAATATTTTTTTTTTTTAAAAAAATAATATATATATTATAATTTAATTAATAAAATAAATATAATAAACACAAACCAAATAGACATAAAGTTCTGGTTTATGGACTTCCATATCCAATTCTGATATGTCTAACGCAAGAAAGCCGCCTCTTTTGATTTGACCACTGCATAAGTTAAATTCTATGAAGCAAATGCTTTGATACGGATACATCATACGATATAGATATAGGCATAAGTATATATTAAAATTTAAAAAAATTATAAGATACAGACAAATTATATATATATAATTAAAATTAAAAAATTAAATTTATAATATGATATATATAAATTTTAAGATTTATAATATTTTAATATATATATATATTATATATGTTATTATTTGTTATTTAATAAATTTTTTTAAAAAATATAAAACATATTTTTTATTAATATTTTTTAAAAAATTTTAAAAATTAACTTATCACAATAATCTAATATATATATATATATATATATATATAAACAAATTAATTAATTAAAATGAGTATCTAAAGATTAATTTTATTTTCTCTCTCACTATTGGCATTATAGTTTATATCGCAGATGAAAGTAGATAGTTAGATTGAAAGAGTGGTCTCACAATAAAAATATCGTGATCTAATTAAAATAAGTGATACTGATAAATAATAATTGAGTAATTAAGTTGAGTAATGAATAATTAATAATTGTGTATATCACTATTTTTTTATTTTTTTAAATGATAATTAAGTTTTTTTAAAATCTTAAATTGATCGTATCTTACAATATCTCTAACGTGTTTGAATAAAAAAATATTTTTTTAAATAAATACTTATAAATACATACAATATATATATCATACATGTGTCATTATATATTTGACACATATATATATCTAATATATAGACACGACTTCAAAAGAATATTTCCGTGCTTCAAAAGTTAAATTCCTTCTAAAGAAAATGTCAACCTCCTAGCGCCTATAAATGCAATATCAACAATCCATACAACCCACACTCACCGAGAACAAAGTAATTTACTTGCCATCATCATCTTTGATCTCATCACTTCTTGTATTGATCCTGATTTTTGTCTATTTAATTAGAAAATTACGGGTGTTTTTACTTCTGAAAGTGAGTACGTTTCTTCTCTCTCTCTCTCCTGCAAGATTATTCAAAGCCATTATTGCAATGTCTTCCCTGAATGAGACAAATTATTACATATTTTTTAAACAACAATAAATATAAGTTTTAAAGAATAAGAAAATATTTATTATTAATTTTAAATATATTCACATAAATTTAAAAATAAACAATTAAAATTAATTATAAACATTTTTTTAGAATATGTATTTATTGTGGTTATGAGAATACGATATAATTTTTCAATGCATTTAGTGCTTCCTTAAAGCTAGGATAGCAATAGAAAAATGACATGAAATGTAATGATAAAATTTAATAAAAATGTATTTGAGAATTATTTTAAAGGAAGGAGTGAAATTGATAACTCTCTCTTATTACTTAAATCCTCCATTTTTTATTCTTCTAATTTGAGGGTCAAAAAATAAATGACTTAAGTAATTTATTCTATTTTTTATTAAACTTATTGAATATTCAAATAATATGATGACATATTCTATTTTATTCTATTTTTTATCTTTTTTATTCTATTCTATTATCAGTCACTCTCTTCCATCCTTTTTAAAACTATCCCAAACATAGCCCTAAGGCGTTACCAAACTTCATTAATAATGTTGAAACCATTGAAGGAGTCGGAGGGCCTGGATCCATTAAGAAACTCACTCTTGCTGAAGGTAATTAAGTTTATTTATTTTTGGAACAATTAATCAAATTCATCTCTATGCATTGCTCACCCTTGTTGGTCTGTTTGTGCTTGTTATATATATATATATATATATATATATATATATATATATATATATATATATATATATATATATATATATATAATGAGATGGGCAGGCTTAGGCTATGTGAAGCATAAGGTAGATGCAATTGACATAGAAAATTACGTGTACCACTAAAGCGTCATTGAAGGTAGTGCTTTGACAGACACATTAGAGAAGATTTCTTATGAGTACAAATTGGTGAAAACCCCTGACGGAGGATGTATTGTCAAATCTACCAGCAAATACTACACCAAAGGCGATGAGCAGCTCACAGAAGAGTTTTTGAAGACAGGCAAGGAGAGGTCTACTGGGTTCACTAAGGCCGTGGAGGATTATGTTCTGGCTAATCCTGATTACAACTAAAACAACAGTCAATTTAATGTTGTGATTCATTTGTGATTTTAGCCATCATGTTGCTTTATTTGCCAATAAATATTTGTGTTAGAGTGAGGAGTGATATTATTTTAAATATCTCTCAATATTGTTGTGTTTACGTTATATTAAAGTAATAAATATATGAAAGAATGTACATACATATATATATATATATATATATATATATATATATATATATATATATATCTAAAGAAATATTGGCATTACATGTTTTGGTCGTTGCCTCTAGGCCTTAGGTATGATGCATCAAACATATTTGTAGCAATCAGAGCTGCAACTAATTACGATGCAAGAGTTTGATGTATCATTTAATCCTCCTTAATCTCTTACCTAACCACATAGAGGAACACGATCTAAAACTATTTATATTGAGAAATCAAACCTTTTTGTTAGAGGAAAAAATTTGAATATGTAATGACAGTCGCTCTGGCTGCTTGATCATCCAGAAATAAAGGATCCTTCCCTTTCGACTAGGTAGTGGTTATTCATCTCAATAACTTATAAAAGAGTGTTAGATCATTTATTAGCACTTAGCAGTTGTAGCTCTAACAGTCTGTATCTGTTACACAGCGTTCAATCACTGTTTATTTCCTTTTTATGTTTTGTTTGTGTCATTGTTGTAGATAAGAAATTGAGAAGCCTGAAATATGGGCTAAGATATGCATGGCCTATTTCATGGAGAACTCAGGTATTGTTCTCGCTACCACTTCTGGTTCATGTACTTTTTAAAAGTAAATCATTCAGTGGAGGTGTTGTCGTGTTCCTCTCTATAGGATTTTAAAAGAGCTATGAACAATGCTATACAA
Organism: Ormosia emarginata; assembly: GCA_029884605.1. Taxonomy (NCBI): domain Eukaryota; kingdom Viridiplantae; phylum Streptophyta; class Magnoliopsida; order Fabales; family Fabaceae; genus Ormosia; species Ormosia emarginata. Next base: position 22,238,379 of record JAQQTP010000059.1, on the reverse strand, counting down.
GGTTCTTTAGCAAAATCCTACATTCTTGTCCCACAACGGTGTTTGCCTTTCTTTTTACCTTTTTTAGTCCAGGGAATCAGCACTTAATTCTGGCTTCTGTGATACGTCATCTGGACCATAAAAACGTGATGATCCCCAACTTAAAATTTGTGTCATTCAAGTTGCAACATCTTTAGCTATGCAAATTAGATCAGGGAGAGGCTTGGCAGAGATTGGTTTTGTTGGTTACCTAGGGAGGTATCTCAAGAGAAGCCTTCAAGCCTCCAGTGAGTTTCTTAGAGAGCAAGGGTTGAAGTTGAATTTGAATATCTTGCTCCAAAATTCCATTCTATTATTATATGTCAATTAAAATTTCTTTTGTTTATGTTTGAATGAACAAGGTATAAACATAACAAGAAAACGGTACCGGGCAGGAAAAAAAAAATTGTGACTCATATTTTACATTTTTCTATCAGTTTTTTTGAACTGATTTTTCAAAAGTAATATTTTATCAGTTAGTCGGTTACCTATCGCCTTCAAATGGAATTAAGTATTAACCCTATCTCCTTCCAATGGAATTAAGTAGGAGAAGCATTAAATTGGTTCATTAAAATAAATAAATAACGAGAGCATAATTTAATATTCAAGCTCAAACATCTCGAACATATTTTTTTTTCAGCGAAAAATCCAGCATTGCCAATGTACATAACTCCAATTGTTGGCAAATCTGAACCAAGTAGCCTTCACAATGCCATGACAAGTAATTTCTGCTTTGGCTAATTTTTCTAATTTGAAAGAAAAAATAAAAAAGCACAGTATCATTCGTATGTAAAGCACTACTACCATTGATCCCCCATTCATACACCCAGTCAGCATAATTTACTACAAGACAAAATGAAGATTGAGATTCTTGCAGAGGCTTAAATTCAGTAGTCAATTGGAACCTTCTAACTATATTTCCATTTCTCTCCTCTTTTTCTTGGCATAATTATATCTCAATTGAGACACTGAAGAGCTAGCAACTCTTACGCAGCAGCCACTGAAATATTGTCTTTCTTCACAATCTGCAAGGGGAGCGTTGTTTAAGAAAGGCATATAGTAATAAAGAATAGTAGTAAACCAACAAGATAAAGAAGATATTTTTTTATGCAGAGCAATGGGTATTATCAGAAACAGTAATCCCTAGATCATTTGAAACATAAACTAATAAATTTTTATCTAACAAAATAAATCTGACATTTGAGTTATCATCTGTTCTAGGTTCACCTATAGGTACCACTGTAGTTTTATATAGGAGATAGTCTACAAATTTTTTAAAACTTCTCGTAGTGAAACACATCAGAACAATCCTGCACATACAATGTTCAAACCTTGGAGTAAATAGCAAACATGCATCAATACAAGGCCATAGCTCCTCCAAAAGAACCAAGTTCAAACCTTGGAGTAAGCACTTGTAGTGAGGGCCTCTTGGTTAGTAACTAGTCGCAGCCGTGCTTGTGGGAATATCCCAGTTAAAGACCAAAAAAAAAAGCGCTCCCCCAAAATAAGTTCATAAAAATAAGACATTTATTGCCTAATATTGAATTGTTAAATGAATAAAAAAAAAAGAGAAAGAACTAACCAAAAAACTCACATAAATTACTTTCCAAAACAGTACCTGAGATATATATTCCTTGATCCTGTCGCTGATGGGTCCATCTAAAGCTCTCTCAGCAAGCTCATAATATACAGTATTGCCTTCAGGACCATTAACTTTGTCCTTCTGTAAATACCTACGAAGAAAAAGATGAATCAGGAATTACTTCACTGCTTTTTAGTGGAAACCAGAGGTGCCACAAAATGCAACAAATATTGTAATTTAAAATCCACCACATTAAAAAATTCTCACCTTTGCTGAACAAGAAGTTCTAATGCCTGCTTAATGTTTCCAAGGACGGGATGGCTTTTTTCATTTTCACACAAACCCATCTTCCTCATTTGGCTCCAGAGACTTTCTGCAACACTCTCACCAGAAGTTTCATTAAGTTAAGAAGACAGAAGCAGAATTGCCCTTAAATTTTAAATCAATAACAAGCAAACTGTAAAAACCAGAACATTTGATTTATTGCATTTATCTAGAGACCTTAACAGATCTCCTTTGACTTCCATCAGTTTACAAGGTGCATACGCATGCATATATAATTTTAGTATTATGACACTAAATTTGCAACCATACCTTCTGGAATTTTGCCACCAGCAAGATATACAATACTAATCATGACAAAAGTGAATCCAGACAGATGTGCAGTATTCACATCTACAACATATTTTTCATATACATCATGAGGAAGTTGACTTATGAGAATATATGATTTTGAATCTGCAACACCTGGAAGAAAGCATGTCAAACAAAAATAATTAGAGGAAAATGTAGAGGCTAACAACTAAAACATAGTTGGAAAACTCAAAGGAATGCAGACAGTTCTGAACAAGTAAAAAGAAATTTAGTATAGATTTACTTATTTCGTTTAAATGTATATGCACAACATATTTAAAGATAAAAAAACAATGTTAAATGAAGACTGAGCATTCTCTAGTCTCTACCCATTGCTAGGTAAAAGTATTATGAGGAAACAGTTCTTCAAATGAATCTTTATATATCGCCACAGTAACCACAAAAGTAGCTCAATTGTCTATTAAAAACTGATTGAAGATATTAGAGTAGGATGATTATAAAGCTAGGAAGGAATATAATGTCAGTCAATTCATAGAATAGAAGCACAGCTGTATTTGCTGATGATTCATGAAGGCAGTAAGTGGTCGTAATTCAACAATACATCAAATTTAATGACAATCCGAATTCATAACAACCAAGGGCAATTAGAACGCATCAAATCTCTTGCAAAATTGAGAAATATGTATGAGAAATGATTGAATAAGCAATCCAGCCCATATTATAGTTCCATAATTTTCGGCATATAAACCCATGCCCAAAATGTTCTTGAAAATTCACAAAAAGGAATGATTATAGAGTGTCCAAAACAAAATATTCCTAGAACTCCATGCCAGGCAGCTAAAGTAAAACAAGAAAGAATAACAGAATTGGTGCTCACTTTGTTGGGAAAACCGTGCCTGGGTTTTGGATGATGGGAGGGACCTTTGAAGCTCTCTCATTTCATAGCCAAATACGCTGGAAAGCTTCTCTTTAGCCTCGTTGATCACAAAGGTAGGAAGGTTACGCTGATGATAGTTTTTTGTAACGAGTTGAGTGAGTTCATCCCTCTTAATTGGGCACCCTGAGTTTTGATGAGTCTTAAACAGCATATAGCGGATTACTTCTCCAACAAGCTTATCCTTTTCCTGAAAATAAAATATTCCCAAATTTTGTAAGAATCAAATGAGATTCTCCAATCTGTAGTAGATATAAAATATCAGTCTAGAATAATGAAATGGAGGAATGCACCTCTATTGAAATTCCAAACTGGGAGAAGTCTTCCGCAGAATTTGCCATCCTGCAAGGAAAAATAGAAGAAGAAAGTGAGAAAATCCAAACATTGTTTGAGTGTCAAACTTAGAGGAAGCAGGGGAGGGGAAGGAACCGTAATGAGGTGGAAAGTCGAAACCTTTTTGTGATTTCCCTTCAATTTGAAAACGTGAGTGTCGCTTCAGAGTTGAGGAGATTGGGTAGCGATAGCATTTGGGTTTCGAAGCTCTTTCTTTTTACTCTGCTACTAAAGATGGGAGTAGAAAAAAACAAACAAACAAAAGCCAAATACATTAATCACTGATATATGCATACAAATCGAAAGTCGAAACTGTCCTTCAAAATGATATATATATAAAAAAATAAAAGGGTGAAAACAATGAAGCTCACCCACAAAAACTGATGAGTGAGAGAAGACTTACCTGGTGGCTGGTGTGCGTCACGGTGGACGATGGCGGGGCTGGACCACCGCGTGCGTGGGCTGGGCGACGGCCTCTTCCTCTCCAGATTCAGCCTCTTTGCCTTCCGGGGTTTCTTTTTCCTTCTTTTACCTTTATTATTTTCGTATATTTTTTAGTTTGCTTTTCAGCATGAAATGACGTCGTTTCAGATTAATAATTTTTTAAAAAAATATATATATATAAACGCGCATGACCCCGCTGGTTCCAGTTATCTCAAAAACCTAACGAGTAACGAGTTAGACCGGTTCACGTGTATAACTTATCAAACTTGCTGCTCAGACCAATTATCTGGCCGGTTCACCCGTCAAACCAGCTACTTAAGTCCAAGTTTTATAACACTGGTCGCTCACAAACCTCAACCTGTGTGTACTTTCTTCTTCAATAAAATAACTTTGATTTTAAAATCACATTTTTTATATTATTTTTAAACTATTAAGATCAATATTTATATGTCAATATTTTCTATTACTTAATTATAATTATTAAAAAATAATACAAAAAATAATGTAAAAAAATAATGTGATATCATCATTTTCTTAAACAAAAATAGAAATTAGAGTGAAAAAAAATTAATAGAAAAATAAAGACAAAATTATTTTTATAACTTCATAATTTTAGTTACTTTATTTAACAAACATTTAAATTAGACACAGATTGTTTTGAAGTTTTTTAAACAAAAAGTGAAAAATAAAAGGCTGCCTTCTTAATTTTTAATTAATAATTTATAAAGTACTATTATTATTTAGGTTACTCCATGCATAAAAATAGTTTAAAATTTAAAGAAATATTATTATTTTTAAGTACAAAGATACCAAAGGTTTGAATATATAAACTTATGCAGACTACCTAAAATCTTTACCAGTAACCCCTAGTCACTTAAAGTAAAGTAAATAGTTTTATTTGAAATTTATATTGGTTGGATTTATAGCATGGGTAGCTTGGACTCCCTATTTTATTTTAGGCTATACTTGGATTGGTGAAATATAATGAGATGAAATAGAATTAAAAAAATTATTATTCTTTAGATTTTTTAAATTAAGATGAAATAAAATGAAACCCAATGAAATTTATTCGATCGCATTTCATCCAATTCCACTACTTTTTCCTCCTTATTTAGGGGTATGAGATGGAATTAATTTTTTATTTACTAATATAATTATTAAATTACTCTTTTATCTTTAACATGTTAAACCAATAAAGTAGATATGGCTCATTGCTCAAGCTTTGTTTGGATTGGTAGTAAAGGATAGAATGAAGTGTAATGAAATGGAATAGGATATAATTTCATTGTTTGAATTTTTAAAATTAAGATGGAATGAAATGACATAGAATGATATTCATTTCATCTTAAACCCTACTTTTCTTCCTCCTAAATTAGACAGAATGAGATAGAATAGAATGACATAGGAACAAAAATATTATAATTCTTGTTACTAGATTTTATACTTGTGCGATGCACGGATAAATTAAGAATTAAATGATAAAAATAAATATAATTATAAATAAAATATATGTAATAATTCATAAAAAATAATATTTATAAATTTAACTTAAAAATACATAAAACATATTTTTCATTTAAGTAAGAATCTTAGTTGTCATTATCAGTGAATTAATTAGCAATATTTGTTTAAAATAACCACATAAAATTATAATTATAAGCCACCAAATATATATACACACATCAAACATTTTGTAATAAAAATATAATTAATAACCTTACCAAAAGATATAATTAATAAAAGTTAATTTTTGAATAATAAATTATATTTAATTAATTTTATTATGTTTTAAGGAAAAACTTTAAAAAATTCCTTTGTACTATACGCCATGTGCACTTTGGTCTTGTTACTTTAAAAAAGTACAAAAAGGACTTGTTACTTTACATTTTGTACAAATAAGTACAAAATGATAACAGACGTTATATTTTGGATGGAAACGTGCACGTGCATCTAAATTTCTAAAGGCCAAATGCGTCCTTCTTCAACCTCTTCTTCTTTGTCTGAAAACCCTAGAACTCCATAGCTCCAAGTCAATGAAACATGAAACCCTACAGTAGATACCCATCTGGGCGGATCTGCGACGGGGCAGCTGGATAGTGGGTCGTATGGACAGTAGAGACCCATGGGTGCATTGTGGTTGGGGAATCAATGGCAGATTTGGGTAATGCGACGGAACTCGTGAGTTGCGGATCTCGAACAATGGTGCACAATGATGGCCTGGAACGGTGGAGCACGGTGGCTCATGGGTGGTGCACGGTGGTGGATATGAGTTTTTGAGGGTTCTATTTTGGATCTGAGTTTTTGAGATTGGACAACAAACATTGAAATCTCAAAAATTTCAAGCTCTAAATCCTGAGATTCGCGTGTAAAAATTGAAACCTCCAATTTTTCACCCCTCATTTTTGCAAGTTATTCCACTGTCAAGAGGTTAAAGAAAATCGCGTTTGGCAAAAGGTTTTCAATTCGCGCACGTGCAACGCACGTGCACGTTTTCATCTAAAATATAATGTCCATTACCATTTTGTACTTCTTTGCACAAAATGTAAAGTAACTGGTCCTTTTTGCACATTTTTAGAGTAACATGACCAAAGTGCATATGACGTATAGTACAAGGGGTTTTTTTTAGAGTTTTCCTATGTTTTAATGTAGAATCGTTGTTAGAGTATTCAATAATAATGTTTTTGAAAACATTTCACCAAGCAATTCGTTAAGGATATTCTCTAAGAACTTTCAACACTTAGTATAATCATTATATAATAAAGTATTGAGTCAATACTTTGTTTGCAAACCTTCTAAAACTACCTATTAAAAAGAGAGTGAGAGTACTAAAGAAAGAATGGTTTAACAATTAATATATTGATTTAATTAGAAATGATTGATCAAAATAGTTGAACAATTCAAGGATTTTCATTTGTTTTTTATTCGAATGTTATACAGGTACAAATCTGCACACACCTTCATTACTAAGTGTTTATCTTTAAAGCCTAGAGGATTCATCCATTGACTTGTATTCATACTCACTTGTTGTTATACTTTTCTTTAAATTGTAAAAGAAATGTGCATATTCTCCTTCAATCTCTTCTAATGATTTACAATGCTCAAGTGTCCATTTAAACTTATAATAATCTTCAAAATACTATACATCTTCACCTTCCTCTAATATTTGTATATAATCTAACAAAATGTTGAAATATATAGTTGGACTAAAATGTTGAATTTCAACAAACAAAGTAGAATAAGAAGAACAACAAAGTGGTGATTTACTTTATTAATACTCCTAAGAACTAATAACAAAAATTAACATTAAGTTTGCGAATAGAAAAATAATTTTATTGAAACCCAACATATATTAACATGCAGAACAAACATAAAATAGTACATTATAATTATTGAAATTCATATATGAAATTGGAAAATCTTTTAAACATACATGTTGTCCAAAGAAATTTGTCAACAGCAACATAAACCTTTGAATTGAAGACATGATTTTCAACTTTTGCCACTTTGTGTTGGTTAGAGAGGATGGCCAGGAATGATAACTTTGAACTTAACAACAATTTGGCTTAAATTTGTCTGATTTCACATGTATCCATCGTGTTTATCAGTAGTGTGATCCAATTATTGTACAAAGACAGAAACAACACAAAAAGTACTTGATATCACTGGAAACTTGATAAAATTTCCAGTATTAGAAAACGACTAATGTAGAGATTGAAAATTTAGTGTTGCATATTGAAAATTTTGTATCCATGAAATAGGTGTGACTAACCAGTAAGTAGAATTTGTATCCAAGTAACTTATGAACCTTGTGCTTCCTGCGTGAAAAATAGAATATATGATTGATATTAATACTATGAAATTGAAATGAATGTCTTTTTACGTAAAAAAAAGTAATGAGAAAATAAAAAAGAAAAGAGTAATTTTTTGTACTAACCCTGCCTAGAGTTTCTTCTTTGTAGTGTATTGAAGTATAACATGACTGCAAATATATAGATCGATAGTAAGAAGGTTACTCTAATTTAGAAATAATACAAGGAACATAATTAGATATAGTAATCAAATAAAAACTTTTCATGTATAAAATCAATTGAAATTAATTCAAATAGGAAGGAAATTTCAATTAGAATAATTTAAATAAATTTATTTTAAGAATTCAGATTATGGATAATAATATTAAGCTTATTGATTAGTTGACTTTAGTTAGTCACTTTAATATTCTCAATAAGCAGTTACATAAAATAAAAGCCAAATCAAATCACCCAACATATTGAAATAAAAAATTATCACTCTCAATTAATCATTGAATCCCAAATTATCTGATTTGGAAATAACATAATAAACATAACTAGATATAGTAATCAAATAAAAAAATTTCATGTATAAAATCAATTGAAATCTATTCGAATAGGAAGGAAATTTCAAGTAGAATAATTAGAAAGGCCAAATCAAATCACCAAACATATTGAAATCTGAAATTATCGTCCTTAATTAATCATTGAATTCCCAATTATCTAATTTGGAAATAATATAATGAACATAATTAGATATAGTAATTAAATAAAAAATTTCTATGTATAAAATCAATTGAAATCAATTCAATAAGAAGGGAATTTCAACCATATAATACACGACAATATTTTTTTATAAATTTATTAATTCCTAATCAAAATTAATTCATAATCAATCTGATAGAATGAGATGAAGTAGCTAAATATTGATCAATCATATAATACATTGACATTAGAATGTTTCATTCTTTTGTATGAATGATGGTTGCTGACTAATTATTAATTCCAAAGTATTAATTCAATCATATAATGCTAAAGAATGATCAATCAAGGTATTAATTCCTAATCATATAATACGTATCAATTAATATTACATTATTCTTTATTAATTCCTCCAATACTTTTGTATATTGTGATTCTCATTAAAAATAAATTGAAACTAATATTTAATATTGACCACAATATATATAGGAAATTAGCTAAATTTATTCGTTGACAAAATATTAGAAAGAAACATAAATTAGTCTTCTACAATAATAGGAAAAAATTAAAAATAATAATTAGAAATAATTATACAATAAATTCTAAAATTTACCAATTATAAAGATTGATAATTGGTGGTCTTTGACAAAAATAACAAAGCTACTTTAAATAATGTCATAACCTCTCAACTACTCTCACTCCCAACCTAGAGGTTGCTGGAGATCCGACGCCACTAGTCACCGCTTGTCTACTTTAGCAGGTGCTACTCTCAGGTACAATTCATCATATGTTCTTATTCTTCTTTCTCAACTCTTCTCTTTGTCTCTATTTTTACATAACTTTGATTTGTTTATAAGGTCATGAGTCTCTTACATTGCTCGCTAGTACGATTCGTAAGACTCGCAATATTATACTAATTAGAGGAAGATCAAGCAACTACGACAAAGAAGAAGATCGATATGTATTTTGGGGTTTCAACATAATCTTCTATTTTATTAAAAATTATGAGTTTCAAAATGTTCTTCTATTTCGTCCAAAGAATGAATTTTTCTAGGTTTCATTATACTTTCATATTTCATTCAAAAAAAATAGATTTTTTTTATTACTAGAAAATTGAGAAAGATGAATTCAGAAAACTAAAACGTGATTTTGATTTGGAGTTATTTGATTTTATTAATTATTTTTTTTTGAAAGTGTGGTATTGGTCACATCACTTTACACGTAAAAAAAAAACACATCAGATGATACATGGCGAAAATTTAGCTTTTCTATTTATCACATGTCATCAAATTAAACTATGTACTTGCTGACAAAAAAAACACATAACAACTTTTTAAGTCATGTACATTCTCTTTATATATTTTATGATTATACAATTCTATTCCATTACACCCACCATTCCAAACAATGAGATACAAAATTTCCTCTATTTCATCCTTAAATATCTAAACAATAATATTGAAACTTTATACAATTTCACTCTATTCCATCTCATCTCATTCATATCCATTCTACCCACCATAAGTTATCCAAAGATAGATGATTTGTGCTGCCCATTCCATGTCTACTATCTTCGAATTTGAAATTGGTTTTCAATATTGGATTTAAGTATTTTTTTAAAGAGTTGGATTCAAGTAATTGGTTCTTTTTTTAAAAAATGATTTAAAACAATATTTTTCGTTTTTAAATTTTTTGTGTGTTGGCATCATAGGTGAACTTTATAATGAGTTGGTGAAAGTGAACTTAATTGTTACAAAATCATTATACTCAAAGCCTTGGACTTTCGTTATTTATATTTATATTTAAAATTTTAAAACATATATAGTTGTTATCAAACAAGCCTAGTGAAGGGTGAAGAGAAAAAATAAATAAAGAAAAAAAAGAACAACAAGAGAATTACAATATAACTATCAATAAAAGGGTTATTTGCTGCACAATCATTAGGTAATATGTACAAAGTAATTAAAATATTTTTTAGATAAAAATTATTAAATTTTATTGTATTTGAGATAATGGTAGTATGAAAATATAAAATTTATAATATTTACTATTCCATTCTCTTTTACTAGAATTTTCAAGTAGCATTTAGTTTGAGAAAATATTTTCTATTTTCATTTTGTATTTTTATTTCTAGAAAATCATTTTCATTTTCTATTTTTATTTCTAGAAAATCATTTTCATTTTCAATGTTTCTTTATTTTAAAAATTGGTTTGGTTTTTACATGTTGTTTTCATTTTCATTTTTAATTTTTGCAAGTTTTTCCCTCTAATGCTAGTACTCTTTCTTCACTAATGTTGGTACTTTTAATGTTTGGGACAATGAATTTCTAGTAAAAAATGGAGCTCAACGACATCAAGAACTGGCAGGTTCACTAAAACCCATCAACGACCATGTTTCTAGCGACAAACTCTAGTGGGAAGATTGTCGTGAATTGGAACTCCGGCTTGGACCATGCGTGTGGCACACAGGCACACCCTACTCACTCCAACTCCCACCCCTCTGGTTCGGCCGCAGCCACTGTGCCACCAGTGACTACAACAACTTCCTCTTTTGCAATGGCATCGGGGGAACCCCACCAACCACCTCGACCAAGTTCACCTTCAGCAACGACCAAAACTTTTGCGATGTGAGTCTCGTCAAGTCGTCAGTGGTTATAATCTATCCATCTCTATAACTAGGGCTACACACGAGTTTAGATCGATCTGTTAACTCGACCAACTCGACCCAACTTAATATAAAATTTTTAGGTTAGTTCGAGTCATTAGGTCAGTTCGGATAAATCTCAAAAACCTGTGTGGTTATTGGTTCGGATGATGGGTTCAAGAAACCAACTCGAAGACCTAACCCAACCACCTGATTACAGCCAAAATCAACAAAAGGATAAAGGTTGCAACATCCATTGTAGCCAAGCGAACAACATGAGCAGGCAACTGAGAGTCAACCAAAATCAACATCAAGCTCAACTCTTGAAGTCGCAGTTTGTAGGACTCGCAACATCCATGGACGACGACGATGAACGCCAAGGGAGATGATGAAGGCACAAATCTGGGGAGCACGACGGTGATGTATATCTTGGGAGGATGACAACTACACAGGTTAGGGGAGACAACGACGACACCAATTTGGGGATCACGATGGCAACACAGATCTGGACAATGATCTCGTCCTCCTCCGACGTGAGGATTAGTGGCACAGAGAGATCTGCCTAGAGAGATTTCCTCTGACACATATCTGCATAGAGACTTCACTGACGACCATGCTTGGGTCTCTGCGAGACGACCACACATGCGACAGTGAGCACAAGATGCGACAGTGAGCACACAGAGACCTCTGCCGGCGACCACGCCTACGAGATAACCACAACTGTAACTACAAGCACAATCTGCGATGGTGCCTTGATTTGTGCCTCAATAATGTTGAGAATTTGGTGTGTTACCGTCAATGCCATGGTTGGCGGCATAGATTTGGACAATGAGTTCCTTTAGGCGAATCTAAATGCACTTGATCTTGTATCTTTAGGATACACTTATAACACATTTCATCACTAGAGCAATCTAATTTTGGTCCAATCTAATGACTTAACCCGATCCAACTCATCTACAAGTCGGGTTGGTTCGATTCTAATTACTTAAAAAAATTTCAAGAAACTGACCCAACCTAATGGAGCTTGATTAATTAGTTTGAACTTTATTTTTACTTGAACCTGACTCAACTTGACTCATGTACAACCCTACCCATAACCCCTTTCAAGGGTTCTCGGAAGTATAGCTACAGTGCTACACGAGGTTGTGTGTGAATAATCTTAGGTTTGGTTTAGAGGATGCAGAAACAGACAAAATAAAGGAAAAGAAGAAATTTGCCTAAATTTCAAAATTGCCACTACTTCAGGATGGAAAACGGTGGAAACAACTTTTTGGTGTTTTCAAAATTTATGGAAATTTCAATTTTATTTTTGTTCTGAAGTGGATTCAGAAGGTACCTGAAGTTGGTACGTGTATGGTGGTTTCCTCCTTGCGCAGCTGCTGCTGGGAGCGCGAAGTCCAGGGGGGTGGGTACCTGCAATGGGACTCCAACGCTCAAGTCAGGCAGAGCACTAGAAGGTTAAAGATAATGGAATAGTAGTCAGGTCCCCTCTCAGGGTAACTTAGCCTGGTATATATTGAGAGCGTGATTTGAATCCTCATGCACTCCACGCAGGACAGAGATACATTAGGATCGTGTCATGGCAGGGAATTCAGCCCATGATCGTTGAGGTCCGTCTCTGACATTGTCGGGACTGTCCCACGATCGTTGAGGTCCGTCTCTGACATTGTCGAGACTGTTCCACGATCGTTGAGGTCCGTCTCTGACTCTGTCGAGACTGTCCTATGATCGTGGAGGCTCATCTCTATTCTACTGGGGCTGTCTTTCCTTTAATGGCCAATCCTTGTACGCAAGCAGTCGTGGTCCCCATTGCTGAGAATAGGGGGTCGACTGCTATAGTCCGACGACGGGATCCAAGGTCGCAAGGCCGAAGTAGGGGCGTTGTTGGCAGAGTTCGGTGGTATATGTGTCGGGTCGATCCTTCGAGACGGGACCCCAGACCACGGTCCAGAACAGTTGCCCCCAGCTTGGCGCTTGGACGAGGCCCAAGTGTCAAGGTACCGTCGTGCTCGCAGTGGGCGATCTCTTAGCTTTGAGGCCGGGTTTCGCGATCTTCCACGTTGGCCGGGGCCCGTGATCGGTCATGAGACGACTCGGCGGTCGGGACGTGGTTCGGAGGCCGAGGTGGGTCCTTACCCACGTCGCTAACCCTGAGTCTCGTGGTTTTCCTTTGGCTGCCCCCTGGACGTAGCTCTCGGGGTCTGTTTGATTTGCCGCAGCGTTTTTTACTGATCTTGAATCGTTGGATCCCTAGGGAAACGCCGTTTTGACCTCCTTGAGAATAAGCGAGTCTTTTATGGGGAGTGTCAGCTTCGCGCAGTTTGCAACCGTCCGCTGCCCTTGCGACCAATGAGAAATGAGGGGCATTGAATGCGGATTTATGGTTTCTTTAATGCAAGGAACTGATCAAGGCGTTCCATTTCCTCTATAAATAGAGGGTCTTTGCATTTGATCATGGCATTCCTCCTTGCAATGTTCATTCTGGAAGTGACCTATCTCAGAGAAATGGCTCTCCCTTCTCCTATGCGCTTCTGGAGAGTGTTACCTTTTTCCCGGGTTTTCTTCTTGATCTTTCCCAAATTTCTGAAGCTTGGCCATTTTCGAGTGGGAGGCTTCTTGAGTAGATGTCTCACTTTCTCAGCGTATTAGTGGCAAATGTCTCACTTTCCCAGCGTACTGTGATTGCTTCTTTGGTATTTCTCGTTGCTGGGGAGGTTTGAGATTTTGCCGCTTTTAGACGGAGGCAACCGAAGGGGTGGGCCTAAATTTGCTCTCCTTTCCAGCCGCTTCTAAGAGCAGTTGGATATGCAGGAGGGACTATTGAGGCTGCTCTTCGGCTTTACAGCTGCTTGAGGTGATTAAGGTTCCCGGCGGAACGATCTTCTCATGAGAAAGTTGTGCCTCATCTGTCAAAGGAGAGTGCGCCCCGGTCTCTTCCTGCCTGGCGAAGAAGGAAGTGAAGAAAAGTGGTGGGTACCGAGGTTCGGAAGTGGTGTTTCGCTCCGGGTTTCGAAGCCTATCCACTTTTTCAAGATACTGCTTCGGGAGGAGAAGGCCGGTGCTAGCTCTTGGAGGAAATGTGGATGCGACATGGTCCGGGATGCCAATGATGTTAATGGCGGTTCGCACCTCCGGGGTTTCTTTCATTATATTTTCCATGTCTCTGTACTTTTCTTTTCCTTCTTTTTATTGTAAGATGATGTATGGAATGAGAATTTTAATAAAATTGCTATTGCTCATTTTCCTTTAAATTCTGTGCTTTCTGCTTTCATTTGATCCGTGGTATCTATACTATACCGGGGTGAGTCCAACGCTCACCCTGGCCGTGCGGTATGTTGAGTTGCCCCCAGCTTGGTACTTAGTCGAGACCGGCGAAGTGCCAAGTTTAGGTACTTGATTCCGGGGTCTCTGTACCTTTGCTATTACCGGGGTAATATAGTCCCGTGGTGCGAGCGGGTTTCCCGAGCTCTTAGACCCTGCGGTTGTATGTCCTTTAACTTGCTGGATAATCGTAACGTGAGCTGCCGTTACGGCCGCGTGGGCCACGTGGCGCGCTTGGGTTGAAAAGTCGTGCGTTGTGCTCCGCGCGCTATAATGGGTGCCTTTTCAAATGTGAGGCATCTGGACAAAACTACCCTCTAACTGTAACCCCTATAAATAGGGTGTCAGCTTTTTTGGCTTTGTTTCGTTCGACTTTTATCAGAAACGTTTGAGACTTGTGGGTGGTTTCTGACGGTCGTTGCGGCGGGACGAGACGATCTTGCTGGACTTCGCAGGAGTGACCTCTTGCTTCTTTTCTTTTGTTATGGTAAACACTGATTTCTTCCTTTGCTTCTTATTCATCTGGTTTTTCTTGTTGTCTTGAGAGAAAGGTGAGGGGGTTGGGGGAAGTGTGCTTTCCCCTTCCGTTAATGGCGTTTGCCCCCCCTGGAGCACCTCCTCCGTCGCGCCGCGTGTGGCGGAGGTGTCCTTCTGAGGCTTTTTGCCTTGGCGGGTGTAGGGGCCAGAACATTTGGATCTCTGAACTTGGACTGGTTCTGACCCTGAGCCTCTGTGTGTCATCCAGGAATCCGAATGGCTAGGAGGAAGGTGTTGAGAGTTGAGGAGCCCAACTCGGATCCCGAAGCTCGCGAGCCGGTGGGTCAGGAAGCCGTTGATGAGTTAGTGCGTATTCGCCGGGGGCCGGGATTACCTTATGCCTGGGTTGCGGACGATGCTTTTGACAGGATCTCACGCTACGAGGTCGGGTCCGAATTGGACAAATTGAAAGATTACCTGGAACTTACCGCGGGAGGTCTCCGGGATGGTGAGTTCGTGATCCTGTCCCCGGGGAGAGAGCGCGTGTGTTCGACCCGTGAGGCGGGGGAGCACTTCATGTTTCTCTACGAGGACTTCTTCACGCGGTTTGGGCTTCGGCTCCCTTTCAGTGATTTCCATGTCGCCGTACTCCGGACCCTTCACGCTGCGCCCAGTCAGATTCATCCCAATGGCTGGGCGAATATTCTGGCTTTTGAAAAGATATGCCGGTTGCTGGGGTTGCGATGCTCCGATAGGGTATTTTTCTATTTCCATACCAGGTATTCCGTCCACGGTGTTCGTGCTCGTCAACAATCTTGGTTGTCCGTGCGTTCCCGGCAAGGTAGGACGGTGTTTCTTCCCTACCTAGAGAGCTATAAGGATTTCAAGGAGAAGTTCTTCAAGTTAATGGCGGCCGGCGGCACTCGGCCCTTCTGGTTGGGGAGTGGCGAGGAGCCAACATTCAGCCTGTATTGGAATCCGACGGCATGGAGCATCCCCCCTCAGTCGTTTGAGAGGGAGGTTTGTCACCTGGATGACGGGGAGCTCGAATGTGTCAATTTTTTCGAGACATGGGTTTCCGAGGTCGACAAAATCCGGCCCAAAGATATACTGGATGCCGTGGATGATGCGGAACTTTGGGCCGTGCTAGGTAGCAGAGGCCTTTGTTCATGCTTTACTTTCTTTGCTTTATTTTCTTTCCTTCTTGCTCTTTATGTGGACCTGATTGCTTGTGTTTGCTTTCCAGGAAGCTTGGCCGAGATGTCCGAGGAGGGGAATGCTCTGGCGATTCTGGAAGCACTGAGGGCCAGGAATGACTCGGGGCCTACGGATCCAGCCGCGGAAGCGGTTTCGGTCCCATTACCCCGTCCAGTCGAGGTGCCTGCCCCGGAGGAAGAGCCGATCCATGTGGAGGATTCCCCCCTCCTACGGGGCGAAAGAGAAAAGCGGCTGACGAGGGAGGGCGGAGTGACCGGAGTAAGAGGTCCTGGGTTGAGGAAGGTGCCGACCCGAGTGGGGGGGGCAATCAACCTGTACTTCGAGAATCCAGATCCCCGTCGGTTTGTTGATGATTTCCTTCTAGATGAAGAAGTGGAGGCAAAGCTGAACCAGCGTAGTGCTCCAAACACTCTCTGTAGTTTCCAAGTTCTTGGTCTTCGTCTTGCCATGGAGGCTCAGCATCTGGAGTATACAGTTGAGGACTACGAGCGAAGAGTTGCTGCTGCGGAACGGGGTAAAGCGCAAGCTCTTTTGGAGAAGGAGGAAGCTGTTCGGGCCAAAGAGGAGGCCGCAAAGTCCAAGGATGATGCTGAGGCCCTGAATCGGGAGCTGGAGAACGAAGTAGTCGCCCTAAGGAGTGCAGTGAAGGAGAGGGAGGCCACTTTAGCGGGCGCAAGAAGAGGCATGGCCGAGCTGAGGGCTGAGAGTGAGGGCCTCCGTGCTGAGAACAGGCGACTCGGAGGACAAGTTAATGCGCTGAA
The DNA here is from genome assembly GCA_029884605.1 of Ormosia emarginata. NCBI lineage: Eukaryota > Viridiplantae > Streptophyta > Magnoliopsida > Fabales > Fabaceae > Ormosia > Ormosia emarginata. The sequence goes on along the minus strand of JAQQTP010000059.1, from coordinate 22,221,563 downwards.
AGGCAATGTCGGGACTCTCCTGACTGTTTGTACCGACATCAAAGAGCAGCAATTCAGGAATGCGATCAAGCAAGTTCAACTCTTCAATCCTGAGGTTGACCTGGTTCTTGATTCTTTGGACTCCGGGAAGGTAGTTCAGAATGGCCAGCTCGTCGTTCCCCGCCTTGCTACTTCGAGTCCGAATACTGGGGGTTCTTCTGCCGAGGTTGATAGTTCGGAGCCTCCAGCGGAGTGATTCTCATGGTTTTTTAGTCTTGCCCTCTGCGCGGGGTTCTTTTTCTATGTTCAAACATTGTCCCGTCTTTCTAAAATTTGTAATGACCTTGCTATTTTTTCAATGTATGTATTTTTTGGGGTCCAATGCCCTTTTTTTTTTGCGTATCGCGATATTTCGACGAGACCTGTGGTCTGGGTCCAACACCCATTTTGACTGAGCGTTTTAGGATTTCTCTTAGGATTTGTGCGGTGAGAATGCTCAGAAGTCTTGGCATAGGATCCGATATCCGCAGTAGCTTGCCCCTTAGGAATTCGTGCCCAAGGTAAGGAATTTTAACCTTGGCTTGGAATTCGAAGGCAATAGCTGTTTGGGATTTAGAGTCCGTGCCTAAGGAAAGAAACCTTGTCCGGGGTCCATTACCGGTTGTTTTAGGTATTTTAGGAGGCCGCGTGACTTGTGGTTTTGGACTGGTCCTTGCCGGGGTCTTTTGTGCGGGTGGATTGGTGCGAGAGTTTTCCCCCTGTTGGGATTTCTCTACTGCACTCCCTACCTAGCACAAGACACTACGGTTGGTACCATGGTGACTGAGTTCTTTGATAATTGAGATGCTTGCTTAAATTTAAAATTGAAAAAGTGTACATATAATTGTGGCGGATCAATCATGAAGTGAACTAGGAGACTAGGCCTCGAAAGGCGCTTAGCTGTAGTATTTTCTAAGTTTGTCCGCGTTCCAAAAATTCTTCACGGGCTTGCCTGTTAACGTTTCCAAAGTATAAGCCCCCTTCCCGGTACTGACTACGACGCGGTAGGGTCCTTCCCAGTTAGGGGCTAATTTTCCTTGGGAGGCATTTCTTCCGCCTACGTCGGCCCTGCGAAGCACCAGATCGCACGGCTGGAACCTTCTGGGGATGACCTTCAGGTTGTACCGGGCTGCCGTTCTTTGCTTGGTTGCGATATTGTGTATGTGCGCAACGCACCTTCTTTCTTCCAACAGATCCAAGTCTTCTCTTATTAGGCCAGGGTTGGTGTCTGGTGAGAAATGTTGGAGACGTCAGCTCGGTTCTCCTATCTCTACCGGGATCATTGCTTCGCACCCGTAGGTTAGTTTGAACAGGGTCTCACCGGTTGTGGAATGAGGGGTGGTTCGGTAGGCCCAAAGGACGTGGTCTAACTGCTCGGTCCAGTTTCCTTTGGCCTCGTCCAGCCTTTTCTTTAATCCCCAACTATAACCCTAGTTAGTGCTTCGCTTGCCCATTTGTTCGAGGGTTTTCCACGGCGCTGCAGTGATGTTTAATTTTCAGTCCGTGAAGTAGTTCTTCAAAACCTTTGTCTTTAAATTGTGTCCCGTTGTCCGTAACAATGGATTCCGGGACTCCAAATCTGGTAATGAGGTGGCGCCAAGTGAATTTCTGAATTCGAGCTGAGGTGATGGTGGCCAGGGGCTCTGCTTCTATCCACTTGGTGAAATAATCTACAGCGACAACCAAAAACTTCAATTGCCCGGGCGCTTGAGGAAAAGGTCCCAAGATATCCATGCCCCACTGGTAGAAAGGCAAAGGGATGGATGTCGTGGACAATTCCTCTGGCGGGGCGTGGTAGTGGTCAGAGTGTCGTTGACACTTATCACATGTTTGGACATGTGTAAGGGAGTCTGCTTCCATTGTGGGCCAGTAGTAGCCTGCTCGGAGTGCCTTCAATGCCAGGGCCTTGCCTCCTAGATGGTGTCCGCAACTCCCTTCGTGGACTTCGGCCAGGACATACCCGGCTTCTTCAGGCGTTAGGCACTTCAGGAGGGGTGAAGAGAACTCGCGCCGGTACAGCTGCCCACCAAAGATGGTGTATCTGACCGTGATTTTTTTCAATTTGGCTGCCTCCTTAGGGTCCTCGGGGAGGATTCCGGACTACAAGTATTCCATCAATGGGGTGATCCAGGTGCGTTCTTGTTCATTAACCTGCAGGACGGTTATGTCGGAAACCGCGGGGTGGGAGAAGGTTGCCTGGATCACCGATCTGTTGTTACCTGGACTTTTGGTGCTTGCCAACTTGGATAAGAGATCGGCCCAGGAGTTTTGTTCCCGGGGGATGTGCTCTACTTTGACTAGCTGGAAGTTGGGGAGGAGCTCTTGCACTTTTGCCAGGTACTTCTGTAGGAGGGGTTCTTTAGCCTGGTATTTGCCTTGGATCTGGGAGGTCACGAGTTGGGAGTCGTTGCAAAGTTTGATCTTTGTGGCCCCCAAGTCTCTGGCCATTGCCAGTCCTGCGATGCATGCCTCGTATTCCGCTTGATTATTCGAGGTGGGAAACTCAAACCTCAGTGAGTTCTCGATAGTTACCCCTTCGGAGTTTTCCAAGATTACCCCGGCGCCGCATCCTTTTGGGTTAGAGGACCCGTCCACGAATATGGTCCAGGGTATTTCATCTGTATAACCGGGGTCTGAGGTAAGTTCGGCCAAGAAGTCTGAGAGGGCTTGCGCCTTGATTGCTATTCTGGGCTCATAGGTTATCCCGAATTCAGAAAGTTCGACGGACCAGGCGATCATCCTTCCTGCTAAGTCTGGTTTGTGCAATATTTGTCGGATTGGTTGATCTGTTCTTACCACAATGGGGTGGCATTGGAAATACTGCATTAACCTTCTGGCCGTGATGATAAGTGCAAAGGCGGCCTTCTCAATCTTTTGGTATCTGAGTTCGGGGCCTTGCAGCGCTTTGCTCACGAAGTAAAATGGTTTTTGGCCTTCGGATGTTTCCCTGGTCAGTACTGAACTAACTGCTTCTTCGTTGACGGAGAGGTACACGTAAAGGGTTTCGCCTAGTTCGGGCCTTGTGAGGACTGGAGGGGATGCCAGGAGGTTCTTTAGGGACGTAAAGGCGTCCTCGCACTCCTGCGTCCACTCGAATCCGGTCCCCTTCTTTAATAACTTGAAGAGGGGGAGGGATTTGTGGGCGGCTTTGGCTAGAAATCTCGTGAGAGCTGTGATCCGGCCATTCAACTGCTGCACTTCTTTGATGTTTCGGGGGCTATGCATGTCGAGCACCGCCTTGCATTTGTCGGGGTTTGCCTCTATGCCGCGGTGAGTCAGCATAAACCCCAAGAATTTCCCTGCTTGGACCCCGAACGCACACTTTCCGGGATTGAGTCTCATGTCGTGCCTTCTCAGCTGCGCGAAAACTTCTTCCAGGTCCGAAGTGTGTGATCCATCCGACGGGGTCTTAACTATCATGTCGTTGATATAGACCTCTAGCATTTTCCCCATCTGCTTTTCAAAGACTCTATTCATCATCCTCTGGTACGTGGCCCCGGCATTCTTTAGTGCGAACGGCATTACCTTGTAGCAGTAGCTCGCCCTTTCGGTGATGAAGGCCGTTTTGTCCTGGTCTCCGGGGTACATCGGAATTTGATTGTACCCCGAGTAAGCGTCCATGAAGGATAACGTCCGGAAGCCGGATGAGCTGTCGACCAACTTGTCGATGTTTGGGAGAGGGTATGGATCTTTGGGACATGCCTTGTTCAGGTCGGTATAGTCCACGCACATCCTCCATTTCCCGTTTGCCTTTTTAACCAGGACTACGTTTGAGAGCCAAGTAGTGTACGAGACTTCTCTTATGAATCCGACGTTTAATAACTCCCTGACTTGCTCCTCAATAGCCTGTTGTCTCTCGGGGCCAACTTTCCTCTTCTTCTGGGCGACCGGCTTTGCATCCCGTTTAATAGATAAACGATGGCAGATGAAAGCGGGGTCGATTCCCGGCATGTCGGCGGAAGTCCAAGCGAAAAGATCCTTGTTTTTCTATAGGAGCTGTGTCAACTGGGTCTTTTCCTGGTCTTCGAGGTTTGCTCCTATCATGGTGACTTGATCGGGCTTGTCGCCCAACTGGAGTGGGGTCAGTTCTCCTTCGGGCTGGGGTCTTGTACCTCGGATTTCTTCGCGGACGTCCAACTCCGTCATCAAGATGTTGACTTGGTCATGGGCGGTGCTGGATGTTCGCGTCTTTGTTTTTCTGGAGGTCCTACCGATCTTTAAGCTCTCGTTGTAGCATTTGCGGGCTGCGATCTGGTCGCCCCTGACCGTGACCACTTCGTTGTTCCTGTTGAGGAACTTCATGGCCTGGTGGGCGGTAGAAACCACAGCGGCAATGCTGTTCAGCGTTGTGCGGCCCAGGATGATGTTGTAGGCCGAGGGACAATCTACGACTAGAAACCTCACCTTCACCGTTCTGTAGGTGTCGTCGTTGCCCAAGGTGAGGAAGGTCTCAAAATAACCCACTGGGGTTACCTTCTCTCCGGAGAATCCGGTTAACTCGCCTTCATATGGAGTAAGCGCGGACAGGGGGAATTCTAACCTTTCGAAGGCGTCCATGAACATGATGTCTGCCGAGCTCCCCTGATCTACAAAGATACGACGGACTTCGGCATTGGAGATTATCCCGGAAATGACGAGGGGGTCGTCATGATCTCGGATAATATCGCCGTAGTCCTCTTCGGAGAAGGAGATGGGCGGCGCGCCTTTGTTTTCCGCATGGGGCTTTCGGGAAGAAGAGCCGGATACGCTCAGAACCGCAGTCCAGTGCTTTCTTCCTAGAGTTATTTGACAGACCGCCCCCCGCGAATTCCCCTGAGATTGTGCTTATTAGCCGGTTCTTCTTGTGGCCCCTATCTTGAGTATCCCATTCCCGGTCTTGCCTGTTCTCATCGTTGTGGCGTGGAGGGGTCCGGGATCTCCTGGCAGGGCTTTTGCTTCTCCTTGGGCGCTGGTTCGGACTTCGCCGGGGGCTGCGGCTTTGCCTCCGGTTTTTGCGTCTTCCATGGTTTCCGTTTTCCCGAAACCCGCTGATATATTTTTGCAAGCGCCCTTCTTTGATCAGGGACTCGATAACGTCCCAGAGTTAGTTGCAGTCCTCTGTTTCGTGGCCATAGCTGTTGTACCACCTGCAGTGTTTTGACTGATCCTTCTGGAACTGCTTCTTTATGGGCGGTGGTCTCTTGATATTCTGGAACTCGGTTTGAAGGACCTCCTTCAAGATTGTCTCTCGAGGGGTGTTCAAAGGAGTGTACTCAGAGTATTTGGGCCGGTATCGCTCGCTTCTTGAGGGGTCACGGGGTTGATTGGAGCTTTGGTTCTTCTTTTGGTGTGCTTCACCTTTCTCCAGGCTCTCCTTCGCCCTGGTGACTTCCTCTAGCTCAACGTATTTGTCCGCCCGTCGGTGGAACTCTTCTAGGCTTTCTGGTTTCTTTTTTGCTAGAGACGCGGAAGCTTGAGTTGGTCTGGGAGCCCGTTCCTCGGCGTAGTGGAGGGCTATCCTGTCGTCTAGGTTTTCTATGCCTACGCAGGCTTGGTTAAACCTTCTGACATATTCGCGCAAGGATTCTGAACTTCCCTGGCGAATCCCGGAGAGGGAATCAATGGACTTCGGGCGCTCCTTGGCCGTGGTGTATTGTTGCAAGAACCTTTGCGTTAGGTCTTCCCATCCTGTGATCCTCGTTCGCAAGGTGACAAACCATCGGAGGGCGTCCTTCTTCAGGAAAAGGGGGAAGGCCCGGCATAAAAGTTCCGGGGTGTATCCGTAGAGCTGCATGGACTGTGTGTAGGCGTCTAAGTGCTCTTGGGGATCCGTTGTTCCATCATAAGCTTCCAAATTGCTCGGAGGTTTGAAACTCCTCGGGACCCTGTATGACATTAGGGCGTCCGAGAATTGTTGTAGGCGGCCGGGGCCGACCATCGTTTCCAAGAATCCCGCGCCGCCGCCTTGATCCGTATGTCCGTTGCGAGCCTCGTCGTGTCCTCCGTTGTCGTTTCCGTCCGTGCTGATCTCTCGAGGTTCTCTAGACGGCGTCTCTGTTCCTCTAGCTGACGCCGTTGATCCTCGATGAGAGCTGTTTGTTGACGCAACAACTCCCGGAGGCCATTTCTCGTAATCTCGGATTGGACATTGTCTTCGTACTGAGACGCGTGGTCCCCGTTGTCGTGGGAGGCTCCCAAACGGGCGTGGACAGGGATCCTAGCTACGTTGTTTCCTCCGCGGGTTACTCCGTAGTTTATGTTGTTGGTTTCCCCGTGGGGGAAGGTGAGCCTGTTCCTGATTGAGACCCTTCGGGATGGGTCAGGGCTTTCAGCGGAAAGTGAAGTCTCGTGCCCATCGTTAAGGGTTTCGACCATGGCAGGCCTGTTTCTGGCGGCGGAGGTTTCTGGTGGTGTGACTGAAGGGGGGTTGCGCTGTGCTGCTGGGTCCTGTATCTGGCCATGGACTGCGTGCGTAGCGCTCCCTCTTTTTTGGTTGTGTCTCGTGCTCACCATGGTTGTTGCGGGAATGGAAATTTATCGCTTCCCACAGACGGCGCCAATGTTCTCGTGGATTCGGCGGTACCGAAGCCGGTACGTGTATGGTGGTTTCCTCCTTGCGCAGCTGCTGCTGGGAGCGCGAAGTCCAGGGGGGTGGTACCGCACGGGACTCCAACGCTCAAGTCGGTGCAGCACTGAAGGTTAAAGATAATGGAATAGTAGTCGTCCCCTCTCGGGGTAACTTAGCCTGCAGTATATATTGAGAGCGTGATTTGAATCCTCATGCACTCCACGCAGAGACAGAGGTACCTTAGATCGTGTCATGGCAAGGAATTCAGCCCATGATCGTTGAGGTCCGTCTCGACATTGTCGGGACCGTCCCCACGATCGTTGAGGTCCGTCTCGACTGTCGAGACCGTTCCACGATCGTTGAGGTCCGTCTCTCGACTCGTCGAGACCGTCCTATGATTGTGGAGGCTCATCTCTATTCTGTGCACGGGGCCGTTTTTCCTTTAATGGCCAATCCTCAGTACGCAGTTAGCCGTGGTCCCTATCACTGTGAGAATAGGGTCGATCTGCTACACCCGACGACGGATCCAAGGTCGCAAGGCCGAAGTGGGGCGTTGTTAGCGAGTTCGATGCAGAGATATGTGTCGGCCGATCCTTCGAGATTTTACCCCGACCACGATCCCCGTAACAATTTCCTAAAATTTGAAAACGAAAACGTCCAACCAAACAACTTTTCACTCAATTTTTCATTTTTTGTAAAAATGAAAAGCAAGAAATCATATGCATTCTAATTTTTTTTCCCTTCTATCATTAAATATTTAAATAATAATATGAAATTTTTATTTCATTCTATCATTGAATATTTAAATAATAATATAAAATTTTTATTCCATTCTATTTTATTTTATATCAATCTATTTCAATTCTTTTATTATTAAATATCTAAACATAGTATTATTGTTGTGTAACAAATAGAAGAAAGCAAAAAGAATCAGCTGATACTGCAAAAGTAATATCTCCAAAAGGTAAAAAATTCATTCCACACATCCAAAAGTTTAAGGCAATTTCTCTTTGCTAAGAATAAGCCTGGTATAAATTGCCTTTACCAGCAACCATACAAATAAATGAAAAAAGGAATTAAGAAGATGCCATGATCAATGCTGAGTTGAGGGTATAACTTATTTGTAATCTATAGTGACAATAAATATTACAACCACAGCCACATATTTCGGCCATTAAATAGGACAAGCTTCAACCCCTTTTTTTTCACTCAGAATTTAATTTTTGGGTACTACTCAAACAACCGATTATTGAATGCTTTGACAAACTTAAATTAAATTACAGGGGAATGTGAACCCATCTACAGGTGCATTCTTTATTACACTAATCCTTTTCAATAGATAGACATATGTGGTGGGTTTAGATAATAAATGAGTTTAGTTATTTGTAAATTATTATTTAATTATATAAATAAATTAAATTTAAATTTTATAAATTTGATATTAAAAATTTATAAATAACTCGTGTTTAAATATATATATATATATATATATATATATATATATATTCATTATGTATAAATAGTAAATATTAAATAAAAAATATAACTTTATAGAAAAAGTGTAGATAATAATATTTTATTTGTTATTATTATTAATTAAAATATTTTATAGGAATATTATGATTTTTAAATAGATTATGAATAAAAAAAATTATTTCTATTTTTAGTTTTTTATTCTATTGTTTAGTATAAACAAATTTATGAAATATTAAATTAAAAAAATTTAAAAAAAATTGATAAAAAAATAATAATAAACACAAATCAAATTTTAACTTTAAATACTCGACTTTATTACACCGCTAATTGTGGTTAAGAGTAGCTACGATGCTGACAGCTTTGACCATGATCGGGGAGAACTAGAGCATTGTGATTAGTGATGGGAAAACAAAAGGGATATGAATCCTGGTTCTATTTTTTTTTGCTGTGACTATCTTAATTAAGTATAATTTCCTCTAGTATTATGATACTAGCCATTTCGATACTGGGTAATGATTTTTTTTTTTCAAGATCTTTGTGGCTACAGGGAATGGGTGGATGAATTGCAGGCAGCAAAATTTCAACTTAGTTTGGCATATAGAGAAGTCCAACCCCCTTATTTAAGTTCAGGTTCGATTCTCTTAAAATAGCGGTGAGTCGTTGGCCATATTTGTGGACCATAAAAAAATACTTCAAGTTGGAGGATTCATTCGAGTTTTGAGGCATCCGTTACAGCTTGGATTTGCCTTGATCTTTACAAGCTTCTCACTTTCATTAATTGGTGCCGCAGGAAACTTAATTACGGTTTTGACAATGAAAATGGAAAAATAATCCTTATTGGGATCAATATCGTGCGGGAGCAATTAAAAACAAATTATTAAGAGTCATTATTAATTTTATTTGAAACAAAAAAAATTAAAAAAAATTTCTTAAAAAATAGTCTTTAAAATCATATTGAATTCAAAAGTCGATTATGCATAGAGAATGATAGAAACTTAATCTCACAATACCTCTAACACATCCATCTTAAGATGGTACTTAAATTAGTTATGCAAAACTTGAAAATCTTATAATACATTTGTTTTATCCCTTTCATAAAAAGATTAAAAAAAACATAATTTCTAAAAATTTAAATTTTGATTTGATAGAATAGATATTCTGCACTTACGTATCCTCAAGTGCAATGAAGAACTCAAAGTCACGTAATTCTTTTGAAAAAAAAAAAAGATTGTGGGTTGGTTACTTTTAACTTTGAAAAAGATTTACTTTTATTTTAAAAATTCATTTGATTTTATATTTTTTAAAAAGAAAAATCTGAATCATCAAGTTGTCCCAAGTCAGATGATTATCAAAATTATAAGATTAACAAGTTATTATAACTCAGCTAATCCCATTTTATTCTTCTAAAAAAGATTTAATTATTCTTTTTTATTTTTATCATTTTTTAATTTTTTTTGTTTTATTTTTATTTTTCTTTTAGCCGAATAAACCCTTAATCTAAACCCATTTAAAAAAAAAGTTACATAATTAAAAAAAAAACAACAGAGAAGAGCTTACAAAAAGAAAAAGGAAAAATGAAAGGGGTTTTCTTTCTTCTTTTTTTTTTGGATATTTGCAAAGAGAACAGGGGAAGAAGATGAGGGCATGCGGTGAGGTGACGGGACGATGGGAGCCTGGTTTGGTTCGACGTGATCGACGACGCATGGTGAGGGGAGTTCCAGATTTGGCATAGTTCAGGCAAAAAGGGATCTAGGTCAGAAATGTGCAGTGCGGCACGGGTCTGGCTCGACGCAGAGCGAGTCGCGTCCTGGCGGTGCAGCGTTGTCCGTTTTGATGCAATGCAGGTCGCGTTCTCGCGATGCAGTGCGGGTTCGGTTCGATGTGGGTCATGCAAACCTGGGCTGCTGCGACACACGTACGATTCGAGCGTGATAGAGGTGGTGAGACCCAGTCGGTGCAAGGTGAGGCTTCAAGTAGCAATGCACGATGGTCTAGTTGGTACTGCAGTATGGGAAGCGGTATGGCTCTGCGATGCGGCGAATAGGATCTAGTGTTTCCGAGTTTGGCTGGTAGGGCGGCTGGTCAGAGCTGACAGGTATGGTTGGTCGGATCTGGTTCTGGTAGGCTGTGGTGGTTGGTTGAGGTGAAGATGGTGAAACGGGTGGTGAAGATAAAGAGGGGTGGTTATAGAAGTTGTGTGGTGGTTGTTTGGTTGAAGGTTGAAGATGGAGTGGTGGTTATGTGAGTGATAGAAGGTTGAAGAGTATGAAGGTAGATGGTGAAAATGGTAAAGTGGGTGGTTATGGAGGGATGAAAGGTTGAATATGGTGTAAATGAAAAAAAAAATGGTTTTGAGTTTGTCGGAGGCAGAAGTCTCTTAGGGGCTAGGCTGTTAGTTTTAGCCTATAGTCCTTTTTTGAGTATGGGTTATGGCTTTTTATAGGAGGATATTAGGGTTTGGAAAGTGAATATGGCTAGGATTTGTTTAGAATTATAAGTTATGATTTGTTTATGATAAGTTTAATGGTAGTTGTTAGGGTTTGTTTATGATGATAAGTTATGGTTTGTTTAATGATAAACTGTTAGGGTTTGTTAGATAATGGATCAATAGGTTATGAGTTGGATAATGAGTCAAGTTATAAATTATGGATTAGATAAAGTGTCAATGAGTTATGGATTGAATAATGGATCAAGTTATGAGTTATGAGTTAGGTTATGAGTTTCTGCAAGAAAGTTGAGTCATTTTTTTTAAAAAATTATTTATTATTATCACTTTTTTATTTTTTTATTTACCAAAAAGGTAAAAATGCTCCCAGACAAAATTAAGTGTTCACAGTTGTCCCTCTTTACTTGTTTTTTACTAGATAAAAAGAATAACCACAATTTTTCATTTTATCATTGTAACGAATGAGTAAAGATATGAATTCGAATTTGTTTGGGAATGCATAAGATACAAAACAATGTGAAGAGTGATGCGCTCAAAAGTAAATGATAGAAAATTAAAATGCATGAAACTGATGCGCTCAAAATGCATGGAGCTGATGCCCTCAAAAGAATTTAAAATGCATGGAGCCGATGTGCTCAAAAGAATTAAAATACATAGAGCCGATGCGCTCAAAATAATTAAAGTGTATGAAGTCGATGTGTTCAAAAGAATTAAACTGCATAGAGTCGATGCATTCAAAATAATTAAAATGCATAGATCTGATGTACTCAAAAGAATTAAAATGCATGAAGTCGATACGCTCAAAAGAATTAAAAAATGCATGGAGTTGATGCACTCAAAAGAATTAAAAATGCATGGAGTCGATTCGCTCAAAAGAAATGACATGAATATGAGATGCAAAGAGCCGATGCACTCAACATGAAAACATTTGTGTTTGTTAATGTGGACTAAAAAAATGTCTGAACCAATGACAACTCTCGAAAGCTTTGACTAATCAAACCCTTGTTCACGTGCTTTTCTTCATCAGACTCTTCAGTTAGCTTTGAATCCTCTTGAGTTACTCTTTTTCCTTCTTCATTTCTTCATTCTCTCTCTTCTTTTTTCTTTTTTTTTTTACTTCAACCCCCGTTTTCTTCTTGGCAACGAAAGCTTATGTGACTTGTATTGTTATCAAGTGGAAAGCTTTGAATCCTCTTGAGTTACTCTTTTTCCTTCTTCATTTCTTCATTCTCTCTCTTCTTTTTTCTTTTTTTTTTTACTTCAACCCCCGTTTTCTTCTTGGCAACGAAAGCTTATGTGACTTGTATTGTAATCATTCCCAACAAATGCCGCATTGTAATATATACTTTGAGCTACTAAGATCTTTTAGTCCAACTCAATCATTGAAGGATTGCTTTAGAATTGTCAAATTAAACTATTGACTTTAAATTTATCTTATTTGAGACATAACTTAATGAGCAAACATGCATTCATGAATGGATAGAAATTCGTTGAATGAACAAATTTCTTTTATTACTTTGGTAATTTGATTGTATATAAACTTTTAGTAAGACATATACTTGAAAGATGAAAACATAGAAACAAAGGAAAGTTGCAAGGATAAGAAAAATTTGGCCCAGTATTGGTTCCTTATCCCTCATTCAATTGATTCCTTGCAACTGCTTGATAATTCAACCATTATCTTTATTGCTATTTCTTTCAACAAGTCTTCTCCTTAATCTTTCAGAAATTTTGCCCTAGTATAACCAATTGAATACAGACAAAAATTACGCCAGTTTGGTGAATCCGTCAAGGAATTTCAGACAATCTTTCTTTGAGATTTCGCCTATTTATTTGCCCTAACTTTTTGCTTAGACCGCCCTTTCAGATTTTCAACGTAACAGAACTTTTTTATTTATTTATTTATTACTCTAACTTTTGCTTAGGCCGCTCTTTTAGGTTTTTCAACCTATTGAGCCCTCATTTTTTTAAACATACATAAAATCTCTTGACGACATTAGTGTTTACAGGCCTTGGCAATTCTTTTACATCCATATTATGCAAAATTAATGCACCTCTTGAAAACACCTGCTTGACTATTGATGGGAAATTAAAAGTTTCAAACCTAAGTACAGGTTGTTTCAAGTAGTAAATTCTTTGGAGTCCGAGGTCGATTCATAGGGAATTAATAAAGTAAAATTATTTGAGGTAAGGAGCAGATTTATCACAATACTAAAGGTGATAAAAGTTGTTCACAAATGAAAATGATTTGTTTGGATTAGGAGATCCACTCTTGGTAATAAATTAAAGACAAGATTATTTCTTTTTATAACTCAATTGAAATCATACATAATGAAGGTTCCAATTGAAAGATTTAACATTCAAAGTTCAATTAAGATCATATATGTAATCATATTATGGTTCCAATAATTATCTACCAATACTTGTAAATGGTTTCAAGCATCCATTATGTCAACGTCTTGTCTACAATGAATCAAGATCTTCATTATACAAAAAGAGTTTCTAAATTGATCGAAAACAACATACAACACATATAAAGATCACAAAAAAATATATCATTCAAGCACAAGAAGGAAATTAATATAACATCAACTTATTACCAAAAACTTCACCTTTTCACCTAAGCAAAATGAAAATTAGTTACTTATGAATTAAGAAGAAAGAAAGAGAGAAGAAGAAGATGATGAACATAACTTCAATTAAGAACAATAGAAAATTACACAAAAGAAACAATTAACATACAAATATGTAAGTAAACTCTAAGCTAACACCATGAAATGATCAGCCCTTGCTCCCTTTTATAGAGCTAGAGGAACATAAAATGTCAAAGGAGTTGATGGATGATGAGAACAAAATGTCAAAATAGTTGTTTGATGATGATGAATGGGTGGATTCTTGTCTTCGAAATGTTTCATTTCTGAACTGATGGCATGCGTCATTTGTTGGCCAGGTGGTCTTTATGAAAGTTCTAGGAAATTGTCTTAGCTTTCCATAGCCACTGGTTTCATCCAAATCCATCACCTACAACCCAAGATATGGCCTAATTATTGTTCATGGGTCAGACCCAACTTTAGCTCCTCTATTTTGACTTCCAAGTCTAATATCTCCTTCAAAACTTTTGATCCAACTTTTGTGTTCTCCATGAAAGTTGTAGATATGGGTTTTAACATTCCATTATCAAAATTTTAGAATTGTTGAACTCCTATAGCCCGAGATATAGCCTAATGAGTGTATAGAGATCAAGCTACCATATTCAAAACTCTAGATTTTGCTTTAACTCCAATTTGAGTTATCCAAACGTGTATTCCCGGTATTGAGGTCTTCATGAAAGTTGTAGAAATTTGTCTTCGCTTTAAAACAAGACCAAAATCACATCCACCAGATATTTGTAACTCAAATTATAGTTAATTTACTGAAAAAGGCAAGTGGAAAGATTATACAATGAATAAAATATATTTCTATCATTGTGGCTCTTACTATCAAGTGAATAGTTATTAGAGAATTATCTTAACTTTCTAACAAGACCAGAATCACATTAATCAGATAATTGCAACTCAAATTGTGACCATTTTACTTAAGAATGCAATCACTCAAGTTAGTGATAATTCGAGCAATAATTTCTTCAATGATCCAATTAAGCTTAATTTCATAAAATGTGACAAAATCTACTTAATTAAGTCAAATAGAACCTTAAGAAGCCTGTTGAGAAAATTATAAAATGAATAAAATACATTGTTATTAAATTCTCCCAACACTAAACTTTTGCACTCTCGGGCAAAGCACATAAGAAAAAACTAGGGAACAACGAAAAACGATACAAACTCAAAAGCTAAAAATTCTAAAAGATTTAATGAAACAAGAAGAGCAACCAGTCATTCAAAGGATCAAAGCATTAATGAGGTAATGTTTCTTCATATCTCAAATCATCAAGTAAGGAAACTTTAGTTAAAAAGAACGAATCAAGAATGAAAGATCCTTATAAGATTCACTCTCAATCTTTCAAGCGTTAAAAAGGTAAGTATTTCACTCTGTTCAACCCATGAATAATTGTACTACCATAAGCTTGCTTATCTTTTGCTTCTCTGCTACTCAAAACATATGCACACAAAAATTAAGAGGACTTTATTCAAGGCTGTAATGGGGTCATGGTAAAAGAGAATGGATAATATGGATATGAGAAGATAAATACCAAAGAGAATAAAAGAGCATCATGGTACAGTTAGAGTGGAGAAGATATTTGAGAACATTCATCATAAAGGACAATGACCAATATTTGACTAATGTTTTGTTAAAGATCAATCCCAAATTAGTGAGTTGAATTCATTGTTTGGCATGAATCTTTTCCTTCTCTTCATGTTATTTCTAAGCATTTATCTTTATTCTAGGTATGGATATGTCACATGGTGTATTAGGAGACTCTGATAATCCTTTGATTACAGTGGTGGTCAGCTTTTTATTTCTTTTCTTTTTCTTTTTTTTCAACATTTTGCACACACACCCTCACACTTGTTCACGAACAAGGTCAATGCTCTCTTATTCCCTAAGGTTAGGTAAAAACATTCTTTTTTTTTTTACATTTTTTAAAGGCACGTAATAAGTTAAAAATAAGAAATAGTCAAATAAGTTCAAAGGGGTTAAGCAAAGGGAAATAAGTCATTTTCAATGCCTTACATTAGCAAGAATCAGAGAATTTCCAAAAAGTCATAAGAGTGCTTGATATAATATTAAGACAATATGTTACTAAGTAAGACTGTCTATTTGTACACCAATCATTCTTGGCTATTTGGTTAAAGTAGCTATTTCAAGAACAATGCCTTAATCATGTTTATATATACATGTGAAAATGTAGCCTAAAAAAGAATTAAAACAAGTTTTGAAGTAACAATTTCACGAGTGAAAATCACACAAGAAAGAAAAGAATGGTGCAAATGTTCAATCCATTAATCAATAGACTCAAAATCTCAGAAGGCATATTTCTGTCATTTTCAATTCATCAATTCAATATTCATATCCAAGCATGTGATTTTTAAGAAAGAAGAAAATTTATGCTATGACCCAAGATATACTTTTTGTTACGTTTAAAACAATTATTTCCTCAACTAAGATGCGTCTCAAGAGTAAAATTACCTCTAGGGCAAAATTTACTCCTTACTCTGCTATCCTTAATTGGTTCTGTTGTAGGTTTCTGATAGTCATCTCACTAATCATACTTCCCAATTTAAATGCGTCTCAGGAGTAAAATTACTCATTACTATGCCATTATTCATTGGTTTAGTAAGTTCATGACAATCATATCATACTTTCATACTTTTTTTAACTATCCTTTCCTCCAACCAGATCATAACATTACCGCAATGTTAAAATATAGATGAGTAAATGATAAAAGATAATACCTGTTGGTGAAATCTGACACAAATTTAAACAGAAACAAAATATAATAAATAAAATCAAAAGTAAAAGAAAATTAAAGATAAAGTGTCAGATCTGGCTTTCTTTACATGCTGTTTCTCTCACTGCTTGCTGCAGACCAATCTATCTGAGCTATTACTTTATAAGGTTGATAAACAAAAGCTTCTAATTTATCAATCAGCTCATCAATAGTGGAGGCAGAGATAAGAAGTTGTCTTGCCAAAGGTGTGATAAATTTATGTTCCATAGCTTTGTCAAGAAAAAATAACAAAAGATCAAAAAAATTATTAACATTCAACAAATCAATGGGTTTATGGTGGATGTTCAATTGGGTCTAAGAGACAATTTGAAAAATTTCTTCTAAAGTACCAAAATCACCTAGTAAGGCAATGAATGCATTAGAGTTGTTAAGCATTATTTTCATTCGTCCATGCATAAATGACACTTGAATTTCTTTTTCAACTGTCTTTTCAGTGATGTTCTTTTGAGTTAAATGTCCAGGAATGACACCTAAAACCTGACTACCTCCTATAAAAGTAGTAAGTGATACAGTTTCCATTAACCCACGACAACATTTCTCATATACAACATGAATATTCCTCGTAGCAAGTGTTCGACCAAGAGCGTTTGCTACATTTACAAACTCTAAACCCTTCTCATAACTTGACTCACAAAAAAGGCATACATTTTTACGGTTACGAATAGAAGGTCTCATTTTTATGCTCTTTCTCCCTTTGAATGGTTATGAGTTAGAGGAAAGTGGAGAAAATAAAGTGTTTAAATAGGGAAAAGAATAGAAAAAGTAATGATAACACCTATAAGGGTAGGTTAGCTATTGTCAGAAAAGTTTGACATTAAGAAACACAGAATTTTTTTTTGTGTTTTTTTTAACTTCAAGAAAACCATCAGGGTAAAGAAGTCTAGAAACCCCTGAAGGACCCTGTTTAACGGATTGTCTGTCTAAAAACAAAAATACAACAAAATCATACAAAGATAAAAGAAATATAATAACAAATGAGGACATACCTGTATGTACAGTTTTCATGGCGTATCTTTATATTGCGCATCATGAGTGCAGTAGTGGCAGATCTTTGAGTTACGTGTCACCAGTGCAACATAAGAACTCGACAAGGATTGTCGAACCGATAATAAGAACCGTTGAATCCTTTCTATCCTGCTTATGAAATAACAACCCTCTATCTTCCTGCAAACCTAATTAAAGGTATGTATTCTAAGAAGATGGTACCTGACCGCAACCAGTCAGAACTAACGATAGAGGCCTACTAATCAAAGTAAGTATACAGCTCAATTAACAGTTTTCGTTCACTGTAAAGACGGGACACTTTTTTCTGTCCATCAACGCTACAGAGCCTTGGTTCCCAGAACTAGAAATGTATTATGCGGCTCTCTGCAGAACATGGCACACGAACCTTTTTATATACTGGCGTGTGAAGGTCTCCTCTTGAGTCTATAACAGGACGGGTCATCTGCTCGGGGCTCCTAATCTAATTAAAGACCAAGTACAACTGTAGTTTCGCCCTCTCTTTTTTCAAGTTGTTAGAAACTTGATGAAAGGTGAGTGTATACTCACTTGAGATTGGGATAGAGGTAGTTTGCTCTTTCGACTTTGTGCCAAAGCATTGTTGACCAGTATTAGACCCATTCAAGACCAGCGCAACATAAGGCTCCCAAAAGGGACAAGTGGTCATAATGCGACTAGCTGCTGGTGTGGTGTGGATTGTGATTAAAATTTAGAGTGAAAATCAGTTGCCAAGTTCCACCAAAAATAAAAACCTTGCAACTAGTTGTAGTTAGCAAGGGTCGATCCATAGAGAGCTAATTCAATTAACACTATAATTTGAATCCTAATTTAAATACTCTAAAATAGTAAACAATAAAACGGGGGTTTTGTTTGTTGAAATTAAAAATAGAAATTGAATCCAAAACAAAAATAGTAAATATAATTTGAAAAATCAATTAAAAGACAATAGTTAAGAGATGGATTCCACCACTAGATTTATATGATTATGCTAACCCACATATCCTTTATACTAACATGGTCAATTATGTTTTTATGTGATTGTGAGATTAATTCTCTGTTTTCCTTAAGCTTTAGTTAATTCAGCAACCGCTCAAATCAATCCCTAATCAATAATTATTTGTAAAGCAACCGCTCTTACACCTACTTATTAATTGCATTAAGATTTAGAAAACCAATCACACTAAAATCCAATCTCACACCAGGATTAAATTACTTAGATCATATGTCTCACTAGTCCTACCACCGCAACCGCGTATAGCAATCCTTGTTTTACCACTTTTGAAATTGGCAAAGAGTATAAAAACCTTTATACTAAATTAAGAACAAAAACATATGAATAAAAACACAATTGTATTGATATAAAGAATATGCAAGAATCACATAATCAAAACTAGGGTTTCATCTTCCCTTAACCATATAAGAAAACTAGCCACACATGGCAAATTCAAAACCAAAAGAATAGAAGAAGAAAAACTTTGTCAAGAATAGAAGTGCAGAAGAAAACTAAAGATCAAACTAGTTTCCAAAGGTTAGGGATGATTGATCTCCAATTGCTCGAACCCGAGACTCCAATCTTCGATCCAATCTCCTTCTCCCTTATTCTTGGTCTTCTCCTTAGCCTCTTGGCAGTTTCCCAGTCCAGACCCCCTTTTTATGACCCTAGGCAACCCTATTTATATTTTTGGATACCTAACACATCATTAGAATTCATATCTAATGTTCTGATGCGATGACACGGCCTACCCCGTGTCAAGTTCTAGTAACACAAATTCAAGTGTTTTGCAAGTCAGAGAGAAACACGGCCCACCCTGTGTCATGTGACATGGGCCATGTTGATAGTCAATGCTCAAAACTGGATTCTCTTGTGAAGACAGAGATGTACACGGCCTACCTCGTGTCATATGACACGGGCCGTGTTGTTGGTCAGGTCCATGTTGAAAATCCAGAGAAGAACATGGCTAACCCCGTGTCATGTGACACGGACTGTGTCACTTACTTTCTTTAAATTCCACTCTCTTTCTTTGCTTCTAGGGGTGATATTGATCTCCTGAAAAATACAATGCAATTATGAGTGCTTATAAACATACTTAAGCATAGTTTCGTAATAAAAATTCAATTAAACTTCATATCCAGAAACTTAACTAAAAGTTAACAATTAAACACATATGAAGTCCAATTAGATCAAACATATGACACTCAAGATATGAAAATAATTGACAGATCAGCTGCCTCACATGTGGGATACAATCTACCTACTTTATTTTTCAATTAAAAAGGCTGGATCAGGATACGTGCATTTTCCTATTCAGGTTTTGTGTTACCAAAGCCAAACCTAAGATGTATACATACTTTTTTCTTTCTTTATTTTATTTTTTATTTTTATTTTTAAGAAGATGAAAAAGAAGAAGAATAAAATATGTGCATGTTGTTGTGGATGTGGCTCACATCTTTTAGAGTCAGATTCTCAAGACTATATTGCTTTTGTTCCTCCTTTAAGAGATTCCACAAGTTAAGAAGTTCACGATGCACAAAACCATAAGAATGTGTATCAAGAGTCAATAAGATATCATCTAATGATTCTTTACTCAGTCCATTCTTAATGAAAAAAATTTTATCTTCTCTGTTTGCGGAAACCATCCCCAAAGAACGACATCGCTTGTTACAATTTCATCGTGTACATTTGTGACAGACTTGTAATCTTTTTGCTCTTCTCCTTTTAGAATATGAACTTTTACCAAGACCCGACATGTATGAGTCAAATGAAATTGAAGACTTACCTGCTAGTCGGACCTTTACTCTAATTATGTAGCGTACATCTTCTAGCATACCCTTGTGCATTAATAATCTCAATCTTTCACATCTAGCTTCATAAATTTTTGTTAGAGCATTTTGAGGAAGAGAAGGAAAATGTTTTCTCAGGTTTGAGAGAATGATATCCATTTTAAAGTAGAATGAATTAGTTATTTTTGGAAACTGAAAAAAACAAACCGACTTGAGAGTCACGGAGTACCATCATCTGCCATTTAACCTGGAACACAAAGAATTACAAAACAAAATAAAGCCACAAAATTAGAGTAAATTTTTCTCATAACAAAGATCAGAAAGGGAAATAAATTCTACCTCAGCAGCTTGATTTTCCAGAAATGATTTAAGTCTTTATCCATTGATCTTAAACACATTATCATTCCTAGGATTCTCAATGTCTATGGCCCCATAAGGATATATATGTTTGACAATAAAAGGGTCAGTCCACCTAGATCTCAATTTTTCATGGAATAGGTGGAGATGAGAATTATAAAGCAGAACTTTTTAACTAATTTCAAAAGATTTTCTCAAAATAGATTTGTCATGAAAAATTTTTGTTCTTTCTTTATAAATTTTTGAGTTTTCATATGCATCATTTCTCAATTCCTCAAATTCATTTATTTGCAATTTGCGTAACCTACAAGCATCATCAAAATTTAAATTGAAAACTTTAATGGCTTAAAATGCTTTATGCTCCAGTTCTACAGGTAAATGACAAGGTTTTTCACAGACTAATCGATAGGGTGACATGCCTAAAGATGTGTTAAAAGCTGTACGATAAGTCCAAAGTGCATTGTTTAGTCTTAAAGATCAATCTTTACGATTTGGGTTAACTGTTTTTTTCAAAAAAATTTAATTTCCCTATTTGCTAATTCTACTTATCCACTTGTTTGAGGGTGATAAGGGGTAGCAACTTTATAGGTAATACCATATTTCTTCATTAAAAATTTAAATGGTTTATTACAAAAATGTGTTCCCCCATCACTGATGATAGCTCAAGGGATTCCAAATCGACTTAAGACATTTTCTTTTAAAAATTTGAGAATAGTTTTATGATTATTTTGTCGATATGGAATCGCCTTAATCCATTTTGAGTATGAGTGTTAAAACGGGCCGGCCCGGCCCATTCGAGCTAGCCCATTTGGGCTCGAACTATTTTCAGGTCGGGCCATTCGAGCCACATAAATTTCGGGCTAGTATTTTGCCAGCCCAGCCCAGCCCATTTAGCCTTATGTAGTGTTAAAAGAGCGGGTTAGCCCGACCCATTCAGGCTTAGCCCATTCGGGCCATGTAAGTTTTGAGCTAGTATTTTGCTAGCCCAACCCATCCATTTTGTCAGGCTAATCGGGCCGGCCTATCGGCCCTGACCCATTTTGACACCCATGATTTTAAGACATAATCAACTGCAACTAAAATATACACAAATCAAAATGAGGATAGAAATGATCCCATGAAATCAATTCCCCAACAATAAAAAATTTCAATGACAAGGGTAGGGTTTAGAGGCATCATATTTTTTTTAGAAATGGAACCTAATTTCTAACAATTTTCGCAACTTTTACAAAAGGTATAACTATCCTTAAATAAAGTGGGCTAATAAAATCCACATTGAAAGATTTTCGCAGCTGTTTTCTTTGAAGAAAAATGACCTTCACATGCTTCTGAGTGACTAAATTTAATGACACTACCTACCTCATTGTCGGGTACACATCTCTGAAAGATTTGATCAGGACAATATTTGAATAAATATGGGTCATCCCAATAAATTTTTTTTACCTCAGTTAAAAATTTTTTTCCGTCTTGATGTGACTACTAAGGCAGCATCTTTCCTGTTACAAGAAAATTGACTATATTAGCAAACCAAGGCATGAAATTGACAGGAAATAAAAATTCATCAGGAAAAGAATCATTGATAGGTGTGCTATAAAAAAGTGAGCATGTTGTAAGTCTGGACAAATGATCTACAACAACATTTTCGGCTTCGTTCTTATCTTTTATTGTGATGTTGAATTCTTGAAGCAACAAAATCCACTATATCAACCTAGGTTTGACATCCTGCTTAGACATTAAGTATCTAACAGCAGCATGATCAGTGAAAACAACAATAGAAAAATTAATTAAATGAGCTAGAAATTTGTATAATACAAAAATTACAGTAAATAGTTCTTTTTCAGCAGTGGTGTAATTCATTTGTACACTATTTAAAGTTCTACTTGTGTAACAAATAACATGAAGCTTACCTTCCTTTCTTTGGCCTAAAACAATGCCAACAACAAAATCACTTGCATCACACATTAATTCAAAAGGCAAAGACCAGTCAGGGGATTGCATGATAGGAGTCGATGCCATAAGACCAATCAATTTTTCAAAAGATTTTTGACATTCTTGATTCCAATCAAACGGTGCATCTTTTATCAGAAGATTGCATAATGGTCTAGATTTGGCACAAAGTCCTTAATGAATCTTCGATAGAATCCTGCATGTCCTAAAAAAGAACGAACTTCTCTGACTGTTTTTGGGGAAGGCAAATGAGCAATTAATTCAACTTTAGCCTTATCAACTTCAATTCCTTCAGAAGATATCACATGACCTAACACGATTCCTGAGGTAACCATGTAATGAAATTTTTCCTAATTTAAACCAAATCATTTTTCTTCACATCTTTTAAGAACTTTATCCAAATTATCAAGAAAATTTTCAAAAAAAATTTTAAAAACTGTCAGATCATCTATGAAAACTTCTAAATATTGCTCAATCATGTCTCTAAAACAACTTAGCATGTATCTTTGAAAAGTTACTAGAGCATTACAAAGACAGAAAAATATTCTTCTACATGCAAAAGTGTCAAAGAGACACGTAAAAGTGATTTTTTTCTTAATCATCTAATGCAATTGATATTTAATTATACCCCGAATAACTATCAAGAAAATAATAGTATGGATATCCTGCTACTCTTTCTAGAATTTGATCAAGAAATGGTAAGGGGAAATAATCTTTCTTAGTGGCTGCATTCAATTTTCTAAAATTAATATACATACGCTAACTGAATGAAACTCGCATAGGTATTAACACACTTTTTTTTTCATTTTCAACTACTGTTATTCCAGATTTCTTAGGCACAACTTGTGTAGTACTTACCCACTGGCTATCAGAAATAGGGTAAAGAATTCCAACATCAAGTAATTTAAGAACTTCAGCCTTAACTACCTCTTTTATGTGTGGATTTAATGTTCTTTGAAGTTGTTGTGATGTTTTAGTATTATCCTTTAAATATATTCTATGTGTACAAATTATTGGATTAATGTCTTTTATATTTGTTAATGTCCATCCAATTGCATTTTTATGTCTTTTAAGTACTTCTATCAGCATACCTTCTTGTTCTTTAGTAAGGATTGATGAAATTACTATTGGAAAGCTTTGCTCTTCTCCCAAAAATGTGTACTTTAACCCAATAGGTAATGACTTTAGTTCCAGTATGAGTACTTCTTCAAGAATATTATTATTCATGGATTGTAGTTCTTCGAATATTGGCTTCCATCCCTTGTATTCTATTACCTGTGTACAATCAAGCAAAGAGCATATATCAAAAATATCACCATCTACTTGCGTACCTGAATCAAATGAATTAATTAAACAAACTTCTAATGGGTCGGAAGAACTCCCTTTTAGAAGATGATCGTCTACAATGACCTCAATCCCATCTGCTTCCTCATTTTCATCATTGACTTCATGTGGTTGCTTGCATATATTGAAAACATTAAGCTCAAGTATCATGTTTCCAAATGTTAGCTTCATCACTTCATTTATGCAATTTATCAAAACATTAGATGTTGCTAAAAATGGACGACCTAAAATAACAGGAATTGACTTGGAATTATTAACCATATAGTTAGTTTCCAAGACAATAAAATCTACAGGATAAATGAATTTATCAACTTGTACTAACACATCTTTCACTATTCTTTTTAGAATTTTAATTGATCTATCAGTAAGTAAAAGAGTTACAGAAGTTAATTTTAACTCACTCAGATTGAGTTGTTGATAAACTGAATATGAAAGCAAATTAACACTAGCACCAAGATCAAGTAAAACTTGATAAATTTTATGTTCTCTAATAATGCATGAAACCGTAGGACAACCAGGGTCTTTATGTTTCAAAATATTATTGCTTTGAATAATGAAACTTACATGTTCAGTTAAAAAGGCATTCTTTTTTACATTTAATTTCCTTTTAACAGTGCATAAGTCCTTCAAAAATTTGGTATAAGAAAGAACCTGTTTGATAGTATCTAACAACGGAATATTAACCTTCACTTGTTTAAAAATTTCAAAAATTTCAGTTTGGTAATCCAATTTCCTTGATTTGCTTAATGCTTGAGGAAATGAGGGTAGATGAGACGAGAGTATGGTCTCATTTTAGTCAGATGGCTTATCAACCTTTTCCTTATCTTAGGGAATTGATTCACCATCTTTCTCACAAGGTTCAGAAATTTCTTTTTCAGTAATTTTTTCACTCCTAAGAGTTATCACAGAATTGACTTGATTTATTTGTTGGTTTTCTGAACTAGCCTCATTTAGACTATATTGACCTTTGGGATTCGGTTGAGGTTGAGAATGAAATTTTCCTTTCCAGTGAATGGTAAGTGCAAAAGTAAGTTCGGAAAAAGTGTCTTTTATGTCAATCATGGTTTTAGTGTTTTGTTTATTGATTGCCTCTTATTTTTTTTATGAATGCATTTAATGTTCCTTCAAGGTTTT
The DNA here is from genome assembly GCA_029884605.1 of Ormosia emarginata. NCBI lineage: Eukaryota > Viridiplantae > Streptophyta > Magnoliopsida > Fabales > Fabaceae > Ormosia > Ormosia emarginata. The sequence continues at coordinate 22,197,062 of JAQQTP010000059.1, read as the reverse complement.
TCTTATACAGAAGGACATAAGGTGCATATCCTTAAAATTTTTAAGAATCTTGTCGTTCTTGAGGAAGCAGTGGTTGCATAAATTGTGCTTGATTATTATTCTTCCAACTGAAGTTCGGGTGATTTCTCTATCCTAGATTGTAAGAATTTGAAAAAAGAAGAGGTGAATGACTTTTTAAAATTGTTCATTGTATTTACTTGCTCATGCACAACTTCTTTAAAAATAGGAATATTATGACATTCATTTGTCGAGTGTCCTAATTCATCACAATTTTTTTCATTTTGCACAAATTTGACTTTTTTTACTTTCTCTAATTCCATGGATTCAACCTTTCTAGCTGATGGGATATAATTATATAGTTTCAAACCCAAGTGTAGGTTGTCTTAAGTAATAAATTCTCGGGAGTCCGAGGTCGATCCACAGGGAATTGATGAAGGAAAACTAATTAATTGAGGTAAAGAAAAGATGTGTCACAAAATTAAAGATGATATGAGTTGTTCACAAAGGAAAAGGATTTGCTTTAAGGTTTAGAGATCCACTCTTGGTAATAAATTAAAGATAAGATTATTTCGTTTTATAACTCAATTGAAATCATGCATAATGAAGATTCCAATCGGAAGATTTAACATTCAAAGTTCAATTATGTAATCATATAATGGTTCCAATAACTATCTACCAATACTTGTAAATCGTCAAAAGCATCCATTTAAGCTAATCCTATTGTCTACAATAGATCAAGATATTCATTATACAAGAAAAGTTTCTAAATTAATTGGAAACAACATACAACTCATATAAAGATCACATAAAAATATATCATTTAAAGCACAAGAAAGAAATTAATCTAACCTTAACTTATTACCAAGAGCTTCACCTTTTCACCCAAGCAAGATGAAAATTTAGTTACTCATAGACAAGAAGAAAGAAAGAGAGAAGAAGAGAAAGATGAACATAACTTCACTTAAGAACAAGAGAAAATTACAACAAAGGAAGCAATCAACATACAAATATTAAAGTAAAATCTAGACTACTAAGCTAACACCCTCAAATGATCAGCCATTGCCTCTTTTTATAGAATTAGAAGAGTACAAATAGCCAAAAGAGATGATGGATGATGATAACAAAATGATAAAAGAGATAAATGGTGGGTGGATTCTTGTCTCCGAAATGTTTCCCTTCTGAACTCATGGCATGCGTCATTTTTGAGTCAAGTGGTCTTCATGAAAGTTCTAGCACATTGTCTCAGCTTTCCAGAGACACCAAGTTTAGCCAAATCCAATAACCACAGCCCAAGATATGGCCCAATTACTGCTCATGGGTCAGGCCCAACGTCAGCACCTCTGTTTTGACTTCTAAGCCCAATATCACCTTCAAGGAATCCGAACTAGCTTTTGTGTTCTTCATGAAAGTTGTAGATATGGGTCTTAACCTTCCACTGTCAAAATTTCAGAATTATTGAACTCCAATAGCCCGAGATATAGCCTAATGAGTGCATAAAGGTCAAGCTGTCAGGTTCAAAACACTAGATTTTGCTTCAACTCCAATTTGAGTTATCCAAACATGTGTTTCTGGTCTTGAGGCCTTCATGAAAGTTGTAGAAATTTATCTTAGCTTAAAAACAAGACCAAAATCACATCCATCGGATATTTGTAACTCAAATTATAACCAGTTTACTGAAAAAGCCAAGTAAAAAGGTTATACAATGAATGAAATATATTCTTATTAATGTGTTCTTCTATCAGTGAATAGTTATTAGAGAATTATCTTAACTTTCCAACAAGACCAGAATCACATTAATCAGATAATTACAACTCAAGTTGTGGCCACTTTACTTTAGAATGCAATCACCCAAATTAATGATAATTCAAGCAATAATTTCTTCAATGATCCAATTAAGCTTAATTTCATAAAATGTGACAAAATCAACTTAATTAAGCCAAATTAAACCTTAAGAAGCCTAGTTAGAGGATTATAAAATGCATAAAATACATTGTTATCACTAGCCAAACTAGCGTATCTTGCGTTTAAGTCTTCTTCTTGACTAAGATGATATTTTCCTTTACCAATATTTATAAGGTTATATCTAATTGAATTTTCAGAAGGATTAGTACCGTGCCAAGATTGAGAATTTTTAGCTAAATGGTTTAAATAATCCAAAGCTTCTTCAGGTTCTTTATCAAGAAACTCGCTATTACACATCGTTTTCATAAATTATTTAGTTTCAGGTGTTAAACCTTCATAAAAGAAGCTTATAGTCCTCCATTTTTCAAAACCATGACGTGGGTAAGAATTTAACAAATCTTTAAAATGTTCTCGACTTTGAAAATAAGCTTCATTTGAATTTTGAGAAAAATTTTGGATTTGTCTTTTCAAAACATTGGTTTTATGTGTTAGAAAATATTTATTTAAAAAGCCACCTTGCATTTCTTGCCATGTGCTAATTGATTTTGGTTTCAAAGTGTTAAGCCAAGTTTTTGCTTTATCTTTCAAAGAAAAAGAAAACAATTTAAGCTTAACAATCTCTTCAGTGTAATTTTGATCATTGAAAGCAATACATACTTCCTCAAATTCTTTTAGATGTAAATATGAGCTTTCAGATTCTAAACCATAGAAATTAAGAAGTAAAGAAATCATACCCGACTTACATATAAAATTATTAGCAGTGAGTGGAAAGATAAAACATAATGGACTAGAATTTCGAAGTGGTTACACATATGCACACATAGTTCGCAACAGATGATTTTCCTGTTCATCATGTACACTTTCATTTTCAGCTCGTTGTGTTTAATTTTCATGTTCAACATGTGCATCTTCAATTTCAGTCATTGTGTCAATTATGTGTGATTGTGATTTAAACAAATCAATATATAAAGTATCATGATTAATTTTAACCAAATGATCAAAATTTGAATCACGATACCAGTTAAGCATAAATAAGTGACGTAAAATAAAAATAATATACAAGTAGACGGAATAAATCGGTCGTTAAATATTAAGCAAAAATAAATAACTTAAAATAAAAAATAATAATGTACAAGTTAGTAAGTCAGAAAATAAAAATAAATGATATAAATGAAAAAGTTAGATAGCGTAAATAAATGACTTAATTAAAAGGTTAGATAAGCGTAAATAAATGACATAAATATAAAGTTAGGAAGTTAGTAAGCTTAAAGCATAAAAAAAAAAGAAAGCGTAAATAAATAAATAAAATTAAAAAAAATGAAAATAAATAAAAAACTTAAATAAATGATGTAAATAAATAAAAAAATTAAAAAACATAAATATAAAAGTTATGAAATAAGTTAGTTAGTAAGTTAGTAAATTAAAAAAAAATAAAAGAGTAAAGGTAGAATATACCTGATAGTGAAGTTTACTTATAGAAGGAGAACCTCAATAAATTAGAACTTCAAATCAAGTTTCCGGCAACGACGCCAAAATCTTGATGGGAAATTAAAAGTTTCAAACTCAAGTGCAGATTGTTTCAAGTAGTAAATTCTCAAGAGTCCAAAGTCGATCCATAGGGAATTGATAAAGAAAAATTATTTGAGGTAAACAATAGATTTGTCACAATACTAAAGGTGATAAAAGGTATTCACAGATGAAAATGATTTGCTCGGATTAGGAGATCCACTCTTGGTAATAAATTAAAGATAATATTATTTTTTTTATAACTCAATTGAAATCATACATAATGAATGTTCCAATCAGAAGATTTAACGTTCAAAGTTCAATTAAGATCATATATGTAATCATATTATGGTTCTAATAATTATCTACCAATACTTATAAATGGTCTCAAGCATCCACTGTGTCAACATCTTGTGTACAATGAATCAAGATCTTCAATATACAAAAAGAGTTTCTAAATTGATCGAAAACAACATACAACATATATAAAGATCACATAAAAATATATCATTCAAGCACAAGAAGGAAATTAATCTAACATCAACTTATTACCAAAAGTTTCACCCTTTCATCTAAGCAAAATGAAAATTAGTTACTCATGAATCAAGAAGAAAGAAAGAGAGAAGAAGATGATTATGAACATAACTTCAATTAAGAACAATAAAAAATTACACAAAGGAAACAATTAACATACAAACTTATAAGTAAACTCTAAGCTAACACCACGAAATGATCAGCCCTTGCTCCTTTTTATAGAGCTAGAGGAACATAAAATGCTAAAGGAGTTGATGGATGATGAGAACAAAATGCCAAAATAGTTGTTTGATGATGATGAATGAGTGGATTCTTGTCTCCGAAATGTTTCACTTCTGAACTCATGGCATGTGTCATTTGCTGGCCAGGTGGTCTTCATGAAAGTTCTAAGAAATTGTCTTAACTTTCCATAGCCGCCGATTTCATCCAAATCCACCACCTATAGCCTGAGATATGACCCAATTATTGCTCATGGGTCAGGCCTAACTTCAGCTCCTCTGTTCTGACTTCCAAGCCCAATATCTCCTTTAAAACTTCCGATCTAACTTTTGTGTTCTTCATGAAAGTTGTAGATATGGTCTTAACCTTCCATTGTCAAAATTTCAGAATTATTGAATTCCTATAGCCTGAGATATAGCCTAATGAGTGCATAAAGGTCAAGTTGTCAAGTTCAAAACTCTAGATTTTACTTTAACTCCAATTTGAGTTATCCAAACGTGTGTTCCCGGTCTTGAGGCCTTCATGAAAGTTGTAGAAATTTATCTTAGCTTTAAAATAAGGAACAAAATTGCACTCATCGGATATTTGTAACTCAAATTATAATTAGTTTACTGAAAAAGCCAAGTGAGAAGATTATACAATGAATAAAATATATTACTATCAATGTAACTCTTATTATCAAGTGAATAGTTATTAGGGAATTATCTTAACTTTCCAACAAGACCAGAATCACATTAATCAGATAATTGTAACTCAAATTGTGGTCACTTTACTTAAGAATGCAATCACCTAAGTTAATGATAATTCAAGTAATAATTTCTTTAATGATCCAATTAAGCTTAATTTCATAAAATATGACAAAATTAACTTAATTAAGCCAAATTGAACCTTAAGAAGCCTAGTGAGAGGATTATAAAAGGAATAAAATACATTGTTATTAATTATGTAAGGACCTTCATAACTCGGAGCATATTTTCCTCTGACATCCTTTTGGTTATAAAGGATCTTCTTCAAAACCAAATCTCTTGAACAGAATTCTCTAGGATGAATTATCTTGTTAAAGGCTCTGACCATTCTGCTTTGATACAATTGTCCATCACAAATAGCTGCCAGTCTTTTCTCTTTTATCATATTCATCTGCTCATGCGAAGTCTTCACCTATTCGGATTCCTCTAATTCTGCTTCCATCAAAACTCTTAGAGAAGGAATCTCAATTTTTATGAGAGATACAACCTCCATCCTATACACCAAAGGGAAATGTGTTGCCACAGTACTTGATCATATATTGGTACGATACATGTGTAAGCATATGATAACATTTCATGCCAGTCCTTGTAGTTCACAACCATCTTAGCAACAATTTTCTTAATATTCTTATCTCCTGCCTCAACTGCACCATTCATCTGAGGTCCATAGGGAGCTGAATTATAATGCTTGATTTTGAACTTTTCACAAAACTTCTGAATCTCAGCACCATTAAGATTGGTAACATTATTTGTGATTATCTTTTATGGGATTCCATATCTACAAATAATGTCCCTTTTGAGAAATTTCAAAAATACTTTTCGAGTGATATTAGCATATGACAATGCTTCCACCCACTTGGTGAAATAGTCAATTGTCACAAAAATGAAGCGATGACCATTCGAAGCTTTGGGATTGATGGGCTCGATGACATTTATTCCCCATATCGAGAAAGACCATGGAGATACCAAGTTGTGCAACGGGAATGAAGGTGCATTGACTCAATCTGCACATATATAGCATTTTTAGCACTTTTGAACATATTTTATGCAGTCTATTTCTATGGTAGACCAATAATAACCATTTCTTAGGATTTTTCGTGCCATCATATGACCATTAGCATGAGTCTCACAGATTCCTTCATGGACTTCAATCATGATTATATGAGCTTCACGAGCATCCATACATCTAAGCAAGGTGTCATCATGACTCCTCTTGTACAAAACCTCCTCGTTTAAGAAAAATATCATTGCCAACCGACGGATAGTCTTCTTATTCACCTCACTTGTCCTAGTTAGGTATTCTTGATGTTGAATGTACTGCTTGATATCATGATACCAGGATTTACCATCTGAATCACCTTCCACATTGACACAATATGCAGACTTATTGTGTGTCTTTACTTGGATGAGCTGACATTATTGTGAGTATCCAACTTGGTTGTTACAGCCAAAGTGGCCAAGGCATTTGCAAACTGATTTTTGTCTCGAGTTAAATGGGAGAAGGTCACTTCCTCAAACCTCGCAATCAACTGGGTCAAATACTTTTGATAAGGCACCAACTTTGGGTCTTTGGTTTGTCATTCATCGTTCACCTGATAAATGATGAGTATTTAATCTCTAAATACCTTTAGCTACTTGATCTCCAAGTCGATTGCAAGTTGTAAACCACTAGCACAGGCCTCATATTCCGTAACATTATTCGTGCTTTCAAAATTTAGCTTGATGGCAATTGGGTATTGCTTTCCCATTGGTGAAACAACCACGGCTCTTATGTCACTATCATACATGTGGCTGCTCCATCAAAATACATTTTCCACACAAGCTCATTGTCCCATTCTTCTTCTCCTTCGACTGTCAATATTTCTCTATCAAGGAACTCAGATGTTACTAGTTGTCTACCCTCAAGAAAGTTTTTAGATAAATGATCAGCAATTACACTTCCTTTGATGGATTTATGAGTTATGTACTTGATGTCAAATTTTGATAACAACATTTGCCATTTTGAAACCCTTAATGAAACATGAGGGTTTTCAAATATGTACTTCAGAAGGTCCATTAGGGAGATCAACCAAGTGGTGTAATATAACATGTACTGTTTTAGCCTTCTCGAGGTCCATACTAGAGCACAACAAGTCTTCTCAATAGCCATGTAACAAGCTTCACAGTCATTAAACTTCTTACTCAGATAATAAATTACTTGCTCCTTCTTTCCTAATTCATCATGCTGCCCTAGCATTGCTCGTATCGAAGTTGGAAGTACGATTAAGTACAATATCAAAGGACGACCTGATGTGGGGGGTACCAACACAGGAGGATTTATTAAATAAGCTTTTATCTTGTCAAAAGCTCATTGACATTCTTCATCCTATTCACCCGGCTGATGCTTTTTCAACAACTTGAATATAGGCTCACAAGTGTTGGTTAAGTTAACAATGAATCTAGGAATGTAGTCAAGTCTTCTGAGAAAACTTCTCACTTCACGCTCCATCTTAGGAGGAGGTATCTCTTGTATTGCTTTTGCCTTATCCGGATCCACCTTTATTCCTTTTCTGCTAACGATGAACCTAAGTAATTTTTCAGTAGATGCTCCAAAGACACATTTAATAGGATTGAGTCTTAATTGATACTTTATAAGTCTTTCAAATAACCTTCGTAAGACTGCTACATGGCTTTTCCCTTCTTTAGATTTAGCCACCATGCCATCTACATAAACCTCAATTTCTTTATGCATCATATCATGAACATTACTATGTAACAAAAAGTTTCCTAAGGGGTAATAAAAGTCATATTTTCTTTGTCATTAATATCTATGTGGATCTGATTGTATTCAGAATATCCGTCCATAAATGAGAACTGTGTTTTCCTGCTGTATTGTCAACAAGAACATCTATATGAGGGAGCAGGAAATCATTTTTTGGACTAGCCTTATTTAGATCCCTATAATCCACATATATCCTGATTTTCTCATCCTTCTTAGGTACTAGCACAATATTAGCTACCTATTCTAGGTGTCTTGACACCTCTAGAAATCTGACTTCTAATTGCTTAGTCACTTCTTTCTTGATCTTTAGTGACATATCAAGATGCATTCTTCTCAAATTTTGCCTTTTCGCTTCTGCATATGGGTATAATGAGATTTTATGTGACACTATTTCATGGTCTAATTCAGGCATATCTCTGTAGGACCATACAAACACATCAAGATATTCCTTAAGTAGCGCCATCATTTATGTACGCTTAGGATTATATACTATTTTTAACTCTTTCTTGTCTTTTTTAGTACCCATGTTAATTATTTATAGTACCTCATTATTCATACCAAATTCTCTCTTTGACTATTTCAGTAATTTTTCAAATTTTTCGACAATTTCTTCATCGTCACCAAATCCAGGGTCTTCCTCATCAAACATCGCAGGAAAATTAATTGACGAGTTTTCGAGGTCCCTTTTATGAAGCGAAGTTTCTACAAGACTCAAATCCCTAAAAAATAATTTATGTGGAGTTGGAGAGGTAAAATAGAGTAAAAATGACAAAGCAAGAAAATAAAATTGATAAATAAAAAAGGATAAGCCAAAAGTGTGATAAGGAGAAATGCTGAATAAATATGCAACTTTATTTAGTTAATGTCTCAAGTCACATAAATATAAACTCAAAACATAGCTAGTTTCAAATATTTGCTTATTACAGTATGATTAGACAATTACTTGGAAACAATAACATCAATCATTGATTTGGATTTTTAGTTCTTCACTAGGTCCTCAATAGTAAAAAGACAAATTGGAGTTTTGAGGCATTTGTTACAGCTTGGATTTGCCTTGATCTTTACAAGCTTCTCAGTTTCATTCATTGGTACCACTTGAAACTTAATTAAGGTTTTGGCAATGAAAATGGAAAAATAATCACTGTCGTGACCGAGATCGTGGTGGGAGCGACTAAAAATAAATTATTATGAGTCGTCTCCAATTTTATTTAAAATAGAAAAAAATGAAAAACTTTTATTAGAAAAATGATCTTTGAAACCAGATTGAATTCGGGAGTCAATTATGTGCAAAGAAGGGTAGAAACTTAATCTCACAATACCCTTAACACACCTGTCCTGAGACGATATCTTAAATTAGTTATATCAAACTTGATAATCTCATAATATATTTGGTTTACCCCTTTCGTAGAAAGATTAAAAAAAAACATAATTTTTAAAAATTTAAATTTTGGCTTGACAAAATAGATATTCTGCACCTACGTATCTTTGAGTACAGTGAGGAACTCAAAGTTACGTAATTCTTTAAAAAAACGATTGTGAGTTGATTATTTTTAACATTGAAAAAGATTTATTTTTATTTTAAAAATTCATTTGATTTTGTATTTTTCTTTTAAAAGAATTATGAATCATCAAGTTGTCATAACTCAGATGATTATCAAAATTATAGGATTAACAAGTTGTCACAACTCAACTAATTCCATTTTATCCTTCTAAAAAAAATTTAATTTTTTAATCATTTTTTAACTTTTTCATTTTTTTTATTTTTTATTTTTCTTTTAGCCTAATAAACCCTTAATCTAAACCCATTTCAAAAAAAAAAAAGATGGGAAGGGTTCTATTTCTTTTTTTGGGATATTTGCAGAGAGAACAACAGAAAAAGATGAGGGCCTACGATGAGGTGACGGGACGGTGGGAGCCTGGTCTGGTCCGGCGTGGTCAATGATGCACGATGAAGGGAGTTTCAGATTTGGTGTGGTTCGGGCAAAGTGGGATCTGGGTCGGAAAGGTGCGGTGTAGCGCGGGTCCGGTTCGACACAGAGCGAGTCACGTCCTGGTGGTACGACGCGATTGGTTTCGACGTGGTGCAGGTCATGTTCTAGCGGTGCAGCATGGGTTCGGTTTGATGCAGGTCGTGCAGACCTGGGCTGCTATGGCGCGTAGATGGTTTGAGCGTGATGGAGGCGGTGCGACGCGGGTCCGTGCATAGTGAGGCTTCAAACGACGAAGCATGGTGGTTTGGTTTGTATTGCGGTACAGGAAGCAACACGGCTCTGCAATGCGGCGAACAAGATTTGGCGTTTCCAAGTCTGGCTAGTAGTGCGGCTGGTCGGAGTTGATAGGTATAGCTGGCCGGATTTGGTTCTGGTGGGTTGTGGTGGTTGGTTTAGGTGAAGATGGTGAAGTGGGTGGTGAAAATAAAGAGGGGTGGTTATGGAAGTTGTGTGGTAGTTGTTTGGTTAAAGGTTAAAAATGGAGTGGTGGTTATGTGGGTGATGGAAGGTTGAAAAGTATGAAGGTAGATGGTGAAGATGGTGAAATAAGTGGTTATAAAGGGATGAGAGGTTGAAGATGATGCAAATGAAAAAAATATGGTTATGAGTTTGTCAGAGGCAGAAGTCTCTTAGGAGACTAAGCTATTAATTTTAGGCTATAATCATTTTTTGTGTGTATATTATTAGTTTTTATAGGAGATGATTAGGATTTGAAAAGTGATTATGGACATAATTTGTTTAAGATGATAAGTTGTGATTTATTTAAGATAAGTTTAATGATAATTATTAAAATTTGTTTAAAATGATAAATTATAATTTATTTAATGATAAGCTATTAGGATTTGTTGGATAATGGATCATATGTTATGGGTTGAATAATGAATTAAGTTATAAGTTATGAATTATAAATTGGATAATGAATCAAATTATAAGTTATGGGTTAAGTTATGAATTATAAAAAGATTAATTTATTTTATTTTTTGAAATTATTTTTTTCTGTAACAAAAAAATAAAATTACTCTAAGATAAAATTAATTGTTGTTAATGTAAATTTTTTTTTTTTTTATATTTATTTTTATTTATTAAATTTATTTTCATCTAATAATTATTTTTAATAAAATAATTTTAATCATTAAATAAAAATTAAATTAATAATTAAAAATAAATATAAAAAAAAATTTACATTGATATAGACAGATCTCTTCTTTATTATAAAACTTAATACTAATTTTTTTATAATTAGCCTACTATTGATGTGCCTTTGTAGTACCATTGCATTGATTGAGGATTAATAGGATCACAGGCTGTATTGTTATAGTGGTTGATTAGACGTTGAGTAGTTGAGGAAATAAATGCTTCATTGGAATTAGAGGCATGCAAGGACGGTATACGTTCCATAATAATAATGGGACGGCACATTCATAGTATTATGGGCAATCTGGTAGTTGAAGCAATATTGCCAAAAGCCTATTCTCTTGATCTATAAATACAACCACCTCTGTTCTCTCTGTTATCTCACATCACTGCATTCCCAAGTGCTCCATATCTTCCCTACTTTAAGTTTCTAGCTATATCTTGCAGGTTCTAAGGAAAATGGATGTCCTGACATTCACCGAGGAGTTCACTAGCACTGTCCAGGCAGGGAGGATATTCAAGGCTTTGATCCTTGATGCTCAAAACCTCATCCCCAAGCTGATGCCTCAGGCTATTAAGAAAGTTGAACTTATTGAAGGCAATGGAGGCCCAGGAAGCATTCAGGAGATAACCATTGCAGAAGGCTAGTTGCAGCGTTCTATACTATTTTTCACTTTTTTTTAAAAAAAAAATTGTAATTTTTTTTGTGACTAGGGAGACCCCCACCCAACAGCAGCCTGGTTTTCACTTTTATTTCCTAAAGAAAGGCTAAAATTCAACAGCTATGGTCATGTGCAGAAATCCCCCCCAGATTTGAAATTCACCAAACAACTTGAATTCACCAAACTATGCATATTATGGGGGGTTTTCTGCATATGCATGAGGGGGTCAATATGCACTAGTATACATGTTTTGAGGAGTTTTGGGAGTTGTGTGGTGAGTTTCACAGCGTAAGTAGATTTTCTTCACATACCAATAATTGGAGGTGGTTTCTTGAATTTTAGCGCAAAAGAAATGACTTTCTAAGTATATTCTCAATCAACTTGTGGACCGCACTGCCACTATGGGTTCCTAGTATCTGAAATGACTAACTAAGAAATTATTGGTTCTGCCTTCAATGCAGGTGCTAACATCAAACACTTGAAACATAGAATTGATGCAATAGACAAAGAGAATTTGACATATAGCTACACAGTGATTGAGGGGGATGGTGTACTGGAAAAGGTCGAATCAGTTTCACATGTGATGAAGTTCGAACCCAGTGCAGAGGGGGGTTGCAAGACCAAGAATGTCAGCAAGTATCATCCCAAACCAGGGGTTGAGATCAAAGAGGAGGATTTCAAGGCCGCAAGGGAGGAAGGCTTGGCTATCCTCAAGGTTGTGGAAGCCTATCTTGCGGCAAACCCAGACGCCTATGCTTGAAGAGATCTTATGAGGCACCTTTGCAATACATTATATCATGATGTACTCTCAGTTTAGCCTATACTTTACTTAGAAGCCAAATATGATATGGCTAATAATAAAACTTATATCCTTATATGTATGAGCTATTTTGATGGGGCTTGATAGTTGAAGTACCGGAAGATAATATTATCCACATCATAATTACAAATTCAATGAGGAGCTACTCAAACAAAATCGAGAATTGGGGCACATCTTTTTCATTTTTTATTGGTAGACTGGGACACATTTTAAATGCAATAAGAGATTGACTAGGTTAATGGTGTCATAAAGTGGTAAATCAGAGATTATATGTAAAAGCATGGACAGAAAATGAATCAATGTTCCACAAGACAAGAAATCTTCTTATATAAGTCATCAAGCTCTTTATGTTTCATAAATCATAAAAACGAAATAAGTTTTAGATTACTTTTTTTTCCTATAAAATATTCATCCTTCAAGACAAATATAATCCCTCAAAAGAGAACCTCAATCATCATCCATGCACAGGTAGTTAACAAAGGTAGTAGTTACCTTTGTCCCAAAGTCTTTTTGGAATCTTTAAAACAGCTGATTTGAGCAAAGTGATGGTCCATTTTGAAACTTAATAAGCAATATCCACTAAAACCACTTCTGATTTCTTGTAGGCAAAAACTAAACAAACTGCCAAGGATCATTAAGGAATATTCAATTATATATTATATTATTTACTTATGTTGTGACATATGGTAAAATAGTACTAAAAACTGAATATGATATGAGACAGAATTTTGTCCTTAAAGAAGACTCTTAGGATATACTTTAGTATGTCATACAAAAATACCAAATCATTTTCTAGAAATTTTCAAAACAGAAACTGACTTGGTCGCAATTTTACACTGAATCCTGTAACCTCAGGCTCCTAGCGCTGGAGAGCACTCTCTGGCTGCTTCGTTATGCCAAAATCATTTATAGTTGTAACAACTATAAAGACCAATTAAGGGTTTTAATCTGAAACTATGATCTCCTATCTCTGTTAACATTCCATCAATCATGGATTCAATTTATTTGGACATAGGATCATTTCCTTTAGTTGAGCCCCTAGCTTATGCTATATAAAGCCATGGAAAATCCACCACGAAATAATGGGATATTCTAGGCCATTAAGCACCATCATTTTGTTCTGTTTAGTCAGGTTTTGAGTTGGTAAAGGAAAGCTAGAAATTTGTTTTGTACCAATAAACTGCTTTACACATTTTCTGCCGATCTTACATTTATTTTTATTTTATAAAATCAAGTCTCGAAAACAACGTCCTCCTCTTGGCTTTCTTTCTTGATCTTATGCAATTTTAGCACCTTAGTTGCAAACAAAGGGGTCTGAACTTGGACATTATAAATAACAGTCGCTCAGCGTCTCATCCTTGCCAACCAAGCACTTCTAGTTCCTTAGCAGTGGTATCCTAATATCAATTTCTAACATGGGTGTTTACACTGACACAGATGAGTACCCATCTCCAATCTCTCCAGCAAGGTTGTTCAAGGCCTTGGTTGTTGATGCTCACAACCTCATTCCAAAACTTCTGCCACAGGCTGTGAAGAGCATTGAACTCATACAGGGCGATGGTGGGGCTGGCAGCATCAGGCAGATTAACTTTGCTGAAGGCATATAGCTTACTAGCACAGATTTTAGTTAAATTTATACTTATCCATGTCATTTCATTTGTTAGTAACCTAGTGAGTTTGGATTTAACATGGGTTGTTTTTCATGCAGGTAGTGTTAAGAACCGGATTGATGAGATAAACGAGGACACATTTACTTACAGTTACACTACGATTGAAGGTGGTGCATTAAAGGACAAGTTCTCATCCATTGCTCATGTGGTTAAGTTTGAGGGAACACCAGATGGTGGTACCATAAATAAGGTGACAAGCAAGTATTATATTAATGGTGATGTTGAGATCAATGAAGAGGAAATTAAGGCTACCAAGGAGAAGGTCTTGGGCATTTACAAAATTGTGGAAACCTATCTCCTGCAAAACCCTGATGTGTATGCTTGAATCATTAACTAGTCGCTAGTTAATGTCCCTATCAGTCTCACAAGTCTGTTTGATGGTTGGCTTTTGTTTGATAATAAGGGTCTGAAATGCTTGAAATTGGGTTCTTCAAATTTTAGTACACTTCTTATGTTTGATAGTGGCACTGAATTAAAAATGAAATTGTTTGTTTTTGTGCCAAGTGAAAATGGTTCTGGCTTCCAGTTCCAGCTTGATGTTCCGTTTGTGCGAGTTGAGGTGTTTGAACCACATATTTATCCTTTTTTAGGGATTATTTTTACATGAATTTTATTATATTCTCTTACAAGTGGTTTTAATAAATTTTTTAATAATAAATAAAAAATATTAAATAAAAAATTAAATATATTTAATATTTTAAAAATATAAAAAATATTTAATATTTTTTATTTAATAATTAAAAAAAATTAATAAAAAAATTAAGTAGAAGAATTTAAAATTATTCATTTTTACATATACAATCTTAAAATAGTACGTGTCAATTTTGTCCTAATTTGCTAATCCAATAATATAGCACTGTAATGACTAAGCTTTGTGTTGAAATAGGTGAAGGTAATTATTACTAATTTACTAACATCTACCAAACCACGGAAACAGATTTGGCTCTGGCCATAGTTATGATGGGTATTAGGAGTGTAAATTAGTTCGGATAATTTGATTAATTTGAATTAAATTAATTAAGTTAGTTCGATTTAGTTTAGATATATTAATTGGTTCAGTTCTTGAATTTAAAATTTCAAAATCGAACTGAACATAATCAAACCAAACCAAACTTTTTTTTTTAACTCGTGAATCCCAATTTTTACCAAATCAAAAACCCTTTCAATTCAATTTTTTCCCAAATTCTTAACCCAGCAGTCACGCTCGGTCCCTCACCCTCGCTGCTCGCCCAAAGTCAAGTTCTTCCAGAAGGCAACAACTTATTAGGGAGTGCCTCATCCTTACCAATATTGAAACAAAAGATATCAAAGTTTGGTTTCAAAATCATAGGTAAAGAGTTGAGGAATGCATTATTTGGTTCTTAAAAATGTTTTGTTTTTTTTTTCTTGATCCATTTATTCCATCACGTTATGAGTTTGTGGTGTCTGTAAGATACTTTTGGTTCTGGTATATTTATATTTCTCAAGTCAGGATTAAACAACTCTTTCTCTTTGATGAAAAGTAACTAAGAAATTCTTATATTTCTTCTGCTTAGGTTCATTAGTTAGTACTTAATTATGAATCATGTCTTTTTGTTGTTGCTTTTACAAACTCCCTGGTATGATTGTTGGTCTTTATATCATGAACTTCAACTCAACTCAACTTAACTTAGCTTGAGTCTCACTTCTACAAATGTACTCATTCACAGGAATATATTAGTTGTTATAACATATTGAATGTCTTTTTCCTTTTTAAGATTCTGAGTACATGTTGACTATTGTGGGGGATGGTGTAGATGATTCACCTGCACTTGTGGCAGATAATTCAACTTTAATGCTTGTAAAATCATATAAGGATAAGGATATCAAAGTAAGTTTTTGAGGGCTTGCATATAATGTTATGATTGTGATTGTTGTTGCCATTGTCATTAGTAGTGTCGTATTTTTTCCCGGGTGAATTAGCTATTTTTTATGCCTTTTACTGTCACTATTATAGAAAGAATGCTGATGAAGCAATTCAAATATTAAATGGGACAATTATTGGGAAGCATATAATGCATCTTTCTTGGTGTCACAGTCTAGGAAATAAGCATGTGAGTTTATTCTACCTTTTTTGTAAATTCATCTTTTTTAACTATTTTTACCTTTGACTATCTCATGAGAAAATTAGTTGAGTCTCATTCTTTTCTCATGCGTGATCAGTTTAATGATTTTGTACACTAAATTTGTGAAACTATTATTTTTATGGTAAGGAGTATAGGCATCATTGCATTGCATCACTTAAAGCTTTCAAGGGAACTGTCTCTAGAGCAAAGACTTAAAGCAACGACCTTTTATGCAACGTGGTATGTATGACATGACCTTTTTAGCATTCAAAATTGAAGGCATGAATTAAGTTGTTTCTTCATAGACATCTCATAAAATTTGAATCATATAAAATTAGGATGTGTTAAAAAAATAATGGTCAACTCGATCATCCGAACCAAACTAATCCGTAAATGTTCAGTTTGGTTTGATTCAAATTTGACTATCAAAAAATAAGAAAATTAAACCAAACCAAATTAATTAATTTTGATTGGTTCGAATTTATTTTTTCCAAAACTCGAATCAAACCACCCATTTACACCCCTAATGGGCATTTTGGAAATAGAAACCACAATAGCCCAATTTTACTACTGGAGCAACATAGAAACCACAATAGCCTAATTTTACTACAGGAGCAACATTTTATCAATATGCGTGACGTACAACACAGACATCTATAAGACTATAACACATACAAAAGTCATCACCTGTGTCACTAAACAGAATAATGTTTGACACCTAGTAACACAGTAAAGTGATGTGGGTGGGTAATATTATTTTGCTAGATTTGAATACATGATCACAACTGAGGCACACATGTAACATCTCGATTTTCATTTTTCTGCATAAATATTAATTTTTTAATTTTTATAATTTTTGAAAATTTTTATGAATTTTTTTGAGAATAAAAATATTTTAGTAATTTTTGGTCATCTGTGAGATCCACAGTGGGCCCAGAAACACTAAAAAATTTTATTAGCCAAAAAATTTTGTACTATTAATACGGGATTGGGGGATCTTACTAAACTCGAAACAGGATACAGTTACTAATTTTTCTTATACAGTGAATTTATTATTCACTGTATAATAATTATTAGTTTGTGAGCTGTAAATTTTATTATGTGAGTAATAAATTTTTATAGCCTTAGCTAGGTACTAGTCATGTGATGACTATGTGTCACTAGATAGTAGAAGTTAATTTTGGTGGCTAGTCTTAATAATTAATCTATGGTAATAAGTCAACAAAAATGACTTGTTTAAATTAATTATTAAGCTAGATGAATTAATAAACTAATCTAAGCTTAAATGGTCACCAAATTGAAACAATAATTGGTATTAAATGGCAAGGACTTCTACGACCATGAAGTGATATTTTTTGGACATGCAAAAGTTAATAATTCATCAATTGTTGACTAAAAGAAAGACTTGGTGCCATGTGCTTGAATTGCATAATTTGCACTTGATTGATTATGCAATTATTTCTCCACTTGACTAGCATTCCACGGCAAAGACCATTGAGTAGGCTATCAATCACAAATTCTATCATTTTTGTCTCCTAAGTTATTATCTTCATGTTTTCATTTTCTACACATTGCATTTTCTCTCCATTTCTCCTCCAAGACACCATTCGGCCAAGCCTTCCAAGACAACCCTCCAAGCTTTCAAAATTCTATCTAACCTTATTTCCTACATCTAAACATCATTCTAAGACACTTCTATGTTGAAGACTTAAGCAAAATCCTTCATTTTCTACCATTTTTACAAGTTAGTGTTCTTGAGATTTCAAGGTAAAAATTCTTCTTCTTTGTTTCTAATTTGGTTCTTGAATTTCTAAACCATGATTGTTCCATGGTTTCTCTTCTTCAAGTTTTGTTTGTGACTTTGGATGGTTTAAGTTTGTTAGGATTTTGTGTGGTGGTTCACGAAATTCATACAAGATAAAGCAAGAAGGAGTTTTGTTTTCCTTGAGGTAAGAGGGAGATTACCCTCATCAACCATATGTTGGTGGTGAGGAGATGACCTTGTTTGTGGTGAAAATTCCATAAGGATTTATTCACTTGTATGATTTAAGCTTGCTTTATTTATGGTTGGTTTATTTTTAAGCTTTGATTATATGCTTATTTATTAGATTATATGCTTGTTTATTTGATTATGTGCTTGTTTATATGCTTATGGTAGCATGATGAATATGGTGTGAAGTTTATGTGATGAGGAAAATTGATGAAGGTTCCAAAGAACCTAGGTAGGCTCACGGTTTTGAACCTCACTAAGGGAACAAGATGTTTCAAATTATTTCTTAAGTTATGGATTAAAGAATTTGAGGATAAGAAATTTGATTGAAAGATTTTGTGATAAAAAAATGATTAAGTATGTTTTATGAGGCATAAAACGAATTTTGGGCTACTATGTCAAATATTTTAAATCCAAGAGTATTTTACTAAGTGTGGACTTTGGTACTTAGATAACACATATTTAATTTAATGAAGTTTTTTTTTTGTAGAAAAAGGCAAATAGATTTAATGTTTGGAATTAAATTAATATTTTTGTAAGAAAATCAAGAAAGACAAATTTTTGTAAAGAATTGAAGAAATTATTATGTTATAGATTTTTAGAAAGGAAATATTTCCAAGAAAGTCAAAGTGCATATTTTATAGAAAATGATACGTAAAGGATTTTTAGTAAGGAAATATTTTCAAGAAAGCCAAAATGTATAATTTATGTAAAGAATTTTATAAATAAATTTAGAAGGTTAAGAAAATATTTTACGTAAGTGAGAAAATGCTAGAAATTCATTACACAATTTAAAAACTACTATTTTTAGACTACGCACTTGATTTTTACATTACGTGATTGAGAAAATAATTTTTAATGGTATCAGAGACGGGACCTCTCCCAGTACGGTGTGGTTCGGGGACGAACCAGGTAGAAGCTGGTGGGCATGTGGTGTCCCGGGGTTGATGAGGGCGGGGAGTGGACGCTGGTGCGAATTGAAGCATGTACAATGGGCGGCTCCTGGCATGCTTCTAGGAACTGAATACGCACCGGAATGAGAGGGATTCAGAGATTGTGCAGGTATGAGACTGCATAGTTGAGGATGACTTAAAGGAATTGATTAGGCGTAACCATATCAACAAGTTGCAATTTCTTTTCGGGAGCCTAGAACATAAGAACTCCATTGTTAAGCGTGCTTGACCTGGAGCAATTATGGGATGAGTGACCTCCTGGGAAGTTTCCTAGGATGCGTGTGAGTGAGGACAAAGCACGCTGAAAAGACCCGTGTTGGTTTGTGGAGACACTCGTCAATCCTGTAGGTAGTCCCAGGATGTTACAACACATATTAGGGGTGTTCACGGGTCGGGTTGGTTCGGGTTCAGGGTAAAAAATGTCCAAACCAATAAATTGAAGTTGTGTTAGTTTAGATCGATTTTGGAAAAAAAATTCGATAACCCGAACCGAACCAACCTGATTACAATCGAGTTGGTTCGGGTCGAGTGATCGGATTGTTCAAGTTTGCAAACAGAGAGGGGACAAAGGAAAAAAAATAAAAAAAAAACACAACAATTACCACAAGAACCACCCAGCCGTGCCACCAACATCGCAACCTGCCTTAGCTGCTTCCTCCACCGTGCCACTCAACCCCGCTAGTAAATCAAATTATTTTTTAAAAATAATTTGAAATAGTAACTATATAATAAATCAAATTATAAGTTAAAAAAGACTTGAGAAAGAGAGTTAAATCAAATTACCCAAAAAAATTAGTTTTGACCAAAAACATTTAGAACACAAAATTGATGGATATATCAAACAACTAATCATAAATGGTAACTAATTAATAACTGTGCTAACTCAAAACCAGAAACTTATAAACTAATATACAATAAGAAATATCATGCAAGCAAGCATGATGAAGTAAGAGAACAAAGTTACAGAGAACTTGCATATAGAGAAATGCAATGCACTTTATCTCTTTTCATTGGCTCTGAAGCTCGTAATCAGGTTCCCCATCTTTGCACCACCCCTCGATCCAAACCCGAACTCCAACCCGACCCACTTGCATCCATCCACGGAGCTTTGGTTCTCCCGCTGGAACAACGCCAACGCCGAAAGGCTCAACCACCGTCGGAAAGCTCAGATTTGCTCAGATCTGCTCTGTGCACCACATATCTGCTCGTCAAAGAACCACCACTACCTCTGTGCACCACTACACCAACAAATCTGCTCAGGGATGAGGCCGGAGAAGTTATTGCCGTTGAGGTCGTGGTATCAGAGGTTGGAGAGTTGGGAGAGTGTGAGAAGGAGGGGACTGGTGAGGAGGTTTTGGGAGAGGTCGAGGTGGAGGAAGGAGTGGCAGAGGGAGATGTCGAGGAGGAAGGTGTGGCTGATGGAGACATGGTGTTGTTGAAGAGGACAATGGAGGTGAGGTTGGTGAGGCGGCAGAGGGTGGAGGTGAGTGGTGAGAGAGCAGAGAGGGTTGGGTAAGAAGAAAGAGAAAATGAAATAGGAGAAATGAAGCTAGGGTGATTGGGTGGGTAAGAAAAAATGAAATCAATGTATTATCTCAAAACGACGTCGTTTTTAATCGGGTGATCGGGTTGGGTTATCGGTTTGATTTTCTGAACCCGTCACCCGAATCAATTAATAGACGGATTGATCGGATTTGACCCGATGACTCGAACTAACTCGAATATATTATATCGGGTCAGTTCGGGTTGGTCGAGTTTGCGGGTCGGGCTGGACCCGTGAACACCCCTACATATTATTATAATTAGAGTTGTTTAAAACTTGCGGGTCAGTTCATGTTTCGAATTGTTTCAATTCGACTTGATACTATATAATATTTTAAAATTTATAATTTTTTTTATAAATAATAATTTTTTTAAACTTAAATTAATATTTTTTACATAACATTATAATATATTTATGTTAATATAAATTATTTTAAAATATATATTAAAAAATATCACATATTTTTAGTTTTTTATTTCTAAAATTTTATAATTTAATTATATAAATATCTATATTTATATAATTCATTTTATTTTTGAATCATTCCAATCTTAACTCAATCATTTATCAAATTATAAAATGACCAAATTAAGATCCAAAAAATTAACTTAATTAAAATATCAAATTAAATTTGAGTCAAAATAGACACATATAATAAATACCCCTAATTCCAATTATACGGAACACTACGATGGAAACTACCTCTATGGCAAATGAAACGTGACATTCGAGTGGTGAAATTCCAAACGCTTGTAAAATAGTGTAGAAAATGAAGACTTAATTGTGAAGAATAATGTTATTTATATATTTAAAATATATATTTTATTTATATTATAAATTTATTTGAGAGAAATATTAAATTAAATTATATGTAATTATAATATTCTCATAAAATATAAAATAAATTTGTGAATAAATTAAAAAAATTAAAATATTTTTTTATAAACAAATAACGTTACGGAATTGCGAAAAGAGAAGGCCACTTGGTTCCAGGTGCCTTGATAAACCAGTATATGACAAATAATTAACAAAATATCAATTCCTTGCAATTAAAAATATAACATCATTAGCTATTGTTTTTATATTTTTAATAGAAAATTTGGCATCCAAAATGAGCAAGGCAAGGCATTTTTTTTCCTTGTTTTTCTTCTGTACTTACCTCGTGAAGGAAGTGCATTCACTGTTGGTAGGCTAACATGATGGGCTAATATTGAGTTTTTGCCACGACTGAAATTAAAGAAAAATACTTATTACACGTCATTTTAATTTTATATTACCTTACATTAGTATGAAGTGGTATGAGAATAAGTGGGCATACATTTTAGTAAAATTAATTATAATTAAATGATAAAAATTATATAAATGTGATGTGATATATGTGTAAATATATATAAATAATATTATTTATTTTTATTTTTAAAAAAGTATTATTTAAATCACTTTTATATTTTTATATTACTTTACTTTAACATCACTTTTTATAATTAGTTAATGATGTACAAATTTGTGATTAATCATATGTATAAATTAATTAATAAATAAATTCAAATTTCAATTTTAAATTATAAATTTACTCATTAACTAACTAATATATGTGATTAATTATAAATTTATATATCATTAATTAAATATAAAAAATAACGTTGAAAAGTGATGTAAGATAATTTTTTCTGTTACTCAAATTAAATGATTCATCCTGCTCAGGATTTTCTATTGTGCATGTTGATGTGCTTAAGTCCATCTTCTTTTTGGTAGGTTACTACATATCCATCCAGGTCTGATTTATAAATTATAAAACATCAATTGCCCCCACAGACATAATTAAGAAATGCCTAGTTGGCCTTGCCCGCTGGAAAATTCAAAATTCTCACTTGAACAAACCTACAGTAGCGAAGAAGTTCTATATTCAGGACACACGAACCTTGTTTTGAAAATACTTCAAGTTCACATTATTATCATTTTGGACCTTATAGTCTGGTGAAAACTAGAGATATGTTTTGGATATTTTTAAGGGAGCTTGAAGAGTTACTCTGTACAGTTGTTTTATCAAACTTCATATATCAGTCATTTCAACAATTGTTTCAATTCATATGGTGAAATCATCTTTTTGCCCCCCTTTTTCATTGAAAGAAAGAAGATATTTTCCAATCAAAGTGGATAAGGTAGAATGGCAGCCATGTTTCTTTGTGCCTTTCCTTTTTCCTAATCGGACAAGCCTTCCTCATAAGAATAAAGTTCCAGGAACTATTCTTTTCACGAGCTAATTAAAAACCTAACATTATGTTATGTGCCCTATCCAACAGCCTGCGCATGTTCTGTTGTGTAAGTCCATTAGTTGTGCCACAATCATTACTCTTATGCAAACTTCTCGTTTATGCTAACGTAAGGTTAACCAATTGCCCGGTTGTGTTACTTTTGTCCAATTAGAAGTTGAGTTTTGACTGCTGAGCTGAGCCTTGGTGTTTCATCTTGCCACCATTCTATCTTCCTTAATGTAAGGGGAAAGAAAGGGTATGTTTGCTTTATCTTTCTTTGCTTCCTCTCTATCCGCTGTTCATTAGTTAATTGCCTCTAGGCTCAAGGTAAATTGATGGCTCGAAAATAGTTCAAGGTAAATGATACAATTTAAAGAGAACTTATTAAATATACAAAGCCTATCACATCATCTTCTAAGCGCTTCATTAAATTGACAATTTGACATGTATGGATTTTTTTTTTTAAAGATTAATGCATTCTTCATATAGGCTCCATAACATTACATATGTTAAATATTAAAAGAAATATCTATGATAAACAATGTGATATAACCAAGAATTACTCCTGATTTAAACTATACATGAAGTACGTACTGCATTATTCTCACTTGTACGAATCCAAGTCTATAATGTTGGCAAATGACCTGATTCTACCAATAGAGCCGCCCATGTGTGTTGCCATAAGTTTGATTAATACAATGATTTGGAACTCTGAAATAAAATACACACCCATCAGCCACTAACATTGAGAGTCATCAAATAAAAAACTCCCATTCTTAACTACCAAAGAAATGTTCATTTTTAAGATGCAATTATAAAATTTTACGTTTCCATCAAAGGGATCATTCCTACAATACCACTTCATATAGGTCTAATGTACTGTGGACCTATAAAACACCAAAAGTGCTCTCCCTTGATCCAACATTCACAACTTTGATTCCTTTTGATTTCTGCAATCTACAAAATTCACTATGGGAGTCACAATCTTTACGTACAACTCTTATATTCTTACATTAAACAGTACATACACTTCTTTTCATACTTCACTTAATACAATTCATTATATATATTTTTTCTTATCACTTTCTCTCACTCAATCACATCCCTTAAAAAGGGTGTGAATAGTATCTATACCCCTTTTAAAGATGTAGGATGATCTTTATTTCTTTATGTATGAGTATTTATGCCCTAGTGCTCCATCACGCATGTTCAAGGCCTTGATCACAGACTCCAGAACTTTGCTTCCAAAGCTCTTACCACAGTTTATATATAAAAGATGTCAATGTAATCCAAGGAGATGGAGAGGCTGGAAGCATTGAACAAGTTAACTTTGCTGAAGCTTAGCAAAAAGACTTAGACAAGCTGAAATGAAATGTTTTATTTCTCTATATTGCATGCTTGAATAATTTCTTATATGTTTCTTTTATGCAGCATGCCCCTTCAAATATCTGAAACAAAGGATTGATGTGCTTGATAATGACAACTTGGTATGCAAATACACTATGATTGAAGGGGATCCATTGGGCGACAAGCTTGAGTCTATAGCTTATGAGGTAAAGTTTGAGGCCACTGTGATGGAGGTTGCCTCTGTCAAATGACAAGCAAATACAATACCATTGGCGAGTTTGAAGTCAACGAGGAAGAAATAAAGGAAGGAAGGGAAAGCTCCATTGGAATCTACAGAGTTGTGGAAGCGCTACCTGCTGGAGAATCCACAAGTCTATGCTTAATTATTTTGTCAAGTATACATATCTTAATCAAAGATGAAACACAAACTCATTCAATTTTTAAATAACAATGTGCACCTAAATATAGGCACTCTAAGAATGTTTGCAAAGAATTGAACTCCTTAATAAGTCCTTACCACACGTCAAAAAAAAAAAATTCCTTAGCATATATTGTCATCAAGGATATACTTTGTGGTTTGGCAAAATATTTGTACTTCGGTAGTAACAAAGAGTTGAAGATTCACAATCCTCTTTATGAACCAATAGCATCATACTCTGATGGTAATAAATATTGGACCGTAACTCAAAGCAGAAGAGATCTTTATTAATAAGTTAAGTGAAAAATTACATGTATAAACTTAACATTATATCTTGAGCAAAATCTTAAGGAATTAAGTTTATAAGTTTTTTTAACTTATATAGCCTTCAACTTACCTATTTTTTACTAATGTGGAATTTTAATACTCACACTTAAATTTGTAACACTTTTCTTTTCAAGTGTGAGTCCTTCACGCAAGGTCACTCCTCCTCAAGCGGAAACCTTTTAAGTATTTGACAATGTCATCAAGAGAGCTTAGCTCACATCTAAGAGTCTTATCTCCTCTAGATCGGGCTATACACGCTCTTTTTCATACTTGTACTGTCGTCGTCCATCATCTACAATGGAACATACTGCTTAGCTTCCACATCGTTAGGAATACTTTCGACACAAGGGACCCTTCACATGAATCTACCAATCACCATCGTCCATATCAATAATTGTTCAAGCCGAATCAATAGCTCTGATACTACTTGTTAGACTATAAGAGGAGTTCAAAGTAGGAAAGATCTTTATTAATGAATTAAGTGAAGAACTACATATGTGGGTTGGCCATCATATATTGACCCAAAATCTTAAGACATTAAGTCAAAAGATCCATAGACTTAATGTCTTAAGATTTTTGGTCAAAATATAATATCAAACTCACATATACAATTCGTCACTTAATTCATTAATAAACATCTCTCATATTTTGAGTTTCTCCTATGGTCCAATAATAAATGTACCAAATTATTGTGCAACTAATATAAAAGAAGCGGATTATAGTTCATAATTAATATAATTTTCTTCTGCTTCACAGCTGGAATGGAGTGTGGAGGCCACCAAAGATAAGTTTGTCTGCATTTGAGTTTTTTTTTTTTTCATTTTGGATTTTAGATACCTTGCAACAATAATCAGACAAAAGCATGGCAATTCAAGGCATGCATAGCCAGCTTGTATATTGCTCATGATGAAGATCAGAACTTGTCACTTCTTGCTCTTTACAGAAGTGCACAACAAAAAAAGGTGGGTGATGGCCACTTGGCCCACCCTTAAAACTTTGTGGTTTATCAGTAAAGATTGACTTTAATTATGTGACTATGAGAGAGGCATAAAGAGGTCAGGCGTCATAACTAATCGCCAAATAACATAGCATGCAGACATAATCAAATTATATAAAAAGGGTAATTATTCCTATCAAACTATGAAGAAGCCACCACTTGATGAAAGAAAATTTAAAGAAAGGACCAGAAAGTTTTGAACTTATGATGTGTACAGTTTTATTCTTCCTTTGCGTAACTCAAGCAAAAAAAATTCCAGTTTCAAAGGCAAAAAGAGGAGGAAAAAATCGCTAAAGACCTTAAGTAGTTAAGTTCACCAGAATCTTTTGCAAACTGAACCGTGACAGATGGAGAAATTTGATTGCTTAACAGTTTAAATTCAAGAAATGAACCAGACACTAAGGTGGTGTTTGGTCACGAAAGTAGGAACAAAATGAAAACAAAGTATTTATTTTTAATTATTAGTAAAAATATACTAACTAAAAATTAAAACAAAAACAAATCAAACACCCTAAACAAGTCAACTTTTTATGCTATTTTGTGTCAGGGCAGATTTTTTTTTTTTAAGGAGAAATATGAATTATTACATTTATAAAAGCCTAACGATATTTATAAATTGAACTAGAAACATTAGATGAAAAAAAAAATACAATCTTTAATATTTGAGCATATTTCTCAACGAAGCTTAACATAAACAGTGTTGTAGTCTTGAAGTACAGTATGTTCTGGGTTGATTAATAAATTATAAATTTTGGATATTATTAAACTAATGCCGGTCCGCTCATATATATAAAAAAGAAAATGTATCCTCTCCTATAATAGGAGAGGTCATGTTCTTTGTAAAAGGTAAATTTTATAAATATCACATGTGATATTATAAAAAAAAAATTACACATATAGTATGTAATATATAAATTTAAACATATATTTTTAGTTAATAGAATTTTTTTTATTTTTAACCAATAGAAAAAGATCTTGATCCTATATAAAATATAGGACAATTTTATGGTGCAAGAATGCAATGCCCTATGGGTAGGGGTGAGTAAATGGGTCTTGGTTTGCGGATCGATATGCATAACTTGCAATCTGCGCCAGTTAGGACGAAGCAAAATGTTGCTCCATTTAGATATGAGTTTATTAGTCTCCTTCATTTAAACACGCGATTAAATAGGTTTAGATTTGCGGCCTTGCTTAAATAATATTTTTTTTTTAATTTTCTTTGGATTTGGGCATTTGGCCCAACACAGAAACTTCAATACCAGCAGGTCAAATGGAAAAAAAAAATTAAATATTTTGTTTTAAGAAATATTAGTAACATATTTTTTTAGACATTTTTTTTAATACTTGCTTTATTATTAATCTAAAAGCAAGTGTTGCTAATATTTCTCTTGTTTTGATGTAGAACTAGAATATACTTGAGTAGACACATACACGGTGGTTTCCTCCTCCTTGTACAGTTGTCGCCTCTGAAACAGGAGGGTTGGGTACCTGCAAAGGGACTCTAATGCTCAAGTCAGATAATGTACAAGAAGGGTATTCACTGTAGGATTGTTAGTTACCTGGTTGGAATGGTCTAGCCTGATACTTATAGAGCATTTGCAATGTCCTTACGCGCTCCGCGTGACGCAGGTACGTTGAGATCGTGGCCACGATCGTTCAAGTAAGTCCTGACGGGGGGTGCTTCCCTCCACGATCGTCCAGGCAGATCCCTAGAATATCGGGGTTGTCGCGTTAATGGCCAACCACTGTAGTAGGTAGTCGTGGTCCCCACACTCTAAAGGTCACGATTGACAGTAATCAGGGAATGCGCAGACCTAAGGAGTACTGTTTAGGGCCTACGGCCGATGCCTGCGTTCGGAAGGCTTAACCGGGGTGCTGATGCCGGAGTCTAGTAGTGTGTATGCTAGGTTGACCCCTTTGGGGTGGGACCCCGGATCACGGTCCAGAACAGTTGCCCATAGCTTGGCGCTTAAATGGAACAATTGAGTGTCAAGGTATCGGACTCCAGATATGGACCGGGATGCCCATCGGGTACGGGATCCCTTAGAGTGGGTGTTCGTTATCGTGGAGTACCTCCGGGGTTGGCATCGATCGCCATCCCGTCATCTGAGGTGTTTCCTTTGTCCCTGTGCATGTTTTCTGTCTTTTTTGTGCTTTGTAGGGATACTGGGCTTACTTAAGAAACTGCTACACTGACTTTATCGGGAATTAAAGGCCTCTTTTAAAAGAGACATTAATTTTATGATGTTTTTCATTTGCACGCTTTCCCTTCGTTCAATCAGAATCGAGGAGCATTAAAGGGTACCTTACCTCATACAATTGGTACGTTGCTCTTTGATCCAATTGGAATGCTTTGCTTCTCTTATAAAAGGGGAGCGTTTTCACTAAAGCTGGTACTTCTTCTATTGCATTCTTCTTGCTCTGCAACTTCACTTTGAGAGAGTGATTTTTCTTCATGGCTCTCTTTGTGTTTCGTTCATGTCCCAAAAGGGTTCTGTCATCTGCAAGAGCCTTATTCCTACTTTTTTTTCGAAATACTTGAAATTGTTTTAGCACCCTACAAATATCTCTTTTAAAGGGCGGTTTACTTTCTCAGCGTAATTACAGAGGGCGGTTTACTTCCCCAGTGTACTATAGTTGCTTGTTTGATATTTTGTCATTGCTGGGGAGGTCTAAGTCATCTGCTATATTGGACGGGGGTCTTCGGAGCTTGGATACTCACTCTCCTTGTTCTTTCCTAAGGATGTAATGGGTGCTTCGCCCTGAACAAGTCCTTGGGTAAGCAAGAGGGACTATTGAAGCTGCTCCGTGCTTTGAAGTAACTCGGGGCCATCGTGAGATTGGCTAAGGCTCTAGTGGAACTATCTCCTTCATGAGAGGTTGTGCCCCATCCAACGAAGAAGAATGCATCCCGGGTTCCTGATGCCAGTTTGCCGAGGTTCGCCAAAGGCAATCCACTTTTTCAAGAGTCCGGTGAGGATTCTGGGGAGCCGTGGTGGTGGCAGCGACTCTGCGTGCCGCGGAGGAAATGTGGATGTGATATGGTCCGGGATGCCGTTGACGATGATGTCGGTTCTTTCCTCCGGGATCCTTTTTCTTTATAGATTTCATGTCTCTATTCTTTCTTTTCCCTCTTTTTTTGATGTAAGATGATATATGGAATGAAAATA
This sequence comes from Ormosia emarginata, assembly GCA_029884605.1. NCBI lineage: Eukaryota > Viridiplantae > Streptophyta > Magnoliopsida > Fabales > Fabaceae > Ormosia > Ormosia emarginata. The sequence continues at coordinate 22,168,033 of JAQQTP010000059.1, read as the reverse complement.
AAATTCTTAAATAAAAATTCTTATCTTTGTATTTTCTTTTCTTCTTTTCCTTCTTTCTTTCCACTATCTGAAGTTTTTATATTTGACCGGGGTGAATCCAATGCTTACTCCGGGGTAGCACTATTTCTTCCCGTCTATCCGGAGTCCTTTATCGTTGACCGGGGTAAGTAAAACACTTACACTGTCATGCCCCCAACTTGGTGCTTTGTCTTGAAAAGTCAAAGTGACAAGTTATAAATCCTTAGTCTGAGGTATTTACACCGGAGTTGGTGGTCGTCATCCAAATTAAGACTCTAAAAACGAAAGGTTTACCCTAATTTATATCGGGGTACAGAGTAAACGTCTGAAGTTATCCTTTGAAAACTACGCAACGTTTGAATTGTTGCACAACTATCTCTTCAACTGCAAAATCGTCATTTCAACTGCCTCTACAGCTGTGAGGGCCACGTGACACGTTTTGAGCGGATGGACGGGCATGGTGCTTCATGCGCCATGATGAGCACCTTTTTTCAAATTTACGCCATAGGGACGAGAATGCCTCCTAACCGTTTAGCTTTTATAAGTAGGGGTTAGGGGCTCGTCGTTCACCTTTTATCATTTCTGAGTTTTTTTCTAGAAGTTTCATGCAGCAGAGATGTGGTTGCAAGTGTTCTCTGTTTGTTTTAAGTTCTCGTTCAACTCGTCTAGATCTTTTCACAAGGTAAGCTTCTTCTAAGTTTTTTTCTCTTTTCTCAATTTCTTCTTTTTAGTACTGGGTTGTGTTTTTTCTTTTTGCGAAGTAACACTAGGATATTTGAGTTTCTTGTGATGGCTTACCCTCTGAGAACTCCATCTCTGCCGCGTCGTGCACGATAGAGGTATCCTTTTGAAATTCGAAATTTTGGAGGGAATGAAGGTCGGTATACGGGTGCGAACCTTTCCGTTTGCCCCTTTCCATGTTTGAATCTTCATTTAACTTGATTCTGACAATTGCTCACCAGCCTCTTTAGATGTTCTCAGGGTTTTCATGGCAAAGGGCAAAAGAGGGGCTAGGGCCAGAGTGCCTGCTTCCGAGGGTCGCATTCTGACTGAGGATGATCCAATTCAGATCCGTCGTGGCTAAGGGCTAGTATACCCGTGGGTAGGGGATGATGTCTGGAAACATCTCTCCAATTTTTTCTTCTTAGGCCGTTCTTTGGGAGTCGATAGATTATGTTCACCTGACGGACGAGAAGAAAAAGGACAATGAGTTCCGGGTTGTATGTCCAGAATAGAACGAGAGGGTGTGCTCTAGTTGGGAGGCGGGCTCACACTTCATGTTTCTGTATGAGCCCCTTTTTGTGAAGCTAGGGCTTCGGCTTCCGTTCTCAGAGTTCCAGATGGCTATTCTCCATACTCTACGTGCAGCCCCGACCCAGATTCACCCCAACGGCTGGGGTTATATTATAGCCTTCGAGAGGTTTTGTAGGATAATGAGGCTAAGGTATTCGGTTAACACATTCTTCTATTTTTATACTCGGTTAAGTCCCCAAGGTTCAGCAAAGCAGAAGAATTAGCTTATTATTCGGTTCAGAAGTGGTCGCAAGTCATTTGACGTCTTTTAGGATAGCTTCAAAGGATTCAAAATCAGGTTTTTCAAGATTATGGCGGCAGAAGGATTTCATCCCTTTTTCCTGAAGGTTGATGGCGGCTCTGAGGAGAAGGCAGGTCTCTTGCCTATTATTGCGTGGAATTCTAACACCAGGCCATTTATCGACGAGCATTTTATGAATAATGAAGTATTGGGGCATATATCCCGACAGGGATTGGCTCAAACTCTGATTAAGCTACAGGCTTTGACACTCTGCGCTACTGCCGATGTCTGTTATATCAAGATGACTGTCGAGAAAATCGACAGGAAAGCGTCGGCTGATCTTAAGAGGAAGGATAAAGAGGCTGAGGAGGCCGCACAGAGGCTTAACATCGCCCTCAAGCTTAATGAAGATGCGTAAGTGTAGATTACTAATTTAGAGAGGGCGTTGGTCAAAGCTGAGTCGGATAAGAAGAGGCTTGAATCGGGCAAAATTGAGGCCAAGGAAGCCAATGTTGCCCTCCATGCTCTTGTAGTTCAGCTGGAGAAGGATGTGGATGAGCTGGACGCGATTTCTGAAAAAATCAGAAGGGAATAGTTCCAGAATGACGTGGCTCAGATCCAACACTTCAATCCTGATGTCACCCTCACCTTAGAGAATCTCAGTGTTGAGAAAGTCTTCCACGATAGGCAACTTATTTTTGTGAAGGACCTTCCTCAGGCTGGTTCTGAGGATGCTTCGGGGGCTGTCCAGACTAAGGCAAGTGGCGAGGCCGAAGCCTGAGTTTCTTTTCTTTTTGCCTTATGAGGGGTTTTTAATATTTTTGTAAAGACAATTGCCTCGTTGGTCGGGGTTTTTAATTTGTGCACCTTTGTTTCTTGTTCGTTTATTTGCTTATTTGCCTTCCCTGGTCCGTTTTAGGTCTAATGACTATTATGGTATCTATCGTAACCATGTTTTGGACTTAGGAAACTTCTTGGTAAAAATATGGGAACCATGGTCTGGGGTCCCATACCTACAACACCGGTTATGTAACATCCCTCTGGGCTTAGGTATAAATAACACCTTAGTCTATGATCCAGCACTCATAATGACAAGTACTTTAGAATTATGGACTTAGGTAAGAATAAATACCTTAGTGCATGATCCAACATCTATAGTATTAAACGCTTGGAATTTTTGAACTTAGGCATAAAAAATAACGCCTTAGCTTAGGATTCAATGTCCAAAAGCCTTGGCACTTCCGAATCCTTTTGCCTTAGGCATTCGTTATTTTTAGACCTTACCCGGGGTCCTGTACTTGTTTGATAGGGTCCCACCTAGCTTAGGTATAGTGGTGGATCGCAGATTATTAGACTCGTAGTGCCACTTATCTTCTGGTTGGTACCATGTATCGAGGTTGGGTGTTGACCCTATAACTTACTACCAAAACTTAGTGTGTTATACCTCTTATCTAGGATTTTTAACTTCTTGTGAAAAATAGTAAATGGGTAACTCTTTTTCATTAATAAAAATTAGAGGACAGAGGTCCGTACTACGACAGATCAAACATTAGTTCACTAAGAGACTAGGCCGTTATGGGCATCTAGCTATAGTATCTCCTAAGTTTGTCTGCATTCCAATAGTTCTTGATCTCCTTTCCTGTTAGCGTTTCCAGCGTGTAAGCTCCCTTGCCGGTGCTGGTGATGATGCGGTAGGAGCCTTCCCAGTTTGGGCCTAATTTTTCTTGGGAAGCATTTTTTTCACCGATGTCCGCTCTCCGGAGCACCAAGTCTCCTGGTTGAAAACTCCTTAGGACCACATTTTTGTTGTATCTCGCCACTGTCCTTTGTTTCAGAGCTACATCACAGATATGGGTCACGCATCTCATTTCTTCTATTAGGTCCAGGTATTCACGGATTAAACCGGAGCTGTTGTCCGATGAAAACTGCTAATGATGCCAACTTGGTTCCCCTATTTCTACCAGGATCATGGCTTCGCATCTATAAGTGAGTTTAAAAGGAGTCCCACCCGTGGTGGAATGAGGGGTAGTCCGGTAGGCCCAGAGGACGTGATCGAGCTGCTCGGCCCAGTTTTCTTTAGCTTCGTCTAGTCTTCTTTTGATTCCCTAGATAATAATTTTGTTAGCGGCTTCGGTTTGTCCATTTATCTTGGGGTTTTTTTACAAAACTGTAGTGGTGTTTTATTTGTAAGCTGGTCAGAAGCTCTTCAAAGCCTTTGTCCTTGAATTGTGTTCCGTTGTTCGTTACGACTGATTCTGGAATTTCAAACCTAGTGATAATGTGGCGCCAAGTGAACTTCTGGACTCGGGCGGAAGTGATGGTGGCTAAGGGTTCTGCCTCGATCCACTTTGTAAAGTAATCCACTGCGACTACCAAGTACTTCAGCTGACTTGGGGCTTGGGGGAATAAACCTAAGATGTCCATCCCTTATCTGTAAAATGGCCAGGGCACGGACACTGTGGATAACTCTTCCGAGGAGGCTTGATAGTGATCCAAGTGGCGTTGGCACTTGTCACAAATTCGGACGTGTGCATGAGAATCAGCTTCCATCGTTGGCCAGTAGTATCCTGTCGTTAGTGCTTTTAGGGCTAAGGCTTTGCTCCCCAGGTGGTGTCCGCAATTTCATTCGTGGATCTCGGCCAGCACATAGTCTACTTCCTTTGGAGTGAGACATTTGAGGAGGGGAGAAAAGAGACCACATTGGTATAGGCGATCATCGTAGATAGTGTACCTCACTGCTGTCTTGATTAACTTTGAAGCTTCCTTGGGATCTAATGACACGACTCCAAACTGCAAGTACTCCATGATGGGTGTGATCCAAGATAGTCCTTCTTCTTCTACCTGAAACACGATGCAATCCGTGATACAGGGCTAAGAAAGGGTCTCTTGGATTATTGATCGATTGTTGTCAGGGCTTTTGGTGCTAGCAAGCTTGGATAGAAGGTCTGCTCTGGAGTTCTGCTCCTTTGGGATGTGCATAACCTTGTTCTCTTCGAAGCCTTTTAGGAGTTCTCAGACTTTAGCTAAGTATCTATGGAGAAGTGGCTCCTTGGCTTAGTACTCACCTTAGATTTGGGAGGTTACCAGCTGAGAATCACTACAAAGTATGATCCTATTTGCCCCTATGTCTTTTGCCATGGTTAATCCGACACTGTATGCTTCATATTCGGCTTGGTTGTTCGAGGTAGGAAACTCGAACTTCAAGGAATGTTCCACTGTCAATCCTTCTCAAATTTTCCAGAATTACTCCAGCCCCGCTTCCCTTGGAGTTCGAGGATCCGTCAACAAAGATGGTCTAAGAGATTCTTTTTAGGTCACCTGGGTCTGAAATAAGTTTTACTAAGAAATTAGACAACGTTTGACTTTTTATTGCGAGCCATGGTTCATAAGTGATCCCAAACTCAGAGAGTTCGATTGACCAGGCAATCATCCTTCCTGTCAAGTCTGGTTTGTGTAACACCTGACGGATGGGCTGGTCCGTCATTACTACCACAAAGTGGCACTGGAAGTACTGCCACAGTCTTCTTGTCGTGGTGATCAAGGTGAAAGCAACCTTCTCAACTTTCTGATATCGGAGTTTTGGTCCTTAAAGGACTTTGCTCATGAAGTAGACTGGTTTTTGACCTTCGTCCGTCTCCCAGATTAGTATCGAGCTTATAGCCTCTTCGTGAACTGAGAGGTACAGGAAGAACATTTCTCTGTAGTCCGGTCGCGACAAGATCGGAAGGGAAGACAAAAGCTTTTTCAAAGATAAAAAGGCGTCCTCGCACTCTGGGGTCCATTCAAAGCGTTTGCCCTTTTTGAGTAATTTGAAGAGAAGAAGAGACTTATGGGCCGCTTTGGAAAGGAACCATGTAAGGGCTGCTACCCTTCTCGTCAGCTATTGTACTTCCTTAATGCACCGAGGGCTCCTTATGTCGAGTACAGCTTGACACTTGTCAGGATTGGCCTCAATTCCGTGGTGGGTTAGCATGAATCCCAAGAATTTTCCAACACGGACCCCAAAGATGCACTTCTTTGGGTTTAACCTCATATTATGCTTCCGGACTTGTGCAAACACTTCATCGAGGTCTGTCGTGTGCGATCCACCATGTAGGGTCTTCACTATCATGTTATCGATGTAAACTTCTAGCATCTTCCCCACTTGGTTCTTGAAAACTCTGTTCATCATCCTCTGATAGGTGACTCTTGCATTTTTCAATCCGAAGGACATAACCCTATAGCAGTAGCTCACCCTGTCAGTGATGAAGGTAGTTTTTTCTTCATCTCCAAGATACATCGGAATCTATTTGTACCTGGAGTAGGCATCTATGAATGATAGTCATTTGAAGCCTGGAGAGCTGTCAACCAATTTGTCCACATTGGGAAGTGGATATGGATCTTTTGGGCAAGCTTTGTTCAAATCTGTGTAATCCACGCACATTCTCACTTCCCATTGAGTTTTTTCATCAAGACCACGTTGGACAACCATGCGGTATAAGTAATCTCCTTGATGAACCTGCAACTTAGCAATTCATTTACCTGCTCCTCCTCGATGACTTGCTGCCTTTCAGGGCCGATCTTCCTTTTCTTCTGAGCGATCGGCTTCATATCCTCGCTAATGGACAAGTGGTGGCAGATGAAGGAGGGGTCGAGTCCCGGCATGTCAGACGACTTCCAGGCAAATAGGTCCTTGTTTTTCAACAACAGCTTAATCAATTTTTGTTTTTCGTCATCTTCCAACTAAGCTCCAATGTTGGTAACCTGACTTGGCCTGGCTCCAAATTGGAGTGGTTCCAGCTCGCCTTCTAGCTGGGGTATGATGCCATGAAGTTCCTCTCTAGCATCCAGCTCGGTCATCAGTATGTTGACCTGATCCAAGACTAGGCCGGGAGTGACAGACTTTCCTATTTTCAGTGCCCTACAAATTTTCAAACTTTCGTTGTAGCACTTTCTGGCGGCGACTTGGTCACCCTTTACAGTGACAACCTCACTGCGTTTGTTTGCGAATTTCATGACAAGGTTGGTGGTGGATACCACGACACCAAGAGCATTTAGAGAAAGACGGCTAATGATGATATTGTAAGTCGAAGGACAGTCTACGACCAAGAACTTCACCTTGACTGTTCTGAAAAGCTTGGAGAAACCTAGGGTCAAATAGATTTCATAATACCTAACCGAGGTGATCTTCTCACCCGTGAAGTCTGTGAGTTCCCTGTCATAGGGGGTCAAATCTGACCACGGGAGCTCTAACTTTTGGTAGAGATCCAGGAACATAATATCTGCTGAGCTTCCCTGGTCCACAAAGATTCGGCGGACTTCGGCATTGTAGATTATCCTGGAGATGACAAGCAGATCGTCATGGTCTGGGATGATTCCATCGTAGTCCTTATCCGAAAAGGTAATGAAAGGTGTCTTTCTTTCTGCAGTGTTGCATTTGGGTTCGACATGGGAAATGCTGAACACCGCCATCCTTAATGCTTTCTTCCGCGCTCCATTTGATGGTCCTCCTCTAGCGAATCCTCTCGCAATGGTGTTGATCATTTTGTTTGGTTCGAGACGGTGATCATTATTGTCATGGGGCAGAGAATCCCGGCCCTTTTCCTACCGGTTGTTGTCATCCCGGCTTGTTGGAGTCTGGGATCTTCTCCTCGGACTTCGGTTTCTTCTTCTGTGAGAGGGAGATGGGATTTGCCGTTTGTCATCCCTTCTTCCGCCATGGTGCTCATCATTCCGAGTGCGAATGATGTACTGCTGTAGCCATCCAGCCTTGATCAAGAACTCAATATCGTCGCGCAGTTGATAGCAGTCTTCAGTGTCATAACCATAACCTTTATGTCATTCACAATGCTTAGAGTGATCTTTCTACTTGTACTTTTTGATAGGGGCGGCCTCCGGATATTCTGAAATTTAGTTTGCATGACCTCTCTCAGAATTGTTTTTCGGGGGGTGTTTAAAACAGTGTAATCGAAATACCTTTTCCGGAGTCAGCTACCTTTGTGATGCTGGGACCATGAGGAATCGTGATTGGACTTTTGATGAGTGTGCTCATCTTTATCTCATCTCCTCTAGTCCTCCGTTGCTTCCTCGAGGTTGACGTACTTTTGGGATCGTTTATGGAATTCCCCCAGATTTTCTGGTTTCTTTTTTACTAGAGATGCAAAAAACTCGGAACCCACTCGGAGGTCGCTCCTGGCGTAATGAAGGGTTATCTTGTCGTCAAAGTTTTTCACATTGGTACATGCCGTTATGAACCTCCTTACATAATCACGGAGGGGTTCATCCCGTCCCTGGAGAACCTTGGCTAGGGACTCAATAGACTTGGGTTGTTCCTTGCTAGTGGTGTATTGGAGCAGGAACCGTTGTTTCATATCTGACCAATCTACCACGGATCTCCGTGGTAGGTCGGAAAATCACTTGAGGACTCCCTTTTTGAGGGAGAGAGGGAAAACACGACACAACAACTCCATGAATCCTCTGTGAAAACACATGGACTGTTCAAAAGCGTTCACGTGTTCTTGGGAGTCTGTGGTTCTATCGTAGATCTCCAAGTTTGCTGGGAACTTGAAGTTTCTAGGGACGCGGTATTCCATCAGTTGATCCGAGAAAGGGTGTTCCTGAATGCCGTGGTTCAGGTTGTTGTTCCCAACGTTTGACACCGTGGCATCAGGATGAACCCTTCTTTGGTTGTTTCCCGCATTACGCCCTTCATCGCGATGGTTAGATCTGGGTTGGTTTTCTTGCATAGCCCGTTGCATGTCCTCCAGTCTTTGGTACTGTTTGTTTAATATAGTCATGTGTTGTTGCAGCATGTCCTGGAACTGATGTTGGGACACTTGAGATTGGTTCTCGCGCTCAGAACAAGACGCGCAACTGTTAGCCTCACCATTTGGGGTTCCCAAGTGTTGACGCACTGGGATCCTGTGTTTTTGGACGTTGGGGTTGCCTCCTTGGCCTTAGATTCTAAGTCTATCTCTTATAGAGACCCTGTGTGATGGATTAGGACTCTTATCGAAGATCGAAGTGGAATGCCGATCATGTTAGTGCTCTGCGTTGAGTGCTTGGTTTCTCATGGCAGAGGCTTCACCAGCAGGTGGTGGGACAAGGTAAGGGGGGCGTTGCGCAGCAGGAACCTGCCTATGGTTAGCAGAAGTTTGCGCAACGTCTCTCTTTAAGTTTTGTCTTGTATTCACCATTTTTAGGTGAGATTAAAAGTTTAACGTTTTCTCACAAATGGTGTCAATGTTTGATGTAATATCAAAAGGTGTCTGAGTAGACACGTACACGGTGGTTTCCTCCTCCTTGTGCAGTTGTCGCCTCGGAGACAAGGGGTTAGGTACCTACAAAGGGACTCTAACGCTCAAGTCAGACAATGCACAAGAAGGATATTCATTGTAGGATTGTTAGTTATCTGGTTAGAATAGTCTAGCTTGATACTTATAGAGCATTTGCAGTGTCCTTTATGCGCTCTGTGTGGCGCATGTACGTTGAAATCGTGGCCTGACGGGGGGTGCCTCCTCCCACGATCGTTCAGGTAAGTCCTGACGGGGGTGCTTCCCTCCACGATCGTCCAGGCAGATCCCTAGAATATAAGGGTTGTCGCGTTAGTGGTCAACTACTGTAGCAGGCAGTCATGGTCCCCACACTCTAAAAGTCATGATTGACAGTAATTAGGCTATGCACAGACCTAAAGAGTACTGTTTAGGGCCTACGGCCGATGCCTGCGTCCGGACGGCTTAATCGGGGTGCTGATGCCGAAGTTTAGTAGTGTGTATACTGGGTTGACCCCTTTGGGGTGAGACTCCGAATCACAATCCAGAACATCTCTCCTAATAATCTTATCGAGTATATGAAGTGAACTAACAATAAAATAAATATTAAAAAAAATATTTAAAAAAATGTGTTATTAACATTCTTCTTCAATTTTATGTTATTTAAAAAACATAAAACTTTGATACCTATTTTAAGTATTTGTTAACTCATTTAATTTGCGAGCTGGTCCGCACCGATCCTCTTAATTGTGATCTGTTGCGAATCGAGCCAGCATGAATAGCCACCTCTACCTGTAGGTGGTTATTACATCTACAACCGGCAAAATAAATGAAATGAAACCAGGCACAAAATTTAATTGTAAAAAAAATTACAAACAGCGTGTTATAATATTTTTTTTTTAGGTAAGAGGACGATATAATTTTTGTTTCATAAACTAGGCCTAAAATACATATATTCTGAGCACTTATGGCGAATCTGCTGTTGACATTCTCTAGGTAAAGCTTTACTCATGCAAATTTTTTTTCCTGCGAAACCTTTTTATATGATCTCTCCAAGTGGCCCTTTAATGGTTTTCTGTTCCACCCAAAATTCTATCAACTGAATGGCTTAACCAAAACCCATGAGCATCAAGCAACTGTATCAGGGAATCTACACATTAGAAGGCAGTAACTACCATGAGAGAAAGATGATTGGGTTTTTTGGCAGAAAGTTGATTAAACCATGGCAAGGAAAAGCATTATGGAGTTGCGTGCTTCATAAAGATTACAAAATCTAAGAACAATTTGGTAACAGATTCATACAACTTAAGACGAAATCCGGTTAATATGAATATTATACCATCTTTTCACACATGGCCAGCTCCCACAATATTATAAGGATTGTGTATTTACTATTTTAGGTGGAACCTTCATACTTTTTGCCGTTACATTCATGAATTGTTCTAGTCCACTATCAGAAAAATAACAATACAATTTTATTTTACTAAAATGGCTAATCAAAGAAAGCAAAAATTAGCACATTTGCTCCACGTCAAAAGAAATCAAAGACTTTTTCATCCCTGGTGGTTTCAGTTCCATCATTTTACTAAAAAGAAAGAAGGAAGCAGTTGCTAATCAGTTAGTCCGGATGGAGCAGTATTCAGTAACAATGCTATAGCACAAAAATAGAAAATTCAACCTGAAACAACTATTTTTCTAGTAACAAACTTGAAATATGAAACATTGAAACATTTGTCCTCAACAAATTAATCATTCCTCACTTCATCAATAGAACTTTGTTTAAGAGAATCTGTTTGTGGTCACGTACCTTTTTGAGAGATGAAAAGTAAGGTGTCTGCCTTCCAATTAAGATAGTCATACAACACCTAAAACAAAAACCACAGTTTTTTCGTTTTTCTGTAAATAAAAAATTGTCATTTTATAAAGTCATCATAGTGATCTTTCTTGTGATAAAAGGATTCCTGGGGAGTGGATATCCTTCTTCAAGGAAAAAGCTACTTTGTTCATTTTGACTGATGTACCACGAATTGCCAATGTTCTATCGCCCACCATACCTTTCAAAAGGTTGTCGGTCGGTTTGGATATCCTAACCTCTCAAAAATCTTTCACGTTATTATACATGCTCAAAGAAAAAAAAATTAGACTTTGTCTACACAAATTATGTGAATTAAACTGATTAACAAATAACACATTGTTATTTTTAATATAAAATAATTATATAATATAAAAATCTATAGAATTATTAAGTGTTAATTATTCTACACAACTTAAATAGACAAAGTCAACCTAAGAATTTCTCATGGCCAAGAGGCCATCCATCATAAAGCAAATTCCTTTTGGCTCAGCATTACACAGAATCATAAAGAACGCCTACCCTCTTTCCTGAACCCACGTACCCCTCTCCCAGGTATAATATTCTAATCTAAGCTTAGACAAAGACCTTCATGGACCAATCAAGCAATACCATTTCTCTCTCTCTCCCCCGCCAAAAAGAGATTCCTTGCATGTCCCACATATTTTGCCTTATACATATTCCCTTGTGCCCATCTACAAATATATGCCACTCACAAAATTCTTCACAGCCATAATCTACTATTTTCATACATAACACATCTCTTGGTTTCTCTAATTCTACAGCTCCATGGTTCCAGAGTTACAGGTACGGCGCCCAAATTCCATGCATGTATACTAATTAACATGTGAATGCAATTATGGCTTTCATCATTTTAAATATAAATGGCAAGAATTCTAAAGAGTGGCTATTCCATCAAATGCAGAAACCTCGAGTCACAGAGATACATGTCCGAATGGACTGTAATGGATGCGTGCAGAAGATCAAGAAAGCACTCAATGGCATTAACGGTAAGCATGTGACATGATTTCCCTACCAATTGATGCTGCAACTTGTATGAATTACCCATCACCTAACTAGTTGATTAACTTTCACCTCTTGCAGGTATATATGATCTCTATATTGACTTCCCTCAACAAAAAATAACCATTATTGGGTGGGCAGATCCAGAAAAAATTGTCAAAGCCATTAAGAAGACAAGGAAGATGGCCACCATTTGCAATATTGAACCAACTGAATCTCCATCTCAACCACCAGAACCATCATCATCTCAACCAACAGAACCTGAACCAGAAGGAAATGCAAAAGTCCCTGAAGCAACACAACCACCAGCACCACCCACAGAAGCTCCACCAGCACAAGCAGGGCCCCCAGAGGAACCCCCAAAAGACACACCACCCCCTCAACAGCCACCACCTGAGGCAACACCATCACCAGTACCTACAGAGAATAATGCAAGGCAGCAGTCACCTAGCACCCCAGGAACCAAAGATGTAGGAGAGGTTCAGGTGATATACCAACATCCACCTATCTATGGACACGGATTTGGTTCTGGCCACAGCTATGTTGGTCACTGGGATAGATACCATAATGGCCCAGTTCTTCTACAGGAGCCACCCCAACCAGTATATGTGACACACAGCTATAACACATATAGGCCATCACCTTATGTCACTGAATATGAGTATGTGAGGTCACCACCAAGGCACACACATTACAATCGTGTGGAACACTACAGTGGAGACTACTACCAGTACCATAATGGCAATGGAAACATCACATCCATGTTCAGCGATGAAAATCCAAATGCCTGTAGGATAGTCTAGAAGAATGTTAATTGAGAGCTACTTGTGAAAAGTAAATAGGACTCTTTTACTTTCAGATGTGTTGATTAGCGAGTTCATCATGGAAAATTAGTAAGACAACAGAATTTGAAAGCAGAAAATGGAAATATTTTGGTGTGCATGTGAGATTGGAAAACAAGAATCAGATTCTTATCTTGGGGGTGCCAGAAGAATTGATTCTGGATTTCTTTCATAAAACAAAACGTAAGCTTTTTATTCACTAAAATATTGACTTGCAGTATTCACATGGTTTCCTTATTTGAAAATTTAGCTTTTCAAGGTTTCAATTACCATCCTAGAAATGAGAACATGCTCAAGTAGAATGCTATAACCTGAATTCCTTGTCCAACATGAGGATTCCAATCCCTGTTGAGTGTCCATTCATCTAATTGCGGAACAGTGTTTCTCTGATTAAACATGTGCATGCTTGTAATGTATTAAATTACATCAAATATGTAACAACAGCAGTTAGATTTCCACTTGAGCTGCCTGGAAGCTAAATTGATTTAGCCAGTGCATGATAACAAATATGGTTGGGCTATATTAATAATACTACATAGCCAAAAAAAAATTAGCTAGAATTTTGACATAATGCAAGGGTGATTGTTGGATGAAATAAAGTGGTAAGGACCACTCATCTATCTAAGAGTCAAAAAGCATGTCAACTTATTTTATTAGAAATTCTGGCTAAAAATTTCGAGCTGTTTAGCATTTTCCATCTACTTTTCTTACTAGTAAAATTATATAATTTACGGACTGTAACATTCTTACAAATCTGGATAACATCAAAATATCTTTCTATGAGAAAGGAACTACCTATATTTTTTTATATAAATGAACTACCTATATTGCAACAGAATTATGAATACAAGTTACACGACAGAGCTGATCCATTGAGCGATCGAATTTAAAGAGGCCAGCCCCCACCCCTAAGGAATGGGCCCATGCCTCTGAAATCTAAATCTTTTGTCAGCTGCAAAAGGGACTACCGGAAACTCATAATCAGTGGAAGGGGAACAAAAACAGTGAATCATGAAAATCAAATCGCTGAGCATATGTGGTCTTTAGATAATAGCAAGAATTATTATCACCACAGAACAATATCATAAATTTCTATGACGAAACAAATGTAAGAGGGGGGAACCAAAGACCAATCATATGCACATTTTGACACTAAAATAGTGATTTAAGATTGTAAGAATAACATCACTATTAAGACATGGATATTTATGGCTCAAAGTTGAACTTTCTTTAATTGAAGTATCACCCAGATCCACTACAAGCTTTACAGTGAAATCACAATGGACTAATGCAAAACTATCAAATTTTGAGTCCTCCTGTGGCGGCACTACCAAAATTTCCTTACACATGAATGAAGAAATGAAGCTGTACAAATAATGTGCTGGTTGCAACATGCAAGAATGCAAATCTAAGGGATGAAAAAGATGAATAATCCGAACAACTGTCTTATTGGAAAGAATGAGGCCTAATCTTCGATGGCAAATCGCCCTTCACTTTTTCATTGACATGACGCAGGGTACTCAAGAATATGAATCTTCTGTTTAGAAAGGATTATCACAGCACTGCAGTTTTTCTTCCACTGATAATCAGCAGGTAGAAACAGGATGAGGAAGAATTTGAGGGATTCTCAAGGTCTGGACAGGGTTTTGGAAGCACAGAGTCTGAAAATCCAGAGACATTTGAGCATTCCCAAGTAATTGGAGAAACAGAATTTGTATACAAGGTTATATTGGAAAGACAAATGTTAGTAAAGGGGGATTCCTCTATTCCAGCAAAGCTTCCTGCGATGGTGATGTTTGTGCCAGTAACATCCTTCAAGGTAATGTGATCCAAAAGTGGGAGAGCATTTGGATCAAATTTGTCATCAGGATGAGACCCACAATGACCTGTGGCAGCAATTGCCGTATAGATATTCTCCATTTGTATGTCTGATATAACAATTTCTTTCATATAACCACCTCTTCCTTTGATGGTTCTGAACTCAATGCCACTATTTGAGTTGAAAAGATGAACATGCTCCACAAGAACATTTGAAATGCCACCAGACATGTCACTGCCAAATGCAAGAGCAGAGCCAGAAAATGCTTGAAGATGCACCCTTCTGATGTGTACATTCTCAGTGGGCCTGCCATAGGCAATGCCATACTCATCCCAGCCACTTTTGAGGGCAATTGCATCATGTCCCATGGAAACAATACAATCTTCTATACAAACACTATCAGAAGAATCTGAAAACATCAAGTGCACAAACGTTAGCTAAGTGACCCTCACTAAAGTTTGGTAAGCTATTGATATTTGAGAGCAATGTCATTCTCATAATGTGGACCAAAAGTAGAGTTCATAATATGTTACAAACCTGGTACTATACCAACTGTATAAGGGGATTCTGGAGGAGCAGAGATTGAAATGTTTTGAATATGTACATTGCTGCATCACATTACATATAACCAAATCAATATGACTCAGACAAAATAAGTATTATTTCATTTAATGTCTAGAAGAAGCATAGAACATATACCTGCAATAAACTGGGTGGATGCTATATGCTGGGGCATTCAAGAATGTAAGATTTGAAACTACCACAAATTCAGATGCTACAATTTCAACCAGATGAGGACGGCTGTGGTTCAGGGAATGGGAGCTAAACAATTGCCACCAAACCAATCCCATGCCATCAATGGTTCCATTATTTCCTGGTGAAGTACATAAAGATATGAAAGTTCATTTCAGAAACAGACCCATGACAATGAGGAAAGCTGTGGGAAGGCTTGCTGGAAAGAGACAAAAGCTTGGGAGTAGAAAAAAACCTGTTATGACCACGTCATGCAACTTGTATCCATTTATCAAGCTCTGATATCTTCCCCCAGGAACTTCGATCCCACGGCCATAAGAAGGTAAAGGTTCAACGACATCCCAATGAGATGGATCCTAAACAAAGAAGAATGACATGTAAAAACCAAAGCCTAAGAAAAAACCACTCTTGAGTAACCCCGAGATTAGAACATGAACTATATCAGTAAAAAAACAAGAGTAATCAAAATCTAGTGAAAAAAGAAGCAAGAGGTAAAATACCTGAGATCCAATAATGACAGCACCTTTTTCCAAAAAGAGGGTAAGATGACTGGTAAGATTGAAACTTCCAGTGAGCCATTTTCCGGCTGGTACGTATAGCTGAGCGCCACCCTTGTCAGCAAATGACTTGAGATAGAAGATGGCATTCTGGAATGCAAGAGTGTTGAGTGTTTTACCATCTCCAACTGCACCAAACTCCAAAATGGAGACACTGTGCGGTCTTGGGTCTAGTGTTGTGTTTGAACCACATTGCCCACCATCTGCATCAATTCTCACGGCATTGCCCAATGCCAGCAGCAAGAGCAATGCCACCTGAAAAGAGGGTAGAAAAAGGAAAATGCAACCCACTGATTCTCAGAAGATATCCTACAAATACGATAATTAATCACATAATTATATCCCAGATTAAGAATTAAGAGAGAGAGCCAAGCATAGTAAATAGAGATAAAGAATTTCTTCTCTGAGCAAATACTCACTTCAGATAGAGCTTAAAAGCATTTCTGAAATGAGAATTGGAATAGAAAAGTGAAGAAATTCATAGCAAAAAACAATGAAACAAGGCAACAATCAGAGCATAATGGTCATTTTCATTCATAACGCAGAATGTAACAAATACACGCTAATGAATTGGTAAGAGTTGAGAAGGAGATAGAACAGATTCTACATTGACTCAAGAGACTGATACATAGCAGATGACTAAGAACTTCAAAGAGAGTGCCTAGTCAAAACAAAGCTGAAATGAGAATGCAAGTTTATCAGATCAAATGGAATGGAATTTGATTGAAGCCCCATCATGGAGAGCAATTACCATTGCAATATGTATATGAAAATGAACAAAACCAGACCCAAATAGAATCACATACATTGAAGATGACCCATATGAATGGAACACACATACTTTGACTTAAACATCTAAAATCCAACCAAAGACTGAAACTTGAGAACTCCTCCTCAGTTACCAACCCGGAGCATTCAAGTGTCAGATTTGGAATGAGGACTAATGTCAAAAGAGAAAGAGAGCATGAACTAATGAACCCAGAACAAAATGAACCAGAGTAACGTACTTACAAGCATCTTCTTGGGTCAAATCTGGCAACAGGGTCAGGGACCAAGGGAGACAAGAACCGGCAGCACTAATGCCAAAGCAACAAAAAAAATTGCAGCAGAGACACAGAAAGAGAGAGAGAGAGAGAGAAGGAAAAGGAGGAAGAAGAAGTAGCCACTGGAAAAGAGGCAGCTTTAAGCAGTTTTGTTCTATGAGTATTATTATAAGCATTAATCGTGTAAATGACAGTAATGGTGAAGATTAATGGTCCTTTCACATTATGATATGTACAAATATTTGGTAAGAAATTTTTTTTGTAATAGGAAATGAATGAAAAATGAAAAATGAAAATGAAAATGAGAAAGGCAGTTAGTACTAAGTAGCATAAAAATGACAGCTTTTGCATGCATAAAATAATATAATAATTAATATTTAAATATATATAAATAAAATGGAAGAGAAAAAGGCCATAGCAAATCAAGGAGGGTCAAGTGGGCTAAGAGAATAATACAACGGGAGAAAAAAAATCCACAAAAAGAAGGGAAAATTAATAAATTAATTGCCACTAATTAGTGATTTTCCCTGTTAATGAAAATGATTAATAACGTCTCTCGCCGACAAAATCGTTTGAAACGGCCCTCACGGCTGCAGAACACAGCTGAGGTGTGGAGAGAGAAAAAAGTGTGTGTTTTGTGTAAGTGTTTTTTACATGTCAAAGATTTACTACGCAAATTTAGTGGCTGTATTAGAACAACAAACAAACAAACAGCGTTTTTGTTTGTTTTACAAAATGCTGATTAACGCTGAGAACATACAACTTATGACTAGGGGAAGTGATAAAGACGACACCAGGTAGTGTTGTCAGTGACACGTGGCGGTTGTGAGAGAGGACAGGCAGTGGTATGAGGGGGTCCTTTGGCTGAAACGTGGGGATTGTAGGAGGAATGGGGGGGGCGTGGGTGAGGGAATAAGAGAGGAGAATATCAAAGTGATAAATAAATGAATTATGAGTTTGGGGAGTTGAATGGGGGCATAGAGAGTAGAGGGCGCATGTGGATTGACAGAGAAGAGAAGGGAGGGAGTGGGACCCACGTCAATCATGGAGAAGATGCTAGCCTGGCGTCACTCACTTGACAGAACATATCAAAGCACACTCAGGGACAGACATTTCTGCCATTTTTCGTCTAAGCAAGTTCCAAGTGACACGTCACCCTTTTGCTTGAGCTGGAGTTTTGAATAATCTTATTCCCATATTCAATAAATATTATGTTATGTATTTTTTTTACTTAATTTTATAACATAAAATTTTTTATATGAAATAATCCATTCTTTTTACACAAATTATTTTATATTTTTGAAATTTTTATTATTTAAATATAATTAATTTCATCTTATATTTTACCCATATATACTCTAATTATGTTATTATTATTGATATAAAGTCATATGCACACCTACCATTTTCTTCTGTTTTTAGGTGTTAAAAAAGGTTGGTGGAATTACTTGGAAAGAAACTAGCAACGAATTTGATGGAGAAAATAAACTTAATTAATTTGTTTCCTTTTGGTTTTCGGGAAGAATAGAAAAGATCACTCATTTTGTATGAGAATAAATACGATAAATTTTGATTCTTTCAAGTTCCTTATACCAACGGGAGAAGAGATAATCGGGCACGGATCTATGACTTAATTATTGAGGGGTCAAACTTATAAAAGTTGATATATTTAAATAAGATTTAATTAAAAAATTAAATTTATCATGTTTTTGTTGAAGTTAATTGAACATGACACATTTCATGTAATAAAATATATCTATAATTGAATCAGTATGAAATATAAAATAAAATAAAATTAATAACTTCATCTCCTATTGTGTTTTTAAGAAAATAATTATTGTACATCAAAATTCTGATTCTATTTTTACAATAATCAATGATATCTTAATTATTAGTTAATAAAATATATTGATTAGTACAAAAAAAGTATATTAATTAGTTAATGGATAAAAAAATATATCACTGAAAAGCTGGTAACAATATATTACTAATTCATTAACTAATCGAGATATAAATAAAGAAAAATTCTAACTTCAGTGTCATTATTTAATGACAGATAATAGCTCCCACAGGCAGGAAAACACTGTGTTCGGAAACAAGATTCTAACAAAATTTATTTTCCAAGTAATTTTATATGGAAAACTAAAAAAAAAAGATTTGTTTTATTTTCCTTAATAAAGTCAGTGATTGGGCTATACGTCTTTTATTTTTTTCATACAGTAACTTTCTTCTTTTTTTACTTTTATCATATAATAACTTTCTTAAATTTGATTGTAGGTAGAAATGTCAGTCACTTATATATTTATTAAAAAATGAAATTTACTTATACTTAATATAAATTAAAAAAATTAATAAAAAAATTGAATTTTGATAAAAAAATATAAATAAAAAAATTTATACTTAATTTTATATTTTTTATTTTATTATAATTCTATACTTATTATGTATTTCTTATTATAACTACAAAATTATAATAAAATAAAAAATATAAAATTAAATATAAATTATTTTATTTATACTAATTATAAATGAATCACTTCTCATTTATTAATGGAAGATCTATTTTCATTTTACACACCCCATTTGCAGTTTTCTTTTCTTTTAAAGAAAAAATTACATATCTCTTTACATCAATCATCATATAACCATGTTCTTGGTAGATCCAGTCTAGTCACATCAAATACCCTTAATTGGAAAGATCTCAAACCAAACAAACACTCATTTTCTCTTATAAAAAGAAAGAATAAAGAAACACAATACTCTTTACTGGCAATAAGTGAAAGCCGTTTTAACCAGATTATCTCAATAAATAAATAAATAATTTCATTGTATATGGAGTTACTTATTATCGATTTTTCATACTTCGTTGAGTAGAGAAAAATATATAAATATAGTATATGTACATTATCGATATCATTATGTTTTTTATTTTCATTTTTATTTGGGATTTTAATATTTAAATTTGTTATTTTTTATCTTCTTATTTTTTAATTATTCAAATAAGCACAGCTTTAAATACAAAAAATACAATCGTCTTATCGGTATCACTTATGCGCAATGTACTTTATAAATATTCTTTAGCATGTTTACATATTATTCATTTCAAAATTATAAAAGAAGCTAAGGGTGTAAGTTAGTTTGGTTTAATCCGATGAATTTGAGAAATTAATCAAACTAATTAAATTAATTCAGTTCAATTTAATTAATTAATTTGATTTGGATAAAACTTAATTAAACATAGAAATAATTAGTTTGATTCACAGGTATTATTTTTAAAACTTGAGACCCGACTTGAATCGAAGTATATATGTTTTTTTGAGACAGGATCAACTTACATCAGTGTAAGTTTTTTTTGACTTACACTTATTTTCAGCTGTTAGATTTACTTTCATCTAATAGTTACTTTTAACGAAATAATCTCAATCATTAGATGAAAATGAATCTAACGGTTGAAAATGAGTGTAAGTCAAAAAAGACTTACACTGGTGTAAACCGATCCCCCCTCATGTTTTTTTATTAAGTTTTTTAAGCTTTTCAACCACCTTATTAAGTTAAGTTTACTTACTTTACTTCTAATTTCTACACACTTTGTTCATTATCACTTTACTAATTTCTAACTTTCCTTTTCACTCCAGACCCACACGGCGCCACACACCCCGTCCAACCCTCCGACTCCACACTCCTTCGGCCTCTGATAATGAATTAATTAATTTTGGTCGGTTTAATTTAACCTGTTACACTACTAAAAGAAGCATATATCAAGGATAAATTAGAAAAGAATTTAGACCTTCCTCGATCGTGGTGTATCCAGATTTCAGATTTTCACCAAACAAAATATTATTAGAAGAAAGAAGAAAATATTATTAGAAGAAAGAAGAAAATCAAACAAGATGCAGTACAATTATACCTTGCCAGTAAAAATGACTAGGATAAGGACAAGGTAGAGAAGTGTGGGCAAAACCTACTTTGTTCCCTTCTCTTGGATAGTCTTCAGAATCCACACCTCACCACATTCAGTTCTGTCTGTCCCACTACTTTATAACGGGCATCCTTTAGTATAGGCACCCCAGACTTTTAAGGGTATTTAATTATTAATGGACTTCTTGTTCACATCTTCAATGAAAATGATGATGAATAATACAAAACAAAAAAAAAAAAGAAAAAAAAACCAAAGGGGGATAAAGGCTAGAGCAGGAATTCCTTATCAACACATCAGACATTCAGACTTTTCACATTCAAGTCTCCATTTTATACAACTATTCCTGACGACTTTTAGACCACACCAAAAGGTAGGAAATTCAAAATACACATATATGTGACATTGCTGTCAATGGTTGCCCATGTGGGTCAGTGGTTTGAGCAACACAGCACCTATACATATTATCCAGCTGCTGTGTGTTAATTAATAAGCAACCCACCAAATTAAATTCCTCAATATTAACCTTTAGTTTGAATTTTAAATACTACAGGTTACGTTCTTCAAATTAATGAAGATCTTTCCCCCACTGTGGCTCAATCAAATTGCATTTTTTTTTTCAGAGAACGGCTATAAAAGATTAAAGCTAGATTCTTTGTATGATTAGTCGATTACTGTCCTTGCTGATGGGTTTGATGATGCTTTTTGTGATAGGGATAAATTGGTTACGATTTAGTTACAAAAATACTTAGTTCTTAAGGAATATAAAATCAGAACAAAACTTAGCTTTAACATTTAGTTTAAACTCTTACTTTTAATCTCATTTAATTTTTTTTTATGCGTCTATTAATTTAATTAAATAAAATTAGAAGTAACATATAAAAGAAGAGTAAATGAAATTGAAAATAAGAGTTAGAGTCAAAAGTTGGAGTCACGTTTTGTTCATAGAATCATGCAAGATTTTGCCAAACATTAATCTGTTACAGTTATTAGCTAAAATCATTAACTTCTTCCATTTCCTAGCGTTTAAGCATTCTTGTGCAATTCAATGTTGTTATCTGGTTTCTTAATGCTGATCTGCATCACTATTCAACTAGCTGTATCCTGCATGGCAATGGTAAGGCTTGCTGGGTTAGAAAATGTAAATAAATTAATTGGGAGAAACCAGAAACCTTCACATTTGTCCTACTCGTTTTCTTCGTAAAGAAGAAATTCTAAGTTCTTCCAATAGTACAAAAGTCACAATCTCATATGTCATTATTGCACAAAAAATGCTAGTTGGCAAATCACCATATGTAACATTAAGAGTACTTAGTAAAATTAAAATGTGTGCAGAAAATAAAACGAAAGATATGAAGTCATTTTTTTTCATCCTAAAGCGTTCATCACCTTAGTGTGTGTAATCTGATTATAACTTATAAGTCCATGTGGCCACCGCAAATTGAAAATTTACCAACTGACTTACGTCCTCGCACAACTATTTTAGTGAAAGAGCAAACTCCAAGCAAATCTCAATCATATCATATTTTTTTTCTGAATTGTGAAAATAGACTATACCGAAGAGAGCACGTTATTTCTGCTATGTGCCAAGACAGGTAGGGAAAACAAAAAAGTTGAAGCTGAGTAGCTCTCATTATGGGGGAATAGTGGCTCTATGGGGCCAAAACGAAAAGTTCACTCAAGCACAAGACATGCGAATCCTATAGGCCTTTCATATTTTATTTTATTTATTTCTATAGGTCATTTTCGGTTACGGTTTATTCATGTGGCGAGTCATCTTAGAGTAAAAAACAAAAGACAAACCCCGCAAACTGAGCTTTCTGTCCAAATTAATCACATGCCATGATAGGAGTTAGACCTTATTTTGCCAATGCAATAATGAAGAAGACTTAGCAAGAAGCCAAACCTGACGTCTCCTAGTGAAGTACAAGTACACTGGCCGGCAACTCATGTCGTATGTTTTTTGTTATCTTCTTACAATATATAGATATAGACCAAGGAATTATGGAAAAAAGAAGTACCCTCAAGGGGAAGAAAGAAGAGCAGACAGTAAAAAGCAAAAGCATTCATTTTGTTCAAGTTTTTATAGGCACCAAACAATCATAGTAAAATTGATGATTTCTAATTAATTCCCTGAAAATTTCCTATAGCAAAATTTTATTCGAAACTAGCTACTACAAGTACTAATTTCGAAGCAGCTGGTATTTAAGTAAAGAGGAACAGGCATCATTTATGTAACATTTTCTAGTACTACAGGATCCGAAGGTTTACTAATCTCTGTTCTGCTTTCTGCGGTCATCTGATTACACATAGAGCTGGCCTTAGATGCCTTGTAAAAGGACCAGTTCTCATCGGTAGAACTGCTGGTCAAGCCTGTCCTTTGATTCCTTTCTGTTGCATGCTATTAGACGCCTTTTTTGAATACAAAAGAACACCATATCATGTACCCCAAAAAAAAAAAAACTATCATTATTACAGGTAATATTACAGTAGAAGTAAACTGTAAACATGGTATATATTTACTGTTTAGTACCATGATGCGTGGATTACATTCTAAGGGAAATCAATTCACAGATTGTATCTAAGCACGCTGTACTATCCTGGTCCACATAAAAATGGCTAAGCAGTAAGCACTCAAAGCACAGAACCGGCCGTACAAATTAATCAATCTGTTTACACTACAAAAGAAAAAGGAAAAGAAAAATAAAGTAAATATGCTAGGCTTACCTTGAAGGTGCTAACTAGGCGAAGATAAACAACAATGTTAGATTCACATTTAAAATACATCATCTCATATTTATTTAGTTTTTATTATTATAATTAAACATTTTATTTTTTTATATTTATATTTTATTTTTTTTCCCATAAAAAATGTGTCTCTCAACATCTACCATTTATCCAACATTAATCAGGGAGAAGGATACCTAACCTACACTCATAGATAGGTATAAAAAAAACACTAACATGGGGACACTTTTTTCTACACCGCATGAATATAACACACTTCAAAATCAATTTCCTACACGCTGTAAGTGCGTTTTTGGGCCTCAGCAGTTATTTGACAAGACTGACTCTTAATTCCTTGGTCATAGACCACATTAACTTAATTAATGTACTTGCATAACTATCAACTTCACGATGGACGACAAACTACACATGCATAAGTTTGACCAAGAAATACAATTAGCACTAATTATAATCAAATATAGATACTTAATTAGCAATTGTGACTATTTGAGAGTCTAGTATTGTGTTTACTGCTATCAAAATGAATCTTAGAATATACTTATTCCTGTTGAAAACTTGGAGGCATTTGAGAACGAGTCGTTCTTCTCCAATTTCGCCATGAACACAGAGAAATGAGAATTACAATTTATCCTTTTTTTAGAGTCAACTATAAAACTTATGGATCTTCTGTTATCTTTTTCCTGTGTTTATATGGTGAGAAGAAGGTGATAGAGAATGCCAGATTTATGATACACCGTAGTTTGAGATCTATAACAAAGGCCACAAAACTCTATAAATAAGCAATGTTTTTTTTTTTTTGTCAACATATTATAAGCAATGTTGGAGAGTAACATATTACGAGTGTTATTGGGCTAAAACTAAACCAGTTGTATAAAAAATTTATACTTAATTTAAATTATTAGTATAAATATGAGTATATGGTGATCAATATTTTATATAAAACCATTTTAAATAATTAGTAATAGATTGCGTTCTCTTTCTCACCCACATCCCTCGTTTTCCCTTTCTCTCTTTTCACAAGTAGCTAGGAGATTGTGGGAGTTGTATAATTATTTAAAACATTGCGTTGATAGAAATCAATGTCCTTGTAGTCTATTGGCTTCTTTAAGAAAGGAATATACTCACAGTCTTTCTCATCCCCTTACTAGCTAGTTTTTCATACCTCATTATAACCAAAAAGAAAGATATAATTAATCTACTCGCAGGAGATTGTTGTCTTCTCATTTGTGCTTCTAAGCCTTTGTTTTGCATACAAAAAATAAGAAGGGAAAGGAGAGGGTTAATAGAAACTAGTAATCATGTATCAACTATCAAGTCTATAAAAATTTATCCTTATAAAAATGAAGAGGTAAAAATTTAAGTTAACTTCTACTAGTACAAGTCACGACGAAAGGCTTTTTTTTTTTTTGGTACATAGTAAGGCTTTAAACTATCACTACTAGAATAACACCTGTACAATGCTCGGGATTTAAAAAAATTAAAATATTTAAAAATAATATATAATAATTATTTTATTATTATAAAAAATATTTTTATTATTTTCACAAGTAATTATATAATATAAAAATTCTACATTGAGGTGCAAATATTTATTTTATTTTTTTAGAACATCAAATATCAAATTTATATATAACATCTTGAGAATATTTTAAAAATCTCAAGAATTATTGAAAAATTATTTTGAATTTTAGAAGTTACGACCATTACTAACTCGCTTAACTTCATATCTGTATATTATAGTATAATTTGACATCATAACAAAAATATTTTTATTTATAATGAGTTAATGGTGACACAATATAAAAAAGACACTTGTAAGAAAAAAAAACATGAAATAATTTATATTTTTTTTAATTTTTTTAAAAAGATAATATTAAAATTAAATTCAAATTATATTGATTGTATAACTTAGAAATGATAGTTGAAGAAAAAAATTTCATTTTTTTTAATTTTTTTAATAAGATAATTATAAAATTCAAATAATATTAATGACACAACTTTAAATTATCATTTAATAAAATTCTACAAATTAGAATTCTCGTTTTATATATTATATTAATATATTGATGATTGATTAATGATTAAGAATGTACTAGTGATTAAGTGTTTAGGCTAGTTTATAAGATATTATAAATTCAAACATCTTAGCCATTATTTGATAGAGATGTTATAGGCATAGCAGTCCAAAATTTGTTAGGAGGGAGAATTCAGAGCCGTTAGATGACGACAAAGATACTATATCTGCCGCGGATCTCGCCAAAATCTAGCTAATTACACTTTTTGGCCAAACAAAACAAATGTTCGTGCATGTGCTGCCCTCAACTTTCAACGCAAATATATCCATAATTTTGTTTGATTGGGCCTGCCATTAACTTGCTTTTCACAGGATCTGGTTACCGCTGATTACTCCACACTCCACAAAATTTGAGAGAACGAAGCGAATCTCAAAGCTCAACCTTTTGACTCTGCTCCACAAGACCCGGTTGGGAACATCATGCATGCACCTAATGATATTTGGAACATTCATGATATAATGGTGCCAACTGCCAACCCTGACCACATCCGATCCATACCAACTTGTGTGCATCATGTGTATACAGGTGTCTCTCCTCTGATACATTATTTTCAAATCATTCAATGCAAAAAACTTGCTAGACAAAAAGCAAAGTGTGCCCAAAAGAAAAAAAAAAAACAAAGGTTAAAGAATCTATTCTAGTTTTGAATAATTTTGATTATTCATTCCAAAACAGGGTAGTATTGACAAGTATGAAATAAACACAAGTGATAATAACTGATGCCATTGGATATTTGAAGCAATAATAAACTATCATCTTTATTTGAGAAGATAATACAAATACATGTATCGTATTTGTATGCATAAGGTTTCTTTACCTATCCATCTTTATGAGCACCCAAACACTGTCGCACAATAGGGAACATTCATCCTAACAGTTTTACTATCATCGCACAAGAAATAAAATAAAAAACTAAATTGATGCATATGAATCAAATCATATCATCTTTGGAGCTGCTGAGGAGTGGGGTTATTTGTGAATCGTGATTGAGGGTGACGTTGTCCTACCATTCTGCATCCCATTATCAACAGGTGCTTTAACTCCCCACCTTCCTTCAGACTCTATGGGCTCTATAACCTTAATAGAGCCATCTGACAGTCCAACTGCGAATTGATTTGGCTCCTGTGGATGTGCTGTGACAACAACAGGGTATACATTTTGGCTGCACAAGACAAACAAAGGTTAAGGTTAAGGATTATTCTGGAGAAAATGGGCAGAAATCATGGAAGAAAATTTCAGTCAGCTTGGCCAAGTATCATCAAAATGAAACATGTATTAAAATTCTAAAGCATATTTTAGCCAAAAACTCTAAGCATGTGTCCGCAAATGCAAAACTTCTAGTAACAACAAATAAATAGTCATATTTAATGGGGATTATTTCAGTAAAAAAAACCAAGTAAGTTGATACAGATATAAAAAAATCGTTTTAAACACCTGTTTGAGGAAGTCTGATGTAGGTATGCAGATGAAGCTATACGACATCTTAGTCTCAGGCTGTCAGCATCAAATACTCCAATATTTCCATCAGTGAAAGCAGCATAAACTAGTTGGCTATTACAGGAATATGTTGCATAGGATATGGAACCAGACAACCCATCTTGTGGCACCCACTATAATCCAAACATAAAGATGTTACTAGTTCATTCACCAGGAACACAAAATATAAAGGGTATTGTTTTGAGGGTTTCTTTTTTGGAGATAGGGGAAGGGGGAGTAGCTACATACCTGCCGAATCAATTCCATTTTTGAAGCATCATATATCGCTAGCTGCGACTCATGGCATACCAACAAGTTTACTTGATCAATGTGGAATTGCACTCGAGTATCACCAACAGGTGCATTTCCAGCTGCCATTTGGATTGATAGTGATTTCTTTTTATCCCATGAGTCAATGCTCCAAAAGAAAAGCTACAAAAATACCCACAAATATAGCCAAAGATTTTCCTTTTTTGATGAAATTATATATCAAAAATGGTTTCTATAAAGAAATATATGTTATAGATAGAACTTGAATCATAGTTAAAAATTGAAAGAATCACAAAAACACAAGCACAAAACATTTACATAAGTAGAGTTATAAAGTGACGATGGAAACTGTTGCAATTATAGGAAAAATATGGAAAAGGGAAAAAGAGAGAATATATTTAGGTAATAGAACTCTAAAAAATTGTAATGTTGGGATAACACAAAATACTAACCTAATACAATCTTCTAGGTCAAGTAAAAGTGTAGTACAACTAGTATAAATTCAACCAAATAACAAGCGACCCAATATAACTAATATTCTAACACCCCCCCCCCCCCCTTCTCAATTTCACGGCATGAACTTTTCTGCAATGAAACCAGCGAGATTCTGGAAACTTTGACTGACAGCAAGACCAGAAAATTGTAGATTAAAAAAATTCTGATTCTAACGATGATCTTGGAGTCTAAAATCTCAAGGTTTTTCTAAATCACTGAATTTGATGAACAATCTAAAAACAATGCGGAAAGGATAGGAAAAATCTGACGATGATGGGAACAGACAAGGGAAGGAAAATACCAAGAAGGAAACCTAACAATTCTAACTTAAACAGAGAGGAAATACAGAACAGTTCCATATTTAGGAAATTATACACAGCGGAAAAGAATGAACACGGGTCATGGTGGATAGTACTACTGCTGTGATACCATGTTAAAATTATAGGTTGTGTTTAGAATGAATAAAAATAAGAAATGATTTGATTTAATTTGAATTGAATTGATTTGATTTGATTTAAAAATCAAATTTTAAAAAACTTTAAAAAAAAAAGATTTGAATTGATTTAGAAATCAAATTTTGTGTTTGGAATTCATTAAAATGAGAATTGATTTGATTTGATTTTATTATTTTACATTTTAACCCTTATGAGAGGTAGTTAGAGGAAGTTACTCAAATCAAATCAAATCATAACAAATCCTATCAAATTTGGGAATTTCTAAAACAAAAAGAATAAAATAATTTATTTATTTCAAATCAAATCAAATCAAATCATAACAAATCCTATCAAATTTGATGGAATTTCTAAAACAAAAAGAATGAAATCCATGAGATTTTAGAAATCAAATAATTTTTTATTTTTTAACATTCCAAACACAAGATTTAATTAAATTTGATTTACAAATCAAATTATTTCTCATTTTTTTACATTCCAAACACACTCATAGTGAAAATATGGAAAGGAGAAAAGAGAGAATATATTAAGTAATAGGATTTTGAATAATTGTGATATAAAGCACTGACCTAATATACTCCTTTTTACTAAAGTACAATTGTAGTTACAACTAGACAACTAGTACAACCCCAACCCAATAACAATTAACAGTTTAACACAACATAACTAATATTCTAATAGAAATCATGGTTAAACATACCTGAGCATCAGCACCTGATGAAACCAATATATTAAGTTGAGCCGAAAAAGCTAAACCAGTAATGTGCTTCTGGTGACCCTTCAATTTCGATTTGACCTAAAGGCAGAGAGGTCACACCACTATATGATTCTTGAAACAATTAAGATTTAGAGCTGCTTAAAGTAATTACCTCATCCACCCTAACATTGTAAATATGGATGGTTGAATCTTCCATTCCAATTGCAACGATGTTATTATCTTGAGGGTGAAACGCGAGGAAGGTTGAAGTAGGGGGAGGTGGCATAAAAGTTGCCATTACCTGAAACTCAGCAATAATTTGTCAAAACTCACAAATACTGAAATACAGCTGGATAAAAGTTACAAGTGATGGCACACACTATATTACCATAAAAACTGTCAGATTACCTTAAACGTCATCATGTTGAAAAGTGAAATTTTTCCTCCACAGGCAGACATAACATAGGAATCATTCTTTGAGAGTGCTATGCAGGGAACTGCTGCTTCAGAATTGTCTGGTACATCATTAGTCATGAGAAGACCACTATTCGGTGGTTGCCAATGCTGTGGAACAACACTTGCTGTGGCCTTTTAAACCCACACAAAAAAGACTCAGAATTGTTTACATGAATATTTGTATCAGACACAACAAAATACACGCATACTCTTATCATATCTAACAGAAACATGGATATCAGGATACGTATGCAGGCATGTTTATTATAAAGCAACAGGAAGTGTTTCCACATGTGTGGGTCTTTCAGCATACAATCACCTTTCCACTAGGATTCCGTTCATTACGGCTCCATTTCCACAGCTTCTGAATCCCTTTTGAACCAAGAGCCAGAAGGCCACCCCCAGAATTTGTGTAAAGAAGACGAGCAACCTTGGAACAAATATACAAGATTTTATGATCATAAAATTCTTGGTATAAAATTAGAAATATATTAGTTAAGCATCCTATACATAAAAAGAAAAGTTGCAGGGAAAACCTTGTTACTGGGACCCATACTATCTGGCATAGTAACTGTTCGACACTGAACAGGATCAACTATTTCTGTCAACTCCCAAGCTTTAGATTTGTCAGATACATCATCCAAACTTCTTTTCCTCTCCATGCTTCTAGTGATATAATCAACTCCATTCTGGAATAAATAAACAACAAAACGAGTCAGTTGAACACATACTTGTCTCATAGACCATAAGATGCCTAGGCACGGCTGCTACAGCATAAAACCATGAACACCCTAATTGATAAAAAAAGGATGCATAATCTGTATGTTAGGCTCGTGCTAACATATTTGATAGTAAAAAAAATGTTATAAATCTCAAATTAAGTATCAACGTCCATCTTTTATTGTTTATATCTTACAAGGATAGGCACCGGCCCAGCTGGAGAGCTTCTGTCCACATGTTCTACTTTATTGATGAGTGGATTGATATTTGCAACCACAAAAGAGCCAGATACCTAATCCATTGATGTTGAACAAATCAAAATCGAGACAGTAATAAAACCAGAAAATGATATTTGGTAAGGAAGCAGATAGTGAAGATGGGAAATTAAGGCCGATAAAAACCTTTGTCTCAACAGGTGCTTTAGATGATTCATAAGATCGAGCTTCAATGGCCCTTAAGTACTTGATGCCATCAGCATTAGCAAGGACTTTCAAACCACTATCTGCTGTAGTAACAGCAAGCAGATTTCCTTCCTTATTGAACCTCAAGCGAGGGAGACTCTGACGCAAGGCATCAACCATATCAAACAATCCTCTTAAAAATGCATCAAAAGATGGAAAGTACACGCAATACTCACAGGAAGACCACCCTCAGCATCTGTACTAGTCAGAACATTGATATTGTCCATATCCCAAAACTTTATCTGGTTATCTTCACCAGCAGCCAAAAAGCGACTCTTTGATGTGTCAAATTGCACAATGCCAGCAGATTTCTTTCTAAACCCAGAATAAGTTCTCTTCAGTGCTCCTTCACTTTCATTCCACTCAACCAGGAATGAATCTCCATCTTTACTTGTCCCACAAGAGAACAATCTAAAATAGGAAAGAGCAGTTACAACTCACGTTAACACTTAAGAGAGAAAAACACATTAAAAAAAAGTATAAGACTAACTGGATATACTTCCAGTATTATTCTTCATTTTCTTACCTGCTTTCATCAGCGCTATAGAGCATTGTGGTGCACCAATGTCCAGGAGCATCATAGTCCACCCTGGAGCCCATGTTATCATACAACCAAGCCTTGATTTTCCCATCAACAGCAGTTGAAAATATAAACTGCATAAATATGATTCCATAACTTATCAGTCAATCATTCACTGCAACAGCTTTTATATGAAAGCAATAGCATCATTTTCTCTATACATGTTTATCAAGTCATCTTTCCAGAATTGACAATACATAGAACAAGATCAGAGTATAGTTGTAGAAAAGCATATATAAGTACAGATGTTGGTAACCTGAAAATCAGCTTGCATTACATCCTGCAGTAGTATGACCAACCTAATCCTAAATTTTTAAGATTGTAACTCTTTTTCCTTTGCCAAAATATTTACATAACAAAAAATACTTTTGGTTTCGTATCTTTACAAAGCCCACGGCAAATGTTTGGACACTTTTACCTGGATCTTTTCCTTCTGGTGAGGGCAAACAGAATAAACAGGTGCTTCATGACCTTCAAAGTTAAAGAGCTTCCGTCCAGTCAAATCCCACACCTGTAACAATCTTCCAAAAATTAATAATTAAGGATAAATTCATCTGGCTACAAGCTGTTACAGACTGGAAACTCTTCTGTCACCTTTATTAACTTATCATCTCCACAAGTTACAATGCATAGCTGTTTGTTTGGATAAGAAAATGCCAAGTCATTAACACCACCAACATGAGCATCAATCTGTAATGAAACAAAGATAATAGTCAGAACTCAGAAATCACAAAAACTACGTAGATTCATATCAGAAATTGATCTGAACATGCCTCCAAATGCTGCGGTAGGTCATTAGGCGCTTGATAAGCATACAATTGAATCAAGTGTTTTGTGAAAGCAACCCCTGAAAAGAAGGGAAAATAAATTATAAACCAGTAATAATACAACAAAGTGGAACTAAGTTTCCTTACAGCCCTTACCAATAAAGTTCCCATCTGGACTCCATGATACACGGCTGATGGATATAGATGAATCTTTCACAATTGCAGCCTGTACATTGTACAAGAGTCTCGATTACTAAACTCCAACATATCATGTAAGAAAATTTTGGCACTTACAATATATAAAACGAATTTGCTTTGTAATAGACAATTGGATGAGGAGAAGTGGAATGACAAACAAACTGTAAGGGTTGAACTTGTGCTAGAGGAAAAGGAGTAACTAAACTTCAAAATTGAGCAGATTTTGTGCAGCCATTGAACACTAACATTTGTTGACATATGAATTTATAATTTGCCCATACTAAACATTTCCCTAACTATATCTGCTTTCCTGTTTCGAATTCTTAAAACTAATAAGCTACTATAGACAGGCTTATGCTAATTGCCTAAAGGTCATTACTGCAAAACGTACCCCCCCTCCCCCCTGCCCTTTTTATGCTAATTGCCTGAAGGTCATTACTGCACAATGCAAGGCCACTATAGAGAACCAAATTATTTTCTGTAAGGAGTATTCTTTGAACACATCCGTGATCCATCTGTTCACAATTACACAGTTGAATAATGTAATATAAACCTGAAATAAGACAGAACAAGCAGAAATATTCCATATTTTGAAAGGCTTTGATATCAGCCTCCCTCTCGGCCCTGCTTCCAAGAGTGAAATTTCACCATTTCCGCAACCAACTGTTTCAGAAATGATTTTCTTAAGTTAGTATAAGACTGATCTTCTTTATAATACAAGACATAGCAGTCTATTTCAACCTACCAGCTAGTAAAGAATGAAGGGAAGGATGAAAATCCATGCTTGTCACTGTTGATCCTTGATGTAACGTACAAACAACAGTTCTAGGAAGGTCATCAAGTGACCAAGAGGCTTGTTGAGGTGGTGCAGGATATGTGACCTGCACAGATTGTAAAGAGTTGCCATTATAGCAATGGCAATTCAACTGCATGGAAAAGAAAACAGGCCACTTTACTGTGTAAGTACCTCGTCAACAGATTGTGCTGATCGCAACCGTTTCATTAGTTGCTCATGATCGTTATTTTGATAATCCATCATTCCAAGGGCATTGGAAGGTGTTCTTGAATGCTTCAAAGCAGAAACTGCAAGAAATTGAATGACATGTGAACTTGACAATGGAGGAGACACACAAACATCCCAAGAATTAATTGTCCAAATGCATGAGAATTGACAAAAGAAAGATTATACTAGTTCTTCAGCTATTTCACTACTAGACAGGACAATTGAGAAGATAAGAGTTGAAACAACAATTACATCCACATAAGTCTTAGCATATAAAAGAAGAAGCAGCTGTCTATGGGGAAGAAAAATTATCTACACAGAATGAATATATTATCCCTTGCACTTGATGAAAGGAAAATAAAATCAATCCATTAAGAAATTGGTAGAAGAGGGTGTATATGCAATTATGCACTTTTGAGGTTATTGGATGCTGAACAACCCTTGACAATTGGATAATGTCTAATGAAAATATATGCAAACAACATAACAGTAAATTTCTCAAGCAAAAAGACTTCCCATTCTATCTACTGCCAACCCACAAAAAAATAAATAAGTATCCTACTCTCCCTACAAAGATATTGGCTACTTCTCAAAGCTGTCCTTATTTTGGTTTTCTTTGCCCCTGATAGAGAACCAGATTACATGACAACAAACTGACCAAGCTATACCTTGACTTGGGGGACCAGGCAATGATGAAGCAGCAATCACAGGTGATTGGACAGATGTGGAAGGATTTGCATTCACCATCCATCCCGCTAAAGCATTAACATTAGCAGCTGCTGGGGCTGGTGGAAATGGCTGCACAAAATTAAGTAACAAGAGGAAATTAAACATCCCAATGTAAAAAGATTAGATAACAAACAATGTTAGCACTGAACATTCAAGCAACTAGAGGAGCTAAGGTCATACTCCACCATGTGCTCCTAGTGGAGCATAAGATGAAGGCTTTGCAACAGCTGCGACAGGAAGAGTGACAGGTGTAGCTGCACGAGCTCCATTTGAAGGTGAACAAGTGTGGTCACTAAATAGAGTTTTGATGTCTGGATTTGGTCTTGGGTTCTTGCACAGCTGATGCTGCCAATTCAAACTGGATAGAAAACATTGACAATACTCAACTAAGAAGAACGTGATTAATGAAGTTCCAAATAATAAGAGATGTCATGTCATTACCGGATGAAAACATGAACTGCTTTAATATATAGAGAGTTAAAGCAGTGTGCGAATGGAATCATCACATGTGTAAAGCCTAATACATGTAAAAGTTGAATATACCTATGTTACCTTTGATTAATCAGAGTTCGTAACCGCGATGCCTTCAATGAAGGAAATATAAGCTTATCTCGAAAGAGGGGATTTGCTTCTATCAATTTCTTAAGCTCTACCAGCATTATGTTCCGAGCTGATTTAGTATCACCATACTTTGACAACTGTTCATTTTCCCTGCATTTAAAAAATGCTTATTTAAAATGCGACCAACTCAACATCTCTCCAATCCCTATTCCCTAGTCAACATATGAATAAAATAGAAAGCAAACATTACCTGAAGTTGTCAAGGGTTAAAAGATGTGTAATTTCTTTGTACAAATCTTCGTTAAATGTTGAAAAAACTTTTAAATCATTCACCAGTATTTCAACAGCCCTCACTTTGTCATTCCTGAGTATAAACCAGAAAATTTTAAGCACGAGAAGAAGACAAAAGAGCTTGGACCTTATATACTAATAAGTAATAATACTAATACACATAAACAAACACGCAAATAAGCATAGAGGGGATAACTAAGTAGCAACACTATTGTTGAAGAAGAAAGAAGCAGTAGTAATAAAGAAAATTAAGAACCTGTCCAAGGCTTCAAGATACTTCTGCTTCCTGATCTCAAAGAAAATTTTCATGGAGTATCGATTGTCATCGACTTTGGTGAAGCCAAAGAGGTACTTCTCAACCTCGTCCCACTCTCCACCCAGGGCTTTCTCTTCAAAATACTTCACATTGAAGAAGAAACCCGATTCTTGCTCCAGCCTAAACTCCAATACACAGAACAACCACATTTCCAATTTACCATACCAGTTACCACATACAACAAACAAGGAAAATAAATAAATAAATAAAAAGGGGACTTTACTTGTGCACAGTGTCCTTGAATTTCTCTTCGTCGAGAAATTGAAGAATGAGGAACACCAATTCCCTGCTCAAAGATGACATTTTTGCCCCCCTGCACGAGCTACCACTGGTCGAATCAGAAGACCCACAAGAGAAAAATGAAGGATTTTGGAATTAAGGTTGGGAATTGAGGAAGGAGAGAAAATTAGCCGTTGTGGGTGGGAGGTTTTGAGAACAAGTTGAAATCTTTTTGTTCGGTTTTTTCTTTTGTAAATTGCTATGGACGGAGCACAACGGCAGCGTTTTTTCTAGCAAGGTAGAAAAGACGCAGTGGTAGGAGTGGTTTCTAGGGTTTGGGGTTGTTCAATTCCATGGTTGTTGTTGTTGGAAAAGAACAGTGAAATGGAAGAAGAAGAAGAAAGCTGCGACAGAGAAAAAGAGACAAAATAATAAATTAAATTAAAAGAAGAATAAAAAGAAACCAGAGCGAGAGAGACGTATGACTGGGTCTCGCTTTTTTCGATGCGTTTTGTAGTGGTTTTTGTTTAACAGTTGTTCTCACCGACTTATCACTGATATGACATGCTACTTATACAAATAGTGATAAGTACGCCTGATTATTGCTTCGGAAGAAGGAAAGAGGGGACACGTGGGTTGAACCGTTTTTATGCAGCGAACCAACAACGCCAACATCATTCCATCTTTCCTTTTTGAGTATGAGATTTTGAGATTGAATAATTATAAAGAAATATTTTATCTTATTACTAAATATTTTTATTAATTCTCTTAATTATTAAATAAAGAAAGTATTGAATATTTTTTATATTTTTAAGATATTAGATATATTTATTTTTTTATTTAATATTTTCTTCATTTAGTATTAAGAGTATTATTATAAAAAATTTATAGGAAGAAATAACATTACTTATAATTATAATAGAAATGTTTTAACCTCTTATAAGTTTTTTTAATAATCTTCTTAATTATTAAATGAAGAAAGTATTGAATGATTTTTATGTTTCAAGATATTAGATACATTTATTTTTTTATTTAATATTTTTTTCATTTAGTATTATAAGAAGATATATCATTACTCTAATTATAAATTTTCTTATTCAATTCTCTTACTAATTCTCCTAATTACTAAATGAAGAAAGTATTGAATATTTTTTATATTTTCAAGACATTAGATACATTTATTTTTTTATTTAATACTTTCTAAATAATTATAAATTCTTATACTCAATCCTCTTACTAATCTTTCTATTATTAAACGAAGAAAGTATTGAATATTTTTTTACGTTTTTAAGACATTAGATGTATTTATTTTTTATTTAATATTTTATTTATTTAGTATTATGAAGATTATTAAGAAGAACTTATAGGATAATATAACAAAATTAATATTTTTTTATTTAATATTAAGATAATTATTATGAGAAACTTATAAGAGAATATAACAAAACTATAATTATTAGTAAAATCTTTATTATTATGTAATAATAATATTGTGCATTAAAAATATAATTAAAATAAAAATAATTAATATACTTAATTGGTGTGGTATTTATATCTATACTAATAGATAAAGGTAATTTTCTCTCCCTTAGTCACATTTTATTTCTGTTTTTTTCATTGTTATCTTTTTATATTTATCATTCTAAATTTCAATTACTGTATTACCTCACTCTCATAATTGATATCTATCTTTACTAGCCACGTTTTCTTTAACTACTTATCTTATTCTGCACAAACTAATAATTCTTTACGTACATACTAAAATCAATTAATATTGGTTTGGTAGTATGTGCTGAAATATTTTCTGATTTGCTTTTTCTACTCTTTCGATTTATAATTATAAATAGTTAAGATGCAACTTTCTTCTTCTCTCTTCCTTAGTTGTAAGGAGAAACAAAAAATAAAAAATGTAAAGAATTATTTGTCAATCCACTAAAATATATATATATATAAAAGATCTTATTCAAGTGAGAGGAATCTTTATTGTAAGAGATGAGATGAGTAAATATTGATCATTGTATTTTACATGAATGGTCAAGATTAGAACATAAATGCATGTGACTTTTTTAAGTAGTTACATGACCTTTAAATAACTTTTAATCTTAACCATCTATATATGATTGTATGGTCAAAATTTACTCCTTTCATCTTCTTATAAAAATTTCTCTCACTAGATATAAATATATATATATATATATATATATATATATAACGCTATATGTCATGAAACAAAGTCCATCACGAATGACTTGGCAGATAAATAACCACCAACTTCTTGTAACAAGCATTTTAAAAAAACAAATGAAGACAAGGATACAATCCAAGCAGACATTATTTCATGTGCATTTTTACAAAAATCATTTGTAGTAATTAGTATTTCCCCATATATATGTTTTGGTATTGTAATAAGGTGATATTTAAATTAATTTGCATATACATCAACTAAAAGATTCATACAATTTTTTTTTTCAATTTAATATAAAAAAATTAACATAATTAAAATTTAAATATATGAACATGCATTTATTACTTATCTACACATCATATATTCATGCATCATTAAACTATTTCATTGGAATTTGGTGTGATATATATATATATATATATAATAAAAGATTTCAATTATTTTCTCCTTTTATTTATATATAAAATAAATAAAAACAATAAATAAAATAAGGATTGAAAATAGAAATAAAATGCTGATGACATGTTACAGGTTTCAGTGGTTTGGAGTAGGAGTTTGGACCACCAAAGTGATCTCGTATTCTTACTTGCCAGCTTTCCGTCCTGAATTCCCAACTAGCTTACGGCTTTGACCAGTCGTACCTCGTTCTTACATGTTTTTGTCGGTAAATAGTTCTGACTCTAGTTCTTTACTTTTTTTTTTCTCTAAAATTAAAATTAAAAATTTTTGAAAAAAATTTAAATTCTCTTAATAAATCAACTTATCAATGCTTATATTAAAACATCAATAAATGCTTATGTTTTTAATTGGTCTTTTCTGTTTTAAGTAACAGTGAGTTTCTTTTATATTTTGAAAAAGTTAAAAAATCTTTAATAATTTCAAAAACTAATTTGCAAAGTCAAAGTCATATTCAATAATATTTAACAGTATTTAATTACAGTAAAAATGAATTGCAATTAAGATAAAGTTTAAATATTAGAATTATTATTTTAAAGAGTATTTTATTTATTCACCACGCCGACCTAAAATTGCTTGAAAGACCAAAAAGTCATATTCAGGAGTGGTGTCCCTTATGCATTTTTATATATTTACTTATCTTAAAATTAATTGTGTAAATTAAATAATCTTAAAATATTTAATTTATCTTAGAAAATGATGATGATGATAATGATAAATAAATAAAATAATAAAAATAAGTTACAGTATTTACAAGAAAATAAAGAAAATAAAAATAAAAGAGAATTAAAATATTTACAATTCAAAAACATTAACAAATATTAAAAACTAATTGCAAAATACAAAAAACATGACCAGAAAAACAGAAAATGAGGATAACATATGAACTAAAATATTTACATATTGGATATTAATAAAAAAATAATAAAATAATAAAAAATTACAATTTAGCTTAATTTGTCTATCCTAAATACAACGGAGAATTAAAATTATGTAACTCTTTAAAAAATATGTGTGATTTGATTTATTTAAATTAAGTTAAATAGAGAAAATAAATAAAATATTAAAAAAATGTTTTCCAAGGAATATATTAAAAATAAAGCAACATGTCAATAAACAAAAATAAATAAGCATGACCAATCAAACATCAAAAGGCAAAAAACTCAAAGTATATTATTTTAATTTTGTTTTTGTTTTTGTATTTTGCATTTTTTATTATTCTTATAAAAAACACTCTAACAAGAACTCAACCCACTAATAAATGAAGGACAATCTATCCTAACCCATGCACTTATTATTCCAAAGACTTATGAGAAGAGGTTCGAGTGGATCAAAATCCACGCTCAAGTATCTCAATCGTTCAAAAATAAGCGCTATGTTCGGAAAGGCAAAAGAAGAACTTACCTATTTGTAGTACCAAAAAATAGTGGTACAGGCAAAAACTTATCTTCTTCTTTCTCGCTTGTCCCTTTCTCTGCCTCTTATCTACAATCGATCTCCTCTTTGTGCTTAGTTTAGACAATTTATAGCTCTAATTATGTAAATATTTATACTCGAAGCTAAATTCTAGGTTGAGATTTTTTCAATCATTTTGGATTAATGTCTATTAATTTTTTCCCTAAGTTACACAATTAAATTACAAATATGTGATTTAGTTCTCTTTCAAATATCCATCATCAATGAAATATCCATCATCAATGAACTTTTGGATTGAAGCCAATCAATACTAGAATACTCAAACATTTAACTTTAAACTAGGATCAATTTCCCACTAAATACTCAATCTGAATCCATTGAAGTCTATTTGTACAATCAAAATCATCTATCATTTATATCTCAAATCAAGATCAATAAGACATTATTGTGATATTTGAATTTAAGAATTCTTTCCTTTTATTTTTCCTTTCTTGTTAAATTTTAGAAATTGGACTTATGAGTTATGACACAGCAATGAGTTATATTCAATGAATATCTCTGAGTTGTATATTCCCTTTTTCTTGGACTAGAAAAAAATTTGGTGCTAAAACTTGGTTAAAGACAGAAAAAAAAAGACAGTAATGAGAAGTAAAAATAACTCAGTAACAATAATATTCCTGTTTTAAAATATAATTTAATATGTTCACCAAAAAAATAAAATAAAAAACGAAATAAGGTAAGTTAATATGTAATTAAGAGACGTCATGATATTGCCAAAGAGACAGAGCTAAATATGTTCCTGGAGAAAGAGCTGATACTTCCTTTAGGGCATGCTAAACGTTAACTGTGTTTTCTTCCTTCTCCTCATGTTCTACTTTGAACTTGTGTATAATTAAGGGCTGGTGACAGAAACTCTACAAAAAATAAAGGAGAAGACTCCTGAGATTGCAGAGTGTCACGTTTATACTCGTGTTCTTCTGGTATTTTATTTGGATTCCTTTTTAAGGTTTTTATTTTTATTTCATATTCATCTAGTGCAGCTTGCAGTTTTAACATTTTCTTTTCTTTCTAATTGTTATAGACTTGTGTCATGCACTGTTCACAAATCACAAGCTGAAGAGATGCAGTATTTGAAGAGCTTCACCTGCATTTTCTAATTCTTGCATTCAATGCATATGCTGTTCACTTAGTAGAATATGCTGGACAATGGTATTAATCGACTTAAAAAATTCAAGAGATTAAAAAACAATTTTTAATTTCATATTTTGTCATATAGTCTTGTAATCTTGTTATATGTCACTTTTTCTTCTAATCCGCCCTCCTTCTTGTGCATGTTTCAGCATTTAGCCAAAGTCAACTTCTCTTGTCTTGTAATAAAATCATTAAACATAAATAGCGTATTGAGGAAAAATTAATTGCTGGAATCTGGAATACGTAGCTATTCTCTTGGACTTGGGGAGTATATTTCGAGGAAAAGGACATATCCAACCTCTGCAGAGTACTCTAGTGACAAGGAAATGACAAATTTTACATTGCTTGGATGCAAGATGAAGATCTTAATCTGTTCCATTTTTTGTTTCTTTGAGACTTGCATACATTTGCATGCCCCCTTCCAGGGATTTCTGGGGACGGTTAGAAACAGGAAAAGAAAGTTTGCACTTTGCAGCTTATGCAGTTATTGTCTGACTGGAGGTCTCTTATTGATTATATTATTAGTATATTGATTTCTTTAAACCCCAGAAATTTTGTTTATACATTTGGTGGATGAGTAATTAATTACCTGAGTTGGATTTAATTCATAATTTAATTTTATGATGCTGGCAACATATAGAGAAGTGTCAAGGGCAATATTTGCTTGAAATAACCGAACCTCTCTCTAAATTGATAGTACTTGAACTCTTGATTTTACTGATCTTGACTGGATGTGTAGGACACTCACAATAGTGTTGTTTTCTCTTGCTCCAGTTTTTTTTTTCAATAGCTTTTAATTGTATGTCAGGTTATTAGATATAATTTCCAAGTCGGGTCTATAGAAAGGCTCAATTTTGCGACATAAAAGTTATTGATTCAGCCAATTTTAGAGAAAGGGATAGTTGACCTCTCTATCATACAGAGTGTCGGTGGAATATTTTGCTTTTAGCATTGCTGATCAGGTACTTATCTTCCCTTCCCCCTGTAAATCTGATTGCTGTTATAGCCAACAAATAACAATGGTAATAGCTCCTGTTTTCTAAATTGAGTTTGTTATAAGCCTTATCTGTTTAAGAAATAACCAACAGGTATCCAGTTCCAGTCCATTCCTAGTGAGAATGATTGGTAGGGATGGAGCCAAATTGGAATTCTTTGTGTAAAACATGGGAATGCCGAGGTTTCTTCAGCAACTTCTTTCTTAGTTAATAGAAATGTGTAATTGTGACGATTGAATCTGACATATGATTTATTCTTCCTATTTTACATCCCATTTTAGGAAAGAAAGAAGATCATCAAAGGAATGAAAGGTGACATAGACAAAATAGCTTATAATCAATATGGATGTCTGGTAAGGAATTTGACTATGTGACTAGGTTTTGTTGCCCAGCCTATCTAAGGTTAGTTGTGGTTTACACGTACAGCATTAGACTATGTCCTAACTGCATCCTAATTATTCAGCTATTCAGTCCTGATCTTGCTCCTCTGAATTCATCTATACCTTCTTTGTCTCTCAAGGTTACTTCTTATCCTATCTTTTCTGTTTCTAGACTTTAAAAACTGCTGCATTAATCACACTCTTCATTTTGCTTGCCATCAGGATCAGTGAGAAGTAAGCTCTTAGACCAAAACATTGAAGGTTGCCCTTAGTGACAAGGAATTCAAGGAAAACATCAAAGTGGCAGTGGATGAATCTAATCTAAGATAAAACTTCTCTTGATGACTCACGCCTAATTAAGAGTGAGAAAAAAAACCTATCTGTTAGAAGACAAGAGCTATTGATCAAGACTGGACTTGCACGGGTGGGTTGCTACAGCTTTCCTTCTAGTAACTTAATTATCCTTCCCATTTTCCACTTGTGTTTTATATGCATGTTTGCCTCTTTCCCCTCTCCTTAAATATTTTATTACTGATTAAATTGTATTTTTAAATAAAAGATGTTTATTTACATATTTCTTTTGTATTACTGTGTTTATGGGCTGCAGCATTCAATTGTGGAATTCTCAGAATCGGAAGCCAGAGAACAAGAAACTGAATAATTATCAGGTATGGTGGATTGAGAAGGGAACTATATCTCAATGGGACAGGGTTGGCACACAGTGATCATTACCTGATACACGTTTCAGTTATGCTGTGGAGGCCATAGTCAGTTCTTTTCTGGATTTGTAGAAATTGAGTTAAAAGACATAAACTAAATTTTGTATTGAGAACGTTGTTGTAATTTAGACAATCAAAAGATTAGGAATGACATGCAAGTTCATTGATGTTACTTTAAGTAATAATTTATGTATGCATGCTTTAAATTGCAGCAATTTTGTGATTGCCATAACAAAAACTGATGCTATTGTACGATGAATATGTGTTGGTAGTTAGCTGTTTTATTATATTTTTCAGGCTATGTTGGCCCCTAAATTTTAAAATAGTCAATGTACTTTGACGCTTGGAGGTTCTAAAGCAGTCACATAGCTCATGACAAATTCATAATGAAATTAGTCCTTTAAAGAAGCCAGAATATGTTAATCACATTGCTTTAATTGAATGTGAAAATGTTTAAGCTAACTTTGTAATGGGACCTAAGCAAATTTGCTTCTGAACATACTCCTTTGTGATTTGACCTCAAAAACGGGGGAGGCGTACTTAGCTCCTTCCTTGTCATTGTGCACTACATTTTCTGTCTGCAAGTACCAACATGTCTCAGAATTCTTGTAAACATGGCTCCTCGGATGAGGATAGCTTTGGTAAAAGTAGTTCGATGGATTGAAAACAGGAATTTCTTTCTCAACTCTATGCTGAAACCTGCTTCTATGTAGATACTCAGCTGGATTGTAGAGTGGAGATTCTTTCCTTGACATTGAATTTGCCCGCAAACAGTTCTCTATCACCTTAGCTTCCTCCTTCAATCTTTCTCTCTTGTCCCTAATATTTCT
Organism: Ormosia emarginata; assembly: GCA_029884605.1. Classification (NCBI taxonomy): domain Eukaryota; kingdom Viridiplantae; phylum Streptophyta; class Magnoliopsida; order Fabales; family Fabaceae; genus Ormosia; species Ormosia emarginata. Next base: position 22,124,740 of record JAQQTP010000059.1, on the reverse strand, counting down.
CCAAACTTTACAAGATCTTGACCTGCTGTTAATATTCCATGGCTTGAAACTTGAACCATTGGAATTGCCAGGGACATTGCAAGAAGTATATGGGATTCTGTTGCACTCAAAGCACAAGTTCTTATACCTCTCTAAGTTAAAAGCTTTTCTTTTTGCTGCATCAGATAGACATGTATATGCCTACAGAAAACATGGAGGCAGAGGTTGATAACTAGAGATTCTATTCCATTTTACTAAGAATTTCATGCTCATTGTTAAAAGTACTCACAAGCTAACCAATAAAAGGGAAAACAAAGAAGATCAAAAACTAACCTCAGAGACAAGCTTGAATGCAATTTCAGCGTTGGGGTGTTTATTCTTATCTGGATGAAGTTGCAAGGCTGCAGCAAAAGACAATCCTCGTTATTCAAGGGAGAGAGAGAGAATGCAGATTGCACAAAACCATAAAATGAGTTAAACCTACCAAGTTTATGGTATTGCTTGCGAATGGTATTTACTCCTGCATTTTCTTCCACCTATGAGAACTCAATATGAAGATACTTGCATCATATAAAAGAACAAAACTGTTGCTAAGTTTGCATCAACAAGAAAGGGTCAAATACTTACTCCAAGAATGCAATACCAATCAATAAAAGGTGCATTAGCAGGGTTTGAGAGAAGTCTATGAACACATACAACTGAACGGGTGGATATGGAGCAAATCTCCAATACCAACTTGGCTTTGTAATCTGATTCTTGTCCCATTCTCCCCGTTTGAGAATGATATGGTGGTAGAACCGACAAAACGTGAAAAGGGGTTACAAATAGTGAACGTGGTGTTTGTGTTTTTTCTTGGTTTTGAGAAGGCAGTAATAACTAATAACAAAGGTGGAGCGGTTTAGAATAAAAGAGCAAGCGTTGCGGAGTAGATTTTTGGAACTGGATCAGTTGGTGGGAACAAACAATTAGAGAGAGATGGAGAGGTTAACGTTAATCTCTCCACATGGCACCCCCTGAGAAGGACTAGGGCCATTTGGGCATAACGTTTTTTTTCTTGTTTAATCTTTTGAGGTTTAAATTTAAAATTTTAAATGGAATTAAGTACGTTTTGTTGTTGCCATTCTCTTTGGCCTCCTCATATTTGTTACAAGTTGCAACCAATAACACACCCTGCAGCCGGAAATAGCACCTCTTAAGCATCTGATATTATAAAAGTTTATTTTGATTAAGCCATTTGACAATTCTTGGAGAAATTGTTATGTAATATGAGAATATTATACCTCAGTAAAAATATAACACATAACACAACATAATCATACGGATCTTCTTCTGTTATAGGACTATCCAATTGAAAAGGGATTGATACAAAATTTATTATGCAAAGACCCACCCTGATAAGTTATAGGATCCAATAATTATATTTTAAACAATTTGTGTCTTTCTCTTTTTTAGATAGAGACGGATCTAAGGAAGGCGAGTATGAGTCTTGTTTTTCTTTTTCTCATTAATTTTTTTAAGTATTAATAATTTAATTTTAAATTTATTAAAAAATAAAAAAATAATTATATTAATTTTTTATAAAGTGAATACTTATTATATTGATATTTTTATTTAAAAATTATACACACATATCTAATTTTATATATTGTTATTACACTTTAATATATTTTTTTTGTTTATAAAATTATATATACATCTCTTATGTTATGTACAAATATTACATAGTTCTATTAAAAATACAAAACAAGAAAAATATGAATAATTTCTCAAACGAAAGAATGTTAATATTATAAGTCTAAACTCATGACAAGTCAAGATAATTATACCAAAGATAAAAATGATGTAGTTAAAAGAGTTTATACTTGATATGCATTTGACAAATGATTCATAATTATTTTATATATATTGATATTATAATTTGAACTCATCTTTCTATTAATTTTTAATTTTTATATAATAAATCTATTAGTTCATCTCACTTTTAGCTTCACTATCTTCTCTTTTTAAAAATCTATATATATAAAAGCTTAATTTTACTTATAAATTATGGTGTGAAGGATAAATACTATTATGATACATTTAATATCTAATATAAATATTTTTTTTTTACTTTTTTCACTTTAATCATAAATTTTCCTACATAATGAAAGAAAAATATTCTTCTAAAATGAACAAATAAGAGTATATTTACCCTTAATTTAAAATAATATATTTCGATCTTAACTCACTAAATAATTTAATGGTGAATATATCTTTATTTGTTAACTTTAATTTTTTTCTCTTATATTTAATAATATGATTCACATTTTCGACTCATTCACTAAATATTTTCTCGAATCCATTCATATTTTTATACGATGTTATTCTACTAAAGCGTAAAAAAAAAAAAGATGTTATAATACAAACAAGAGAGAATCCTAATTCTAACCATACATATCATTGCATTAAATTTAAAATATTATATAATTAAGTTTAGCTAAGATCTTAACCGTTAAAAATATTACTTTCAAATTACATTAACATTTTCTCAATTCTTGAGTCTAATAATACATGACTTGACTTTTCAAAGATTCTTTCAAGTTCTGGTTTTGTAGTTCAGAATATGAGGGTATTGTGAAAAATTGGAAACCTAACTAGCATTGATGAAAAGGGAAAGCTTCCATTTTTGGGTACTGGAAACCCCTTTTAATTGGAGGCCCATAACACTTTACTGATGCAGATAAATTATGACATTTGCAGGTAGAGAAAAACTGGCCGATATGAAGGGTCATGGCGTATAAGTGAGAGTTTGGGAGACTTTGCTACTGCGGTAGGTAGATACCAATAAATAACCCTTGAAGATGGGAGGGGTCAAGTAGGGTGACCCACGCATATAATTCCCGGTTGAATCTTAGGCATAAAAAGGTACTCTGGAGTAGGTGAAAAAAAAATGATCTAATAGGCCCCCACCTTGCACTCTTTTGTTCAAAAGATAGTATGATTTTTTCATCTTCTTCTTGGAATTCATTATCACGTGTTAGTTGTTTGGTCTTGGGTGAAATGTAACAACTTGCATTGCAATGACTTTAGGAGGAAAGTTAATTTGTCCTGGTTCAAGATGATTTTGGCACTGAATTCTCAAATATGTAGCTCCAAACCCTCTCAATTTCCCAAGTATGGACAAAAGGGCTTTTCATCATCACCAGTTTTTTGTTCAGTTTATTATAAGTATTCTTTTCATATGAAATTGGACAAATTTTAATCAAAGAATTACTACGTGTTATTTTTTAATGCATTGGTAACTGAAGCTTTGTCTTGAATTGAGCCGCCAGCAACTGCATCCAGGATAGGCTTTGTTTTGCATGGGGACAAATTCCAGGTAGGGTAAGAGGATACAAATTTGTCAAATATTTTTTAGTAATGCTTGTGATCGTGCACTTTCATTCACATCTTTTTGCATTTCTATAATTTCCACTATATGATTAGTGTTGGTCCTATCACAACTCTTAGCATACCTATATTAAGGTGTTACCACTCATACAAATGTAAAAAGATGTGGACAAAAATAATGTGTGAGCAGCATTAATTATTTTTTTTTTTATGTAGCTCTTCTAACCCAATATATAGGTCAATAGAATTTGTTGAAATTCGAGGGTAGATCTTCTCATATAAAAATTTTACATAACAACTATTCTAAATGGGGAATTAAGAATGGTGTACTGATTCAATTCAAAGTGGTGGCTCCTCCTTGTGCAATAAGGGTGGAGAAGGGGTGGTTTGCAAGGCCTCACAAGGGCGGAGAGGGAGGTGGTTTACAAGGTACTTTGATTCTCAAGTTAGGGTTTTGCATTTGGAGGGAGAAGTATATGGGAGTAGATGCATACACTTAACCTTATATTTATAGCGTGTGATTACTTACAATGAAAGTAATATATGAAGAAATGGATTTGGATTCTCTCAATTTTTTTCTCTCTCAAGTAATCAAGTGAAAGAGAGAGATAGACACAAAGAAAGTTATTAGTGGAACTTGATTACAATGTATGAAATTTCTTTTATAATATTTGTGTCTATTTCTTTTCTCCACTTGACCACTTGAGAAGAAAAAAAAAGGTTGAGAAGATCCAAATCCATGAAGAGATACATTTTCTCCATTATGCCTGTTATTAGGATTTGGTAGTTATCAGGAAGTTTGATCCATAATTATCCTCATTAAGAGGGGATTCTGTTAAGATTTAATACTTTTCTAAAAGTTGGGCCAACAATCATCCAAACTGAAGCAAGCTGAAGCTGCCATGGGCTGGCCAAATTAGGTGGTTCCTATTAGGCCTTGGATGTGGATATCAGTTCAAAACAATAAGGTCATATAAAGAAAGAGATAAACACAAAGATATTAAATAGTTAAGCCCTTTTAAATTTTGTGAAACCATGTATTAGAGTGTGTCTATATATATATATATATAATTTTCATATGAAAGGATTGACTCTCACTATAATTCAAAATCCAATGCAAAAACTTTCGGGGGGTGGGTTGGAATGCCAATGTCTATACAACACTCTCTATAAGTCATTTTTTGTATAATTAGCTAATTATATGCATTTTATTAAGTCATGACAAATTATGAAAATGCTAATCAGCTTAGTGGATAAAATCTTTCACTATGATTGCAATGACTTAATTATAGTAGTTTTATCATAAAGTGATGTGGACATTGGAGATTTATTATCCAATTCAACATTAAGGAGAATATCTTTGGCTATATTAGATTATTAAAAATTGGGGTGTTCACGGGTTTAACTTGACTCGTGAACCCGATTAACCCGAATTGACTCAATATAATATATTTGGGTTGATTTGGGTCATCGGATCAGTTCGGGTCCAATCCGATTAATCTGATTTCTAATTGGTTCGAGTGACAGGTTGAGTAATCCAACCCGATAACCCGACTACCTAAGTAAAATGACGTCGTTTTAGGTAATTTTTTATTAGAAATGTTTAGGGGTCCGATCTGACTTACGAACCCGACCAACCCGACCCGACCCAAACCACCCATTTCATTCCTAATTTCACAATTTCTTTTCAAATCCCCGACCCGATTGCCTTGACCCAATTAAATTTTTTTTACCTAAAACCAATCCAACTTTAATTAATTGGTTCAGATATTTTTTCCTCTAAACTCGACTTAACTCGACTCGTGAACACCCTTAATTAAAAATATAAAAGAGACAAGAAATTTTCATGTCTTTGCTTGAGATGTGCAAGTCACTATCTATTAATAATACAACAATCATAACGAATACCACTTTCTTGTGTCTAACAATTATAACTGGCAAACATTATCGCTATCATGCCTGATTAAATGTACAACACTTCTTAATTTTTTTTTTTGAAATCTTTGTTGTATAATACCACATTGTTTCTGTTATTAATTTATGAAATGATTTGGAAAAATAAAAACTACAATTTGTCTACATTACATCAAATATAATAAATCTTTGCTTGCATAGCGTATATGGCATAGCAAATCATATTATGTTTAACTTTTTAATTAAATAAATAATAAACGACATCGTTTTTCTATTTCTTTCTTGTTGAAAATATTGGTTCTTCAATAGCAAGTCACGAAGCAAGCATTTGTTTCTTCTTGATTGTTGCTGGAAATGTATATTTGTGCTTCAAAGTAACATAAATTTGGGCATCAACGACACAATAGTATTATATGATATATAAGAGAAGTTATATGCCTTCAAATTATGACATGTGTCACTTTAATATGACAATATATTTATATAAAATGTTATCATATGATAAACACATGCTCTTAAAAATTGTCATGTAACATATTATGCAATAATTTAAATAAAAAATATAAATATATCGTCACATTAAAAAAATCATGTCACGCTGAAAAAAAATTCTTGTCACATGAAAATAAAAACACTTTCAAACTAATTAACAATTAAAAGTATAAATTATAAAATTATTAAAATAAGAAAAATATCAAAATCACATTAAAGGGTTTTCTCTCTTCTTCCTCTTCTTTTAACTTTGCCCAAAAGTTAGTGTAGGTAACCTTGGAGGACATAAATTTAAGGATGTAATGGAAAATCTCAAGAGGAATTTTGCTGAAGAAACCAGTCTTAATCCTCCTTAGCACCATGTCATTATTGAAACCATAGTTCTTAGGCTCAGATGATGAACTAAAACTCTGTTTAGCACCCTCCTTAGTACTCTCAGTCTCTTCCAGCCTCTTTCTCTTTGCTTTAGGCTCCCCTCCACTTTTTCCTCTTCTTGCAACAATAGTCACTCAAATTATACCCACCACAACCTTAATTCCAAATAAATCTATTGAAAAATCAACCTTTTTTTCAATTAGGAAGGGAATTTTTTCAATAAAAATCGAAATTCTCTTTCTATTTTGACTCATTAGTAAATCAATCAAAATTTGTAATTAATTTTAGATTTGATTTCAAATTGCAGGTAATCAAAAGCAATTGCTTTTCTCTATTAATTCTAGATTTGATTTGCTTCAATTGATAATTTTCATTCATGATTGTTTGTAGAATATTTTGATTTGTTAGGTTTGATTGATTTGGTTGAATTGATTTAATTCTATTTTTAATTTATTATCATTATGTTAATACTTAATTTTGTTTATTTGCAATAAATTTCAAGTAGTCAAATTTGATCATTATTGAAATAAATTTTATATTCGATTAGGAAGATAAATTTTTCAATAAAAAACGAATATCCCTTCATATTTTGGCTCATTAGTAAATCAATCAAAATTTGTAATTAATTTCAAATTACAGGTAGTTTAAAACAATAATTTTTCTATATAAAGACTATACTAATCCGGTTCATACTCTTTTGAAGGTAATATATGCAAACTTTCTTTCTTTTTTTCTTTCACCTTATTGATTTTTGTATGTTGGGTGGTGTTTTGAAAACTTTTAACTTTTTAAACTTTCATAATTTGCAGGTGATCAAGTAAAAAAGTTTTGAAACCTTCCTTCATTTATCTCATTGCTACAACATTTCATTGTAGTTACGCCTTATGAAAGCACAAATTGATGTCATTTTCAAAGGAAGACATCGTATTGAATTTTAAGTGCCAAAAGGACACGTATGTTATATAAATAAGTAGTAAGAAAATTATTTGAATTTCTACTCAAAATTGTATACCTGAAAGAAAGCATATTAAGTTGTTTTTTTGTATAAATAAATCTAAAAGAAAATAAAGGATGGGAATAATTTGTGGATTTTGTCATATGCATCCCTAAAGAACTGTGTTTTTTGTCAGCCAAAAAATTTATATTGAAGATGATTTCCTATGGTAAACTCCAAGAAAGACATTTGATGAATTGAAAGAGGTCCATGCGGTAAACACAACTTCATTTTTCATCATTAAACATTAAGCATTAAACTATAAAGAAAATCTCATAATTTAATAACATGAATCAAAACGGGATATTTGTGGTCCTAGCAACGATAAATAAGTTGGCAGAAATGTTAAAATGGTGTTACAATTGGTGCCCCAGTGGTAAGTGCACCACTGGGGTTGTTGAAGACTTTAAAGCACAACAAGAAGATTTAATATTGAAATAGTATTGCAGGTCATACGACAAACATTTTCCATCATATACTATAATGTAAGTCTTACAAACCTTCATGCCAATATTTTTTCTAATTCACAAATGTTAGGAAGCTAAATGAATTAGTCAAAGCAAATTTATACATGATACCTATATTGACATCAATTAGTAAAAACATGAAAATATTGTTTGACTTCCTTATTTAATTGTTGTATATAATATTGATTCTTTTAATTGAGTTGTTCCAACTTACTTTAAAGGTATAAGCTTGAAATGTTTGTCATGGATCATACCGACTTTTCTTCATTCATTCTTTTTAATAAGGAAATTGAGAAACTTTTAGATATCGCAGCCAATACTTTATATCATTGTGTTAAAGCACAGGTAAGAAATTTCATCTTAAACAAATTAATTGTTTGTTACTATGTACTGTGAACATTTTCTTCATGTTAAACATAAACTTATTCCATTTTCATCATGTTTCTAGGGAGGAGGTCTCAAATAATACCCTTAAGAGGTTAAAGAATTGGTTGAAAAAAAAAGTTATTATTCAAAGTCAGTATAAAGGAATCAAATATTGATAATTCTTACACTAAAAATTATAATGTCCAGAAAGTTTGCATTGATCCCAACATTATCTAGTCTTTCACGGATATTTATAATCTTCATGAGGTATTATTTAAAAATTTGAGTATTTCCCTTTCCAAAAATGATGGATTAATAAATTAACAATTACTTTGTACACATGCAAAAAGGACAATTTTTTTACTTCATCTAAGAGTATGAACGATGAGACAGATGGAAATGCAACTTCTGACATGGTATATATTTAATGGACTTAAAGTGCAGACTTAATGTTATTATACATAATTAGTTACTAAATCTTTTTTTCAATATAATTGTCACAGAAGAATGACGTAGATAGTTATTCTTCATTGAATGATGTGACCCGAGCAAAAAAGGAAACTAAATGAGAAATAGTGATAGATGATTACGTAACAAATGTCAATGCATCAACTTCGAAGAAGTTGAAAACTGTCAAGATGGAGAATAGTGATTAATTATCATGCGAGAAGATTGAAGTAGTTAAATCTATTTGAACAATTATAATTATGTTGACAATAATTTGGTGGTGTTTTTTTAAGTATTTTAAGTTATATTGGCTAAATCTATTTTTTTTACAATATGTTTTTATATTTATATTTATTTATTTAAAAATGTATTTAAGACATTTTGAAACTATTAAGAGTGTTAATACATGAAATCATTAGTGAGGTAGTTAAGGTTTGTCCAAACAAGCTGTACACTTTTATATTTTAGAGTTTTAGTGTGTGTTTGAGATAATTGTAAAAATTTGATTATTTTAATAATCGATTATTGTATAAAAGTTTTTTGTTATAATCGATTAAATAAAATCAATTTTATATTTGGATATGTTAGCTAAAAAGTAATTTTAAATTAATTTGTTTCGTTTGGATAAGTATAAAAAAGAATTATTTTTATACATTAAATTATCAAAATAGGTATAAAATGATTAAAAAAATATTTGATTAAGGACAAAATTGTATTTACATTTCAAAATTTAAGGAATAATCTATAATCTAAAATCATAAGTTAAAATTTTAATATTATGAAAAAAAACTTTTATAATACATTAAATTTCGTGTAAAAATTGAAATTGATTTTGCCAAACGTATTATAACACTAGTAAAACAATTTTTTTACTAAAAAAAAGTTGTTTAAGAACGAAATAATCCTTTCCCCACACACTCTTAATCAAATTTAATATTTATGTTACCAGTGTTCACTTTTATACATTATTTTTTTCAAAAAACTTATATTCTATGAGGGAGGATCAACTTATATCAATGTAAATCATTTTTCTCTTACACATATTTTTAGCTGTTAGATCCACTTTCATCTAATGGTTACCTTTAATGAAATAATCTCAACCATTAAATAAAAGTAGAACTAACGATTAAAAATGAGTGTAAGAAAAAAAAGACTTACACTGATGTAAGCTGATCCTCCCTCATATTCTATTACAAATTTAAAGTATAATTAAAAAATATAACCAAAATTAATAATATTAAATAAAATTTATTAAACATTAAATTTAATTTAATAAAAATCCTTGCAACGAACGCTAAAATACTAATTAAGGAAAACGTTAAATACACAAGCATTTTGGTTACAGAAACCTCAAGGGAGGATAAATTGATGGACCAAATTTTTTAAGAATAATTCTAAATTTTTTTACTCAATTCTTTTATTAATTCTCTTAATTATTAAATAAAAAAGAATTAAATATTTTTTATGTTTTTAAAATATTATATATATTTTTTTATTTAATATTTTTTATTTATTATTAAGAGAATTATTAAAAAAAATTATAAAAGAATATAACAAAACTTATTTTTTAAATTATGGGCGAAATGATGGATTAAACAATTTGAACTCACCCATTAATTTCTAGTATTAATGGTTGACATAATAGTAAGTTGCAAGCATTTGCCAACTGATAGGTCTTAGATCATAGCCTAGGGCTATTGTACTTGCAAACCTTTCCCACATCACTTGTTCTTCTTAGCATTTATTTACTCTCATAATAAAAAACAATTGCCTGCATAAAAGTATTTACATCATGGTTCCTCACTTAAAAGTCTTAGACTATTCACCCATAGGCCATAGCCCTTGGACATCACGGAAATTCTATATGGAAGAATGACTGCTAAGGGAGATTATTGGCGTAACGGTAAAACATTATCTAAAACTCTTAAACCAATTAAGTCAATTCGCATTGGCATCATAGTTACAAATTTAAATTGTTTTATCAACGTAATGTTTTAAATTTATATTTACAATGAGTCTTCAAAGAATTACGCATATCTCACACTTCAAGAAAAGTTATCATTCTGTCATCGAAAATGACTCGTCGCAGAACCAGAATAGGTTAAAAAAGATTACTTTCTGATGGAATTAAATAATCATTTTTATATTTTAAACAAGTTCTAACCAACTTTTGACAATATATATATATATATAACTGTTTACTGTAATCTTCTGCTCAATAATTCAGCTCTTACAATCGTAGGCAGAGACTATTAGTTTAGGTCAATATGAAAAATAAAGGGCCAAATTGATTAAACCATTATATGAATCCTTCTTATTAGTATGCGTCTACATTATTGTTACATTGAATTTAGAGTGATAATTAACAACTGTCAACAGCTTCGCTTTCTCTTCTACCACCACAACATGACTGCAAGCCTCTATACATAAGTGCATGGAGATTGGAGAAGAAATTGGATGAAGACAACATCATTGTAATTTTACCTTGATGTGATGATAAAACAATGTCTACCAATAAACCACTAGTCCCGCCCAATGCCATACCCATGGTTACAGAATGGCAAAATGACAGCTAGAGCAAATACAATTACATGAAACAGTGTAAATAAATTAAATTATTCGTGAATTGTTTAACTAAACAAATAAATTCAAATTTTAATTTAAACTCAATTATATAAATAAATTAAACTCAAATTTTATGAACTCAACATTAAAAATTCACAAATAATTTAATTATATATATATATATATAGTAAATATTTATAAAAGATTAATAAGTATATACAATTATCTCCGTGTACAAAAAAAAAAATTATTTCATTGTAAATTATGTTAAATATTTTTAAATGTTCAAACTTATTTTGAAATTTCTTTGAAAAACTATTTTTTTATCATTTTATGTAATGAATTATAAAAAAAAAAGTCTTTATTTTTATTTTTCATTCATCTTTTACTATAAAGACATTTACTAATTATTAATTTAATAAATTTAAAAAATTAAAAAAAATACTTTAAAAAGAGATTTGATAAGAGAAAAAAATAACCAAATCATAAATAAACTAAATGAACTGAACTTAAACTTTCATACTTTTAAACAACTCAAGCTCAAATTTTAAATTTGATTCATTTAAATAAACAAGTCAAGCTTAAACAATTTATTGTTTTCACAAGCTAAATCTGAGCTTTAAATGCTTCTTAGCTCAACTCATTTACATTTCTAGTTATAGGCAAATTTAGCCAGTAATGCAGTATATTCATTTCCAGAATCAGAACTCTGGGTCAGAATCCATGATTTATAAGCAATGAAAATAATAAGAATCATATAGTAAACCTCAGCACAAAACAGCCAAGCAAATAGTGTTCAAGACCAGCTACTTCTTGTTACAACCTACCACTAGGGCATGACCCAAACTTTACCTTCACATCATCTCAAAATAAAACTACGTCGAATATAAAGGAAGGCCATAAGCCAATCCTATTACAATCATATAGAACTGTCATTTCTAACCAAGAACCACGGTCAATCCGGTACGGTATTGCCAGGCTACAGGTGGGGCTAAATTACAAATATAAGGAAAATTATCGTTGTAATATGCGTCAAACTCCTTCAAACATCAGAATGGATGGTCTCCAGACAAGTTTGCATCCACGTGCAAGCTCACAGGAGCTTCCACACCAATTTGTAGGTGACAGAGGAAGTATCTTTATACAGTACAAGAATTTAACAGGTTTACCAGAAGTTGACAAATATTACAACAACCAAACCTCATTCCACTGGATGGGTCTGTTACATGGATAAATCAATGCCACTAAGCTATATCAAGAACCAAATTTCAGTAAAATAATTTAGAGCATGAAATTATAACAGCAGACTGAGTAATAAAGCTACAACTACAAGTACCGACATACCTCTGCAGATAAAAATGGACTATCAGTTTCAGTCGACATGGAGAGTAAATTACTCATTCTGTGAGTACCTATGTGTCTGACAGACAGGTTGCACCAATTATATTTGATTTTTTGTTTAGTCAAAGCACTTTCACATACAATGTAGTTCTACATAACAATTCACAGCTCAATCTTTAATCAGGGAAATCTGAAACACCACAATAAGAAACCTTACATTGTAATTTAGATTATTAAGACCCCCCATAGTGGAGGAAGGAGTTGAACAAAATCAAATTAGTCAACCAGGGTAAGTTAAGTTATAAATCCTTATTGCTTCTGTGATTCTATCAAAATGCGACATCTAACATTCCCTTATTTTCCTCATCTTTCTCCAATGAAAAGAATCTGTCAATCATATTGGCCCCTTATTGAGCACTTTACTACAAATACGGACATCAATATTCATCATATCACTTGAATCGCAAACTATGAAGCACGGATACTTCATAATGCTTGCCATACCCGTGTCGGATACGTACTCGATACTTGGATACTTGACAAATGTTAGTTTAATTTTTTAACTAAAGTCGTATCCCCATACCATGTCTGTGTCATATCTGATATCTATACCAGTATCCGTGCATCATAGATCACACAGAAGCTTCTTCCTTATAAGACAAAAGCTTCTTTTGGGACACCATTTGAGAGTGAAAAACATTGTAAGCAAGCTATTTTTTTTCTTAATTAAACCTTTCGAATAATGAACAGTAAAACTGAACTGAAGCACGAAGTAAGCTCCTGGTTTAATAGAACTGAATAAAGCAACTAAATAGGTCCTCAGTTAATATCCCCTCCTCCAAACTTACCCATCTCTAAAGATAAACTGTCACACCAGATATTTACCACATATAGCTGATAAACAACTGCTCAATAACTCAAACATAGTCATCTTGTCATGGCTTGACGCAAGAAAAGAGCTTTGCTATCTTCACCAATATCTCCATCATATCCAAGCACAGCGGGTGAAAGATCTTAACAGTCTTAAGCAACAAGCCAATCCTATAAATTTTGAGATTATGCAAAAAACTAGTAGTAGTAACATACCAAAAAAATAAAAAAATAAAAAAACTCTTCATCAAATTATACTCAAGAAACTGACACACAGTTGAATCCAAGGAGGCCAAATAAACATTGTTTGCAAAAGTAAGCAAACTGCATGTACATGAGATTTTTTTTTTTAATCTGTGCATGTACATGAGAATACAGCAGTGTATACTAAAGCATAAAAATTGATATCAAATTATTGATCATAAATGTGATAACAAGAAGCAGAAGAGCACTCCTATCTGCATCTCATTACAAGAAAAGCTGTTCATTCAGCAAGACTTAGTGTGTGTTTGGATTGCAGTTGGTAAACTTAAATTTAGTTGAAAGTGTGTTTGCAAACTTAAGTTTGGTTGAAAGTGAGTTTGCAGTAACTAATTTATGTTTGGGAACTTTTGTTTCAAAAGAGTTTGAAAGATTATTTTTAGGCTGAACACAAAAGCAAAAAATTGTTGCTTTGGTCCCAACTTACTTTTGGAAGAAAAGTATGTTCAACTTCCCAAACATCATCTGCAAGAACTCACTTTTAAAAATCCTAACTACAAACCAAACACACACTTAAAGATATAGAAGATGGTATCCTAAATAGTGTATAGAAAAGCTATCACATCAAAATTCCCAGACAAAACATCTAAATAACTATTCAATCACTCAGATTTCCCCTAGGATGGACGAGGATTTCTGATTTTTTAGTCAATTCTACTGATTCTGAAATTGAATTACCAACCACGGGAAGAAGATATTTGATTTGTTTAGCTTCTTGCACCCCAAGCCCAACCAACAAAACTGCTAGAAATTCAAGCAACTTGCCAATCCCACAATTCCTGATAATATGTGACATTGAATCCTCCCATTTCCCTGAAAAGAAAAAAAAAATATATGGAATGAAACAGACAGACAAGGAAGGTGAATCAGTTTAGCATACAAAGGTATTCTCCGACCACAAGGCTATTTGTACTCTTAGACCAATTATTTATAAAGCATCAAGTTATTAATATAGATTAGACCATAAGAACAGTGACTAGAATGAATAAAGGTTCCAATTCAGTAAATTTTCGAATAAAACAATTCATTCAAATAAGTAGTAATCCAGGATTAGATAGGACTAGAACAAATACTAGGATGATATGAAGAAACATAATAGGTTGAAGTACGTACTCAGAAGTTAAGCATTTGTTAATTGCTGGATACAACCATCTTCCCTGTTATCTTGAAGATTCATTTTTTCAAGATATAGCTTTAGTACATGCGATGTTTCCTCATCCTTAAAACATTTCACAAACTTCTGCAGGAAGATCTCCTCAGAGATTCTAAATGGTTGAATTAAGCTGGCATTCTTTCTAATCAAACCTTTTGCAAGTAGGTACTGGATAACGAAAGCCCTTGGCATAATCTTTTTCTCCAAACTAAATCCGAAAAGATCTGGTCCTTTGACAAGTGCCAAAGCATCCCAACCCAACTGATTTACCCAAAAACCCATCACTGCTCTAATCTTATCAGCAGATATTAACATACAGTTAGGCTGCCTCCTAAAAGCTTCAAGAATGGTTTCATCGGACCACCCCCACTTCTTAAAGACATCAACTTTCTCATCCCACCTGGATTTTCTTACAGTAAGTTTGGCAAGCAATGCTATGCTAAAAACACATTTTGAAGGATTAAATCCCAATTCCTTTACTTCCTGCACTTCCTTGAGCAAGTGAGTTGAGCTAGAGTATAATATACTAGGCCACCTACGAAGCAATCTGGCAATGTTTGAATCAGAAACTCCATAATCAGTCAACAATTTGATATTAAGCGTCATGTAACTAGAACAAAAGGAAGGCGTGTAGCGAAGTGTACAAGTAAAGGTCTCTTTATCAGATTGCAAGAATCTATGTAACAATTCATATGTAGGGATTATATGATTCTCCAGGCTTGGAGCTAGCAATCTTGGACTCTTAGTCACTATGGATACAATGTCAGACGTAGAAAAACCTTTGGAGAGTAAAAATTCAAACTTGGGCAAAACCCTTTTGTGGGGTTGGCAAGTAAGCAGCCATGGTACCGTTGTAATCATATCGTGCAACTGGGAATTTGAGAAACCCCAGTTTCTGAAGAATTTGAGAACCGAATCGGGCTTTCGTGAGGTCTTGAAACGAAGTTCCTTGGAAGCTTGGAGAGCAGATTCTGGTGAGAAGCCAAGGTTTTCGATGAGGTAGGAGGCTGCAAATGAAGTGGCTGTGCAGAAATGCAGAGAAAATGGTGATGGGTATCTGTGGAAAAGAGGGTAACATTCATGGGTTGGTGACGTTGTTGGGAAAGTGATGCCTTTGAGATAGAGAAGGGCTCTGTAGCAATGGGAGTTGAACATGATACGGAGGTAGCAACGAGGCGTTATTTTGGGAAAGATGGATTGAAATCAATTAGACAACCTTTCACTTCAACTCTAAATTGAGGTTATGTTTGGATATTTAGTAAGTGATGGAATGGAATAGAATGGGATAAGATGGGATGGAATAGAATAGAATGGAAAAAAAATATCATTCTATTATTTGGATATTTTAAGATAGAATGGAGTGAAGTTACCATTTCATTATTTAGGAAGTTTATAATTTTTTATGGGATGAGATGATATTCATATTAAAAAAGATGATTTATCCCATCCCACTCTCCAAATTGAGAAGGAACAAAATTGATGGTTTCTGGTGGGATGGGATGGAATCCATCCCACTCACTCTCATCTCATTCCATCTTTTTTTAACATTACCAAACAATAGAACTTATCTCTATTCTATTCCATTCCCTTCCATTCCACTCAATATCACCAATCCAAACGAACCCTGAAAGAAAAGCTTCAAATTTGAGCACTAGCAGTGGTGGAGTCGAGGGAGGGAGGTAGGTAAGGGATTATGATCTTCTCCTTTTCTCAAGTAATTTAATGGTTTAAGTTCATTGGATGATAATAAAATAAAAATTAATAATAAATTATTCATTAAATTATAATAAAATAAAAATTAATAATAAATTTGAGGAATTTAAGTCATTAAATAAAAAATATAGCTTTTTTTTTTAAAGAAATGGTAAGGATCAAGTGTGTTTAAATGGGTCGATTTGATGGTAGGTCTGATTAGTCTGATAAAATGAATGGATTGGGTTAACAAAAAACTAGAAATTGTCAAAACAAATTGGTCGGCCGGCTTCGGGTCGAAATTGGTTTCGCCATTTTTCGCCAGGTCAATCGGTCAAGTATGTTTTGACCAGTATTTTGTCGATTCACCGCTTATTTTACAAGTAAACGGATCAGGTTACCACTAAACCAATTCTGGTAACCCATTATGGTAAAATTAGATCGGACCATTTTAAATTTTAATTAACATTTTTTAACTCACTTCGTCTATTTTGTCGGTATTCTGACCGGTCTTATCGGCCATTATTTTTTGACCGCTTACAAAACACTAAATTCGACCTTACATTTACTAGAATTGGTTGAAATTAAATGGATCAGTCAACCCGTTCTTTTAACAATACATAAAATTAAATGGGCTAGTCTAAACTGTTAAAATATCAATCTGAAATTTATGTGACCCGAATAGATCGGTTCAAAAATGATTGGGTAAAGATAAGGACGAATGGTTTTGTGTTTTTTTTTTAAATATAAATTTATTTTATAAGAAGACCTATCAATGAGAATTGTATTTAAAGCTGTTTGTGTATTTTATTTCTTTAACATTACCTTTTATTGCTATTCAACAATGAAAAAATTCTGCCGCTCAAAAATAATGAAAAAATTCTATTACGGTAAAACAAATAATAAAAACATTCGCATGAAATTGTTTTAGAATAAAATACTTTTAATCCATGTAGTATTAGCTTTTTTTAAACTTATGCTATAAAAATCAATGGGGGAGATATTAAACAATTCCCATTCTTAAGAGGAGTATCAAAATTTAAATATCGAATAAAATAATTATTAAGAGATGTCCATGTCACAATGACACTGAAAAATTAGTCTTAACTCTTAACCCTTGAAAAAGGTTATTTTGGAGTTAAATTAAAATGAAAGTCCATATGACTGATATGCACGACATCCACAATGTTACAAATAAGTCCTACCGACATATATATTACCAGTATTTTTAACCCGTGCATTGCACGGGTTTAATTTCTATATAATTTTAATTATTATTAATTTCAATTTTATTTTAATTCTTTATTTATAAATAATTTGATAATTTTATATATAATTAATAGTTTTAAAGATAATTATAATAATCATTATTTCATATAATTTTAAAACACATATTAAATGTTATTTGTCTAAGTTTATCATTAATTTATACATATTTGTTAGTTTTGTAATAAGAGTAAGAATAATGTTAGTATAAAAAGTAATAAATATGAACTATAAATAACAATAATAAAACATATTTGAATTTGAAATATAGAACATAATAACACTACAAAGTTTAAAGTCGAAGAATGTAGTACTTGAGTTTTATATTTTCTGAAACATTTCTTGGAAGACAACATTTTTTGTTATTTTACACGGATTGTCATTTTCATCGAAAATCAAAATCTTTAAATCATTTCTTGATTTGACTCTAGAAATCGCAACATAAAATTGTCCATGAGTAAAAACAGGCTTTTGTAAAAATAGCCCAACATAAGAAAGAGATTGACCTTGACTCTTATTAATTGTCATAGCAAAGCAAAGTGTGATAGGAAATTGTCTTCTTTGAAATTTGAGAGGCATGCCTGCATCTGACAGGATTAAATTCATTCAAGGGATGTATACCTTTTTTCCAATATGATTGCTTGTAGCAACAATTGCACCTATGACATTATTTCGCAATTCTTGAACGATTAGCCTTGTTCCATTGCACAATCCTAAAGATTGATCAATGTTTCTAAGAAGCATGATTGGAACTCCTTTTTTTTAAAAATCAATTTGTGATTTGGAATTCCAGAACACTTAATTTCGTTTAAGAATTCAACAGTTAATCATTCAACTTCAATTCCAACATCTTCATCTGCTACGCAATATAAGTTAGAACTCAAATACTCTTTCTCTTCCTCAGGTATTTGAGAAAGAATAAATTCATTTACCATTCAACAACATCAAGAGTCGGGGCTAGTATAGCTCTGTCTTTAAAAAATTGAAAGTTCTTCATATTCTCCAAAAGATTAGGATAAGTAAAATCAATAATACTACGTAGAGGTTCGTTGGATTGTAAAATCAGAAGGTCTTCTAGGATTTCAACATCTGCTACTCCATCATTATCGAAACCTAAATTTCCATCTCCAATTCTAATTATCCAATCTGCAAACTCTTTTAGCATTGGGTCTAACGAAGAAGAAGCAGTTGTTTGCAATCTCATATTCTTAGTCAAAGTAAGAACTTTACAATGAGACCACAACTTTGATGAGTTTATGGTTGCAAAAACAATGTCTTATCTACTTGCTCGTGGAATAACTTGCAAAATTTGATGGAAATCTCCTCCCAGAACAATAGTTTTTCCACCAAAAGGTATTTCATCAGAATTTATATTAGAAAATCTCATAATGTCTCTGAGTGTACGATCAAAAGCAAATTTATTTACCATGCATGCTTCATCTCATATAATGAGACTTATTTGTTGAAGAAGCTTCACTTTGAAACTGCCTTATTTAATGTTACATGTTAATGACTCAGTAATGCTTAATGGAATTGAAAATCTAGAATGGGATGTCCTTCCTCCAGGTAGAAGTAGGGATGCAATGTCACTTGATGCTACATTCAGAATAATTTTTCCTTCTGCTCGGATTACTGCTGACAATGTTTTCCAGACAAAGGTTTTGCCGGTTCCACCATAACCATACACAAAATAAAATCCACCTTTCTTATTTCGTACAACATCCATTATTTCATTGAAAATCAATTTTTGGTCTTCATTGATAGAAGATAAGTACCTTTTAAGATCATGAACCATTTCTTCTTTGTTGTAGTTCAACTCATCAACCAAGAAGCGATTTTCATATTCACTAATTGGACAGTGGAGGGGGAAAGACATAGAATGATATTCTTTCAGACTTCTTCCATTTGAATGAAGTAACTTCTCTATTTCAATTAAGCATAGGTTCTTCAAATCAGATTGTGGAATGGAAAGATCTAAACATAAAAGAAATTTTAAAAATTACACGATTAATGAAATTAGTTGCAAACAATTTTAAAATAAATAAATAAATCATTTAAATATAGAAATTTCAATATAGACAACTTTAAATAAAGAACGATTACATACCAAGATTGTTTAACAATCTTCTTCTATCATACATAATTCCATCTGCTAAAAACTCTCATTTCTGATCCCAAACATATTCTGGCTTACTCATTGTGTTTGTCACAAGTAAAGTAACAAAAAGCTTCCTTAGATAATGTCCAGAAGCCAATTTTGCAACCTCATTTATACCATCAATGAATTCTCTATCATTTGATAACAAACCCATAGCATAACATGCTTATTCAAAAGTGTTATAAGTAAAATTGTCAACAGTCCTTAAACTCTCATAACTTGTACATCCTTTTTGAACAGTTAGCAAAAGTCTCATGTAGTATAACTCACCAGTTCTTGGAGGAACATATTGAAGCCTTCCTATTGATTGCCCTTGCTTTATAGGAAACCATTCATGTTTTTCTCTATTGTAAACAAAACCAGAAGGATATTGAGCATAAGTTAAGTCCTTTCCTTGATCATATAACTTGTTAGCATCTATCCAAGCTTCAAACATTGTCTTCTTCTCTTTGTTTCTTCGCACAACATCATCAATCCGTTCATGATCGTTGAATATAACAAACTGATGATTTGGGAGATGAAAATTTAATCTTTGAACAGGAAGCCACTTATGATGGATATCAAATGCAAAAATCCTCCAGACAGCCTCACATGCAGATAAGTAACGACAATCATAATAATTTTTTATCTCATCAACTACATCTGGGTTAGCAGTATTACATGCTTCTGTTGACACAGCAACAACAACTCTATCAGGTCCTTTGTTGACATGCTTGAAGAGGTATTTGATGGAATTAGATTTATTGCAATATTCCAAATTGATATGAGCTTGATACTTCATCAACAATTTAGCATTGTATGGAACAACAAACCTATTATCCAATTCAATATTTTTCTTCGTAATAGTCATTCCTGTATTTCTTCTTCTGTAAATAGGATACCCATCTTCATCAAATGAAGTGTTGTCAACAAACTTTTTAGGATAAAACTTTGAACAACTTCCATCCTTGATACATAGAGAATCAGGATTTGATGCACCACAAGGTCCATGCATCATGATTCATGAATGTAGTAACAACTTCAAACAATCGAGAATATTTGGATTTATCTGGTAACTCAGCAGATATAACCTTATCAATCAAATGAACATTTTGTAGCTTATCATCTGGATACAACCACAATAGAATATATGCATGAGGCAATCCTCTTTTTTGGAACTCTATTGTATACATGCCTAAAAAAATATAAAAGTAGAAATTCGATAAATAAAAAAATAAAAAAATTAAATTAACTAAAAATTGGGTTTTTTTCTTAAAGATTAAATCAAAATGCAAAAGGTTGCAAATATTAAATATCATGAAAATTGTACTTTTACCTGCTATAACCTTGCTAAAAAAAGCATCATTTCTTGAAGTCAATCATCATTTCAGCTAGTTTCATTTGGAATACTCTACATGCAATATCTGGACGATCATATGCTTTGAGTTCTCTTTCTGTGACAAATTCTTTGATCTCTAGCCACTGAGGATTGTAAGTAACCGTAATAAATAAATCAGGATAACTAAACCTTTTACAAACAACCATTGCATTTTGGCAGTTATTAAACATATATCTCATGCCCCCGATAAAAGATGAAGGTAAAATTATTCATTTTCCAGAAGTCGTTGGGTTTGTTTCTCCACTGCTAACAGCCTCTTCTAATCCTTGAAGAATATCTGATCTAATTGTATCTTGGTTTAATTTGATAAATTGGATTCTTTGGGCTTCAATCATTGTGTAAGCATCAACCAAGAACTGCTGAAATAATCTTCTACTGCATAAGATATTTCCATATTCAGAATCTCTCTCTTGAATTCTGAAAGTAATAAACTCTCGTAATGTAACTTTAACCCTCTTTAGCCTGTTACTATTCCTTATAGATTCTCTTATTGGGATATCTTCTTGGTAACCATCTTCTCCATAAGGAAACAACAAAGGATACTGTAGAGGAATAAAAGTTGTGTGTGTCTCATGAATTCTTTGCAACTCTCTATTATACTTCTGAACAATGATGTCTCTTCCAGTTTCTAAACTATAAAAGTCACCAACTATGAGAGTAGCAACTTCATCAATAGATGGAAGATTATAAGTCCTTGCATCTTGGGAGTGATTTCTAAACAATCTAAGAGTAACATTTGTAGTTTTCTCTTCATATATGTAATCTTTGACTTTTCTGAAAGTCTTAGCCAACACATTGTGTTCATCTATCATGTCTTTTAAATCTTGCACTAATGAAGCATCCAAATTAGAAGTACTTTCACTTTTTCCAAAAATGTTTATTAATTAAAATAAAGCCAAGTATCAAATTTAAAAATAAATAATTTATGATTAATAATAACATTAAAAAAACAAAATCAATTTTGAAAAGAAAGTTGTAAAAATAACTAACTTGAAGGGATTCATTCTGTTTGAAATCTCATTCTGAGTGTCATGTATATAAAGTTGAGCAAACTTTGGCTGTTGACCTTGGATTGGAAGCAAAGATCCTATTATGTGAAAATTCTGGCCATTAAGAATAAATTGTGGAGCTGCAGTGCCATTGTTTAAAGATGTGTCAACCTTTCCACCAATAGATGTGAAAGCAAACATGCTATTGTATTGTCTAATCTTTTGGAGGAAGTGAGAGCTCTTTCTATCAATTCCATTCATCAAATTCCATAAAAGTTATGGAGTTGTTTTCAAAAGAGGCAGTTGAATCTTTCCTTTCATGTAACAAATAGAAAAATCTGGGTTGTTCGAATTCTTTGTTTTCTCAGATCTTTCTTGATACCACACTGAGGCTCCACAAAAATGACAACGAAAAGTGAAATCCCCAAAATACAAACACTCTGGTACAAAGAAATGCAACTTTCATAAAATATAAAAAAAGTTAATAATAAAGTAAAAATAAGAAGACAATTTAAATGAACAACAACAATAAATACCTTCTTCCTCACTTTGTTCAAACAAATCATTATTTAAATCACATCCTTCGTTATCATTTTGAATTGGAACTTCATGTTGATTAAGATCTATTAAAAAATAATCAAATGTTAATCATTTAAATAATTTTAAAAAAATATGAAAAAATAAAATAGAAAAAAAGGGGGAAAATTAGATGTACAATAGAAATATATAATACCTTCTTGTTCTAATTCTTGATATTCAACATCATGTAATTCGCTTCCTTCATTAACAATTTCAACTGGAACTTCAGGTAGATTAAGATCTATTTAAAAATAGACCAAGATGAACCAAAAAAACATTGCTTTGGAAAAATATAAAAAAAATTAATGAATTAAAATACCTGTGGCATTTGTTGTCTTTTCAATAGTATGTGTTCCATTCTCAATAGATTGATCTAAATCAATCTGTTTAATGGAATGAATAATTGAACTCCTTTGAATGATATGCTTTCCAGATTTCAATGAATTTGATTGATCAATATGAGCTTGAGTTTGAAGACAACTATGAGGAGTAGACTGAGATTATAAATCATTTGATTGTGAATAATCTGAAACAAATCTTTCTTATTATGAGATTTGACAATAGTGATAGGCTATGAGTAACAAAAAAAAATAATTAAAAATTCTAAACAATTGAAATAGATATGCATTCATACTTGTAGTATATAAGTTTCTAGCAAGAACAAAGGAATTTGAATTATAAAATATAAGATAAAGTAAGAAACCAATAGGTAACAATTATTAGTATTACATAGAAGAGATTAAGAAATTTGAAGAAGTTAAATTAATAAATAATTACCATTTGTAATATCTGCTAAT
The DNA here is from genome assembly GCA_029884605.1 of Ormosia emarginata. NCBI lineage: Eukaryota > Viridiplantae > Streptophyta > Magnoliopsida > Fabales > Fabaceae > Ormosia > Ormosia emarginata. Next base: position 22,101,288 of record JAQQTP010000059.1, on the reverse strand, counting down.
GGAAATCTTTTTGTCAGCAATGAACTTGAACTTGAAGGAGTTAAATCTGTTGCAGATATCCTATTATCTATAATCATAAGCAATATGTGTATTAAGGGAATAGTAATTAATACGTGCATAAAAAATAAATAATAATAGTATAAATATAGTATGTTTTTGTTACATACCTTGAACAGGAGATGTATGCACAAATGATGTCAAAAATTTTCCTCGTTGGTTGCTTTGGGAAGAGAAGTTTTGATCTTGACTCAAAAGTAGATTTTCATTAAATGCTACATTTTTTGAAAAAACATGTTAATACTCACTTATTATAAAATACCTTATGTTAAATAGCATATACATTATTTGTACTTGGATAATCATTTCACATTGAAAATTAAATAAAAAAATTAGAAACAGAATTTTATAGTATAAGATTGACAAAATTTATAAGTGCTCTTATTAATTTTGGTGCATCTATTATATATTTGTAAATTTTAAATATTAACTAAATATTAGTTTAACACTTTATTAAAAATAATACATTTTCTTTGTAATAAACGTTGCTACAATGACATTCAACAATGCTGATAGATTATGTTCAAAAACTTTAAAATTAAATATAATTGCAGATAATTGAAATAAATATGAATTCATACTTGACCTTCCTAAGTTTTTGCTAGGAATAGTCGAACCTAAAATATAAAGTATAACAAATAAGTAAGAAAAAAAGATGTATTAATCATAATTGTTGCTTAAAATAGATTTTAAAATATAAAATAATTTAAGTTAATAAATAATTAGCATTTCTAATGTCTGATAGTGGAAATCTTCGGGAAGGAAATGAAATTGTAATTGAAAGAGTTAAAAGTATTAATTAAAACATGTTTTTTTATATACACCAACAATATCATATTTAAGGGAGTATCATTAGTGTGGGCATAAAGACAAACAATTATAGTATGACTATAATATATCATTTTGACATACCTTGAATGGGAGGTGTAGGTATAAAGGATTTCGAGATTCTTCCTCGTTTGTTGGTTTGTGCAAAGCAGTTTTCATCTTGACTTAAAAGTAAGTTTTCTTTTAATGCCACATTTTTAATAAAATCAATTAATTTTCACTTATTATAAAATACATTACATTAAATTCTACGACGTGAAATCCATCCTGGTGGTGGCATTTTCTCCTAAAAAGTAGATTTCAAACAATTAGTCTATGTGTTAGTCCACTTGGAGGACTAAAAATGTAAATAATGTTATTTTTTAAATTAATGATTCTATAAAGACATAGTGGAAGAAATGGGAAAAATATTAAGTCTAAAAGAAAAGTAACTTATAATTTGGTTAAGTTCTCAAACAAAAATATTAGTGTTATATGTAAGAGTTCCAATATAATGATGAGGAATCCATCTAAAAACTATTTTGTAATAGGCCTTGTAATATTATAATTGAATGAATCATTTATTCCACTTAGATAGACTAAAGAACAAACTGCCAGTCGGACTTCTCCTTGTCGTATCTCCACATAATATTTATATCTATTTTGGACTATTTATTGTGGTCTAGGAACATCAAATCTATAATAACTAAGATATATACAAAGTGGAAGTTAAATAGTAACCCAAAGACTCAACAGACAATATCAAATTGTGAGAAGAAACAACTCAACATTTTTATTTCCAAATTAAAACTTGAAAGCATTAACCTAATAAAATCAGTACAATAGTAGTACAAAATCAGAACAACACATCTTAACCTAATAAAGTTCGTAATCCATCAAAAAGACCAAGTTCAAAAGTATAAAACAGAATTAATCACAATAACCAAAAGCATTACATCCTATAAAGAACACAAATAACAGAGACTGAAAGAATTCAATAAAAAACACAAAGAATTCAAATAAAAAAAAAATCAGGAATAAATAATAGAGACTGAAGTAATTAAATTTAATTGTAAAAAAATATTTTTCAAAATATATAACATTTGAAACAAAAATAAGAATACATGTGTGGATATTATGGCATGATAAAACATGAAATGCAAATAAGTGAATAAAGTTGAAAATGAAATGAAGAAAATTAAAATAACGAACTTGCAATTAAAAAGTTAAAAAGATTATTACCTGAGACATAGCAAAAATCAAGATTGAAGAAGCTGTGTGAGATGCCAGCAGAAAATATTTCGTTGGTATGAGTAATTTTGATTTCTTTGTAAAATTGAACTTACAATTAAAAAAAAAAATTATTACCTGAGACACAGCAAAAACCAAGATTAAAAAAGCTGTGTGAGATGCCAACAGAAAAAAAAAGGAAGATGAAGTAATGGTTTGAAAATGGTTGTGAAGGAGTTATGTTTAGAAACTTGGAAGGAGAAGAGTCATGAACATGGAGCAACACGATTGTAATTATTCTCATCGGAATGGGTTTTGAAAAGGAATGAAGAGAATTCAAGTCAATTAGAATTTGATTGTATTGAAATTGAAACCTAAAAATAAATGCATCGACCTAATTCTCGTTTGACCTTTTTTTTCCATCATAAATGTAAATTTCAGGGCCTGCCACATTTTAATTACGCATCATTTAGTTTTGAATAATGTAAATGCGCAAAAAAAATGGTCATAAGCTTATGGACTGGGTTTATTAGCCTTTGATTTTTTTTTGTGTGTTATAAAATCACGTATTTGAGAATTTAATTTAAGGTACTAAATAATAATAAGTTATTGTCCTTTGTTGGATCCAACTTTGAACTTATTGGCTCAATCATAAAAAGTGATGGTCCACGTTTGGATCCAATTGTGACCTTTTTGACTTTTATTGTTTTAATTAAGATTGAATATTAACATTTGAATTTTGTTTTCAGAATTAAATTTAAGGTAATATTGATTAAATAGTGATGGGTCAAGCTTATTGTCATGTAGCATTTTTTACTTTGTTATATAAGCCCAACATTTTGGCCAGATTAAATTAAAGAATTTAAAAAAATATTTTATATTAACTCATGAAAATAACATTACTAATTGTTCACACTCGTAATTATTAAACTATTAAATTATTTGTGGATAAATAAATAACTTAAAAATCTATAAGTTGTTGAACAATTCTATATGGTTGATATATAAGTTCAAAATTTGAACTTTTTCGTTGGTACGAGTAATTTTGATTTCTTAGTAAAATTGTACTCAACTTATCGACGTCTTGCACGTGAATGAATGGGAATGAGTAAACACTATACATTTGATTTCAATTCATTTAAAGTCATAACACTAATATGAAAATTAATTATTTGGTTCCAAAAAATATTAAAGGCAGTAGAATTAATTTGTTTCCACTTAATGAAATTTGGATTTTAGAGCAATATAAAATCAAAATGATATTAAGAAAAAATTAAAGCAAAGACATTTGAGGTTCAAAGACAGAAATAGTAACATAAAATTTAGTACCGAAGGAAATCATAAGGACCTTTAGAACTAAACATAAGCAATTCCAGAAAACAACATGAAACTAAAAATCAAAAAACAAACAGCAAAGGACCCCAAATGCTTCATTCCACATAAAAAAGAGTCATGCTACTTGGAATCTTCAATTTTTCTCTATTTTGACTTCTTTCAGCTTGGTGCTTGACATTTCACCATCGATGAAGGAAACAAAATCTGAACAACCTCGTTTTGCAGGAGTTACATTGGGTAGATTATTTTCTTCTTGACTTCCTAGACATACATCATCCTCAGTGAATTGTTGAATCAAGTCCTAGAAAACAAATAGTTAGAAGTCAGAAGAATGCAAGCCTTAGCAATAGAGGACTGAACAATACAATCATAGCAAAATAAAGATGCAAACCTTAACAACATAAGACTGACCATCTTGAGATTCCATAGTTGAAGATGTATCACCAAGGGAAAACCCCAAAGTCATGTCAGGCTAGAAAAAGATTCAAGGGCAAAAGAAGATAAATTAATAATAATATTTTGTTATTACTTACATTGTAAAAAATTTAAATTCATCACAAAATGAAAGGAAAAAAAGAAAGCGAAATGGAAATTTTACAGACCTCATTGGCAAAGAATGAAGGATTGGACTGTTTGAACTTAGTAATAATGTCATCATCAGAACAAATCTTTACAACTTTGAAAGACGGTTCAAATTCATTGGTAACTTCAGAGTTGACAACAACTTTAAAAAGGAATGATTTGTGAATCAGCAACTGTGCAAATTCAAGTGAGTGATCAACTGGACCTCCATTCTGTCTGATAATATAGGAATAACAATTCGGTTGGTAAAAGTCATCATCATATTATGATAAATTAATTGGACTAATGAAATAGTTACCTTCTGAATACATTCAAGCAAGTGAGAGCAAGACGTTTTCAGAATGATACATGCATCAGGATCATTAATTTCAAATGTTGCACTATCGTTGTTATCAATGACTCTTAGTTTAATTCTATATCTGAGCAAGTATATAGAATGAAGATTGGAAGATAACAAAGGAAAGAATTATGAATTTGTAAACAATAAGGTAATAAACTAACTTTGCACTACATTCACCACATGAAACTTACAAGATTCATAGTAGTACATTCCAAAGTCTGGGCTGACCGCTTCATTGCATCTACATGCAACATACCACCAGTCCAGTCCATTGATGACACCATTAACAGTAGCAAGCACTATGTATATCTCATCCTATAATTAAAATGAATACAAAGTATTATTAGAATTTAAAATTTGACACTCTTGATGGAAATATCAATTCTGGGTTTTAAAGAAAGTTAATCTAAAAAACACCGACATCTTTGCAATCCTTCAGCTGTTCTATTGACTTGGCAAGGGTAATTTTTAAGAAGTCACTTTCAACTGTGTAATAAGCTGCATCAGATTGCATAGGATGTTGAAAACAAATTGAAAGGCAGTTTCAAATTTCTAAAATATATACTTTTATATGATAACATATAAAATGATAAATTTCACAATTGAACATTTTAAAAGGAAACATGAATATTTAGTAGACCTGGGTAGCAAACACAGAAGCATCAGACTCTTTGAATTTAGATATAATATTAGGTTCAGAGTAGATATTGATAACCTTAAAAGAAGGTTCAAAATTTCTACTAACAACTGTCTTAACCTCAACCTTGAAGAGGAATGTTTTTTCAAGCAAAAAAATTTCAAACTCAATCGGATGTGCAATAGGACCATCCTTCTGTTTAAAAATAAGTAAATCAGAATTCAATCATTGAAAAATTTAAGAATAGTTAAGTATTTAGTTTGAACAAAAATAGAATGACATACCTTCTGAATAGATTCCAGCAAGTCAGAACAGGATCTTTTCATAAGGCTACAACCATCACGATCCCACAGGACAAATGTAGCAAATTTTGTCTCATCGAATACAGTAACTTTGATTCTAAATCTGATTAAAGATATACAAACTTTTTCAAGAAACAACTAACCAAGGAATAATGAATTTAATTTTAAAATGAATAAACATACCTAGGAATAACATTAACAACATGACAAAAACAACGTTCACAGTAGTACATGCCAGAATCTAGGGTGATTGCTTTGTTGCATTTACATGCAGCATACCACCAGTCTGGGCCATTGTTCACACTCTTAATCGTTCCAAAGACTATGTAAAGTCCATCCTACAATGAAATTAGATAACATTAAATTTGTTTTTAATTTTAAAAAAGTTGATATGATATTAAAATAAAAAATTATGGAAACAGAATAAAAATAAAAATTTGACTTCTTTACAATCTCTTAATTCTTCAATGCATTTCCTAGGAGTCCCTCTTAGGAAGTCATCCTCAAGCAAGTAATAAGGAGTATCAGAAATAATGCTTAAAGTTTGTGAATTGTCTTCAATTGTAGTTGGTAGCCTGGAGATACAAATTATAACCACTTCATAAGAAACAAAATATATAAATATGATATTAGTTAGCAATTGAAAATCTAAAATATAGTTTTAACACATAAGTTACCTCTTTTTGAATTCAATGACCTTAGGTATATTAGGATTGAACAACAACCTAGTATCATACACGACATTCTGCAAAATAACTTTTCCTACAACAAAGTAATATTTATTTAACCATAAATAATTGGAATTCAATAAACAACACCAACAACAGAGACTGAAGGAATTGGATAAAGAACACAAATAATTCGAATAATAAAAAAATAAGAAAAAATTAGGACAAAATAACAGAGACTGAAGTATTTAAAATAACATTGTAAAAAAAATTTTAATGAAAATAATGCAAATAATGTTATTTTTTAAATTAATGAATCTATAAAGACATAGTGGAAGAAAGGGTAAAAATATTAGGTCTTGAAGAAAATCAACTTATAACTGAGTTAAATACTCATTCTGGTAAAGAACACATCCTTGTTATTTGTAAAAGTTCTCATATAATGATGAGGAATCTATCTAAAAACTATCTTGTAATAAGCCTTGTAATATTATAATTGAATGAATCATTTATTCAACTTAGATAGACTAAAGAACAAACTGGCAATAGGACTTGTCCTTGTCATATCTCCACATAATATTTATATCTATTTTGGACTACTTATTGTGGTATAGGAACATCAAATCTATAATAACTAAGATATATACAAAGTGGAAGTTAAATAGTCACCTAAAGGCTCAGCAAAGAATATCAAATTGAGAGAAGAAAAAAATCAACATTCTTATTTCCAAATCAAAACTCAAAAGCATTAACCTAATAAAATCAGTATAATAGTAGTACAAAATCAAAACAACACATCTTAACCTAATAAACTTCGTAATCCATCAAAAAGACAAAGTTCTAAAGTACCAAATAGAATTAATCACAATAACCAAAACCATTACATCCTATGACATTATAGCTTAAGGTAAGTCTGTCATTGTCTAATAAGTTGCATACAAGATTGAACATTTATCAATAGAAATTAAAAAATCAAGTTGATACCAACAACTACTATAACAACGTATAAATAATTGGAATTAAATAAAGAACACAAATAACATAGACTGAAGGAATTGGATAAAGAACACAAATAATTTGAATAATAAAAAAATAAGAAAAAATCAAGACTAAATAACAGAGACTGAAGTATTTAAAATAACATTGTAAAAAAATAATTTTCAAATATGTAACATTTTAAACAAAAATAAGAATACATCTATGGATATTATGGCATGATAAAACATGAAATGGAAATAAGAGAAGGAAGTTGAAAATGAAATGGAGAAAATTAAAATAAGGAACTTGCAATAAAAAAATAAAAAATGATTGTAAAACTGAGAATTTGTATTGTGATGATAATTGTGTCAGAATTCGCTTAAGGTAATTGTGTCATTGTCCTGATTGTTGCATACATGATTGAACATTTATCAGTAGAAATTAAAAAATCAAGTTGATACCAACAACTACTATAACAATGTCAGAAATAATTGGAATTCAATAAAGAACACAAATAGCAGAGACTGAAGGAATTCGAGAAAGAACACAAATAATTCGAGTAATAGAAAAAATAAGAAAAAATCAGGACTAAATAACAGAGAATGAAGTATTTAAAATAACATTGTAAAAACAATAATTTTTAAAATATATAACATTTTAAACAAAAATAAGAATACATCTGTGGATATTATGGAATGATAAAACATGAAATGCAAATAAGAGAAGGAAGTTGAAAACGAAATGGAGTTTCATTAAAATAAGGAACTTGCAATCAAAAATAAAAAACGATTGTAAAACTGAGAATTTGCATTGTGATGATAACATAACAACGTTAACAAACCTAATAAAATTAGTACAACAGTAGTACAAAATCAAAACAACACATCTTAACCTAATAAACTTCGTAATCCATAAAAAAGACCAAGTACAAAAGAGTTAACATATTTACATTCAAGAAAGAAGATAGTAAACACAAAAAGTAAAAGTTTTGAAGATACTAAACTCTTAAAAGTCTTCACTCTAGCAAATTGAACAACAATAACTAGTTGTTGGATATCACCATTAGCAATGAAAGCATTTACCTTATCCACATAATCCCCAAAAAGGGCAACCTCCAACTTTACATTGCATTAATGAAAATTACATTATCAATTAACAAAAAATATATTATAGTGTTCTAACTTTGAACAAAATCAGAGAAGGGTTGGATTGGTACATCACCTATCAACATTGAGCTCAATGATTGTCATTTTAGTCCTTTTACCATCTTTGTCATATTTCTTTTCTATCCCAACTGTTGCTAGAACACCCATAGCATTTGGAAAAACTCAAATAATTAAAACAAACGAATATCAAGAGAATAAAAGATAATATATTGCCTTTGGTGTTAAACATCAAATTTTAATTACCTACTAAAAAAGGCAAATCCCCATGAGTCTGAAAAATATCATCAAATGGGACCAACTTATAACCATACAGAGGAATAATATCACTTTGAGATGGCCTTACAGTAGTTCTCAACTGAAAATTCAATCGATATTCAGGTCTCGTAGTCCGAAAGTAGCCAGTATTACCCCTAACCCCAAAGTAAGCAATTACATAAACTCCCCCTTCAGAAAGTAAGGGCTTGAACTTATAAATCAGAGTTTTTCGCACAGACGCATGCATGGTACACCCCTATTTTTTGCAACATATTAGTAACATTTAACAAAATAATAGATTGACTGAATATTAGAATAGTAAAACAGAAACAAACAAAATAAAAAAAGTACTCACAAATTCATCCATGAAGACTATCTCAATGCTATTGATGGTCTGAGGGTTGTTGAAACTTGGAAGGTACCATAGTTGTACCACACGAACCTTGACCCTCCAACACTCCCTTACGGGAGTGATTTTCTCCAACGGATCAATGCGAGATGCCATGGAACAGATTAAACACAGAAAGTTATATGGAAGCAAATTCGATTTATGCAAAAGAAATATCCACAAATAATGATAATGAATAAACATCTAACTATGATACCCGTAAATGACGAATTTATAGGGAAAGAAGTTAATATGGAAGAGTTAAGGTTTGTTACCTGTTCCAAAGAGTACACACAGTCTTTAAAGCCCAACCAACCGGAGAATGAAGCCATTGGGCAATTGAAGCTGAGCATCTTCACGCATGCTAGATCGATTTGAGAGAAGAAGGCATAGAGACACACATAGAAGACATAATCTAGAGAGAGAAATAGGCGGTCAGGGTGAAGAGAAAAGAGGAACGAAAATAAAAAAAAGGGTAAATGATGGGTTTTTCTTTTCAGCTAACATTTTTTAAGTTTTTAAAACAAATAGATTACGCATTGAATAAAAAATTTTGAACAGACAATTAAGTCAAATATCACGTTCCCATGATATTTGTTTGCTAGACAACTGTTTCCAATAAAAAAAATTAAAGAATGTTGAAAACATAATTAAGACAAATATCACATTTGTATCATATTTATTTGCTGTGAATCTGTTTCCAATAAAGACAAACATAGAAAGCTATTTTTATTTATCCAATGACATGATAATAAGCTTCCTTAAGAAGCTATTTTTTTGAAGCAATACAACTGTATGTCATAATGATAATTAATTAACAATTTGAATTTAACATATAATTAATTTTTTTATTTAATAAAAATAATTAAGTTACTAAGAATAGAAAAGTGCAACTTTTTGCGGGAAAAAAAAATCACCAGAAAGTGACACTTTGCAGAACTTTCCTTGAAAGTACCTCTGAAATATATATAGTATAGATTAGTGAAAGATCACTTTGCGCAGTTTAATATGTTAAATACAACCCCCATTATTGATGTCTCAACTAATCTACGCGAAAAGTTCTTGGCATTTCTACGGGGCTTGAGAATCTCTTGGAACATGGGCAATAATTCTTCAACTCAAGTAACTTAAATAGTCTGTGAGTACTTAGGTGTTTAATTGTATCCTAAAAAGGCTGCACCAATTAAATTTGAGCTAAAGCATGTTTAGTCGGATCAAAGCTACTTCACATACAATGAAGTTCTGTGATATGGTCCAGCATGAGACAGCCCAAGCATCCAGTAGCAAAACCCAGCAGCAAGGTGCCCAAATGACTAACACATCAGAAAGGCCCAAAAGGATTAGCAAAGTCCCAAAGAATTGGTCTGATTTCATATATTACAAGTAGAGTCTTTAGATGATGACTCAGCTATGTTCTAGAAGGAAGTTTGTTAGGATACTGTTAGAATAATAGTGATTCGCTATAATCATTCCCTCGGGTTGTTAGGAGCTCTTTTGCGTAGGTGCACACCACTATTATATACCCATGTATGCCTTATAATTGAAAGAAAAGGAAAATTAGATCATTTTCTTCCCTTCTTGCTACAGTTCTTGGAGGTACTCTGACCTCGAATCAGAGAATCACTAAACTTACCATTTGGTGCTCTCGTTGGTGCTTCCTCCTGCTCTCCAATGGCGCCTTCTACACGCTCATCCTTTGACTCAGACAAGCTTGAGGACATGATGCAGCAACTTACTCAATTCCAGGTAACCTTTTCCACCAAAATGGATGAGGTCGCCTTGCGGGTTGCTGCTCTAGAGGGACGCTCCCCTCACAACTCTCCTCACTCTTACAGCAACAATGACTCAAACCAGCGGTATTTCTTGAAATTGGACGTCCCCAGATTCGATGGCAATGACCCTCATAGCTGGATCTTCAAGGTGTCCCAATTCTTCGAATACCACAACACTCCAGAAGAAGAGCGCATTACCATGGCTTCGTTTTACCTCGATGGCGCGGCTTTATCCTGGTACCAATGGATGTACCGTAACGGCCAGATTACTTCGTGGTCACAATTCCTTCAGGTCCTCGAGACCCGTTTTGCACCCACCGCCTAGGATGATCCTCGAGGTAAGCTTTTCAAACTCACTCAAACTTCCTTCATCGCTGCTTATCTCAGTGAGTTTGAATCCTTGGCTAACCACATTGTTGAGTTGCCTACCCCCTTCCTTCTAAGCTGTTTTGTCTCGAGTCTCAAGCCGGAAATACGGCGCGAGGTCTTGGCATTACAGCCCAGTTCATTGTCGCAGGCTGCGGGATTAGCCAGGCTCAATGAGGAGAAAATGCAAGATTTGTTTCGCCATAATCGCCCTCGACCTTTTCCCTCTTGGAACCCCTCGGCGGTCACATGAACTTTCACCCTACCGCTGCCGCGTTCTCTTCCAGAGCCAGTGAGAACACTTCCTCCACTACTCCCGGCCCCACCGCCTAAGCCGCGGTTCAAACAGTTGTCCGATGCAGAGATCGCGGACCGCCACGAGAAAGGCCTTTGTTTCTACTGTGACCAGAAGTTTTCTCGCAACCACCGTTGTAAGGGCTGTTTCATGTTGTTGATGGTAGAGGAGGAGGACGATTTGGCAGTGTGGAGCGGTGACCCGATACCTGAGAATCCAGGTGGGGGCCCCTCTGAACTTTCCCCAGGAGAATAGGCCCAATCGGCACAGCTTAGCCTCAATGCTCTAGCTGGGTCCAGTGTTTCGGAGACACTTCGGGTCGTGGGCCACATCTCTCACTACCCGATCCAGATTTTAGTAGATGGGGGCAGTACCGATAACTTTGTTCAGACTAGGGTAACCTCCCTATTGGGCCTCGCTCAGAGTCCAACATCCTTGCTGAAGGTTCTGGTTAGTAGTGGTGAGGAGCTACGGTGCAATCAGGTATGTGAGGGGGTGCGGATCATAATTTAGGGCCATGAGTTCAAGGTGGATCTATTCATATTGGAGATGTCGGGCTCAGATGTGGTCTTAGGGGCCCAATGGCTCAAGCAACTCGGACCGGTGTTAATGGACTACCAGAAATTAACTATGAAGTTTGTTGATGGGCCTAATTATGTGGAGCTGAAGGGCAATAATTGTTCCAGCCTAATGCCCATCAGCCTCAATCAGTTACAAAGGTTTCTCAAAGGGGATCATGAGGCCCAACTATTTTCTCTCCGAGTTTGCGATCCAGAAGCCCAAACCTTAGGTTCTCCTCCTCACACGAACCCTAAGGTGCAACAACTCCTCCTTGACTTTGATGCTCTGTTCGTAGAGCCCACCCATCTACCACCTCCGCGTCTCTCCGACCATGCCATCCCCCTCTGCCCTGACGCATCTCCGGTTAACGTCAGGCCTTACCATTATCTGCATGCTCAGAAGGTTGAAATTGAATCCCAGGTCTCAAAGCTTCTCCAAAACAGGTGGATTCAACCCAGTAATAGTCCATTTTCGTCCCCTGTGTTACTCCTCAAAAAGAAAGACGGCTCATGGCACATGTGTGTTGACTACCGCGCCTTGAACGCCCTTACAATCAAGGATCGCTTTCCCTTACCTACAGTGGACGAATTGCTCGATGAGTTGGGGTCTGCCAGAATTTTTTCTAAGCTCGATTTGACGTCAGGGTTCCACCAAATTTGGCTTCAGCCACAGGACACTCCAAAAATAGCATTCCGCACCCACGACGGCCACTACGAGTATCGAGTGATGCCCTTCGCCCTCTATAATGCCCCCACGACCTTCTAGGCCACCATGAACAACATTTTCAGGCCTCTTCTCAGGCGCACTGTCATTGTCTTTTTTGATGACATACTGGTCTATAGTGACTCGTTGGAGTTGCATTATGAACACCTGAGGCAAGTTTTTAACATTTTGAAGCAGCAATAATTTTATTTAAAGCCATAGAAATGCTTATTCTGTCAAACACAGATATCCTATCTGGGTCACATTGTCACTGGTGGTAAGGTGGCTCTTGACCCTGCAAAAATTGAGGTTGTTCTAGAGTGGCCAGTGCCAAAGAATTTGAAGGGGCTCCGAGGTTTTTTGGGGTTATCAGGCTTCTATCGTAAATTTGTTCAGCACTATGCAACTATAGCTCTTCCCCCCACTTCATTGCTCAAGAGAGATAGCTTCAGATGGTCCCCTGAAGCTTAAGTAGCCTTTGATAGGTTGAAGATAGCCTTGGTTAGCGCCCCAGTCTTGTCTCTGCCTAACTTCAGTGTCCCATTCACTGTTCAAACCGATGCTTCAGGTATTGCCATGGGGGCGGTCTTGCTCCAGTCTGACCACCCAATTGCATTTTTTAGCAAGGTCTTCTGCCCCAGAATGTCCAAGGCTTCGGCTTATTTGCGGGAATTGCATGCCATTACCAGTGCAGTCAAAAGATGGTGCCAATACCTCCTTGGGCATTTCTTCATCATTCAGACTGATCACAAGAGTTTGAAAGAACTCCTCACTCAGGTGATTCAAACCCCTAAACAACAACATTATCTTTCCAAATTGTTGGTTTATAATTATGACATCCAGTACAAGCCAGGCAAATCCAATATTGTACCGGACGCACTATCCCGTTCACAAGAAGTGCCCGTCGCGAGTATGTTTGTTCTTTCCATGCCACAATTTCTGTTTCTGGATGATTTGAGAAGTGAATTGGCTGCTGATCTGACGTTTATAGAGCTCCGGGATCGTTTTCTCTTTGCTCCACAGTCTCTCCCTGGTTTCTCTTTTTCGGATGGATTGTCGTTAAGGAATGGAAAAATTTGGATCAGCCCCACTTCTCGTTACAAGGATTTACTGTTGAGGGAATTTCATGCCTCGGTTATTGGAGGTCACGCAGGCATCACAAAAACATTGCGCCGCATTACTGAAATTTTTTTTTGGGATGATATGAAAAAGGATGTCCAAAAATTTGTTACAAAGTGTGCTGTGTGCCAACATACAAAATATAGCACCAAGAAGCCGGGTGGTCTCCTACAACCTCTTCCCATTCCAAGTAATGTCTGGGAAGATATTTCCATTGATTTTGTTACAGGACTCCCTCCCTCAAATGGCTATATTGTCATCTTTGTTGTGGTTGACAGATTTTCTAAGGGAGTTCATTTGGGGGCTCTTCCAACGAATTTTATGGCTTACAAGGTGGCTGAACTTTTTGTTTCCTTGGTTTGCAAGCACCACAGTTTACCAAAGAGTATCGTTTCGGACCGTGATCCTATTTTCATCAGTTGTTTTTGGTCGGATCTCTTTAAATTCAGTGGTACTCTCCTCCGCATGAGTTCGGCTTACCACTCCCAAACAGATGGCCAAACCGAGGTCATGAACCGCACTATTGAGCAGTATTTGCGTGCCTTTGCCCATCACCAACCTTCTACTTGGGTTCGTTTTCTACCTTGGGCAGAATTTCATTACAACACTTTGGTCCACTCCACTTCCGGGTTTTCGCCATTCGAGGTTATCTATGGTAAGCCACCACCTTCTATTCCCTCATACACTGCGGGTTCTTCATCAGTTGCAGCTTGTGTCTCCACCTTGGAGTCTAGAACTGCCATTCTTACTTTATTAAAGAAAAACTTACTCAAGGCACAGGCTCGTATGAAGGCCTCTGCAGATAAGCATAGGAGCGAAGTGTCCTTTGAGGTTGGGTCTTGGGTGTTCATTAAACTTCAGCCCCATCACCAGACATCTTTGTCCGGATCTAAGTACCACAAACTCTCAAAACGTTTCTATGGGCCTTATCAGGTATTGGCTAAGATTGGCCTAGTGGCCTATAAATTGGACCTCCCTTCACATTCAAAAATTCACAATGTTTTCCACTGCTCTTTGCTTAAACACCATGAAGGGCCATTTCCTGATGAGATTGATCACATCCCCCCACTTTCATTTGACAACAATCCTATGGTGTCTCCATTGCCAATCCTGAGTTGGCGCTCATCCTTGGTTAATGGTGTCCCTGTCAAGTTTGCATTGGTCCAGTGGCAAGGTCTTTCTTCGGACGATACTTCATGGGAAAATTGGGATGAATTGTGTTCCACCTACAACCTTGGGGACAAGGTTGCTCTTGATGGGGGGGATATTGATATGGTCCTGCATGAGACAGCCCAAGCATCCAGTAGCAAAACCCAGCAGCAAGGTGCCCACATGACTAACACATCAGAAAGGCCCAAAAGGATTAGCAAAGTCCCTAAGAATTGGTCTGATTTCATATATTACAAATAGAGTCTTTAGATGATGACTCAGTTATGTTCTAGAAGGAAGTTTGTTAGGATACTGTTAGAATAATAGTGATTCGCTATAATCATTCCCTCGGTTTGTTAGGAGCTCTTTTGCGTAGGTGCACACCACTATTATATACCCATGTATGCCTTATGATTGAAAGAAAAGGAAAATTAGATCATTCTCTTCCCTTCTTGCTACAGTTCTTGGAGGTACTCTGACCTCGAATCAGAGAATCACTAAACTTACCATTTTGCTTAACAAATCACAGCTCAATCTTTTCCAAGGAACATGAAACACAACAATATGAAAGATTAAATTGTAATTCAGATTATTCAAACCCTTAAAGTGCAGGAAAGAGTAGAACGAAACAAATAATTCAACCACGGTAAGTTAAAAATACTTATGGCTTCTATGATTCTAACAAAATGCAAAATCTAGCATTCCCTTGTTTTCCTCATCTTTCTTTAATGAAAAGAAATTATCAATCATATTTGCCTCTTACTGATCACTTTGCTCCACAAAAGGACATGACTTTTCTTCATATCACTTGAATCAAAGTTTCTTCCTTTTAGGTCAAAAGCTTCTTCATAATATTGTTTTAGTTTTTGTGCAAAATTTAATGTATTATAATAATTTTTTTATAATGTTGAAATTTGAAGTTTTTTATTATAGATTATTTTAAAAATTTTGAGATGTAAATATTATTTTGTTTTCAATCAAATAAATTTTTTTAATCATTTTATATCTATTTTAATAATTTAATGTATAAAAGCGATTCTTTTTATATCATCCAAATAAAATAAATTATTTTAAAATTATTTTTCAGCTAATATATTTAAACATAAAATTAATTTTATTATAATCAATTATAACAATAATCGATTATATAATAATCAATTATTATTAAAATAATTAAATTTTCAAAGTTAATCCAAACACACGGAAGTCCCTTACTTACAATTCAAAGCTTCCATTTTTTGTATTTTTAATTTGAGAGTAAGAAAGTAATGGTTTAAGTGTTCTACTCTCCTCCCTCATTAAACTCATTAAACATATAAATAATGGAATATAAATAATCGAATGACGTGTTCTATTCTATTTCATTTTTTATCTTTTATTTCCATTCTATTATGAGTTAATCACTTTTATTCTCTTTAAAAATCTCAAACATAACCTTATATGAACTTATTTTTATTTTATTTATTTATTTATTTTTTGTAAAATATATGAACTGATTTTTAAGTAATAACTTATAACAAAAGTAAAATACAATATATATTGAAATGGTAGATTGTGGATCTTAATTTACTTTTTTATTTAAAAAATATAATAAACTCCTTGACATTTAATTTTACCATTAAATATTTTTTTAAATTATTGCCTTAATTTATTAAGATCAAATGTTCTCTTATATTTTCATTTTTAGTTATTCAAAAAATAAAAATAAAATCTCTTAAAAATTTAATCTTAACTGGAATATATATAAACTAAATGTTAAAGTAATTTATTTAATTTTTTGAAAAGACGAGGTAAATTAATTTATTTTTAAACTGAATTTTAAATTTTTAAGAGATTCACCTCTTTATAGATTTTTTTTATCTGACACCTCTTTATAGATTTTTTCTTACTTTTTTCAGACACTTTATATTTTCACCCCAAAGAATATGAGATACTTGAGCAAAGATTAAAAAAAAGAAAAATACTTTTATTCTCATGTGGTAATTTACACAAATAAATATACATAATTAAATGAAGAGAATGTAATTTATCAAATATAAATGTGTAATTTAACCATATCAAAAGGCGTTATTGTAATTTATCTCTTTTAAGTTGTACTAATGTATTTTTTTATATTTTAGAAATATTACTATTTTATCATATTTTATAATTTTACTAAATAAATATTTGTCATATATTTATTTTGTCAAATGCATGTACCAAAAAATTTATACCATTTCGCTTATATATATATAAACAAAAGAGGCAATTATAATTTATCTTAACATATAGCTTTTATATGATACAGTAGTTAAAAATAATGTATTGCAAGGTTATTTAAAATATTTATGAAAAATATATGAAATATTAATATCTCCAAAAAAAAAAACAGACACAACCAATAATCTATTATCTATCTATCATTGTGCTAGTACTCAAGTTTACATGTTTACCAAACTCAGAAAACTAGATAACTAGATACCATCAAACCGATTGTAAAATTTTAAGTGTATGACAAGCACTAAAAAATTTAAAAAACTAGTTCTTGTTTAATCGATTTTAAAGCCAAAACTAGTTTAGAACAAAACCAATGTATATTTTATTTTTATATATAGCTGCTAATTTTTCTCCTAAGTCATTCTTTCCTTTATTATTTACTTTCTCTTAATATTTCAATTAAACATTTTCTTATCTATGTTTTATTTCTCTCTCCATAATTAAATTTTAAAATTGGTTATAATTTCAAAATTTTATATTAAAGAAATTATCAAGCAATATTTGATTTTAGAATTAGTTTGAAAAACAATTTAATCAAACTATGAATAAATTGAAAGTTACAAATAACATGAATTTATATTACTAATTTATTTTAAACAATTTTAAACTCATTTAAAGGATTACCAAACGATTCCTATATGTCTATATCTATATGTCTACTACGCAAAGGTTGCACCAACTAAAACAATTTCACATACAATAAAATTCTTCATAACAATTTATAGCTCAATCTTTAATCAGGAAATATGAAAAATCGCAAAAGAAAACTTGCCTCGTAATTGAGATTATTCAAACCCCCGTAGTGAAGGAAAGAGTAGAACGAAAAAAAATAATAATTCAGCCAGGGTATGTTAAAAACTTTTAAATCCAGTCAATGAGTTTGTAGCTCAATCGGCATTGACTCAATCTAACATTCCCTTATTTTCCTCATTTTTCTGATTTCTCCAATGAAAATATTTTGTCAATCATATTTTCCTCCTTATTGATCACTTCGTTACAAATAAGGACATGACTTTTCTTCACATCACTTGAATCATAGAGTAGCATCTTCCTTAAATGTTCAGAAGCTTTTTCAGGAACACCGCTTCAGGGACAAAGACACTGTGAGCCAGCTAAATTTCTTCTTAATTAAATCTTTTGACAAAATGAACAGCAAAATTGAAGCAGCAAGTAAGCTACTTGTTTAGTAACACTGACTCCCGCAACTAAATAGGTCCAATATAGAGGCATTTAAAATGCACCTAATGAAGATTTGAATATCATGCTCTTATCCAAATTACCTAGAATAATAGGTAATCAGCAGGTTTTTTTTATATAAAAAATATAATTATTTATTATTTAAACCTTATATTTTTCTTATTTTCATCATAAGTCCTTCTTCTTTCCTGTTGAGTTTTGTGTTTTTCCAACAAGCCACAACTGAGTTTTACTGTCGAAAACGGCACCGGCGGCGAGTTCATTTCACCACGCCGACGATTCGCCCAGTCCAGCTGCGCTCCGTCGATCCACAACCCAGCAACCCGTTGAGCCCATATTGGCATCGATCCGCGACCAATCAAGCCATCGAAACCGCGACCTGTGCTGAAACTGTCCGATCTGCCGCCCGTGACGTCGCAGAGCCAGATCCGCCTCACTCGACCCCAAATCCGTGCCGCCGCGCCTCGGTCTTGTTGTTCAACTGCGCGTCGCTCCACTTGCTAGAATCAACCAGATCTGAGCGAACTAGAAATCGCACACCGCGACCCAACCACCGGACCTGCGACCTCCATCTTCGCAGATTCGACCCTTGAAGCACCTTGTTGGCTGCCTTCGTCCACACATCGCCGTCGGCCCAGATCCGAGCTTGCAGCTGGACCAACCGCCGTTCGCACGATCCAGATGGTGGTGATCTTGGGGCGTGGGTAGAAAGAGACCACGCGAACGTAAATCCAGATGAGGACGCGGGTGCGGTTGGTAGCCATGGGGTCACCATGTTACCATGTAGTTGGGGATGATGAAGAAGAGAGTTATGTTGTGTATAGGATTTGGGTGATGGAGGGGTCTGTCCTCCATACCTCAGGTGGAGGTGAGGTAGAAGAACAGTAAATTATAGGGTTCATTTTGTAAATTTAAAATACTTTAAAGATCAATTTGTAATTATTCACAAAATTAAAAATTACCTATTATCAATATTACATATATAAAATCTCAGTCATTGATCATTTTTCAATCAATTTTTAAACAAAATCAATGACTGAAGCATTCATGCTCCACCATTAATTAGGAGTATTAAAAACATCTCCGTCCAATATCCCCTTATCCAAACTTACCCAACTCTAAATAAACATGCCTTATAAAGCTTCTCTTTTTTTAAAAATAAAAAATAAAAAAATTAAACCTGAGATATAATGCTGCACGCCTGCACCTAAAACTGCCACACCAGATATTTTCCGCATACAGCTGAAAAGCAATTGCTCAATTACTCAAACTTATCATGAGTTGACCTTCCAGTAGACAGACATAAAAAATGAACTAGGTGTTAGAATGCCCAAGAAAGGAGCTTTACTTTTTTCACCAATCTCTGCATCATATCCAGGCCAAGTGGGCAAAAGATCTTAAAAAATTCAAGCAACAAGCCAATCCTACAAATTTAGAGATTATGCACAAGGACTAGTTACATAAAGATCCTCAATAGAGCATACCTTTAAAAAAAGTCCATCAACATTGCTTATAAAGGTATTCTCTTACAAGTTACAACAAGGCCATAACTCTAGGATCCATTATATATAAGGCGTCAAGTTACTGACAAAGATTATAGAACAGTGACTAGAATCAATAACGGTTCCAATTCAGCAAATGAAATAATTCAATCAAATTAGGAATAATTAGACAGGACTAGAACAAGTACTAGAATGAGATGAAGAAACATAATAGATTGAAGCACACAAAATTTGTACTCATGTAAGCTAAGGATTTGTTGACAGCTGGATGCAACCATCCCCCCTGTTTTCTTGAAGATTCATTTTTTCCTGATATAGCCTTAACAGCTGAGACATTTCCTTCTCCTTAAAACATTTCACAAACTTCTGCAGGAAGATCTCCTCAGAGAATCTAAATGGTTGAATTAAGGTGGCATTCTTTCTTATCAAACCTTTTGCAAGTAGGTACTGGAGAACGAAAGCCCTTGGAATGATCTTTTTCTCCAAACTAAATCCGAAAAGATCTGGTCCTTTGACAAGTGCCAAAGCATCCCAACCCAACTGATTTACCCAAAAACCCATCACTGCTCTAATCTTATCAGCAGATATTAACATACAGTTAGGCTGCCTCCTAAAAGCTTCAAGAATGGTTTCATCGGACCACCCCCACTTCTTAAAGACATCAACTTTCTCATCCCACCTGGATTTTCTTACAGTATGTTTGGCGAGCAATGCTATGCTAAAAACACATTTTGAAGGATTAAATCTCAATTCCTTTGCTTCCTGCACTTCCTTGAGCAAGTGAGTTGAGCTATAGAGCATAATATACTAGGCCACCTACGAAGCAATATGGCAATGTTTGAATCAGAAACTCCATAATCAGTCAACAATTTGATATTAAGCGTCATGCGACTAGAACAAAAGGAAGGCGTGTAGCGAAGTATACAAGCTAAGGTCTCTTTATCAGATTGCAAGAATCTATGTAACAATTCATATGTAGGGATTATATGATTCTCCAGGCTTGGAGCTAGCAATCTCGGACTCTTAGTCACTATGGAGACAATGTCAGACGTAGAAACACCTTTGGAGAGTAAAAATTCAAACTTGGGCAAAACCCTTTTGTGGGGTTGGCAACTAAGCAGCCATGGTACCTTTGTAATCATATCGTGCAACTGGGAATTTGAGAAGCCCCAGTTTCTGAAGATTTTGAGAACCGAATTGGGCTTTCGTGAGGTCTTGAAACGAAGTTCCTTGGAAGCTTGGAGAGCAGATTCTGGTGAGAAGCCAAGGTTGTCGATGAGGTAGAAGGCTGCAAATGAAGTGGCTGTGCAGAAATGCAGAGAAAATGGTGATGGGTATCTGTGGAAAAGAGGGTAACATTCATGGGTTGGTGATGTTGTTGGGAAAGTGATGCCTTTGAGATAGAGAAGGGCTCTGTAGCGATGGGAGTTGAACATGATACGGAGATAGCAACGAGGTGTTATTTTGGGAAAGATGGATTGAAATCAATTAGTGATGGTAGACACCCTTTCAATTCAACTCCAAATTGAAAGAAAAGCTTCAAATTTGAGCACTAGCAGTGGTGGAGTCGAGGGAGGGAGGTAGGTAACCTGCTTTGATTTCGAATCCAACCTAGGGTGAAGATAAGGACGAATGGTTTTGCGCTTTTTTTTTAATAATAAATTTATTTTATAAGAAGACCTAACAATGAGAATTGTATTTAAAGCTATCTGTGTATTTTATTTCTTTAACGTAACCTTTTTTTGCTATTCAACAATGACAAAATTCTGCCGTTCAAAAATAATAAAGTTCTTTTACGGTAAAAAAAAAATTGAAAAGATTCGGATGAAATTGTTTTAGAATAAAATACTATTAATCCATGTAGCTTTAGCTTTTTTTAAAACTTATGCTATAAAAAATCAATGGGGGTGATTATTAAACAAACCACACTCTTAAGAGCTTTTTTTTAAAACTTATGCTATAAAATTCAATGGGGCTGATATTAAACAAACCACATTCTTAAGAGGAGTATCAAAGTGTAGGAAATGTTTTAAATGTTCCTAAACAACTTTAGAGCAACGATACTCCATAATTTATCATCGTAGATTTTGTTATAAAAATGCTACAAAAATAATCAATAGTTGAAGTTCTTAACTGGCAACCTCCATAACAGGTTCCAGACATGCAACAATGCATCGCACCACTGCATCCTTGATAACCCAATTGTGAATCACACCTCACCGATCACATGTGCCACTAACTCGCATTTTCGAAATGCCCACCCATGAACCACCATGCCTTGGCCAGTCGGTGATCTTGGGTCCTAAGGTGAAGGTGTGGTTGGGATTGAAAGGGATGTCGAAGGAGTCGTCGGGATCGGAAGGGTTAGCGTTGGATTGGATCTCAACAAGGATGCAGTTAACGGTGTCATAGTCAAAAAAGTCGAGGTTGACGCTGATGGTGCCACAGAGGACGAGGTTGGTGATGAAGCCGCAAAGGATTGTGATCTTGATGTTGTTGAAGGTCTTGTGGATCTGGCGGCCACGTGGTCGTCGTTGGTCTTGTAGATCTCGGCAAGGATGCAGTTGGTTTCTTCTATGAGGTTCTGGTTGACGGCATCAGAGTCGAAGGAGCGGAGGTTAACACCAATGGTGCCACAGAGGATGAGGATGGTGACGAAGCCGCAGAGGATAGCAATCTTGATGTTGTTGAAAGTCTTATGGATCTGGAGGCCACAAGGTCGCTATTCCGCCGGACCATATAGCTGGCGATCGAGGTCGCAGTCGTGTGCCACGATGGTTGGGGTGGTGCCAGTAGTAGCTAGAAACAATACCATCGGGATGCTTGGAGAGAAAAAAAAGAAGAGAGGAAGAGTCAAAGATTTTTACTTGTTATAACAAATAATTTTGGCTGAAACATTGATGCTTAAAACTTCAATAGGAGCATTGTAAACTGCTCCCAAAGTTTAAATCATAAAGAAAATAATTATTAAGAGACTATGAAGCAGGAACACACCATTTTTGAGGCGTGTTCTCCTGTCAGACACGTGTCCGTGTCGGATACATGGGGACACACGTGTCCTGCGTATTCGAATATGTCTGATTAAAAAGATTATTATTTTTTCAGTTTTGACACGTTTCGGACACGTTTAAACACGTCTCAAACACACTTGAACACGTCTAGGACATGACTTGTACACGACCCATTAATATTTTTTTAAAAAAAAATTAGTTTCCATGACTAACGTTAAATTAGTACATTTGTAACCCACCCTAATCCTATCACATGACTGACATCCCAAGCTACTATTTTCACATACCAGTATTTTAAGTTTTATTTTTTTACACGTCACTATTAAACTTTTAAGTTTTATCTTTTTTACATACCACTGTTTTTATTTGCTCTTTCTATCTCTGCTTGTATCAAGTTATCAGTTATCCACTTCGTCATTAACATGAAGATGCCTCACACTAATATTCCCTCTAATTAATATTTTTTTGGATGCACATATACTTATACATAATTAATTCTATTAAGAAAAGTTAGTTTATGAAATTTTTTAGAATATATCAATAGAAATTATATTTTATATTTTTTAGAAAGGGTTTACTTAGATAAGTAAATATTGACACATATGATATATATTAAGATATTATAAATCTTCACGCTTATAAAATGATATTAATAAATTATAATTTTTTTTTTAATTTTGTAATTATATATATATATATATATATATATATATATATATATATATATATATAATGTCAGATCCGTGTCAGGTGTATTATAATTTTTTAAATTTAGTGTATTCCTATATTTGTGTCCATGTTTGTACTTCATAGTTAAGAGATTTCCTTATCACAACGATACTGAAAAATTACCGCTTGAAAAAGGTTATTTTGGAGTTAAATTAAAATGAAAGTCCATATGACTGCTATGCATGACATCCACAATGTTACAAATAAGTCCTCCCTACACATATATTATTAGTGAAAGATCACTCTTGGCGGTTTAATATGTTAAATACAACCCCCATTGTTGATGTCTCAACTAATCTACGTGAAGAGTTCTTGGCATTTCTACAGGGCTTGAGAATCTCTTGGAACATGGGCAATAATTCTTCAACTCAAGTAACTTAAACAGTCTCTGATTACCTATGTGTCTAATTGTCTCCTAAAAAGGCTGCACCAATTAAATTTGAGCTTAAGCATGTTTTAGTCTGATCAAAGCAACTTCATATACAATGAAAGTTCTGCTTAACAAATCACAGCTCAATCTTTTATCAGGGAACATGAAATACCGCAATAAGAAAGATTACATTGTAATTCAGATTATTCAAACCCTTAAAGTGCAGGAAAGAGTAGAACGAAACAAATAATTCAACCACGGTAAGTTAAAAATACTTATGGCTTCTATGATTCTAACAAAATGCAAAATCTAGCATTACCTTATTTTACTCATCTTTCTTTAATGAAAAGAAATTATCATTCATATTTGCCCCTTACTGATCACTTTGCTACACATAAGGACATGAGTTTTCTTCATATCACTTGAATCAAAGCTTCTTCATGACACCATTAGAGAGTCAAAAACACTATAAGCCAGCTAAATTTCTTCTTAATAAAACTTCTTGACGAAATTAACAAAAAAACAGAAGCAGGAAGTAAGCTACTGGTTTAGAAGCACTGAATCACGCAACTAAATAGGTCCTCAGTTTATCCCCTCATCCAAACTTACCCATCTCTAAAAATGCCTTACAAAGCTTTTTTTTCTTTACCAAGATATAATGCTGCACCCAGAAACTGTCACACCAGATATTTCCACACACAGCTGATAAACAATTGCTCAATTACTCAAACTTAGTCATGGCTTGACATTCCAGTAGCCAGAAAAACGAGACAGCGACCTTGATATTTTATAGGTTAAAATGCCCAAGAAAGGAGGTGTTCTTTCATCACCTTTCTCTCCATCATATCTAGGCCAAGTGGGCAAAAGATCTTAAAAAATTCATGCAACAAGACAATCCTAAAAATTTTGAGATCAATAAGGACTAGTTATATATGGATCCTTAGCAGGGCACGACTCTAAAAAAACTCCACCATCAAAATATGGTTAATAAAGTGACACACATGGTGCATAAACATCGTCTGCAAAAGTAACCAAACTGCATGTATATGTCAGTTAAGTACCGATAAAGCAGTGTACACTAAATAACATAAATTGATATCAAATTATTGACCAGAAATGTAACAACAACATGCGAATGGTTGAAGATTATGTAGTACCGGTAAAAGTCACTAGAATCAATAAAGGTTCCAATTGAGCAAATAACACAATCCAATCATTATGTAGTAATTCAGGTTTAGACAGGAGTAGAACAAGTACTAGAATGAGATGCAGAAACATGATAAGGTTGAAGTTCACAAAACTTGTACTCATAATAGTTAACCATTCCATCCACCTTGTTATCTTGAAGATTCATTTTTTCCTGATATAGCTCTAATAACTGAGAGTGAGACGTTTCATCCTCCTTAAACCATTTCACAAACTTCTGCAGGAACAGTTTCTCAGAAATTAAAAATAGTGTCACTAAACTAGCATTCTTGTTTATCAAACCTTTTTCAAGTAGATACTGGGCAACGAAAGCCCTTGGAATGATCCTTTTCTCCAAACTATATCCAAAAATATGTGGCCTTTTGACAAGGTCCAAAGCATCCCAACCCAACTTATTGAGCCAAAAACCCATCACTGCATTAATTTTATCACTGGATGCTAACATACAGTGAGGCTACCTCCTAAATACTTCAAGAATGGTTTCATCAGACTACCCCCACTTTTTAAAGACATCAACTTTCTCATTCCACCGGGATTTGCTCACTGCACATTTGGCAAGCAATGCCACACTAAAAGTTGATTTTGAATGATTTAATCCCAATCCCTTTACTTGCTCCACCTCCTTGAGCAAGTGAGTTGAGCAGAATATACTAGGCCGCCTGCGAAGCAATATGGCAATGTTTGAATCAGAGAATCCATAATCAATCAACAATTTGACATTAGATGTCATGCAACAAGAACAAAAGGAAGGCGTGTGGCGAAGTATACAAGCAATGGTCTCTTTATCAGATTGCAGGAATCTATGTAACAATTCATATGTAGGGATTATACGATTCTCCAGATTTCGAGCTAGCAATCCCGGACTCTTAAGCCGCTATGGAGACAATGTCAGAGGTAGAAACACCTTTGGAGAGTAAAAATTCAAACTTGGGCAAAACCCTTTTGTGGGGTTGGCACGAAAGCAATGATGTTTCCTTTTTAATCATATCGTACAACTGGGAGTTTGAGAAACGTAGTTTCTGAAGAAAATATATAATAATTCATCAAGAAAAAAAGGTGCGTAATCAAGTTTAATTTAAAAATACATAAAATATAAATTTTATTATATTTTGGTGGGTAAAAACGCTTTCACGTCTAATATAAATATTAAATAATTTAAAAGAAAAGGTGGTGGTTAAAAAAATGGTGGGTTTGGGTGAGTCTTTGATAAATTTATATTTCAAATGTAATGTAAAATCTAATATATATAAAAAAAAAAAAAGCCTTATTCAAACAGTATTTTCTCTGACTCAAAACTAGTCTGACTTTTTTTTATTTTTTCAGCAAATAATCTGATATTTTATTATTTATTTTACATAAAAATTTCACTATATTTTCTAATATAAATATTAAATAATTTAAAAGAAAAAGAAAAAAAAAGTGAGTCTCTTGATAAATTTATATTTCAAATGTAATGTAAAATCTAATATATATAAAAATAAAGCCTTATTCAAACAGTATTTTCTCTGACTCAAAACTAGTCTGACTTTTTTTTATTTTTTCAGCAAATAATCCTGATCGTTGTTTTTTCTTTCGTTTAAATTATGAGCTCCTCAATCTTACAAGTACTCACGTTACCTCACATACGAAATATGTGGTAGAATTAAATTATGTATGCAAAAAATGACACAAGAAAAGTTCTAATTAATAATAAAAATTATATAAATTAGTCAAAAAAAAATAAAAATTATATAAATATAAAATAATATATGTAATGTACAAAAAAAAAAAATGTATATAAATATATATATATATTATTTTTTTCAATAATACCGTGCAATGCACAAGCATTCAACTAGTTTAGTGGGTTGTCTTAAAAAAAAATTATAACATTCGACTAAAGAACAATCAAGTACTGAAACGCTCAAGATTTTAATCGTTAGATGTATAACTTTTTTTAGATTAGTAACTGTATTATTGTTTTAATTTAAACTTTTGAGTTTCTCACACACACAATCACTTCAGTGTATTATTTAAGTGTTTAGTAGCAATCTTCAAAATTATAATAAACTCTTTTACATTAAATTTTACCAACCAACATGTAACAAAATTATTTAAGTGTTTACAACGTCATCTATGATTGTAACAAAATGCAACATCTAACATTCCCTTATTTTCCTTATTTTTCTGATTTCTCCAATGAAAATATTTTGTCAATCATATTTTGCTCCTTATCGATCACTTCGTTACAAACAAGGACATGACATCTTCACATCACTTGAATCATAGAGAAGCATCTTCCTTAAATGTCCAGAAGCTTTTTCAGGAACACCGCTTCAGGGACAAAAGACACTGTGCGCCAGCTAAATTTCTTCTTAATTAAATCTTTTGACAAAATGAACAGCAAAATTGAAGCAGGAAGTAAGCTACTTGTTTAGTAACACTGACTCCCGCAACTAAATAGGTCCAATATCCCCTCATCCAAACTTACCCAACTCTAAATAAACATATCTTATAAAGCTTTATTATGGTCAAGAGTTAGTTAAGAGTTAGTTATCCTAGTTGGAATTAGTTATTCTAATTATGTTAGTTAGTTAGCTTCTGTTATATATCTTGTACTTGTGTAATCTTTTAATTCAATTCATTCTCTCATTTCTGAAATTGATCAACATGAGTTTTCTACTTTCTTTGATCTAACATGGTATCAGTTGTTTACCTTTCAACTTCCGCAACACATTTCTTCTTCTTCTTTGATCCTTTCTTCTGAAACTCTAAATCTCTTTCTTTCTTCTTCGCCATGGAAGAACAGAATCCTCTTTTCATCCATTCCTCCGACCTACCTGGTTTGATTCTTGTTTCACAGCCTCTTGATGGTAGTAATTACCTCACTTGGCGTCGTTCCATGATTCTTGCCCTCAATGGTAAGAACAAATTGGGATTCGTCGATGGTTCTGTTCCTCGACCTCCACCTGAAGAACCTTAGAATTTTCGTCTATGGAAACGCAACGATAACATAGTTGCTTCTTGGATTCTCAATTCAGTCACTAAAGAAATCAGCACCAGTGTGATTTACTCCACCTCTTCTGCAGAGATTTGGAAGGATCTTGAGAACCGTTTTGTTCAGAAAAATGGACCGAGAAATTTTCAATTGAAAAAAGCTCTTCTCCATTGTACTCAAGATTCAAGCACAATCAGTGCATATTTCACCAGATTCAAGAGTCTATGGGAAGAACTTAGTGAATACAAACCCATCCACAATTGTCATTGTGGAGGTGTTCAGCCCCTAATTGATTTCCTTCAAGATGAATTTGTCATGAATTTTCTCATGGGACTCAATGAGTCTTTCTCTCATGCCCGTGGTCAGATCCTTATGATGGATCCAATTCCTCCAATTACTCAAGTTTTCTCAATACTTGTTCAAGATGAAACTCAGAGGGAAGTTGGTTTGCAACTTGCATCTCCTTTTGAAGTTGCTTACGTTGTTCACTTATCTTCTCAAAACAAGGGTAAAAATCAGAAGAAAGATAGGCCTATTTGTGCTCATTGTGGGATCACAGGACATACCAAAGATAAATGCTTCAAGCTTCATGGTTATCCTCTTGGCCACAAGAAGCATCAAGCCACCACTTCTGTAAACCAAGTAATGACTACTGATGATTCAAACTGGTCTCCGCTAAGCTTCAGGCACAGCTAGCAAGGGTTCCCATGTCCAATGGTCAAGATCAAATTGATCCTTTTGTAGGTAATATGCCCATAGGTATCACACTTTCTATTTTACAGTCTCCTTTCAAGAATTCAAATTGTTGGATACTTGATTCTGGTGCCACTTCACATATAACATGTCACTCAGAAGTCTTTCTTGATTTCCATTCTGTCACCAATAAATTTGTTACCTTACCAAATCAGTCTTTAGTTTCAGTTTTAGGCATTAGTTCTGTGCAACTCAATCCTTTATTGATTTTGCAAAATGTTCTTTACATACCTTCTTTTCATGTGAATCTTCTTTCTATTAGTAGTTTACTTTGTTATAGTGATGCTTCAGTCATTTTTAACAAATCTTCCTTCGAAATCCAGGTTGCACAGCACCAGAGGACGATTGGCAAGGGTGAGCTTCACCAAGGCCTTTATGTTCTTCAGTCACAAAATCACTCTCAGCAAAACAACAAAGTCTCTGTTAAAAATTCTGTTTTTTTTGTCAATAATACAAATTATCCACCTGTATGTAGCTTTACACATAATTCTAGGTCCCTTGATCATGCCTTATGGCATGCAAGGCTAGGACATGTCTCAGAAAAGGTTTTAAAACTGTTTAGTAATAAAATTGATTTGCCTTTACCTAATACTTCTTGCAGTGATTGCATGATTTGTCCTTTGTCTAAGTTTAGACGCCTTTCCTTTGTTTCTAATAACAATTACTCTGCACAAGCATTTGATCTTGTTCATGTGGACATATGGGGTCCTTATCATCATCCCACCTATGATGGTAAGAAATTTTTTTGACTATTGTAGATGATTGTATTAGATTCACATGGCTTTATTTGATACAACATAAATCTGAGGCTCCTTCCATCATTAAGAGATTCTTTAGCTATGTCAAGACTAATTTTGACAGGCCAATTAAGATACTCAGGTCTGACAATGCTAAGGAACTCCAATTGGCTACATTTTTGCAAGATCAAGGCACCCTGCATCAGTTCAGTTGTCCTTATCGCCCAGAACAGAACTCTGTGGTCGAAAGGAAACATCAGCATCTATTAAATGTGGCCAGGTCCTTGATGTTTCAATCCAAGGTTCCAATCCACTTCTGGGGTGAATGTGCCATTGCTGCCACTTTCTTGATCAATCGGGTTCCTTCTCCCTCCTTGAAGAATGCTTCTCCTTATGAACTGCTCTATGGCAAACTGCCTAATTACAGTGCATTCCGAGTGTTTGGATGCCTTTGCTTTGCTGTTGTTCCAATTCATCAGAGAAACAAGTTTTCTCCTAGATCCTTCCCTGCTGTTTTTATGGGATATCCACCTGGTTATAAAGGTTACAGAGTTTATGACCTTTCTACTAAAAGATTTGTTATCTCTAGAGATGTTACATTCTTTGAAAAACAATTTCCTTTTGAGACAGCTTCTTTTGACACAACACCAGACCCTTTCCAATCCACTGTATTGCCAAAACCCCTTCATGAAATGATTCCAAATCCTATAAAACCATTACCTGTCCAACCCGAACCTAACCATATACCACAAATACCAAACACTGACCCTCCACCTGAACCTGAATCTGATCCTCCTCATCATTCACCCAATCCCAACCCTGTTGTACCTACCCCTATTCCAACTCACAGGTCAACTAGGACACACAACCCTCCCACATACCTTCAGGACTATGTCCATAATTTGGTTTATCCCATACAGCAGCATATCTCCTATGCCAACCTATCTTCTCATTACCATTCCTTTATTGCTAATGTGGATTCTCACTATGAACCACAATATTATCATCAAGCAGTTCGGTTTCCACAGTGGAGGGCAGCTATGGCAGATGAAATTAAAGCCTTAGAGGCTAATCATACATGGTCTGTGGTTCCTCTACCTCCTGGAAAACAAACCATAACATGTAGATGGATTTTCAAGACCAAATACAACTCGGATGGCTCTATTGAAAGGCATAAAGCCCGTTTGGTAGCCAGAGGTTTCACTCAGCAAATGGGAATTGACTTCATGGACACATTCTCTCCAGTGGCAAAGTTAACCACTATGAGAGTTCTTCTTGCTGTTGCAGCTCAAAGGAAATGGCATTTATCTCAACTTGACATCAATAATGCCTTCCTCAATGGTGATTTATTTGAGGAAGTGTACATGGATCTACCTTTGGGTTATTCTAAAAAGAAGGAGCATGCAGTGTGCAAATTGCACAAGTCCTTGTATTGCTTAAGACAAGCCTCGAGATAATGGTTCCAAAATTTCTCCACTGCAATTCAGAGACTTGGATTTCAACAATCCACAGCAGATTACTCTTTATTTTTCAAAGGATCAGGTGATCAACTTCTCCTTCTGTTGGTTTATGTTGATGATATCATCATTGCTAGCCCTAATCGATCATTAATCAACCAAGCCATCAAAGGTCTGCAGCAACAATTTAAGTTAAAGGTACTTGGCAATTTGAAATACTTTCTAGGCCTGGAAATTGCCACTTCATCCAAAGGGATTCACCTTAGCCAAAGAAAGTACATTCTGGAACTCCTTGAAGATACAGGCTTCATAAATTCCAAACCTGCCAACATACCCATGGAAGCCAATCTGCAGTTAAATGACACAGATGGTGAGTCACTCAGTGATGCTTCTCAGTATCGACGGCTACTTGGTAGGCTCATGTACCTGACTATATCCAGACCAGATATCATTTTTGCTGTTAACAAGTTAAGTCAGTTCATGTCAAAGCCTAGAACACCCCATTTAAAGGCTCTCCATCATGTTCTACAGTACTTGAAGACCTCTCCAGGATAAGGAATTTTTGTCCCTTCTATCTCCAATACCACCCTAGCAGCATATGTTGATTCAGATTGGGGAAGTTGTAGTGTGACTCGAAAATCAACCACTGGTTTCTGTGTTTACTTAGGCTCCTCCTTAGTCTCCTGGAAGTCTAAAAAGCAACCCACAGTTGCTAGATCCTCTTGCGAAGTAGAGTACGAGAGCTCTTGCATCTCTTACAAGTGAACTTTTGTGGCTGCAGCAATTGTTGAGATGCTTTCAGATTAGCATCCCTTCAATCATGGTCATGTGCGATAACAAGTCTGCTATTCAAATGGCTACTAATCCAACTTCAAATGAGAAATCAAAACATATAGACATTGATTGTCATTTCATAAGACAACATGTCAATTCGGGCTTCATCAAGTTGGTTTATCTCCCAACTCAGCAACAGTTAGTTGATATGTTTACCAAAGCACTCCCTTTTTGTAAATTTTCAGTTATGTTGTCCAAGTTAGGTGCTTTAGATATCTATGCTCCAAACTTGAGGGGGAGTATTATGGTCAAGAGTTAGTTAAGAGTTAGTTATCCTAGTTGGAATTAATTATTCTAATTATGTTAGTTAGTTAACTTCTGTTAGCTTCTGTTATATATCTTGTACTTGTGTAATCTTTTAATTCAATTCATTCTCTCATTTCTGAGATTGATCAACATGAGTTTTCTACTTTCTCTGATCTAACAAGCTTCTCTTATTTAAAAAAAAATATATAAAAAAAAATTAAACCTGAGACATAATGCCGCACGCCTGCACCTAAAACTGCCACACCAGATATTTTCCGCATACAGCTGATAAACAATTGCTCAAATACTCAAACTTCGTCATGGGTTGACCTTCCAGTAGACATAAAAAATGAACCAGGGACTTTGATATTTAATAGGTTAATATGCCCAAGAAAGGAGCTTTACTTTTTTCACCAATCTCTGCATCATATCCAGGCCAAGTGGGAAAAAGATCTTAAAAAATTCAAGCAACAAGCCAATCCCACAAATTTAGATTTATGCACAAGGACTAGTAGATAAAGATCCTTAATAGAGCATAACTCTAAAAAAAGTACATCAAAATATAATCAATAAACTGACACACAGATGCAATCAAGGAGGGTGAATAAGCGTAGCTTGCAAAAGTATTGACCAAAAATGTGATAACAACAATCAAAAGAGCACTCTTATCTTCATCTCAGCTTGAACAGGACAACTACCTAGCTGAACAGTTTCCACCCTAACACATTTTGCATACTTCAGGTTCAGGGGAAACTATGGCTCTAAACTAACACATGGTGTGGTGTGAGTGTGAATCAGCCAGCAATATTGTTAGCCTCATTAAACCAGTTGAATAATCTTTTCTCCAAATTCATTAAAAAAGAGATGGTCATTCGGCAAGATGTGAAGTTAGAGAGATGGGATATACTAAATAATGTCTACAAAAGCTTTAGCAAAATTTCCCACACAAATAATCTGACTATTTCAATCAATATCTCATTTTCCCCTATGCTGGACAAGGATTTCAGATATTTTATCGATTCTACTTTGGCTGAAATTGAATTGCCAACAGAGGGAAAATGGTATTTGACTTGTCTACCATATTGCTCCCCAAGGCGCAACCGGAAAAAACTAATAGAAATTCAAGCAACTTGCCAATCCCATAATTCCTGATAATATGTGACAAGATTACATGAATGCACCCACCACTTTGAAAAGAAAAAATAATATATGGAATGAAACAAAGAGACAGGGAGGGTGAATCAACATTGCTTATAAAGGTATTCTCTTACAAATTACAACAAGACCATAACTCTAGGATCCATTATATATAAGGCATCAAGTTATTGACAAAGATTAGAACAATAACTAGAATCAATAACCGTTCCAATTCAGCAAATGAAATAATTGAATCAAATTACTAATAATTAGAAAGGACTAGAACAAGTACTAGAATGAGATGAAGAAACATAATAGATTGAAGCACACAAAATTTGTACTCATAAGTTAAGCATTTGTTGACTGCTGGATGCAACCACCCCCCCTGTTTTCTTGAAGATTCATTTTTTCCTGATATAGCTTTAACAGCTGAGACATTTCCTCCTCCTTAAAACATTTCACAAACTTCTGCAGGAAGACCTCCTCAGAGATTCTAAATGGTTGAATTAAGCTGGAATTCTTTCTTATCAAACCTTTTGCAAGTAGGTACTGGAGAACGAAAGCCCTTGGAATGATCCTTTTCTCCAAACGTAATCCGAAAAGATCTGGTCCTTTGACAAGTGCCAAAGCATCCCAACCCAACTGATTTACCCAAAATCCCATCACTGCTCTAATCTTATAAGCAGATATTAACATACAGTGAGGCTGCCTCCTAAAAGCTTCAAGAATGGTTTCATCGGACCACCCCCACTTCTTAAAGACATCAACTTTCTCATCCCACCTGGATTTTCTTACAGTAAGTTTGGCAAGCAATGCTATGCTAAAAACATATTTTGAAGGATTAAATCCCAATTCCTTTAGTTCCTGCACCTCCTTGAGCAAGTGAGTTGAGCTAGAGCATAATATACTAGGCCACCTACGAAGCAATATGGCAATGTTTGAATCAGAAACTCCATAATCAGTCAACAATTTGATATTAAGCGTCATGCAACTATAACAAAAGGAAGGCGTGTAGCGAAGCATACAAGCAAAGGTCTTTTTATCAGATTGCAAGAATCTGTGTAACAATTCATATGTAGGGATTATATGATTCTCCAGGCTTGGAGCTAGCAATCTCGGACACTTAGTCACTATGGAGACAATGTCAGACGTAGAAACACCTTTGGAGAGTAAATATTCAAACTTGGGCAAAACCCTTTTGTGGGGTTGGCAACTAAGCAGCCATGGTACCTTTGTAATCATATCGTGCAACTGGGAATTTGAGAAACCCCAGTTTCGGAAGAATTTGAGAACCGAATCGGGCTTTCGTGAGGTCTTGAAACGAAGTTCCTTGGAAGCTTCGAGAGCAGATTCTGGTGAGAAGCCAAGGTTGTCGATGAGGTAGGAGGCTGCAAATGAAGTGGCTGTGCAGAAATGCAGAGAAAATGGTGATGGGTATCTGTGGAAAAGAGGGTAACATTCATGGGTTGGTGATGTTGTTGGGAAAGTGATGCCTTTGAGATAGAGAAGGGCTCTGTAGCGATGGGAGTTGAACATGATACGGAGATAGCAACGAGGAGTTATTTTGGGAAAGATGGATTGAAATCAAATTGAAAGAAGAGCTTCAAATTTGAGCACTAGCAGTGGTGGAGTCGAGGGAGGGAGGTAACCTGCTTTGATTTCGAATCCAACCTAACCACGAGAGGGTGAAGTTAAGCATGAATGGTTTTGCGTTTTCTTTTTTAATTATAAATTTATTTTATAAGAGGATCTAACAAGCTGTTTGTGTATTTTATTTTTTTAACGTCTCCTTTTTTTACTATTCAACAATGAAGAAATTCTGCCGTTCAAAAATAATGAAAAAATTCTTTTACGGTAAAAAAAATTGAAAAGATTCGGATGAAATTGTTTTAGAATAAAATACTATTAATCCATGTAGTATTAACTTTTTTTTAAACTCATGCTATAAAAATCAATGGGGGTGATATTAAACAAGCCACATTCTTAATAGGAGTATCAAAGTTTAAATCATAATATATATATATATTAAGAGATGTCCATGTCACAATGATACTGAAAAATTAGTCTTAACTCTTAACCCTTGAAAAAGGTTATTTTGGAGTTAAATTAAAATGAAAGTCCATATGACTGATATGCACGACATCCACAATGTTACAAATAAGTCCTAACTACATATATATTACTAGTGAAAGATCACTCTTGGCGGTTTAATATGTTAAATACAACCCCCATTGTTGATGTCTCAACTAATCTACGTGAAGAGTTCTTGGCATTTCTACAGGGCTTGAGAATCTCTTGGAACATGGGCAATAATTCTTCAACTCAAGTAACTTAAACAGTTTGTGATTACCTATGTGTCTAATTGTCTCCTAAAAAGACTGCATCAATTAAATTTGAGCTTAAGCATGTTTAGTCTGATCAAAGCAACTTCACATACAATGAAGTTCTGCTTAACAAATCACAGCTCAATCTTTTATTAGGAAACATGAAACACCGCAATAAGAAAGATTACATTGTAATTCAGATTATTCAAACCCTCAAAGTGCAGGAAAGAGTAGAACAAAACAAATAATTCAACCACGGTAAGTTAAAAATACTTATGGCTTCTATGATTCTAACAAAATGCAAAATCTAGCATTCCCTTATTTTCCTCATCTTTCTTTAATGAAAAGAAATTATCATTCATATTTGCCCCTTACTGATCACTTTGCTACACATAAGGACATGAGTTTTCTTCATATCACTTGAATCAAAGCTTCTTCATGACACCATTAGAGAGTCAAAAACACTATAAGCCAGCTAAATTTCTTCTTAATAAAACTTCTTGACGAAATTAACAAAAAAACAGAAGCAGGAAGTAAGCTACTGGTTTAGAAGCACTGAATCACGCAACTAAATAGGTCCTCAGTTTATCCCCTCATCCAAACTTACCCATCTCTAAAAATGCCTTACAAAGCTTTTTTTTTCTTTACCAAGATATAATGCTGCACCCAGAAACTGTCACACCAGATATTTTCCACACACAGCTGATAAACAATTGCTCAATTACTCAAACTTAGTCATGGCTTGACATTCCAGTAGCCAGAAAAACGAAACAGAGACCTTGATATTTTATAGGTTAAAATGCCCAAGAAAGGAGGTGTTCTTTCATCACCTATCTCTCCATCATATCTAGGCCAAGTGGGCAAAAGATCTTAAAAAATTCATGCAACAAGACAATCCTAAAAATTTTGAGATCAATAAGGACTAGTTATATATGGATCCTTAGCAGGGCACAACTCTAAAAAAACTCCACCATCATAATATGGTTAATAAAGTGACACACATGGTGCATAAACATTGTCTGCAAAAGTAACCAAACTGCATGTATATGTCAGTTAAGTACCGATAAAGCAGTGTACACTAAATAACATAAATTGATATCAAATTATTGACCAGAAATGTAACAACAACACGCGAATGGTTGAAGCTTATGTAGTACCGGTAAAAGTCACTAGAATCAATCAAGGTTCCAATTGAGCAAATAACACAATCCAATCATTATGTAGTAATCCAGGTTTAGACAGGAGTAGAACAAGTACTAGAATGAGATGAAGAAACATGATAAGGTTGAAGTTCACAAAACTTGTACTCATAATAGTTAACCATTCCATCCACCTTGTTATCTTGAAGATTCATTTTTTCCTGATATAGCTCTAATAACTGAGAGTGAGACGTTTCATCCTCCTTAAACCATTTCACAAACTTCTGCAGGAACAGTTTCTCAGAAATTAAAAATAGTGTCACTAAACTAGCATTCTTGTTTATCAAACCTTTTTCAAGTAGATACTGGGCAACGAAAGCCCTTGGAATGATCCTTTTCTCCAAACTATATCCAAAAATATGTGGTCTTTTGAAAAGGTCCAAAGCATCCCAACCCAACTTATTGAGCCAAAAACCCATCACTGCATTAATTTTATCACTGGATGCTAACATACAGTGAGGCTAACTCCTAAATGCTTCAAGAATGGTTTCATCAGACCACCCCCACTTTTTAAAGACATCAACTTTCTCATTCCACCGGGATTTGCTCACTGCACATTTGGCAAGCAATGCTACACTAAAAGTTGATTTTGAATGATTAAATCCCAATTCCTTTACTTGCTCCACCTCCTTGAGCAAGTGAGTTGAGCAGAATATACTAGGCCGCCTGCGAAGCAATATGGCAATGTTTGAATCAGAGAATCCATAATCAATCAACAATTTGACATTAGATGTCATGCAACAAGAACAAAAGGAAGGCGTGTGGCGAAGTATACAAGCAATGGTCTCTTTATCAGATTGCAGGAATCTATGTAACAATTCATATGTAGGGATTATACGATTCTCCAGATTTCGAGCTAGCAATCCCGGACTCTTAAGCCACTTTGGAGACAATGTCAGAGGTAGAAACACCTTTGGAGAGTAAAAATTCAAACTTGGGCAAAACCCTTTTGTGGGGTTGGCACGAAAACAATGATGGTTCCTTTTTAATCATATCGTACAACTGGGAGTTTGAGAAACCCCAGTTTCTGAAGAAGTTGAGAACCAAATCGGACTTCTGTGAGGTCTTGAAACGAAGTTCCTTGGAAGCTTGGAAAGCAGAATCTGGTGAGAAGCAAAGGTTTTTGATGAGGTAGGATGCTGCAAATGAGGTGGCTGTGCAGAAATGCAGAGAAAATGGTGAAGGGTAGTGTTGGAAAAGAGGGTAACATTTATGGGTTGTTGCGAGAGTGATGCCCTCAAGGCAGAGAAGGGCTCTTTAGCGTTGGGGATTAAGCATGATGTGGATTGTGGAGACAGCAATGAGAACTAAGCGTGTTGTGGTAAACGAAAGAAGATGCAAATCAATATCATCGAAAACGAACTCAACAAAACAAATTACAGTCTCTGAAGGCTTCAAAGAGGGAGCGTCGTACTATTTTGATGGACATTAATGGATTGGCACCAGTGGCTTAGGTCGTCTTTGGGACGATTGCAATCTGACGGAATGAATTGAAATGAAAAGAAAAAGTTTAATTAAAGTGTTTTAGAAGTTATTTTAAAAAAGGAGTAAAAAGATGATGGTTAAGGAGTTTTTTTTTTATCATTTAAAATTTTTATTTTTTATCTCTTTAATTTGAGGGTTAAGGAAATAATAGCTTGAGTGATTCATTTTATTTTTTATTAAATGTATTAAATATTTAAAAAATAGAATGACATGTTCTATTTTTTTATTTTTTATTTTTTATTTTATTTCATTAAAAGTTACTTTTTTCTATTTTGTTTAAAACTCTCAAACATAATTTTATATGAATTAATTTTTATTTTATTTATTTATTTATTTATTTTTTTGAAGTATATGAACTGATTTTTAAGGAATAACTTATAATACAGGTAAAATAAAATATTTATTGAAATGGTAGATATTTACTGACCAGGTTGAAGATATTTTGTCAAATGCATGTACCAAAAAAATTATACTCTTTCGCAAAAGAGGCAATTATAATTTACCTTAACATAAAGCTTTTATATGATACAGTATTTAAACATAATGTATTGCAAGGTTATTTAAAATATTTATGAAAAATATATGTAATATTAATATCTCCAAAAAATAAAAAACAGACACAACCAATAATCTATTATCTATCTATCATTGTGTTAGTACTCAAGTTTACATGTTTACCAAACTCAGAAAACTAGATAACTAGATACCATCAAACCGATTGTAAAATTTTAAGTGTATGATAAGCAATAAAAATTTAAAAAACTAGTTCTTATTTAATCGATTTTAAAGCCAAGACTAGTTTAGAACAAAACCAATGTATATTTTATTTTTATATATAGCTGCTATTTTTCCTCCTAAATCATTCTCTCCTTTATTATTTACTTTCTCTTAATATTTCAATTAAAAATTTTCTTATCTATGTTTTGTTTATGTCTCCATAATTAAATTTTAAAATTCGTTATAATTTCAAAATTTTATATCAAAGAAATTATCAAGCAATATTTGATTTTAGAATTAGTTTGAAAAAAATTTAATCAAAGTATGAATAAATTGAAATTTACAAATAACATAAATTTATATTACTAATTTATTTTAATTAGTTTTAGACCAGTTTTAAAGATTACCAAACGATTCCTATATGTCTATATTTGTATGTCTACTACATAAAGGTTGCACCAACTAAAACAATTTCACATACAATGAAATTCTTCATAACAATTTACAGCTCAATCTTTAATAAGGAAATATGAAAGACCGCAAAAGAAAACTTATATTGTAATTGAGATTATTCAAACCACCGTAATGAAAAAAAGAGTAGAATGAAAAAATAATTCAGTCAGGTATGTTAAAAAGTTTTAAATCCAGTCAACGAGTTTGTAGCTCAATTGACACTAACACTATGTTTGGATGACAGGTAATGGAGGAAACGAAAAGGAAATGAAGGGAACAGAAATAAATTTTTATGTTTGCGAGTTTTAAAATGCATAAGAGCTGAACGGAACACATGGGGAATCATTCTCCCCCTCTTCCCTTCAAATGTGTAATTTTTGTTCTTCCCAAAATTAAAGTGGAATGGGGAGAACACATGTTTCGTTCCATTCCGTTAATAAATCTTTCAAACAAAGAAAGGAAAACTATGTTCTATTCCATTCCTTTCCAATTCATCCCTACCTATTACATTCCGTTAATAAAAAAACATCCAAACAAGATAACTCAAGTTTGTAACGAGGAAGTTGCAAGTTCAATCCTCTACCTAATGACCTTTTCCCCTCCCCGACCAAGGTGCTTGCACTTCTTATGTAAGTCACTTGTCACACCAGATGTTTTTCACATACAGTTGATAATTGATAAATAATTGCTCAATTACTCAAGTCTCATAAGGATCCTCAACCGTGCATAACTCAAAAAAAAAAAAAATCCTCCATTAAAAACTACTCAATAAACTGACACACAGATGCAACCAAGGAGGGTGAATAAATAAACATTGCTAGCGATATTGTTAGACCTCATTAAGCCAGTGGAGTAATCCTTTCTCCAAATTCATTGCAAAAGAGGTGGCCATGTGGCAAATTTCAAAGATACAGATGATGGGATACTAAATGGTGTATACAAAAGCTTTCACATCAAAATTCATAAGCAAAAATCTGAATAATTAATTATTCAATCATTCATACTTCCGCTAGGCTGGACAAGGATTTCTGATATAATGTCTACTTTGGCTGAAATTGAATTGCTAACAGTGAGAAAAAGGATATTTGATTTGTTTACCTTCTTGTTCTCCAAGCCCAACTGGCAAAGCTGTTAAAAATTCAACCAACTTGCCAATCCCATATTTCCTAATAATATGTGACATGACAACATTAATGCCACCACTTCCTTGAAAATAATACATGGAAGGAAACAAACAGACTGGAAGGGTGAACCAATATTTCTTTTACACAGATATCTCTTTACCATAAGAACATTTTCTCTTGGATCAATTATTTATAAGGCATCAAGCAATAGATATATAGATTAGAACAGTGACTAGAATCAATGAAGATTCCACTTGAGCAAATGAAACAAGTCAATCAAATTAGTAGTAATCCAGGTTTAGACAGCAGCACTAGAACAAGTACTAGAACGTAATGAAGAAACAAAATAGATTGAAGTATACAAAATTTGTACTCCTTAAGTTAACCATTTGTTAACTGCTGGATGCAGCCATCCACCCTGTAATCTTGAAGATTCATTTTTTCCCAATATAGCTTTAAAAGCTGAGACGTTTCCTCCTCCTCAAAACACTCCACAAACTTTTGCAGGAACATCATCTCAGAGATTCTAAATGGTGTAATTAAGCTGGCATTCTTTTTTATCAAACCTTTTCCCAATAGATACTGGAGAACAAAAGCCCTTGGAATGATCTTTTTCACCAAATTAAATCCGAAAAGATCTGGTCCCTTGACAAGGGCTAAAGCATCCCAACCCAACTGATTGACCCAAAAACTCATCACTGCATTAATCTTATCACAGGATACTAACATACAGTTAGGCTGCCTCCTAAATGCTTCAAGAATGGTTTCATCAGACCACCCCCATTTCTTAAAGACATCAACTTTCTCATCCCACCTTGATTTGCTGACAGTATGTTTGGCAAGCAATGCTATACTAAAAGTTGTTTTTGAAGGATTAAATCCCAATCCCTTTACTTCCTCCACCTCCTTGAGCAAGTCAGTTGAGCAGAGTATACTAGGCCACTTGCGTAGCAAAATGACAATGTTTGAATCAGAAACTCCATAATCAATCAACAATTTGACATTAAGTGACATCCTACTAGAACAAAAGGAAAGCGTGTTGCGTATTATACAAGCTACCGTCTCCTTATCAGATTGCAAAAATCTATGTACCAAGTCATATGTAGGGATTATATGATTCTCCAGGCTGGGACTGAGGAACCTGGGTGTCTTGGTCACTATGGAGACAATGTCAGAGGTAGAAGCTCCTTTGGAGAGTAAAAATTCAAACTTGGGCAAAACCCTTTTGTGGGGGTTGCAGGAAAGCAGCCACGGTTCCCTTGCAATCATAGTGAGCAAGTGAGAGTTGGAGAAACCCCAGTTTCTAAACAAGTTGAGAACTTTATCTAGCTTTTCTGTGGCATTGAAAGGAACTTCCTTGGAGGTTGCAAATGAGCGTGGATGTGAAGTGTTTGTGCAGAAAGGCATAGAAAATGGAAATGGGTAGTGTTGGAAAAGAGGGTAACGTACAGTGATGGGTTGGTGATGTTGTTGGGAAAGTGATGCCCTTAATTCCGTAGAGCAGAGAAATGAAGATGAAGATGATGATATGATAGAGTTAGCAGAAACAAAGCGTTCTGCGGGAAAAGAGAGAGGATTGAAATCAATGAATGACAGAGAGCAAGCCTTCATTGTTGATTCAATTCAGGGTTCAGTGGCGGTCCAACTTGAAGATAAGCTTCAAATTTGAGCGGTGGAGTGGAGGGACGGATGAAGAAGATTGAAAATGAATGGTATGTAAAATAAAAGTATTTTATTTTATTTAATTATTTATTGAAAGGGTAAATTGTTAAACAGAGTTTCCTTATAACATATCATATAATACATTGAGAATATATATGATTTTAAATCATGACATGTGTTATTTTTAATAATTGTCATCTAATATATCATGTAATATATGATTAAGAATGAAATTTTTAGCTCATTAATAAATCAATCAAAATTTATAATTAATTTCATATTCATTTTTAAATTGCAAGTAGTCAAAAATAATTATTTTTCTATATTAATTTCATATTTGATTTGTTTCAATTGATAATTTTTATTTATTGTTATTTATAGAATATTCTAATTTGGTAAGTTTGCTTGATTTGCTTTAATTGGTTAAATTATGTTTTAAATTTATTAATATATTAATGTTTGATTTTGTTCATTTACAATAAATTCCAGGTAGTCAAATTTAGGGGTGTTAAAATAGGTATTTCGATGGTAGAACCTAACTTTAATCAAACAAAAAATAAGCAAAATGAAATTTAACAAAATGTCGTAGAAATTTACATGTAGAATGGTAGATTAATCCGCTTATTTTAACACTACATAATGCTAAATGAGTTGAAGGTGAAAGAAAATATCGACTGAAACTTATATGGTCGAATGGTAGAAAAAAATGGCCCGACTATAATGGTACTTACCAAATGGTAGGATCATCCTTTGACACCTCTAGTCAAATTTGATAATTATTGAAATAAATTTTATATTCGATTAGGAAGAAAACTTTTTTAATAAAAAACAAAATTTTCTTCCTATTTTGGCTTATTAGTAAATCAATCAAAATCTGTAATTTATTTCAAATTCGATTTCAAATTACAGATAGTAAAAAATAATTGTTTTTTAATATAAATACTACAATTTTATCTTTTCACTACTAATTCAATTCATACTCTTTTAAATGGTTCATTTTTTAATGGAGCATTTGGTTCATCTATTTTTGGATTTTATATTACAGTTCAGAATTCTTCTCTTGTCAGATATAATCTTCCATCATTTCTCTTGCACTTAAAGGTGCACAACAATTTA
Source organism: Ormosia emarginata (assembly GCA_029884605.1). Lineage (NCBI taxonomy): Eukaryota > Viridiplantae > Streptophyta > Magnoliopsida > Fabales > Fabaceae > Ormosia > Ormosia emarginata. Next base: position 22,058,087 of record JAQQTP010000059.1, on the reverse strand, counting down.
TGGTAATGTTACAAATTATGTCATTCTTGCATTTCTCACCAACCATTTTTCTTTCACATTTATATATTGCTAATATATCAATCAAAATCTTATTTTTCACACAACTTTATCTAGCCATATTTAGATTTACAAGCACTCGGAGAAACCTTGTAAAGTATGATAAATTAGAAAAAGAATATGCTACCAATCACATAACTTGATCTAGTCATTATTATATCTATGAGTATTAGGAAACGCCTTATAAAATATGAGAGATTAGAAATAATATGTACTGCTAATAAGACTTTGAATGAGGAGTTGAAGCGGAGTACAACATTGTTTTATTGAGCACAAGGTTTAAGCTTTGAGGACATCAATCTATAAAGAAATCTCACTAAGAAGACCAATAACAATAATCAAAAGAAGAAGAGTCACTTGCTCTTCAGGTTCTTTGATCTTCGTCAAAAAAGATTTGATGTAAGGATTTAGAAGATGATGATGATTCACGTGAGAATCTATGAGTAATTAACCCTTCTTTTTTTGTTTTATTTTTTGTTTAGTTTAATTCTTGATTTGCTTGATTTGTTAATTTTTATTCATTATTGTATGAAGTAATTTTTTATTTGCTTCATTTGCTTTATAGTTTAATCATCAATTGGAATCTTTACTAATATAGTAATATTAGACAATTATTGTACAAATATTTGAGATAATTAACCTAAATATTTCTTTCTTATTTTAGTTGTGTAAATTAACTTGATCCTTCTATATAAATATATAATGTATATCTTTTATTATATATCTTTCAAGTTATTTCTTTCGATATTATTGATGATTATTAAAATAAAATGTAATTTTTATTTAATTTGATTAAAACAAGTAAAATGTTTTAGTCATAACTAATAATATTAAAAATTATTAATCAAATTTGTTAGTCCACAAATTTTGCATAAATAAATTAAGTAATGTCATAAATATATTAAAAATGTTTTTATTTAAGTATAAAATATGATAACAAATCTTAATAATAATAATATAATAACAAATCTTAAGAAAATATGGAAATTCTTGAATTGTTTAACAATTTGTATCAATTATTTTTAATTAAATTAATATATTAATTTAGTTACCTCATATTTCATTTTCATAGGATTTAGAAGATGATGATTCATGTGAGAACTTCTTAATAATTGTCCCTTTTTTGTTTTATTTTATATGTAGTTTAATTCTTGATTTATTTGATTTGCTAATTTTAATTCATTGTTGTATGAAGTAATTTTTTATTTGTTTCATTTGCTTTTTAGTTTTATCATCAATTGGAATCTTCACTAATATAATAACATTAGGAAATTATTGTACAAATATTTAAGATAATTAACCCAAATATTTTCTTCATATTTTAATTGTGTAAATTAACTTGATTCTTCTACATGAATATATAATGTATATATTTCATTAACTTGATTAAAACAAGTAAAGTGTTTTAGACATAGTTAATAACATTTAAAAATTATTAATCAAATTTGTCATCCATAAATTTTGTGTAAATTAGTTTGTAATATCCTAAATATATTAAAAAATATTTTTATTTAAGTCTAAAATATGATAAAAAAATATTATTAATAATAATATAATAACAAATCTTAAGGAAATATGAAAAATATTGAATTTTTCAACAATTTGTATCAATTATTTTTAATTAAGTCAATATATTAATTTAGTTACCTCTTATTTCACTTTCACGCGTCTCTTATTTAAATAACACACTAATACACTTAAATTTCTCAATCTCTATTGCTCTCTCTCTCTTTAAGTGTTGGTTTTTGAAATTTCACAAGTAAGGTACTTATTCAGTACTTGATATAAAGATTACATCAAGTGTTAAAAATGTTTAGAATAACTTAAAGTTCTCAATTACATTAAAAAAATTTACAAGTATCTAACCAATATGTAAATGAAGTTAATGAAACCCTATTCGACAAAATATAAACATGTAATATATACAAATAATTAGTAGAACAATTGAGTATTGAATTTTGAATATTAGATAATTCTCTCTCTCTCTCTCTCTCTCTCTCTCTCTATATATATATATATATATATATATATATATATATATATATTTTCATTTAATAAAATTATTTTATTATATTTATCTCTATAACTCAATTCTTAATTAACTCCATGCATAGCACATGAATATAAATAATGTTATTGTTGTTTATATTTATATAAAAGTAATGTTACAAATTGTCAATGTTAAAGAATATATTTTTATATTTTTATATTTTCTTTATAATTTTTTCCTAAGATGATTTTAATATACCATTGATATGTGGTTAAAAATAATATAACTAATATTCCAAATTCTATAAAAAAAAAATTCAAATTTTGTTTGTTATATTACATTTGAATATTATTTTCTAAAATTAATAAATATTTTTATTAGTTATTCAATTTATTAAATCATATCCAATACATCATATGGGTACAAATAAAATTATTACAAATTATTTCATAGAGATATTTTTTAATTTAAAATTAATATAAAACATACAGATGATGAAAATAATAAAAAAATAAAGTATTAATACATGCACACACACATACATAATTTATTAATTTAGTATGTATATATAATTTATTTTATATATATATATATATATAACTTAGTAATTTTTAGGGGATCACGGGACATTGAATATGATCCCTATCCCTACATATGTATCGGAATGATTTTTATCCCGTTCGATTCTCACGAAAAAAAATTTACGAATTCGAGTCTCTAAATAGGACAGTTCCCATGAAGATCCCTAAATATAAGGGATTTTATCATCTAAAATCTATTTATCACACAATTTATATAAATTGAATTAATTTATATGTAATTTTCAATCAATTTAATTTATTAAAATATTTTTTATAAAATTATTGGATTACATTGTTTATTTAGAAGACAAAGATTTTTTTTATATTATAAATATATTTTCAAGCTATAGGTTGTTTTATAACAATTTTTATTTAAATTTTTTAATATTTATATTGAAGTAAAATTTTTTGAAAAATATAAAAAAAATTATATTTTATATATTTTTAAACTAAACTTAAATTTTTTTATTTATGAATTATTATATATATTTTATTTAATAAAATTATTTTTATATAATTATATTTATCTATATCATTTAATTCTTAATTTACTTCATGCATTGCACGAGCATAAAATCAAATATATATATAAAAATAAGACCTTATTCAAACAGTGTTTTCTACCACTCAAAACTAGTCTAACATCATTTTTTTTTCAGCAAATAATCCTGTGCTTTTTTTTTCGTTTAAATGGTAGTGATCAAGCTTATGAGAAACTCTTCATTCTTTTTATTTCTTACAAAAATTTCTTTTTCCTCAATCTTACAAGTACTCACATTATCTCTAGTATATAATATATGGCAGAATCAAATTATGTGTGCAAAAAACGAGACAAGATATGTTATAATTAATAATAAAAATTATGTAAATATAAAACAATACGTGTAATGTAAAAAAAATAAATATATATATATATATATATATATATATATATATATATATATATATATATATACACATTATTTTTTTAATAATATCGTGCAATGCACAAACGATTCAACTAGTTTCTTCAAAAATTATTACATTCGACTAAAGAATAATCAAGTGCTGAAACGCTCAAGTTCTTAATCGTTTTTGGGACTAGTAACTGTATTATTGTTTTAATTTAAACTTTTGAGTTTCTCACAGACACAATCACTCCTGTGTATTATTCAAGTGTTTAGTAGCAATCTTCAAAATTATAATAAACTCTTTTACATTAAATTTTACCAACCAACAAATGTTGTGTGCCGTAGTAAACTAGCCACATTATTAAAAGAAGAACCAAATTTCTAATTTTGGAGAGGATAATTATTGGTATTAGAATTTAGAAAGGCCTCCTAATGAGGATGCCTACGAGAATAACATGCTTACAGACAAAAAATAAAGTAATAATCTCTTAAAAATTTAAATCTTTAATGGCTAAATTAGGATTAAAGTACAAAATAAATGTTAAATTAATTTATTAAGTACATAATAAAATAAATCTTAAATATATCTCATAATTAAATCTTAGTTTTTCAAGAGATTAATCTCTTTAAAGACTTTTGAGAAAAACAAATCATACACTGCATGTTTATATTCGTTTTGTTTTTCAAACAAAACAAACTTTTCAGAAAAAATATTTTCATTATAAAATTTCTTAAAGAATTAAAATAATTCAAAACCATACAGACACACTTAAAATAAGAGTAAAATACTTGCACAAAAACCAAAGAGTGAAATATGATATTTAACAATATTTTTTATACAGTATTTTCTTCTAATTTAAAAATTATAATAGATTATATTGCATGAAATTTAAATATACAATTATTCTATTATATTTATATTTTTTAATTATTATATAGTTTTGTAATATATAATAACTCTATTTTTATTTGTTAGTTACTGTAAATTTCTTAGAAAGTAAAATTTTACATTGGTTAAATAAATTTTTTAATAATATTTAATTAACTTATTTATAAACATTTTAAAATACATCTTAGTGTGAAGGCACTTAACTTTTTAAGAAATCTACCATTGGTAAAATATTCTTTATTTTTTCATATTGTAACAGTAGACAGAGCAGTAAAGCTACAACAATAAATAACGGCATATATGATAAAAATGGACTGTCACTTTCACTCAACCTGGAGAATAAATTGAAGATAAATGAACAGAGCTTAGTAACAATTCTTCAACTCAAACAACTTGTCTGTGAGTACTATGTCTCTCTGTGTATCTTACTGGCAGTTTAAGCATGCTTAGTCAGGTCAAAGCTACTTCACATACAAAGAAAGTTCTATAAAATAAATCGTAGCTCAATCTTTAATCACGAAATATGAAACACCGCAATAAGAGCTTACATTGTAAACGAGGAAATTAAGAACCCCACAGTGGAGCAAAGAGTAGAATGAAACAAATAAACCAAGTTTAAAAGTAGTAAATTCTTAAGGCTTCAATGATTTTTTATTTTTTGTGGGGGGGGGGGGTGTTTACAACGTCATCTATGATTGTAACAAAATGCAACATCTAACATTCCCTTATTTTCCTCATCTTTCTGATTTCTCCCACGAAAATATTTTGTCAATCATATTTTCCTCCTTATTGATCACTTCGTTACAAATAAGGACATGACTTTTCTTCACATCACTTGAATCATAGAGAAACATCTTCCTTAAATGTCCAGAAGCTTTTTCAGGAACACCGCTTCAGGGACAAAGACACTGTGAGCCAGCTAAATTTCTTCTTAATTAAATCTTTTGGCAAAATGAACAGCAAAATTGAAGCAGGAAGTAAGCTACTTGTTTAGTAACACTGACTCCCGCAACTAAATAGGTCCAATATTCCCTCATCCAAACTCGAGATATAATGCTGCGCACGCCTGCACCTAAAACTGCCACACCAGATATTTTCCGCATACAGCTGAGAGACAATTGCTCAATTACTCAAACTTAGTCATGGGTTGACCTTCCAGTAGACATAAAAAATGAGCTTTACTTTATTCACCAATCTGTGCATCATATCCAGGCCAAGTGGGCAAAAGATCTTAAAAAATTCAAGCAAAAAGCCAATCCTACAAATTTTGAAATTATGCACAAGGACTAGTTACATACATAACTCTAAAAAAAGTACATCAAAATATAATCAATAAACTGACACAAAGATGCAATCAAGGAGGGTGAATAAGCGTAGCTTGCAAAAGTATTGACCAAAAATGTGATAACAACAATCAAAAGAGCACTCTTATCTTCATCTCAGCTTGAACAGGACAACTACCTAGCTCAACAGTTTCCACCCTAACACATTTTGCATACTTCAGGTTCAGGGGAAACTAAGGCTCTAAACTAACACATGGTGTGAGTGTGAATCAGCCAGCAATATTGTTAGTCCTCATTAAACCAGTCGAGTAATCTTTTCTCCAAATTCATGAAAAAAGAGATGGTCATTTGGCAAGATGTGAAGTTAGAGAGATGGGATATACTAAATAATGTCTACAAAAGCTTTAGCAAAATTTCCCACACAAATAATCTGACTATTTCAATCAATATCTCATTTTTCCCCTGTGCTGGACAAGGATTTCTGATATTTTATCAATTCTACTTTGGCTGAAATTGAATTGCCAACAGAGGGAAAATGATATTTGACTTGTCTACCATATTGCTCCCCAAGGCCCAACCGGAAAAAACTAACACAAATTCAAGCAACTTGCCAATCCCATAATTCCTGATAATATGTGACAAGATTGCATGAATGCACCCACCACTTTGAAAAGAAAAAATAATATATGGAATGAAACAAACAAACAGGGAGGGTGAATCAACATTGCTTATAAAGGTATTCTCTTACAAGTTACAACAAGACCATAACTCTAGGATCCATTATATATAAGGTATCAAGTTATTGACATAGATTAGAACAGTGACTAGAATCAATAACGGTTCCAATTCAGCAAATGAAATAATTCAATCAAATTAGGAATAATTAGACAGGACTAGAACAAATACTAAAATGAGATGAAGAAACATAATAGATTGAAGCACACAAAATTTGTACTCATAAGTTAAGGATTTGTTGACTGCTGGATGCAACCATCCCCCCTGTTTTCTTGAAGATTCATTTTTTCCTGATATAGCTTTAACAGCTGAGACATTTCCTCCTCCTTAAAACATTTCACAAACTTCTGCAGGAAGATCTCCTCAGAGATTCTAAATGGTTGAATTAAGCTGGCATTCTTTCTTATCAAACCTTTTGCAAGTAGGTACTGGAGAACGAAAGCCCTTGGAATGATCCTTTTCTCCAAACGTAATCCGAAAAGATCTGGTCCTTTGACAAGTGCCAAAGCATCCCAACCCAACTGATTTACCCAAAAACCCATCACTGCTCTAATCTTATCAGCAGATATTAACATACAGTTAGGCTGCCTCCTAAAAGCTTCAAGAATGGTTTCATCGGACCACCCCCACTTCTTAAAGACATCAACTTTCTCATCCCACCTGGATTTTCTTACAGTAAGTTTGGCAAGCAATGCTATGCTAAAAACATATTTTGAAGGATTAAATCCCAATTCCTTTAGTTCCTGCACTTCCTTGAGCAAGTGAGTTGAGCTAGAGCATAATATACTAGGCCACCTACGAAGCAATATGGCAATGTTTGAATCAGAAACTCCATAATTAGTCAACAATTTGATATTAAGCGTCATGCAACTAGAACAAAAGGAAAGCGTGTAGCGAAGCATACAAGCAAAGGTCTTTTTATCAGATTGCAAGAATCTGTGTAACAATTCATATGTAGGGATTATATGATTCTCCAGGCTTGGAGCTAGCAATCTCGGACACTTAGTCACTATGGAGACAATGTCAGACGTAGAAACACCTTTGGAGAGTAAAAATTCAAACTTGGGCAAAACCCTTTTGTGGGGTTGGCAAGTAAGCAGCCATGGTACCTTTGTAATCATATCGTGCAACTGGGAATTTGAGAAACCCCAGTTTCTGAAGAATTTGAGAACCGAATCGGGCTTTCGTGAGGTCTTGAAACGAAGTTCCTTGGAAGCTTGGAGAGCAGATTCTGGTGAGAAGCCAAGGTTGTCGATGAGGTAGGAGGCCGCAAATGAAGTGGCTGTGCAGAAATGCAGAGAAAATGGTGATGGGTATCTGTGGAAAAGAGGGTAACATTCATGGGTTGGTGATGTTGTTGGGAAAGTGATGCTTTTGAGACAGAGAAGGGCTCTGTAGCGATGGGAGTTGAACATGATACGGAGATAGCAACGAGGCGTTATTTTGGGAAAGATGGATTGAAATCAATTAGTGATGATAGACACCCTTTCAGTTCAACTCCAAATTGAAAGAAAAGCTTCAAATTTGAGCACTAGCAGTGGTGGAGTGGAGGGAGGGAGGTACGTAGCCTGCTTTGATTTGGAATCCAACCGAACCACGAGAGGGTGAAGATAAATGGTTTTGCGTTTTTTTTTTTAATTATAATTTTATTTTATAAGAGGATCTAACAAGCTATTTGTTTATTTTATTTCTTTAACATCACCTTTTATTGTTATTCAACAAGGAAAAAATTCTGCCGTTCAAAAATAATGAAAAAATTCTTTTACGGTAAAAAAAAAAAAAAGATTCGGATGAAATTGTTTTAGAATAAAGTACTTTTAATCCATGTAGTATTAGCTTTTTTTAAAACTTATGTTATAAAAATCAATGAGAGCGATATTAAACAGGTCACATTCTTATGAAGAAGATCAAAATTTAAATCATAAAAAAAATTATTAAGAAATGTCCTTGTCACAAAGATACTGAAAAATTAATCTTAACTCTTAACCCTTGAAAAAGGTTATTTTGGAGTTAAATTAAAATGAAAATCCATATGACTGATATGCTCGACATCCACAATGTTACAAATAAGTCCTACCTACATATATATTATTAGTGAAAGATCACTCTTGACGGTTTAATATGTTAAATACAATCTCCATTGTTGATATCTCAACTAATCTACGTGAAGAGTTCTTGGCATTTCTACGGGGCTCGAGAATCTCTTGGAACATGGGTAATAATTCTTCAATTCAAGTAACTTAACAGTCTGTGAGTACCTATGTGTCAAATTGTCTCCTAAAAAAGCTGCACCAATTAAATTTGAGCTTAAGCATATTTAGTCTGATCAAAGTAACTTCACATACAATTAAAGTTTTGCTTAACAAATCACAGCTCAATCTTTTATCAGGGAACATGAAACACCGCAATAAGAAAGATTACATTGTAATTCAAATTATTCAAACCCTCAAAGTACAGGAAAGAATAGAACGAAACAAATAATTCAACCGCGGTAAGTTAAAAATACTTATGACTTCTATGATTCTAACAAAATGCAAAATCTAACATTCCCTTATTTTCCTCATCTTTCTTTAATGAAAAGAAATTATCAATCATATTTGCCCCTTACTGATCACTTTGCTACACATAAGGACATGGGTTTTCTTCATATCACTTTGAATCAAAGCTTCTTCCTTATAGGTCAAAAGTTTCTTCAGGACATCATTAGAGAGTAAAAAACACTATAAGCCAGCTGAATTTCTTCTTAATAAAACTTCTTGACGAAATTAACAAAAAAACAAAAGCAGGAAGTAAGCTACTGGTTTAAAAGCACTGAATCACGCAACTAAATAGGTCCTCAGTTTATCCCCTCATCCAAACTTACCCATCTCTAAAAATACCTTACAAAGCTTTTTTTTCTTTGCCAAGATATAAAGCTGCACCCAGAAACTGTCACACCAGATATTTTCCACAAACAGCTGATAAACAATTGCTTAATTACTCAAACTTAATCATGGCTCGACATTCCAGTAGCCAGACAAATGAAACAGAGACCTTGATATTTTATAGGTTAAAATGCCCAAGAAATGAGGTGTTCTTTCATCACCTATCTCTCCATCATATCTAGGCCAAGTGCGCAAAAGATCCTAAAAAATTCAAGCAACAAGGCAATGCTAAAATTTTGAGATCAATAAGGACTAGTTATATATGGATCCTTAGCAGGGCACAACTTTAAACAAACTCCACCATCAAAATATGGTTAATAAAGTGACACACATGGTGCATAAACATTGTCTGCAAAAGTAACCAAACTGCATGTATATGTCAGTTAAGTACCGATAAAGCAGTCTACACTAAATAACATAAATTGATATCAAATTATTGACCATAAATGTAACAACAACATACGAATGGTTGAAGATTATGTAGTACTGGTAAAAGTCACTAGAATTTGTCCCGACCACGGTGGGAGTGACTAAAAAATAAAGTATTTTAAAAAATAAAGTATTTTAAAAAATAAAGTCGCTATTGATTTTATTTAAAATAAAAAAATTAAAAAATTTATATTGAAAAATAGTCTTTGAAATCAAATTAGTTTTGAGAGTCAATTATGTATAGAGAAGTGTGAAAATTTAATTTTATAACATTCTTAATATACTCATCTTAAAACGCAGTATCTTAATTTAGTTATACAAAATTTAATAATCTTAAAATATATTTATTTTACCTCTTTTGTTAAAAAAATTAAAAGACAAATAATTTATAAAAATTTAATTTTTTAACTTAATAGAATAAATATTTCACAATTACGTATTTTCGAGATCTGATGAGAATCTCAAAGTCGCGTAGTTATTTTAAAAATAATTATGAGTTGTTTATTTTTAACTTTATAAATTTTTATTTTTATTTTCAAAATTTACTTAATTTTTTTATGTTTTTTAAAAAATGGGAATCATCAAGTTCAATATTTTTTTTGTTTTTTTAATTTTTTTCTATAAAAAAAAGTAACAGAACTTAAAAGATCAAAATATCACATCTATTTCTATCTATAAACTATACAATTACTGAACCGTTTGTCTTCCTGTAGCAGTTACTATTGTTGACACGTGTTGCCAGCTGAGCCAAGGTAAGCCTTTTTGCCATTTTAAAACGATGGTATGTGCTTCTACACAATGGGCACGTGATACATTTCTTCATCAGAGGAAAATTCTTTTTGCTGCTGATGCCATGTTGGTGAATAGGTTTTAGAGGTGGGTTTAGTGCTGGGAAGAGGAAATAGGAGTTGTTGGGAGAGATGCGTGTTGTGGATGGTAAATGCCAGGATTATTTTAGTGAGTTGTCATAATGTTGAGCTAAGCCACTCCAGAGCCTCTATTTATTGTAACTATCGTCATCTTTTCAATTTTCCTCCCTTTTTTACGTTTTGGTTAACGTATTTCAGTAACGAATTTCTTCCTCACGTTTTCTCTCTTTGCTGAGAAAATTTTTTATCCCATCTCAATTCTTTATCTCTCATTCTTTCCTTTGCAAAAAAGCTCCATGTTTTCGTTTATTCTCTCAGGGCAAGCCAATCAACAGGAACTACTGCGGCACAAACCCTCTGTTGTCACCTTCATCGACGAGCTCAAGAAGCTTCGCCAACCCCTCTCCTCTGCTGTCGACGAAGATCTCATTTGGTTTTTGCTTCTAATCTTTCTATTTCCATTTCAAAAATTGGTTGTTAACTTCCAGCTTCTAATCTTTGTTAAAAATCAGTTTTTGGTTCGCCACTTTGGCTCACGCCGCCATTGTCGCCGTCATCGTCGTTGTCGGGACTTTCGCTACTAGCAAGTTCCGCCAGCACTTCCAAAAGGGTTTTCATATATTCTCCTCCACCTGTTGAGTCCCTCCTTCCTCCAGCGCCACCGGAATTATGGGTTAATGTCATCATATTCTCTCAATCATTATTTATCCTGACTCTCCAGCTCACTCTCTCTACACACACAGGTTCCTCCATTATTCTTTTGTAATTTGGTTAGGTATTTATTTACTTGCTTTTTTTTTTTTTTGAAATCACTCATTGTTGTCTGTTTCTGTTGTTAGGTGTATTTTTTGCATACAAAAAAGTTCCCTTGGAAATTCTCTATGAGCCTTGAGGAAACTCCATCCAATTGTCGGCTTCCATACTGTAATTATAAATTAATAATACTGGATTTAGTATGTTTATATCTCATGTACTAATTACTGAGTTAATTTGAAGTTCTACATTTATGATGTTGTCGAGTTCCCTATTTGTGACCCTAATAATGCTTGTGATTGTAATGTTGGCAAAAATTGATTTTTTTCAACTTAGCTTTTGCTCCCTGTCCTTATACTTGGAAGTTGGAATGTTACATTAGTCAGAGCACTTGTGCAAACCAAGGATGTATTTGCAATGTAAACCTATGCTTGATTGTCTTATTTATCTGCATTCTAATTTAGACTCTTTTCTTTGCTTTTTGTTTAAGCATTTATTATATTTTATAAGCATGTTGTTTTTCTCGTACTCTATGGCATAACATAAGCATTTATTTCTATTAGCAAATGTATTACTAAACGAACTAATTGCTCCTAGAGATTAATAAAGTAAATTGTTGAAAATATATAGAATGGTTGTTTGATATTTGGGCTGTTTGATATTGTTCATATGAAATATTGTTCACTATTGACAAAAGTTGCATTCTTGATCTCCATCCTATTCTACAACTTTCCTGGTGAATTAACTTTATTTCTGTATGTAGGATATGGTTATAGTGGTCCCTTTATTCTGCATTGTGTTTTTCAATTTTGTTTATACATGTGCTTTCATTGAGTGCAAATATTGTTGGGCTACTAACTAAGGTATCCCCTGAAAGGGAGTATGACAGAGATGGCAAACTCATCAAATTGGTTGTCATTGAACTTACTGATCACCAGTAATTTTATCACTTTGTCTCTTAGTCTGGTTTTTTTCTCTTCTTTAGTCAAGTCTCTTCATTCCAAATATTCCAATAATTTTTTTGTTATTCCATTTAGTTCTTTTTACATGTATGTCTTTTGCAAGGGTTACATTACATATGTCTAATTGTGTCTCTTCATTCTGCATTACACTACTCTTTTATGATTTGGTGGTTTGTCTAAATTCTGCATTACACTACTCTTATATGATTAGATGATTTGTCTTCTGCATTGCGCTACTTTTTGTAATTTGAGATAAATGCTGCCTTAGAGTGGTGGTTGCTTGTTGTTGGTGAAGGGGCTGGACTGTGGCCATGGTAGATGGTTCGAGGTCATAATGGCTTAGGTAGGGGCTCGCTATTCTGGGTGGTGTTTGGGTTCTGGATCGTGATGGAGGACGATTGGTGGTTGTTGGCATCGAGATTGGTGTTGGTGGAGGTCCGAGGTGGTGACTTGTCAGATGTAGAACAGCTTTCTTAGTTAGGCACGAGAAAAAAACATCCTTAAATTAGCAGATATTAACGTAGGCTTTCTTCTTGAGGTAGAACAAATTTTGTTTGGTTTTTTTTCCCACTTAAGAGTTCTCCTACGTGTCTACAAGCTACTTGAGTGAATGTCAAAGTGAGGTATTTGTTTTTCTTTGAGTGATAGCATTATGCTATTATGACCCCTCTTGGTCATTGTGATATAGTATGATTGTTGTTATGATCTCTGTTGTGGTAATATATTTTGTATAGTATGCTTGTTGTTGTTGCTTGCAATTTATCAATTCTTTGAGGTGTATCTATTCACGGGTGCTCACAAACTCTGAACATTTGGTCAATTTAGGATTTAGAAAATTCCTAGTTTACATGGTGCTTGGTAATGGTCTCATAGGTTCTCCGTGGTCAAATAGTGATTTAGTATACCTTTTATAAGACTTTTGCATGTAAGTGAATTTCTTAAATTCTCAGTCTTCTTACGATATGCGACAAGTCCATATGAAAGCTGTAATTCTGAAAAAAGAATCTAACAATGATTTGCATGTAATGGGCATTATTGGTTCAGAGTAAATGCTTCTTAGTCATGCTTAAGTAAAAAAGAATACTAACATTGATTTGCATGTAATGCTTCTTAACAGAGAACATGCTATAAATGAAATGTAGTTAATAAAAGAATATCTTATCAAAATAATAGCCTCAAGGGTCCTAAAAGCAAAACATTAGCTTTCTTATGCTTAAGTCCATATCTTTAAAACTTAACTGTGAGTTTTGACTTATTTCTTGCATTTGCTCCTTCTATTACATTTCTACTATTATTTTTGCCTTTCTTGGAGGCGGCAGAGGACAATGGCAACCCAATTGGCTGCAAGTTATGTTGATTTAATGATTTATTTGTTGCTTTTATTTACTGTCATGGTTCTCATAATAGAGAAGTAGTGCACGTGAAAACAAAAGGCAGGGTTGCACACATATAAGAGAAGAGAGAGTTGGAAAACATAAAAGGAAAAGAAAAAATTAGGAAAGTAGGATAATTGATTAGTTTATTTATATATGATTTTTAAGTTATTTTAATTACATCAATTCCTTTCTTCTAATTGTGTAGTTTACTGATAATTGGTCTATATTCTTATCATACTTAGCACATTTGGGATTGGTGGATTGAAGCAGCATAATTAAATGCCCACATACTAATATTGTAAGAATGTTATGCTTGATTGAAGCAGCATAACTATTGAAGCTAGCTTTATTTAGTCTGAGATTAAATTTCTAAATTGATTTTTGCAGGTAAAACATGTTTGTCAATTATGAGTAAGGCTAAAGATTTGTTTATTCAATGGCAGGTAAAACCTACATATTCTATCAATGGAAATCACTATACTTGCTGTGTTGATCAGAGTAGTCCTTTCTTTTATGTCATCGTTGCTCAAAGACATTTGAGTATTGTTATTTTTCTCATTTGTACCATGCCATTCTCATATGTCCAGAAACATGCTAAACGTTCTACATGTGCCTACTTGGTTCTTGATGAGGTGAGTTGTTATGAAAATATCTGAGTTTGATTATATCAACTTTGTACTATTATCTCAAAACTCTTTCTAAAGTTGTTAAATACTATCTCATACATGTACCAATAAAAAATACTATCTCATACATTTTTGTGCATGTTTTAAGATTTGATTCTAAAAATTGAATATTTTATCCTTACAACAACATTTTCAACTTTGTGCATCATTTCTTGACTTCAAGTGTACAAGATTGTTTCCTTACAATCATTTTATATATGGGCATTCAAACTATACTTTTTTTTTTCAGCAGTTAATGTAGAACGTTTGCCTTTTGCGTATATTATTATGTCATGGCCTTGCTTAAGCATCCTTGCATGTGAATTGAGAGAAGCTGCAAATTCTATATATTTCTTGCTAAGGTTGCCTCAAATGATAATTTTTTTTTGTTTTTTCTTTAATTTTTTTACATTTTTTTTTCTAGGACACAGGAAGAAAATTTATTGATTGTGAAATAAATCGTAAACACAGGTTTAGCGTTGAAGCAGTGGAAACTTCAAGACCTGCTTCTCAAAAGCACCATTTGTGCAAATTTTAAACTAAAGGAAATGTAGTTGTCGCTCCTGTCAATTCATAAAATATTGTGAATACCTAGGATGGATTGCAGATACGTGGTTTTCACTTCTTATTTTTTATTATGCAATGAAAGCATATTTATACTTTATAGAGGCTGATAGAAGATTTTTCTATAATTTTTTTTTTACTCTTTTTCAAGTCTTTTAATGCCTCCCAATTTAGTTGATCTCATTATATATATATATATATATATATATATATATATATTGTTGTCAAACAAATCTGCATCATGGCCAAGTAAATAACTCAGCATCTATATAACGTGAATATAATAATTAGAAAAAAAAACCTGAATAGTGATTTTGCAAAAATCACTTTTCTGAATATCATAGTTTATATATATTCACGTTATATAAACAGACACAACCAGTAATCTATTATCTATCTATCATTCAATCATTGTGCTAGTACTCAAGTTAACATGTTCACCAAACCCAGAAAACTAGATAACTAGATACCATCAAACCGATTGTAAAATTTTAAGTGTATGACAAGCACTAAAAATTTTAAAAACTAGTTCTTGTTTAATCGATTTTAAAGCCAAAACTAGTTTAGAACAAAACCAATGTATATTTTATTTTTATATATAGCTGCTATTTTTTCTCCTAAATAATTCTTTCCTTTATTATTTACTTTCTCTTAATATTTCAATTAAAAAATTTCTTATATATGTTTTATTTCTCTCTCCATAATTAAATTTTAGAATTGGTTATAATTTCAAAATTTTATATTAAAGAAATTATCAAGCAATATTTGATTTTAGATCTAGTTTAAAAAAGAATTTAATCAAACTATGAATAAATTGAAAGTTACAAATAACATGAATTTATATTACTAATTTATTTTAAACAATTTTAAACTAGTTTTAAGGATTATTAAACGATTCTTATATGTCTATATTTGTATGTCTACTATACAAAGGTTGCACCAACCAAAACAATTTCACATACAATGAAATTCTTCAAAACAATTTACAGCTCAATCTTTAATCAGGAAATATGAAAAACCTCAAGAAAATTTGCATTGTAATTGAGATTATTCAAACTCCCATAGTGGAAAAAAGAGTAGAACGAAAAAAAATAATTCAGCTAGGTATGTTAAAAAGTTTTAAATCCAGTCAATGAGTTTGTAACTCAATTGACACTAACTCAAGTTTGTAACGAGGAAGTCGCAAGTTCAATCCTCTACCCAGTGACCTTTTCCCCTACCCGACCAAGGTGCTTGCACCTCTCATGTAAGTCACATGTCACACCAGATATTTTTCACATACAGTTGATAATTGATAAACAATTGCTCAATTACTCAAACTTAGTCATGGCTTGACATTCTGTAGCTAGAAAAATAAACCAGAGACCTTGATATTTTATATGTTAAAATGTCTAAAAAAAGGAGCTATTTCCAAGCCCAGTAGGCAAAAGATCTAAAAAAATTCAAGCAACAAGTCACTCCTATAATTTTTGAAATTATGCACATTGCAGAAGGACTAGTCACATAAGGATCCTCAATAGAGCATAACTATTAAAAAAAAAATACTTCCATTAATAAATACTCAATAAACTGACACAGATGCAACCAAGGAGAGTGAATAAATAAACATGGCTAGCGATATTATTAGACCTCATTAAGCCAGTGGAGTAATCCTTTCTCCAAGTTCATTACAAAAGAGGTGGCCATGGGGCAAATTTCAAAGATACAGATGATGGGATACTAAATGGTGTATACAAAAGCTTTCACATCAAAATTCATAAGCAAAAATCTGAATAATTAATTATTCAATCATTCAAACTTCCACTAGGCTGGACAAGGATTTTTGATATAATGTCTACTTTGGCTGAAATTGAATTGCTAATAGTGAGAAAAAGGATATTTGATTTGTTTACCTTGTTGTTCCCCAAGCCCAACTGGCAAAGCTGTTAAAAACTCAACCAACTTGCCAATCCCATATTTCCTAATAATATGTGACACGATAACATTTATGCACCCACTTCCTTGAAAATAATACATGGAAGGAAACAAACAAACTGGAAGGGTGAATCAATATTTCTTTTACACAAATAGATTCTTTGCCATAAGAACATTTTCTCTTGGATCAATTATTTATAAGGCATCAAGCAATAGATATAGATTAGAACAGTGACTAGAATCAATAAAGATTCCAATTGAGCAAATGAAACAAGTCAATCAAATTAGTTCCAGGTTTAGACAGGGCACTAGAACAAGTACTAGAACATAATGAAGAAACAAAATGATTGAAGTACACAAAATAATTACTCCTTAAGTTAATCATTTGTTAACGGCTGGATGCAGCCATCCTCCCTGTAATCTTGAAGATTCATTTTTTCCTAATATAGCTTTAAAAGCTGAGACGTTTCCTCCTCCTCAAAACACTCCACAAACTTTTGCAGGAACATAATCTCAGAGTTTCTAAATGGTGTAATTAAGCTGGCATTCTTTTTTATCAAACCTTTTCCCAATAGATACTGGAGAACAAAAGCCCTTGGAATGATCTTTTTCTCCAAACTAAATACGAAAAGATCTGGTCCCATGACAAGGGCTAAAGCATCCCAACCCAACTGATTGACCCAAAAACTCATCAATGCATTAATCTTATCACAGGATGTTGTAAAAAGTGTATTTTCAAAAAAATAAGTCCGACATTGGTTGGAAGTAAGTCTTTGGAAAAATTTATATTTCAACTTATGTTTTGAATTTTGTAAGAAACAAATAAAGTGGCGGGTTCGCGCGCACAAAAATGGTCTTAACTAATGCAAATAATCAATTTGCTCCCCTTGCGCATGATATCTTGAGGCCTAGATCATTTTGTCAAATATTTAATTATTTTTTAGCTTACCAGAAAAATGAATTTTTTGAAGAGGTCAAAACTGACTTAGTCGTATTTTGACTTGGTCTTCTCAAACGATCAGATTTGTTTTAACATGCAAATTAGTTTCTAACGGGCAGATTTATTTCTCAACAGACAAATCCGCTTTTCAATGTTATTATACCAACGGTCATATTTTTTAAATGGCTCTTTTTGTCTTCTATAAATATTGTTCCTTTACTGTTGTTTTACATGTTGTTTTCCACTGCTTCTCTCTTCTCTGCTTCTATACTTTCTCTGCTTCCTCTTCTGGGTTACTCGTTATTCTAACATCTCTTGTAGTTCTTGAATCTCTATCAAACAAGAAAAGTCTGTTGTACCCTAGGGGATTTTCGTTTGTACCGAAATAATTCTTGAGGGCAGTGCTTGGCACGCTACAGACTTCACAGTTTGTTGTTTCTTTTAAGGTCACATAAGACTACACAGGATACTAACATACAGTTAGGCTACCTCCTAAATGCTTTTAAGAATGATTTCATCAGACCACCCCCACTTCTTAAAGACATTAGCTTTCTCATCCCACCTTGATTTGCTGACAGTGTGTTTGGCCAACAATGTTATACTAAAAGTTATTTTTGAAGTATTAAATCCCAATCCCTTTACTTCCTCCACCTCCTTGAGCAAGTCAGTTGAGCAGAGTATACTAGGCCACGTGCGTAGCAAAATGGAAATGTTTGAATCAGAAACTCCATAATCAATCAACAATTTGACTTTAAGTGATGTCCTACAAGAACAAAAGGAAAGCGTGTTGCGTATTATACAAGCTACAGTCTCCTTATCATATTGCAAAAATCTATGTACCAAGTCATATGTAGGGATTATATGATTCTCCAGGCTGGGACTGAGGAACCTGGGTGTCTTGGTCACTATGGAGACAATGTCAGAGGTAGAAGCTCCTTTGGAGAGTAAAAATTCAAAATTGGGCAAAACCCTTTTGTGGGGGTTGCAGGAAAGCAACCATGGTTCCCTTGCAATCATAGTGAGCAAGTGAAAGTTGGAGAAACCCCAGTTTCTAAACAAGTTGAGAACTTTATCTAGCTTTTCTGTGGCATTGAAAGGAACTTCCTTGGAGGTTGCAAATGAGCGTGGATGTGAAGTGTTTGTGCAGAAAGGCATAGAAAATGGAAATGGGTAGTGTTGGAAAAGAGGGTAACATACAGTGATGGGTCGGTGATGTTGTTGGGAAAGTGATGCCCTTGATTCCGTAGAGCAGAGAAATGAAGATGAAGATGATGATATGATAGAGTTAGCAGAAACAAAGCGTTCTGCGTGAAAAGAGAGAGGATTGAAATCAATGAATGATAGAGAGCAAGCCTTCATTGTTGATTCAATTCAGGGTTCGGCGGCGGTCCAAGTTGAAGATAAGGTTCAAATTTGAGCGGTGGAGTGCAGGGAGGGATGAAGAAGATTGAAGCTGAATGGTATGTAAAATAAAAGTATATTATTTTATTTAATTATTTATTGAAAGGGTAAATTGTTAAACATAGTTTCCTTGTAATATATCTATATGTATATGTTTTTAAATTATAATATGTGTCATTTTTAATAATTGTCATGTGATATATTATGTAATATTCGATTAAGAAGATAATTTTTTAATTAAAATTAAAATTTCTTTTCTATTTTAGTTCATTAATAAATCAATCAAAATTTATGATTAATTTTATATTTATTTTCAAATTGCAGGTAGTCAAAAGTAATTATTTTTCTATATTAATTTCATATATGATTTTCTTCAATTGATAATTTTTATCCATTGTTATTTGTAGAATAATATGATATTAAACTATATCGTTATTGCTTACCAAAAAAATGAATTGTAATAAAAATTAAGATTATGTTTCAAATTTGAATAATTTTTTCTTTAATTTTTACATTAATCTATCAATTGAAACAAAATATGTATGTTTCGTTTGTGAGTGGGAGAATGTGAAAGCTTAAAAGACGCATATATAAGGATAGTGCAAAAGGAGTTTAGTCGTTTTCCTTAAATAATATCTGGTGGTTCCTAGATTATCTGTCTTTATTTTCTTCTCCTATGTATGTCTTTGTAATTTTTCATTTGTTTTCAGTTTTTTATGTTTTATCTTTATACATGTTTTCTTTTGCAGCATTGTTGCAACCGGGATCGCGATGAAATAGCAACTCGCGGGATTTTAAAAATGAAAAAATAGAGTCGCCACCAATTTTATTTGAATTAGGAAAAATTAGAAAACTTTTTGTAGAAAATAGTCTTTGAAAACTAGATTGGATTCGAGAGTCGGTTATAGATAGGAAAGGATGAAAACTTAATCCACAGCATCCCTATCACACCCGTCTTGATACGGTACCTTAAGTCAGTTGTGCAAAATTTAATAATCTCAAACGTATTTATTTTACTCCCCTTAAATAAAACAATTTTGTAGTTTTTATTTTTTATTTTTTTAAATAGAAATAAATAAACAACCAAATTATGAAAAATTAATTTTTGGCTTGACACAATAAAGATTCTGCTCCTACGTATTCTCAGGTGCAATAAGGAACTCAAAGTCACGTAGTTCTGTAGAAAATAAATATAGGTTGATTTTAATTAAGAAAAACATTTTTTTGAAAAAGAATTTTTTTGAAAACAAAAATCATTCTTTGATTGAGTTCAAGTTAAGCGTAGGTTATTTAATAAACTCATATGATTGAAACGACATTAAAGATAACATCCGCTATTCAATCATCATCGTTGATTATTGCATTGATTTTAAAAAAAATATTTTTTTTCGTTTTTATATTATCTATTTTTTTTCTTTTCATTTTTTAGTATTTTATCATTTCTGATCTTTTTGTGACTTTTGAAAGTCATATATGTTTAAAATTATAACTAACCCAAAATTATAAAACTTCTGACAATAAAATAAAACAACCTAACTAAAGCCATCAAACTAAATTAAAACTTCTAACCCAACTTAACCAAATCAATACAAAAGCCCAAAGAAAGAAAATCAACCAAAAAAAACAAAACAAAGGCCATTAGACTTTTTTCGAAATAGACCCCCCCTTTTACGTTTCAACAAACCATTAAAAAAAATAAAACATATGAACTCAGAAACAAAATAGAGGAAAAGAGAGGGGGCATTACTATGGAGCCCGAACGATGGAGATCTGCAGCGGCTGGGGGGGACGACGTCGGTGCCGGTTCCGGAGTAGTCAGAGGTGTGGCGCGGATGGGTCTGTACTGTGGCTTCGGTATGGGAGTGCGTGACGGTCCCTGGTCGACGCGGTGGTGTGACTAACGGTGCGATGACGACTGTAGATGGTCGCGAGTTCGACGTGAGCGACAGTTGGTACTGTCCGATCTATGCAGTGCGGCATTGCCGGATTTGGAGCAGCAAGGGGCACGGTGATGACGGCGAATAGAGAGGGAGGTGTGACAATACACGGCGGTACTGGACTCGGGCAACGAGGCACAGTTGCTGGATCTACGGTACTGGCATCGGGTGCGGGTCGGTGAAGGAGGTTGGCTGTGGAGCGAGTCCAATCTTGGCTTGCGGTTCGTGACAGCAGCTTCAGGTTGCGGTGTGAGACTGTTTGGGCCCGCGACACCGGGTCGGAGCGCTAGGTGCAGACAGAACTGGTGGGTTGCAGCGGCTTCTAGCAGCTGGTGCAGCTCGGGTGTGGGTGTGCAGCTTGGTCGGACCTGTGGGAGGTTGGGGACAGTTCGGTTGGGTCACAATGGTGAGTTGCTGCTTCTCTTTTTTTCTTTCTTTGGGTATTGAGAGATTGGAGGTGGTGGATTGATAGTTGAAGATGGGTGAAGGTATTGGTTACTTGGTAGTGGAAGGTTGAAAGTGGTGAGTTGTGAAGGTGATGGTTACAAGGTGAAGGTTGGAGGGAGATGGTGGCTTGGGTAGGGGCCGCTATATGGTGATGGTGCCGTGTGAGGGTGGAGATGGTGGTTTGGTGGTGTGGGTGAAGGTAAGAAAATGGAAGTGAAGATGACAATGGGTTGAGGTTGATGGGTCTTTTGTGGTTTAAGGAAATGGTGGTTGCTGTCTGTGGGAAGAAAAATGGTGAAGGGTTGAGATGGTGAAGAGGATGATGGGTGGAAATGAGTTTCTATGTGCTGTGTGGAGGCTTGAGGTAAGGAATGGAGGTGAATGAAGATGTTGTGTATTGTGTTATACGGAGAAGAAAAATAGAGAGAAGAAAAAAAAGTGTTGTGGCTGCCCCCCAAAAGAACCCCCCTTGCTGTTGTTACTAGGGAATTTATAGGAGAAATTAGGGTTTAGGGGAATATGGATTTGGGCTTAAGTTTAATGGGTCATGGGCCAGAATAGATCTGAGTTGATCCATATTTGATGGGTCACAATTCGGTTTGGGCTTAATGTACAACTTGAGAGAAATTGAGTCATCCTTTTTTATTATTATTATTATTATTTTTCATTTTTTTCATTTTTTCCTTCTCTTTTTTTATTTGTCCGGACAAAATTGGGTGTTCATTGTTGTCTCTCTTTACTTGTTTCTTACTAGATAATTAGAATAACCATGTTTTTTTTAGATTATCATCATAAGAAATGAGTAAAGATATGGACTTCAATTTTGTCCGGCAATGCATCAGATGATAAATTCGAAACAAAGCGAGAACAAATAAAAACGAAAAGCTGATGCGCTCAAAGAATTGACAGGAATTTAAAAGCAAGGAGCCGATGCGCTCAAAAAATTGACAGAAACTTAACATGCAAGGAGCCGATGCGCTCAAAAGAATTAACAAAAAATTAAAAATGCATGGAGCCGATGCGCTCAAAGAAATGACAGGAATTTAAAAGCATGGAGCCGATGCACTTAAAGAATTGACAGAAATTAAAATGCATGGAGCCGATGCGCTCAACAATAATTAAAAATGCAATGAGTCGATGCGCTCAATAGAAATTAAAATGCATGGAGCCGATGCGCTCAACAGAAAATTAAAATGCAAAGAGCCGATGGACTCAACAGAACATTAAAATGCAAGGAGCCAATGCGCTCAAAAGAAATTAAATGAATGGAGCCGATGCGCTCA
Organism: Ormosia emarginata; assembly: GCA_029884605.1. Classification (NCBI taxonomy): domain Eukaryota; kingdom Viridiplantae; phylum Streptophyta; class Magnoliopsida; order Fabales; family Fabaceae; genus Ormosia; species Ormosia emarginata. The sequence continues at coordinate 22,035,198 of JAQQTP010000059.1, read as the reverse complement.
ACAGAAATTAAAATGCAAGGAGCCGATGCGCTCAACAGAAATTAAAAATGCAAGGAGCTGATGCACTCAACAAAAATTAAAATGCATGGAGTTGATGCGCTCAACGAAAATTAAAATGCATGGAGCTGATGTGCTCAATAGAAATTAAAATGCAAGGAGTCGATGATCTCAACAGAAATTAAAAATGCAAAGAGCCGATGCACTCAACAGAAATTAAAATGCATGGAGCCGATGCACTGAATGGAAATTAAAATGCATGGAGCCGATGCGCGCAACAGAAACTAAAATGCAAGGAGCCGATGCGCTCAACAAAAATTAAAAATGTAAGGAGCCGATGCGCTCAATAGAAATTAAAATGCATGGAGTCGATGTGCTCAATAGAAAATTAAAATGCAAGGACTTAAAATTTTTCTTTTCTCTCTTTTTTGTTCCTCTTTTCTTTTCACTCCTTTTTCTCATTTTTCTTCTTCTCTTTATCTTGCACCTTTTTTATTTTTTCATTTTTTCATTTATTTATCAAAACTCATTTTGAACCATTGGTGATCTTAGAAAGCTTTGATCAATCAAACTCTTTGCTCACGTGCTTTTCTTCATCATACCCTTTTGTCGGCTAGGATTCCCTTAGATTTTCTTATTTTCATTTCTTTCTTTTCTTCTATTTTTCATTCTCTTTTTTTCATCCATTTTTCTTTTTTTTTCTCTTTTTTTGGACACCTCATCAAGCTATGGACTTGGAATGTTGTAAAACCATCAAGTCAAGGATTTGGAATCTTGTGAGAGCCATCAAGCCAAGGACTTAGAATTCTTTTTGACACAACCATCAGGCCATGGGCCTTTGAAAAAGTTTCTTAGCAAAATTGAGACTTCCTTAAACCATGCGCTTTCTCGAAAAAATCTTATGCAACTAAATCCACTATTATGCTCTTCTTCTGTGCTTTCTTCGAAATAGTCACTTCTATCTTTTTTTTTCGCTTGGGTACTTCTTGTTTCTGAATTATCCCTTGACATATCATTTTCTCCTTCAATTGGAACTTTCAAGTTCTTTTCGATCTGAATCTTTCATCAGAAGATTACCATTAGATAGTCAAATCATAGTGTTGTACTCATGTTCATCTTACCTGAAGCATTATGTAACAAACATGCATGGATTTAAAAGTACAACAACAAAGAAATTGACCAAGTGAACAACTTTCAAATGGTCCTGGAAGTTTGACTATACAAAATGATTATTTACAAAGGATAAATGTATGAAAAAAAGACACAAACAATGATATAGGATTCAAAAAGATATTGCTCTAGTATGGATTAGTTCAACCTTCATGAAAATGATCTTTATCTGCCTACTAGGCATTATGGCCAATGATTTCCTTCTGCTAAGCATGCACATCAAGGCAAATTGAACCAAAGAGAAATTTTTCTCAATCTAGAACTAAATTGAATAGGGCAGACGCCTTAATAACCAAAAGATTTGCCCTAACGTAAGTCAAATTGAACCAAAGAGAAATTTGTCCCAGCGTAGGTCAAATTGAACTAAAGAGAAATTTGTCTTAGTATAGGTCAAATTGAACCAAAGAGAAAATTGCCCTAGTGTAGGACTATTAAGTACCTCCTCTCTTTTTTTTTCTTTTTTTTTTTTATAAGAGCAAGGAATTGAAAACTCGAAAGAACACGAACCTTTTGTCTCAAAATTAAAGTTAATGAAAATAAAAGCAATCCTTCATTGATCAGAATGGACTTTTTAAGGCTTGTAACGTGGGTAGGGTTAAATGTTATGAAATGAAAGATATAAGGCTCAAACAAGTGTTTAAGGGTTGAATGAGACCAAGAATCATTGTTCAAAATTAAACTTTGTCAATTGCTTTTGCGCTTTCAAGCACACTTTTCTTTTATTGTTCTTTATTTCTTCTCATTTTCTTTTCACTTCAATAATTCACCTTTGTTGTGACCTTTTTCATTTCATTTTCTTTCTTTTTTTTTCACATAAATCATAATTTTCATTGTGTTAACCCCTAGTGTAGGGGTGATCCTTGTCTAGGGTTAAATTGAAGAAAACTTTTAAGCTCAAAATGGGACAACAAGAGATAATGAAAAGATGAATTCTTGTGAAAGATAGAGAAAAATGGTCAATCTTCATTTCAAATCTTAATTGCTTATTTTCAAAAATTTTAAATTAGAGACAAAAGAATAATGCATACCAAATGATTACTTTTTTGCTCCTTTTTATTTTTTTTCTTTTTTTTGTTCTTTCTTTTTTTGTTTTTTTTTAAAGGCACCTGTGCATGTAGACTTTATGACTACTGACTTCTAACAAAGCAAGGATTGTCAAGAACTAGAGTCCTATGAGGTTCTAATACAAGGAAGACACTTTGAGTAAATGAAAGAATATAAATGACAAGAAAGACCAAGAGAATGAAAGGAAGCAAGACATGCTAAAATCCATGCAAAATCATTACATTAATGCTTCAAAAAAGTTAACATAAATTCAACATCATAAAAGTCTAAGATAGGAATCTCATGAATTAACTTCTTAGATCGTTAATTGTTCAGAGGTCCCGAGTTGTTGGAGGGTGATTGGTATAGGCAGAACGAGTTGAGATATATGGACGCGGAGCAGGAACATTGTTGACTTGGTATGAGGTTTGGTGAGCTGAAGGAGCAGGTGGAGGAGCTTGATAAGAAGGGTAATAGTTTGAGTTATATGGAGGAGCTCGGTAGGCAGGGTAAGACAGTGGAAAGCAGGGTTGTGAAGGTTGTTGATTTTACATATAACTCACTTCCAACTCCCTTTTCTTAGGAAAAAACTCCTTGAAACCACTTTCATTATTACCAGTTGGCAATTTACCAGCTTTTTTCAAAACTCCAATCCTCTCCCCAATAGGCATGATTATCGGTGTCATTTGAGGTGGTTGCTCACGGATCCCCATAGCGATGCCTGAGGTTACAGTCGGGAGAATCGGAGCAGTCACCGATGGCACATTTACATATGCTTCAACCCCATTTGTACCTTTATTTCCACTTATTAAATAGAGAGACCCTCACATCTTGTAATATTACTTCCATCCTTGCTTGGCTCTCATACATCTCATTCATCCTCTCTGTCATTTCATCGATTTCTATGCTCAAGTTTCTCCTTGTCTCAAGATTATTTGCAGTCATTCTGGTCCAAAATCTGGTATTGTGAACTCAAGTTTGATTAGTCTCTTCTTTCTTAGGTCGCGCAATGGTTCCTGAACCAGTTTGATTTATTAAAATGCGATAACATTAAACAGATAATGAGATGAAATGGATGAGATGCATAAGATTGAATGAATGAGATGCATGAGACGCATAAGGTGAAGTGAATGAATTTTGAAAACATTTTTTTCTTTTTTCTTTTTTTTTAAAAAATGCTATGAATGCCTTAATGTAAGACGATGTATATGTTTTTTTTTCTTTTTTCAAAAAAGTTATGAATGACATGAAAATGCATAACTTTTTTTAATACTAAGAATGCTACAAAAATGCAAGGTATTTTTTTAAAATATTTTGGAATGCAAGAAAATGACAAGAAAATGCAAGATGAGGTTTTTTTTTTAAAGGAATGCAAGAATGAATGAATGAAGAATAGATAAATAAAGAATAAGTACGCTCCCTTTGTGCCCTAATCAGGTGAAACTTAAAGGTTGGATTTCCTTAAAGTCATGACTCTAATTTTGATAGCCACTATGTTCAATCTATCAGTGCAAGGTTTTTAGGATAGATCTAGAACTCTAAAAGCCATGGTCCCCAGATTGCCTCTATCTCGAAAGACAAGGATTCAATTCATGAATTAATCATAAGTAGGGATAAATCCTCTCAATATGATTAGTCTATGATACTGGTAACAATCTGAGTGGTGTCCCAACCAATGTCAAGTGAGCATGAAGCCCCTCAATAACAAAAGTCGAGACCCCTCTTATTCTTCGGGTTTGCACAGACTCATGTATAGAGCCCAAAAAGGGTGTGAGGTAAGTAATAGTGACGTGTATAAGAGAGCATACAAACCAGTACCAAAATTTAAAAAGACCAAAATTTACCCTCCCAACCTACAAAACATATATACAACAGTTAGCCAACAATCATCTACCCTAAGGTTTCAATAATTCAACGCGAAATATATATACAAGTCAAAATATACACAAAATGATGCTATCAAATATTTACACCAAAGTATTAAACAAAAACTATTTACAAACAAATAAGAAAATAAAAACAAGGACAAAAAAGAGTAAAATAAATAAATAGAGATTATTAAAAATTTGCACAACTAACCACAACAGGCCTGACTCTCCAAGAGTCCTCGGTTAGATCGCCATCTGTCATATCGGGATCGCGGTGAAATAAAGAATCATGGATTTTAAAAATGAAAAAATGGAGTCGCCACCAATTTTATTTGAATTAAGAAAAATTGGAAAACCATTTTTAGAAAATAGTCTTTGAAAACCAGATCGGATTCGGGAGTCGGTTATGGATAGTGAAGGATGGAAACTTAATCCCACAGCACTCCTATCACACCCGTCTTGAGACGGTACCTTAAGTCAGTTGTGCAAAATTTAATAATCTCAAACGTATTTATTTTACTCCCCTTAAAAAAATAATTTTGTAATTTTGTAATTTTTATTTTTTTTATTTTTTTAAAAAGAAAGAAATAAACAACCAAATTATGAAAAATTAATTTTTGGCTTGACAGAATAGAAATTCTGCTCCTACGTATCCTCTGGTGCAATGAAGAATTCAAAGTCACATAGTTCTGTAAAAAATAAATATAGGTTGATTTTAATTAAGAAAAACATTTTTTTGAAAAAGAAATTTGTTTGAAAACAAAAATCATTCTCGCATTGCGGGGTTGTTAGCGAAATTACTTCAATAAACCCATATGATCCAAACGACATTAAAGATAACATCTGCTATTCAATCATCATCGTTGATCATTGCATTGATTTTATTTTATTTTTTTGTTTTTATATTATCTATTTTTTTCTTTTCATTTTTTAGTATTTTATCATTTCTGATTTTTTTGTAACTTTTGAAAGTCATATATATTTAAAACTATAACTAACCCATAATTATAAAACTTCTGACAATAAAATAAAACAACCTGACTAAAATCATCAAACTAAATTAAAACTTCTAACCCAACTCAACCAAATCAATACAAAAGCCCAAAGAAAGAAAGACCAACCAAAAAAAAAAGGCCATTAGACTTTTTTCGTAACAAACCATTAAAAAAAATAATGCATATGAACTCAGAAACAAAATAGAGGAAAGGAGAGGGGGCATTACTATGGAGCCTGAACGATGGATCTGCGGCAGCTAGGGGAGGACGATGCTGGTGCCGGTTCCGGAGCAGTCAGAGGTGTGGCGCGGACGGGTTTGTACTGCTGCTTCGGTCTGGGCGTGTGTGATAGTCCCTGGTTGACGCGGTGGTGCGACTAGCGGTGCTACGACGGCTGTAGGTGGTCGCGAGTTCGACGTGAGCGATGGTTGGTGCTGTCCGATTTGTGTAGTGCGGCGTTGCCGGATCTGGAGCAGCACGGGCACGGTGACGATGGTGGATGGAGAGGGAGGTGCCACAGTACACGCCAGTACTGGACTTGAGCAGCGAGGCACGGTCGCTGGATCTGCGGTACTGGCGTCGGGTACGGGTAGGTGAAGGAGGGTGGCTGCGGAGCGGGTCCGATCTTGGCTTGCAGTTCGCGAAGGCAGCTTCAGGTCGCGGTGTGAGGCTGTTCGGGTTCGCGATACTGGGTCGGAGCGCCAGGTGCGAACAAAGCTGGTGGGCTGCGGCGGCTTCCAGTAGTTGGTGCGGCGCGGGTGTGGGTGTGCAGCTTGGTCAGACCTGTGGGAGGTTGGGAACAGTTCGGTTGGGTCACAGTGGTGAGTTGTTGCTTCTCTTTTTTTTCTTTATTTGGGTATTGAGAGCTTGGAGGTGGTGGATTGATGGTGGGTCGATAGTTGAAGATGGGTGAAGGTATTGGTTACTTGGTAGTGAAAGGTTGAAAGTGGTGAGTTGTGAAGGTGATGGTTACAATGTGAAGGTTGGAAGGAATGGTGGCATGGGTAGGGGCTGCTACGTGGTGATGGTGCTAGAGTGAGGGTGGAGATGGTGGTTTGGTGGTTGTGGGTGAAGGTAAGAAAATGGAAGTGAAGATGACGATGGGTTGAGGATGATGGGTCTTTTGTGGTTTAAGGAAATAGTGGCTGCTGTCTGTGGGAAGAAAAAATGGTGAAAGGTTGAGATGGTGAAGAGGATGATGGGTGGAAAATGAGTTTCTATATGCTGTGTGGAGGCTTGAGGTGAGGAATGAAGGTAATGAAGATGCTGTGTACTATGTTATACGGAGAAGAAAAATAGAGAGAAGAAAAAACAGTGTTGTGGATGTCCCCAGAAGAACCCCCTTGCTACTGTTATTAGGGAATTTATAGGAGAAATTAAGGTTTAAGGGAATATGGATTTGGGCTCAAGTTTAATAAGTCATGGGCTAAAATAGATTTGAGTTGACTTATATTTGATGGGTTACAATTCGGTTTGAGCTTAATGTACAATTTGAGAGAAATTGAGTCATCCTTTATTATTATTATTATTATTATTATTATTATTATTATTATTATTTTTCATTTTTTCTTTCTCTTTTTTTTTGTCCAGATAAAATTAGGTGTTCACAAGCATCATACGTCAGTTCTATCATTAGGTTATTATTTTTTTAAAAAAAATATTCTTCCGTGTTTATCAAATTATGCAAAGCTTATATGATTTATTGTTTTTTGTTCTGTGTATTGTTGGCGGGAAATAACAGCAATCAATGGTAAGTTAGGACTATAAGGAATACCAAACTTCAGTTTGACATTAAACATATATACTCTAGTTTGGATATCTCTGCAATATTCTCTACAATTGTTTTGTAAATCATCTACTTTGGGCCATGGTTTGTCATTATAGCTTTCTAAATAAAATTTTCTATGTGCTAAGAGTTTGCAATCAAGGATTTGCCACTGTGTGTTTAGTTAAGGTTCCATCTTTTGTAATTTTGAAGATGTCAACTTATCACAACAACTTGTGTGTGTAATTTTGTAAGTCTCACCAACCAGTTGTTTACCAAAAGATTATAAGTATTGTAGTTTCCATTGGAAGAGAAGATGGCATCATTTGTGCTGTAAATTGTGATTGTTTTCCACTTATTTATCATATTTGGAAGCCAAAGCTTCTCACTAAAATCAAGTTTTTAATATAGCATGTTGTACTTAATCAGGTTAATGTAAATGGTCTATGGTAGGTTAGGAGGCTACGAAAAACCTTCTCTTGTGATATATTTCTTTTATTCTTTGGTATTTCAGAGACTCCTTTTGGAAGTTTTTTATTTTTTAATTGCCTGGAGTATTTTGGATATAGTTGTTTGCAGTTTCTCTTAAGCAATGTGTTTGTCCATTAAGATTGGACTTTTTTTTGTTGATAAGTAAGTTAATTTGGAGGTGTGCAATATAAAATTGAAGATATGTTGCTTTAGAATCTTGACTGCTGCACAAATTCATGATATAAAGTTCCAATCTTCGTAAGAGCTTCTGCTATTGTAACACTTCTTAGAGAATTGAATGCTTGCACTTTAGTCTACCATCCCTTTAACACATAGACTTACTTTGTATTTATTTTTTTAAAAAAAGAAGAAGAATAAGGAGAAACTTGAAACTTAGGACAAAAAGTTGCATATTAATCCACATCCACTGTTGTAATCCCCCCCCCCCCCATTTTGACCATATCTGTGAATCTCATTTTTGTACAACAACGACTTCGTTCTCATTAAGTCAAAGTATGAGTGTAAAAACAGGGTTGTCAGCCTTCATAAATCAATCCATTTCCCTGTAAACCTGGTTGAAAAATGCTTAGTGCACACGCTTCCATATAAATCAATCCATTTTGTTGTTTTTAAGTTTTGAGAAGCTTAAAAAAATGACTGCAGGAAAATAGCAATACCAATATAGTAAGGTAACATGATTTAATATGTACTAGCTCCTTGCTGATAGCTCAGGGACCTCCTTGCCATGTCTCACTTCTTAGTGTCTTGCACTCACTCTTTTGGGCCTTGCCCTTGGCCCTCCATTATAACCAAAAAAGAGTAAATAATGACTTGGTATGTGCTACACAGAGAGTGATCCATAATCATTGACTTATAAATCAACATAGATGAATCAAACAGGCTAGCTTACCAAAAATTGAAGGCAAAAGGATGAAACAGCCACAACCCATCCAAATTGATCCTTAAAATATCCTAACAACAACACATAGATTGTTGCCAAGATGCGGTCAGAAGATTCCCAAACACTCTTCTCAAGGTACATGATTCAATGCAACTCTCCAAACCAAAGCTTACAGCAACAAGCCTCAGCCTCACAAATTTAACAGTAGAGATATACAATATTCATGCTTTATTAATTTAACTTTATAGAATCGTTAAGTATTAGTTTTATAAAACACTTAGAAAATAAAGAATAATACACAGATCAAGTCTTATTGCATTGAAACATTGATACATGGTAAATTATGTAGCAAATAACAAAATATATTAGAAATACAGCAGGTTTGTAGCTAATGCTTAACCGCCATACCTCCATTCCCACCCAATATAACACCTGCATTAGTATATTGATTGAAAAGTGAAAAATTATGATGAAGCCAAACATTCTTGACTTGTCATACAGAATGACACTTGCAATTTGCTATAGTGATAATTAAATATTGCATCCAAAGCAATTACAGGTCTTAGGGGTAAAGGAACAGAAGCCAAAAGTTCTATCGGGAATGTTGCAATTGATGGCATAGCAACAGGGAGAGGGTAAACACACCCCTTTGGCTCCACCGCAGCAGGTGCATAGTGCACATATCTGGAACCTTCCCAACTTCCAATTGAGTGGGCACAAGGCTAAACTACGACCATTAAACTGAGGAAAAAAATAATATTATATATTTAATGCTCAAATGAAAACGATGTCAATTGTAATGCATTCTTATGAGATAAAAAAAAGCAAATATACACACGACACAATAGAGGAAAAAATTCAGACCTTGACCCTTATATTTCAGTAAGGGGTTTAAATTGTCCAGTAACATTCTTTCTATATTTTATTTTCATTTTTGACTTTGTAGCTTAACTACAATATACCAATGTTAAGTTTTTTGAAATTTACAAAAATGGCATCCGTGGTCCTAAAACCATTCTAAGTTTTGGTGAGCCAGGACACTAAATACCAATTAATAGAAAAAGAATAAATCAGTAATCATGATGTTGTTTTGTGCATCTCCATTCAAAGAAATTTAGCTAACTTCCACCACTGACGGGCTATGAAAAAATGCAAGAGAAAGAATATATATCATTAAATAGTGCATTTAAATATATTTTATCATATACACTTCAGCCCATGCAACTCTATCTCCATTATGAACTATGATACCAACACCAAATCAACTTCATTCCTTCACCTAATGTGGGACCTAACTGCTATAGTAATTGGAAGTGCAGAAAAAAAAACATGATAATGAGAAAGTAACAACAAAAAGAACCCTTTATAAGATTGTTCAAGGAACCTAAATAATCAAACTGTAAATTTTAGAACTGGAGATTGAAAGTGCATACGATTAATGAATTATGCACAACCTAAAGCCACCAAATTCCTAGAACTACCCTCTATTAGAAGTGATTAACCCAATTCCATAATGTGGAAGGAAAAATACAAATAAGAAGTTTTAATTCACCAGAACAATAGATTTCATATCACCAGTTGCATATTTGACATTTTGCATGTTCACTTTCACTAATCCATCAAATAAGAAACTTAACAAACCTCCATTTTCTCACATGCCATATCAAACGCAATTTGATTCAACAGCTTCACAATCACCTAGACATAGGTTTTCAAAATGGGGTTACCCGAATTGAGGGCCTGGGCCTGCGTGGAGCACAAATCAATCACCTGCTCCATTTGAGATTCCCTGTCAAATTTGAATTAGAGGGTTCCAAGAGAGGATGAGACCACAACACACTTCTCCACGGACACATGTGTGACACTTACCACTTGATAACCTCCTTGCACAAATGAAGCTTTGGTATGAGATATCAAGCACCATGTGTATGTGAACAGAAGACATAACAGTAGAATAAAATCTTCAATAGATATATCATTCATAAATGTCTATATGAACAACTTAAATAATAGTTTGTGAACCTTTAATCAAGCCCTCATCACTAATCACAATTTCTCTCATCATCTTTCTAACTTTTTTTTATTTCTTGGATAAAAATCTTGCTAGTGTAGAGGATATAACAGAGGTATCCTTACTCTATCAGTTCACCTAGTCCAAGAGCATAGGCAGGCTGAATAATAATAGTATAATAACTAAACTTTCAATGATGCAGATAAAAGTATACAATAACTCAAAATCGCAACTTGCAGCATCCTTATTAAAAAACTGAAGAGAAAAAACAAAAGAATAGAAGAAATAGACATGCATAGGAGTCTGATAGTAAAAACAAATAGGAGATTTTCATAATAGTAGACACTCAACACCCTTCTCTATGTTCTAAAGAATGTTGACAAAAAAAAAACCACACTCAAGAAATGTACCAAAAATAGGCTCCAGAAAGAAATATAGCAATAAAGGAATGAATTTTATGGATAAGCAAAAAAAGAGGATAAAGTATGCACCCGTCTAGAAATTGGCTTTAGCCTTATTGTGCATCTTTGAGAGTTGTTTGTACTAAAAAGGGAGGCCATTGTGCGATCTATCATGTGATGAAATAAACTTAAGAAAGCAACATTAAAATGAAAGTGCCAGAAGAACCTAATTTAGTCTAAGAATGACATATGTTAAGGAATCTAAGCATGACATGAATGATGTCGCGACCGGGATCATGATGGGAGCGGCAAAAAATATTAAATTAGGAGTTGTCACCAATTTTATTTTTTATTAGGAAGAATTAAAAAAACCTAAGAAAGAGAGTCTACGTTCAAAAACTCATATTTGATAATCTAATTATGCACAGAGAAGGGTGGAGACTTAACCCCATAACACTCCTAATGCATCCGTCCTAAGACGGGTACCCTAAGTCAATTATGCAATTTTTTTACAACTCTTAAAAATATTTATTTTACCACTTTATTAAAAGATAAACTAAACAAATAAATAAATTATGAAAATTTAATTTTGGCTTGACAGAATAAAGATTTTGCTTCTACGTATTTCCGGGTGCAATGAGGAATTCAAAGCCACGTCGTTCTTTAGAAAACGATTGTGGGTTGGTTATTTTTAATTTTGAAAATATTTTTATTTTGAAAACTCATTTGATTTTTTTTATATTTAGAAAAAATTTCGAATCATCAAACTATCACAACTTAAATGATTCTAAAAGTCACAAGATTAATAAGTTGTCACAGCTCAACTAATCTCATTTTATTCTTGAATTAATTTTAAAATAAAGAGTTTACAAAAAAATTTATAAATAAATAAATAAACCAAACTAACAAATGAATAAGCTAAAATGAATAACACATGTATATAATAAAATAATAATAATACAAAAAATAAAAAATAAAAATAAACAAGCTTACCTCCAAGACGTATAAAAATGTTATGCTCAAAAAAGTTGATGCACAGAGCCCCACGTGTTCTATTCAATTCAAACCTTGAAAAGCAACCCACTTACAAGAAAAAAAAAATTTACTAAAGTTCTCGAGCTCTTATGCTTAGTATTAAGCTCAAGTGTGTAATTTGTGTTGGATTCCAAAGTAATTGAGAATCACCCCTTTATACAGGAGGAGGGGAGGGAAAAGAAGTATGACTTTTCCAATGTGGGACTTAATGATACAATGAATCTAGATACCTTAGTTTTTTAAATTTATTTTTTTCTTTTTTTGAATTTCTTTGATGATCCGGACAAAATCGAGTGTTCACAGTTGCCCTTCTTTACTTGTTGCTTACAAGAGAATACGTATAAACATAGTTTTTGAATTATCGTTGTAAGAAACGAGTAAAGACATGAACTCAGATTTTGTTCGAGAATGCATAGGATAATGTAAATTGACAAAGCAAAGATGCTAATTGCAAATTAGCGAGCTTAAATGTAGATTTATGAGCTATCGCAGTGTTGTTAATCCTGCCAGTGTGAAGCTCAACGTAAAACCGGAGATGTCATTGCCTTGCCAACAAGGTGTCACAACTCAATTGAAATTTATTGATTAAAAATAGTTTATTAAAAAAATAGGAACTTAAATGTTGTGACCCAAAATTGTAAAGACAATGAGTTTGACCCAGAATTTAGAAGACAGTGGGCTTGACTCAAAATTTAAAAGACAGTAGGTTTGGCCTAGAATGTAAAGGATAGTGGGCTTGGCCTAGAATGTAAAAGATAATGGGCTTGACCCGGAAATTAAAAAGACAGTGGGCTTGGCCCAAAATTTAAAAGACAGTGGACTTGACCCGAAATTTAAAATACAGTGGGCTTAGCCCGAAATTTAAAAGATAGTGGGTTGGCTCAAAATTTAAATGACGGTGAGCTTGGCCTAGAATTTTAAAAGGCAGTGGTCTTGGCTCAGAATTTAAAATACAGTGAACTTGGCCCGGAATTTAAAATACAGTAGGCTTGACCCAGAATTTGAAAAGACAGTGAGCTTGGCCTGAAATTTAAAAGACAGTAGGCTTAGCCCGAAATTTAAATGACAATGGGCTTGACCTAGAATTTTAAAAGACGGTGGTCTTGGCCCAAAATTTAAAAGATAGTGACTTGGCCCGCAATGTGAAAAGGCAGTAGGCTTGACCCAAAATTTAAATAACAGTGAGCTTGACCCAGAATTTAAAAGACAGTGGGCTTGACCAAGAATTTAAAAGACAATGGGCTTGGTCCGAAATTTAAATGACAATAGGCTTGACCCGGAATTTAAATGACAGTGGGCTTGACTCGAGATTTAAATAACAGTGGGCTTGACCCTAAATTTAAATGACAATGGACTTAGCTCGGAATTTAAAAGATAGTGGGCTTGACCTTGAATTTAAAAGACAATGGGCTTGACCCTGAATTTTAAAAGGCAATGGACATCTTGGCCCAAAAAGATTTTTATTTTATTTTTTATTCTTTTCTTCTTCTTCTCTTTTTTTTTCTTCTCTCTCTCTTTTAAGTACTATGACAGTGTGACCAAAAGTTAAATGACATGAAACCTTCCTATGTTTTCCTTTTTTTTCTTTTTCCCTTTTTTTTATTTTTCTTTTAGGAAAGATCATTAGGCCATGGACTTAAATTTTGTAAAAGCTGGTCATCAAGTCACTTACTTGAGATTTTTTTATTTATTATTTTTTTGACGCATCATCAGGTCATGGACCTGAAGTTTTTTAAAGCTATCAAATTAAGGACTTGGAATATTTTTTTTTGACACACCATAAGGCCATGGACTTGGATATTTTTTTAAGTCATCAAGTCATGAATTTGGATTTTTTTTTTGAAAGACAAAAAAAAGTATCTTTGAAAAGTCTTTTAGTAAAATTAAGATTTCCTTCAGCCATGTGCCTCCTCGAAAAAACTTATGCAACTAAACTCACTTTTATGCTTTTCTTCCATGTTTTCTTCAAAATCTTCACTTCTATCTTTTTTTTTTTTAGGTACCTCTTATTTCAGGATTATCCCTTAAGATAACATTTCCCCCTTCAAATGGAACCTCTAGATTCTTTTTTATATGAACTGTTCATCAGGGAATTACCATTAGATAGTCAAATCATAGTGTTGTACTCATGTTCACCTTACTTAAAGCATTATGCAATATACAGATATGGATTCAAAAGTACAATAGAACAAAAGTGAACAACTTCCATATTGGACTTGAAAGTTTGACTACACAAAGGGTATTTACAAAAGATAAATATATGGAAAAAGACACCAATAATGGTATGAGATTCAAAGTGGTGTGACCCCAATATGAATTGGTTTGGTCTTCATAAAATCGATCTTTAGTTGCCTACTAGACATTATGGCCAACGATTTCCTTCTACTGAGCATCTACATCAAGCCAAATTGAATCCAAGAGAAATTTACCCCAGTCTAAGACTAAATTGAATAGGACAGAAACTCGTCCTAGTGACCAAAAGACTTGCCCCAGTGTAGATCAAAATGAACCAAGAAAAAGAGAAATTGCTCTAGTTTAGAGTTGAATCAAACAAGGTAGAAACTTGTCCTAGTGTAAGGCCAAATTGAACTAAAGAGAAATTTTTTCAGTCTAAGACTGAATTGAATAGGGTAGAAACTCGTCCTAGTGACCAAAAGATTTGCCCCAGTGTAGGTCAAACTGAGCTAAAAAAAATGCCCCAGTGTAAGCCTCTTTTTTCACATATGAAATATGTGGCGAAATTAAATATGTGTGCAAAAAATGAGATAAAATCGTTATAATTAATAATAAAAATTATGTAAATATAAAATAATGTGTATAATGTACCAAAAAATAATAATGTGTATAAATATGTATATACATTATTTTTTCAATAATACGGTGCAATGCACAAGCGATTCAACTAGTTTCTTAAAAAATTATAGCATTCAACTAAAGAACAATCAAGTGTTGAAACGCTCAAGTTCTTAATAGTTAGATGTATAATTTTTTTTAGATTAGTAACTGTATTATTGTCTTAATTTAAACTTTTGAGTTTCTCACACACACAACCACTCCAGTGTATTATTTAAGTGTTTAGTAGCAATCTTCAAAATTATAATAAACTCTTTTACATTAAATTTTACCAAACAACAAATGTTGTGTGCATAGGTAAACTAGCCACATTATTAAAAGAAGAACCAAATTTCTAATTTTGGAGATGATAATTATTGGGATTATAATTTAGAAAGTGTAACCCCTTTACAAAATTAATAGCTCTAAACATAGTCATAATAATATTATTAATGAATTTACTCCATAAAAATTCACAGACATAAATTATAATCAAAATAAAATATATATAAAAGGAAAATAAGTATTGATATAGGATAACACAAATTGTAATACACATCTATGACTTTTCAAATTAAAATCTCACATCAGTCATAATGTCTACTCAGAAGTACTTATACACATATTTCTAATAATTATATCATCCTCCTTTAGAATAATAATCAATGTTTAGTCGATCTAAATGGTGATGATCATAATACATCATGTGTTAGTCTGAAAATACCATGAATAAAGTGAAAATTAAAAATTCTCAATAGCAAATGAACAGCTATAAAAATATTCAAAAATATATGGTGAATTTTAACTATGTAAAATACACCGAAAATCACATAGCAATAAAAGTGTGATAAGAACAACACAATTCCAACATAAGAGAACCAATGCTAAATAAATCATGCAATACAACAGTATATATTAACATTAGCAAGTTCTTCAAATATCAGCCAACAAGTATCAATTATCAGTAAGTATTTGCAACCATCAGCAAGCAAGTTTCTCATCACAGGGAATCTACCCTTTGCTTTTCCTTTTCTTTCCGTGTCTACTTGTCTCACATTTTACTCGAATACCTTCACTTCCATAGGGAATCCATCATATCTCTAGTGTTACTTTAACATCGTGACAACAAAGTCAGACATACTCACACTAACCAGGCAGGTAATATAAAAGAAAATTCATTCATCTACCTCTCAACAGTTAGGTGCAAACTTTTTCATTAATCCCTTACTTGCCATCACACACAAATACAAGCCACCAATGTATCACAAATAAACTCATCATATGCAAGTCTATAAATAAATCATGACAATAAAATAAAATTCATAAAACTTAGAATCATTAAATTTAAATGTCAATTCTTTAAGAGACCAACTATGATTTAAAATTAATTTAATAGTTCTTTTAAAAAGTTCACATCATAGTTCATAGTTGTCAGGTTCTCATCATAATCTATAGTTTGTCAGGTCCTTATCATAGTCCTTAATTTATCCTGGTCTTGATGGTGTATTTATTACACAAAAGTCCTTTTATTGTAAGGGTCCAAAATAAATATCATAATATTACACCTAAGCCAAAGTAAATATAAGAAAATTCATGTAAATCAAGTACATATATTTATTGTCCAATATAATTAAAAAATTTATTTAACTTAAGCCTTGCATGATATTTTAATTTATTATATTGATCCTATAAAAGAGTCAACATTCAAATTATTATAATTCTAAATTTTGTCAAATATCATAAATATTTCAAAACTAAGTAAATATCAAATCTTCATAACATTACATGTGCATAATAAATTTAACAAGAATAATAATATACACAAAATATTAAAATAATAAATTAATTAATAAAGCATATAAACATATTAAAAATCATAATTTTATTTTTAATAAAAGAGAGTTCAAATCTTACCTCTTACAATATCTTCTTTCTTTTTCCCTTTCCTTCTTTCTCTTTTTCTTTCTCTCCTCTACAGCACCTCACTTCTTTCTTTTCTTTTTCTATTCTTACACTTTTACTATTTCACTTTAACTCTCATTTTCTTATTTTCTCTCCTTCTTTCTCTTTTTCTTTCTCTCCTCTACAGCGCCTCACTTCTTTCTTTTCTTTTTCTATTCTTACACTTTTACTATTTCACTTTAACTCTCCTTTTCTTATTTTCTCCTTCTATGTGCAGCCATTTTTATATAGTTAATTCAATTGGCTACTTTTTCATTTCATTGGTGCGTGTTGCAGTACAACATTACACCTATAATCATTATTTTTTTATAAAGTAAAATATTCATCTAAGTAATCATTACTTAAGAGATATTTAGAATAAAATAATATTATTTTATAAATATCTTATTATAAATATTTTTCATAAATATCTGCTTTTAAATATATTTATTAAAATATTTCCAATCTCTTCCTATTAGTAACAACTATTGTAGAATAAAACTAAATAGAATATTCAACTTAAAAAATTAAAATTTTATTATTCACAAAAATATTTCATAAAATATATGATGTTATAGAAAGGCCTCCTAATGAGGATACCTATGAGAATAACACGCTTACGGACAAAAAAAATTACCATATAAATATTTTCTTATATAAATATAAATAACACGTTGGATGTGTGACCATACAAGATAAGATAGGATTAAGAATGAATACATTAGAGAGAAAGTAGGGGTAACATCTATTGTAGAAAAGATGATAGAAGCTCGCCTTAGGTGATTTGGACATGTAAAGAGAAAACTCATAAAAGTCTCTGTAAGAAGAGTAGATTAAGTAGAAGATAGTCCAATAGCTATTAGAGGTAGAGGGAAACCAAGAAAGACTATAAGTGAAACAATTAAAAAAGATTTAGATTTAAATGACATTTCTGAAGACTTTGTTTATGATATGACACAATGACGTCGTTTGATTCAGGTAGCCAACTCCACCTAGTGAGAAAAAGCTGAGTTGTTGTTGTTATTGTTGTATAAATATTTTCTTATATTTTTTATTTTTAAATTATTGTATTGATTTTTTTCACATTCTCTAATATTTTCATTTTTTAAGGATTCTAAAGTAATAATCTCTTAAAAGTTAAATCTTTAATGGCTAAATTAGGATTAAAGTACAAAATAAATGTTAAATTAATTTATTAAGTATATATTAAAATAAATCTTAAATATATCTCATATTTAAATCTTAGTTTTTCAAGAGATTAATCTCTTTAAAGACTTTTGAAAAAAAACAAATCATACACTGCATGTTTATATTCGTTTTGTTTTTCAAACAAAATAAACTTTTCAGAAAAAATATTTTCATTATAAAATTTCTTAAAGAATTAAAGTAATTCAAACCCATACAGACACACTTAAAATAAGAGTAAAATACTTGCACAAAAACCAAGGAGTGAAATATGATATTTAACAATATTTTTTATACAGTATTTTCTTCTAATTTAAAAATTATAATAGATTATATTGCATGAAATTTAAATATACAATTATTCTATTATATTTATATTTTTTAATTATTATACAGTTTTGTAATATATAATAACTCTATTTTTATTCGTTAGTTACTGTAAATTTCTTAGAAAGTAAAATTTACATTGGTTAAATAAATTTTTAAAAAATATTAATTAACTTATTTATAAACATTTTAAAATACATCTTAGTGTGAAGGCACTTAACTTTTTAAGAAATCTTCCATTTGTAAAATATTCTTTATTTTTTCATATTGTAACAGCAGACAGAGCAGTAAAGCTACAACAAGAAGTAACGGCATATATGATAAAAATGGAATATCACTTTCACTCAACCTGGAGAATAAATTGAAGAAAAATGAACAGAGCTTAGTAACAATTCTTCAACTCAAACAACTTAGTCTGTGAGTACTGTCTCTCTGTGTATCTTACTGGCAGTTTAAGCATGCTTAGTCGGGTCAAAGCTACTTCACATACAATGAAAGTTCTATAAACTAAATCATAGCTCAATCTTTAATCATGAAATATGAAACACCGCAATAAGAGCTTACATTGTAAACGAGGAAATTAAGAACCCCACAGTGGAGCAAAGAGTAGAATGAAACAAATAAACCAAGTTAAAAAGTAATAAATTTTTATGGCTTCAATGGTTTTTTTTAGGGGTGGGGGTGGGGCGGGGGGGGGTGTTTACAATGTCATCTATGATTTGTAACAAAATGCACCATCTAACATTCCCTTATTTTCCTCATTTTTCTGATTTCTCCAATGAAAATATTTTGTCAATCATATTTTGCTCCTTATTGATCACTTCGTTACAAACAAGGACATGACATTTCTTCACATCACTTGAATCATAGAGAAGCATCTTCCTTAAATGTCCATAAGCTTTTTCAGGAACACCGCTTCAGGGACAAGGACACTGTGAGCCAGCTAAATTTCTTCTTAATTAAATATTTTGACAAAATGAACAGCAAAATTGAAGCAGGAAGTAAGCTACTTGTTTAGTAACACTGACTCCCACAACTAAATAGGTCCAATATCCCCTCATCCAAACTTACCCAACTCTAAATAAACATACATTATAAAGCTTCTCTTTTTAAAATAAAATCAAATAAAATAAAACCTGAGATATAATGCTGCACGCCTGCACCTAAAACTGCCACACCAGATATTTTCCGCATACAGCTGATAAACAATTGCTCAATTACTCAAACTTAGTCATGGGTTGACCTTCCAGTAGACATAAAAAATGAACCAGGGACTTTGATATTTAATAGGTTAAAATGTCCAAGAAAGGAGCTTTACTTTTTTCACCAATCTGTGCATCATATCCAGGCCAAGTGCGCAAAAGATCTTAAAAAATTCAAGCAACAAGCCAATCCTACAAATTTAGGCTATGTTTGGATTGGTGGGATTGAATGGAATAGAAGGGAATGAAATGCAATAGAGATAGGTTCTATTGTTTGGTTATGTTAAAAAAGGATGAAATGAGATGGAAGTGAGTGGGATGGATTCAATCCCATCCCACCAAAAATCATCAATTTTCTTCCTCCTAATTTGAGAGGTATAAGATGGAATTATTATTTTTTATTATTATAATTAGGATTTTACTACATTAATCTCATAACCTAAAATTGGTGTGTTTGCAATAAGGGTAATTTAGAAAAAATAAAGTTATAACTCTTATCATTCTATCCACTTTCCAAACAATGGAATGATAACTTTACTCTATTTTATCTTAAAATATCCAAATAATGGAATGGTACTTTTATCCCATTCCATTTCATCCCATCCCATCCCATGTCATCCCATTTCATTCCATTCCATCAATTACTAAATATCCAAACATAGCCTTAGAGATTATGCACAAGGACTAGTTACATAAAGATCCTCAATAGAGCATAACTCCAATAAAAGTCCATCAAAATATAATCAATAAATTGACACACAGATGCAATCAAGGAGGGTGAATAAGCGTAGCTTGCAAAAGTATTGACCAAAAATGTGATAACAACAATCAAAAGAGCACTCTTATCTTCATCTCAGCTTGAACAGGACAACTACCTAGCTCAACAGTTTCCACCCTAACACATTTTGCATACTTCAGGTTCAGGGGAAACTAAGGCTCTAAACTAACACATGGTGTGAGTGTGAATCAGCCAGCAATATTGTTAGTCCTCATTAAACCAGTCGAATAATCTTTTCTCCAAATTCATTAAAAAAGAGATGGTCATTTGGCAAGATGTGAAGTTAGAGAGATGGGATATACTAAATAATGTCTACAAAAGCTTTAGCAAAATTTCCCACACAAATAATCTGACTATTTCAATCAATATCTCATTTTTCCCCTGTGCTGGACAAGGATTTCTGATATTTTATCAATTCTACTTTGGCTGAAATTGAATTGCCAACAGAGGCAAAATGATATTTGACTTGTCTACCATATTGCTCCCCAAGGCCCAACCGGAAAAAACTAATAGAAATTCAAGCAACTTGCCAATCCCATAATTCCTGATAATATGTGACAAGATTGCATGAATGCACCCACCACTTTGCAAAGAAAAAATAATATATGGAATGAAACAAACAAACAGGGAGGGTGAATCAACATTGCTTATAAAGGTATTCTCTTACAAGTTACAACAAGACCATAACTCTAGGATCCATTATATATAAGGTATCAAGTTATTGACATAGATTAGAACAGTGACTAGAATCAATAACGGTTCCAATTCAGCAAATGAAATAATTCAATCAAATTAGTAATAATTAGACAGGACTAGAACAAGTACTAAAATGAGATGAAGAAACATAATAGATTGAAGCACACAAAATTTGTACTCATAAGTTAAGGATTTGTTGACTGCTGGATGCAACCATCCCCCCTGTTTTCTTGAAGATTCATTTTTTCCTGATATAGCTTTAACAGCTGAGACATTTCCTCCTCCTTAAAACATTTCACAAACTTCTGCAGGAAGATCTCCTCAGAGATTCTAAATGGTTGAATTAAGCTGGCATTCTCTCTTATCAAACCTTTTGCAAGTAGGTACTGGAGAACGAAAGCCCTTGGAATGATCCTTTTCTCCAAATGTAATCCGAAAAGATCTGGTCCTTTGACAAGTGCCAAAGCATCCCAACCCAACTGATTTACCCAAAAACCCATCACTGCTTTAATCTTATCAGCAGATATTAACATACAGTTAGGCTGCCTCCTAAAAGCTTCAAGAATGGTTTCATCGGACCACCCCCACTTCTTAAAGACATCAACTTTCTCATCCCACCTGGATTTTCTTACAGTAAGTTTGGCAAGCAATGCTATGCTAAAAACATATTTTGAAGGATTAAATCCCAATTCCTTTAGTTCCTGCACTTCCTTGAGTAAGTGAGTTGAGCTAGAGCATAATATACTAGGCCACCTACGAAGCAATACGGCAATGTTTGAATCAGAAACTCCATAATCAGTCAACAATTTGATATTATGCGTCATGCAACTAGAACACAAGGAAAGCGTGTAGCGAAGCATACAAGCAAAGGTCTCTTTATCAGATTGAAAGAATCTATGTAACAATTCATATGTAGGGATTATCTGATTCTCCAGGCTTGGAGCTAGCAATCTCGGACTCTTAGTCACTATGGAGACAATGTCAGACGTAGAAACACCTTTGGAGAGTAAAAATTCAAACTTGGGCAAAACCCTTTTGTGGGGTTGGCAACTAAGTAGCCATGGTACCTTTCTAATCATATCGTGCAACTGGGAATTTGAGAAACCCCAGTTTCTGAAGAATTTGAGAACCAAATCGGGTTTTTGTGAGGTCTTGAAACGAAGTCGTTTGGAAGCTTTCAGAGCGGTTTGTGGGGAGAACCCAACATTGTTGATGAGGTAAGAGACCGTAAAAGAGTGTGAATCTGAAGTGGTTGTGCAGAATTTCAGAGAAAATGACAACGCCGTTTTGAAAGCGATGCCCTTGAGGTTGAGGTAGAGAAGGGCTCTGTGGCGCTGAGAATTGAACTTGAACATGATATTAGAGAGATACCAACGAAGCCTATTGTGGGAAAAGATCCTTCAAATCAATGAAAGATAATAGATACCCTTCGGTTCAACATCAAATTGAAGAAAAAAAGCTTCAGACTTGAGCATTGGTGGAGTGAAGAGTGGGACTGTGGGAGGGAGAGGATACGTGATGAAGTTTGAACTTGGAAGATGAATGGCAAGAATTTTTTTTTCTTTTCTATTTTCTATTTTTATATTTTAATAGTTTGCGCGTCACTTTAATAATTAATAATAATAACAAAAACCTCTTAAAAAGTTAAATCCTTGATTTGGTGTATATGGGGCCTAAGCTAAGAAAGGTAAAAACTTAACTCAGTAATGTTTTTTTTTTTTTTTCAAAAGTGACTATCTCATTCTAATGTAAAATAACTTAACGAGTACTTAAAATAATATTTATGAATAAACTACTAACAACATACTCTAATAAAAATTAAATTCCAACTAATTTAGTTGATACACTAACTCAATAATACTAAATGGTAGAAAACTCAATTTGTGAATTTTTCCTTTATTTAATTAGTGACACGTAGATGTATATAATTCGTATTTGTACTAAGAAAATATGTATGATCTATATTTTATATGAATTCTTATATTCTTATATTAAATAACGTATATATTTATTTTTACATTTTATCTAATATCATTCATTATATATACTTTTTTTTTTATCACTTTTTCTCACTTAATCACATCCTTGTAATACCATTCATATATCTAAAAATGATATAAATACTTTCTTTTTTTTTTATATATAAAAATTTTATAGATTTCAATTGTTAATATTTACACACAAAACAGACTCTCATACAAAAAACTTAGACTAGTCTTGTCTTTTTATTATAAATAACAATACATACAAAATTTTTTACAAATTTTAATTAATAATATTTATATACATAATAATAAAATTTTAAAAAAATCAATTAACCAATTATAATAAATAAAAATTCTTAGACCACTCATGCTCCAAAATGTTTAAGGAGTACCGTAAACGTCTCCTTATACTTTTAAAAATAACATAAGTAAAACTAACTACTATCCAAACTACAAGGGGCATTAAAGACTGAGAAATATTTTGTATTTAACTTTTATACGCATACCATATTTACACTATATATTAATATGTAAAAAATATTAAATTATCTTATATACGATTATAACATTTTAACAGAATACAAAATAAATTGTTTGTAAGTTAAAAAACGAAATTTTTAAAGCACCAGTCCAATTACAGAAATAAGCCCAACTAAATCCGTTGGAAGAACATGAATTTCTTGCATCTCATACTCTTAGTTAAGACTCCAGTTAGCAAACCAATCTGCACGGCCGTTTGCCTCCCTTAGAGTATGTGTGCAAACAAAAAAGTCACATCTTTAATTATGAATGTTTTTGTAGTATAAATTATAAAATAATTAACTTATGTAGTATGCACTCATATAAATATTAAAGTAAACTACATATATCTTCTTATACTTTATCCTTTCTCAACTAACCACCCTTTTTTAGCATCACCTAACCCTCCCAATTTTGGTTTAATTTGAAAAGGTTAACTTTTCAGTTATTTTTTTTCTCTATAAAATAGTTTAGTAATGATTCTTAAACTCATATAACTTACACAGTCTGTGAATACATGTGTCCGAATGTGTCCAAAAGAGAGGCCGCACCAATTAAGATTCAGTTTAAGCATCTTTAGTATGGTCAAACCAACTTCACATACACAGCTTAATCTTTAATAAGGAAATATGAAACACAGCAATAAGAAAGCTTACTTCGTAATTGAGATTATTCAAACCCTCATAGTGGAGGGAAGAGTAGTACAAAACAAATGATTCAACCAGGTTAGGTTAAAAAGTTTTAAATTTTTATGGCTTCTATGATTCTAACAAATTGTAACATCAAACATTCCCTTATTTCCCTCGTCTTCCTCATATTTGCCCTTTATTGATCACTTTGCTACAAATAAAGACATGACTTTTCTTCACATCACTTAAATCACAGAGAAGCTTCTTCCTACTAGGTCAATAGCTTCTTAAGCGACACCGTTTCAGAATCAACAACACTGTAAGCCAGCTAAGTTCCTTCTTAATAAAACCTTTTAAGGAAATGAACAGAAAAACTGGAGCAGGAAGTAAGCTACTGGTTTGGAAGCACATCCCACAACTAAATAGGTCCTTGGTTAACATCCCTTCATCCAAACATATCCATCTCTAAAGATAAAAAAGTTTTTTTTTCCTTCTACTGGAGATATAATGCTGCACCCAGAAACTGTCACACCAGATGACCAGATATTTTACACATACAGCTGATAAAAAAAAAAAATTACTCAATTACTCAAACTTAGTCATGGCATGACCTTCTAGTAGCCAGAAAAATGAAACAGAGACCTTGATATTTTATAGGTTAAAATGCCCAAGAAAGGAGCTGTGCTTCCTTCACCTATCTCTCCATCATATCTTGGCCCAGTTGGCAAAAAATCTTAAAAAATTCAAGCAACACGCCAATCCTAAAAAATTGGGATTATGCACAAGGGCTAGTTACATAACGATCCTCAACAGAGCATATCTCCAAGAAAAACTCCTTCATCAATATATAATCAATAAAATGGCACACAGATGCAACCAAGGAGGGTGAATAAACATTGTACGCAAAAGTAACCAAACTGCATGTATATGTCAGTTAAATCCAGATAAAGCAGCGTATACGAAATAATATAAATTGATATTAAATTATTGACAAGATATGTGACAACAACAAGCGAAAGAGCACTTGTATCTGCAACCCAGTTTGAACAAGACAACTACCTCAATCAGCTCAAGTTAAATAATAAGGTTGTGTTACATAAATTTTGAGTCACAATTTAATTACTGAAGTAATGCCAGACTACCATTCCATATTATCTTGAAATGTTTGATTTTTCTCCATTTATTATCAACAGCTGAGCAAGATATGGTGTGAATAAGCTAGCAATATTATTAGACCTCATTAAGCCTGTGGAGTAATCCTTTCTACATATTCATTACAAAAGAGGCTGTCTTTTACCAAGATTTAAAGACACAGAAGATGGGATACTAAATAGTGTATACAAAAGCATTCACATCAAAATTCTCACACAAAACAACTGAATAACTATTCAATCACTCAGATTTATCCTAGGCTTGACAAGCATTTCAGATATTTTATCAATTGATTCAATTCTACTATGGCTGAAATTGAATTGTCAACAGAGGGAAAAGGATATTTGATTTATTTACCTTCTTGCTCCCCAAGCCCAACTAGCAAAACTGTTAGAAATTTAAGCAACTTGCCAATCCCATAATTCTTGATAATATGTGACATGAATCCACCCACTTCTTTGAAAACAATATATAATATATGGTATGAATGAAACATGTTATCAAAGAAAAAAATTGGAATGAAACATCGGACAAGGAGGGTGAATCACTATTTCTTACAAAGGTATTCACTTACAACAAGACCATTTTCACTGTTGGATCAATTATTTATAAGGCATCAAGTTATTGTATTGAGTAGAACGGGTGATAATAAAGATTCCAATTGAGCAAATGAAACAAGTCAATCAAATTAGTAGTAATCCAGGTTTAGACAGCAGCACTAGAACAAGTACTAGAAGGTAATGAAGAAACAAAATAGATTGAAGTACACAAAATTTGTACTCCTTAAGTTAACCATTTGTTAACTGCTGGATGCAGCCATCCTCCCTGTAATCTTGAAGATTCATTTTTTCCCAATATAGCTTTAAAAGATGAGACGTTTCCTCCTCCTCAAAACACTCCACAAACTTTTGCAGGAACATCATCTCAGAGATTCTAAATGGTGTAATTAAGCTGGCATTCTTTTTCATCAAACCTTTTCCCAATAGATACTGGACAACGAAAGCCCTTGGAATGATCCTCTTTTGCAAACTATATCCGAAAATATCTGGTCCCTTGACAAGGGCTAAAGCATCCCAACCCAACTGATTGACCCAAAAACTCATCACCGCATTAATTTTATCACAAGATGCCAACATACAGTTAGGCTGTCTCCTAAATGCTTCAAGAATGGTTTCATGGGACCACCCCCACTTCTTAAAGACATCAGCTTTCTCATCCCACTGGGATTTTCTTACAGTATGTTTGGCAAGCAATGCTATACTAAAAGTTGATTTTGAAGGATTAAATCCCAATTCCTTAACTTCCTCCACCTCCTTGAGCAAGTGAGTTGAGGAGAATATACTAGGCCACTTACGAAGCAATATGGCAATGTTTGAATCAGAAACTCCATAATCAATCAACAATTTGACATTAGGTCTCATACGACTACTGTAAAAGGAAAGCGGGTTGCGAATTATACAAGCTAAGGTCGCCTTGTCAGATTGTAAGAATCTTTGTAACAATTCATATGTAGGGATTATATGATTCTCGAGGCTGCGATTGAGGAATCTGGGTGTCTTGGTCACTATGAAGACAATGTCAGAGGCAGAAGCTCCTTTGGAAAGTAAAAATTCAAACTTGGGCAAAACCCTTATGTGGAGGTTGCAGGAAAGTAGCCATGGCTCCGTGGTAATGATATGGCGCAAGTGAGAGTTTGAGAAACCCCAGTTTCTGAACATGTCGAGAACCAAATCGGGCTTTTGGGAGGTCTTGAAACGAGCTTCCTTGGAAGCTTCGAGAGCAGAATCTGGTGAGAACCCAAGATTGTTGATGAGGTAGGACTCCACAAAGGAGCGTGGATGTGAAGCGTTTGTGCAGAAAGCCAGAGAAAATGGTGAAGCCCTTGATGAAGTAGATATAGAGTTAGGAGAAACGAAGCGTTTTGCGGGAAAAGAGAGAGAACAGAAATTAATGAATGATTTTGATACATAGATAGCCTCCATTTAGTTCAGGGTTGAAGAAAAGCTTCAAATGTCAAGAGCGGTGGAATGGAGGGAGGGAACGTGACTTTGATTTGGAATTCAACCTAACCTAACCACGAGAGGGTTGAATGAAGATTGCTAATTTGTAAGATTGAAGATTAATTGAATAGAATGCCATGATATCATTTTGAAGTAAATATACGATACATATCGTGTGGCAATGACCGGTAAAGCATAAATTTTAGGAAACAATTTTTTAAAAAATTTCGCGTAAAACTTATAATTATGTTATTAATGTTTTGTATTTGTACCATGCACAAGATAAATTAAAAAAGAAATATACTTAATTTAAATATATGACATTTTGGATAAGTTAAATGAATTTAATCAAGTTATAATTAGAAGAATTTAAAGTAAAATTTATTCAAAATTATTTTTTTATTTTCTTTAATCAACTTTTTTTTGTGTTATGATTATCAAGTTATGTAAATTTTCTCAATAAACATTTATTTTATATGACTTTCAAATAAATAATTAATTTATATAATTTTAAATAATTTCAATTTTTGATTCAATAATTTTTTTCTTTTAATATTAATTTTGATATGTTTATTTATTTGGATGTTTTATCAACTTACTAAGATTATACAAAAAAAATTAATATATTTTCTTAGTTTAAAAAAACTTAAAAATTTGTAGTTTCTTAATAATAAATTATATTTAATTAATTTTACTATATTTTTTATATAAAATTTTCACTCGTATGGGATGTATATATTAAAGTTTTGTAAATAATATAAAATAATTATATATGAATAAATAAATTAATTTAAAAATATAATTAATTAATTTAAGATGATACTAATTTTAATTTTTTTTATTTTTTTGTCTCTATAAATATAATTTTTTATTTTTTAAAATTTTTATTTTTTTTGTATATTTTGTTTTTGTTTTTTAGTAGGGTTGACTTCATTAACTCGCCACTTTTTTCTCATTTTCTCCTTTATGCGGGTCAACTCGCCACTCGCCAACTCATCCTAAAACGGAGTGGATTGACTCTTCCAACCCATTTTTTCAAAACGGACCAACCCACTCCGCCTCGTATTTTGGGGGGTTGAAAACGGGGCGAGTCGAACGGGTTGGCCATTTTGTCACTTCTAGTAAAGATGATATTAGATACCTATGAATTTTTTTTTAATTTTAAGATCAATCACCAATAAAAGCAATTAATAACGTGATCAACTAAAGATATGTGAGAATTTTTTGAATTTTTTTAATATGAATTAATATGCAAAGCTATATATGTCAAGGTAATTAATATGTGATTATAAAATTCTATATTTATATATGTGAGTAATAAATTTAATTTAGATATGATGACACATGTACACCTTCCATTTAAATGGCAACATGAGATGTCACATGTCAGTTATTGAAATCATGTATTTATCACATGATAGATTTTAAAACATGTTGTTCCATGTCAAAATGATACATGTCAAAATATGAATGCATGTACTTTCTCTTTATATATTATATTATGATGATTTTAGAATATGATTATATGATTTCTAGATTATATCAACTTATTATTAAAAGTATAATAAAAAAATTACTATATTTTATTAATTTAAAAAATACTTAATAAATTCTTAGTTTCCTCATAATAAATTATATTTAATTAATTTTATTATATTTTCATGCAAAATTTTCACTCTTGTTTGATGTATATATTGAAGTTTTGTAAATAATATAAAATAATTATATATGTATTAATATAATAATTTGAAAATATAATTAATTTTAGGTGGTAGTACATATATAATAGAGATAATATCGAAATTAATTTTGGGATTTTAAGATTAATCATCAATAAAAACAATTAATAACGTAATCAACTAAAGATATGTGAGATCTTTTTTTGAATATTTTTTAATATGAATTAATATGCATAGATAATTAATATGTGATTATAAATTTTTATATTTGTATACGTGAGCAATAAATTTAATTTAATATTGATGACACATGTGCACATTCATTTCCAATTGAAACATTGGATGTCACATGTCAATTATTAGGATCATGTATTTGCCACATAATAGATTTTTAAATATGTTGTTCTATGCTAAAATGTCACATGTCATAATATGAAGGCATGTACTTTATCTTTATATATTAACTAGTATTTGTACCTGTGCGATGCACGAATAAAAAAAATAATAATTTTTTTATGAATAACTAAAATTATTTAATTAATTTTAAATAATCATTTTTATAATTTCACGGTAAAAAATGTTTGATAAATACATCTAATACAAATAATAAGTATTTATTAATGTTAATTTTAATTATAAAATTAGTTAAACATATATAAAATATAAAAATATTAGTACACCAATAAAAAGCGTGATAAATAATTTTTCATTTAAATATAGTAATGTGTCACTTATCATATAATACTTTAATGATACGCTAATTCTATATATTTTTTGTAATTAAGTAACTTTTACAAGAAATTCACAATTGTCCTAGCATTTGTGGTACTCCTATGAACAATGGAGGTTCAAATGACTTAAATCTAAATTCTGATTGGAAACCATTGACCTAGACAATTTTGAACTTGTCTAGTATGAATATTCTTTCTTTATATTTGTATTTCCTCATGAGCTTTTAAGCATTTTCAACTTTGTTTCTCTCCACAATCAAAGTAATATATATCAATAATTGTATTCAAAACTTTGTTATTACTTAACTATTAATCCTTGAAAATTAAAATGTAAACTAAATATCTTCTCAGACTTCTTATGTTTTAGATATCTTATTACGACATAGTCTTTCTTTTTCTTTAGAAATATTTTCCTCTTCTATAAGTAATGTTAAGATCTTAATTGCTTAGCTCCTTAAACTCTTCAATGCATGCATTTTATGAAATCTATTGCAATCACACAATCATCTAGTTAAATTTGTCCATATCAAGGTCAACACCCTTGATATAATTAAAGACATGAAGAATCTTCCTCACCTATTAATAGATCAAGGAGGTAAAAATGTAAAAGAAACCTTCTATAAGTATTTGATCATATATATAATCCCATTGCAACAAAGTAATTAACATGTTACAAACTTTAGATATTATAAGACCACACAATTCACTAATTTATTTCTCTTGTTTCCCCTTCTCCTATGTTAGTCAGATAAGAGATGAATAATGCACATAAATCTTGTAAAACCATAAATCATGCCAAAGTTTAAATTCATTTGACGTCCTTTTCTTGTTGACTTATCTACTTATCTAACATTTTTCATCAAATCCTCAAGGATCCAATGACCATCACTTTGATTCATAGTTTTTTTTTCTTTTCCAAATTTTGTTAGCAAGCTCTATAAAAAAATAAATGATGCATTTTTTTAAAAAATTATGTTTGAAAGAAAAAAGAAAAATATTACTAATTTAAACATGTTACCAATTGACATTGTATTTTGTTAGAATTGTATAATCATATAATATATAAAGAGAATGTACATATCTTTATATTATGACATGTGTCATTCTGATATGGAACAATATATTTTGTACAGTGCAATGCTGAATTTTATAAATGTATTGTTGGAGAATTTTAATTTGGGTGCTATAATTTGAAGTAAATAAACTTTAATCCTTTTCCACAAGTAATATAAACTTAATTAATTTTCATAAATAAGATATTAATAAATAAATATTCAAACTTTGATGAATTTATTACAATAATTAATTGTGTCAATTAAATGTGTAGTCATATCAACAACTCTGTTACTAATATAATTAATAGATGACACATGACAGAATTTGAAGGCATATGGAGACAACATAGATTGACATATGACATAATTATAAATCATGTACTTTACTTTTATATATTATATTATATTACATTATATGATTATATGTTTTTTTGAATATGAATTAATATGCATATGTATATATGTCACAATAATTAATATGTGATTATAAATTTTTATATTTGTATGCATTAGTAATAAATTTAATTTAATACTGACAACATAGGTGCACCTTCCTTTCAAATTATAATATAGGATGTCACATGTTAGTTATTAGGATCATATATTTGCTACATGACAGATTTTTAAAAATGTTATTCTATATTAGAATGACATATATTAGAATATGAAGCGTATACATTCTCTTTTATATATTATATAATTTTTTTGAAATTTTTTAATGAGAATTAATATGCATAGATATATATGTCAAGGTAATTAATATATGATTATAAATTTTATATTTATTGTATGAACAATAAATTTAATTTAATATTGACGACACATGTGTATCTTCCTTTCAATTTGTATACATGAGATGTTACATATCAATTATTAAGATCATGTATTTTTCATATGTCATATTTTTAAACATGTTATTCTACGCTAAGATGACACATGTCAAAATAGGAAGACATATATATTCTATTTATATATTATATAATTTTAAATGTAAATTAAGTTAATTTAAACACATAATTATTTTTTGAAAGAGTAAATGTTGATTTTTTTTTTTATTTCAAAAATTATTATTAACTATTTCACATTAAATTTTTAAACACATAAAAAATGTTTTCTTAGAAATTTTCATTTTTGAATTTTAATATTAACTTTTTCACATAAATATTCTCTCATATTTTCATTTATCTAGGGATTCTAAAGTTTTAAATTAGTCATACCATACAAAATAAATGTTGAATTAATTTATTTAGCATATAATAACTTAATTTTTTTTTTGGTAAACTATAATAACATAAATATTTTATTGCATACACTGTACATCTTTCAATTTGTTTATTTTTTACACAGAGATTTTTTGGACGACCTTAGTTGTCTTTATTTGTAATATTCTTTCATCTTTTGCAGTATTTTGACTGCTTGGGTCCCCTTTACGGTATTTTGTTAATTGGGGTTGCCACTTGAATCATTCAATGACAACCCTATTTGCTTTCTTCCTTTGTTCTCTTAATTTTCATTTTTCTTTAACAATTTGCAGATATTTTAGATCTGTGATTTTTAGATAAATCTAAAAATATTGGTTTTGAATTTCTCCAATCAGCCTTCTGTGGCTTTTAAGGTTGACTTGGAAAAGGTGTTATAGCAAAAGTAATGGATTGGGGCTCTTGACCATAGCGTAGGAAAGAAACCGTGTTTGAAGCAATATCATGACACCCTAACTTTGATAAAAAAGATTGATGTAACTTTTTTTTCACATCATTTACTCCTCTTAGTTTTCATTGTTATAATTTTATGAGATTTTTTATGTTTCTTAGTGTTTTTTTTTCTTTTTGACTATGTACAAAGCATATATTTTAGTTGTTTTGTCTTTCCAATGGAAGTGGTATTGGATTATGTCTAGTTAAAGTTTTCTTTAGGAATTATGTATTCCTAAATGCTATCTTTTGGAGAGAAAAAAAAAAAAGAAGGTAAAAATCATACTTTCATCTTCTAACTTATTTTTTGTTTTTAAATTTATCATTTAACTAATAGATGTTTCAAATTGGTCATCTAACTTATAAAAACCTAACAGCGTTGTCCTTTCGCCTAACTTCGTTTGTTCCATCAGCATACGAGGTAAAAAATAATGTTCTTAAGGTTTTTGCTTCATCTTCTTCTTCCTACTGTTGCTTCTCATTTGTTCATTCTCATCTCTATTTCGATGGTAGCTCTGCAAATTGAACTTCAATGGTGACTTTGCAAATTGACTGTTTGAGTTCTAACAATGGCTTTATAGTGCGACCATGGCTCTAACCTAGTGGTTCAGCGATCTTCATGGCATGCAAGATCTAGATTGGTGGTTCAGCGGTGGCTCCAAACCTCAAATTGTCAATTTGACCTTCGAAGTCTAGACCTTTGACGATAGCGCAATGGTGCAAGGCCTTGGCCTTTGAGGTTAGACAAATCGATGATGTGGTTATGAGCATCTTGCCTAAGGTTGATTTTTGGTATGGCTGTCAATCAACGATTTGTGAAGCCACCATTGAAGTTCAATTTGCATATCCATTGTCGAAATGGAAATGAGAAGGAATAGAGGAGAAGCAACAGTAGGAAGAAGAAGATGAAGTAAAAACCCAAGGAAGAAGAAGATAAATCATTAGCCATGTCACATGCCAAGTATGTATTTTTTTTCCATGTTAGATGCCAAGTAAGTAATTTTTTGCCACGTATGTTGACAAAACTAGCGAAGTTATAAGAAAGGACAACGCTATTAGGTTTTATAAATTGAAAGACTAATTTTAAATGTTTATTAGTTAAAAGATAAATTTAAAAATAAAATAGAAGATGAAAATGTGATTTATATTAAAAAATTAAAAAACAAATATTTTAATTATAAACTTTCTTAAAAATTAGAGTAATTCAAACACATATTTAAATAAGAGTAAGTAAAATGCTTTCACAAGAAAAAGAGTGAAATATAATATTTAATGATAAATAAATTTTGTTAATCTTATTTTACTTCTAATTTATAAAAACTATAATAAAATCTCTTACATTAAATTTTAATGTATAATAATTATCTTATCATGTTTCTCATTTTATGGGTTGTAGCGAGAGTGATGCCCTTAAGGCAGAGAAGGACTCCGTAGCGTTAGGGATTGAGTATGATGTGGACTGTGGAGACAGCAACGAGAACTAAGCGTGTTGTGGTAAACGAAAGAGGATGCCAATCAATATCGTCAAAAACGAACTGAACAAAACAAACTACGATCTACGAAGGTTTCAAAGAGGGAGGGTCCTACTATTTTGATGGACATGAATGGATTGGCACCAATGCCTTAGGTTGTCTTTGGGAGAATTGCAATTTGGTGAATTTTGTGTTTGCAATGAATAAAAATAGAAAATGATTGGATTTTATTTAAAAATTAAAATTTGTATTTAGAATTTTAAAAAAAATAAGATTTAAATTTATTTAGAAATCAAATTTTGTATTTGAAATTCATTAAAATGATAAATGATTTGATTTTATTATTTTACATTTTAACATTTACGAGAAGTAGTTAGAGATAATTATTAAGGATAAAATAACTTATTTATTTTAAATAAAATTAAATCTTAACTAATCAAATTTGATGAAATTTTCTAAAATAAAAAGAATGAAATTTATGAGATTTTAGAAATCAAATCATTTCTTATTTTTTAACATTTTAAACACTAAATTTAATTAAATTTAATTTACAAATAAAATTATTTCTCAATTTTTTTTACATTTCAAACATACTCAAAACGAAATGAAATAAAAATAAAAAAAATTAATGAAAGTGTATTTAAAGGTATTTTTTTTTAAAAAAAAAAGAGTAGGAAGATAAGGGATGGTTGAGGAGTTTTTCCTTTGTCATTCAAAATTTTTATTTTTTGTCCCTCTAATTTGGGGGTCAAAGAGTAATGACTTGAGTGATCTATTTTTTCTTTTTATTAAACTCATTAAACATCTAAATAATAAAGTGATATGTTCTGCTCTAATCTTTTTTTTTTTATCTTTTTATTTTATTTCATTATGAGTTACTCTCTTTTAACTTATTTAAAATTCTTAAATATAGCTTTATATGAATCAATTTTTTTTAAATTATATTTCAAACGATCGTCTCTTTGGAACTTTCTCTTTGAAACAGAGCGATTGTTGTGACCTAGGCCGTTGCTGTTGGCCCCCAGGTGTTGTCTCGCTGCTGGCGCTGGGATCTAACCCGCCGTTGTTGGATCTCCAGGCGTCCTCTTGGTGCTGCACTTCTGGCGTTCTGACGCCACTGCGTTTCCATTTTGCTTTTAGCCATGGCGTTTGAGAGTTCTGGTTGCGACAAAACAAAGAAGGATGAGGAGGACTTGGTGGATAGAAGTACAAAGAAGTTTAAGATGGATGGGATTTCTCAGGAAGGTTCGTCGAACATAGAGGTCGTGGGTCTAGATAGGGGCCTTGTTGGGTCTGATTCCTCCAAAATTTCCTATAAAGGAGCTGTGTTTAGTAAAGATGGGATTGTAAATTTGGATCCTGAAGATATTAGCAAAAATAATGGTTGAAGACTTTGTGGCCAAGGATCTATTTGAGGAGGAAGTAGATGAGGGGGCTCCCTCCTTTGATGCTAACCCTAACATAGAGGTTTCTCTAGATGAGTACGAAGAATGGTGCAGGGACTGGAAACACACTTTGATTGTCCAATTGTTGGGCAAGAGGTTGGCAATCCGAGCTTTCGATAATTGGGTGTAGAGAACTTGGTCGAGGAAGGGTAGTGCCAGAGTTTTTGATCTAAATGAGGATTTTTTCATTGTTCGTTTTGCCAATGAAGGAGATTATCGTCACACTCTTTTTGAGGGTCCTTGGCTCGTTGCTGATCATTACCTGCTTGTCCAACGTTGGAGTCATTTGTTTAAACCGATGGATAAGGAGTGTAGGTGCAAATTCCGGCCCTCCGGGTGGAATTGTATAATTAGAATTTTTTTTGGAGAGTAAGGGCCAAGTTAGGAAGCATGCTTAAGATCGATGAAAAGATGTCAGTTCATTCGCAAGGACATTTTGCTAGGATTTGTGTTGAGGTAGATCTGCAGAAACAGTTAGTTACAGGGTTCACAACACTTGGCCAAAATTTCAAGGTGGAGTACGAAGGTTGCACCTTATTTGTTTTAAATATGGTAGGTATGGCCACAAATAAGATATGTGTGTAGACTTTTATGCCCCGATCGATCAGCAGGTTTCGGTGCCTATTTCCCAAGGAGTTGCAGAAGAAGGGAACATGGAAGTGCAGGAGGTTAAGGTTGACGTAAATCAAAGAACCCAAATCGTGGAAGACATAGAAATTCAGATGAAGATTGTTCTGAATAAGGAAAGCTTGGAAACAAATACGGTTACTAACCCAGAGTTGCGTTTTGGTCCTTGGATGGTTGTTAAGAGGCAGATTCGGCGCAAAACTGGGCAAGATCAGGAGAGATACCATAAGGTAAGATAATGCATACATACCATGCATATTACAAAGGGAGATATGTTGTTTTAAATGCAATGGAGGAACAGCCCCACGTGCCTACTGAGACTCTTATTGTAAGTCCACCTAAAAATGAAGTGGTGAATAAAACTTCTGGCCCAACGGATTTAACCTAAGGTAAAATTTATTTTTTCAAGAAAACCAACAAGCCCAAGTCAGTTTTGGGTAAATCTAACTTCCAGATTAATGGTAAGTCTACTGTTATGACTGATGTAACATCCCGAGAAATATGTTAGGATTGTATATAATCTCAGAGGTACTATTATACTTGAATAACATGTCAATTAATTTTTATGATAAACTGAGTTTATTTAGGCATTTTGTCACAACTCGGAATAAAAAAAGTAACTTAAAATACCTCAGATGAGAGCATAAATGACTAATTTAAGGGAAATAAACCTAGAGAGTTTGTTTCCAAGTCACAAATACAGTAAAAATAATGCAATTAAAATTTGAGAGTAATTGGAGTTCGTTTGACATTTTTAAACATACTAGTTGTGTGTTTTAAAACCAGATTGACCCCTAGCAGATATGAAAATTTGAAAAAATAGTAGAACAATAATTTTAATGAATCTTAGTATTTATTTCAAAGTTGTTGCACGTTGAAAAACTTGAATTGGTAAAATATAAGTGTTCATAGTAAATATAATTTTTCTTGTGCTTAGTTAACACTACAAAAAAAAGGTCAAATGGTGGCAGTTTATTTGTGGCAGTTTTCATAAACTGCCACAATTAACACTTTATGGGCAGGTTTTATGGCAGTTGTGTCAACTGCCACAAAATAAATAACTGAGCTAAATAATTTCCCTCATCCCTCTTTTCACTTTCCCATCTTTTCACCCTTTCCCTCGGTCCCTCTTTTCACTTTTCCACATTTTCACCCTTTCCCTCGTTCCCTCTTTTTCCCGTTCCCCTTTCCCACCATTTTCCTCATTTCCTTTGCTTCTGAACGCTCTGTCTCCATTGTGAAATGCTCTGCCCGTGAAACCCACCTCTGTCTCCACAGCTAGGGCTTCAATCCGTGCGCACCCTGACCCCTTCCCCACATCTGCACGCTGCCACTCACTGCCCAGTCCCGATACTTTTCCATCTCTGCTTCCAGGTTTCAGCATTAATTCTCTATTCCACTCTTTATGCTTTTTAATGTGAAACCCATATTTTAGTGCTGGACAAAGTGGGAATGATTCACTTAATAAGTTAATGTGTGTTCATTTAAGTTTTTCTCTGCCCGTGAAATCTCTGAAAAAGGCCCTTTTAAGTAGCGGGACGTGATATATTTCTTATGGCATTGATTGGTTATCAGAAAAGAAAGGACTTTTTTCGGGTAATAGCAATGGAGCCTCTTTACTGTTTTGAAGTTAATGTTCTCTTCTTGAGGATAAATCTAGTTAGAAGCCTGCGTTGCTCCTCCTTTTTTCATAACTTCTATTTTCCCTATTTTCCTTGTAGGAGGACATAAGTCATAGGTTAAGGCTTTTTTTATGGAACAATAGATTGGATACTGGTGGTGGACATGATATATACTGAACTAGCTGCCTGATATGACATTTGCTTATTAATTAATTCAATGACTGAATGCATTAAGATTTCTTTTGTAATTATCAATTTAGTCCATCCTTTCTGCATACGATCCTTGTAATGCTTAGTCTCATGTTGATGCTTTTGTTTGCTTATGTAAATTATTTTTTCTTTCAATTTGCTTTTTAATGTTAATAGCATCTGAGTAGTTTCACGCTGTTGTTTTATTAAATTCTGCACAAAAATGGGAATGGGAAGAGTGAAGAAAGGATTTAATTTCAAGTACTTACAGTTATTTGGAAAGGAATTTATAGACATTTCGTTTAGATACTCTTATTGTGTGTTTGGCAATGCAAACTAACATGTGGCTGTCAAATGTTATACCTTTTTGGTTAACTGCATTGAAATCATTTCTGGATTCAGACTCTGATATGAAGTGATTTATTTTATAGCTAAATGCACTACGTATTGACATTTTAGAGTATAGATAGTTGCCTAATAGCCTATACATCAAAAGAAGGTAAGTAATTGAGTAATGAAGTTTGTAGGCCTTACAAATTCATATATTAGTATAGTATGGTTACCTGTAAGACTTACGAGGCATCTTAGATCTAAATGCTCTTCAGTAAAAATTAATTTAAAACATAATAAAATATAATATATAACAATGCTATCTCTGTATTGATTTAGTGGTCATTTAAAACATAATAAAAGTCATTTTCAAGACCAAAAAGTCATTATTAGATGATTGATAATGCCAAAAACTTAACTTTTTGAGACCACCTAAGCAGTAATCTAGAAATATTGGAAACAACCACTTTGCCTAAAATCAGTGTAGTTGGATGTGATTGTTTCTGAAGTAACTTTTAGAATTAATTAATGCAGCTAACTCCATGTAGCTTTCATGGTAGTGATGATAATATACTAATGAAGAGGCAATTTAAGTGTATCTTTTTTCTGGATCCCGATCCTGAGCTCCATCTAATGTAGGTCAAGCAATTGAGGCAATGATGATTTGATCCAAAGCAAACTTAGATGTATATGCAAGTCCCAGAAAAAGCACTGGGGTTCCTAAATTATTTTTGTTTGTTTCTTGCTTTCTTTAAAAAAATAAAAATAAAAATAAAAAAGAGCGTAGGAGAAATGTGGTTATTTATGTTATGTGTGTCTTTTAACATGACCTTCATTACCTTCCTGTTGACCTGCTCTTTTGTTTAATATTGTATTCTTTGTTTTATCTTTCTATTGGATATATGACTTAATAGCTAATATTTCTATTGGTTATTTCGTCATTGTCCACTTTACCTTTACACGTAGAAATGCAATAATCATGCTTAAAATTATTACACTCTTACTATAGTTACTTGTCTTCTATTTTATTTGACTTACAGATAAAAAAAGGTTTCATCTTTTCTTTTTTGGAAGCACTTAAATATAGATAAAAAACTTTTTCTGTGTTTCTTTTTGCTGACATTATCATGATGACATTATACATAATAAATGAAACAAGAATTAATAATTATCTTATAATAAACTTCTCAATACAATTCTTTTATTTGACTTAATCTACTCATGGTTATAACTTGAGCAAGCATTGATTTTAAAAATAGACAGAGTATATGCACAGTTTACATGGTAGTCCATTGAATTTAAAATTATAAATGGAGATAAGATGACTTAGCTTCTGAACCACAAATAGTTCATTGAATTTGGTTGTGTTCGTACTCTGGTCTCTTTATCCGATTAGAGATAAACACGTGAAAAAATGTTATTTTTAACAAGGAGAATCTAAAAAGTGTCATGGAAAATATTTTATGTATATTAAAATATATATTATATTTATATTGTATATTAATATAAAAAAATGTTAAATTATATTATATGTGATTATAATATTTTTGTGACATATAAAATAATTTTATAAATAAATTAGATAAAATTAAATATATTTTAATTAAACAAATAACAAAAGTAGATTAATATTGTATTGTACGTTTGTTGTTTTTGGTTTCTACCTATTGCTTGTTGTTGCTAGTCAATCCTAAGTTGGTTATTGGGCCCTAGCTGAGAGTGACTAGCTTGATACATGGCCTAGGTGTTACTTCGTTCAATTTCAATTTTTTTTTTGTTTGAGTCAATTTCATTATTCTTTGGTCTCCAGTATTGCTAGTAACCTCAAAGGAGAGTAATGTGAAGAAAACTTAATTATACTTGAGACATTTTTGGGTAGTAGGCACTCGTGAAATTTATTATACCTAGTTACTAGTTAAATGCAAGAAACTACTTATATTGATTTATAAAACTACCTTTCATATTAATGACACACGCTAGCAGGATTTTTTTTTTTAAACTTTGCTTTTGTGTCATTAGACTTTCTCTTAGTGTCACCCCAAATTTATTTTCAAAAGAATGGATGTCTCCTATTTAATAAACATAATTGTTCTCACCCCCAACTTAGATTTTCAAAAGGAACGGGTGTATTCATCTTGCTGACACCACTCCTATTTTCTCCATCTTCTCTAATAATCTCACATAGAATTCGTTGCCTTCTCCAGTGTAATCTTTCGTGCTGTATATGATAGTTTTATATTAAAAAAATACATTTAGATATCAAAACTTAGCACTATCTAGGCTTCACCTATGATACGAGAAAGTGGAAGGCCCTTCCAAACTGACATCTTGCCCTATTAGCTGTGTGAACAGTTGGACTAAAAACTTTGTAACCACCTATGTTCTTTTTAATATGAGAAATTATATTTAGTGTTGTAAAGGTGTTTGTCTAAAGTCATTTGATTGTATATATATTTTACACAGCACACTTGGTCCAAGGTCTCCCACCAAGATAAAAGACTTAGTTTCAAATGTCAATTCCCCTTGAATACTTACATTTTTGTAAAATGCTAGTTGTTCTCATATATCTCAGGTAAACAATAAATAAAGTACATTTAAAGATAATTTTTTTAAAAAAATTGTTGAACGAATCTTTTAATATATACATGAAAACCATTAAGCATTTTTCATTGGCTTCTTCACTTTCTATTTTTTTTATGCGGCATCTGTGGTAATGTAGTCAGGCTAACCACTAGAGTAGTACTGGATACCCCCATGTGAACTGTACTGAGAAGTTTATTATAAGATAATTATTAATTTTTGATTTTAATGTACAGAGTAGTACAGTTCTTTTATTTTAGTAGACACATTGCACCTTGTATTTTCTGCATACTGGTACTGCACACCCCACCTTGTATTTTCTGCATACTGGTACTGCACACCCCACCTTATTTCAAAGTTGTTGCACGTTGAAAAACTTGAATTGGTAAAATATAAGTGTTCATAGTAAATATAATTTTTCTTGTGCTTAGTTAAGTGACTTGTGGATTATATCTGTTGACTTGTTTTTATTCCTTTCCCACATGTTTCCTCGGCTGGAAGCAAAAGAAGGAAAAACAAAACTGAAAAGGAGAGAAAGAGGGAGGGAAAAAGAGGAGCAAGGGGAGAAATCCAAAGAGAAATTCATCATCATCCAAGCAACAAGAGATAAGGATTCTTCATTTCTCACTTTTCTTTCTTAATCTTCATCTTATTCAGATATTGATTTGATGAAGAATCATGGTTATTGGGTGAGAATGGAAAGATATGTTCAATTTGAAGCTTGATTAAGAAATGAAAATCTTGAGATTTATGATTTCTTAGTAATGATTAGATTATGTTTGAATGCATGAATCTCTAATATTTGATGCTATGGAATAGATTATTGGTATTTTGATGTTTCAGGGATGATATAGATTGAGTTTGAGTGTGGAAAACTTGATTGGGAACCAAGCCTATGCAGAAACATGTTCTGTAGAATTTTTTGCATGATTGCCACACCTAGGCGCAGGATTTCCACTCCTAAGCGTGGACTGAGAATTTCTAGTCCCGAATCAGATAGAGAGTGTCACGTCTAGGCCTGGAAAAGTCATGCCTAGATGTGAGATAGGGTTTTTGGCCACGCCTAGGCGTGAGTGCTAGAATTTCTCAAGAATTATCTTATTGATATTTAAAGTTCCCTATTAGTTGGAATTATATATATATGCTTTCTTAAGTATATTAAGACACTTTTAGGGATATTTTACAAAGGAAACATCCCACTTAGTATATGAGAACAAGTTAAGTTTCCAAGCTTCTAACCGTAGTATTGGCTCCCTTATATAACAAGGTTGAACCCTAGTATTGACTTCCTTATATAACAAGGTTG
Source organism: Ormosia emarginata (assembly GCA_029884605.1). Classification (NCBI taxonomy): domain Eukaryota; kingdom Viridiplantae; phylum Streptophyta; class Magnoliopsida; order Fabales; family Fabaceae; genus Ormosia; species Ormosia emarginata. Next base: position 21,993,567 of record JAQQTP010000059.1, on the reverse strand, counting down.
AACCATTTTCAGACTATTCATTTATTAATTAAAGTTGAACCAGAATATATATATACAAGTGAAATTGATATTTTACAATTGATAAGTCATTTGTTAGATATCAATAGTGATTTTATGAGTTATAGTTTTTAGTTGCATATTTCTTATATTTGAATCAATGCCATGAGATGTATATTATTACTGAGAATATTATGTTTTCACCCCGTTTTATGTTTCATGAATAGCAGGACAAGACTAAACTGTGGAATTCAAGAAAAATAAAGGGAAAAAGAAAAAAAAGTCTATAAATTAAATATAAGTTGTGTTATGTGTATTTATTGCATTTGCCTTTATGGCTTTTGATGTAAATATGTATAACTTGTAGTTATCGTGACTCTCAATATTTATTGGTTTAAATGTTATAGGATAGTTTAGTAGTAATATAACTAATACTAAATAATTAATATATGTTTATATATTGAATTAATTATATTACAATGTTACAATATGATATCAGAACAGTTCATCTTGTTGAGTTAGGGTATAGACTGACTAGGCTTATGCAAGTTAGAATTTTGCTTAGTGTTATGCATTTCTTGTCTCTTTTATGAGATGTTTGAATGACTTGACCTTGTTTGGATGTTATTAGCTATTGTTACACTATTACATGGTATTGAGATTGATCACCTCAATATTTAATGTTTTGTGTATGTAGGAAACTATGGCTTCTTCAAGGTGCACTAGACGAAACCAGGATCATTTTGATGAGAACTCTAGCATGGCTGAAGCATTAATGGCAATGGCTAAGGCTATGCAAGAACAAACAACTACCACCAACAGGAGGTTGGAAAGATTGGAAACCACTCGATCTCAACAACAAGTACCTCCATCGGTACCACCTCTAGTAAAAGAGGTACTAGTAGGAAGGAATCAGCATTTTTAGGACCTTGCAGAATTTAGAAAGTTGAATCCTCTAGTGTTCAAAGGCGAGTATAACCCGGTGAAAGCCGATGAGTGGTTAACTGAAATAGAAAAGATTTTCGAAGCCATGCAATGTTCTGATGAACAAAGAGTGTCCTTCGCTACCTTCATGTTTAGTGGAGAAGCGGAGCGATGGTGGAAGAATGCTAGAAGATTGCTAGAAACTACAGCCACACAGATAACATGAGAAGTGTTCAAAAACACTTTCTTAGAGAAGTATTACCCAAAGTCAGTGCGAGAAGAAAAAGAGGTAGAGTTCCTGAAGCTCGAGCAAGGAAACATAATAGTGGGTGAGTATGAGGTGAAATTTGATGAACTATCAAAATTTTCACCTCAATATAGACTTAACCCGGATGAGAACTCTTTGTGTGTCAAGTTCGAATCCGAATTAAGAGAAGATATTAGAAGGATGATTCAACCTTTGGAGATAAGAGATTTTGCTTCTTTAGTGAACAAGTGCCAAATAGTGGAAATAGGTTGTCTTCAATCTCCACCAGAACAAAAAATAGAAAAGTGCTCCTAAACCAGGTTACCCACAAGATAAAGGTAAACATGTTCAAGGAAGAATGAGGGGACATACATATCCTAAGTGTGGGAGACATCATGGGAATAAGCCTTGCTTGGCAAGACAATCAATTTGTTATACATGCGGTCAACCAGAGCATATGTCCAAGGAGTGTCCACAGAAGCAGAAGGTGTAACACCCCAAAATTTCTTAACTATTTGATAGTAATTTTGACAGTTAACAGAATTCTACTGTTTAGTAATTTTTGTATACTGTAAAATTATTTTGAGTATTCCGTGAGTACATTTAATTGTTTTGTGTGATTTACTCCGTGTCAAGAAAATAATAATTTTCGGGCCGGAGAAAATCTTACGTATTTTAATTATTACTGTTAAGTCTTAATTATTTTACGTAATCTGATTTGATTTTCGTAAGTTTTATAATTTTTGTAATTTTATGGATGATTATAAAATTTTTATATTTCTATGATTATTTTAGTGTGATCTGTGGGCCGTCTATGGGCCCAGGGGGGTTGTACGTGGGCCCAGTGAGTCCCGAAAAGTGAAAATTTTTCTGCAGCTCAAAAATTCTGTACTGTTGAGACAGCGATGAGGGATCTTACTAAACCCAAAATCGAAAACAGTTTTTAAAATTTTATTTTACTGTGTTTTGTACTGTATTTAATTATCGGACGATAAAAATACAGTAAAAATATTATTCGTAGGGTTATAGCAGATAAAAATAAATATTATATTGCGTAGTCAACATTGGTGGTTTGGATATCCACCATTGATTTAATTAAGGGTGGAGATTTGGTCTTATAAAAATCAAGGGTGAAGATTTGGTCTTATAAAGTGGCTAGGACCATTTATGACCATTGGATGTAAAGTTTGAAGGAGTAATCTTGACCATTCATTTTGGAGATACATCTAATGGCCAGGATTTCAAGGAGAAAGATTCAATGGCCTAAATTAAGTCTTCTAATCTAAGGCTAAACCTAGAATCTACATTAATCATAACCATTGATCTAATCAATGGTCAGGAATGCCTAAAATGGTGGCTAATGAGATTGGTCACATTTTGAAGAAGCAAGAAGGGGGGGACGGTTTTGGTGTTGATTTAGGAGCTAAAGCAAATTTTGAAGACCATTATTAGTTGTCTTGGTCATTATTGATCATTCTTGATCATTTCCAAGAAACTAACTCATCAAAAAAATTTTCTTTCCTTTCTCTTCAAGCCAAGCTCACGGCCAAACACTAAGGACCACCTTCCATCACTCTTTAATTTCAACCAACCTTATTTCTTGAATTTATACCTCATTCTAAGACACTTTGTAGTTTGGAACAAGTTCTAAATCCATCATATTCAAGGACTTTCTTCAAGAGCAAACTTATAGGGTTTTTGAGGTGAATTGTAAGGAAACTTCACTACTTATCTCTTTTTCATGTTCTAAGTCATGTTTGATCCATGGTTTACCTTGTTCGAGCTTGATATGCTAATAAATTTGTGTTTTGTTTTGTGTTTGAGAAGCTCTTGGTGGTGAAGGACTTGGAAAAAGAAGCAAAATAAGGAGCTTTTGAGGTTCTTCAAGAGGTTAGAGGGAGATCCATCTCACCAACCAAGTATGGTGGTGAGAGATGGTCTTGTATTTGATGGATAGTGAATCCATGTGAGGATTCATATCCATGGTCATGTAATTATTTGTGGGTGTTTATGTGTTTTGATTATTTGTTCATGCTTTGTATGATTTGCATGATTTATTTCTTTTGTTTATGACATGCTTGTGATATATATGATGAATATGTATATGTATGCCATAATGTGATGATGGAAAGGAAAATAATTTTTGGTTCCAAAGAACCATAGAGGCACATGGCCTCAAGAATATTTTTGGAGCAAAGGATTCTAAATATTTTATTAATCATGAGATTTTAGATGAAAAGGGTAATACGTTGATGATTTTAAGGATTTGCAAAGAAAGTGGACATGAACATGAACAAATGATTTGATTTCAAAGACCATGAGTCTCACGGTTTTTGAAGGAATTTTAATGGTTTTGTTTGTATAAAAACAAGAATGGTACTTAATTGATTTAGAAAGAAAAATATTTGATGGTTTCCAATGGCCATGTACCACGGTTTTGAAGGCTTGTAATGCCTTGGTTTTATGAAACAAGTGATTTTCAAAGTGGAAATATAATTTGTTTTAGTACAAGAATTTTGGAAATGGAATCAGAGTGTTTTATCACTTGAGAAATAGAAATTTCGGTTATGAATGGAAAACAGAGGCTGTAAGGGTTTGAACCTCAAATTACTTTGGAAGATGATTGAATTTGAGAATTTATTTTGAATTATAAAGGAAACGTTGGTGATTTAAAATTTACTAACGTAAAACTCATCCTTTGGGTTTTGGAGTGCGTTAGGAAATTTTAAGTGAGAAACATTGATTTAATTCAATGAAATGGTGAAATTGTGGAATTTATTGTGAAAATGATTTTTTTTTTGAGTAAGAAAATGTGGAAAATAATGTGAGAAGTCATATTATTTTGAGAAAGGTTGAAATGAAATTTTTGGAAGGTTGAGAAATATTTTACGTGGTTGTAAAATGGTGAAAAATGATTTACATAACTTAAAAACATGATTTTTAAGCTACGCGATTTGAAAAACGTTTAAATGTTTCCACGCGATTTGAAAAATGTTGAAATATTTCTACGCAATTTGAAAAATGTTGAAATATTTCTACGCAATTTGGAAAGCATTTAAATATTTTTACGCATTTGAGATATTATTGAAAAATCACTACGTGATTGAAAAATGATGGAATATTTTTACGTGATTGAGAAAATAATAGAAAATCACTATGCGATTTGAAAATGCGATAGAAATGTTGCAGAATTGTGAAAACGTAACAGAAATGCTGCGCGATTGTGAAGAATGCGACAAAAGTGTTGCGCGACTATGAAAACACGATAATATGATTTAGCAATTGAATTTAACAGTACGATTACTGATGGACTAGTATATTGATACTGTATGAGAAAATGATGAATTTTGCATGTGATTGACATTTGGTGCATTGTACATGCATTGAAAAATATGCATTGAGACATATGATGAAATTGAAAAAAAATATACATTGAGGCATATGATGAAATTGAAAAATATGCATTGAGGCATATGATGAAATTGAACAAAATTGCATTGAGATATTCGTGCATTAAACGAAAATTAATAGCTGATAGCTATTGTGACCCTTGTAATTGAAGAGAGAATGAGAATTGAAAAGTGAGGTCTATGATGGATCTTGGGGGCGTCAAGGCGCGGCGGTCGACTAGTGGACGTTGATTAGCAAAAGACCATGTGCCACTTGGCGATGCAGTCCGTTGCGCATTGACGATACCCGACAAGAACACGATTCTTTTCGAAAGCTGAAGATTATCTTTGGGCTAAAGCTGACAATTAACCAGAGCATTCTTCTCGAAATTGTGAAAACCTCCATGGAGTAGGACATTGAGTCTATGTGCACATACATAATAATTGAGTATTGGTTATGATAATTGAACTGTTGAATACTTGGATAATGTTGAGGGCATTATTGTAAATATTAAATATTTATATCTGTGTGATATAATAATTGAAGAATGTTGGATGATGATGATGCTAAATAATGTTGATGGCATGATTGTAATTATGGTATGATATACATGTATGGTGTGTTGTTTATGTTATCTCTATGCTACCATGTTGGTATTGGCGTAAGTGATCTCACTTCTATGTTATATTGTTTTATTGTGTTTGTATTGTTAAAATTATATAATAGATGGAACGAGTTTCTTAGGCTTGACCGGAAGCAAATATTCTGAGTTCGGTAACAACATCGATGAGTGGCCATCCCAGATTCAATGGTGTGCAGTTTTGAGGAGGAACAGATACATGACGCATCAAGATGGATACAAGATGGAATAAGTATGTTGAGTTTTTATCGTTAGTGTTTTACCGTGCTATTGAGTAGGACCCATCAAGGGGTTTGCTACTGTTTAAAATTGAGTCTGTAAGTTTTATATTTCTTGAATAATTGTTAAATATTAAGTGGTGTCTGTTATATGAGTTTTAATCAGTTTAAATCTATTTTTCAGTATGACTTATAAATATCAGTAAGTTTATGTTTCCGTGAAAAGAAATTTTGAAACCCACCTTTTATAACTCAAACCTTTTATGAAATCATTTTTAGATTATAAGTTTGTAATCGGAAATGTGATGCCCTAAGGAGGGTGTTACAGAAGGCGGTATTCATCCCAAGACCGCAAGCTCCAAGAAGAGTTTACACTCTAAGCGGTAATGAGGTGACTCAGTCTACGGATCTGATCCGAGGTAAATGCATAATCTATAATCACATGTTAACTGTTTTATATGATTTGGCAGCGTCTCACTCCTTTGTTTCTTATGATTGTGTGAAGATGTTGAATTTACCTATGACTGATCTTCCATATGACCTTGCTATTTCCACTCCCACCAGTAAATCTGTTATAACTTCTAAAGTTTGTCTAGATTTTTGTATCAAGATAAAAGATAGGATTTTCTTTGTAAATCTTATATGTTTACCTCTTGTAGATATTGATGTCATTCTTGCCATGGATTGGTTGTCTGCCAACCATGTGGTTTTAAATTGTGTAAATAAAATCCTTGCTTTTATGTCAGATATATCTATAAAAGTTACCCCTTCTGAGTCAGTATTTCTCAATGCTAACCAAGTGCATAGTTAGTTGGAGAAGGGAGCTCAAGGATATGTTCTTCTCTTCTCTCTAACTTTAGAGGTTGAGCAGAGTTTGAAAAATATACCAATAGTGAGAAAGTATTCAGAAGTGTTCCCAAAGTATATAATAGAGTTGCCACCCATGAGAGAGATAAAGTTTACTATAGATTTAGTACCGGCGACGAGACCTATTTCTATAGCACCTTATAGGATGACACCTTTAGAGCTAGCTGAGCTTAAAAAACAGATAGAGGAATTGTTAGAGAAACAATTCATTAGACCAACTGTTTCTCCTTGGGGAGCACCTGTTTGGTAAGTAAAAAAGAAAGATGGTACCATGAGGCTTTGTGTAGATTACAGATAGTTAAACAAGGTAACCATTAACAATAAGTATCTATTGTCTAGGATAGATGATCTGATGGATCAACCGAGAGGAGTATTAATGTTCTAAAAAATTGATCTAAGATCAGGATATCATCAAATGAGGGTTAAGGAAGAAGATATTCCGAAAATCGCTTTCAGGACTAGGTATGGACATTGTGAATATCTCGTGATGTTATTTGGGTTAACTAATGCACTAGTTGTATTCATGGATTACATGAATAGGATTGTTAGACTCTTCCTAGACAAGTTTGTAGTAGTATTCATAGACAATATTCTAATTTATTCAAAGACAATGGAAGAGCATGAGTGGCATCTTAGAGCAGTTTTAGAGATTCTCAAAGAAAAGAAGTTGTATATCAAACTTTCCAAGTGTGAGTTATGACTTTCAGAAGTTCAATTTCTTAGGCATGTGATTTCTAAATAAGGAATTTTAGTAGACCCTACTAAGGTTGAAGCAGTGTTATAATGGGAGAGACCTGTCACTGTGATTAAGATAAGAAGTTTTATAGGCCTGGCTGGGTACTACAGAAGATTTATCAATGAATTTTCCCATATAGCACTACCATTGACTAGATTAACTAGGAAAGGAAGTACTTTTGTATAGACTCAAGAGTGTGAAGATAGTTTCCAAGAGCTTAAGAGAAAGTTGACAACTAGATCAGTTTTGGTGATTACAGATCCTCAGGAAAGTTTTGAGGTGTTTTGTGACGCTTCTAGGTTGGGTTTAGGTTATGTTCTCATGTAACATAGACAAGTAGTTGCTTATGCATCACGGCAGTTGAGGCCTCATGAGGAGAACTATCCCACTCACGATCTGGAATTGGCCGCAGTAGTGTTTGCTTTAAAAAATTGGAGACACTATCTTTATGGAGTCCAATTTGAAGTGTTTAGTGATCATAAGAGTTTGAAATACTTATTTGATCATAAAGAGTTAAATATGAGACAGAGGAGATGGATGGAGTTTTTAAAGGATTATGACTTTGAGCTTAAGTATCACCTAGGTAAGGCCAATGTAGTGGTTGATGCACTGAGTAGAAAATCTCTACATGTGTCCCAAATAATGGTTCAAGAGGGTCAGCTTCTCGAGAAGTTTAGAGATTTGAGTCTTAGGGTTACTGTGACACCACAAAGTCTCTTTATGAGTAGGGTGGACATAGCCAGTGATCTAAGAGCTCAGATTTTAGAAGCTCAAAGTGAGGATGAAACCCTAGGTAAGATAAGAGAACAAATCTTCTTAGGGGATGAAATAGAGTTTGACATGGCAGATGATGGAATAATTAAGTTTAGAGATAGACTTTACATTCTAAGAAATTCTGTTATCAAAGAGAAAATCTTAGAAGAAGCTCATAGGAGTCAATACACCATCCATTCAGGAGCCATTAAGATGTATCAATATTTAAAACAAATGTTTTGGTGGCCAGGAATGAAGAAAGAAATTATGGAGTTTGTGTCTAAGTGCTTGGTGTACTAAAAAGTTAAGATAGAACACCAAAAACCTTCAGGACCACTCCAATCTTTAGAGATTCCAAAATGAAAATGGGATTCATATTACAATGGACTTTGTAACAGGCATACCTAGAACTAAGTCAAAAAATGATGTTATATGGGTCATAGTTGATAGACTAACCAAGTTTACCCACTTCTTACCTCTTAAGACTAACTACTTATTAGATAAGTTAGCTCAATTGTATTTACAAGAGATAGTTAGATTGCATGATATTTCCCTCAACATAGTTTTAGATAGAGATCCTAGATTCATATATAGATTTTGGGGAGCTTTGCAAAAAGCCTACGGGACTAGGCTAAGCTTTAGTACAACATACATTCCACAAACAGATGGGCAGTTAGAGAGAACTATCCAAACTCTAGAAGATATGCTCAGAGCATGTGTTTTAGATCAGCAAAATAGTTGGGATAGACTTTTGTCTTTAGTGGAATTTGCCTACAACAACAGTTATCATACTAGCATTGGAATGACACCTTATGAAGCCCTTTATGGTAGAAAGTGTAGGTCACTATTATATTGGAATTAGGTTGGAGAAAAATCTATTCTAGAACCTGAGCTAGTACAACAAACATCATATCAGATTAGAAAGATTAGGGATAGAATGCCTATAACTTAGAGTAGGCAAAAGAGTTATGCTAATAGAAGGAGGAGACTTCTAGAGTTTAAGGAAGGGGAACATGTTTTCTTGAGAGTCACTCCTACAACGGGAATTGGTAGAACATTGAGAATAAGGAAATTAAACCCTAATTTCATTGGTCCTTACCAAATCCTTAAAAGAAATGGACCTGTAGCCTACTAAATAGCCCTTCCTCCCAGTTTGTCAAACCTTCATGATGTGTTTCACGTGTCTCAACTCAGAAAATATAATCCGGACCCTTCACACATCATAAGAAATGAATCTATACAGTTAAGAGATGATTTGTCTTATCCAGTGAAACCAATAAGAATTGTAGACAAAGGAGTCAAAGAACTTAGAGCCTTTAGTGAAGGTAATCTGGGGTGGAACAGGTGCAGAGGAGGCTAAATGGGAGTTAGAATCCCATATGCAATAAGATTACCCAGAGATGTTTATTTGAGGTAAGCAATTTTGAGGTCAATTTTTTTTTAAAATGAGGAGAGAAATGTAACATCCTGAGAAACATCTTAGGCTTGTATATGGTCTCAAAGGTACTATTATACTTGAATAATATGTCAGTTAATTTTTGTGACAAACTGAGTTCATTTAGGCACTTTGTCGCAACCCAGAATGTAAAAAACATCTTACAATGACTCAGATGATAGCATAAATGGCTAATTTGAGGGAAATAAACCGAGATAGTTTGTTCCTAAGTCACAAATACGGTAAAAATGATGCAATTAAAATTTGAGAGCAATCGGAGTTCGTTTGACATTTTTAAACATACCGATTGTATGTTTTAATGTCAGATTGACTCCTAACAGATATAAAAATTTGGAAAAATAGTGAAACAATAATGTTAATGAATCCTAGTATTTATTTCAAAGTTGTTGCAAGTTGAAAAACTTGAATTGGTAAAATATAAGTGTTCATATCATATATAATTTTTCCTGTGCATAGTTAAGTGACTTGTGGATTATATCTGTTGACTTGTTTTTATTTCTCTCCCACACGTTTCCTCGGCTAGAAACAGAAGAAGGAAAAACAAAACAGAAAAGGAGAGAAAGAGGGAGGGAAGAAGAGGAGCAAGGGGAGAAATCCAAAGAGAAATTCATCATCATCCAAGCAATAAGAGGTAGGGGTTCTTCATTTCTCACCTTTCTTCCTTAATCTTCATCTTATTCTGATATTGATTTGATGAAGAATCATGGTTATTGGGTGAGAATGGAAAGATATGTTCAATTTGAAGCTTGATTGAGAAATGAAAGTCTTGAGATTCATAATTTCTTAGTAATGATTAGATTATGTTTGAATGCATGAATCCCTAGTATTTGATGCTATGGAATAGATTATTGGTATTTTGATGTTTCAAGGATGATATAGATTGAGTTTGAGTGTGGAAAACTTGATTGGGAACCAAGCCTATGTAGAAACGTGTTTTGCATAATTTTCTGCATAATTGCCACGACTAGGCATGGAAAAGTCACGCTTAGGCGTGAGACAGGGTTTTTGGCCACACCTAGGCATGAGTACTAGAATTTCTCAAGAATTATGTTATTGATATTTAAAGTTCCCTATTAGTTGAAATTATATATATATATGTATATTATATATATATATATATATATATATATATATATATATATATATATATATATATATATATATATATATATATGTATATATATGTATATATATATATGTTATATATATATATATATGTATATATATATATATATATGTATATATATATATATATATGTTTTCCTAAGTGTATTAAGACACTTTTAGGGATATTTTACAAATATATATATATATTTTATATATATATATATATATATCAAATTAAGACACTTTTAGAATATTTTACAAAAGGAAACATCCCACTTAGCATATGAGAACAAGTTGAGTTTCCAAGCTTCTAACCCTAGTATTGACTCCCTTATATAATAAGATTGAACCCTAGTATTGGCTCCATTATATAACAAGGTTGAACCATTTCCAGACTATTCCTTTATTAATTATAGTTGAACCAGAATATATATATACAAGTGAAATTGATATTTTACAATTGATAAGTCATTTGTTAGATATCAATAATGATTTTATGAGTTATAGTTTTTAGTTGCATATTTCTTACATTTGAATCAATGCCATGAGATGTATATTATTGTTGAGAATATTATGTTCTCACCATGTTTTATGTTTCATGAATAGCAGGACAAGACTCAACCGTGAAATTCAAGAAAAATAGAGGGAAAAAGAAGAAAAAGTTTATTAAATAGTTTTAGTTTTATATTTTTTTTATAACAACTCTTGTAATTAGTTACTATGAGTTGTGTTATGTGTATTTATTACATTTGCCTTTATGGCTTTTGATATAAATATGTATAACTTGTAGTTATCGTGGCTCTCATATTTATTGGTTTAAATGATATGGGATAGTTTATCAAATAGTTTAGTAATAACATAGCTAATACTAATTAATTAATATATGTTTATCTATTGAATTAATTATATTAGGATGTTACAATAGAGAATAAGTCGAATCTAAATCTAAAGAGAAAGCTCAATGTAATCGCGAAGATAAATTGATATGAGGTTTAATACGGCAAGCTCAGGTGGATTCTTGGAGACGTCATATGGATGTCAAGTTTGTGGGTATCAACTTCAGGTTGCAAGTTCCACCTTCTCCCTGCCATGGTTCGAATCAATCCCCCCCCCCAATCTATATGGTGGCAGACATAGCGGCAAGGAGTTGAAGGAATAACCAGATAAATGGGTGAGTAGCCATGAATATTCTGGTTCAGGTATGGTCAAGATTGCTCAGTCTTAGGAAAATAACCGTATGGGTGTCAAGGGGGATCTGCCCCCTGTTGCCTCTTGATTTTTGGTCCCTACATCATGTCCTTTATGGTTTTATCATGAATGTTATCATCTGGAATTTTAGGGGTGTTGGAGGGCGAGGTTTTGTTGGTTTGGTAAAAGATATGATTTTCATATTCCAAGCTCAACTTCTTGTTCTATTGGAAACGCATATTAGTGGGAGTCACGTGGATTGTGTGATTCATCAGTTGGGTTTTGATGGTATTCATCTTGAGCATATTGTTAGCCAGTCAGGGGGTATTTGGTGTTTGTGGTGCAAGGGTACATGGTCTGTTCAGATTATGTCTTCCTATCGCCAGTTGATATATATAAAAGTAGCTAGAAATAATGAAGAGTCGTGGTCACTCGCTACTATTTATGGCAGCCCTCAGGCTGGTACAAGAAGAGATATTTGGATTAAGTTAAGGGAGTTAGTGGATTCTATGAATGGTGCTTGGATTGTTGGTGGGGACTTCAATTTCACGTTGGAGGTTAGGGATTCTAATGGTAGGAGTAATGGTAGTGTTGATTCTTCCCGGTTCCAATCTTATTTTTTTGTCTTGTGGGCTTTTTGACTTGGGTTTTTCGGGTCAGAACTTTACTTGGCAAAAAAGGTTGTCTTGTAAGAGGTTGGACATGTTTGTGACAAATATTGATTGGAATAACAGGTTCGATTTTGGGTCTGTCTGTCACTTGCTGAAGTTGAAATTGGATCATGTTCCTCTCCTCATCTATCTTTCTAATGATAACTTTCATAATTAGTGCCAAAAACCTTTTATGTTTATTGCCTCTTGGTTATTACATGATAACTTTCATGCTGTGGTGAGAGATTCTTGGAATGAGGATCAGTCACTTTTGGTAAATGTTGGTAATTTTATTTCGAAAGTTAGAAGTTGAAATAAGGAGGTTTTTGGAGATATACACAAGAGGAAAAATATAGTGTTATTGCGATTGGAAGGAATCTCTAGGAATCTAACCTCACAGGGTAATCCTTTTTTTGAGAAGTTATAACATCAATTGTGGAAGGAATATGAAGGTATTCTATGTCAGGAGGAGTTGTTATGGAAACAAAGGTCTTGGTGTAAATGGATCCAACACAGGGATAAAAACACAAGGTATTTCTATAGTCTTGCTAAAGGCCGTAAGTATAGGAATCATATCTTATGCTTGAAAAATGATAATGGTGACCTTGTTTTAGATACTGATGATTTGAAAACTTTATGAGTGGATTATTATCGGAATCTTTATACTGACGATGGTAATTATGAGGAGTTTGTTATGTCAGGTGGATTTTCGGACCTCTCAACTTTCGAATTTGATATGCTCAAGTGTGAGTTGTCCATAGGGGAAGTTAGAAGTACTTTGTTTGGCATAGGTGGGTTGAGGGCTTCGGGTCCAAACATGCTACATGCGGTCTTCTTCCAGTCTTAGTTGAATGTGGTTAAGAATTCTCTGTTTCAATGGGTCAAAGATGTTTTAAGTCATCCGGAGATAATAAAGGAAGCTAATCTCACTTTTATTTCTCTAATTCCAAAAGTGGAGCATCCAGACCATATAACGTTTGTTATAAGTTGGTTACTAAACTAATTGCCTCCAAGTTTAAATCTATTATGGGTAATCTTGTTGCTCCAACCCAAAGTAGCTTTGTTCCTCAGAGGCAAAGTGTGGATAATATTATGGTTACTCAAGATGTTATTCACTATATGCGAAACAAGAAAGGTGAAGTTGGATTCATGGCAATAAAAATTGATCTAGAAAAAGCCTATGATAGGATGAAATAGGATTTTGTCAGAGATACTCTAGTTGATATTAGGGTTCCTCAAAATTTGGTAAATGTTGTTTGGGCTTATATTTCTTCTTCGTCAATGTAGCTGTTATGGAATGAAGAGTGTACTTTTATTTTTAATCCTTCTAGGGGCTTAAGGCAATGAGACTCTCTTTCTCCTTATCTTTTTGTCCTCTGCTTGGAGAGACTATCCCACCATATTTCTTTAGCAATGGAGAATAATATATGAGATTTAATTTCTTTGTCTAGAGGAGGGCCTCGTCTCTCTCATTTATTTTTTGCAAATAATATTGTACTATTTGCTAAAGCCCCCATGAATCAGGTTGAAGTCATTCAGGGTGTGCTGGAGTTGTTCTGTAAGAACTCTGGGCAAAAGCTTAATTATGATAAATCTTATATTTTCTTTTCTAGGAATGTGCATGGGTCTAGAAAGCAGGAGATGAGTCAGGCCCTTGGTTTTCATCTTATTAATGACTTTGGTCGTTATCTTGGAGTCCTTTTTTTGAATGAGCGGGTCTCAAGGAATACCTATAATAACATTATTGACAGGGTGCATTCTAGGCTAAATGGCTTATGAGCTAGCACATTCTCTCTTACAGAAAGAGTTACTCTAGCGCACAGTGTGGTTGCCACGATCCCCTCTTACACTATGCAGACCTCCTTACTTCCGGTTAGTGTTTGTAATCAGATGGATAAAGCTGTGAGAAACTCTGTGTGGGGAGCATCATAGAATGAAAGGAAAATCCATTTGATTAGTTGGCATAAATTATGTAGAACTAAGAAGCACGACAAGATAGGCTTTAGGCATTCTCGAAGTCTAAACACAGCTTATATGATGAAATTGAATTGGGACCTAATTCATCGGAGGGATGCTCTATGGGCCAGGATTGTCAAAGCTAAGTATGGTACATGTAACAATTTAATTCCTAGGATTAAAAGGAAATCTAATTCTTCTCGGGCTTGGAAAGTGATAGTCTCTTCCTGAGATAGTTTTAAAGATAATCTTGTCTGGTGGATAGGAAATGGCAGGGAAACTAGTTTCTGGTTTAATCAATGGCTTCCTGGTATAAATAGGTTAGCAGAGTTTGCTTTGCATAACAGGGCTCACTTGGATGAAAAGTTCGTGGTGCCTGATTTCGTTAATGATCATGGCTGGGATTTGGGCAGGCTGAGAAGTGTTCTTCTCGAGGATTTTTGTAATATTATCATTTCTTGTCTTGCCTCCACGTCGGAGGTTCTAAATGATTCTATTGTGTGGTTTCCCTTTCAGGATGGTAGGTTTTCCTTGAAAACGGCTTATGAGGTGTGTGTTGGTACTCATTATGGTCAAGATGAATCTCTCTTTAAGCTTATTTGGAAGGTGAGAGTTCCCCAGAGGATTTGTTCCTTTCTTTGACTGTGTGGAAATAATGCCCTTTATACCAACTTGTTCAGATTTACCAAAAATATTCGAATAGTGCTCTATGTGGTATTTGTGGGATTGCGGAGGAATCCACGCTACATGTTGTGTGTGATTGCCCTACCGTGATGCATACTTGATTACGACTTGTGGCCCCTCACAGGCATTCGATGTTTTTCAGCTTGGATCTTAAGGAGTGGTTGTGCTCCAATCTCTCTGGCTCTTTTGGTAAAACTTCTAATATTGATTGAGTTTTATTGTTTGTGATGACTTGCCACTTTTTCTTGGGTCAAAGAAATAAAGCTCTCTTTAATAGTCCTGTGGATGTTACTGCGACCTAGATTCCTAGGATCTGTGTTTTATCCTCGGAATATCAGAGTGCTTTATCAGCAAAGAATACTTGTACGTCTAGAATTCATGCTCAGTATTTCTTAGTGGCGTGGAGCCCCCCAGAGACCGGTTGGGGGAAGGTGAATGTAGATGGTTCTTTCTTTGCTAACCAATAGAATGGTGCCTATGGTGGTCTTGCTAGAAACGAGATAGGGGGTTTCTTTTTAGCTTTGCTCAAAATCTCGATCAGACCACTATTACTTGGACAGAGTTAAATGGTATCTTCTCTGGTTTATCTTTAGCTTTTCAGAAGGGTATTTGGAGATTAATCATTGGAACAGACTCTCGCTGTGCTTTGGGTCTCATCAACTCTGAGCTTCCCCCTTGGCAACCTTGTGCGGTTGTTGTGTCCAAAATCAAACAGCTCCTCAGATGGCAGGTGAGATTTAAGCATATTTACAGGGAAGGCCACAGTTGTGCTGACTTTCTTTCCAAACATGGTCACTCCTTTGCTCTTGGGATGCACACCTTTGAGGTTATGTCTTCTTTTCTTTTTGTTGCTTTGCTTGCTGATGCAAGTGCTATCTTTTTTTCTTATAATGTAGTGTTTTAGTTTTTTTTGGGCGTGTTGCCCTGAAGTTCATAAAAAAAAATATGAATCAATTTTTATTTTATTTTATTTATTCATTTATTTCAAGTATATGAACTGATTTTTAAGTAATAACTTATAATAAAGGTAAAATACAATATTTACTGAAATGATAGATTGTGGATCTTAATTTGCTTTTTAATTTAAAAAATATAGTCTCATTACTTATCCAATTAAAATACGTCCAATTTTATCTAATTGACTCACAAAATCATTATGTATGCCGCAGAAATATTACAGTCACATACAACATAATTTGACATCTTTCTCACGTTACATATAATATAAATACAGTGTGCGTATTCTTGTGTATATAAAATATTTCCTAATTTATTAACATTAAATGTTCTCTTATATTTTCATTTAGTTATTCAAAAAATAAAAATAAAAAATCTCTTAAAAAGTTAAATCTTAACTGGAATATATATAAACTAAATGTCAAAGAAATTTATTTAATTTTGTAAAAAGACGGGGCAGATTAATTAATTTATAAACTAAATCTTAAATTTTTAAGAGATTCACCTTTTTATAGATTTTTTCTTACTTTTTCAGACACTTTATATTTTCACCCCAAAAGATATGAGATACTTGAGCAAAGATGAAAAAAGAAAAATACTTTTATTCTCATATGGTAATTTGCACAAATAAATATACATAATTAAATGAAGAGAATGTAATTTATCAAATATAAAATGTGTAATTTAACCATATCAAAAGACGTTATTGTAATTTATCTCTTTTAAGTTGTACTAATGTATCTTTTTATATTTTAGAAATATTAGTATTTTATCATATTTTATAATTTTACTAAATAAATATTTGTCGTATATTTATTTTTGTCAAATGCATGTACCAAAAAAATTATACCCTTTCGCTTATATATATATATATATATATATATATAAAAGCAAAAGAGGCAATTATAATTTATCTTAACATATAGCTTTTATATGATACAGTAGTTAAAAATAATGTATTGCAAGGTTATTTAAAATATTTATGAAAAATATATGAAATATTAATATCTCCCAAAAAAAAAAAAACATACACAACCAATAATCTATATTCTATCTATCATTGTGCTAGTACTCAAGTTTACATGTTTA
This sequence comes from Ormosia emarginata, assembly GCA_029884605.1. Lineage (NCBI taxonomy): Eukaryota > Viridiplantae > Streptophyta > Magnoliopsida > Fabales > Fabaceae > Ormosia > Ormosia emarginata. Next base: position 21,976,708 of record JAQQTP010000059.1, on the reverse strand, counting down.
CCAAACTCAGAAAACTAGATCACCTAAATCATTCTTTCCTTTATTATTTACTTTCTCTTAATATTTCAATTAAAAATTTTCTTATCTATGTTTTGTTTCTTTCTCCATAATTAAATTTTAAAATTGGTGACAATTTCAAATTTTATATTAAAGAAATTATCAAGCAATATTTGATTTTAGAATTAGTTTGAAAAAGAATTTATCAAATTATGAATAAATTGAAAGTTACAATTAACATGAATTTATATTATTAATTTATTTTAAACAATTTTAAACCAGTTTTAAGGATTACCAAACGATTCATATATATGTCTATATCTGTATGTCTACTACATAAAGGTTGCACCAACTAAAACAATTTCACATATAATGAAATTCTTCATAACAATTTATAGCTCAATCTTTAATCAGGAAATATGAAAAACCGCAAAAAAAACTTACATTGTAATTGATATTATTCAGATCCCATAGTGGAAGAAAGAGTAGAAGAAAAAAATAATTTAGCCAAGTATGTTAAAAAGTTTAAATCCAGTCAACTAGTTTGTAGCTCGGTTGACACCAACTCAAGTTTGTAACAAGGAAGTCGCAAGTTCAATCCTCTACGTAGTGACCTTTTCCCCTCCCCGACCAAGGTGCTAGCACCTCTCATGTAAGTCACTTGTCACACTAGATATTTTCTACACACAGTTGATAATTGATAAACAATTGCTTAATTACTCAAACTTAGTCATTGCTTGACCTTCCATATCCAAAAAAAAAAATACTATTAGATAAAAAAAAATTCCTCCTTTAAAAAATACTCAATTAACTGACACACAAATGCAACCAAGGAGGGTGAATAAAAAAACATTGCTAGCGATATTATTAGACCTCATTAAGCCAGTGGAGTAATCCTTTCTCCAAATTCATTACAAAAGAGGTGGTCGTGTGGCAAATTTTAAAGATACAGATGATGGGATACTAAATGGTGTATACAAAAGCTTTCACATCAAAATTCCTAACCAAAAATCTGAATAATTAATTATTCAATCATTCAAACTTCCGCTAGTCTGGACAAGGATTTCTGATATAATGTCTACTTTGGCTGAAATTGAATTGCTAACAGTGGGAAAAGGATATTTGATTTGTTTACCTTCTTGTTCTCCAAGCCCAACTGGCAAAGCTGTTAAAAATTCCACCAAATTGCCAATCCCATATTTCCTAATAATATGTGACATGACAACATGAATGCACCCACTTCCTTGAAAATAATACATGGAAGGAAACAAAAAGACCGGAAGGGTGAATCAATATTTCTTTTACACAGATATCTCATTACCATAAGAACATTTTCTCTTGGATCAATTATTTATAAGGCATCAAGCAATAGATATAGATTAGACCAGTGACTCGAATCAATAAAGATTCCAATTGAGCAAATGAAACAAGTCAATCAAATTAGTAGTAATCCAGGTTTAGACAGCAACACTAGAACAAGTACCAGAACGTAACGAAGAAACAAAATAGATTGAAGTACACAAAATTTGTACTCCTTAAGTTAACCATTTGTTAACTGCTGGATGCATCCATCCTCCCTGTAATGTTGAAGATTCATTTTTTCCCAATATAGCTTTAAAAGCTGAGACGTTTCCTCCTCCTCAAAACACTCCACAAACTTTTGCAGGAACATCATCTCAGAGATTCTAAATGGTGTAATTAAGCTGGCATTCTTTTTAATAAAACCTTTTCCCAATAGATACTGGAGAACAAAAGCCCTTGGAATGATCTTTTTCTCCAAACTAAATCCGAAAAGATCTGGTCCCATGACAAGGGCTAAAGCATCCCAAGCCAACTTATTGACCCAAAAACTCATCACTGCATTAATCTTATCACAGGATACTAACATACAGTTAGGCTGCCTCCTAAATGCTTTAAGAATGGTTTCATCAGACCACCCCCACTTCTTAAAGACATCAACTTTCTCATCCCACCTTGATTTACTGACAGTATGTTTGGCAAGCAATGCTATACTAAATGTTGTTTTTGAAGGATTAAATCCCAATCCCTTTACTTCCTCCACCTCCTTGAGCAAGTCAGTTGAGCAGAGTATACTAGGCCACTTGCGTAGCAAAATGACAATGTTTGAGTCAGAAACTCCATAATCAATCAACAATTTGACATTAAGTGACATCCTACTAGAACAAAAGGAAAGCGTGTCGCGTATTATACAAGCTACGGTCTCCTTATCAGATTGCAAAAATCTATGTACCAAGTCATATGTAGGGATTATATGATTCTCCAGGCTGGGACTGGGGAACCTGGGCGTCTTGGTCACTATGGAGACAACGTCAGAGGTAGAAGCACCTTTAGAGAGTAAAAATTCAAACTTTAGTTGTATAAATATTAAGCAATTAACCCAAATATTTCCATCTTATTTTAATTGTGTAAATTAATTCGATTCTTTTACATAAATATATATATAAATTATTTCTTTTAAATATATTTCATTATATATCTTTTAAATTATTTCTTTTGATAGTATTGATGATTATCAAAATAAAAAATAACTTTTATTTAATTTGATTAAAACAAGTAAAGTGTCATAGTCATGACTAATAACATTCAAAAATTATTATTTAAATTTGTCAGTCTACAAATTTTGTATAAATAAGTATGTAATGTTATAAATATATTAAAAAATATTTCTATTTAAGTCTAAAATATGATAACAAATCTTAAAAATAATAATATAATAACAAATCTTAAGGAAATATGAAAATTCTTGAATTGTTCAATAATTTGTATAAATTATTATTTTAATTAAATTAATATATTAATTTAGTTATCTTCTATTTCACTTTTATGCGTCTCTTATTTAAATAACACATCAATACACTTAAATCTCTCATTTTCTATTGCTTTCACTCTCTTTTTAACCGTTAGTTTTAGAAATTTTACAAGTAAAGTACTTATTTAATACTTGATATAAAGATTACACAAAGTATTGAAAATTTTTAGAATAACTTAAGGTTCTCAATTAAACTAAAAATATATAAAAAAAATTACAAGTATCTAACTAAGATGTAAATGAAGTTAATGAAACTCTACTTGACAAAGTATAAACTAATTTATATTCAATCATATATGTATCTAATAATAAAAGTTGTTATATTAAGAATAAGCATGTAATATATAAAAATAATTAGTAAAACAATTTAGGATTAAATTTTTAATATTAGATAATTTTGTCTATATATGTTATATATATGTTGTACATATTTCTATATATTTCATTTAATAAAATTATTTTATTATATTTATTTTTATAACTCAATTCTTAATTAATCTCATGCATAGGACATGAACATAAATAACGTTATTATTCATTATACTTATATAAAAGTAATGTTACAAATTGTCAATGTTAAAGAATATATTTTTATTTTCTTTATAATTTTTCCTAAGATGATTATAATATATTATTGATATGTGATTAAAAATAACATAACTTATATTCCAAATTTTATATTTTTTGTTTCAAATTTTGTTTATTATATTACATTTGAATATTATTTTCTAAAATTATTAAATATTTTTATTAGTTTTTCAATTTATTAAATCATAGTTAATGCATCGAACGGGTACAAATGAAATTATTGTAAATTATTTCATAGAGATTTTTTAATTTAAAATTAATATAAAAATTACAAATGAAAAATAATAAAAAGAATAAAGTATTATTGATTTATTAATTTCTTGGGGATGGGAATCTCGCGAGACATTGAATACTATCATTGTCCCTACACTTGTATCAGGATGATTTTTATCCCGTTTCCATTTTCACAGAGAAAATTTTTCAAATTTATGTCCCCAAATGAGCTAGTTCCCACAAAGATTCTCAAATACAATGAGATTTTGTTATCTCAAAATTATTTATCACTTAACTTACATAAATTGAATGAATTTATATGTAATTTGCAATCAAGCTAATTTATTAAAATATTTTTTATAAAATAATTTGATTAAATTGTTCATTTAGAAGATAAAGATTTTTTTTTATATTATAAATATTTTTCAGGCTTGTAAGTTATTTTATAATAATTTATATTTAAATTCTTTAGTATTTATGTTGGAGTAAAATTTTTCCATGAAAATATAATAAAAATTATATTTTATATATTTTTAAACTAACTTTACAAATTTTATTTTTCTTAATGAGTTTTTATATATATTTTATTTTATAAAATTATTTTTATATAACTATATTTATTTTTATCATTTAATTCTTAATTTACTTGGTGAATTTCATGAGTGCAAACAGTGTTTTCTCCCACTCAAAACTAGTTTAACATCATTTATTTACTTCAGCAGGTAATTAATATCGTTGATTTTTCTTTCGTTTAAATGGTAGTAATCAAGCTTAGGAGAAACTCTTCATTCTTTTTATTTCTTACAAAAATTTCTTTCTCCTCAATCTTACAAGTAGTCACATTATCTCACATATGGAATATATGACATAACAACTTTGATAATCTTACATCAAATAGTATATACACTCATTTTTATATTTTATTTAATACTATTTATCATGCATATTTTTTTTATTATTTTTTTCATTAAATCTGACATCTTTAAAAAAATATCAACAATACCTACACCTCTTTTAAAAATGTTAAATGATCTTTTTTCATGACAGAATCAAATTATGTGGGCAAAAAATAAGACAATACCAATTATAATTAATAATAAAAACTATGTAAATATAAAATAATATATGTAATGTAACAAAAAAATGTGAATATATATATATATATATATATATATATATATATATATATATATATATATAATTAATTAATTAATTTTTTCAATAATACAGTACAATGCACAAGCGATTGAACTAGTATCTTCTAAAATTATAGCATTCAATTATAGAACGATCAAGTGCTAAAACGCTCAAGTTCATAATAATAGATGTATAACTTTTTTAGATTACTAACTGTATTATTGTTTTAATTTAAACTTTTAAATTTCTCACACACACAATCACTCCAGTGTATTATTTAAGTGTTTAGTAGCAATCTTCAAAATTAAAATAAACTCTTTTACATTAAATTTTACCAACCTTCACATGTTGTGTGCCGTGGTAAACTAGCCACATTATTAAAAGAAGAACCAAATTTCTAATTTTGGAGATGATAATTATTAGGATTAGAATTTAGAAAGGCCTCCTAATGAGGATGCCTACGAGAATAATAGGCTTACAGACAAAAAAATTACCATATAAATATTTTCTTATATTTTTATTTTTAAATTATTGTATTGATATTTTTCACATTTTCTAATATTTTTATTTTTTTAAGGATTCTAAAGTAATAATCTCTTAAAAAGTTAAATCTTTAATGGCTAAATTAGGATTAAAGTACAAAATAAATGTTAAATTAATTTATTAAGTATATATTAAAATAAATCTTAAATATATCTCATATTTAAATCTTAGTTGTTCAAGAGATTAATCTCTTTAAAGACTTTTGAATAAAACAAATCATACACTGCATGTTTATATTCGTTTTGTTTTTCAAACAAAATAAACTTTTCGGAAAAAAATATTTTCATTATAAAATTTATTAAAGAACTACTTGCACAAAAACCAAAGAGTGAAATATGATATTTAACAATATTTTTATACAGTATTTTCTTCTAATTTAAAAATTATAATAGATTATATTGCATGAAATTTAAATATACAATTATTCTATTATATTTATATTTTTTAATTATTATATAGTTTTTTAATATATAATAACTCTATTTTTATTTGTTAGTTACTGCAAATTTCTTAGAAAGTAAAATTTACATTGGTTAAATAATTTTTTTAATAATATTTAATTAACTTATTTATAAACATTTTAAAATACATCTTACTGTAAAGGCACTGAACTTTTTAACAAATCTTCCATTTGTAAAATATTCTTTATTTTTTCATATTATAACAGCAGACAGAGCAGTAAAGCTACAACAAGAAGTAACGGCAAATATGATAAAAATGGACTATCACTTTCACTCAACCTGGAGAGTAAATTGAAGAAAAAGGAACAGAGCTTAGTAACGATTCTTCAACTCAAACAACTTAGTCTGTGAGAACTGTCTCTCTGTGTATCTTACTGGCAGTTTAAGCATGCTTAGTCAGGCCAAAGCTACTTCACATACAATGAAAGTTCTATAAAATAAATCGTAGCTCAATCTTTAATCACGAAATATGAAACACCGCAATAAGAGCTTACATTGTAAACGAGGAAATTAAGAACCCCACAGTGGAGCAAAGAGTAGAATGAAACAAATAAACCAATTTAAAAAGTAATAAATTCTTATGGCCTCAATGATTTTTTTGGGGAGGGGGGGGGGGGGGGTTGGTTTACAATGTCATCTATGATTGTAACAAAATGCAACATCTAACATTCCCTTATTTTCCTTATTTTTCTGATTTCTCCAATGAAAATATTTTGTCAATCATATTTTGCTTGTTATTGATCACTTCGTTACAATTTACAAATAAGGACATGACTTTTCTTCACATCACTTGAATCATAGAGAAGTATCTTCCTTAAATGTCCAGAAGCTTTTTCAGGAACACCGCTTCAGGGACAAGGACACTGAGCCAGCTAAATTTCTTCTTAATTAAATCTTTTGACAAAATGAACAGCAAAATTGAAGCTGAGATATAATTCTGCACACGCCTGCACCTAAAACTGCCACACCAGATATTTTCCGCATACAGCTGATAAACAATTGCTCAATTACTCAAACTTAGTCATAGGTTGACCTTCCAGTAGACATAAAAAATGAACCAGGGACTTTGATATTTAATAGGTTAAAATGCCCAAAAAAGGAGCTTTACTTTTTTCACCAATCTGTGCATCATATCCAGGCCAAGTGGGCAAAAGATCTTAAAAAGTTCAAGCAACAAGCCAATCCTACAAATTTAGAGATTATGCATAAGGACTAGTTACATAAAGATCGTCAATAGAGCATAACTCTAATAAAAGTCCATCAAAATATAATCAATAAACTGACACACAGATGCAATCAAGGAGGGTGAACAAGCGTAGCTTGCAAAAGTATTGACCAAAAATGTGATAACAACAATCAAAAGAGCACTCTTATCTTCATCTCAGCTTGAACAGGACAACTACCTAGCTGAACAGTTTCCACCCTAACACATTTTGCATACTTCAGGTTCAGGGGAAACTAAGGCTCTAAACTAACACATGGTATGAAGCACAGGTACTTCATAATATCTTCCGTATCCGTATTGGATACGTATCTATATTTGTACTAAATACTCAGATACTTGATAAATGTTAGTTTAATTTTTTAACAAAAGTCGTATTTTCGTATCATACTCGTATCATATCCGATACTCGTATCCGTATCCGTGCTTCATAGTGCGAGTGTGAATTAGCCAGCAATATTGTTAGTCCTCGTTAAACCAGTCGAATAATCTTTTCTCCAAATTCATTAAAAAAGAGATGGTCATTCGGCAAGATGTGAAGTTAGACAGATGGGATAGACTAAATAATGTCTACAAAAGCTTTAGCATAATTTCCCACACAAATCATCTGACTATTTCAATCAATATCTCATTTTTCCCCTATGCTGGACAAGGATTTCTGATATTTTATCAATTCTACTTTGGCTGAAATTGAAGTGCCAACAGAGGGAAAATGATATTTGACTTGCCTACCATATTGCTCCCCAAGGCCCAACCGGAAAAAACTGATAGAAATTCAAGCAACTTGCCAATCCCATAATTCCTGATAATATGTGACAAGATTACATGAATGCACCCACCAGTTTGAAAAGAAAAAATAATATATGGAATGAAACAAACAGACAGGGAGGGTGAATCAACATTGCTTATAAAGGTATTCTCTTACAAGTTACAACAAGACCATAACTCTAGGATCCATTATATATAAGGCATTAAGTTACTGACAAAGATTAGAACAGTGACTAGAATCAATAACGGTTCCAATTCAGCAAATGAAATAATTCAAACAAATTAGTAATAATTAGACAGGACTAGAACAAGTACTAGAATGAGATGAAGAAACATAAGAGACTGAAGCACACAAAATTTGTACTCATAAGTTAAGCATTTGTAGATTGCTGGATGCAACCATCCCCCCTATTTTCTTGAAGATTCATTTTTTTCCTGATATAGCTTTAACAGCTGAGACATTTCCTCCTCCTTAAAACATTTCACAAACTTCTGCAGGAAGATCTCCTCAGAGATTCTAAATGATTGAATTAAGCTGGAATTCTTTCTTATCAAACCTTTTGAAAGTTGGTACTGGAGAACGAAAGCCCTTGGAATGATCTTTTTCTCCAAACTAAATCCGAAAAGATCTGGTCCTTTGACAAGTGCCAAAGCATCCCAACCCAACTGATTTACCCAAAAACCCATCACTGCTCTAATCTTATCAGCAGATACTAACATACAGTTAGGCTGCCTCCTAAAAGCTTCAAGAATGGTTTCATCGGACCACCCCCACTTCTTAAAGACATCAACTTTCTCATCCCACTTGGATTTTCTTACAGTATGTTTGGCAAGCAATGCTATGCTAAAAACACATTTTGAAGGATTAAATCCCAATTCCTTTACTTCTTCCACCAACTTGGGCAAGTTAGTTGAGGAGAATATTCTAGGCCACTTACGAAGCAATATGGCAATGTTTGAATCAGAAACTCCATAATCAATCAACAATTTCACATTAGGTCTCACCCGACTATTACAGAAATAACATGTGTTGCGAATTATACAAGCTATGGTCTCCTTACCAGATAGCAAGAATCTATGAACCAATTCATATGAAGGGATTATATGATCCGCCAGTCTCGGACGTAGGAATCTCGGGCACTTAGTCACTATGAAGACAATGTCAGAGGCAGAAGCACCTTTGGAGAGTAAAAATTGAAACTTGGGCAAAACCCTTTTGTGGGGGTTGCACGAAAGGAGCCACGGTTCCTTCGTAATGATGCCTTGCAAGTGAGAGTCTGAGAAACCATGGTTTCTGAAGACGGCGAGAACCGAATCGGGTTTTTGTGAGGTCTTGAAACGAAGTCGTTTGGAAGCTTTCAGAGCGGTTTGTGGGGAGAACCCAACATTGTTGATGAGGTAAGAGACTGTAAAAGAGTGTGAATCTGAAATGGTTGTGCAGAATTTCAGAGAAAATGACAATGTCGTTTTGAAAGTGATGCCCTTGAGGTTGAGGTAGAGAAGGGCTCTGTGGCGCTGAGAATTGAACTTGAACATGATATTATGGAGATACCAATGAAGCCTATTGTGGGAAAAGATCATTCAAATCAATGAAAGATAACAGATACCCTTCGGTTCAACATCAAATTGAAGAAAAAAAGCTTCAAACTTGAGCATTGGTGGAGTGAAGAGTGGGACGGGGATTCGGCTTCTCTCCACCAGCCGCTAAACTAACATATGAGATATTAAATTTTAATTCAATGCTCAGTATTAATTTAATATTAAAAAATATTTTTTATATTAAAAAATAAAAATAAAAATATCGACCGTTGAATAAAAACTTAATAATTCAGATGTTTCAGCTCCACTTCCAACAATTAGAAAAAATCTAAATTCGGTAAGAGGGAGAGGATACGTGATGAAGTTTGAACTTGGAAGATGAATGGCAAGATTTTTTTTTCTTAATATTTTCTATTTTTATATTTTAATAGTTTGCACGTCACTTTAATAATAATAAAAATCTCTTAAAAAGTTAAATTCTTGTTTAGGTGTAATAATCTTATATCAAATATTATATATATATTTTTTTATATTTTATTTAATATTATTTATTATATATATTTTATTATTTTCTCTTATTAAATCTGATATTCTTAAAAAAATATTAATAATACATATATATTTTTTAAAAGTGTAAAATAATCTTTTTCTTTTTGTATATGGGCCTTAAGCTAAGTAAAATCTAACTCAATAATGTTTTTTTTTTTCAAAAGTGACTATCTCATTCTAATGTAAAATAACTTAACGAGCACTTAAACAATATTTATGAATAAACTACTAACAACATACCCTAATAAAAATTAAATTCTAACTGATTTAATTGACACACTAACTTAATAATATTAAATGGTAGAAAACTCAATTTGTGAATTTTCCCTTTATTTAATTAGTGACACGTAGATTCATACAATTCATCTTTGTACTAAAGAAATGTTTATGATCCTCCTAAAATTTTATGGAACACTAGGGATTCATGATCTATAATTATAAATATAATATTAAAATAAATAAACAAATAAGATTAATTACTTATTATCAAATTAATAGATAATATATATAATCCATATTTTACATATAAATTTTTTTTTAGATTTAAATTATTAATATTTACATATAAATAGACTCTTACACAAGAAACTTAAATTAATGTTATCTTTTTATTATAGATAATTATATATACAATTTTTTTTATAAATTTAAACTAATAATATTTATATATATAATAATAAAATTTAATTTAAAAAAAAAATCAATTAATCAGTTATAATGAATATCTCTTTAGACCACCCGTGCTCCAAAATATTTAAAGAACACCCTAAACGTCTCCTTGTACTAAATAGCATAATTAAAACTAATTTCTATCCAAACAAAAGGGGTATTAAAGCCCCAGTCCAATTACAGAAATAAGCCCAGCTAAATCCGTTAGAAGAAACATGAATTTAGTGCATCTCATACTCTTAGTTAAGACTCCAGTTAGCGAACCAATCTGCACGGCCGTTTGCCTCCCTTAGAGTATATGTGTGCAAACAAAAAAGTTAAATCTTTAATTATGAATGTTTTTGTAGTATAAATTATAAAATAATTAATTTATGTAGTATGCACTCATATAAATCTTAAAGTAAACTACATATAACTTCTTATACTTTATCCTTTCTCAACTTACCTCCCTTTTTTAGCATCACTTAACCCTCCCAATTTTGATTTAAGTTGAAAAGTTTAACTTTCCAATTATTTTTTTTTCTAAAAAATAGTTTAGTAATAATTCTTAAACTCATAACTTACAGAGTCTGTGAATACCTGTGTCCGATTGTGTCCAAAAGACAGGCCGCACCAATTAAGATTCAGTTTAAGCATCTTTAGTATGGTCAAACCAACTTCACATACACAGCTTAATCTTTAATCAGAAAATATGAAACACAGCAATAAGAAAGCTTATTTCGTAATTAAGATTATTCAAACCCCCAAAGTGGTCAGAAGAGTAGAACAAAACCAATGATTCAACCAGATTAGGTTAAAAAGTTATAAATTTTTATGGCTTCTATGATTCTAACAAATTATAACATCAAACATTCCCTTTTTTCCCTCGTCTTCCTCATATTTGCCCCTTATTGATCACTTTGCTACAAATAAGGACATGACTTTTCTTCATATCACTTAAATCACAGAGAAGCTTCTTCCTTATAGGTCAATAGCTTCTTAAGCGTCACCGTTTCAGAGTCAACAACACAGTAAACCAGCTAAGTTCCTTCTTAATAAAACCTTTTGAGGAAATGAACAGAAAAACTGGAGAAGGAAGTAAGCTACTGGTTTGGAAGCACATCCCACAACTAAATAAGTCCTTGGTTAACATCCCCTCATCCAAACTTATCCATCTCTAAAGATAAAAAAATCTTTTTTTTTTCCTTCTACTGGAGATATGATGCTGCACCCAGAAACAGTCACACCAGATGACCAGATATGTTACACATACAGCTGATAAAAAAAAAACAAAAATTTGCTCAATTACTCAAACTTACTCATGGCATGACTTTCCAGTAGCCAGAAAAATGAAACAGGGACCTTGATATTTTATAGGTTAAAATGCCCAAGAAAGGAGCTGTGCTTCCTTCACCTATCTCTCCATCATATCTACGCCCAGTTGGCAAACAATCTTAAAAATTCAAGCAACACGCCAATCCTAAAAATTTGGGATTATCCACAAGGACTAGTTACATAAGGATCCTCAACAGAGCATATCTCTAAGAAAAACTCCTTCATCAATATATAATCAATAAAATGGCACACAGATGCAACCAAGGAGGGTGAATAAACATTGTACGCAAAAGTAACCAAACTGCATGTATATGTCAGTTAAATCCAGATAAAGCAGTGTATACGAAATAATATAAATTGATATTAAATTATTGACAAGATATGTGACAACAACAAGCGAAAGAGCACTTGTATCTGCGACCCAGTTTGAACAAGACAACTACCTCAATCAGCTCAAGTAAAATAATAAGGTTGTGTTAAATTTTGAGTCACAATTTAATTACTAAAGTACTGCCAGACTACCATTCCATATTATCTTGAAATGTTTGATTTTTCTCCATTTATTATCAACAGCTGAACAAGATATAGAGTGAATAAGCTAGCAATATTATTAGACCTCATTAAGCCTGTGGTGTAATCCTTTCTACATATTCATTACAAAAGAGGCTGTCTTTTAGCAAGATTTAAAGACACAGAAGATGGGATACTAAATAGTGTATACAAAAGCACACATTAAAATTCTCACACAAAACAACTGAATAACTATTCAATCACTCAGATTTATCCTAGGCTTGACAAGCATTTCAGATATTTTATCAATTGATTCAATTCTACTTTGGCTGAAATTGAATTGTCAACAGAGGGAAAAGGATATTTGATTTATTTACCTTCTTGCTCCCCAAGCCCAACTAGCAAAACTGTTAGAAATTTACGCAACTTGCCAATCCCATAATTCTTGATAATATGTGACATGAATCCACCCACTTCTTTGAAAAGAAAATATAATATATGGTATGAATGAAACATGTTATCAAAGAAAAAAAATGGAATGAAACATCAGACAAGGAGGGTGAATCAATATTTCTTACAAAGGTATTCACATACAGCAAGACCATTTTCACCGTTGGATCAATTATTTATAAGGCATCAAGTTATTGTATTAAGTAGAACAGGTGATAATAAAGGTTCCAATTGAACAAATGAAACAATTCAATCAAATTAGTAGTAATCCAGGTTTAGACAGGAGTATAACAAGGACTAGAACAAGATGAAAAAACATAAATTATCGAAGCAAACAAAATTTGTTCTCATAAGTTAACCATTTGTTAACTGCTGGATGCAACCACCCTCTCTGTTACCTTGAAGATTCATTTTTTCCTGATATGACTTAATAGCTGAGATGTTTCCTCCTCCTTAAAACATTTGACAAACTTTTGCAGGAACATCTCCTCAGAGATTAAAAATGGTATAAGTATACTGGCATTCTTGTTTATCAAACCTTTTGCGAGTAGATACTGGACGACGAAAGCCCTTGGAATGATCCTTTTCTGCAAACTATATCCGAAGAGTGGTCCCTTGACAAGGGCCAAAGCATCCCCACCCAACTGATTGACCCAAAAACTCATCACCGCATTAATTTTATCACAAGATGCTAACATACAGTTAGGCTGTCTCCTAAATACTTTAAGAATGGTTTCATGGGACCACCCCCACTTCTTAAAGACATCAACTTTCTCATCCCACTGGGATTTTCTTACAGTATGTTTGGCAAGCAATGCTATACTAAAAGTTGATTTTGAAGGATGAAATCCCAATTCCTTAACTTCCTCCACCTCCTTGAGCAAGTGAGTTGAGGAGAATATACTAGGCCACTTACGAAGCAATATCGCAAGGGCCATTTCTAATATACACTATACACCCTCTTTTAGAGGGTGTATGGTGCACCATCAAGTTTAAACAATTGATTTATTCATAAAATAGATCAATGGCTCAGATTAATTAGAAACCTGTTGAGCAGGTTTCCTTTTTTTCAGGTTTTCCGGCGGCGGTCAGCGGCGGTCCGGCAGCTTTTTCTGGCAGCGGTCCGGCGGCGATTTCCGGCAGCATTCCGGCGGAGGTCCGGCGACGATTTTCGGCAGCATTCCGGCGGAGGTCCGGCGACGATTCCGGTGAGGTCCGGCGACGATTCCGGCGGCGTTTTTCCGGCGGCGGTCCGACGTGGCGGTCCGGCGACGATTTCCGGCGGCGTTTTCCGGCAGGCTTTTCCGGCGACGATTTTCGGTGGCATTTTCCGGCAGGTTTTTCCGGCAAGTTTTCCGGTGGCTTTTCCGGCGACTTTTCCGACGACGATCCGACGTGGCGAGAGCAGTTTTTCGGCAATGGTGACCTACTGCCTGAAAAAAAAAACACCCTAAAAAAATTTTAAAAAAACCTATAAAAAAAAACCTATAAAAAAAAAAAAACCTGTTGCGGGTAAAAGTTTGGGTGGATGGTGCACCTAAACTTGGCAGGGTGCATAATAGCACCCGCCATGTTTGAATCAGAAACTCCATAATCAATCCACAATTTGACATTAGGTCTCATCCGACTACTATAAAAGGAAAGCATGTTGCGAATTATACAAACTAAGGTCGCCTTGTCAGATTGCAAGAATCTATGTAACAATTCATATGTAGGGATTATATGATTCTCGAGGCTGCGATTGAGGAATCTGGGTGTCTTGGTCACTATGAAGACAATGTCAGAGGCAGAAGCTCCTTTGGAAAGTAAAAATTCAAACTTGGGCAAAACCCTTATGTTGGGGTTGCAGGAAAGTAGCCATGGCTCCGTGGTAATGATATGGTGCAAGTGAGAGTTTGAGAAACCCCAGTTTCTGAACAAGTCGAGAACCAAATCGGGCTTTTGGGAGGTCTTGAAACGAGCTTCCTTGGAAGCTTCGAGAGCAGAATCTGGTGAGAACCCAAGATTGTTGATGAGGTAGGACTCCACAAAGGAGCGAGGATGTGAAGCGTTTGTGCAGAAAGCCAGAGAAAACGGTGAAGCCCGTGATGAAGTAGATATAGAGTTAGGAGAAACGAAGCGTTTTGCGGGAAAAGAGAGAGAACTGAAATTAATGAATGATTTTGATACATAGATAGCCTCCATTTAGTTCAGGGTTGAAGAAAAGCTTCAAATGTGAAGAGCGGTGGAATGGAGGGAGGGAACGTGACTTTGATTTGGAATTAAACCTAACCTAACCACGAGAGGGTTGAATGAAGATCGTTAATTTGTAAGATTGAAGATTAATTGAATGGAATGCTATGATCTCATTTTTAAGTAAAAATACGACACATATAATATGGCAATGATAGGTAAGGCATAAATTTTAGGAAATAATTTTTTTTTTAAAAAATTTTCTAGTAAAATTTTTAATTATAAGTTATTTTAAATGTAAATTAAGTTAATTTAAACATATAATTATTTATTGAAGGAGTAAATGTTAATTTTTTTCTTTTTATTTCAAAAATTATAATTAACTATTTTACATTAAATTTTTAAACACATAAAAAATGTTTTGTTAGAAATTTTCATTTTTAAATTTTTATATTAACTTTTTCACATATAAATATTCTCTTATATTTTCATTTATCTAGGGATTCTAAAATTTTAAATTAGTCATACCATACAAAATAAATGTTGAATTAATTTATTTAGCATATAATAACATAAATTTTTTTGGGTTCAAAATTTATAATTAACTATTTTACATTAAATTTTTTAACACATAAAAAATGTTTTATTAGAAATTTTCATTTTTTAATTTTTATATTAACTTTTTCACATATAAATATTCTCTTATATTTTCATTTATCTGGGGATTTTAAAATTTTAAATTAGTTATACCATACAAAATAAATGTTGAATTAATTTATTTAGCATATAATAACATAATTTTTTTTTGGGTAAACAATAATAACATAAATCTTATATATATATATATATATATATATATATATATATATATATATATATATATATATATATATATATCATAATTAAAATTTAAATTTTTAAGAGATTAATATCTTTATAGAATTATTTTTTGTTTTCATACACTGTGCATCTTTCAATTTGTTTTTTTTCACACACAGATTTTTTGGATGGCCTTAGTTCGTTTATTTGTAGTGTTCTTTCATCTTTTGTAGTATTTTTATTGCTTTGGTCCTGGTATTTCATTAATGGGGTTGTCGTTTGAATCATTTAGTGACAACCTTTTGGTTTTCTTCCTTTGTTCTCTTAATTTTCATTTTTCTTTAACAATTTTATTGCAGATATTTTAAATCGATGATTTTTGGATAAATCTAAAAATATTGGTTTCGAATTTCTCTAATCTGCCTTTGGTGGCTTTTAAGGTTGGCTTGAAGAGGTTCTATAGCAAAAGTAATAGATTGGGGCTCTTGGCCATAGTGTAGGAAAGAAATTATGTTTGATGTAACTTATTTTTTTCCATATCATCTATTCCCCTTAGTTTTTATTGTTATAATTTATGAGATTTTTATTGTTTTTTAGTGTGTGTGTGTGTGTTTTTTTTTACTATGTGCAAAATATATATTTTAGTTGTTTTGTCTTTCCAATGGAAGTGATATTGGATTATGTCTAGTTAAAGTTTTCTTTTGAAATTATGTATTCCTAAATGCTATCTTTTGGAGGAAAAAAAAAAGAAGGTAAAAACTATACTTTCGTCTTTTAACTTATTTTTTTGTTTTTAAATTTGTCCTTTAACTGATAAATGTTTCAAAATTCTCCTCTAACTTATTAAAACTTAATAGCATTTTTCTTTCGCCTAATTATGTTAGTTCCGTCAGTATAAGAGGTAGAAAATCATCTTCTTAGGGTTTCTGTTTCATCTTCTTCTTCCTACTATTATTTCTCATTTGTTCTTTCTCATCTCCATTTCGACGGTGATTCTGCAAATCAAACTTCAACGGTGGCTCTACAAATCGACCTTTTGACTCCTAACAGTGGCTTTATAGTGCGATCATGACTCTAGCCTGGTGGTTATGTGATCTTCATGGCATGCAAGATCTAGATTAGTGGTTCAGTGGTGGCTCCAAACATCAAATTGTCTGTTTGACCTTTGAAGTCTAGACCTTTGACGACAGCGCAAGGGTGCAAGGCCTTAGCATTCAAGGTTCGACGAATCGACGATGTAGTTGCGAGCATCTTGCCCAGGGTTGATTTTTGGTATGGTTGCGAATTGATGATTTGCGAAGCCACCATTGAAGTTCAATTTGAATATCCATCGTCGAAATGAAAATGAGAAAGAATAGAGGAAAAGTAACAGTAGACAGAAGAAGATGAAGCAGAAACCCTAAGAAGAAGAAGATACATCATTAGCCATGTTACATGCCAATTGTGTATTTTTTTGCCATGTCAGACGTCAAGTAAGTAATTTTTTGCCACATATGTTGACGGAACTAACAGAGTTATAAAAAAGGACAATGTTATTAGGTTTTTATAAGTTGGAGGACCAATTTGAAATGTTTATTAGTTAAAGGATAAATTTAAAAACAAAAAATAAGTTATAGAATGAAAGTATGATTTTTATTTCAAAAAAAAATTTAAAAAAAAATATTTTAATTATAAACTTTCTTAAAAATTAGAGTAATTCAAACACACATTTAAATATGAGTAAGTAAAATGCTTGCACAAGAAAAAAGAGTGAAATACAATATTTAATGATAAATAAATATGTTAATCTTATTTTACTTCTAATTTAAAAAATTATAATAAAATATCTCACATTAAAATTTAATGTATAATAATTATCCTATCATGTTTGTCATTTTAATTATTACATTTTTTATATATAAATACTCTTTATATTCTTTATTGTACCCCTTAAAAAGTTAAATTTTAATTGATTAAATTAATGTTAATATCTAATTAACTTATTTATAAAAAATTTAAAATACATCACATGGTTAACTTTCTTAGAAATCTTACTTTTGTGAAATTATTCTTTTTCATACATTTATATATTTTTTTCATATATGCTCCTTTTGATTAAGCTTTTATTCAAAGCAAACAGAAATTTCACGCTTTCTAATGCATTTTTGTTGAAAGGAGAAATTTCATACTTCTTCTCCACGCCAATTTTTTCAACATTGTCAATCTAAAACAAATACAGATACTCATTCACATAAGTAAATAAAATAAAATTTAAAAGAATATTAATGTAAATTATTTTCAAACCAAATAGATGTGCTCTATTAAGTAATGATGTAAAAGTCAGATTGGACAATGAACCAGAAAACTTTCAGTTTAGTTCAACCTATCAAATTGTTTACTTGGACCAATAATTTTTTGTATATAAATATTTTTTTATATATAATTTATTTATTGTTAAATATAATCTTTTTATACTTTAAATTAATATTACTCAATAAAAATCGTCCGATTCAACTCGGTTCAACCCAATTTAACAGTGATTTTGACTGGTCTTGATTGGTTCAACCCAATCAAACCATGAAAATGATTATGTCATTGAATCAAAGCCGAATTAGATATTGATTCCTAGTTTTGATGGTCAGATTGACCGGTCTAATCCAAACAACAATGCTATTAAGATTATACAAAACTCTTTGTAATCTTGGAAACTTCTTATACCTTCAGATTTTACTAAATAAATATTGTTGTACTGTTTTTTTTTTAAACACACATATTTTCATACTTACATGTAAAAATAAATAAACAAAAGAAGGTATTATAGTCAACCAGCTTGTAATTCAATTGGCAGCAATTCAAAGAATGTTAATGTGTGATTATGATATTAACGGTTTTATTTTTCATCTTTCACTGTTGACCAAAAACAAGAAAAAAACAAAACACACCTATGCACAGCCAGCATTCTCTGATTGAATGTTAACACTTTTTAAAATGATAAAATCTATATATTTGTCTCCTTTGTTTTTTCCACTATCAATGTTGTTCTATCTGAATATTACACTTTTTAAAATGATAAGATTTGTCTCTAACTCATATGCTTTCTCTGCCATCATGCAATAAATTTACATCATATGTAACAAAAATTAATGTTTAATTGAATGTGTAGCTGAATCCAATCAAATATAAATGTGAACATATGCAAACGGGAGCAGAATGAAACAAATAAATCAAGTTAAAAAGTTACAAAATCTTATGGCTTCTATGATTCTAAAAAAATGCAACAGAGCATAACTCCAAAAAGAAAACTCCATCAAAATATAATCAATAAAATGACACACAGATGCAACCAATGATGGTGAATAAACATTGCTTGCAAAAGTAACCAAACTGCATGTAAATTGATATCAAATTATTGACCTGAAATGTGACAATAACAAGCAAAAGAGCACTCGTATCTGCATCTCAGTTTGAACAAGACAATGGCCTAGCTGAACAGTTTCCACCCTAACATATTTTGCTTATTTCAGGTTCAGGGGAAACTATGGTTCAAAATTAACACATGGTGTGAGCGTGAATATGCAAGCAATATTGTTAGACCACATTAAACCCATAGAATAATCTTTTTCTCCAAATTCATTGAAAAAGAGGTGTTCATTTTTACTCTTGGATCAGTTATTTATAAGGCGTCAAGTTATTGATATAATAAAAACAGCTAATAGAATTTTTAAAGGTTCCAATCAATATAATATAAAAAAAATGAGATACACGAGTTAAAAAATTATCATGTATGTTTCATATCAACAAATAAATACATCACCTACTTGACACATGATATTTAAAATACTTAATACTCTATCACATGTTATCTTATGTAATAATTTATTATCATATATGATCTGAGATAACAACATGAGATATGTAATACTTTTTTATGTCACATGTACAAAAATCATATAATACATAAATTAAAGAAATATAATACGACAAAAACACAAATAAAAAAAACAAAAACATTACTACTGTCCTAATAAGAATAAAAAAAAAAAACAAAATAATGAATTATTCTTTCACCCTATTCCTCTTTATAGATCCTGATGAACATTACTACAACTTCATTCTTCTTCCATCAAATGTTGTATTTGTGCAACATTTAGATCAACCTTTCCTCTGTATAGACTGAAAAAAGAAAAAACTATAAGACATCCTGATGTAGCAATGTGATATATATTAACACATAAAGAAGGAAGATTAAGAAAATTTAGGAAGCAGCATTATCTTACTTTGGGATAAGAGCTTTAAATCCAGTACCAAGCTGAGAAATATTCGCAGCATGGTTCTTAATTTCGAAATCTACACCCCACCACTCCTTAAGCACAATTCTGGGAGCATCTTCTTTTCCAATGACGTAAGCATCAAATGTATGATCATTGAAAACAAAAATTGCATAACAGAAAATCAGATATAGAAATGAATCTCCAGTGCAGGTAGCAAACACCATGACTAGGAATAATATCTTATCAAAACGACTTTGGTCCAAAATCACAACTTTATGCTGCAAAACTACATAAACGCATAAATGCATCAAAATTATTGGACATGGTAGAGGCTCAAAATAAGTTTTGAGATGAAAATTCATTATCACAACACGTTGACAGAACAAATTGGTAACTTTTTTTTCTATAGAGGCTCATAATAATAATAATAATAATAATAATAATAATAATAATAATAATAATAATAATAATAATAATAATAATAAGGAAACAAAATCCAAAGTCTAAAACAAATTTAACTGTACCAAGTCTAAAAATTAGGATAATTTTTTTGCTTTATATTAAAAAATGGAAATATAGCAAGGAAAACCAGCAATTTAATTTTTTTTAATCTTTTTAAATTCTTTCCTCTTTTAATATTCAAATTTGATATTTAATCAATCCATTTACTCCGATTGGGTGTCTTAATTCATAAACTTTTGCATGATTGATATATTTATTTGATTAGCTTTCAAATCATTTTAAATTGGTCAAATAATTATGATATATTAATTTTGTTGTCAATAGGGATGGAAACATGCCAAATTTTGCCTTAAACAGGTCTAATCTATATCTCAATTATAAAGTTTGAGTCTGACCTATAAACTTGAAATAGGTCAACTTTTAAGACTTAACCTGACCTTAAAAGTTTAGTATGACCTGAAAGCTTATTTAAAGACCTACTTTATAATAATGCCTTTAAATAGACTGTTGGCCTACCTTTAAATAAGCTAACAGACTTTCAAATAAACTAACAAGTCTATCTTTAAATAGGTCAACAGACCTTTACATAGGCAGACCTACCTTTAAATATATCAATATACTTTTACATAATCTAACAGGCCTAAGTCTTGAAATAGGCCAACGAGCTCAGACCTTTAACACTCATCCCCTACCTTTATAGATACTCGTCACTTTTCTGCTCTAATTTTTTTAACGATATGAGACTTAGAGATATAACAAATTACTATCACAATACAACAAAAAAAAAGCATAGCACACTAGTTTTTAATTACCCTACCTTTAGCTAATTGCTTAAAGATGGATTAAGTTGAGAGTCAATAATGCTCAAACAATTTAATAACATAATAATTTAGAAGTGAACGTGGTTGTGCAAAAGAGAAGATACACGAAGGAAAAAAACTTTAAAAAAAATATAAGTAAAGATGTTGTGCCTTGCCTTTTTTATTTGTTGTGTTGTGATAGTAACTTGTTATATCTCTAAGTCTCACATCAACTAAATATTAGAACAAAAGAGTGATGAGTATCTATAAAAGTGAGAGGTGAGTGTTAAGTTATAACATAATTCTAATATGCTATTTTTATTCAAACTTATTAAATTAAGTTTTAATTATTGCCTTTTATTAAAAATTATTTAAAAATATATTAATATATTATAATAAATTAATAATTGTAATTATTATAATAATATAATATATATTATATTATATATAGTTAAACAAGCAGACAGAACATCAAATTTAAAAGGCTATTAAAAATGGTATGAGACATGACCTTTTTAGTTAAATAGACCTTTGAAAAAGTTTGGCTTAACTTGTTTAACAAGTAGTAAGTCAGTAGCAGACCATAAGCGCTCTGACGACGATCGACTTATTTCGACTTAGCTCTAGATTATTTATCATTTGACTTACTCCATTTAAGTTACATGAACATAAATTAAATTAATTTATTTATAATTTTTAATAAAATTAATTTATTGAAATATTTTTTTGTAAACTTATTTTTATTTCATAAATATTTTATTTAAATTATATTTATTTTTATCATTTAATTCATAATTTACCCGTGCATCATTGGTGCAAAATCTAGCTGAGCAAATTAAACAATTCAATTAAATTAGAAGTAATCCAGGTTTAGACAAGACTGGGTATAACACGTACTAGAATGAGATGAAGAAACATAACGGATTGAAGCACACAAGATTTGTACCCATAAGTTAGCCATTTGTTAACTGCTGGATGTAACCATCCTCCTTGTTATCTTGAAGATTCATTTTTTCCTGATATAGCTTTAATAGTTGCCTCCTCCTTAAAATATTTCACAAACTTTTGTAGGAACATGTCCTCAGAGATTAAAAATGGCCTAAGTATGCTGGCATTCTTGTTTATCAAACCTTTTGCAAGTAGATACTGGACCACAAAAGCACTTGGAATGATAATTTTCTGCAAACTATATCCGAAAAGATCTGCTCCTTTGACAAGGGCCAAAGCATCCCAACCCAACTGATTTATCCAAAAACTCATCACCGCATCAATTTTATCACAGGATGCTAACAGACAGTTAGGCTGCCTCCTATATGCTTCAAGAATGGTATCATCAGACCACCCCCACTTCTTAAACACATCAACTTTCTCATCCCTCCGGGATTTGATTACAATATGTTTGGCAAGCAATATCACAATATATAACTTATGAATAGGTTGTGGCTTCTTAATTCATGAGCCACTAGTCACATTGCTTGTTCCTTGGCACATTTCATTAAGTATTCTACATTACATAATGCTTTTGTCACTCTTCCAAATCATGTTAAAATCAGTGTTCATAGCATAGGTACTGTCCAATTGAATCCATCCCTTATTCTTGATAATGTCTTGTATATCCCAGATTTTCATGTCAATTTACTGTCCATCGGTGCTTTGTTAAGTCAGTTTCCTTATTCTATTTCATTCAGTAATTCTTGTTTCTCTATACAGGATCACAACAATTTGAGGGTGATTGGCAGGGGTAACCTGATTGGAGGACTTTATGTCTTCAAACCAGATAACTCATCATCCTTGAAAGTTGTTCCTGATTCTACTTTTACTTCCACTAGTTATGTTTTACCCAACATTGTTCCCCTAGTTCAGCTATGAACACTGTAAAATGTTCTAATTTTGTTTCTTTTGATACTTGGCATTCAAGACTTGGTCATTTGTCACACAAAATATTACAAAAACTTAGCAATAAAATCTCTCTTGTTTGGCCAAAATCTGTTCATCATTCTATATGTTCTGTTTGTCCATTAGCTAAGTTTAGGATATTATCTTTTGTCTCTAATAATCATGTATCTGTTGCTCCATTTGACTTGGTGCATTGTGACATTTGGGGTCCCTATCACATTCCCACATATGATGGTAAGAGGTATTTTCTCTCTATAGTGGATGATTGTACAAGATTTACATGGACATACTTATTACAAGCCAAATCAGAAGCCACTGTCATTCTACAACAGTTCTTTGCTTTAGTGGAAACTCAGTTTGACAAAGTGATAAAACAGTTACGATCAGACAATGCAAAAGAGTTGCAGTTAACTCAGTTTTTACAGAATAAATGAGTTTTACATCAGTTTTCCTGTGTCCAAAGGGTTGAGCAAAATTTAGTAGTTGAAAGAAAACACCAACACCTGCTAAATGTAGCAAGGTCACTATACTTTCAGTCTAAGATACCTATCTCATTTTGGGGTGAATGTATAAAAATTGCCACGCTTTTTATCAATAGGCTACCTGCACCACTATTGAAATTTCAATCACCTTATCAGCTACTGTACAACCAGAATCCTGATTATCATGCATTAAGAACTTTTGGTTGTCTGTGTTTTGCTACTTCCCTACCATCTCATAGAAACAAATTTAGTCCAAGAGCTATACCTTCTGTGTTTGTTAGATATCCAGTTGGTTACAAAGGGTACAAACTCTATAATCTTGACACCAAACCGTTCTTTATCTCCAGAGATGTTCAATTTCATGAATCTGTTTTTCCATTTCACACTTTACCTGCAAACACCTTACATATGGATCTGTTTACTGATATTGTTCTCCCTTTACCTCAACCAGATATCACTCTTCCAACACCACAACCTCCATTGCAGCTTTCTCATTTACCTATATTACAACCTGTATCACAACATATATCACCACCTACATCACAACCTCTTCCAGCTTCTAGAAGATCAACCAGAACTTCTAGACTTCCATCTTATTTGCAGCAGTACCACTGCGACTTCACTTCCTCCCTATATCCCATCACTGCCCATATGACCTTTGATAACCTTAGCCTACCCTATAGATAGTATGTTATGCATGTCAATTCAGTATTTGAGCCTACTTTCTATCATCAAGCCATTAAGTACCCTGAATGGCAGACAGCAATGACACTAGAGTTGAAAGCTCTAGAGGATAATCACACTTGGAATATAGTTCCATTACCACCCGGGAAGCACACAATTGGTTGTCGATGGCTATATAAAGTCAAATATAATCCAGATGGTAGGTTAGTAGCCAAGGGCTACACTCAGTAGGCTGGTATTGATTTTGTTGACACCTTTTCACCAGTTGCAAAATTGACCACAGTCAGGGTCTTTCTCTCCATTACTACAATTAAAGGCTGCAAATTATTGCAATTGAACATCAACAATGCATTCTTAAATGGAGATCTTTTTGAGGAAGTTTACATGGATTTGCCTCTAGTGTATCACAGTAAGGGGGAGAACTTAGTATGCAAATTAAACAAGTCCATTTATGGTCTTAGACAAGCATCTAGACAATGGTTTCATAAGTTCTCTACTACTTTAATTGATCATGGTTTCCTGCAGTCCAAAAGTGATTACTCTCTGTTTTCTAAAGGCACAGGATCATCATTGGTTGTTTTGTTAGTATATGTGGATGACATTATCATTGCAAGTGAAACTCAAACTCAAATAAGTCATGTTTAGTGTTTACTACAGAGTTTGTTCAAACTCAGAGTTATTGGTGACTTGAAATATTTCCTGGGTTTAGAAATTTCAAGAACCACAAAGGCTTTCTCTATGCCAGCGAAAATATACAGTATCATTACTTGAAGATACTGGTTATTTGGACTGCAACCCAGCTGCACTTCCCATGGAACCAAATCTAAAGCTCAATACTTCAGATGGTGACTTAATAGAAGATGCTGCCATGTATAGGAGACTCATTGGTAGGTTAATGTATTTAACAATTTCCAGGCTTGACATATCATTCACTGTCAATAAGCTGAGTCAATACATGAGTTCCCCTAGAACGCCTCACCTACAGGCTCTTCACCATTTATTGAGATATTTGAAGAATTCTCCTGGTCAAGGTCTCTTTTTCTCAGCATCTTCCATTCTCAGCATTAAAGCATTTGCTGATGCAGATTGGGGAAGTTGTCTTGATACAAAGATATCAACCACAGGTTATTGTGTTTTCTTGGGGGAGTCATTGGTTGCTTGGAAGTCAAAAAAACAACCAACTGTATCCAGATCATCAGCTGAGGCAGAGTATAGAGCATTAGCATGTGTGTCTAGTGAAATCACTTGGCTAACAACTTTGCTCAAGGATTTCGAAATACAGTTGAACACTGCTATAGTATTCTGTGATAATCAATTTGCCATATATCTTGCCACAAATCCAACCTTTCATGAGAGGTCAAAACATGTGGAGATTGATTGTCATTTTGTTAGAGAAAAAGTGAACAATGATGTGCTTAAATTGATACGTGTGAAGTCACAACATCAACTAGCAGATTTACTGACCAAACCTGTTCCAGCTACTAAGTTTCATCTTCTTATGTCCAAGTTGGGAGTATTAGACATCTATCTCCCACCTTGAGGGGGAGTATCACAGTATATAACTTATGAGTAGTTATCTGTTAGTTTGTTATTTAGAATCAGTTTAAGTTTGTTATTATTAGTTGATGTATCAGTTGATGTTATCAGTGGTATATATACCACATTCTTGTAAATAAGAAAGTATCGAATTCATTTCTCTAAATTCTCTTCACTGTAATAAGCAATGCTACGCTAAAAGTTGATTTTGAAGGATCAAATCCCAATTCCTTAACTTCCTCCACCTCCTTGAGCAAGTGAGTTGAGCATAATATACTAGGCCACTTACGAAGCAATATGGCAATGTTTGAATCAGAAAATCCATAATCAATCAACAATTTGACATTAGGCATCCTCAGACTAGACCAAAAGAAAGGTGTGCAGCAAATTATACAAGCTATGGTCTCTTGATCAGATTGCAGGAATCTATGTAACAATTCGTATGTAGGGATTATATGATTCTCCAGAATTGGACGTAGCAATCCCGGACTCGTAGTCACTATGGATACAATGTCAGAGGCTTAAACACCTTTGGAGAGTAAAAATTCAAACTTGGGCAAAACCCTTTTGTGGGGATTGCACGAAAGTAGCCATGGCTCCTTTGTAATCATACCGTGCAACTGGGAGTTTGAGAAATCCCAGTTTTTGAAGAAGTTGAGAACCGAATCGGGCTTTTGGGATGTCTTGAAACGAAGTTCCTTGGAAGCTTTGAAAGCAGATTCTGGTGAGAACCCAAGATTGTCGATGAGGTAGCAGGCTGCAAATGAAGTGTCTGTGCAAAAATGCATAGAAAATGGTGAAGGGTAGTGTTGGAAAAGAGGGTAACATTCATGCATGGATTGGTGATGTTGTAGGAAAAGCGATGCCCTTGAAGCAGAGAATGGCTCTGTGGCGTTGAAAATTGAACATGATTATGACATGGAAATAGCAACGAAATGAAGCGTATTATGGGAAAAGAAAGAGGATTCAAATCAATGAATGATAGATACCCTTTAGTTCAAATTGAACAGAAGCTTCAAATTTGAGCAATGGTGCATGGAAGGAGGGACCAAGTTTTGATCTGGAATAGTTACATAAACCTAACTGTAGATATTAGACATCATTACTAAGAATGTCTGTAGATCATAGATCATGAATTTAGAACACTATATTAATAATCAAATTGCGTACCTCTTGTAGACATCTTGTTCTTGTTAACTCTACAGTCAAGAATGATCAAGAATTTGTACACACTTGTGGACTACAGAAATCAGGATCTTTCTCTCCTTCTCCTTTCTCTTTTGAATGGGGTAATAGTAGTTTCTGACTAAAAGATCATGTCTATATCTTTGAAAGATACACATATATAGAGGGAGTGGAGAGGAGACTTGCCCCTTCGTTGAAGAGTTGTCTTGTTCTACCCATCATGAAAACAAACAACCAAGCATCATACCTTTTCAAGCATACATACCATTTGAATTCAAAGTTCAACATGTGATTCCCAATAAATCCATTGATCACAATATAAAAGGATTCCAGGAAACATCAGGTTACCATTCAACCAGTTTTGACAAATAGACAAATCAATGAAAGTCCAAAATCATAGAAAAATTTCTAACATTCTCCCACTTGGACAACATTGATTCAATTTAATTTAACTCAAAAGAATTTCAAAACTAAATAAATATATAAATAAATATATAGGTATTTTACAAATTCTTTTTAAAAGAAAAGAAAAGAAAAGAAATTCTGATTGAACAATTGTGGCCACTAAAATAACCTGATCATACTCACATTAAACATGATCAAAGAATTCAATAAAACTATCAATTAAGAGCCATAAGTGATAGATAAACTATAAGAGTCTAATTCACCAATGACTACGTAACTAATAATCTTATTGTCATGATCATAATTCAAGCGTGCTAGTGTAGATACACATCATAACTTAGTTTGTGATCCTTTGCCCTTTAAGCTAATGTATATAGGTTCTACATTGTGTTTTTCCAAGAAAACACAACCAATGTCCCCAAGGAGATTATAAACATGTTTATCATTAAACACTATTTTCTTCAAGAAAATTAAACATCTTGAGACAACACAACAATAAAATTGTACAATAATCATTATAACAATGATACAAAAATAAACATACACATAATTTTATTAAAAGAGCATTACATAAGTTCAATGTAATAAGTATACAATAAATGACAATTCCCACTAATCAATTACATCAAAGGATCTTATGATACCCATGTTCTCAACATGTCTCATAAACAATATGGGTCTAAGTCCCTTAGTTAGGGGGTCAGCAAGCATCTCATCAGTAAGAATATGCTCAACAAGAATCTCTCTACTATCAAACATTTCTCTCACCACCAAGAATTTGATTCTTATATGTTTAGAGGCAGAGTGGTTCTATTATTCTTGGTGAACAAAACAGCAACTTGATTATCACAATAAATTTTCAATGGTTTAGAAATAGAGTCAACAACACCAAGAGCGAAAATAAAGTTTCTTAACCACATAGCATGTGAAGCTGCACCATACAATGCAACAAACTCAGCTTGCATTGTGGAAGAAGCAGTCAGCGTCTGTTTTACGCTTTTCCAAGATATAGCTCTTCCGGCTAACATGAAATGTATCCAGACGTCAATCTGTCATCATCTATACATCTAACAAAGTCTGAATCAGAGTAGCCAATGACATTTAAATCATCCACATTCTTGTAGACAAGCATGTAATCTTTTGTCTTCTGCAGGTACCTCATAACCTTCTTAACAGCTACCCAATGAGCATGTCCAGGATTAGATAGATATCTGCCCAATGCACTAATAGCGAAAGACAGATCAGGTCTAGTGCACACCTGAGCATACATAAGGCTACCAACCGCACTAGCATAAGGCACATTTGTCATGGAACTTCTCTCAATATCATTCTTAGGGCACTACTCCTTACTCAACTTGTCTCCTTTGGTAACAGAAACATCACCAGGCCTACAAGTTTTCATATTATACCTTTTAAGAACACGATCAATATAGGCTATTTGAGACAAACCCAAAAGCCTTCGACTCCTGTCTCTATGAATTTCAATGCCCAAAACAAAAGAAGCTTCTCCAAGATCTTTCATATCAAAAGTAGTTGACAACATATCTTTAGTCTCAACAAGTAAATCATAACTGTTGCTGGCAAGTAAAATATCATCCACATAGAGAACAAGAAAAATGAATTTACTCCCATGCACCTTAAAATATATGCATTGATCTACCTTATTCTCCACAAAACCCATAGAAGAAACAACTTCATCAAATTTAATATACCATTGTCTGGAAGCTTGCTTCAAACCATAAATAGACTTCTTCAATTTGCATACCATATGTTCCTTTCCTTCTTCTATAAAACCTTCAGGTTATTGCATGTAGACTTCTTCATAAAGATCTTCATTCAAGAAGGTTGTTTTTACATCCATTTGGTACAACTCCAAATCATAATGAGCAACTAGAGTCATAATAATTCAGAAAGAGTCCTTGGAAGAAACAGGAGAAAAAGTCTCTTTATAGTCAATTCCCTCCTTTTGAGTGAATCCTTTTGCCACTAATCTTGCTTTAAAGCGCTCCACATTTCCTTTAGAATCTTTCTTCGTCTTAAACACCCATTTGCACCCAATAGGCTTAATACCTTTAGGAGGTTCCACAAGCTCCCACACATCATTATGATTCATAGAAACTATTTCATCATTCATTGTTTCAATCCAATTATCAGATAAAACATTAGAAACTGCTTCCTTATAATTTTCTGGATCTGTCATGCACCCAACATTAATATCTACCTCCCCCAGAAAAGTATATTAATCATCAAGGTTGACCGGTCTTCTTTCTCTTTGAGATCTTCTAAGAGGAGGAATCTCAACAAGGTGTTCAGGAGCTGGTGGCGGTGGTTCTTCTAGAACTTCTTGTTGTAGTTTCTCATCAACCCTTTCAAATGACTCACTGACAATTCTTTCTTGTATAATTGGAACAGGTACAATAACATTTTCTCCACTAGAACGTGTGCCCTCATCTATAGTAACATCAGAACTCCCCACATCATTCTCAAGAAATTTAGCAGTAATTGCTTCAACTATTTTTGTTCCACGAGTAGGGCAGTAGAATCTGTAGCCTTTAGCATTGATAGGATAACCAATAAAGTAACATCTGGTAGTCTTAGGACTTAATTTTGATGCACTAGGGTCATAGATTTTCACCTCGGTGGCACAACCCCACACACGAAGATGGTTTAGGCTAGGTTTCCACCCCTTAAACAATTCAAATGGAGTTTTGGGAACAGACTTAGAAGGCACTCTATTTAATATATACATGGCTGTTTTAAGGGCCTCTCCCCAAAGAAAATCAGATAATTTGAATTGACTCATCATAGACCTCACAATATCCATTAAAGTGCGATTTTGCCTCTCAGCTATTCTATTTTGTTCAGGAGTCCCTGGCATAATAAATTGGGAAACTATTCCATAATCCTCAAGGCATTTAGCAAAAGGTCCCTTAAATTGTCCAGTCTCACCATGTCTACCATAATATTCACCTCCTCGGTTCGACCTTACTATTTTTATTTTTCTACCACATTGATTCTCAACCTCGTTTTTAAATATTTTAAACTTTTCTAAAGACAATGACTTATCATTAATTAGGTACACATAACCAAAATGGGAAAAGTCATCAATGAAAGTAATAAAATATTTATTTCTACATAAGGTTGGTTTCAAAAGGCCACAAATATCTATATAAATTATTTCTAAAAGTTCTTTACTACGTGTAGAACCCTTTCTACTTGTCTTAGTCATCTTTCCTCTCATACAGTCTATACAATCCCCAAGATCTATAGAATCAAGTGAAGGTAGGATATTATCCTTTATCAACCTATTAATCCAATCCTTAGAGATATGACCTAGACGCCTATACCATAAAGATAAGGAGGTATCTTTGATAAGTGTCCTTTTGTTTCCTATAGTTTGAACATGTAGGGAATTAAAGATATTGGAATCAAGATTTAAACAATATAAACCATTAGATTTAATAGCCTTGCCTACAACTTGGGAACCATAAGATAGAAGACAAGAACCATTATTGAAATTAAAGGAAAAACCATAATTGTCAAGTTTGAACAAAGAAATTAAATTCCGCCTCATAGACGATACATATAAGGTGTCTTTCAAATGTAAAATAAATCCTGACTCTAACTTTAATTCAACTAGTCCTATAAACTGAACGTTGACTTTAATTCCATTCCCTACGAATAAGTTGACTTCATCATCACTTGGCTTTCGCTTGCTCTTGAACCCCTGCAAGGAATTAGTAACATGAATAGATGCTCCAGAATCAAGCCACCATGAACTCAAAGGAACATTTACCAAACTAGATTCATAGCAAACGAAAGCTAGTGACTCACCTTGAGTTTTCTCCTTAATAAAAGATTTGAAGGCTTGACAGTTTGATTTCTTATGACCTACAGACTTGCAAAACCAGCACTTCAACTCATTCTTGTGAATATTAGGTTTTGGACCAAGGGGTTTGTGAGATGGACCGGCCCTATTGTCATACCTATTTTTACCCTGAGGCTTCTTCTTCTTTTTCTTAAAATATTTCTTATGGTGTAACTGAGAAACTAAGTTCACACTTTCAACAAATGATTCATCCTATCTTCTTCTTGTGCACAAACAGATATCAAAGTGTTAATATCTCACTCTTCCTTTTAGGTATTATAGGATGTTTTTAAGGCATCAAACTTAGTAGGTAGGGAATTTAAAGCATAGTGAACTAGAAAAGTATCAATTACAGGGCACTTAAGGTCACTAAGTTTATTAGCAATGGTTACCATCTTCATAATGTGTTGTCTAACACCACCAATTCCATCATATTTCATGTTAATAAAAGTTTCCATCAATTGACCTGCTTCGGCCTTTCCAGATACTGCGTACCTTTCCCCAATGGAAGCAAGAAAAGTTTTAGCATTGTTGGAATGTGGAACTGCTTTTACAAGTGTCTCGTCAATGGAGCGCTTAATCAACATTAAAGCTTTGCGATTAGCCTTTGTCCATTCCTTGTGATATGCTTTCTGTTCATTAGTACTTTCGGCAGTTAGTGCAATTGGCTCATCTTCTCTAATGGCTATATCAATATCCAGCAAGCTTAGGATCAATTCAATATCATCCTTCTATTTCTTATAATTGTTTCCAGTTAAAACCTCAACTTGGTTTACAGTATTAGACAAATAAAAAATGACTGGAGCTGAAAAATTAAACAAGAAAATGATTAATACCATGGGCAATTATAGTAATAACAATTACTGAAATAGGGATTTAATACATATAATATAAACTCTCTTGTGGGTAGAGTATATATCATATAACAACAATAGTTACAAAAATTCTAACACCTGTGGGTAGAAAGAATTTTACTGTAAAGATCATCCCAAAAATAATAACATGTTACTACAAAATAATTTATGAATTTACTACCTGTGGGTAAGTTTAATTCACAAATTAATTAAGTAACACAACATCCCAAAAATTTATTCACAAGTAACCCTATCAATTTAAGCAAATAATCCACTGTGGTGGCATATATTCACTTCAATTAATAGAGCCCTCAACTGGGATAAATTAATTAATAGCCCAAATAATCATTTTCTAACATATTCTTTAATTTTTCTTAATATATCTAGAGAGTGCACTACCCAAACTTAACAACTAGGGAGAGTGACTATCATAGATAGGTTTATCATAATATTAAAATATTTTTCATATTTAAAATCACTAAAACTTTATTTTCTCAAATGCCTAATCTAAATAAACAAGAAATAAATTAATAGTAAATATTTTTAATATCCAAAAAATTATAAAATATATAGATAAATTCTAGACATCAATACAAGTGTATAGGAAGAAACAGAACACAAAAAGGACCATCTATGTATCCACACGCGCTTGGCAGTGCGCGTGGGCTTCATCCCACGCGCACTGTTCATCTCCTTCCTCCAGACGGGTCGTTATGACCCGTTTCTCTGCTAAACGGGTTTTGACGACCCGGTTTGTGATCCAAAGCCTTTTTTGACCATTTTTTATGCGGTTTGATCCCCAAAATGATTGGGTCTTCCTCCAAAAACGAATTCTCATCATTTTGGATGATTTTCATGAAGAAAATGAGGCAAGAATGAACGTTTAGATCCAGAAAAAATACGAAAACGGGTCTGCTTCACCCGGTTTGAAAATCACGTCCCTTTCCTGTTTTCAACGTGTTTTGATCGTCTATAAGGTTTGTATTCATGCCTAAATATGTTCTAGGATTGATTTATAAAATTATCATAAATAGAAACAATCAAAACACTGATTTAGAAACATCATGGGTTCTTGAAGTTTTCATCCATGGAGTTTGGATATAGGTTTATGTTTTCAGTCATTCACAATTAATTAAAAATGACTTAATACATCTAAAAAACTTACAAAAACAGAATTAAATAATTCTCATCATATATCCATATAATCATGCATAAAAATTACAAGTTATAAACCCTAAAATTATTAGGTTTTCATATAATCATGCATGTATAGAATTGAATGGATTCTAAATCATGTATCTAAAGCTCTGATACCACATGTAGATATTAGACATCATTACTAAGAATGTCCCTAGATCATAGATCATGAATTTAGAACACCATATTAATAATCAAATTGTGTACCTATTAATAATCAAATTGTGTACCTCTTGTAGGCATCTTGTTCTTGTTAACTCTACGGTCAAGAATGATCAAGAATCTGTACACATTTGTAGACTACATGAATCAAGATCTTCCTCTCCTTCTCCTCTCTCTTTTGGATGGGGCAATAGTAGTTTCAGACTGAAAGATCATGTCTATGTCTTTGAAAGACACACATATATATAGAGGGAGTGGAGAGGGGACCTGCCCCTTCGTTGAAGAGTTATCTTATTCCACTTATCATGGAAACAAGCAACCAAGCATCACACCTTTTCAAGCATACATATCATTTGAATTCAAAGTTCAACATGTGATTCCCAATAAATCCATTGATCACAATATAAAAGGATTCCAGGAAACATCAGGTTACCATTCAACCAGTTTTGACAAACAGACAAATCAATGGAAGTCCAAAATCATAGGAAAATTTCTAACACTAACGACCAAAGGGTTGAAGGTGAATCCTACGAGTAGTGTGTCCTAGGGTGGGTTTGGTAGGTTTTGTGAGATTTTTTTCCCACTATGTTTGTTAAATTATTGTGTTGAGTTAGATAGACAAAATTTTGTCTTTTAGTTTGATCTAATTTGGCTCGTTAAATAATAAATTAAGCTTAGTCAAATATATGAATTTGATGTACTTTAACAAAAATGGTTAAAATAAATGTCAAAATATAAAATTAATTATTTTTTACAAATAATACGTCTTAATTAAAAATAATATAATTTTAAATAAATTAAAAATTCATATAACTAGTCTTTAACATAATAAGTTTCTGACAAGTTAAATAAACATAACAAATTTTATTAAATTAATATAAATATGAAATAAATAAAAGTAAACTAACAAGTCTTAAAAATTATAAACAACAAATTACATTAGTTACAACTCAAAAAATAATAATAAACTACATTAATTAATTAAAGTTAATGTCATTACATATAATATATGGATTTACATAATCATTTATTTTATTTTTAATTTTCTCTAAATATTCTTTGTCATTTAAGTGATCTATTGAATTTTTATCGCAATGATATTAGATATTTTATGAGTTTTTTATCTCTATAATGTGTACATCTAAATTTAATTGGTACAACAAAAAATTAAGGATAAAAGCAACATGAAATGTTACCATAAATTAAACAACTTTTATTAAAAAAAAATATTTGGATGGGTTAAATTTGTGTAAATTGACACTTTTTAAATTTGTTATCTACCCTCTACCTTACAAGTTTGAGGGTGGATTTGGTAGGTTTTGTGAGATTTTTTACTCCCTATGTTGATTAAATTAATAGGTTGAGTTAGATTGACTAAATTAATTCTTTTAATTTGATCTAATTTGATTCGTTTAATAATGAATTAAGTTTAGTCAAATTCATAAATTTGACATACTTTAAAAAAAATTATTAAAATAAATATCAAAATATAAAATTAATTTTTTTATAAACAACTTGTCTTAATTAAAAATAATATATATTTTAAATAAATTAAAAACTTACATAACTAGTCTTAAACATAATAAGTCTATGACAAAATAAATAAACATAATTAGTCTTATTAAATTAACATAAATATGAAATAAACAAAAGTAAGTTAACAAGTCTTAAAAATTATAAACAATAAATTACATTAGCTACAACTCAAAAAAAATAATAATAACAAACTACATTAGTTAATTGAAGTTAATGTCATTACATATAATATATGGATTTACATAATTATTTACTTTATTTTTAATTTTTTGAAGATAATCTTTGTCATTCAAATGATCTATTGGATGCTTTATAAGTTTTTTATTTCTATAATGTTTACACCTAAATTTAATTGACAAAACAAAAAAGTCAAGAAAAAAGTAACATGATGTTACCATAACTTAAAGACTTTTATTAAAAAAAAATTATTTCGATGGGTTAGATTTGTATAAGTTGATACTTTCTAAATTTATTATCTGACCTGTACCCTACAAGTTTGAATTTTTTTTCCAACTCAACTCACTCACAGATTTAATCTAACCCACATTTTATAAGTTAAGTCAAAACTCATAATTTTATGAATTAATCTAATTAAATTGGTCTAACTCATTAGACACCCTTGCATACGAGAATGTTTCATATTATCTTGAGTTTTAAAAAATATTTAGGTAGGGACTTTTGTTTTTTCCCTGAAAAAGGTGGGACTTATACCGTATAGGATAGGCACTTCTATCATTGCTAAAATGTCAGAAGATAAATACTCGCTCCATATTTTTTTTTCTGTTTATTTAGAAATTTTATTTTGTTTAAAATTATCTATTTATTTAAAAATTTAATAAATTATTAATTATTTTTTAAATTTATTCATGATATTAATAGGTGAGAGAAAAGATAAGTAGAGTGATAATAACATTTTAAACATTTCAATAAAAAATAACTCAATCAATCAAATTAATTTTTTTATAATTAAATTTTTTTAATAATTTTCTCTAATTCTTGTATAATGACCTTTACGGACATATAAAAATAGACAAAAAGAATATATTTTTAACATGATTGACACGGTATATATTTAATGTTGAATAGTGTGTGTATTGATATTGTCAATCTCAATAATAATAATAATAATAATAATAATAATAATAATAATAATAATAATAATAATAATAATAATAATAATAATAATAATAATAATAATAATAATAATAATAATAATTGATATTACCAAAGTCATTATAATTGAGTTATTGGAACTTTGGATAATTTGTACGAGGTGATAGTATCCAACTCTATTGCCACCATTAAATATATAGAAAGACTGTCTTCGTCTGAATTTATTTAGGTTGATAATAATAATAGGGTCTTACACAGCATTAAGCAGAATGAAGGAAGATTAACTAGAGCATTTAACGGAAGTAAGCATGATTGTTCTTGACTTGATAGCAAGAAAACCAAATTTGAGAGTTATACACTATCACTTACACTTTTGTATAGGTGACAGATTCTAACATGGAATAACTATCTAAGCTACATATCCATTTCAGGAATTTCTATGGTACCATGATGAGTTTGGTACTTAAAATGAGTTGTCAAATATTTACTGAATATTAAATTTATAATAAATATTTAAAAATAATTAATAATTAATGAAATACTTGACAACTCGTCATAAATATCAAAACTTAAAAAAAAAATGAATACCATATCATTTGTATTTGATTAACACTTTCCTCAGCAAGTGTGAACTCCGTAACTAACTCATATCTACCTACGGCCCAAAGAAAGAAAACATGTACCTATTCAACCAATGTAACACTATGCACTATGCAGTGAAACAAGATGATCCACATTATCCCCTTGTTACCATATCATTTTTTTTTAGGTGAAGAAACAACCAGCTTTGCAGGTGAGAAGAATAACATTCTTCCTCTCCCAGATGTAAAAGTCAATATGGCAACCAAGAAAAACAGTTTTTTGGATGTGGCTGAGGTCACCAAATAGCCTTTGAAAGGAAATCTGATTTACCAGTTTGGAGAAGCTGACTTTTTTCCCCCATTAAAATTTAATGCTAAAATTGTTCTGGCAAACCCAAAAATTCCATAGCCTGCCCCTCATGATATTTTGTGGCTACAGGTGTGGCCAAATTACCAATCCATGGAAAATCATCGTTGTAATATGTGCCAAACTCCTTCAAGCCTCAGAGTGGATGGTTTCCAGAAAATTTGCACCCATGTGCCATGCAAATTTGTAAGCAACAGAAGAAGTATCTTTACCCAGCACACAAATTTAACAGCTTTACCAAAAGGTGACATATACTGCAACAACCACCAAAACTTATCTCACTAGATAGAATCAGCTATATAGATCAATCAACGCCATTAGAATCTATCAAAAACGAAACTTTCAATAAAGCCATTTAGAACATAAAATTGTAACAACAGACTGAGTAGTAAATCTACAACCACAAGTAAAGGCATATCTCTGCCGATAAAAATGGACTATCACTTTCGCACAACATCAGATTAAACTGCATAATAAAAAGAAAAGGCAAATAAAGAATTGAACAGAGCTTAGTAATAATTAAAGTTGTACACGTTCTGGCTCTATCAAAAGTTGACATGTAGTAGTTCCAAAATTGTAAAAGCAGATTGAGTAGTAAAGCAACTACAAGTAACGACATATCTCTGCTGATAACAATGAACTATCACTTTCACTCCACATGGAGAGTAAATTGTATAATTCAAAAAACAAAAAAGTGCGGAATTACACAAAGTAATAATTCTTCACAAGTTGTACAAGCAACTGCTCTATTTAAAGTTTACATATAATAGTAGTTCCAAATTGTAACAGAAGACAGAGTAGTAAAGCTACAACAAGAAGTAACAGCATATATCTGCCAATAAAAATGGACTATCACTTTCACTTAGAGAGTAAATTGAAGAATTCAAAAATAAATAAATAAAAATGAACAGAGTTTAGTAATAATTCTTCAACTCAAACAACTTACTCAGTCTGTGAGTACCTATGTGTCTATATGTATCCTACAAGCGGTTGCACCAATTCAATTTGGGTTTTAGCATGTTTAGTCAGGTCAAAGCAACTTTACATGCAATGTAGAGTTCCACAAAACAAATCATAGCATAATTTTAATCACAAAATATGAAACACAGAAATAAGAAAGCTTACATTGTAAACGAGAATACTAAGACACCCACAGTGGATCAAAGAGTAGAATGAAACAAATACATCAAGTTAAAAAGTTATAAATTCATATGGCTTCTATGATTCTAACAAAATGCAACATCTAACATTCCTCATCTTTCTGATTTCTCCAATTAAAATATTTTGTCAATCATATTTGCTCCTTATTGACCATTTGGCTACAAATAAGGACATGGCTTTTCTTCACATCACAGAATCACAGAGAAGCATCTTCCTTATATGCCAAAAGCTTCTTTAAGAACACACTTCAGGGACAAAGACACTGTAAGCCAGCTAAATGAACAGCAAAACTGAAGCAGGAAGTAAGCTACTGGTTTAGTAGCTCTGAATCCCGCAACTAAATAGGTCCTCAGTTAATATCCCCTCATCCAATCTTAGTAGTAATTAGACACGACTAGAACAAATACTAGAATGAGATGAAGAAACATAATAGATTAAAGCACACAAAATTTGTACTCAAAAGTTAACCATTTGTTAACTGCTGATGTAAACATCCTCCCTGTTATCTTGAAGATTCATTTTTTCCTGATATAGCTTCGACAGCTGAGATGTTTCCTCCTCCTCAAAACATTTCACAAACTTTTGCAGGAACATCTCCTCAGAGATTCTAAATGGTGTAATTAAGCTGCCTTTCTTTTTTATCAAATCTTTTGCGAATAGATACCGGAGAACAAAAGCCCTTGGAATGATCTTTTTCTCCAAACTAAATCCGAAAAGATCTGGCCCTTTGACAAGGACCAAAGTATCCCAACCCAACTGATTGACCCAAAAACTCATCACTGCATTAATCTTATCACAGGATACCATCATACAGTTAGGCTGCCTCCTAAAAGCTTCAAGAATGGTTTTATCAGACCACCCCCACTTCTTAAAGACATCAACTTTCTCATCCCACCGGGATTTTTTGACAGTATGTTTGGCAAGCAATGCTATGCTAAAAGCTGATTTTGAAGGATTAAATCCCAATTCATTTACTTCCTCCACCAACTTAGGCAAGTTAGTTGAGCAGAGTATACTAGGCCACTTAAAAAGCAATCTGGCAATATTTGAATCAGTAACTCCATACTCAATCAACAATTTGATATTAGGTCTCATCCTACTAGAACAAAAGGAACATATGTGGCGACTTATGTGAGTGATGGTCTTTTCATCAGATTGCAAGAGTACATATATCAATTCATATGTAGGGATTATTCGATTCTCTAGACTTCTAGATAGCAATCCCGGACTCTTGGCCACTATCGAGACAACGTCAGAGGTAGAAACACCTTTGGAGAGTAAAAATTCAAACTTGGGCAAAACACTTTTGTGGGGTTGGCACGAAAGCAACCGTGGTACCTTTTTAATGATGTTGTGCAACTGGGAGTTTGAGAAACCCCAATTTCTGAAGAAGTTGAGAACCGAATCGGGCTTTTGTGAGGTCTTGAAACGAAGTTCCTTGGAAGCTTTGAAAGCAGATTCTGGTGAGAAGCCAAGATTGTTGATGAGGTAGGAGGCTGCAAATGATGTGCCTGTAGAGAAATGCAGAGAAAATGGTGATGGATAGTGTTGGAAAAGAGGGTAACATTTATGGGTTGGTGATGTTGTTGCGAAAGCGATGCCCTTGAGGTAGAGAAGGGCTCTGTAGGAATTAAACATGAACATGATATAGAGAAAGCAACGAAATGAAGCGTATTATAGGAAGCGAAAAATGATTCAAATGAAGCGTATTATAGGAAGCGAAAAATGATTCAAATCAATGGATATTAGATAGTAGGATACTCTTCAGTTCAAATTGAACAAAAGCTTCAAATTTGAGCAGTGGTGGTGGGTGAAAGGAGGGAGCGAGTTTTGATTTGGAATCGTTACAGAAACCTAACGACCAAAGTGTTGAAGATGAATTGTATGAGAATGTTTCATGTGATCCAATTTTTGATAAAATATTTAGCGAGTGACTAGATAGAAATGTTTTAATTTCCAAGACATTTTTTAGATATTTTTTAAATATTTATTTTATTATTAATTTATCTTATATATTTAAAAAATTTATTAAAAATATATTAATAATACTTTTTTAAATTAATAATAAAATAAATATTAAAAAAATTTAAAAGAATACATTATTAATATTTTTTATATTAAAAAATACATTATTAATATTTTTTATATTTTAAAAGTTGAACTAAGATTGAATTCACGGGATTCTAGGTCATAGTTTATGATTATGATTTGATTAGTTTAATTAATTAATTATAATTTTTTTTATTTGACGTGATTAGAGTGTTAAATTTGATAATATTTAAATAAAAAAATATAACTCATGCACAATCCAATTGATTCAATTAGCAAGTTGAATTTAATTTTTAAAACATTACTAGAGAGTATAGCATAAGCACACTCATTCCCATTCATTGTATTTTTAACATTGTTCATACAGTCTTATATAATGTTTATTACTGAATAGAGCATAGAGTATACAGGACAGATGTAGCTTATTTATAAAAGTGAGGTTGTATGGCCAACATAATGTGTATACTCTATACATTGTTCATAATGTTTATTACTGAATAGAGTAAAGAGTATATAGGACAGATGTAGCTTAACATTGCTCATAATCTTATATTACGCATACTCAATTAGCTTATTTTTAACTTCTTTTTATCAAAAGAATGGTAAGTTAATTAAAAATATATTGTAAGTAACGTATATGTGTCTCACTTATAGAGACATTCTCATGCGCATTGTCTTAAAAGTGAGACACGTATGCATTATTTACAACATTTTTTTAATTAACTTATCATTAGTTTGAAAAAAAAAAAGTTATAAACATTCTTAAGTAAAAAATATTGTGACTCCAGAGTATTTATAACTTATATTAAATTAAATTATTAGTTTTTTATAGTTTTATTTGATTTAGATTTTGGTCATTATAATTAATTTTTTTTTAATTTTAGTCCTATAATTTTATTAATTTAAATCTTAGTCCCTCAAGTAATAATACTTTAATAATTTGAAATTATAAAAAACAATTCTTAAAGAAGAACAGGGATCAATATTTTTAAGAATAGAAAATGTTTGGGTTAAACACAAATGAATGAAAAATATAGAAATCAAACCAAAACATAAAAAAATGAAAATATAAGAACAAATATCTAAAAAAAAAATTATAAGTACCAAAATTTAAATAAAATGAAATTATAAGAACTAATTATTTTGTTTAATATTTAACTTTTTTTAAACTTTATAACTTTCTTCAAAATCCTTTTAACTTATTCAAAAAGTTATAAATTTATTCAAAATTATTGTACCTAACATATCCATATATGGACTTGACAATCTTAACCTACACGAGGTGGGTTAAAATTCCCTTGCTTCACAATTTGGGAGGAGAGTACACATAGAAAAGGTTCATTTCATACCATTCATCTAAATAAATTTCATTCGTAGTTAAGCTATTAACAAATTCTATGTTTATTCATATTAAGTATACATGATATGACAGATAGAGTGCATATTTTAATACTTTCTTGCCGTGGGAGTGTCATAGTTTTCATCCTCAATCACTACGTCATTGATTTATTCATAAAATAAATCAAAAGAAAATGAGATAATTACAAAACTTATTGAAAATTAGGTTTTTTTTCGTGTTTTTGGTCGAGTTTTAAAATGCGGTCCCAAGAACGGCCGGCCATGGTCCCAAGAAGCGTCAATGGAGGTCCGGCAGTTGGCCGGCATTCCCCCCGGCGACAATTCCCGGCTGGTGGCTCGGCAGAAGGCGATGGATTCCGGCGATGGCCGCGGTGGTTACCGGCGACGATTCTGAATGCGGAAGCACGGCGGTGGCAGGCGGTGGTTACGGTCGCCGCCGGTGGTGGTTTCCGGCGATGACCTACCACCTGAAAAAAAAACCAAATCTAAAAAAAAAAAAAAAAAAGTAACTTAAAAAAAAAATCAGAAACAAAAAAAAAAACTTCATATATGCATAGATAAAAATTTGAGTGTATAGTAAGACTAAACTTGGCGGTTAATAACACCCGCCGATATGACAGATAGAGTGCATATTTTAATACTTTCTTGCCGTGGGAGGTCAAGTTTTCATCCTTAAAATTCGCAAGATGGGTAAAGGCCGGTTGGATATTGTCTATAAGGGCGTAAAACGACGTCAAATTAAGCAAAAACTTATCCCTACTTATCTTACCAAACCTATCCGTATTTGACTTTTTGAGCGACCACATGAGACTACCCCTAACTTTAAATAAAGTAATAAAATTGGCTAAAATACTATATCTAAACTGATGAAATGACTTGAATTCAAATTTAGTTAGTA
This sequence comes from Ormosia emarginata, assembly GCA_029884605.1. Lineage (NCBI taxonomy): Eukaryota > Viridiplantae > Streptophyta > Magnoliopsida > Fabales > Fabaceae > Ormosia > Ormosia emarginata. Next base: position 21,934,082 of record JAQQTP010000059.1, on the reverse strand, counting down.
TTTTTTTTTTATTAATATGTTGTCTATAAATAGCAAATACAATTGTGTGCCCTCACTATAGCTTGTACAGGCTAACATGCACAGTTGCTCATGGGGCATATGCCCCCACATAATATTTTTAATGTTATATATAATTTTATTATTTTTATATATTTCATAATTTATAAAGATTTGTCCCTTCCATGTTTAATACTAGTTTAAATTCTTTTACCATTATACAAATATATAATTGGATGATAATATAAAAATAATTTACACTGATAAGAATGAAATTAAACTTGTTATTTTATATTTTGTTGTATTTTCATATGTAAATATAAAAATTACCCTACCAAATTTAAGAAGGAAAAAAGCACATGCATAGTTGAACAATGAAATTAAAAATACCCAGCACACTAGTGATATAAACTTGAAAAATTCTACAACTCCGTAATAATCACATAAAAAATACATTATTTCTTCTTTCGCTTTATTGATATTGAATATTCTGTTGGTTCACCTTTTTTTTCAACCGTTGATAAGTTTTGATGTTTTTTTAAAAAATATTATTATTAAGTTATTTAACTATACAGCCACCAACTTAGTATTTGTTTGACTGCAAGAAATTTAGGTTCTTTAAATATATAATTTTAAATTTGATATTAAAATTTATGGATATAAAAATAACATTATTAAAATGAGTCTTTATTTAAACATTTGACCATATATCGATAGATTAATCTCTTATTTATTCAATAAAGATACTCTAAAAAATAAAAAATCTATGCAACTAATTATTGAGACATTTGCATAATATACTAGTCTATAACTAATTTTAACTTAAGGTTGTGTATTTTACGCAAAGAAGAGAACAACACGTCAAAGTAGTGTAATTTTATAAATTATTTATTAAATTGGGTTAGTTTTAAAATTATTTATTAGTTTGGGATCTTTTTGCTGCATTGGCAAATGATTCTATTATTTTATTTTATTTTTGTCACGTCATGTAAAGAGCAACTTCAAGTTGCTCTTTGTAAAAAGCTGCTACCATTCTTTCAGCCAAAAAAATGAAAGAGCAAAATCAAGTTGTTCTTTCTATAAGTCACATCCTATCGAGTATATAAGAATCAACTTTAATATTATTTTAATAAAAAAGTGAAAGAACAATTTAGAGTTATTCTTTTCTCGTAAACTGACATGTGACTCTATGTAAACTATTAATTCTACCAAATTCCTCTTTAAAATGACATCGCTCCCTCCTTACAAAAGAAAACACTCCTCCCTCTTTTATAAAGAAAACACTCATCTAGTCCCTTTCCTAAAACAAAATGCACTCCTCCTTTTTTTTAAAAAAAAGATGCTCGTCCCTCCTTTATTGATGAGCTATTGAAAGTACGTTCAAAAAGTGTAAAATCTTCAACTTCTAGGTACATTCATATATCCTTTTCATTTTTATCAACTGAAAAGTTTATATGCTATTAAAATAAACATTAAATTATCTTTACAAATATCTTTATATTTTTTTTGATAATTTAATACATAAAATTAATTTTTTTTACATCTAAAAAAAATAGATTATCTTTAAATTATTTTTCAACTAAAATATTTAAACATAAAATTATATTATTAAACTGATCTTTGTGTTATGTTTCCACAAACCGAAACGAAAATGAAAAATCGTAGAGCTGAAATGTCCTCTCGAAAACATAAGCTGAGAGAGTTGTTACACTCTTCTGCACTTGTCATTTTGTTTTGCTAGTCGTTTTTGGACTTTTACTTCAATTAAGATTGACAAATACATAAGGCATTTAAACAGTACAAAATTATAAATACATTTTATATCAACAAAGTTATTCCTACACCTTACACACTTTTACTCTACAACTCCTTTAATTTATATAGAAAAATTAAACAAAAAAGAATTATCTTCTCTCTTCTCCTATTTTTCATATAAAAAAATTATAAAGCATGAGCATAGAAAATCAAATGCAGGTTTAACCCTTTTTTTTTTGGAGTTGACATTATTCTTCAATTAAATCTCTTGAAATATTAGATTGGTTTCCTAGTGCACTTTTCTTTTTTTATTTATTAATCTGAATCGTTTGTAATTTTGTTATTCTTATTAATTAATTAACTTATCTGTTGCATTATATGTATATGTTTGCAATATTGTTATTTATTAATTTATTGTTAAATAATATGAATACAATTTTTGTGCAAGGTTAGAATAATTATTTTAAATTTTGTAACATTGTATTCATATTATTAGATAATTTATTGAATTAATTTTTTTGCAAGGTAATAATGTGTTGAGACATTATTTAATGAGTTTAACAAAGTAAAAAATTATATGCATTGTCAATTTCATTAAATAATGTAACAACATATCATTAAAAATAATTAATATTGTTGTATGCAAAAAATCTTATCACTTTAAATCTTAAAAGTTTTATTAAGTTTAACACTGTCAACTTGTCGTCTATAGAGATTAGTAGAGTCTGACTTTAGTTGTTTGATTAAGATTATAAAATATGAGAATTTTATTGGAATAAAAAATTGCAACTTATTAATTTATTCAAAAATAAAGTCTTTTAAAATAATAGTGTAAAATTACTTTTGTCAATTCTTTTTAAGGATAAGGTCTTTTTATTTGTCAATTTTTTTAACTAATATTTTTAACATTGATTTTTATTTATGCATGTTGTATAATTATTTAATTAATAAAATATTGATTACATCATAATAATTATTTATGTTTGACAAATTAGGTGTTAGATATGGTGTCCAATTCATATTCATAATTATGCATTGTGCGTCTAGGGCCAAAGAATCCATCATTGTTGACGATGCAAGAAACACACATTTCTCAACATATTTGAAATGGAAAACGAGATCGGATTCTGTTTGTTAGACGGGCACAAATGACAAGTGAATGGGTAAAACAAGTTCCTAATGAGATTGTTCTGTATTTGCAATAAACAAGTTTTCTGGGAGTTGCACAACTTGCATTCTTTCAAATTCAGCGCACCTTCAATCTGCATTAGTAAAAAGCTGGAGACCTGAGACCCACACATTTCACATGCTACTAGGGGAGTGTATGATAACATTACAGGATGTTATTATCCTAGTTGGTCTTCAAGTAGATCAGAAAGCAATTATTTGTCGTATCGTGGATCAGTGGGGAATGCTTGTGTACCAGTTGTTAGTCATATATCCCCCACAGGATGCACTATAGGGTGGTTGGATTCGAATGAAGTTGCTAGACGATAACTTTGGTGATGTTAATGATTATATTGGTGATTGCGTGCAGCTTGAACAATTTACTCGAACTTATATTTTGAGGTTGATGGGTGGAGTTCTATTTGCTGATCACCCTAGCTCATTGGTACCTTTAAGGTATCACACAATGTTAGAGGATTTAGAGGAAGCTGGGCAATATAGTTGGGGATCAACGGTATTTGCATATCTATACCATGAGTTGTGCAAAGTCATTAATTATTATCGTAAGGAGATTTGTGGTTTAGGTGTCCTGATTTAGTTGTGGGCATGAGATAGATTTTCATCCATCGCTCTTATGGCACCAGGGCATTATATGCATGACACCCCCTATGGCACGCAGTACATGACATGTATTTTGCCATATTAACATTTACATAATCACTAGAGGTTTTTAATGTTTGTTTAGTTATGTGCATATGAATAGATGGTTGGGCAGCAAGACTTTTACAACAACTCGATAAGACCTGCCTTACTATCGGTACAAACTTGATTGGCTGAAGCGAAAAAATGGAACAAACTCCTTTAACATGAACTCAATAAATGTAGTGCTAATGCTACGATACTTATAATAGTGATTATTCACCTTTTGTACATTGTATAGGAACCATACACTCTAGACATTATGATGTCACTTCTATATATTTGCTTGCATAGGTTTCAAATTTGGAGAGTTGTCATCCCATTGATATGCTTCCATATCATTGAATAGCACAAGCACGATCGCGTGATGCGTCAGTTTGGTATGAGCCAACATATTCCAAAACCTCCTTGTCAGCCTCAACACCTCTATGATCTTACATTGCGAGGCAAAAATATTGAAAATTGGTTGTAATATCATGCACAATATATTCAGATGTGGGATAACTAGCATGCATATGTGCCGACGAATGTCCCTCAAGAAGGAGTACTTGGTACAAACGATGAGTATATGAGGTGGTACGGCAGGCGTACCCACCGATAGAATGATGGTAAGTAATATTAATGTTACTTTATTTGATTACTTTGATCTTTTTTTTTTAAATTTGATTCACTAAGTAATTTACATTTTTTATTGTAGGCCGATAGTCTGGAGAAGATGCATTACCATATTTGTGATGAAGATCATTCAGTTTATTCATGGGATGAGCTTAAACATAAGACTGAGCAGATGTTATCGACCTTAGACGAGTTGGATCGCATATTAGTACTTGTTATGCCAGCTCCGGAGTCGACGCAACAATTATGAAGGCCAGAGGTGAATGTGACCATACTTGCGTCTTGAGTGGAAGGTCATAGACTTCAACGACGAATGAGGCGTGAGGCTACAAAATACCTTACTCTTCTACCAATCCCACAACGTGGTCATGGAGTATATTATGTTCCATATGGACCACCATATGACCCTGTGTCATCATATACGTCAATGACATATTATTATCCATCTCAGGATTCAACAGCATACGCATCTTCATCTCACACTGTACACTCCCCACCAACCTAAGCATATTATTGTCCATCCCAGGATCCGACAACATATGCACCTTGATCCCACACTACACACCTTTTAGTGACCCAGACTGATGATGTTCCTTACATCCTATCATCAGTAGATTGTACATCTTAGGCATATACATATAATTTCATGACCCCTAATGTACCTAACCCATTGATGGCTCAAATACAAGATGCACCTATTTTCTCTCATGAGTTTGAGGTTATTGATCTAAATTGAGAATTTATAGATGCTGTCAGCCTTAGTAATGATGATGATGTTGAGCCTAGACTTCGAAGAAACACTCATCGTCATGCAAGGGATATATGTTGTGTTTGTATACTGACCCCTATAACTCCATATGGTCCCAATGACTGATAATGTATTTACTATTAAATATACAAACTTTAATATTATGTTGTGGACTTAGTTGAACTTGCAATGCTTTTTTGTAAATTTTGTATAATAAAAAATTTAATATTGTTAGATTATTACATTAATAAGACAAAAAAATATATATAACATAAGTATGATTTCAATTAATAACCCATTTGATCGATACATCACTATATACAAATCTTTAATCTAACTTTCAACATCTTTAACATTATCATTACCTTGCTGAGAGCTCTGTCCTTGACCAAGGTGAGGGCATAGTCGTCGATTGTGACCTTCTTGTCTATAGTATCCACATCGTTGCCTAAGCTGAGACTCCACCCAATCCATTTCGTTCCTAAGGCGTGTTGAGACTGGTCGGCCCTTTGCACGAATGGTCGACTCATTTGGAACTAACGTCCACCCCATTGAGGCTGGAATGTTTGCCTCATATCCAATGGGCCACCACTCAGGACTATAGACATTCATAATATTTTGTATTGAGTAAACGAGATCCACAAACTGGTAGAAGTCAATACTAGGGGCAACACATGCAGCAATAACATGAGAGTATGGGTATCTATATGCTTGGAATCTCCTACACTGACAATACCATCTATTTAGAATCACCGACCATGTCTGACCACTTGTTTGCATGATTGGATTGAATGCCTCCTCAACTTCAAATCTTATGGATTGTATATCATATATGCGGACTTGGTGGGAACTCGCATCTTCTTGATTTTTCATGATCGCCTCAATTAATTTCTGACATAATCTCTGCCCAGCATTTTGCTTAGACTTAGCCTGCCTTAAACTCTGCACAAAGTACTCCACCATCCTACCATATGTAGATTTCATCAATGCTGTTATTGGTAAATTTTGAGCACCTTTTAATACTTTATTTACAGTCGCTGACAAGTTCGTTGTCATATGTCCATATCTTCACCCTTCTTCATCATGAGCCTGACTCTATTTTTCTTTTGAAATGCCATCAATCCACCTCTGTATGTCATTGCTAATTTGACAAAAATTTTGAAAGTTCCTCTTAAACTGATGCTTACAAGTAGTATAACCTACATTAAAATAAAAAAAAAGTTTTGAAAAGCAACAAAATCATATATCTTAATGAAACATTATAAGGAATGAACTTTTACCTAGTTTTAATAAGTCCGCCTTCAATTTTGCATTCCTAAACTTAGAAATTGTTGGGAATATGGTGTATGCAGTATACATGATATGCATCGGAAGGCTGCTAACCAAGGTGTGCATAGTTCATAATGGCTTTTATGCTTTGGTGTCGATAAAAAATCAGACATAGACCTTTCTTTCTTGTCACATGTTAGCGTATGTTTTCCAAGAACCATGACCAAGCACTCAAGGTCTCACCTTCAACGATAGCAAAGGCAATTGGCAAAATACAACTATTATCATCTTGTATCGTGGCAATTAATAGTGTACCACAATATTTAGTATACAAGAAGGCTCTATCAATTTGTATAATTGATTTGCAAAAGTTAAAAGCATCACAACATTGCTTGAAAGTCCAAAATAGTCGATGAAACTTACGAAACCGATGATCAACCTAATTGTTGAAGACAAATTCATTTGTCTCGATTTTGTAGATGGAATCTGGTGCAAACAATTGCATATACTCCATCCATCTAGGTAAGATTATAAAAGACTCATCTTAGTCACCAAACATCTTTACAATTGCTTTCTGCTTAGCCTTCCAAGCCTTCCTGTATGAGATTTGATATCCAAATTAGCTGTTAATCATCTCCTTAATCAAAGAAATTGGGACTGATGGTTCTTGGTTGACCATACCTAACACACACATTATAAAATATTGAAATGTTATTCCAAAAGCACGTAATTCACATATGAGTGAGAACCATACCTATTATACACAAGCAAACAAAATTGGAATCCAACTTCTTATGATCTTGAGAAAACATAGGATTCATACAAGTGTGACGACCATCCCATTTAGTAGTTTGTCACTTGCTTGTCTTCTTTCTTAAAATTGCCCTCATATGGCACGAACAACCTTCCGCATGTTTTGGGCACTTCACATATAAAATTGTTGGTTTAATTCAACCACAAAAAATATCTGATGCATTTTCATAGAATAATGTTTGACAGCCAACTGAACAATTTCTCTATTGTCAAATCGTAAACCAACATATAACTTATCTCGTGCATGCTAGGAACTGGGCACATCCAACCCTAGAAAACCAATCTCCTGATCGGGGTGGTCCTAATTAATATATTTATAATATGGAGTTAAAGTCCAAAATGGAGTCTCTATGGAATGTTCAACAACTGTACATGTCTTAAAAGTGTGAGAGGCAAGTATTAACTTCACTATATACTAACTAAATTATATGGATACTAACATGTTTGTTGTGGAAGTTCGCTAACAGGTAATGATGATGCAATTGGATAAACCATAACAACTGGGGAAGCCAAGTCAATCACTCAAAAATTTCATCCAACTTGAACATCAAAATCACCCTCAACTTCATCTTCAAATCCAAGCTTCAAGCTTTCTATCAAAAATCAAAAGTTTCGATGAATTGACATCATGAATTTCACATTCATCTTCATTTTCATTGGACTCCATTGTTAGGTCTCTATTTCAATCTTCATCATCATCTGAAAGCCCAATATAGGCATCAAATTGACCACAAAAAGGTGCAACAACATACTCAGCAACATGATCTTCTTCATAAGTAATTCCTAGTTGAGTATTCATATGACATGAATACGTAAGTAATGATGATGGTTTAAATTACCAAAGCTACTTTTTTTGAGGTTGGAATAATTTTGGTTTTATGAACGTTGATCTCAACATACAATTCCAATACTATCATAATAGAGTGTTGATCATGCATTCAACATCTTCATCATCAAATATTTCAAGAGCAGTATATTTGCTCTCATTTTGAGATATCAAAAATTTATATGTAAGACTATAAATGATTTGATGAAACTGAAAGTTTAATTTAGCATGAATTTTTCTCTTCAACATCTTATAATTGATACTACATTTAATTTGAATTGGCCTAGTATCGCCTTCAAATGTGAGCCTTTGTGGCCCTTCAAACTTCCTACCATTTGAATAAATGAAAACAACAAATTGACTCATTTTTAGAACGAAATTGATGAATGTAAGAATATGTGAGTGATGAGAGAGAAGAGATGGGAAAAGTGCAGAGTGCATGCCCGGGTTGAGGTTTAAATAGAGAGAGCATCGGCCAAGGGGGGAGCAAAATAACTTTTATAAAATAGCAACTTGGAGTTGCTCCATTCAGTTTATTGTTAAAATACTTGTTAAACCTGATTCGTATTTGGTTGATGGGAGTTGTGTCAATTTGTGAAAAAAATAACTTGATCTTACTTTTTCACATTTTTATTAAAATATTATTAAACTTAATTATTTTAAATGTGATTTATACTTGATTGACGCAATTTAAAAATAGCAACTTCAAGTTGTTTTTTCACTTTTTTTTATTAAATTAGTATTAAATTTGATTCTTCTGAATTTGATCTTTAAATTGTGAAATATTAATTGGCGTGATCGAATATTTATGAGAATCGGAAAGAAAGCAACTTCAAGTTACTCTTTCACTTTTTTATTAAAATAATAATATTAAATTTGTCTTCGAATGAACATATTTAAGAAATTTTTTTTTTTAAACTTTTTAACTCAAACCTTTTATGAAAACATTTGCAAATGATCGCGATGCAAGGGTGTTGCACTTCAATAAAATTGTTGGTTTTATTCAACTTCCGATGCATTTTCATAGAATAATGTTTAATGGACCAATGAACAACTTCTCTATTTGTACTTGATTCGACATAATTTGAAAAGAGTAAGCTTCAATCAAAATCACCCTCAACTTCTTTTTTCACTTTTTTGATAAAATAGTATTAAATTTGATTCTTCTAAGTCAAGAGCAAGATATTTGCTCTCATTTTGAGATATCAAAAATTTATATGTAAGACTATAAATGATTTGATGACGTGGATCGAATGTAAGAATATGTGAGTGATGAGAAAGAAGAGATGGGAAAAGTGCAGAGTGCATGCCCTTGGAAAGAAGCAACAACTTGGAGTTGCTCCAAGTTGCTTTTTCACTTTTTTTTTACTTTTTTCATTTTTATTAAAAATAACATTACATTTAATTATTCTGAATTTGATCGGACGTGACTGACAGTCTGGAAAGAACATATTATTTTTATTAAAATAATATAAAATTTAATTCTTCTGAACTTGATAGGACGTGAGTAAGAGAATATGAAAAGTAACTCTTTACATGACGTGACAAAAAATAAAATAAAATATAAAATTCCTTGTCAGCGTGACAAAAAAGAACCCAAACTGATAAATAATTTTAAAACTACTCTAATTTAATAAATAATTTATAAAATTATACTACTTTGATCAATCTTCCCATACTCCCCAAAAAAGTGTTCATAATAATAGTATATAAACAACTTTCATTTTAATTTAGGGATAGTTTAACTTTCCCAAATTATATTAATCTCATATTTAAATCGAGTTTAGACAAGAAACAAATAACCTTTTATATATATATATATATATATATTATTCATATAAAAAAGTCTTTCATATTTTTTATAGAAAAGTTGGTCAACAAAAACAATGGCCATTTTACCGAACTAAAATGACTCGTGTTGTTAGTCATCCGAGTTCAACCCAATAAATAAAATGAAGGTTGAAATATAATTTATTCTCTTAAATTTTATTTCAAGTGTAATTTATCCCCTAAACTTTATAAATGTGTAATTTAATCCATAAATCTCATTAATGGAGCTTAAAATCCCTTGGTGTCTAACACCATCCAAATAGTTACAGTATTTTATCAACCAATCAAAACGAAACTTTTCAATAAAATCCCTCTCCTCTGAGTTCCCTAATTCAAGAGCACTAAACACCAAATCCGACTTAACCTTGATTTGGAAGGAGACCCACCGGTGATTTGGATCGAGACTGAATTGAAAAATCGTGCCCAACGTCACCATGCTCTACAATTGTCCACTTGAAGATTCAATTGGTGGAAAAGCATTTCTGAGCCATAATGGCAAAATTATGAAATCAAAATTTTTTTAAAAAATTAATAATACATTTTTTTAGACTTGTTTTAATATTTATTTTATTATTAATTTATTTCATATATTTAAAAAATTATTAAAAAAATTAATAATACTTACTTTTAAATTAATAATAAAATAAATATAAAAAAATATGTTATTAACCTTTTTCAATTCATTATATGTGGAGTGGGGCGAAGCTATGTTGCAACAATTTCAAAAGCTACATAAATGCGAGCATCATAACCAATTGTAGGCTTTACACTATGTTCCTCTATATCTTTTTGGTGGGAAAACGATGGTTTTATATTTTTTTAAAGGTGTAAATATTGTATATATATATTTTTTAAGAATATGTGATTAAAAAAATAATAAAAAAAGTATGATATATAATATTAAATAAAATATGAAATAAAAATATATATTATTTATAATAAAAATATCAGAGTTGCTATAAAAATGATACTCTGCATGAAGCTTTGGAAGGTGGGTTTGAAGAGAGGTATATTATTGTAGACACTCAAGAATGCACAAGATGCTTTGGCTAAGTAACGGAACTTGCTGGATGGAAGATACTGTTAAGAGATCAATTTTCCTATCATTGCCCAGATGCATCTGGTGCTGTAGACTGTTTTGATCACAAAAGTACTTCCATGTCGGCTCCATGATGTGTCTACTCTGGAAATTTTAGAGAATGGAAAGTCTCTCATTTTGGGATTGAAAAACACCGTTAATTAACGGTGTTATATGGCAGGGGGTTTCAAGCTCCAATAATAAAATTTATGGAGGCAAATTACACAATTTTAATGTTTAGATGGTAAAGTGCACATTTTATAAAGTTTAAGGGGATAAAATATATTTTACCCTAAAAAGAAAGGCAAGTGATGTGAGATGTTCTTTAATTGGCGGAACCAATCTATGCCTACCTTATGAATGGAATTTGATTAGTGAAAAGTGATACCATTTTAACAGAATTCTGAATGTCAGGAAATAAATAAAAAAAAGACAAACAGCACTCTAAATCTAAACACAACATCGCTTTCAAATATTAGGTTTGATTTATGGTGCGAGTATCTTATTTGATAGTCAATTTATAAAAGCTACTGTAAAATTTTATTTGAGACTTATAAAATATCCTAATCCTAATTTTAAAATACAGTAATATCACCTTCCCTTCAACTTTTTTCACACACACAATTTATTTAACTTTCCCTTAATTTGTTTTTCTCACATATAGTTTAATAATTATATCAAAACCAACTCAATTATTTACAAATAAAAAATTATAATGTGTTTATATTTGTATACATAATTTAACTATTATACAAGAAAATTATTGTTTAAGAACTTTAACTCAAGTGAAATTAAGTATTTTTAGAAATTATTTAGGGTGTGTTTGGATTAATTGTGAAAATTTTAATATTTTAATAATCTATTATTGTATAATATATATTTAATTGAGATTATTTATCAAACCAATAGCTTTTTTTGGGCTTAAAAGTTTTTTTACTGTTTATGTATATTTTAGTAATTTTGTTTTAATTTTTACACAAAATTTAATGTATTATAATAATTTTTTTCATAAGCTTGACGCCTATGACTTTATATTATAGATTATTTCAAAAATTTTAAAATATAAATATTATTTCGTCTTTAATTAAATAATATTTTTAATCATTATATATTTTTTTGGTAATTTAATGCACAAAGATATTTCTTTTTATACCATCCAAACAAAACAAATTATTTTAAAATCGTTTTCTCAACTAATATATTTAAACATAAAATTGATTATATTATTTCAATAATTGATTAAAATAATATATTTTTATATTTTAATATATTAGTTGAAAATTAATTTTAAAATAATTTGTTTCGTTTGAGTGATATAAAAAAATTATTTTTATGTATTAAATTATCAAAAAAAATATAAAATAATTAAAATAGTTATTTGATTGAAGATAATATGATATTTACATCTCAAAATTTTTGAAATAATCTATAATCATAAGTTTCAAACTTTAAACTTATAAAATAAATTGTTATAATACATTAAATTTCATGTAAAAATTAAAATAAAAATTGTTAAACATATGATGAAAATAAAAAAAGTTATTGATACAATAATTTAAATGAATTTGAATCCTCTAAAATAATTTATAAACAAATAAGTATTTATAAATTATTGATAGATGAAATGAACTCATCTATTAATAATTGATAAATACTTATTTATTTATAAATTACTTTAGATGATCTTCTTCCAATTTAAACACTTCCAAACATGCTCTTCCTAGGTTTAATTTTCTTTTCAAAGCTGTCGTACATTCGATTTAGTCTTTTTTTTCTCTTTAAGTCCTAGACATCCTTTATAAAAAAATAAAAAATCATTTTTACTTTAAAATCATGAAAAGTTAAAATCAGAGTATTTTTTACCAGATTTCTCTACAATATTTGAGTGTGAAGTTAATGAATATTAAGATTGTTTCTTTCTATAATTATACAATGTGTGTTTGGTTCAATTTTTTTTTTAATAATTAATTATTATATAATTGATTATAATATAATTAGTTTTATATTTAAATATATTAATTAAAAATAATTTTAAATAATTTATTTTATTTAAATGATATAAAAAATTATTTTTATACATTAAATTATTAAAAAAGTATATAATAATTAAAAAATTATTTAATTTAATACAAAATAATATTTATATATCAAAATTTTTAAATTAATTTATAATATAAAATCATGAGCTTTAAATTTATAAAAAAATTATTATAATACATTAATTTTTGTGTAAAAATTAAAGTTAAAATTATCAAACATGACAAAATAATACCAAAAAATTGTTATCTTTTTTTTTTTTACAAGCAAAAGTTTTTATCCTTAAAAAAAATTGTTAGACCAAAATTTAATTTTAAACAAACATGCCCTATAAATGATTTCTTGTAAGTTGAAACTCTAAACATTAATCTGCGAATTTGGAATAACTTATTTAGATATAATTTATTACATCATGTTAAGCACGTAAAGGACATATACACATGTAAAATTTTTAAGGGTCAATTATTACAAAAAATTATACATCACATTCCACTCATCTTTCCGTAGGAGTATTCCAACCATATAATTAATGAGACACCCCAACCACATGATACATCAACTAAACTATGGCCAATGTTGGGTTGGATCCAGCCACCAACCAATCCCATTGCACCGCATCCCGGTGTCCGTGTGCACCTGTGACCCAAACCGCGGACCCATCCCTTGTCCTTATCTTCCACATCCCCACACTCTCTCTAAACCCAAATTATTAATTGATTATTTTTTATTCCATTTTCATCCCTAACGTACCCACTTTCTCACTCATCCTAATCCCGCATTTTACCTTATCCACCCCCTATCACAATCTTCAATCTCCCAAACAATCGAAAATTTTTTATTAAGGTAAATTTATTTGTAAAATTAACAAGTAAATATGCTTGAATTCTTATATTATTTAATAATTTAAAATTAAGATATATTTTAAATTAAATTAAAGATAAATATATTTTTATTCTCTTATTTTATATATAAAATAAACTCCCACAACAATCAAGGGTATTATAGTCATTTCATACGAAACAGTATCCAAGCTTCTTCCTTGTTCAGTTGTTCTGTTCCCAAGTGTAACCTTCCCCCCCAGAGAAAAAGACCCATTTTCTGTTCCTCTCTGTCTCTCGGCTGCGCTTCAGATTTCACACCCCAAACACCAAATTTATCTTCTTTATCTTCCCTTTTTCAAACCCCAATTTTTCGTTTCCTCATAAACTTCTCTTTTCGCTCACATTTCCTTCATTCTTCGCCATTCTTCGATTCTTGTTGTGGTTGTTTCATCATATTCTCGTTCTTCCCTCGATCTCCGATTCCGCGGTGGTTGTTCGGAGCTGATTTCCATGGCGGCGGGGACAATGGCGACGGCTGCCGGAGCGGTGGTGATGCTGTACTACGTTCTGAGCCGGAGGCTCGCTAGGAAGGCGGCTGAGGACGACGGCGACGGTCACGGCGGCGATCTGTCAAAATCGAGCAGATCGGTTCGCCGGAGGAGGCTCGCCAGGCGGCCGGCTCAGGCGCCGGCGACCTTTCTGGAATCCATCATCACGTTGTCTGAAACGCTGCGTTTCACCTATTCCGAGACCCTTGGAAAGTGGCCCATTGGGGACTTGGCCTTCGGCATCAACTACTTCATGCGCAAGCAGGTCAATTTCTGAAATTCTCGTTCATTTCATGGTTTTTTGTTTTGTAAAGGTGCGAGCATTTTCGAAATTAGTGTTCAAATTTGAGTGTTCTAACGTTTTTGTAGCATGTAACTGTTTTTATGGGTGTGATTGGAGGTGTTAATTTCATGATGGTTGTGTGATGATGGTTGCAGGGTAATTTGCCAGTTGCTAGTGTGTATGCGGGGAGTGATTGTGTGCAACTGAAGGGGGATGAGATTATTGTGGAGTTGTATGAGCTGTTGAGGTTGTTGACAATGTGTATGCTTTTCTCGAAGAAGCCATTTCCAGTGTTTTTAGATTCTGCTGGATTCTCACTGGACGATGTGCTGCTTCAGAAGCCCAAAGCTGGGGTATGCTTTGTCCTTATTCACTCTCTCTCTCTCTGCTTATGCTCATTCCATTTTTTATTTTATCTATTTTATATTTTGGGGCTGAGGGGTGGAGAAGAGTAAGACAAACCATACACACACACAGACTCAGCCACCCAGGTGGGTTTAGAGATTGTGGCCTCATTCTCGCCACCATTTAGAAGGAAATGCCAATGAATCCACAAAGGTAGCTGTCTGTCTTTTTTTTTTATTTCTTTTTTTAATTTATAACTGAAAACCATTACCACAAGAAAAAAAAAAAAGGTTCTTGTTCAGGTCTACTACAGCAATACTACGGAAACTTATATCCTTGTAATGTGACATGAAATGCTCTTGCGTGTCACACTTCATCTTTGTCCCTATATTTGGTTATATGAGCCGGACACTGGTGAATTGGAAAGCTTATGGACTCTTTGAGATAAGGTGGAGCTAAACTTTATGGCTCCCTGCGGTATTAAGCATTTTGAAAGTGACCCTATATTTTGATTTTCAACACCATTCTTCCTTTTCTAAAAGTGTTTTTAACACTTAGACCCTTTGTGGTATTTGAAATTATGTAAAACTCATGTTTTGTAATGGAAATGGGAGTGCCCTTATATAATACAAGAGGTCTAAGTTTCAAATGAAATAAATAAAACAGGATGTATTTTAACAAATTTAATACCACAAGAGGTCAAAGTGTATACAAAAAAGGCTACTCCAGTTTTATTCTGTTAGAAAATGTTACTTTTACCTTATTTCAAATACTATTGTTGGAACGACTTCTTTCTTTTTCTCTCTCTGCTATCCTATCCACTGAACTGTTAGTATTGAGACAAGTCTGGAATGTTGGCTGAGTATAGACTAGTCTGTTCAGGCAGTCACAGGTTTGCTGTTAGTGTCAAAGTATAACCATAAGGGGAGATTTTTATAGTGTGCTATACTCTGAGGTGATGAGGTTATAAATTCCCTATCAGATAATAATTTGGGAAGTTCATTTTATTTCATCACCTTCTGAGGATTCTACAACTTGATGAAAAATGCCCTCAAAGGAAAGGAAAGGGAAAAAGAGAAAAGTGAGGTAGATGTGATTGTCTACGTTTGTTGAGTTTGAGATGGTGGTTAGTGGTAACTATTTATATCATTATAGTGTTGCTGTATACATGCCAAGTGTTGACATTTGTTTTAATTCTGAAATTATTGTGACTTTATTTCCATATGTTAATCAATAAATCTTACAAAGTATGTTCTACTTTTTCATGGTAAAGTATGTATATGCTACTTTTTACTTCCCCTTTGTTCCTATCTTACTTTCAACTGCTAAACTATTTCAGCA
Organism: Ormosia emarginata; assembly: GCA_029884605.1. Classification (NCBI taxonomy): domain Eukaryota; kingdom Viridiplantae; phylum Streptophyta; class Magnoliopsida; order Fabales; family Fabaceae; genus Ormosia; species Ormosia emarginata. Next base: position 21,917,910 of record JAQQTP010000059.1, on the reverse strand, counting down.
TGTTTTCATCATTTTCTGCAATTTGATTTATGGCATGAAATTTTTTTGCAGCTGCTGAAGCCTGCTTTCACAATTATACGTGATACACAGTCAAGATGCTTACTTCTATTGATCCGGGGTACTCATAGCATAAAAGACACGTTGACAGCTGCAACTGGTGCTGTGAGTCCCTTCCACCATTCAGTTTTAAATGATGGTGGGGTAAGCAACTTGGTTTTAGGATATGCACACTGTGGTATGGTTGCTGCTGCTCGTTGGATTGCGAAACTCTGCACTCCTACCCTACTTAAGGCTCTTACTGAATGTCCAGACTTCAAAGTCAAGGTATTGTTCTATATTCTATTTGGAAGAACATTATATTGTTCTAGTATTATGTTTTTCTTTTCATTTCTTTGTTTCTTACTTTTTGCCTTGTTACTCTGGATGCCATTTTCTATCATAATTTTTTTTTTTCATTTTAAAATTGTATTAAATTTTTTATTCTATTGTGCGGGTTATCATATACATGCCTGTATAATCATGCTTAATAAACAGTTGTCCTTTTTATCTTTCGATAGATTGTTGGGCACTCACTTGGTGGTGGTACTGCTGCACTGTTAACATATATTCTTAGAGAACAGAAAGAGTTCTCTTCAAGCACCTGTGTCACATTTGCCCCAGGCACGTAGTCATTCTACTTCTTTACATCTAAAGTTTTTATTCAATTGAGTAATTAGATAATTCATTGGTATTTGTATTTTTTTTTAAGTCTCTGACATGATCTTCATTAATTGTGCAAGTTACATTGAATTATCTTCAGTGGCGATATGAGATTTCAAATTACTCTAACACATTATTGTTTTGAAGCATGAGTTGTACTATATCTATGTAGTTTATATTTGTTCTTATTTGTTTGTTGACAAAAGTAATCATTAGGTTTACACTTAATAGCAAGAATGCCTAACCTATTTTGGCCACATAATTGTAAAATTTAGCTCAAGTGTCTAGCTACTTTTTCAAAATAAACACCAAAAGAGGAGATGAGTGAAGAATGTAATTCATCCCAATGATATTTATTTGTTTTGAAATTGTTTGGTTACTATGCTCTTTGTTCCATGATTCTGGTTGATTATTTTTATTGCAGGACTTGCTTTATGACTATGAATTTTCTTTAATATGAAAACCCTGCCTGTCTTGTCATGCTACTGTTGCTAATTCCTTGTGTCATAATTGTCACTTTTGCAGCTGCCTGTATGACATGGGAGTTAGCAGAATCGGGAAAGAACTTTATCACTACCATCATAAATGGTTCTGACTTGGTGCCCACATTCTCAACTTCCTCTGTTGATGATCTCCGTTCTGAGGTGCTTTAGCTAGTACTCCCGATTTGAGATGGTTTTGACAAACATTAATGTTAATGTTCATTACTTAATTTCTGGTGTTATCTTACCTTGTTTCTTACTCAAGTTGGTTTACATCAGGTCACCGCGTCCTCTTGGTTGAATGATTTACGGGATCAGGTTGAACATACAAAGGTCCTGAATGTTGTGTACCGCTCTGCAACTGCACTTGGATCTCGCCTACCATCTATATCTGGTGCAAAAGCCAGGGTAGCTGGTGCAGGTGCTATTCTGTGGCCAGTAACTAGTGGCACTCAGGTACCTTGAAGCTCCCTCGTCTCTCTAATTGACATTCACAGCATGTAGTGCATAGTGCTCTTTGGGTTGGATATAGTTTCCAATTAGGAATTCATCTGATATTGGCAAGAGTTCGTAGTTATCCAACTGTGCATATTGTCAAGGGATGATTGATCCATTGATCTTGCTTGACACTTAATGACTAGTTTTTCATTTTGTTCAGGGATTTCCCATGTATAATGCATATTTGATCTTATGGAGATCCTGCTTTATACTTGCAGGTTGTGATGAAGCGTGCACAAAGTGTTGCTGAAGCTGTTGTCAGAACTCGCTCATCTTTGTCATCATGGTCTTGCATGAGTGCACGGCGTCGAAATGTTGCTTCATCGCCAAACTCTAAAGCAGAGGACTTAACTGAAGCTTCTCTAATATCTGAGAGAACTGAGTCTCTTTTGACCGAAGAGGTAGTAAGAGAGCCTAGGCTTAAGGATGAACATAATTCCTCAAGTGGAGGAGCTGGCCATGATGACACAGATGAAGAGGAACAACTCATTCCTGCTAACCATGACATTACCGCTTCCACTGTAGATGACATCACAGAAGGCCAGTTATGGTATGAACTAGAGAAGGAGCTTCAAAAACAGGATAATACCATGAGCATTCATGCTCAGGAAGAAGAGGCTGCAGCAGCAAAAGAGATCACTGAAGAAGAGAATCAGCTTGTTGATGCTGCAGAAGGGAGTAATTCAATCACAACATCTGACAACTTGGACAGCCATCGATTTTATCCACCTGGCAGAATCATGCATATGGTCTCTATACCTTCATCTGATGATTCAAATTCAAATTCGGATGATCCTATAGAGGAACATGTCTGCTTATATGAAACACCTAGAGAGCTGTACAGCAAGCTCAGACTCTCAAAAACGATGATAAATGATCATTACATGCCAATGTATAAGAAGATGATGGAATTATTAATCCGAGAACTAGAGAAAGATAGCAGCTGTAATATTCTAATGTGAAAAGGAATAGCAATTGGAAAATTATTTGTGAATATAGATTTCAGTTCTCTTATTTCTTTATTCCTCTGCCGCCTTTTAGGAGAAACTCTTGGTGCACTGATGGTGCATGAATGGTTCCCACGCAATCTAGCCTGTATGGTGTGCATTTTTTCAAACCATTTTGGGGATCTGGATAAGGAGTTATGCTGTATCCTCCTAAAGAAAGTATTCTCGCTGAGGCTTGGGGCATGCAATGACTTTGAAATGGGGCGAGCTAAGCAGCTACCCACCATATGTTGATAAAAACCTCGTGGGACTTGTGTGGTTTTGGAATTAGAATCATTAAGTGTATGTTTGGTTTGTAGTTAGGATTTTCAAAAGTGATTAGTTGATAAAAACCTCGTAAGTTGGGGCCAAAGCAACAATTTTTTCTTTTGTATTGATTGAAATGCCTAAAAACAATCTTTCAACCTCACTTTTGAAACAAAAGTTCCCAAACATAAATTAGTTTTGGAATTAGAATCACTTTCAACTAAACTTAAGTAATGCAATCCAAACACACACTAACTAGTAATGCATAATTAACATAATCACTTACTGATAATGCATTTGCATCTATGACTTTGCAATTAGTGCATTCATAAATGTGACAGATTCATATATTATTGTAACCCTCGTTATAGTCCTTGTTAATTCTTCTATCGGGCCATAAGACCACGGACCTGATGACTACCATGGAGTTCTGAATACGATCCCATGGCATGAAATATTCAGGAAGAACCCATTACGTTTGATAATAGCAGGCATTAGTGGGATCTAGAGTTAGGTTCTTACAAAGAGAGAGGAGATTGACTGTTCCTTCTGTGTCTACATGCAACAAATTATTGGGTATTGATGAAGTTATACTCCTAACAGCTGAGATGAGTGTTTTTTGACATCTTTCTTTTTTAAAGAGTTACACATATGCCCTGGTGAATTGTATTCCATGCTATTTTAAGCTTGATATTCAGAACTTACAGCAAATCAGAAGAATGAATAGCATGAATGTAATATTAAAGAATGTTTTGTTTTCTTATTGAAGCATCAAAACGTTCAGCCCATCTTTCTGGAATCCCTTGACCAATATTGACATATCTAAAGCAGAAAAAATTCACTGTTGGAATTATCAACCACCATAGCGGTACTTGAGGGTTTCAGGGGGCTCCTCTTCCATGATGCCGGAACCTGTTGTTGCCAAGTATTCACGAATGGTTGTTTTACGGTCAGCTAGGTAAGTGTGATCCAGAAAGTTGTTGTAGGCTGTGTCACCAAGATTCTTTGCTGCCAGTACACTAGAAAAAATTTCACGATTGCTGTTAATTTAAAGGGAATCCAACAGTAGACTGGGTTTAAATAATAAAAAGCTTTGCTCCCTTATGGTACTATTTGGTTTCCATGAAACTGATAATCTCTCTGGTTTCCCAGACTGAAAGCAAATTGAGAAGGGATATGTGAAACACCATGTCAAGGGACCCATTAAGAGGGAAGCAGCAAAAGGTCCCTCTCGAAAACAAAAGAAAAGAAAACAGAAATCCAAATAGCCTGTACCATTTGACCAGGAAAACAATAGCTAAACAGAAATCCAGATGAAATGTGGTAATTTACTACTATTTCCTCTCTTCAAGATCAAATCAGTTCCGTAAAAAAAAGAAAGATCAAATCAGTAAATAGCAAATGGGCTTTAACCCAAAAAGTGCTTACCAGTGTCGAAGATAAACACGGCAAGGTAAGACATCATCTCTCCAAATTCTATCAATATTCCATCGTCCATATTGCTGAAAATAAACTTCCTTGCTTCCTGAAAGGAACCGTAATGTAAGCATGCATAAATAAAGACAAAAGACAAGAAAGAAAAATGAAATAATCTAGGTATGACATAGAGCATGCATTAAGCCATAAACAGACTTTCACATTGATTTTTTTATGTAAAACATATTAATCACCTACAGTACCATGATTGGAGGAAATTCCTATCTTCTAATACTGATCCGTTGCACCCTTCTGCCTAGCCAGAAAGTTATGAAATCTTGAGGAATACCTTGTACTATTTTAATTATTGGAAGCATACCGAGATGCACGGACATAGAAAATCGACACAACAAGAAGACAAATTTAAAGTCACCCATTAGAATTTTATATGTTCAGACTTGGATATGGTTCCTTCCTTTTCTGAAGTGCCCATGCTTCATAGGAAGCAGCCACTGCTTACTTATAGGGTCCCCTCTCTCCTTTCCGGAAAAACCTTCATGTCATTAGTGCATCTTTACTGAATTTGTTACAATATATATCTATTTAAAAGGATAACAAACCTCGACATGTAAATAATAATTACATGTTGACTTGACACTTTGTAAAATAAATACATGTTCTATTTGGGTCCTTCAAGTCATCATGAGTTTTTCCATGCATACAACTCTATTCAGTTCAAATAAATTAGTTGGCTATCTCCCTAATCAGTTTCTGTAGTCAGATTCAGGAACAGAAGATACTATCGTCTATGCGATAAAAATGGATGCAAACATACAAATCCACTAACATAAAAAGTTGGCTGAAAACCAGCCTTTCCAGTTTCCAAAATGATACATGTCCCGTGTACTTAATAAGTGGAATGCTAATGAGAATTACCTTTACATCTAATGCGGAAAAATTCCTCATCACTATAACGGGCACAAAGGACCTGAGAAAAACTTGACACATCAAATGATTAATTTGCTAATTCAATAACCAATGTTCCTTATGATGTAATAAACATAATATCATTCCACGCTTTGCCACAACAATAACGATCACCACATATGTTACCAGAAAAAAAAAAAATAACGATCACCACATACCGCTGGAAAGTCGAAAGACTTGCCATCAAGCGTTTCAGGAAGAACCTAAGACAAAGAATTGAACATCACACACCACACGTACATATATGAAGAGTGAAGACAATCAAGATATAAAAGCAACAAGGCTCAAAATCTACAACTACAAGCTTACAGCAAGAAACCGAAACTCAACCTCCCTCTTGATAAAAGCTGGAATCTGACAATTCATCCCTATAAAAAGTTAGTTCCAGTGCTCAGTTAACAGTACACTCACACAAACAAAACCAAGGCGCATTGAAGAACCAGAGATTTTAACTCAGTATTATACCTCTGATTTTCTTATCTCAAAAACCGTTACTATAAGAGTTTCTCCTTCGCATGGCTCCACACTCAAGCTGGAAATCTCCTAATAACGTTTTCATCAACACACAGAAAAAACATCATTTTTCCAAAGTCCCTTCGAATTAAACAATAAAATATATAAAAATTTCTATTTTTTAGGTAACTAAAGATTTAGGGTCAAGGGCGACTACCCTATTTAGGATTAGGCATGCTTCCAAGCTCGAACTTAGTTGATGCAATTCGCTCTTACCAGTTGTGAAACCCGTTGTTGGCTTATTATTATTATTATTATTATTATTATTATTATTATTATTATTATTATTATTATTATTATTATTATTATTATTATTATTATTTCACAATAAAATATATAAAAATTAAGCATTTCTTGCATTTTCCTCCATTTTGTTTTTTATGGAAAACAAACAGACGATGAAGAAGTAACCATAGTTGATAGAACTAACCATGGTTTCTGGCTTGGCAATGCCGCGCTCGAAGAAAACGGGAGCTACGTGAGCGAACACGCGACGAAAGTGGTTCAGCCTAGCAGTTCTGAAATTCAGCAAATCGGGGAAAGTGCTTCTGGCGCTTCTCTCTGTTGTGAGAATGAGAAAGCAGCGGTTAGGATGATTGTTAGGGCGATGATGAAGGTAGGGAGAGGGAGTGTGAATTGGACGTACGTACCGGAGAGGAGAGAACCGAAGCCGCAGATGGAGATGTAACCGTCGGGTGAGAGAAGAGATTCGAAATCGGATTCGTCGTTGAGTTCCGTGACCGTGAGAGATTGTTGGTTGGCTGGAGATGATGATCGGACAGCGCCGGCGGATGACATGGCGGAGGAGGGAGAGAGTTGCCGGAGATCACCTGATTTGGAGAGAGAAAGAAGAGGAGTTGACAAATGGGAGTGGGAGTGGGAGTGGGAGTGGGAGAGAGAGAGAGTGGCGCGTTGATGGAACGCGCGAGAGGCGAGTAGGGGAGGGAGTGAGAATGATAAGGAAAAGGATGTGGTATTCATAGCACAGGAGGAGCTACTCCTGGTCGTCGTGGAAATGCAGCGCGATGACGATTGATGAAGATATACTCAAAATTTTCATCAATTTAAGTGGCGGACTTGTCATTTTCAGAAATGTTTATGGATGTTTTGGTCAATTGTGCAGTGTCTTCTCTGAAATCTGCAAATGCTATTATTCCCACGTGATTTTATAACGAGCGTTCTATTTTATTTATTTATTTTTTTACGATAAAATGAGCATTCTTATTTGCACATAAACAAATTCAACACTCCCGACATAGGATAATAAGATTAAATTACATAATTTTATATTTAATTTTAAAATTTATATAAAAATAAAAATAATATATTTAAAAAAATTTTATTTAGCATTTATCGTTTTTTAATAGATTAATCTTTTATCAATTAAGTGAGAGATGTTTCCAGAAACAAATTTTAGACAGACTTAATTATTCTTTTTTTTTTAATATTTTTTTTTTCTTTTTTTTAAAAGAAAAAAAAAACTTAAAAACTTGATTTGTGGAGAATCTGTGCAAATATTTTTTTTTATAAATGAAATAGAATAATGTTGCATATATATATTTATACACATCATCTCATATTTATACAATTTTTATTTATCATTTGATTACAAATAATTACACATCATTTTTTACACACATATACTATAATTCTAATGCATATCCTAAATGTGAGTAGATGATATACATCAAGCATTATTCTATGATATACATGTACATAGGATAAAGCTTCTTGCATCTAAGGTGTGTGCACATCTACTCACATTTAAGATATGTGACATAATCAAAATATAATTCTATAAAAAATAAGATAGGATTAATTGAAATTAAATAGTAAAAATTATCTACATGTGAGATAATGTGTATATATTTTTCATTTACATATATATTTGATACACCAGTCTTTTATATTTTTCTTGTTTGGTTTTTTACGTATTTCCACACCCTCTAGGTATAAAACTAATTCTTATTTTACAATTTTCACAAGTGATGTTTTTAGGATTCAAACGTTGTCCCTTGTTGAAAGTTTGAGGAGGCAATTTTCTTATCACAACGCCAAATCCCTTGTAAGCAATCTCCTTTGTCCATTATTTATGTTTAAAAATATTAAATCATATGCATAATTAAAAATAATAGTGGTGTTAGTTACACAAATACTTCTAATGTTGAAATTTCACAACATAACTCTTTATTTATCTTTCTCATTTGCTCTTTTCCTTTTTCTCCACTAAATCCATGGTCCACGTGGAGTCTATAAAGTTTACTACAAGAAATTCACATATAACCATCGGTATTTTTCAGCAGAATCATATTCGCTGCTAAATAATTACTTTCTGACAGATATATCTATCGAAAAACAAAAGAAATATTTCAAAAAAAATATAAAAGTGAAACAAATTTTTGAATAATAAATTCCCTAGAAAAATCAATGGAAATTAGTTTTCGACAGATAGAGTTTCCAAAAAATCTGCCCGAAAAAGGAATGAAAATATTTTTCAAATTTTTTGATTGATAAATTTTGCAAGAAAACTTGTCTGAAAAGAAACGAAAATTAATGCAGCAATTTTTCAATTTTTTTGGCAAAAATATTATGCAAAAAAATCCATCAGAAACAGTTTGTGGCATATTGAGTCACAGGAAAATTTGTCTGAAAAGAACAAAAATTGATGCAATAGTTTTTCAAATTTTCCAGCAGATAAATTTCACGAGAAAATTTGTTGAAATTAGTTTGCGACAAATTGAGCCGTCAAAAAATCCACCTAAAAAGGAATGGAAATTGATGCGACAATTTTTGTCAGTTTACGGTAGATCAAGTCGCTGGAAAATCCGCCAAAAATTAAATTGTATCTACAACTGTGAAGCCTTCTTACTCATTTCTCTTCTCTCTTCCTTTCTTCTCCCTTCCTTTCTTCTCCCTTCCCTCTCCTACTCTGATCACTATCTCTACCTCTCCAATCACTTTCTCTGCCTCTTTGATCACTCTCAACTTGCGAAGGTGGTGTTTGCAGGAGCAACAAGTACATAACTTAAGTACATATGATTTGAGCTACTCACCATTTCGTTACCGTCAACTTTAATGCTTTGTTCATCTAATAAATCGAAGCACATAGACCTTGGAAGACTTCATCAATGGTTGTCAAAGTTTATATTGTGTATTTTTTCTATAAATTTTTTTCTTGGATTTGATGCATTGTTATTTTGATTGTGTTTTTCTGTACTCTGTAATGTGATATTTGATTTGTTTGATTGTTGGGGGAAAGTGTATTTGTTTCTTTTTGAGGTTATTGGGTAATAAGTAGAAGAATAGTGTTGATGATATAGAATCTCTTTTATAAGTTTATTTTTTTGATGCATTTGCTTTTTGAATTATTCTACATTTTGTTGGTAATAGTCCGAATCATCATGTGCAAAAAACACAATTTCAATTATTTTTTCCTTTGCTTCATTATAATGTCAAAATGTATTTATTTATTTATTTATTTTTATTTTACAATACAAGTTCGTAGATTAAGTATTTTTTTTTAAAAAAAAATTCCAGCAGATTGATTGTCAAAAATATTTGTATATGACAAAAATGACGTCATTATTTTCCTCCATATTTTTGGCGGATAGGTTTCCAGCAAATTTTTTCTGGCTCAAATAATTTTTTGGCGAATTTTCTGATATTATTTAGTTTCTAAAAAGCATTTTTCTGAATACCCAAAATTCATTGGAAATTTCAATTTTTGACGAATCTTTATCCACTTTCTGGTGGATATGTCCGCTAATAATACACAAATTTTTTGTAGTGGTTTTTGTAAAGGAAACTTTTGTGTATCTATAATTTGAGTTAAAATAAACATATTGGATAGGTAGTCCTCATTGGTCTCCAAGTGACCTGGGAAACAGGACATAGAAGGGTGATACTTGAAAGTGATTCTGCAGCTATTATCAACCTGATTAACAACAATTCCCAACCTAAACCTCTACACAATAGTTTAATCAAGAGTATTCTTCAGTGGAAATTCAGAGAATGGGAGGTAAGCTTCTGACATACTCCTAGAAAAGGGAACTCCTGTGCACATTGGCTTGCCAACAAGAGCCATGACCTCCCTCTTGGCCTCACCGTTTGGCCAAACCCCCATAGTGAGTTGCTTCCCCCGGTCATTATTGATTTGTTTTTCTTGGTCATAGATCCTTGCTGATTTGATTAGGGTCTCAATGCCCCGTGCTAGATTGTAGTTGTTTGTTTTTTTTCTTAGGCCACAGCCTCGTTTGTGTATATATATATATATATTGTAAGCTAATGTAGGTTGATTCACTTGGTCGATCTTTTAACCTAAGTTTGATTGCAGGAATTTCCCTTGTTGGCAGATAATATGTAATCTCACTATAAGTCATTGCTAAAGTTTGGTGGCTTGCCATGTTCTTGAAATGGGTAGAATTTCTCATCATCCTATATTTTTTAGCTCTAAAAAGAAAATTAAACATAACGGAGAAAAAAACTTAAGAGGACTAGAGTCATTTTTCATAAGTAATTTTAAATATTTTAGAGTTATGACTTCTGTTTTTGGATTTTTATGTTTAGATTTTTTAAGTGAAGGAAAAGGAATAAAAATGTGTTATTTTTGTAATTATTAATAAAAACAAATAATAAACCAAATATCCTTTACTGCTTTCACTATTTTTTTTAATAAATTTTAAGGAAAAAAACATAATGAAGATAGTATGGTATATTTATAATTATTAATAAAACTGTACCAACTAACAGTGAAAACAAAAAAAGAAACCAAAAATCACTTTTAAGTTTTGTAGATGATGGACCTGCCTAGATTTGAGGTGAACTGATGAACTCTCTTCAAATTTTGGAGATGTTGCACCAACTTGTTCTTAGAAGATATTTTTCTAGACTTTAAAAAAGTTCTAGTAACTATAATAATCACTCTTAAGATTTGAGTACTACTAGTCTCAGCCATTTTTGCGGGTTTACTTGGCCCAAGATTTGAGTGCTTGTTGTATGCAGAGAGACCCCTAAGCTGATACTTTCCACTACCACTAGCCAGGCGTCAAAGAAGCTAGTGCCAGCTTGCCAAGCACAATTTTACAAGCAACTGCATTTACATCTATCTTAATCAATCAACATTAACTATGAATGGTGATAGTTTCGTTTTGTTAGATTGTTAGAAGAGGACGTTTCTCCACAGGTGCTCCTCCTTGCTGATGTTTCAGCATTATCATTTATTCAATGGAAAGTTTCGTTCTTGATCTCAAAATCAGAAAAAAGCTTGTGGTTTTATTGGAGACAGATTCACCCTTCAAAAATAGTTTCACAAAATAGGAGATATAAGTACAGTCTATGACTAAAGATCAGAGACCATTTTACTTTTTAAGTGTATATATATGCAAATAAATGCCTATGCGTTTTGTGTTATAAGGAAGTAACAATGAGTGGTTTAATCACTCTATTCCACAACTTTAGTAGTTGGGAGTTGATGAGAGGAGGAAGAGTGAAAGAAGAGGCAAATAGCTGATATATCATAAATAACAATGCCTCCCCTCTTACGTTTCCATTCATGTACGGCGCATTTCACGAACCTTTGAGCTGCTTTTTCTTTATCTGGCGTTGAAGAAACAATCTTCATTGCTTCTTGGTTGGAAATAGCATCCCATACTTGAGATGGAAAAAGAAGCAATTACTTAAACACTTAAAATGGAACATCAGATTCATAATTCTATTTGATCACATGCTCAAGTGACATGCTCACTCTAAGATCATTGCCACTTAACCAATCAAGCATGATCTCTATTCAGTGAATTAGTCCAACATTGTTCTAGAAACAATTGCATTTCATTGTATGATTGAAGAGAAAGATGGAAAAGAAATAAGGTTCACGGCATACCCTACCTGTTGCCAAGATGATAAATTGGTCCCTTGTGGTCAGTTTTCTTTGTGTCACGTCTGGCACAGATTAGTCCAAAGTCCTTTACACAGTAGTCACCAAATGCTCTACATATTGCTAGTCCTAGGGTTTTACCATTTGACATCCACACCCTGTACACTCTGGGTTCATCTTCCAAACAAAATACCCGCCCTCTGGATTGCATTATGCGCTCAGCCTCCTCTGAAATTAGCAAAAACAAGACTCAAATTTCTTCAATAAAGACTAGCACTTCTTATGTTATGTGAGAGAGAGAGAGAGCACACTTGGTAAATTTGGCTTCAAGTCAGTGGTAACCTGAAGTGGAGTCAATGTGCTATCCTCTGAAGTGGTTGCCAAGACAGCCCTTGAATCACCTACATTTGCTATAATGAGATGATCACCCTGAAAACATTAGTGACACAAACTTAAGGCTACTTCTGATTAATACATCAACCCTAGATCTAGTATAGCTCTTTAAAATTAGAGCATAACCAATAAAATTTTCTTCTCATTTCAAGTGATGTCATCAACCAACATGTTATTGCTTCATTATAATTCAAGACTAGGGAAGATAATCATCTATAATTGATTCTGCATTCTAGGGACCTATCTTTTTAGCTCTCGAGAAGGTGAACTTGATCATGTTGAGGTTCATAATCATAAAAATCAAAATTTGTCCATAAGTTATAAATTTTACTCAGAAAATCTAAATCTCATGCTACCATCTCCCTAATTCTTTTGTTTTTTACTCAGATTTGTTATATGCAGTGGGGCTTAGAGCCTTGTTTTCATCATTTTCATAAAAGTTACAAGTAAAACAGAAGAAAGGAATTGTATACATTGGAAATATGAAATATATATGATAAAAATATGTAAAGTTGGACATAGTTAACATATTACCTAACCATTTCAAGATGCAGAGAAGTAAATCAAATATCAACACTTGAAGATACCAATATCACATGAATATTAACCTGTTTGATAATTGTCAAAGCTGTAGTACCGCTTTGAAAGGAATTAATCCCTCCCAGTATGCTGCTTTAGATCCTGATCAACTGCAGCACAAGTCTTTATGTAGGACTGCTTCCATATGTCAAATCCATGGAGGTTCCTATCTCCTTCCATCTTAAAATCCAGGTCAAGAGATGTTGCAGCCAGATTTTCCTGCCAATTACATAGCAAAGAAGCAGGCACTAGTTCCCTCACCCTTTTGGCTACAAAGTGTCCCCAAGGGCCATGCCCATCAAAAATTCCACAGAAGCTCATGTCTTCTTGGCAACCAAATTCCTATCATCAGAAACAAATTAGAACATAATATCAATTCCTACACTATTCGAACTTCTTAAGGTTTCTGTCCCATTTATGTTGAAAAAGGCTGTATGTCAACTATTATATATGATGGCTTACCTCCCAAACAATAAGGCAATCCAGATTGACTCCTTTCTGGCCCTTCTTGGTGAACACAAAGGCGAAATTGTTGGCCTTGGCATACTTAACAATTCCAGATGAACTCAATAAGAATTCATTCTTCCTTGCTTCCTTTGCCAATGCTTCCACAGCTTTCCTTCCATCATCCTTTCTACAACTCTTCTCTTTCTTCAACGACACAGTTCTTGCCAATCCATTGACAAGAGATGGAAAAAGGAACCATGGCCAGTACATTCCAATCACAGTTGCAGATTATACACTGCCAGAAAGTTGGACCCTTATTATGTTTTTATCCTACTAGAAGTGCAAAGATTGAAAACCAGGTAGTTGACCGCCTTTAGTCACCCAAAAAAAAAAAAAAACAGATTGTGGAGGGCCTAGAACCTCATCACTTTTCCTGCATACCATCTATTTCACAAACAGAAAAATGAGTATGTTAATTGTTTACTTGTTATTCAGACAAACATGATATATATGTATATCAGTTCTAGCTCTTTCATGTTAAGCCTCTAAAACCAGATGCATGAAATGGAAAAGAAGAATGTTCATAACGTTGACAATAAAAATTACATTATGATATATAATTTTATTATAGCCCAGAACTTTCTCATTAGAAAAAAAAAAATGAAAGTTACAAACAAGCAGTCAGGTTATCTAAAAAAAAGTGTCTTTCCTGTATTACTCAAAATTCACCCCAAAGGAAGATGAAAATAATTCATATAATCATATCAAATGAAAGCTCAATCTGAGTAAATGAAAACTTAATATAAAAGACTTTGATTTCCCACCGAAGTTGATCAAGAGAAAGGGTCAGTCATATGCCTGAGATTGGAGTGACCACCAGCAAATCCTATTGCATGTCAGAACCTGAGGAACTGAGAAGATTCCTGTGAGACTATGTAGTACTTACACTCCGTTAACCCAAATTGCAAGCACAACTAGTGTACGGACGTGACGTTTACTTCTTGTAACTTGTAATGTAAGGTGGTGGCCGATGGAGGGTCTTATTACCATAGCACCCTTGTTTTGGCTACCATAAGATACAGAACAGATGGGCATTTTGGGCGATGGAAGGTGATTAAACGTCATGGTTACCATACGGTCGCCAACTTCAGGGTCCAATTAGTAATTAAATAGCAAAATGAATATATTTCCACAATTCAGAGTTTGCATCGGTCTATTGTGATGCAAGGTCGATATTTAACAAATGTAATAGTATAGCAACTTGACAAGTAAGCAATGAATTAATAACTTCTGTGGATGAAATTAGATTGTCTTTTAGTGGTTGGCTTTAAATTAAGTGATCTTCAATCTTGATTAAACTCAAATTCTAATTGACTGAATATTCCAATAATGAGATTCAATCGGCTGAGAACTTCTTAGTTTTTAACAATACATCCCCAATGATATACCAAACATAAGACTATCTCTTGGCCAGTTGTTTTAGAGGGCCCCAGGATGTCAAGGTCAAACAAGACACCTGTAAGATTATTTTATGACCCACAATGGACTTGGTTAACAAACAAACACAAATACAATGGACTTGATTAACACACAAACACAAATTCATGGCTAGGGTTGCTTTGGGTGGAAGCCAGAGATGCAAGATTGCTATATAATATTCACAGAAAAAAAAAAAAGGGGGGGGGGGGGGGGGGGCAGAATGCTATATAATAATTCTTGAATAACAATAACGATTGGACCATTGCTAGAAGGGATTGATACATAATGGTGGGGGCTGGAATGAAATAAAACAAAATAACATAATTTATCAATGGATATGTTTTGCTGCGGGGTGAGACTATTAACACTCCCAATTTTTTATTCGCACTCCTTATTAATTATGGAATTGGATAGACAATTAAGAGTAGCAATAGCTTCACCTTTTGTTGCAAAACGATTTTTTGCCAGACCAGGGTTATTATGGGTGCACTGTTTGAAATCATATCTACTCTGAATAAACATTCACCATTTGAGCCCAAGGTTGAGAAATTGTGCTAAATTAACCACAAATGCCCAAATCACCAATGGAAATAAATGCAAGAAACGAAAAATGATGTAGCATTGCAGTGATAAATACCTTTGGCAAGACTCGGGAAGAAACATAGCAAATCGCTAGAAAGACTAGCCGGATGAATTGTATATCGGTATATTTTATTGATAGAAATTATCGGAGAGTAAATACATAGTCATTTGACGCGGACCAGCCCGATAAGTCGGACCAGAAAACCTGTGACTCAATTTTTGGGTCGATCAAGTTCTTATGTATTATGGATCAGAGTAGTGATCCAGTCAAACTCAAATAAGCTATCTGGACTAAATTGATTCAAGTTTTTAAATATATAAAATTTTAAAATGATTAGATATATGAAAAATCTTTGTAATTAATTATATATTATATCGTGAAACTGTGTGTTTGTTTTTAGTTATGTTTCTATTTTTTTAATTTATATTATTATTCAATCAACCTAATTTTCAAACATAATATTAGACTATGATCATTGTTAATTTCATTATATCATATAAAATATATTTTTTCATATAATTTTTTTTATTTAAATTGTTTTATATAATATTTTTTTATTCAAATTTTTTGATTCAATCAATTAATCTGTAATTCGACCGCTGATTCGATTTTCTAACTAGATCAACTTTTTATATGAGATATACACGTAAATACTAAATATCATATATATTATTGAACTTTTTTTTTTCTATAAAAATTAAACATGATTTTTTTTACAATGAACAGTTACAGATACATCCTTTACAAGAATATCATTAGACCCTCTTCAGCTCCCCCCCCCCCTCCCTCCCTCTCTCCCTCTCGCTTCACTTGCAGAATTGTAATAAAAAAGAAATTCTGCAAGTAATAAATTACAAATCCCCTGTAATTTTTTTTTTAAAAAAAAAAACTCAATGATGTTTTATATACTCAGACATCGTACTCAATGAAAAACTTGAGCGGCGTAGTATTCGCTTTCATTAAAAGCAGGTCTTAGACTTTCTTGACACATGAACTCCAAGGGAAATGAAACAAGATGACCCCTGACTGATGCTAATCTCTCCAAGGGATCAGTGTTCTTGATATCTCCATTATGATAGGATTCTAATTTTTCTGGGGCTATTCCTATATCAATGCTCGTGTGACCAATTTTTTCTTTCCAAAAAGCCACGCTTTGTCTGAAAGCAAGTCTGCAGAAACATAAGGTTTAAAATGCATGTTAGGGCAAAAGACAAAGGAGAAGATTCACCCAAAGATGAAAGGATGAAAATTATCACCGACATACCTGGTGTGTATCAGATCATTAGGTACGCAAGAAAAGACATCCTGGTAAATTGTAGTATTTGTCTGTAAAATGTATCCAAGGACAACTATTAATATTCTTATTAAGGTATTATTTCTTATTCAGTTAATCACAAACATCATTAGTATATGATCTAAGAGGAATTCACTCACCTAAAAAACATTAGGTAAAAGAATACAAGTATGTATGAGTGTATGTTTGTATTTTATATTTGCTTAGACAGAAAGAAAAGATGGTACATCTGAATTGTTTACATGAGTACATGACTAACCATACAAAACGTCAAACATACAACATAAATCTCTTAAACAACTAAATTATAATGCAATCCGAATAACTCCCCAAAGGGGATTGGGCTAAAAAGAGTAATCCGAACACAATGTCGTACTCCTCTTGAAGCAAACATCCCACTCTAAAAGGAATCTGGGAGAGTCTAAAGGTAACTACAAAATGGTCGTGCTCTCCATGCAAGCACATAGTAACCTGTGTCTTTTTAGCTTTTTTTTTTTTCTCCAAAACGTAACATTCAGTTTAGGAACATTTAACCACTCAACTGATTACTGAGTTATTTATGTATTGACTCATTTAACCAGTAAAGTGGTTAGTATCCTAAACAATAAATATTTTTACCAGGAGTTCCTTTTCTGAAAATTTCCCTAATCCCCCCCCCCCTCTTGAAGTGATTGACTCATGCCTAGGCACATATGAACACACACCTTTTGCCAATAAATCAGCAAATCAAGAGGGAAGAAAATATATTGGAACATTTTTTGATGAAATTTTATTATAAGACAATATGAAGTAGACTAGATGATATCCTCCTAAAACAACAAAATTTAAAAAAAAAAATAAAAAGAAAAAAGAAACCTCAAAACACATACAAAATGAACAGGCAAACCTGTATCAGCTACCATAAACTCTGGTCCTGAATCTTTAACTTATTGGAAGGACGATGATATAATTAAAAAGGCAGAGGCCACTAATATGTTCTTGCTTGGATAATGATGGAGATAATTTTAGAGGATAATTATTTATGTAAGAATTACTTTTAAAAGAATGGGTTTATGCTAGGTAATATTCATCCAAAAGTAATTTTATAAGAATATATCACTTAAAGCACCACTATTCATATAAAAATCTTTACTGGCCAAATTAACAATATATATACAGTTTATTTTTCTTATTACCTTTGCTGTTCCCATCCAAATATCCTTGTAAGTAGACTCAACAACTGGGTCCATTATTTGATTGACCTGAGGAAAATATATTAAAATAGTCATTACAAATCAGGCACATGAAACAACTGCTCTCCAGAGAATGTAAAGTCACTAACCTCTCCCGCTGGGAGACCTAAGTGCTCAGACCATAATGACAACCGGAGAGTCAAAGAGAACTTTCCTGCTTTCCAAGGCTTTCCATCCATATAAGAACCAACCAACTCTCTGTCTTCTATAACTACACCAATCTGAAATCCATATATGGGACAATTAAAGGGACAGAAGGTAATGCAACAACTATGCATTAATAGATAAAAAGTCAAAAATAAAAAATTCAAAATGAAGCAAATATTAATCAACAGATCAATCAGTGGATTCAAGACACAAATTTTAAGGGTGATAAAAAAGGATGTTGGCAATAAGAAATACGGGTCAGTTGAAATTATTCTTTCATTAGTTACATATTTTAAATTAAGGTGTTGTCTTAAAGTTTATGAACATCACAAAAACATCAAACTGATAATATGGAGAAGGAAATTCAAAGTTATATATGAAAAAAATGGTTAAATTTGCAGCCTTCCCCCAAAATTTCCAATAAAATATGTTAAAAAGAGAAAAAGTTAACTAGATATCAACTGCCTTGCTTCTAAAATATAAGAATTAGCATTGATGAAATGGAACATTTTGAGACTCACTTGATAAAAATTGTTACAATGCGGGTTCAAGAAATGAGAGACAGTGTGTGAGAGTGAATCAACAAATTAAAACCTCCAATCAAACTTGTACAGCAAATGAAGGGGAAAAGGCTTGGAACTGTACCTCAGAATCTCTGGAGCCGAGTAAGCTCCTATCATTAATATTAGCAGATCCTATCAAACTTGTACAATCATCAACAATCATGATTTTACTGTGAACATACACCTGCAAAAATGCATATATCATTAAGCTGACTGGAACTACTTAAGTATAAGACTATAGATGCAAAAGAATACCTGGCTGGTTGCTACAGGACCACCAACAGAGAGTCTACCATAAGACCTCAGGCCATAAAAAGAGATGTAGTCATGTATTCTTGAACCAAGAAGTTCATAAAGATTATGCAATATAGAATTCTGCCCTCTGCAAATGGTTCGATACTGCCAATGCATTATGGCTCTCACAGATGCTGCACCACTATCATCAAGGCCCCCCTAGATAACAGGGAAGTAAGTCCAACATTCATTCAAAAACAATATGTACTGTGTTGAAACAGAAAGAAAAAATAAAATTAATTATAACCTGGAAGCCAGGCAGGAGAGGTATGACAATTATAACCCTGAAAGATTTTTTGTCACTGTAAGCTCGCATAATCCGTCGATATAAAGCTTCTAACACACGATTTCGTATCATCTCATCTCCAGAAAGACCTGAAATAAAAAATTGATTCTGGAACAAGTTCCGAAGGATGAAATAAAACAATCAGAGAGAAGTTCAGAACGGATTTAGGAAGAGATAAAACAATAGAACTAACCCTTTAAGCAAGAAAATTTGAAGGGGGGAGGGGGGCAGAATATATAATATTGCTTCATCAAAGGTGGTTCAATAATGTCAATGAAATGCAATGCGCAATAGATATTACAAGTTGTATGAATATTAGGGTCATCATCATTATTAACAAACAAAGCTGTTCAACTATATCCACCTTCTCAAAACTAGAAGAGGCACACTTGCAATGAAGGTGTAAAGAGAGTAAAATATTTTTAGGTATGAGAGTTTACTCTCTTGAAATTCAAAAACTGGGGATTTTTGGCAACTTTCAAAACTAGTTTAAATGGTAGAAGATGGAACCAGTTACATAGATCCATATAAAAACAAACCAATTCAAAATTAAACTTAGTTTGATTGAGAATTAGTTCAAAACCGATTCTAATATTGAATTTCTTTATATAAATATGAACGACTGTGATTATCTAAATTCAATAAAGTTGAGATTAATTTATATTTTCTTCCATACATTTTTATTTAATTATATTGCTTTTTTTAAATTAAAAAAAATTAAAATTAGAAAATAATAATTAAATAATATATTCATTTTTATTGAGATAATAAATTTACATTAGTTTCCTATAACAGAATAAAGAAAAATGTTAGATAGTTACTTACTTAGACTGTTTTTTACTATAATTTTTTATAGAATGAGTTGGCATGCTTACTGATTCTTGGACAAATGAGTAGTCCCTACTACTTTATCTTATCCAACAACCACCCATGAATATATAACGAAAAGGAATGAGATACAGTCAAGAAAAATCTGGACTAGAAAAAGGCCTACTTTGAGTTCAAATAAGAACCATTTTTATCTCAAATTCAATTGAAATAAGAATCATTTTTAAAAAATTTAAGTGATAACCAAATACCCTACAGCTAAAAACCAACCCATTGTACCTAGATATTCGGTTTTTGAAGGTTGCTAAACACCCCAAGTGTTTGACTTTAAACTGAAATATATTAAAAAAATAATTTAAACGAAAAGTTCCTTACAGGTAAGGATTGTAGGAGTGAGTGAAAGTGGTCTGCATTTGTGGTTAATTTGCAATAACAATTTTGTCCCTATTTTCAGTTATAGTAAAAACAAAACATCAGGTTTTAAGGAAAAGTGAAAAACACACCAAGAGGGAGAATCCCATTTCTACAATAGTATAACAAGCACCCACGCCTGTCATTGATGTGTTTGCAAGTGTTGATTTCTTCATTTTTGGTCTAGACTATGGAGGGCAGAGGCTTCTATTTCTGATCAGTGCCAACCATTTTACTTTTCTAAATAACATCTATCCTTCAGACAACTGTATCATATGTGGCTTTCCAATGTCCAATTGATAGTTTTGTTCATAATCCAGACTACCACTAGAATTATAACAGAAACTGCATCTTTCCATTCATCTAAAGTTCTAAACCTAGGTGCTAGGCATAATAGATATTATATTGGCCACATCCATCAATAATCCTTATACTCCACTTAGCTCATTATGGACCCTGTAGCACGGCTTCACCACAGCAAGAAGAGATCGCAATAAAAGTTAAAAATTAAAATAGTAAATTTTCCTTTTTAAATGAAGTTGGAAAATTATAAATGTTTAAGGTGTTAAAAGAAGTAATTATCTCGGAAACTCAGAAAGACAGCTATAGCATCAGACATTAAATGAAGCCGAGTTAAGAGTTGTCAAGCCCTTTCTATAATCATCTTGACATTAATGCCGAAAATATCCATGAAACAACTAAAGCTCAATACAACTGCTGAATAGAGATTAAGTTCATCCAAGGAACGATGTCCAAAATCTGTTCCAGATACAAGCACGTAAAGCAACATAATATAGGCCACATGTAGGTTAAGCATAAAATGTAATCATCATCTTAAACAAGACCATCTATAGATACTGGAGCCAAAGCCAGAGAGCTGAGATATTATGTAGAAACTGACAAAAGGTTCAAAATGTTTACAACAATGGCACTTCAGTTACTATGAAAAATATAGTATGGTAATTAAAGTAATTATTACCCATGTTCTTTTGTTCTTATTTTCAATCTAATTGCAGACTTCTAGATAGGTTTTATAACTAATAAAGAAAAATTACTTTAGGTATGATCATCTGGAAAACCATCAATCTTAAAAAATTGCATCATATCACATTCAGTGAAGATATGAAAAAGGGAGGAAGTTTATTTAATACCTCAATGTAGATGAAATATTCTGCTTTCTCTATAAGAGAGCAATAAGCATTATGGATGCTCTCTTCAGTTTGGCTTGTTCCAGCAGACCATTGACTGACGCTCCTAATAACCTATCAATTGAAGGATATTTAAATGGTAGAAAATACAACGACCAGTGTCAAAAAATTAACAGCATAAAAGTGACAAGAAAAGAACGAAAGGAATAAGATCATATAATGCAACCTCATGAAAATCAATCTTTCAGCAAGATATGAAATATCATAGACTTCCCATGGATTTTAGTCTTTATGTTACAAAAATAACTGATGAAAGTCAAGAGCTTCCAAAAAATGTCTTGACTTCTTTCAATAAATAATATTTAATGACAAAAATAGCATTTATTACATCTTAACGCACATCTTGGTGAGATGATCATATAAAAAGTATACCATAGATAAAATAAATGCATTAAGTCATTGACACAACTATGTTTAAGTAGGTCACTGGCACTTCAGCAATATGAGAACAACACACCTGACAACGGCAGGAAGCACGAGGACCAATTTGTCCTGATTCATCTGCAAAACCTCCCTGATCACCCCGTTCTTGTGTTTCCCACCATTCCGGGTCTGTATTTTGTAAATCAACATGAGCCACTCTATCCAGAGACATTTTCTCATGATAATGCACAGAGTCAAGATCATCTACAAAGCCCTTCATTGGTGTATCTGAACCAAGTGCTCCAATTTTGGTCTTCCGGAAAGAGAAAGGAAGACCGCTGCTGACCCTGCTTGGCTTGTCAAGGTGATGTAAAAAGGAGCTTAAACCATTTAATTTTGGGTCTCCGTCAAGAGTATCCATCCCACCAGACACCTGAGGCAAAAGTAGAGGAATATCTTGGTCTTGGGACAATGAGGAAAATGAATTTTGTCTCTTGATGACTCTATAATTGTCAGTGTTCTTGCTTTCAATCTGCATCTCTCTGATTCTTCCCAAGTAGTGTGGAATAACCATATGATGCTGAGGCATAAGTAATGGTATTGCTTCCTCATATGGAGCTTTGTTCCTCTGATGTGGAAAAAAAAAAAAAAAAACATGATTTCCTATTGGGAATATAGGAATAGGACCAGAATGCATTGAGACTTCAATGCGATTGTAGACTAAGCCTAACCTTGGCATAATTCCATCGCTGAACAAAGTGCCTAGCAATGTCACGACAAGGTGGTCCCCAAAGGGCACAATGAACATCATGCCAAGGCATACGAGGATATTTTTCACGTTCCAATTCATCTTTCATTGTATCTTCCCATGAATTTGGTTCAGATTCTCTGGCAAAATTGAAAATGAATCTATAAATTATATCCAACAAGTAAGAGCTAGTCTATGATCAAGTAATAATGAATGATATATCTTAACACATACCAAATGCAAAACCTACCAATAGTTTTCTAAGTCAGATTTTGCCTCCACTAGAATAAAAGTGAGAAGTGAATTACATAAAGCATCCGAGTGAATTTGAACAGGCAACTACTCTATTAACTCCTTAAACCAGATCACTATATGATGTAGAACCTATGGGAAATGCACTATATGAAACATACATGTTCCGCATTAAGAACTGCAATCTGATGAATTGTTTAACACTAACTCATACCCTCATACTTCTCACATTGTAATTGTTTAAAAAATAGAAAGAAACTTTGTGCCCAGTTGGCCTTGCTGTAAATTTTTTAATTTTTGATAATTTTTTTTTTCTAAAAAACACTTCTATATAAAGCATGATTAGAAAGAAACAATTTTGTTTAAAAATACTTTTCTCCGGTTTCTGCTTTTGCTCCTTAGAAGAAGCACCAATTTCTCCTCTTTAACAGCAAATTTGTGCTTCTACTGTCACATAAAAACACTTCTATTCTCTCCAAATAATTGAAAAAATTCAAAGAAATGCTGTTTTTTTACTCAAACAAAGCTTTTAACGATCTCACAGCATGGCCAAACAGACTCTTACATAGAACTTCTTTGTGATTTTATTTTCCATTCACAAAACTTACCTAGGGTTATAATAGTCCTTTCCAGGCCAGAATAGAGGAGGGGAATCTCCCACTTTATGCTCAGATGTGTCATAACGTCCAAAGCATAAATCCAGTCCTCCAATAAAGCAAACATGGTTATCAACAATCACAAGTTTTTCATGGTGCGACCTGTATATAATCATGAGCACATATAAGAAACCACAAAATTGTAGTATAATTGATACTTGCTGATAAAAAAATATAATTTCTTCATAAAAACAAAGACAAAAGGCCAAGGTTTGGGAAATTGCATACCACAGGTAAACGCCAGTAGAAAAATGGTCAGGATAGCGTAACACCCTCACATTCTCATGAATGCTAAGAAGCTTTCTCTTGCTATAAACACTGTTGATTTTCAAAGCAAGAGCCACCTCTTTGTAGAGAAGAATGTAAATCTGCTTTAAAAAAAAAAGCATTCATGCAAATCCAGATACTTCTATGGAAATAAAGCAATTGAAACATGCATCATCCAGGTGGCATGCAAGACAATTGAGAACCTTCATAACAACTTGATCATCGCATGGACTGGACTGGTGAACTATTAAGTAATAAAATAATTCAATTAATTTATCTTGTGGCTTCTCTCCTATCTGATATCGAAAACATTTATAGAATCTATGTAACTTCAACCAGTGTTACTCATGACTCAACAAACAATAAAACATATTTTGAAGCCACTTGTTCTACCTAGAAAGGGAAGATCAGCAACAGAATTTTGTTGATCCATCTTATGAAAGCTGCAATTCCACAATGTGCAATTCAAAGATGCCAACACACCATCATCCCTCCCTAAGAACCTAAAATCAATAGATATTGACATGCATATGGGACACAACACAAACATGGATACTGTGAATCTGTGACACAGCAAAATTTAAAGTGTGCCATTAGGATTTGAAACACCACATCTTTTTTGACAAGTTTCAATACATTGGTTACATGGATTCAACTCCTTTTTTGAAGTGTCCATGCTTCGTACTGATAGCAATGACAAAATTTAAAAAAAAAAAAAATTGTAACAAGGTGCGCAAACAGAAAATAGAGAGAAGAAAAATAGACAAAAAAATTAACATGGTTCAACCTACAGCAATGAAGATTACAAGGGGTAGCCACTCAATGTTCAAACCCTCATCCCACACACAAACAATCACACACATATATATAAGTCCATATTGACATGGGCTGTTCACTTCAACCACACCATGGGCTTCAAGTTAGATCACATGGCAGGCCAAAGCCCAAAATTAAATACATGTCACTTTATAACTGTCATGAACCATCTTTCCCAAAAGTTTAAGCTGTTAGGTAAAGGCAAATGAATGGCTTTATTATATCTCTAACATGCCCCCTCATGCAAGAGCCCTTTGGGCTTAAAGCATGGACAATGCATAGGCCCATCTACCATGTGCTGAAATTCAACTTTTATTTAGAAGAATAGAGGTGGCAAGAATCAAACTCTAGACCACTTGGTCATAGAGGCTTTGATACTATGTCATGAACCCCCTCTCCCAAAAGCACATGAATGACTTTATTATATCTCTAACAATAACAAAAAACAAATTTAGGAACAACAACAGGAACGAGTAGTCATTCCAATGAAAGATAGAACATTATTACAATAGAAAACAAATGCATATGAAATAGCTGAAATCCAACATCATACTAAAATCCTTGGAATGGTTGTAACTATCTCTTACAATTTAAACAACTCAATAACAAAACTAATTCAAAACAATGGTCTTTTAAGTAAAATTCATAAGGCATTGTAAAAAGAATTCATATTAAAGTTTACCTGAACCCCTTGCTTAGCTTTTGCTTCCAACAAATCATCAAGCCTTGATGAAGCATGAGTGTGAAAAGGTCGCCGTAGATACAGTTCTGGGCACAGCCACCACCCACAGATATATATCTGCATGAATCTCTCTATCATTTTACAGAAACTTGGAAACAATTATTATTTTCCTTTTTGATAGAAAGAATTATCATGAAAGTGGCCTTGAATGTTCTGGCACTGAAAAAACAAACCTCTGATTTTGCATCCTCAATTGAAGAAGCAATGGCCTCAAATGCTGCTCGCCCATCTACGAACCACTGGGCTTGACTGCCATCTTCGATTAAGCCTCTCGGAGGAGCAAAAGAACCATAGCGGTGAGGATGACACCAGCCTTCAGGAGGCCTGAATCCAGTATCATTAATTGCAGCGACCCAATCTTTAACTCTACCACTACTTTTCACTCTAATTTTAATGCTCCGGATTCCACAAGTCACCTAAAGTACTCAGTTAAGTGTTAAAAAAGTATTTTTCTCTGTTTATTATCACCAGACATCTGATAACATCAACAAGTCAGCTAATAACTAGTAAAAATATTAGAATAAACCTTCATTTTGGTTTCCGGAACATCAATTTGGTCCTCGAATGATGTGTTTTTTACATAAAAATAGTCCACAAGTTACTGCTTACTGGGATCAAATTGATGTCATTTGAAGGCAAAATATGATCATTTGAGGATCAATTTGATGTCACTAATCTTTTGAGAACCAAATTAATGTTTAGACTTCAGAAAATCTTTCGAGGACCAAATTGGGGATTTACTCAAAAGATTATGATGTGGCATAGAGACAATATGAATTGACATTATCTCCTTTTAAGCCAAAGACTATGAAGCAACAACAGAGATAGAAGAGCTCCCCTCTGACCTTGAACGAATGGCGTAAAGGATTTCGTTCCTTCATTTCACTCGCTAGTGATAGACGACCATCCCCATTCCCATCTGAGGCAGGCAGTACATCAAAAACAATAATGTCCAAGGGCTGTGTATCAAGAGGATCTGCCAGCAATGCCAAGAATCCAGGTTTCAGTACGGCCCATACCTATACACAACAAGACAGGAAATTGATAATTGTAAAGTTAAACCAAATATACTAAAAGCTACTACAAAAGAATTAAAATAATACCACTAAAGTCCCATGTTATAAAATACCAGTCTGTTTGCAGAAATTCAAGGCCAGATAAATAATTTAAATCCCAATAGGGGTTGGTTCAGTTCGTGAGGATCATGTAATTCGTTTGTAAGGCTTAGGTTTAGTTCCTGCTGCCAGCAATGCCCCCTTAGTTGGCATTTTGTAAGTACACTATAAGCCCTTGCTGAGGTTTGTTGCATGCTAGGCCTTGGAATGGGGTAGCCTCCCCCACCCCTTCCCCCTAAACTTTTTCCAACCAAAAAAAAATTTTGCAACATATAAATCTACACTACTATAGAAAGTGGACTTCCCCTATCAGTCTCAGTTTTTACTTTTATTAAATACCCAATGTTGTATCTTTTATTATTGAAAAGTGAGGAGAAAAGTGTCAGTTTAACGTCATGATATGGGCCTACTTCCAAACTCACATCTCTTATTCCTAAGAAACTTCCAGAAAAAAAAAGCATATTAGTTAAGTTAAAAAGTTCTCATTCAGTTTCAAAAGTTTGAAAAGGGAGAAAATGTATCTAGAAAAATTTATTTTTTAGAAACACATTGCAGGTTGCCACTGCTACTGTATGAGTGACTTCTCATGTGATATAGATGATATATGTTAAGTATATATTTACATCTGACTTCCTCAGTAGTGCATAAATGTCGCATGCAAAATTGTTTAGCTTTTGCATGTATCAAGAGAAACCAAGACAAGTGAAGCTTATTGACCAACTTCAAAAGCAGGATTATGTTACCTTTTGCCAGTTATCATTACAACAACTAAAACAGCCAGACATACAACACTTTCTGGAATCATCATCCTTTGGAATTTTAGGCAGATGCTTCACCATCACATATTCTTCCTTCAGCTTAGGGCCATATTCAGGTGAAAAAGATAACTTTGATACCTCCAAAAACTTGCAAACCTATGGCATAAAATTGCTTATTGTAAAAACGAGTGTTCAGTGATCATAAAATAGCATGCAAATGCAACAAGAAAACAAATGGAGAGGATCAAACATCCAACAAACAGCTAATAACAAAACATAAATAGTCATGGACTTCAACTGAAAACAAAATGTCTTACAAGTTCCTATGTCCATAACATTAACATGTAAAGATGTACTACATATAGTAGCTTCAAAAAGTGGCTAAAACTGGTTTAAATTCAAGCCTAACAGAGGCAATGGGTAGCCCAGTGCACAAGGCTACCACCATTGTGGGGTTTGGGAAGGATCTAATATATGCAACCTTAACCCTGTGATGGTGAGCAAAGAGGCTATTTCCGTGACTAGAACCAGAACCATGTCAGCCTTGTTTGAAACAGGTTCATGAAGTTACTAGCCAGGCAACATGGTGAAGCCTTCCCTGCTAAATCTGGTAATCAAACACATGGACTTCACATGCAAGGGTGCAATGTCTTGGCAAACTTATATGATTTTTATTTATCAATAAAATTTATATCCAAGGGTGAGTTTTGGTGCAACGGTAAGGTTACTGCCTTGTAACCTGGTGTGAATGGATTCTAGTCATGGAAACATCTCTGCTTATAGGGGGTAAGGATGTGTACATCTGACCCTAAACACCCCACAATGGAGGGATCATCATGCATCTGGCTGCCTTTTAATGATACTAATATCCAAAATCAAGCTGCGCCAATGCTAGAGTAGTAAAGAAACACATATAGTTTTACCTTTTCTTTTTAATTTTTCCTTTATTCTGGTTAATTGTCAACCAATTTCAAAGAATTGAAGTAGAAGTATGGCAGCTCTGCATGAATAAATCTTGGCTGTTAAGTGTTAACCGGTTTGCATAGCCACTATCACCATTTATTAAACTTACATTTGTAACATCAAGGTCCCATTGCCTACAATACAATTTGTCATTATGAATAGTATAATCAACCCTGGATTGATGCGAATTGCCTTCATTTCATGTGTTAAATTAACAAATTAACGTGTAGTCCTTCCCTTAATATCAAACCATAATATTTTATGTATATCTGACATGTCAATGACATACTTGAATTGAACCACAACAATGAATTAATGACTGTGCACAAAGAATAACTTCTATAACATGATAAACATCTATTTTCACAAGCTCAAGCCCAAAGCATACCTCTTGAGAGTTAACAAGACTGATATTTCCCAAAAAGTGATTCAGATACCCTTGCATCGCATTCTTTGCCCTGTCTGATATAGACTGCTGTCTTCCTAAGGCCGGCCGTATAATTGGTAGAGCAGCACTAGATGGAACATCTCTGGACCAAAAACCAATTTATAGGAAATTATGACCACAGAGTAACACATTGCAATTGCAAGAGTGCTCCAACAAAAGTTGCATGTTGAGGGTCACCTATTTTTAGCACTTTCATCAGAATGTAAGGGAACTGTTTCATCATCAGCTTCATCGTCATCTTGCACCATACCAGTATGCTCTCCTATTCCTAGATTTTGAAGCCATTCTTTAACCTTTAATATAATGTTTCAGTGAACATTACATCAAAATCCAAAAGATATACATGATATCATCAAATAACATAAAAAAGCATTTATATACAAGCAAACAACCAAAAATCAGTATAAATAACATTGCTTATCCCATACCTGCTCTTGCTTCTCGTGAATTTCCTCAATAAAGGCCCGTTTCTTTAATGCAAAATGCAAATAAAATACATGAGAAGCTTTCTTCACTAGCTCCCACTTGAACTGGAATGAAAATGAGACATATAAGTATTACTCCTGTAGGAAGGAAGATAGAACAAAATAAATAAAAAGCAATCATTATTTAACAACACTGGTTTCTTACATCCAACCATCTACATTAACAAGGAAACAGACAAGGAAAGGAAACTACAGGTATAAAAATATCATATATTTTTTTCAGGAGGATATCCTATCCTCTCCACCTATACTTCTTTGTATGTCTTCTGTAGTATGTTTCAAATGAGGAGTTTTGGACGGAAAGGGAAGGGAAAGGGAGGGCTTATTTTCATTTTGAGTAAAAATTCTATTCATTTGAGAATTTTTTAAAACGAGAAATTATCATGTAACCTTTTAACCATCCCTTATTCATTTTTATAAGCATTTTATAATTCTTTCAATTTAGAAACGAAAAATTAGCCTTCCCTTTCCTTCCAAACCCCTCCATCCAAACATAAAGAGAATTTCTTATGTGTTATTCAAAACAGACAGGACAGTACTGGTGAATGCGAAACTGTAGACTGCACATAATTTATCAAACCAAAGGCTAACGGAGGAAGAACTGAAGAAGTCACCCAATCAAGTTGCAAAAGAAAATATGTGTAAAAGAATAAATTTTTAATTGAGGAAACCAAAACTAAAACTAAAAGGGCAAAGCTATAACTACGTACCAGTCCTGTGGAGAACACAAACAAACTGCACAACAATTGCATTATGCATTTCTATTTTAATGTAAACCTTTGCTTAATTTGCCAAATACACATACAGACGTACGTACGTACATACATACATACACAGCTTAAGAAGAAGTAATTAGATTCAAATATAGGACCCAATTCCCTAAGCTTTCCCTCGTTAATTGTTCAGACAATTCGCTTCAGTGCCCTGAATTCAGAGCTTGCGATCAGAGAATTTTTCGAAGAAATCCAAAACAGCAGAATCACGAAGAGAGAGAGATGGCAGGGTACCTGTTTGTACTGAAATTGAATGGTGTAAGAGAGTTGCATGGGGCTGATGTCGACGGCGTCGGGACGAGACACGGACACGATGGTGGCTTTCGGCAATTCATCGAAAATCCGAGCGGCCTCGCTGCCGCCTTGCCGGAACGACGGCACCGACGACATCTCCTCCGCCGCCACAGCCTCCGGCGATGACGGCGGCTCCGATTTCATCTGAAAGTAGCGATGGGCGCCCCCGGACATTAACAGGTCCGTCGCCATCGGAATTTGAATCGCCGGCAATCGAGAACGATACGGAGGAGGAAGAGCTGCAACGGCGTCGTTGCTCGTTTTGGATCTAAATCCAAATTCAGAGAGAGAGAGAGAGAGAGAGAGAAGCGCTGGTTTTCGTGAGAATAGTATATATGGTCGAGTTGAACTGTGAACCAGTGCGCAAGTTTGATTTTTCTTCACTGGCGTTGCTACCTATTTTTTTATTTTATTTATATAAAAATAGTGTGATTAGATGGACTCTAATTATTTTTTGCATTGTTTCGGTGTAATTATTTTTTTATGTTGTCAATCCAAGTTTGCAATCTGGAAGCAGTTTTAGTTCATTTAAAAAAAAAGATCTAGAAGTTATTTTGAAAATATGTCGAAAATTGATTTGTATACTTCATTCAGTTTTGTTTTATGGTTAACAGTGGTTAACTTGATTTTTGAGTTCATTAATTAATTTGAAGGGTTCGTAGTTGTACTGCGTAGTTGATCGGTTGTCTCCTGAAGACGGCTAAATGAATTTCTTCGGGAAAGGAAATTGGATCTCTTACCTCTATAATGACGTATTAATTTGATTGAGGTTACGCGGTTTTCTTTACTTTGTCATCATCTCGTCGAATTTATATGAACACTGGAACATTTGACAAGAAAGCGAATAATTTTTTTAACAAAATATCCATTGATTTAATGCCATTTACCATTGCCAATTACCATCCACTTGGCGTGAGTTTAGTAGAAAGAAACATGACATCCAAATAGGATCAACTAATCTAATCTATTAACCAATAATTTAAACTTTAAAGAATAAATCCATTCATATATGTGTACCAAAAAAAAAAAAGTTCAATTGCATGTGATTTTGTTTTCAAGGGGTTAGTGTGTGTGGTTTGTTTCTTATTTTTATTTTTATTTTAAATTAAATTTTACATTAGTGTAACGTACAAGATGAACAATAAATTAAATAAAAAATAAATATAATTATAAATAAAATTGATAAAAATAATAAAATTAGAAAAAATTTATTTAGTATAATTATATAAATTTATAAATATAATTATAACTACAATAGAAATAAAGTAGCATACAATAACTACACTTAGTATTGCACAATTCTATGGATAACAGAAAGTATAAAAAAATTAATATATAATGAAATTAGAACATGAGATAATTCATGTAATAAAGTAATCAATTTTATATATTATAATAATAAATAATAGATAAAATAAAAAAAAGATAAAATAGGAAAATAAATATCATATAAGAAACCTTTTTGTCAAAATTATTTTCAATCACTTAGATTATATAAGAAGCTTTCATCAAAACTATTTATAAATGTATTGACGTGCAACATGGTTGCACATATATAAATTGATGGTATGATATGTGACCAAAATATAAGAGTTAGTGTGATTTGTAAATAACAATATCAACATAATTAAATATAAGAATCACATAATAACTTTTCATGTTTGAAACTAATGAAAATTAATTCAAATTAATTTAAATTAAAGATTAAAGATACTCAGCATATGTATCAATTATCAAATATCAAGTATAACACATAATATAATATATATTTTTTCAAATTTAAAGCTAATATTGATATTTAGAAATTTTATATTTGACAAAATTAACTATAAGAAGCACATATTAACTTTTCATATTTAAAACAAATAAAAATACTTCAAATTTATTTAAATTGAAGATATTCAGCATATGTATCATTATCAAAAGTTATATTAATTATAGCAAAAATAAAATATAATAAATTATAATTTAAACATGACATTGAAAATTGTAAATATCATAATTGATAAAATTAAATATGAGAATCACATAAAAACTTATCATATTTGAAAGAAATGAAAATTAATTTAAATTTGTTTAAATTGGTAGTAATAAGCAACCTTATTATTAAACAATTAATTATAATACAAATCAATTATTATAACACAAATCGTAAAACATTTAGCCTAATACATTTCTATTTCCATATTTGATAATAATTTTAATTTAGATTAAAAAAAGAAAATCAGTATGATTGAATTATTATTTTAAATTTTATTATTTGACAATTATTCTTCACGTTTTATAATTTTACAATAATTCTTCACTATTTTTGTTATTTGACATTTCTATTTCCATATTTGATAATTTTTTTTTTGAAATGGATTGAAAACCAATCAAAAAAATTTAGGGCATTTGAATATGATATTTCCATCCATAAACAGAGGAAAAACTAATGTCATGTACACACAGAGGGTATCTGGTTGCTGTAACTTCATCGATACAAATATGAAAACGCAATATAGAACATTGTTGTTATATCCAAAACGCCAATGGAACTTGATTAATTTCAAAGCATGTTAACTGAAACATAGCCGCTGAAACAAATAGAAAATATTTCAAATCATATAATCATATATCAAATAATAATAATACATAAAAAGAAGATACATGGCTTGAAAAGTTATCATGTGTCTTCCCTGTCAGTAAGTACATTATTTAATTTGATGACATGTGGCAAATAGCAAAGCTAAATTTTCGCCATGTATCATTTGATGTTGTCTTTTTTTCCACGTGTAAAGTGATGTGACCAATGATACATTTACAAAATAATAATAATAAATTAATTAATAAAAATCAAATAACTCAAAATCAAAATCATGTTTCAACTTTCTGATTTCATCTTTCTCACTTTTCTGGTAATAGAAAAAGAAATTCTACCTTTTTTAAAGAAATACAAAAGTATGGTGAAACCTATAAATATTCATTCTTTGGATGAAATAGAAGAACATTTTGAAACTCATAATTTCTAACAAAATAGAAGACTATGTTAAAACCCCAAAATACATATCGGTCTTCTTCTTTGTTGTGGTTGCTTAATATTATTCTCATGGATACAATATTACGAATCTTACGAATCATACCAACGAGTGATGAAAGAGACTTATAACCTTATGAACAAATCAAAGTTATGTAAAAATAGAGATAGAGAGAGTAGTTGAGAAAGAATAATAAGAACATATGAGGAATTGTACCTGAGAGTGGCAGCTATCAAAGCGGACGAGCGATGATTGGTGGCGGCGGACCTCCGGCAACCTCTAGGTCGGGAGTGTGAGTAGTTGAGAGGTTAGGGCATTATTCAAAGTAGTTTTATTGTTTTTGTCAAAGACCATTAATTGTCAATATCTATAATTCGTAAATTTTTGAATTTATTGTATAATTATTTCTAATTACTATTTCCAATTTCTTCCTATTATTGTAGAAGACTAATTTATGCTTCTTTCTAATTTTTTGCCAACGAATCAATTTACTAATTTTCAATATATATTGTGGTCAATATTAAATATTAGTTTCAATTTATTTTTAATGAGAATTATAATATACAAAAGCCTTGAGGAATTAATAAAGAATAAGGGACACCTAAGGGAAATCAAGTACAACGTAGTAATAATACAAATCACAAATGTATTTGGACAATTCATAATAATTGATTCACAAAAATAATTAAATTATTAAAAAAAGTTGAGTCTATTGCAAACTAAATAAATCGGGATTCTTTTTTTTATTTAATTCCCTCTTATATTGGGAAAATTACCTATAAATTTACTTAAATAATTAGAAATGTAGTTAAGCATAATTAATGGCTACAAAATGAGAAGAAAAAATATAGAAACAAATCAATCAATTTTGTTCTGATGGAATATGGAATATAGTTAGGATTGTATCAATATTATTATTCAATTGTTCACATTACCTCATTTTTCTTATTACAAAATATTTCTGTATTTTTGAAAATCTTCCATTACTATATATCAATCTTCCTTTCCATATTGAATGCTTAATTCTCAAATCATTCATTAGTATTTATTTATTCTTATATCATTTCATTGATTGTATTAATAAATCAGATTCAAATTACGCATTAATATTTTTATTGTATATTAATTTATTAATCGCTATTTTCCATATCAATTTTATTTTATTTGGTGTATATTAATCATAAATACACCAAAATTATTACCTGTACAAATTAGGAGAAAATTAACATAAAGAAATCAATCTTTTTTTTGTTTTTTGCAAAAATCAATCACATTTGATCTCATTGAATATAATATAATTAATTTGGTATGTGCAAAATCTTAAGGTTTATACAAACATCATATAATCATATAATATATAAAGAGAAGGGTTTAGAGTATAGAGTATTTTAGGGTTTAGTGATTACTATATCGAATTGATTTATACATGAAAAGTTTTTATTTGATTATTGTATCTAATTATGTTCATTGTGTTATTTTCAAATTAGATAATTTGGGATTCAATGATTAATTGAGGATGAGAATTTTGGGTTTCAATATGTTGGGTGATTTGATTTGGTCTTTCTAATTATTCTAATTGAAATTCCTTTCCTATTCAAATTGATTTCAATTGATTTTATACATGAAAATTTTTTATTTGATCACTGTATCTAATTATGTTCATTGTGTTATTTCCAAATCAGATAATTTGGATTCAATGATTAATTGAGAACGAGAATTTTGGGTTTTAATATGTTGGGTGATTTGATTTGGCTTTTCTAATTATTCTAATTGAAATATCCTTCCTATTCAAATTGATTTCAATTGATTTTATACATAAAAAGTTTTCATTTGATTATTATATCTTTATTTTCATTTTTATTTTTATACCAGTAAAAGGCATTCATTTAACTTCATAATTTTGGGTATCAACCCTATATTCTATTTTATAAACTGCTAATTGAGAATATTAAAGTGACTAACCAAAGTCAACTAATCAGTAAGCTTAAAATTATTATCCATAATCTGAATTCTTAAAATAAATTTATTTTAATTATTCTAATTGAAATTCTCTTCCTATTTGAACTGATTTCAATTGATTTTATACATGTAAAGTTTTTATTTGATTACTATATCTAATTATGTTCATTGTGTTATTTCTAAATTAGAGTAACCTTCTTACCATCGATCTATATATTAGTAGTCATGTTACACTTTAATACATCTGCAGAGAAGAAACTCTAGACAGGGTCAGTACAAGAAAATTGTTGTAGTTGTTTTGCTCTTTTCTTTTTTATTTTCTCATTGCTTTTTTTTTACGTAAAAAGGCATTCATTTCAACTTCATAGTACTAATATCAACACTATATTCTATTTTTCACGCAGGAAGCACAAGGTTCATATGCTACTTTGATACAAAATTTACTTACTGGTGATTAGTCACGCCTATTTCATGGATACAAAATTTTCAATACTTTCATTTATTTGTTATTGTAAATCCTTTTATTTGTCATTTAATCTTTCGATGAATTTATTTTGCACTTTGAAAGCATTCAAAATGACAAACTAAATTTCAATTCCTAAAAGAGCTTTCTATTGAAAATAGAGATTGGGTTATCAAAGTCAAGGTTGTGTATCTTTGGAAACAACCAAATTTTGGAAAGCAACGGCTTAGAGATACATTGGAGATGGTATGCCAAGATGAAAAGGTAAACTTCTTGAATACTTTCTTTATTTGATCATCAAAATGAATAATGTATATTTTGTATTTATCAAAATGTTTACCTATAAAAAAGGGAGCACAAATTCAAGCAATGGTAAAGAGTATGCATCGTAGAGTTTTTGAGACGCGACTAAATGAAAGAACTGCCTATATCATTAAGAAAGTTGTGGTTGACCTAAACAACCAATCATATAAGCCTTGCATGCACGAATATAGATTGTACTTCCAATACCACACAAAGGTAAATGAGGTAGATGAATCTTCTTTTTAGGACCAACCATTCAGCTTCACTCCTTTTTGTAGTATCAAATAGATATCACATGAGTAAGAATTCCTGATTGGTAAGCCTATCAAGACCTATATTTTTAAAAATATATCTTTAATTTTCAAATATTATCATCTAATCTTGATCCATTGCGTCTTCAAATATAGTAGCTGTCATTGGAACAATGACGTCAATAGGAGACTTAAAAAATCATTCTAAAAGAAGGTCACCTACAAGGAGTGGTTGTTTAGAACTAAATGGTCACGGGTGTATAATGACCTTACTTTACATTTATTTTTAATATTCGCTAATTGTCTTCATTAAAGTATTTTATTGTAACTAATACACTTATTGAAACATATAGGGGTGACAAGATAAAATGCATTCTCTGGGAGCAGTACGCGCATCAGCTATTGGAATATGTTGAAAAGAACTAAGTTGATCCATATATCATCATCTTGCAACTTGCAAAAATGGGAAGATATCTGGGTAACAACTACACCTTGAAAAAAAAAATTAACTTAACCTCCTTTCAAGTATTATTCTCGTTATAAGTTTTTCTTCACATCAATAACATGAGAGATAGAGGTGTCGAATACCAGGTATGCAACAAAGTTGCTGACAAATGCTGACATCCTAGAGGTGTCTAATTTCAAGAACAGGTAATACATTTAGCTTTCTATCAGCCTTTTTAGACAATTTTTTTATTTTTTTACAAAAATATGATACTTTTTTATATGATTTAAGATTTGAAGCGGGAAAAAAAGAACCAACAATTGCTCCAAGTCATCTATCATCACAAAGTACTTATTCTATTGAAGAGGAATTCCTTCGGCAAACTCCAAGGAAGACATTAGATGAGTTGAAAGAAGTCTATGAGGTAAACACAATTTCATTGTTTATTATTAAACTTTAAGCATTTAATTATTAAAAAAATATCATAATTTAACAACATAAATCAGAACGGGAGATTTGTGGTCCTAACAACGATAAAGAAGTTGGCAGAAATGTTAAAATAGTGTTATAATGGGTGCCTAAGCGGTAAATGCACCTTTATTTTAGACATTTTGATGTTCACCTCTTTTGCATTATATTAATGGATTTAAGATTCTGAATTCAAATTATTAGGTTAAATATAAAAGATACTAAAATCTTTTATATCATTTACTCAAATATTTTGTCCATCAAATTTCTATAAAAAAAAAATCCTAGAATAGGATTTTCATTTATCAAATTGATCCACACTTTTTACCAACATTTAAAAAAAAAATATATATATATATATATATATATATATATATATATATAGTTTCTATATGCTCATTATTATATATATTGTGACAAAAGAAAATAAAATTAATTATAAGAATAAAACAGATTAAAATTTGCCAAATTCAAACCTCACAATCAAAATAGTGTATCAATCCAAAAAGAGAAAATAACGTGCTTCTCCAGCCCTACTCCATCTAATCCAAAAAATAGTGTTTTGTTAAGTCAAGGGTTGGCTCACCTAATCAATTTTTTGAAACAAAACTACATGATAACTATATTTGTCTATTTGTACTTGATATCATACCTATTTAACAATGTCATATTTATACTTGATTTCCTTTAAATTTAAAACTTATATTCTATTACAAAATTAAAATACAATTAAAATACTACAATCAAAATTAATAATATTAAATATAACTTATTCAACATTAATTTTAGTTTAACAATAACCCGTGCAACACATGGGCTAAAATTTTTTGCTAATTTTTTTGCTATAATCAAAATATATTCATGTATATATTATGAGGAATTTTTTTTTTAATGGTGGCAAAATGTGTGGATCAATTTGATACATGAAAATCCTATTCTAGGATTTTTTTTTGAGAAATTTAATGGACAAAATATTTGAGTAAATGATATAAAAGATTTTAGGATCTTTTATATTTAACCTAATAAATTGAATTTAGAATCTTAAATCCATTAATATAATGCAAAAGAGGTGAACATCAAAATGTCTTAAATAAAGGTGCATTTACCACTTGAGCACCCATTGTAACACTATTTTGACATTTTTGTCAACTTCTTTTTCGTTGCCAGAACCACAAATCTCCCATTCTGATTCATGTTATTAAATTATGAGATTTTTTTTATAATTAAATGCTTAAAGTTTAATAATGAAAAATGAAATTGTGTTCACTTCATGGACTTCTTTCAACTCATCCAATGTCTTTCTTGGAGTTTGCCAAAGGAATTCATCTTCAATAGAATAAGTACTTTGTGATGATAGATGACTTAGAGCAATTGCTGGTTCTTTTTTTCCCGCTTCAAATCTTAAATCATATAAAAAAAATATCATATTTATAACAGGAATAATACTTGAAAGGATGTTAAGTTGAATGTTTTTTTTCAAGGCGTAGTTGTTACCTAAATATCTTCTCATTTTTGCAAGTTGCAAGATGATGATATATGGACCAACTTAGTTCTTTTCAACATATTCCAACAACTGATCCGCGTATTGCTCTCAGAGAATGCACATTATCTTGTCACCCCTATGTGTTTCAATAAGTGTATTAGTTACAATAAAATACTTTAATGAAGACAATTAGCGAATATTAAAAATAAATGTAAAGTAAGGTCATTATACACCTGTGATCGTTTAGTTGTAAACAAACACTCCTTATAGGTGACATTCTTTTTGAATGATTTTTTAAGTCTCCTATTGACGTCATTCATCTACAATATTTGAAGACACAATTGATCAAGATTAGACGACAATATTTGAAAATTAAAAATATATTTTTAAAAAGATAGGTCTTGATAGGCTTATCAATCAGGAATTCTGACTCATGTGATATCTACTTGATACTACGGAAAGGAGTGAAGTTGAGTGGCTAGTCCGAAAAAGAAGATTCATCTACCTCATTTACCTTTGTGTGATATTGGAAGTACAATCTATATTTGTGCATGCAAGGCTTGTATGGTTGGTTGTTTAGGTCAACCATAACTTTCTTAATAATATAGACAATTCTTTCATTCAGTCGCGTCTCAAAAACACTACGATGCATACTCTTTACCATTGCTTAAATCTGTGCACCCTTTTTTATAGGTAAACATTTTGATAAATACAAAATATACATTATTCATTTTAATGATCAAATAAAGAAAGTATTCAAGAAGTTTACCTTTTCATCTTGGCATACCATCTCCAATGTATCTCTAAGGCGTTGGTTTCCAAAATTTGGTTGTTTCCAAAGACGCATAACCTTGACTTTGATAACCCAATCTTTATTTTCAGCAGAAAGCTCTTCTAGGAATTGGAATTGAGTTGTCATTTTGAATGCTTCCATAGTGCAAAATAAATTCATCAAAAGATTAAATGACAAACAAAAGGATTTATAATAACAAATAAATGAAAGTATTGAAAATTTAGTGCTGCATATTGAAAATTTTGTATCCATGAAATAGGCGTGACTAACCACCAGTAAGTAGATTTTGTATATAAGTAGCTTATGAACCTTGTGCTTCCTGCATGAAAAATAGAATATAGGATTGATATTAGTACTATGAAGTTGAAATGAATGCCTTTTTACATTAAAAAAAAAGCAATGAGAAAATAAAAAGAAAAGAGCAAAACAACTACAACAATTTTCTTGTACTGACCCTGCCTAGAATTTCTTCTTTACAGATGTATTGAAGTGTAACATGACTGCAAATATATAGATCGATGGTAAGAAGATTACTCTAATTTGGAAATAACACAATGAACATAATTAGATATAGTAATCAAATAAAAACTTTCCATGTATAAAATCAATTCAACTAGGAAGAGAATTTCAATTAGAATAATTAAAATAAATCTATTTTAAGAATTCAGATTATGGATAATAATTTTAAGCTTACTGATTAGTTGACTTTGGTTAGTCACTTTAATATTCTCAGTTAGCAATTATATAAAATAAAGGCCATATCAAATCACCCAACATATTGATATCCAAAATTCTCGTCCTCAATTAATCATTGAATCCCAAATTATCTGATTTGGAAATAACACAATGAACATAATTATATATAGTAATCAAATAAAAACTTTTCAAGTATAAAATCAATTGAGATCAATTTGAATAGAAAAGGAATTTCAATTAGAAAAATTAGAAAAACCAAATCAAATCACCTAACATATTAAAACCCAAAATTCTCATCCTCAATTAATCATTGAATCTCAAATTATTTGATTTGAAAATAACACATGGCAAAATTTTAGTTTTGTTATTTGTCACATATCATCAAATTAAACCATGTACTTACTGACAGAGAAGATACATGGCAACTTTTCAAGCCATGTACTTTTTCTTTATATATTATATGATGGTGATTATATGATTACAATAATGACACATTGTTTTCATTTTGTTTTTATTTTTAAACTTTTGTTGAGGAAATGGTAGAAACAAGAAAATGTTATTTTCATAATTTCTTTTACAAAAGTTTGAAAATAGGAATCAAAACAAAAATAATATGGCATTTTTGTAATTATTTGTGAAAATATATCAACTAAAAATAAAAATAGAAAACAAACTAAGCACTCTTAAATTTTTGGTTTATCTTTAATTTTTATTTTCAATTGATATATTTTTATTATTAATTATAAAAATGATACATTATTTTCATTTTATTTCTTATTTTCAAAATTTTGTGAAATAAATAATAAAAACCTAACTAAAAATATAAACAAAAAAACAAATCAAACGCACCCTTATTTTCCGGCTTGCACATGTATTTAGATTCGACATACATTCCTCAACATGACAATGAAATGATACTAAATAACCTAAATTGATGTCGACGACTCCTCATTTCTCGTCATTATAACACATCGTTATGGGCAACAAATTGAGTACATAAATGATTGACTCTCAAAATTATGACATTTTATTATTCTAAATAAAATGCGTCTGTGTTAGAGACAAAAAGCAAATCAAATTTTAGGATGCAAATTGGCTATGGAGAGTAATGTAACATAACTTGGGGTGGTCTAAAATCTAAATCCTACAAGATTAACAATGGTAAGCCTTGTGTTTCATCCAGCACCAGATATATATCTTCTTAATTTTGATATAGCTAACAAATTTAATTCTGCATTTAGGTGGTTCGTTATTGTAAATTATGATGAAGATAGATGGTTGATATTAGGTACGACATACACATAATGAGATCAAAGCTCAATTTAATTGAAACATCAGGTTTTAACATATTTAAATGACGCATTTGATAGGACAGTATTTATTCTTAGAAACAATGTCAAAATAGGGAAAGACAAGTGGTAGCTTTAAACTTACATATTCAGGTCTGACATCTATTTTGCAAATATTCATTTTTTTCTTGCTCATAACTTGGTGCTACTTAACAGAAAAGTTATTGTAAACCTATTGGGGGTAAAAAATACAAGTCCTAATTTGACAAAGATATTTTCGACGGACAAGTGATATTCGATAAAGTTGGACAGACAAGTGATATTCGATGAAGTTGGATGATTCGACGAAGATAATTTTTTCAGTTGGATGATACCATTGAGACATTTGACAAATAAGGGTCTCAACAGCCAGATGGAGATCCAAGGGGTGGCCAACTCTCAAATGGCCAAGGGTTGGTTTCGTCGAAAATAAAAGTTACCAATTCTGAATTCGACAGGAGTTAGTTATTGTCGAAAATTAAGATATTAGTGGGAACGTGGCATAACTGCCATGAACGTGGTCAATTTCTTAGGAGTCAGTTATTTTTTATTTTGCCTATAAATATTAGTATTCACGATGCACAAAAGGTGATTTTACTGGATATACAATCCTAACATCTCACTCAAGCATTAACATATGACTTCCATTTTCATTTCCACCATTTACATTAATGCAATGTCTTTTTAAATTCTTTATTTTGAAGCCTTGTCCTTTAAATTTATTTACTTTTTCTGCACTTTAAATTCATGCGTTTTACATTTTCTACACTTTAAACGTACTGCACTTTTACATTTCCTACATTTAAACTTTCTGCACCTTTATTTTCTGCATTTTTAATCTTCAGTACTTTACATTTTTGCAATTTACTTTCTCTGCACTTTAAAGTTTCTTTGCACTTTACATTTTGCACGTTACTCATAAATTTCTTAAAAGCTCCTTTTCAAACGAGATTACCACATAACTCTGAACCCACATTCGACTGATAAAATATATTTGTTTGTTGGAATTTGTTTTATATCAAATTCACCCATAAACAAAACCAAAGAAAATTAAATTTCCTTCTTTGCGTACTCTTTGAGAATGCGATTGGGAGCAATGTAGTCCTACTTTAGAGTGAAGAGAATTGGGTGGTTATGTGTATAGTATTAAAAAAAAATGTTTTTAAGATAAAAAATTCATGGCTTCCAAATAATTAAATTTTTTTTCATAAGCATTATTGATAATAATTCAAAAATTCCATCAAAAGTGAAGAGCACTGGACTTGGGTGGTTCAGTTATTTGAGCTTAATAGATTCTTATATAAAAACGTGCAAGTTAAATAATGTTTTGCAATCCATATAGATGAATATGATCACACTTTGTGAGGGTCCAATACATTGAATTTTGTTGAATTTGGGTGGTCATATTTCTTAAGTGTAATAGACTTTTGCAAAAGTGTTAGTTAATAGTGTTTTGGGACTTATACCGGTGACTTTGGTCACACTTCGTGAAGGTCCAACCAATACACTAAATTTTATTGAACTTGGGTGGTTACGTTTCTTGAGTATAACGGATTCTCACAAAAGTGTAAGTTAAATAGTGTTTTGAAAACAATACATGTGACTCTCACACTTCATGAGTGTAAGAGAGAATGATTAGTTAGAAAACTAAAACTGTTAACAGAAATTAGTTACAATTGTCTTAGAGTTTGTTAAGCTCCAACTAAGAGTTATTCACTATATATGTAAGATTGCAATTGTAATCAAAGTGTGGAATCATTTTCAAAATGATCAATCTTTCATTCTCTCCGTTTTTCTTCTTATTTTCTTTTCTCTCCCAACCTTGCCCTGATACCTTTCATGGTATCAGAGCTTGTGCTTTCATGGCTTACATGGCTTCCCAAACTTCTTCCTATACTTCACTGTCAACCTCAAGTTCTTTTGTTCTTCATACATTTTCAAACTCAGTCTCAATCAAGCTTGATGAAGATAACTTCCTATCTTGGAAACAAGCATTAACAACTATGAAAGGGTATAAACTTCACAAATACATCAAGGAGGAGCGATTCCCAAGAAGTTTGCAACACTAGAAGATGAAGAAAATGGAGTGATTAGTGATGACTTTCTTAATTGGGAATAGCAAGATCAACTCATGTTGTCTTGGTTGTTATCCTCAATGAGCAAAGCTTTTACAACTCGCATGGTGGGATGTGAGTTTCACATCAGGTTTGGAAAAGATTGGAAGAATTCTTTTCTTCTCATTTTCATGCAAAAGTAAGGCAACTCAAGCTTTAGCTAAGAAATACAAAGAAACAAGCTTCTGTAAATGTGTATCTACTTGAAATCAAGAAGATCGTGGACACCTTGGCATCAATTGGAGCACTTGTTGATGAATATGATCATATAGAAGCAATCTTGGATGAATTAACTGAAGAATATGAAGCACTTGTCACATCAATTACATCAAGAACTAATCTTTTTTTAGTATGACAAATTGAAGTTCTTCTCATGGCACAAGAGATAATTGAGTGCTTTAGGAAAGCAGATAATAACTTAATCCAAGCAAATGTGACTCA
This sequence comes from Ormosia emarginata, assembly GCA_029884605.1. NCBI lineage: Eukaryota > Viridiplantae > Streptophyta > Magnoliopsida > Fabales > Fabaceae > Ormosia > Ormosia emarginata. The sequence continues at coordinate 21,874,005 of JAQQTP010000059.1, read as the reverse complement.
GTTTCAGCTATCCTGTCAGCATCAACAGAGAAACAAAAATTTTCAGACCTCAAGGATTCTTCTCCAATGATCAAGCAAGATTTAATCCAATTCCTCGAAACCAAAACTTCTCAGGCTCCTGCAGGGGTAGGTTTGGTAGAGGAGGAAATAGATTCAGTAAGTCATATTGTCAATTATATAGGAAATCTTGTCATCTTTCTCTTAATTGTTGACATAGATTTTATCCCAATTTTACTGGTTCTGGTGGTTCTAATTTAAATCAAGTTTCTAATAATAGATATTTTGTTTCCCATAATGCTCTCAATGCTAATCTTTCCATGAGTAATGTGCTTGCTACACGTGCTACATTGTATAATCTCAATTGGTATCCAGATTCTTATGCCACACATCACATGACACTCGAGTCTTCTAATCTGATGCAAAAGATAGAATATAGTGGCAATGATAAAGTTCTGGTTGGGAATGGATCAGATTTGTCTATTATGCATGTAAGGAATTCTGAATTTGCTTCTAATTCTAACTCAAAATCTTTTTTCTTAAATAATTTGTTACATATTCCCCAAATTACAAAGAATTTGTTGAGTGTTTCTCAATTTGCCAGAGATAATGTAGTTTATTTTGAGTTTCATTCTCACATTTGTTTTGTTAAATCTCAGGTTATCAAGGAGACACTTCTCGAAGGAACCCTTAAGCATGGTCTCTATGTCTTTGATAGTTTGCATCTAGTATCTTCCACTCATCCAATTGTTTCAAATCTTGCCTCAACTAGTTCAAATTTAGATTTTCAACTTTAGCATTCAAGACTTGGACACCTTGCTTCTCAAATAATTTTTACGATCTTAAAGTCTTGTAATTTGCTCACTTCTTTTGATAAATCTTTTACTATTTATTCAGCTTGTTGTATATGCAAATCCCATCAACTGCCTTTTTCAATTTTAGAGTCTGAATACAATTCTCCGCTTGAACTTGTGTATAGTGATGTTTGGGGTCCAACACCTCTTAATTCAATAAATAATGGAGCAAGATATTATATGCATTTTGTTGATGATTATTTTAAGTATACTTGGATTTCTCTTTTGCACAATAAATCTCAAGTGTTTTCTACTTTTCTTAATTTCAAACAATTGGCTGAGTTACAATTGGGTACAAAATTAAAAGCCCTTCAAATAGATAATGTAAGAGACTATCTTGCTTTATCTAAATATCTTGAGTCACATGGCATTATTCACAGAATTTCATGTCCTTACATACATTAACAAAATAAAAGTGCATAAAGAAAGCACAAATATATTTTTGAAGTAGGTTTAACCTTATTAGCAGCCCCATCTTTACCTCTGTCTTACTAAAGTCATGCTTTTCTCACTGCCACTCAGTTAATCAATTCCCTTCATACACCTATTCTTAAAAACTTATCTTCTACAGAAGTCCTTTTTCATAAAAAGCCTTCTTATTACACTTTTAAAGTCTTTAGATGTGCATGTTATCCCTTTCTTCGACCTTATAATAAGCACAAGTTTGATTTTAAATCCCAACAATGTGTCTTTTTGGGGTATGGAGCACAACATAAGGGTTGTCAGTGTCTAACACCCTTAGGGAAAATCATCATTAGCAGAAATGTCATTTTTGATGAACATATATTTCCCTTCGAACTTAATCCTACTATTTTTCTTCCAAAGTTACATTCTGCTTCTGAGTCAACACACAACTCTACTATTCTTGTCATACTAATTCTTTCTCAGAATTCTTTACATACTAGTGGTCATTTTGCATCCAATTTTCCTTATAATAATGTTACTGTTCCTAATGAATTATTTGAGCAAGTTATTGATCAGTAGGGTACTATTGTGCCTCAATTTGCTTTTGCACCCGTTCTAGTTCCTAATTACCAGAATATTAATGTTATTCATTCAACTGGTTCTACACCAGTCAATCTTCATCCTAAGACTACCAGGGCAAAGGTTGGGATTCATAAACCAAAGGTATTTTTAACTTCCTTTGAGCCTTGTTTTGTTAAGCAAGCTCTTTCTCAACCTTTTTCGAAATAGGCAATGGATGATGAATATAGTTGTCGTAACCGAAATTGATATGGGATGACCGAAAATATGACTGGGATTTATGGAAATCAATGGAGTTATCACCAATGTTTATTTAAATTGGAAAAACTTTAGAAAAACCTTTTAATTAGGAAACCTGGTCTTTTAGAAAATGAGTTTGGGTTCGGGAGTCGATTACAAGTAGAGAATGTGTTAGCACCCTACACTGTCCGTTCTAAGAATGGTACCTTAAGTTAGTTGTGCAAATTTTAATAATCTCAAATGTATTTATTTTACCTCTTTTTTTTAAAAAAAGAAACAACTAAATTATGAAAATTTATTTTTTGGCTTGACAGAATAGAGATTCTGCTCCTACGTATCCCTGGGTGTAGTGGGGAACTCAAAGTCACGTAGTTCTGTAAAAAAATGATTGTGAGATTGGTTACTTTTAACTTTGAAAATATTTATTTTTATTTTAAAAGAAATCATTTGATACTTTATATTTTTTTTAGTTTTGAATCATCAAGTTGTCACAACTCAGATGATCATAACAGTTATAGGACTAATAAGCTGTCGCAACTCAGTTAATCTTATTTTATTGATTGATTTTTTTATTTAAATATTTGAATCATCAAGTTGTCACAACTCAGATGATTATAAAAGTTACAAGATCAACAAGTTGTCACAACTTAATTAATCATATTTTATTTTTCTTTAAAATTATTTTTATTTTTTTTTTTTATTTTTTACTATTTTTTTCATTTTTATTCATTTGGACCCCGTTTTTAATATAAACAGAAACTATACATTTAAATCCTAAGCCCAAGCCCAAGACACAAAACCAACATTCAGAAACAAACCTTCACAAAATAATACACCCTAAGCCCATTTAAAACACCCAAATAACTTAATGTCAAAACACAAAAAGAAAGACAAAAAAAAATGGGCCAACCCAAAAACAATACCTTTACGCAAATTCCTTCCCATTTCTTTTCAGACAACAATACAGAGGAAGCAAAGTTCAAAGGCTTCTATTTTTTTTTAATTAATAAAAGTATATGACAAACTAAAGTTGCAAGGGGCTCTGGAAAATAAAAAGGAGAAGGGAACTCACTCCCGGCACTTGCACATTCGAAGGGATGTTTCGGGCTAGCATTTTGTCAGTCAAGCCCGTTATTTTACAAGTAAACGGGCTGGTTCGGGCGGGCTAGATCGGTGGCCGTCCATTTTGTCGGGTTATTCGGGCCGGCCCATCGGGCTTGGCCCATTTTTTGGGCAATGATGACACGGCGGCTCGAGCAAAGGTGGCTTCGGGCGTGACGACACGGTAGACTTGCGGGGGGGACGGGCGGCTCGGTGCGGTGCGATGAGGTGCGATCGGTAGGCGGTTCGGATCTGGGTCGGGATCGGGTAGATTTGGTAATTTGCGGCTGGGAAGCGGCAGATCCGGGACGGGTGGTGCGGGCGGCGACGGCGCGGGGGCCTGGTGCAGTGGCGTCGGTGGGCTCAGGGTGGTATGGTGCGGCGTCGGGCTTGCCGGCGGTGAGTCTGGTTAGGTGGTGGTTGTTTTATGGGGTTGAATGTGGTGATGGTGGATGGGATTTATGGTTCTTGGTGGTGGTGGCTCACCGAATTGACTCGGTTTTGAGTGATGAGTTAGTGAAAGTGGGGATGAATGGTGATGATTATGGTGGAGATGGGAGCTTGAAGAAGATGATGGTGGGTTGCTTGGTCAAAAATGGTGGAGATGAAAGGTTGAAGGTGGTGGAGGAAGGTGATGATGGTAGGTGTTAATGGTTGTTTAGCGGTGGGAGGTTGTTGATGAAAGATGAAGGTGGTGGAGGAAGGTTGAAGGAGATGAATAGTGAGAGTGGTGAGTGGTTGTTGGAGGTGGTGAGAATGGTGGTTTGTGAGTGGTTAGGATGGTGGGTTGATGATGTCGAGGGTGAGGAAGAAGGAGTTGATGGTGGCTTGGATGATTAGAAGATGGAGGGCTTGGAAGATGGGTGACTGCAACAAAATGTATATGCCTTTTGTTTTGTTGCAAAAAAAATTCAGTCCCCCCTTTTGGTTGTTGCTGCTTAGGAACTTAGAAAGAAAAATTAGGGTTTTGGGGTTATGGATTTGGGCTCAAGTTTTATGCGTCATGGGCCAGAATGGATCTAAGTTGACCCATATTTGATAGGTCACAAATTGGTTTAAGCTCAATGTACAGCTTGAGAGAAATTGAGTCATCTTTTTTTTATTTTCTTCTTTTTTATATATTTTTTTTTTTTTGTTTAAAATAATGCAATTAAGTGTTAATCCTTGATTAAATGACAAAAATTTTATGGACAACATTGGGTATCAACAACTGCCCCCCTTTGCTTTACATTTAAAATAAATAGGAAGCAAAAGAATTGATTCAATTTTGTCCATGAAAATTTTCATTACCTTTTCCTTTCCTTCTTTTTCTTTCTTTTCTTTTTTCCTTCTTTTTCTTCCTTTTTTTAATATATATTTTTTTAAAAAAGCAGATTAGCTCAAAAAGCAATGGACATTAAAACGAGGTAAAAAGCTTGCAGAGTCGGGTATCCGTCGAAGCTGGATAGAAAGGTAAAGAGCTTGCGGGGTAGGGTGCCCATCGAAGCTGGACAAAAAAGGTAAAGAGCTTGCGGGGTATGGTGGCCATCGAAGCTAGACAAGAAACTTAAAGCTGGAAAGGGAAAAAGCTTGCAGAGTCGGGTATCCGCCAAAACTTGATGAGAAACTTAAAGCTGGAAAAGAAAAAAAAAAAACAGAGAGTCGGTATCCGCCAAAGCTTGACAAAAAGTATAAAGCTATGAGGTAAAAAGCTTGCAGAGTTAGGTATCCGCCGAACCTTGACAGGAAACTTAAAGCTGGGAAGGGAAAAATCTTGCAGAGTCGGGTATCTGCCGAAACTTGACAAAAAACTTAAAGCAGGAAAGGTAAAAAGCTTGCGGAGTCGGGTATCCACCAAAGCTTGACAGGAAACTTAAAGCTGGGAAGGGAAAAAGCTTGCGAGTCGGGTATCCACCGAAGTTAAAACTTAAAGACAGGAAAAGGTAAAAAGCTTACGCTTACGGGGCTAGACAAAAAAGGTAAAAAGCTTACGGGGTAGGGTACCCATTGAAGCTGGACAAAAAGGTAAAGAGCTTGCGGGGTAGGGTGCCCGTCGAAGCTAGACAGAAAGGTAAAGAGCTTGCGGGGTAGGGTGCCCGTCGAAGCTAGACAAAAAGGTAAAAAGCTTGAGGAGTCGGGTATCCTTCGAAGCTTGACAGGAAATTTAAAGACAATGGGTGCAAGGACTAACAAAGGAAAAGGCAATGAGTATAAGGCCTTGACTTGCTGTGAAAGCTAAAATCAATGGGTTTGGGGACCCAGAAAGGAAAAGACAATAAGCATAAGGCCCTGACTTGCCGTGGAAATTAAAAGCAATGGGTTCGGGGACCCAAAAATTAAAGGCAATGGGCATAAGGCCCTGAGAACTAAAAAGAAAAAGTGTTTCAGCTTGTAAATGCATGTGATGCTTGAGATGAGGCATGATGCAGTGGGTACATGATCATGCAATGGATGTGAAGCTTGAGGACAGTGCATGTAATGCCTGAGATGGGACAGTGCATGTAATGCCTGAGATGATGCATAATGCAATGGATGCATGATGGTACAATGGATGTGATGCCTGAGGACAATGCATGTAATGCCTGAGATGATGCATGATGCAATAGATGTCCTACGGTAAAGATTCTCATGAACAAATTGGGTAAATAGAATTAACACATCAGAACTTTAGCTGAATCACTCTTGGTTCCACAACCCTTAAGGACTTCTTCCCAAAGTAGGATCAAGGTTGAACAATAACGAAATTTGCTTTATGATTTGCCTGGTTATTCTTCATTTTCTCATAAATACTCTCAAAGGGCCTTGAGCCAGAAAACTTTATGCAGTAGGCCTTGAACCCAAAAACTTTGTGCAATAAGCCATGAGCCAAAGAAGTAATGTATTTGACAAAAAACAATTTTTTTAACCAAAGTCTTGAACCTTACGCTTCTTGGAAAAGGGGATCATTGCCAATCTCTTTTTCTTCAAATTTCTCTTCATTAGATTGAAATTTTGGAGCTCTTTTGGCTTAAGTTGTTCAATAGGAGACTACCATCAGATGGTTAAGTTGTACTATTGCACTCATGTTCACCGAACTTGAAGCATTATGTACCAGATATGCATGGATTCAAAAGTAGAACAGGAAAGAAATTTACTAACTGAGTAATTTCTTGACTAACTTTGGGAGTATGATTACACAAAGGGCATTTACAAAGGATAAAGACACAAGAAATGGAATAGTACAAATGCCAGAAGGGTTTTTGCCCTAGTTTGGATGTGATTAATCTTTACTTGACAACTAGACATTATGACTATTCTTTTATTAGGTATCTACAAAAATCTGCCCCAGTGTAAGGTATCGAAAAAAAAAAATTTGGCCCAGGGTAAATCATTTGAGAACAAAGCTGCCCCAGTGTAAGCCATTTGATAGTAAAACTTGTCCCAGTGGGGAACTTGAGATTTTTTTTGTTTTGCCTAAGTGTAAGGCCAAATAGACCTAGAAAAAATTGTCCCATTTTAGAGCTGAATTGGAAAGGATAGAGACTTGCCCCAATGCAGAGCTAGATTAAATCAAAAGATTTGCCCAACGTAGGCCAAATTGAGCTAGAGAAAAAAAGTGCCCCAATGTAGGGCCAGATTGAACCAAAAGATTTGCCCTAGTGTAGGCCAAATCAAGGTAGAGAAAATGCCCCAGTGTAGGGTTAGCTTGAACAAGGTGAAAACTTGCACTAGTATAAGTCTTTTTTTTCATATTTTTTTTTAGACTGCCCTTGTGGGTTTTCAGTCTACTAAGATTTTTTTTTAAGGAGCAATGAACTAGATACTTGTATGAGTACAACTCTTTTGTCTCAAAATTAAAACTTGTGAAAATAAAGGCAAACATTCATTGATCAGAATGGACTTTTTAAGGATTATAATATAGTCAAGGCTAGTTGTTATGAAATGAAAGATATAAGGCTCAAACAAGCGTTTAAAGGTTAAATGGCACTAAGGATCCTTGTTCAAACTTAAACTTTGTCAATTGCTTTTGCGCTTTCAAACACCATTTTCTTATTGTTCTCCATTTTTTTACTTTCTGTTCTTTTCACCTTTTCTTTCTTTTCTCTTTTTTTATTATGTTTCAAAATAGTCATCATGACAAGCAACATTTGTTTTATCATATTCTCTACAATAGGGGTGATCATTGTCCAAGGTTTATTTAAAAAAACTTTCAAGCTCAAAGTGACAACGAGAGATAATATAAGAAAAAGATGAATTCTTATGAAAGATAAAGAAAGATGATCAATCTTCATTTCAAATCTTGAATGCTCATTTTCGAAAAAATTTAATTTAGAGACAAAAGGATAATACACACCAAGTGATTACTTATTTGCTCTTTTTATTTTTTTTTCTCTCATCCCTCATTTAGTTTTTTTTTTGTTTTTTTTGCAAAGAACACATGCACACATGGGCTTCATGACCACCAAAGGCTTTCTAGAATGAGGGTTCTATGAATTCCGAACCAAAAGAAAGTAAGTAAAGGAAAGAAAAGAATGACAAGAAAGATCTGACAAGAACATGGGTGTCAAGAACATAAGAAAAGAAGACGAAGTATGCTGAGATCCACGCAAATCCATTACACTAATGCTTCAAGAAAGTTCACATAAGTTCAAAACCCAAATGATTTTAATGATTGAATAAGCATGGGGTCAGTACAATTAAACCATCGTTTCATGGTAACAACTTGATGAACAAACCAAAACACCATTCGCCTAGAAATTCCCCAATGTTGGAGGACTCCAAGGTATTGTTCATTAGCAATGGTTAGAAAATAAATCACCACTAAGTTGAGCTTTCTACAATTGCCCCTGATTGACTGCTCCAAACATTTGCTCTTGTTGCAGGTGAACATGTGTAAAAACTTCTGACACTGCCTGGTGAATTACAGCTTAGGTAGTCGTTGCCATCCATGAGTTTTCCTGAAACCCCATTTGATTCATTCGACCTGAAGTCCACCCTTAACCGATTTAACATTTTCCATAATTGCTTGTCCATCATTCATTTGGTGCAATCTTCTATTTATTTCATCTATTTAAATTTCATCTATTTTGTTTACAAATTGACCCAATCTTGTGTTTTATTGTCATTTTTTTCTCAGGAATGGTTCAAGTTTTTTGAAAAACATTTTTTTTCATTTTTTTTAAAGTGAACATCAAGAATGCATGAAAATTTTTGGAATGCATAAAAATGATGATATATATTTTTTAAGAATGTTAGGAATATCATGAAAATGCAAAATGATGTATTTTTTTTAAAAAAAAATGTATGAATGCAATGAAAATGTAAGATGTTTTTTATTTTTATTTTTAGAATGCCAACAATGCTATGAAGATGCAAGGTGATGTATAAATTTTTTTTAAAAAAAATGCTAAGAATGCTATGAAAATGCAAGATGGTGTATCAAATTTAGAGTTGATTTTTTTTTAAAAAAAATGTAAGAATGAATGAAAATGCGAACCATGAGAATGCAAGATGATATACCTTTTTTTTTTTTAAAGAATGCTAGGAGTGTAGGTAAATGCAAGCCATAAAAGGGATGTATGAATGAATGATATGAGAAAGAGATAGATAAAAAAAAAAAAGAAGTACGCTCCCAGTGTGTCTTAAGGAATTGTCTTAAATTTGAGAAATTCTATCTTAAGGATCTATGTGTCCTTGATTTGTGAGAACTTTCATTGGGTGACTATACTATTTTCAAAGCCTCTAGAGCTAAGTCCCATTTCAGAATGTTGATCACAAATAGTGGGTAAACCACTAAGTACGGGACATTCATGAAAAAGACATACTCTAGATGAGGTTTTTGTGATAACCAAACATGATGTACATCCAAAATGGCTACCACTACGCAACATCTACCTAACTTAAGCTTCACTCAGACCCGGGTATAGGACCCTACTTGAATGTGTGTGATAAACGTGTAGGTGCAATGAGTGTAAGGAGCATACAAACCTCCATAATCCTAATAATTACCTTATCCTGCAAAAATAATAGTCAAATAGAACATATATACAACAACCAACTAGTAATTTTCTACCCTAGGGTTTCAACAGTTAAGCACAAAATATTAAAAAAATATACAAGTAAATCATGTTTAATAATAATAATAATAATAATAATAATAATGCTAGCATATATTTACATAAAAGTACTATATAAAATCTATTTACAAACAAATAAAAAAATAAAAACAAAGACAAAAAATGGTAAAATAAATAAGTAGAAATTATTAATAATTTACATAATAACAACAACAGTCGACTCTCTAAGTGTCCCACTTAACCATTGTCATGGCCAACCGACATCGCGATGGGACGACCGAAAATATGACTAGAAATTATGAAAATTAATAAGTTAAATCCACCAATGGGAAAAGTGGTCTTTTAGAAAATGAGTTTGGGTCCGAAAGTCGATTATAGGTAGGGAAGGTATTAGCACCCTATACTACACGTTCTAAGAACGGTACCTTAAGTTAGTTATGCAAATTTTAATAATCTCAAATGTATTTATTTTACCTTTTTTTTTAAAAAAAAAGAAACAACAAAATTATGAAAATTTATTTTTTGGCTTGACAGAATAGAGATTATGCTCCTACGTATCCCCAGGTGCAGTGGAGAACTCAAAGTCACGTAGTTCTATAAAAAACGATTGTGAGATTGGTTACTTTTAACTTTGAAAAGATTTATTTTTATTTTAAAAGAAATCATTTAATACTTTATATTTTTTTTAGTTTTGAATCATCAAGTTGTCACAACTCGGGATGATCATAACAATTATAAGATTAATAAACTGTCGCACTCGCTTAATCTTATTTTATTGATTAATTTTTTTGTTTAAATATTTGAATCATCAAGTTGTCACAACTCAGATGATTATAAAAGCTACAAGATCAACAAGTTGTCACAACTCAGTTAATCCTATTTTATTTTTCTTAAAATTATTTTATTTTCCATTTTTTATTTTTTACTATTTTTTCATTTTTATTCATTTGGACCCCTTTTTTTAATATAAACAGAAACTACACATTTAAATCCTAAGCTCAAGCCCAAGACACAAAACCAACATTCAGAAACAAACCTTCACAAAATAATACACCTTAAGCCCATTTAAAACACGCAAATAACTTAATGTCAAAAACACAAAAAGAAAGACAAAAAAAAGGGGGCCAACCCAAAAACAATACTTTTATGCAAATTCCCTCCCATTTCTTTTCAGACAACAACACAGAGGGAGCAAAGTTCAAAGGCTTTTTTTATTATTAACAAAAGCAGATGACAAACTAAAGTTGCAAGGGGCTCTGGAAAATGAAAAGGAGAAGGGAACTCACTCCCACCAGCAAAAGGGATGGCAGTAGCTTGGAACAGAGGTGGTGGTCTGGGCGGCGACAACACAGTAAACTTAGTAGGCGACGACGACGGTTCTGGTGCGGTGTGGTCAGTGTTATGAGGTTGATGCTAGCGGGTTCAGATCTGGACCGGGATCGCGTAGATTCAGCGGTTCACGGCTGAGGAGCGGCATATCAGGGATGGGTGGTGCAGGCCGACATTGCAGGGGACTGGTGCGGTGGCGTCAATAGGCTCGGGGTGGTCTAGTGCGGCGTCGGGCTTGACCGGCAGTGAGTCTGGTTGGTGGTGGTTGTTTTATGGGGTTGAAGGTGGTGATGGTGGATGGGATTTATAGTTGTTGATGGTGGCTCACCGAGTTAACTCGGTTGTGAGTGATGAGTTGGTGAAAGTGGGGATGAATGATGATGATTATGGTGGAGATGGGAGCTGAAGAAGATGATGGTGGGTTGCTTGGTCAAAAATGGTGGAGATGGAAGGTTGAATGTGGTGGAGGAAGGTGATGATGGTAGGTGTTAATGGTTGTTTAGTAGTGGGAGGTTGTTGATGAAAGATGAAAGTGGTGGAAGAAGGTTGAAGGAGATGAATAGTGAGAGTGGTGAGTGGTTGTTGGAGGTGGTGAGAATGGTGGTTTGTGAGTGGTTGGGGATGGTGGGTTGATGATGTGAGGGTGAGGAAGAAGGAATTGATGGTGGCTTGGATGATTAGAAGATGGAGGGCTTGGAAGATGGGCGGTTGCAGCAAAACGTATATGCCTCTGTTTTGTTGTAAAAAAATTCAGTCCCCCCCTTTTGGCTGCTGATAACAATGTATTTTATTAATTTTATAATCCTCTCACTAGGCTTCTTAAGGTTCAATTTGGCTTAGTTAAGTTGATTTTATCACATTTTATGAAATTAAGCTTAATTGGATTATTGAAGAAATTATTGCTTGAATTATCATTAATTTGGGTGATTGCATTCTTAAGTAAAGTGGCCACAATTTGAGTTGCAATTATCTAATTAATGTGATTTTGGTTTTGTTGGAAAGTTAAGATAATTCTCTAATAACTATTCACTTGATAACAAGAGCCACGTTGATAGCAATATATTTCATTTATTGTATAATCTTCTCACTTGACTTTTTCAGTAAACTGGCTATAATTTGAGTTATAAATATCCGATGGATGTGATTTTAGTCTTGTTTTAAAGTTAAGACAAATTTCTACAACTTTCATGAAGGCCTCAAGACCGGGAACACACGTTTGGATAACTCAAATTAGAGTTGAACCAAAATCTAAAGTTTTGAACCTGACAGCTTGACCTCTATGCATTCATTAGGCTATATCTTGGGCTATAAGAGTTAAATAATTCTGAAATTTTGACAGTGGAAGGTTAAGACCTATATCTACAACTTTCATGAGAACACAAAATTCAGTTCGGATTCCTTGAAGGTGATATTTGGCTTAGAAGTCAGAACAGAGGAGCTGAAGTTGGGTCTGACCCATGAGCAGTAATTGGGCCATATCTCGAGCTGTAGGTGGTGGATTTGGCTAAAGGTGTCTATGAAAAGCTAAGACAATTTTCTAGAACTTTCATGAAGGCCACTTGGCTAGCAAATGACGCATGTCATAAGTTCAGAAGTGAAACATTTTGGATACAAAATCCACCCATTCATCATCATCAAACAACTATTTTGGCATTTTGTTCTCATCATCCATCATCTCTTTTGACATTTTGTACTCTTCTAACTCTATAAAATGAGGTAAGGGCTGATCATTTTAGGGTGTTAGCTTAGAGTTTACTTTCATGCTTGTATGTTAATTGTTTCCTTTGTGTAGTTTTCTATTATTCTTAATTAAAGTTATGTTCATCATCTTCTTCTTCTCTCTTTCTTTCTTCTTGATTCATGAGTAACTAATTTTCATTTTGCTTGGGTGAAAGGGTGAAGTTCTTGGTAATAAGTTGATGTTAGATTAATTTCCTTCTTATGCTTGAATGATATATTTTTATGTGATCTTTATATGTGTTGTATGTTGTTTTTGATCAATTTAGAAACTCTTCTTGTATAATGAATATCTTGATTCATTGTAGACAAGACGTTGACACAGTGGATGCTTGAGATCATTTACAAGTATTGGTAGATAATTAATGGAACCATAATATGATTACATATATAATCTCAATTGAACTTTGAATGCTAAATCTTCTGATTGGAACCTTCATTATGTATCATTTCAATTGAGTTATTAAAAGAAATAATCTTGTCTTTAATTATTAACAAGAGTGGATCTTCTAACCCAAATGAGTCATTTTCATCTTTGAACAACTTTTATCACCTTTAGTATTATAACAAATATGCTCTTTACCTCAAATAATTTTTCTTCATCAATTCCCTGTGGATCGACCTCGGACTCCCGAGAATATACTACTTGAAACAACTTGCGCTTGAGTTTGAAACTTTTAATTATCCCATCAGTTGTTGCTGCTTAGGAACTTATAGAGAAAAATTAGGGTTTTGAGGTTATGGATTTGGGCTCAAGTTTTATGGGTCATGGGCTAGAATGGATCTAAGTTGACCTATATTTGATGGGTCACAATTGGTTTAGGCTCGATGTACAGCTTGAGAGAAATTAGGTCATCCGTTTTTTATTTTCTTCTTTTTTATATTTTTTTATTTTTCATTTTTTGTTTAAAACATTACAATTAAGCGTTAATCCTTGATTAAGCAATAAAAATTTTATAGACAAAATTGGGTATCAACAATAGTGCCTTAATAAGAAATAACACTCAAACTCTAGTTGATTTACCTAAGGACAAGGTTCCTATTGGTAGCAAGTGGGTCTTTAGAATTAAGTACAATCCAAATGGGTCTATATAGAAATATAAAGCAAGGTTAGTGGTTAAGGGTTTTAATCAGAGAGTTAGTTTTGATTACAATGAAACTTTTAGTCCTATTGTCAAACCTACTTCAATAAGAATTGTTTTAACATTAGCTTTATTCAAGAATTGACCTATCCATCAATTAGACATCAACAATGCCTTTTTGAATGGAGATTTATAAGAAGGGGTTTATATGACTCAACCTCAAGGATATGTGGTAATGGCAGTCAAGTTTGCAAGTTAACCAAGGCCCTATATGGTCTAAAACAGGCCCCTAGAGCCTGGTTCTAGAAGCTTTCCACTATTCTATATACTTTAGGCTTTGTTTCTACAAAATCAGATGCCTCACTTTTTACTAGAATTACTCCTACTTTAACACTGTTGCTCCTCATCTATGTGAATGATATCATTATTACATGAAAATCTTCCTCAGCTATTACAAACCTTATCAGTAGTCTTAATTCGTCATTTGCACTTAAAGATATAGGTCAGCTGCATTATTTTCTTGGAATAGAAGTTCAGAAGACTATCACTAGTGGATTGCTCCTATCACAGACTAAATATGTTCAAGATGTGCTTTCCAAAGCCAAAATGACTGGCTACAAACCTTATCGCACTCCTATGACTGCTAATTTGAAACTCTCAGCAACTGGCAGCATTCTTTTTTTTTTATCCAAGTCTTTATAGCTCAGTGGTTGGTAGTTTGTAATATATTACAATCACTAGACCATAGTTAGCTTATTATGTTAATAGAGTATATTAGTTTATGCCAACTCCACTTGAGTCTCATTGGAAAGCTGTTAAAAGAATTCTTCGATATCAGTCTGCTACTTCATCTGTTGGTTTACATCTTTAGAAACCAACTACATTGGAGTTGATTGGATTTAGTGACTCAAACTGGGGATCATATCCTGATAGCAGAAAGTTAACTTCAGGATATTGTGTTTATTTTGGCTCAAATCCAGTAAGTTGGTGTTCTAAAAGGCAACATGTTGTTTCTAGGTCCAACACAAAAGCTGAATATCATAGAATTGCTCTACTGGTTGCTGAGTTGACATGGATGAGATCATTACTCATTGAGCTGCAAGTTCTTTTACTAGTTTCACCAATGGTCTATTGTAATAATTTGAATGCAGTTCTTCTTGCAGGTAATCACATTCTTCATTTCAGAACAAATCATTTTGAGATTGATTTATACTTTGTTCGAGATCATGTCATTATAGGAAGAATCAAGATTAGTCATATTCCAGCACATGCACAAGTTGCAGATATTTTAACAAAAACCATTTCTAGTTCTCAATTCAGTGAATTCAGGGACAAACTCAGAGTTGGAACTCCTCCACTGCTGAGTTTGAAGGGAGATGTAAGAGAGAATGATTAGTTAGGAAAGTAAAACTGTTAACAGAAGTTAGTTATATGTCTTAGAGTTTGTTAAGCTCCAACTAAGAGCTATTCACTATATATGTAAGATTGCAATTGTAATCAGAGTGTGCAATCATTTTCAAACTGATCAATCTTTCATTCTCTCTATTTTTCTTCCTATTTTCTTTTCTCTCTCAGCCTTACCCCGATACCTTTCTGTGAGAGTCTAGTACACTCAACTTTACTGAACTTGGGTAGTTCTATTTTTTGAGTGTAATTAACTCTTACAAAAGTATAGGTTAAAATATAGTGTTTTGGAACCCATACAGGTGACTCTCACACTTAGTGAGGGTTCAATGCAATGAACTTTGCTGGATTTGAGTGGTTTTAAAAGTGTTGGTTAAATAATGCTTTTGGCACCATACAGGTGACTCTCATACTTCATGAGGATCTGGTACACTATATAATATTTTTAGTTCCAACAACAATGACAATAATATTGGCCAATGACTAGAATTTTTAGTATTTTATTCCAACAACAATGACAATAGTATTGGCTAATGATTTGATTAGATTTACTTATTAAAAAAACAATTTTCTTAAAATAGATTGATATGACAAGTAAGAATTTTTTCTTTTATACAATAAAGGTATTAGCAGGGCAACTTTTGCATCAATCAAGACTAAGTTCTTCCTCTAACAATCTAATGGCGTACCCCTTACATTGGCCTGACGTAATTAATTTCTTTTGGTGCTGGCCAATGTTCAAATATGAGTAGTTAAGGCATGGAGTGCACATTTTTAACCACCAAGCTAACCTTGAATCATATAGGCAATATTGGTGTGATAGTATATAAAACTTGTATATTTTTAAATTCATAACAATACTTATTAAGGACATGTTGTTTATTTAACAATGCAATTTATTAAGAACCTAACTATTATTTGAACATGTCAACTCTTGATTTAAATACTATAATAGACTATCCCTATTAAAGATTTTTTCTCCATCCAACAACGTAGGTACCTTCTTTTGATATAACTAACAAATATAAGTCTGCGCTTGGGTGGTTCGTCATTTTGCAGATTGCGATGGAGATAAATAGATGCATAAGGGACGACATACACATGATGAGATTGAAGCTCAATTTAAATGAAACATTAGAATTTAACATACCTAAGTGACGCATTTGATAGGACAGTTTTTATTCTCATAACCAATATCAAAGCCAGGAAAGATATGTTAGATTTGTAAATTTTCTAAAAATCTTAATATAAAAATTATTATTAAAACCTAAAGATTTTAAAATTTATGATTTTCATAAATAAGAGTGTAAGAATATATTAATATTTATCTATAAATAATTGATAGATAGATTAAGAGTGTTAGAGAGATCTCAAAAACTCATTTTATATTAATTTACTTTTTTTTCTTTATGTTTCTTCTACTTTAGTGATGGTGAGGGAAGAAAAAATCGTGACGGCCATGAACAGACCTTGAGTTTTGTGCAGAAATTGTTCTTTAAATATTGTTAACTTCCATCAAGTTGACAGTTACTATAATTACAAAACTGTCATTTTTCTTTTACCCAATAAGAGTTTAACTCATTAACTTAATTAAATTACTTATTAAACTAATAAGATAAGTCACAAGTCCATCACATGAGACATTTAATCTAACATTCTCTTACTTTGCACATGTGACATTACCTTCTTTATAATTTGATAAGTCTGTCAAAACATAATATGAATTCATATATATAGTCAAACTCTTCTTTACATTGGATACATCATTCATCATGATTAAGAATAAACTAACATAAGTCATGATAGTCGTATATCATATAATCGATATAGTCCCTTCCATGTACCACAAAATTAGTCCTCTCCTTGACATGACCTATAAACGGGAAGCACATAATTGGTCCAACAATAATGTCTTTATTAAAAATAGAACCTATTATCATCATTTCTATTCAATCATGTATACAAACTCAGAAAACAAATAAGATATAAACATATTTATGAATGAGCTCATAGTGTCAAAGTACATAAAACATAATCATTAACATAATATATAATAATGTTCATACTTTCAACATGTCTACTAAATGTTTTGGAGTGTAACCCTTTCATCAAAGGGTTAACAATCATAAAGTTGGTGCTAACATGCTCTATATTGACACTCTATGTTTCTAAACTTTTTCTTTAACGATAAAGTGTTTCAATTTCATATGCTTAGCACATTTAGAATACTTGTCGTTTTTAGAAAAAAGATTGTTGCAGACAATAAACTTTAGTGACTTGCCAATATTATCGACAATTCCAAGTCATAACTAAAATTATGCAACCATAATTCATTAATAATGACATCAAAGCATGTCATAACATTAAATTTGTCCTCTTTCTGAATTGGAACCATTCTTGTGGACCATTTATCCATTTTCTATATCTTTATTGATATAAGCTTTTTGGGACAAACCCAACAATCCTTGTAATCTGTCACGAAATATTTCTATTCCAATCACATAGTTTACCTTTCCTGTATCTTTCATTTGAAAGTTATTAGAGAGAAACTTCTTAGTCTCACTTAATAGACCAAGATCATTAGTTGCAAACAAGATGTCATCAACATACAGAATCAGAAATATAAACTTACTCTCATTGACCTTCAGATATATACACCGATCAATATTTTTTCCTTAAATCTAAAGGATACAATAATATCATTGAACTTGATATATCATTGCTAGGAAGCTTGCTTAAGTTCGCATATTGATTTCTTAAGTTTACATACTGTGTGTTCTTTCCCTTCAACTAAAAAACTCATTGGTTGATCCATATAAACATCTTCCTCTAAATTCTCATTTAGAAAGATGATTTTCACATCTATTTGATGTAACTCTAGATCATAATGAGCTACTAATGTCATGATAATTCTAAAAAAATATTTCTCAAAAACTGGAGAGAATGTTTCTTTATAATCAATGACATCCTTTTGAGTAAAATCTTTAGCAACAAGACGGACCTTGTAGCATTCAAGGTTGTCATGAGAGTCACACTTAGTCTTAAATACACATTTATACCTAACTCTCTTGCACCATTCACATAATTCCACAAGGTCTCATACACTATTATGTTCCATTGATTTAAGCTCATTTTTCATTGCATCTAACCATTTATTAACATTATCACTAGTAATGGCTTGTGGAAACGAAACTGGATCATTCTCATTAATTCCCAAGTCATTTTCTGACTCTTGTAGATACAACATATAGTCATTCAGAATAGAAGATCTCTTTTCTTTTTGAGATCTTCTTAATGTTATTTCTTGTGGTTGTTCTACTATAGGTTCATTGTTAACCTCAAGATCATTAATTTGTTGTTATGTTTTATTGTTATTTGGTTCAATAACATAAAGAACAACAAATTTCATAAGTAGGAGCACAAGTTAAATGAACTTGTACCCTAACTTCCTAAATCTCCACATTTCGTGAAGCTTCACTCCTACTAGTTTCACTATTCTCAATGAATCAGATATTTCCAGTTTTAACAATTCTTATACTATGTGTAGGACAATAAAATCTATACCCTTTGTACTTTTCTGAATACCCAATGAAATATCCACTGATTATTCTTGCATCCAATTTTTTTTATGTGGATTATAGATTCTTATTTCTGCCTGACATCCCTAAACATGCAGGTGTCTTAAACCAGGTTTTCTACCTATCCACAATTCAAAAGGTCTCTTTGGAACTGCCTTACTAGGAATCCTATTCAACAAATACACAACAATTTTTAAAGCATACATTTATAATGACAACGACAAAGACATGTTACTTAACATGCTCCTAATCATATTCATTAAGGTTCGGTTACGCCTTTCTAATATGCCATTTTGTTGTGGTGTACATGATATTGTGTATTGAGCACATATGCTACGCTTTTCTAGGAACTTAGCAAATGGACATGGGTGTTGTCTAGTTTCATCAAATCTTCCATAATACTCACCACCTCTATCTGACCTTACAATCTTCACCTTTCTGCCCAATTGTCTTTCAATTTCATTTGCATAAATTTATAAGGCATTCACTGCTTAAGATTTCTCATACAGTAAATAGACATATTTATATCATGAATAATCGTCAATAAAGGTGATAAAATAATTTTCTTTACCAAAAGAATTAACTTAAAAAATGGTCCATATATATCAGTGTGTACAATTTCAAGAAGCTGAGTGCTTCTCGTGACACATTTCTATGTGTGTTTTATTTGTTTTCCTTTAATATAATTCACACAAATATTAAGGTCAGTGAAATCTAAATCTAGAAGGATGTCATTCTTTACCAATATTTTCATTATTTCTTTGGAAATATGACCCAAACATTTATGTCACAAGTGAGCAGAATGTTCATTCACTAAACTACGTTTAGTGCCAACATTAAGATGCAAGTTCATAAGAGTGTCAGCATATAAATTATCAAGATTTAATTTATATAAAGCATCATAAAGTATACCAGAACCAATCATATAGGTATGCTTATACAAACTAAAGCATCAATTATCAAACTTAAAAGAGTATCTAGCAACATCAAGTTTAGACAAAGATACTAAATTCCTATAAATACTAGGTACAAAAAAAGTTTCAAATAAATCTAAATGATGTCCAGTGTCTAGGATTAAATGGTAAGTCTCGTCACCTTCCACTGGAACTTTCACTCTATTTCCCATGAAGACGAACTTCTCATTCGGGCTTCTGGTTTGAATTGTAAGAAATCCTTGCATTGTATTAGAAACATAAGTTGTATATCTAGAATCAATCTGCCAAATATTATGGAGAATTTCAGTTAAATTTGATTCGAAACATACATAAGCTTTCTTTTCAGCTCCTTGATGGTTCACATAATGGATAGAGTGATTTCCTTGATTCTTAAATTTGGTTTCCTCCTGAACTAACATATTGTGCAATTCATGCACATTCTATTTATCTTTCATGGTATTATAATTCATTTGGAATGGATCATACTCAAGCGGTATCATGTTCAGAATAAACTACACAAGGAAATTCTCATTCATTTCCATTTACAATGACTTAAGTCTTGTTACAATATTTGTCATTTCAATAACATGTTCATACATACTACAAGAATCATCAAATTTTATAGTGGTTAAAGTACTCATTAATATCCTAGCAAGAGACTTGTTAGCAGTTTGTGAGCACTCTTCAACAAACTTCATCATTTTTTTATCATTCTCAATTTTACAAAGAATTGACTTAATATTGCTAGTTATACTCATTCACATTTACATCGGACTCAATATGTTTAATCTTTTTCATTTTTTTATAATGAACTTTCTCTTCATCAATGCTTAAAACAGTAATAACATCCAATTTATCTACTCGAAAAGTCAAATCCAAATCTATTAACTCAAGGTAAAACTGGATTTGCTCACTCTATTCAAAGAAATTAAGTCCATTAAAAATTGGAACATATAAGAGATGTCAATACATAGTAATATGTATTGTAATAATCACATATTTATCATTAATATTTTGAGTCATAAATTAACATCCTATATAGATTTAGACATCAAATCACTTAAATATTCAATGTATAACTAGAAATATAACATTATCTTTTGAGTGATCCATCAATATACCACATTCAACATAATGATGTTAATAAAATTTACATAATTTTGACAATGATATATGTACTAACTAGAAATATTTATTATCTTTGAATATATAAATAAAACTAATAATACACTTATATTACCAATAATCATATTTATTAATTTATTATAAGAACAACTAATCAACCTTCGAATTTAGTATAAATGTCTTATAACAATGAACTTTAATTCACCCATACACAAATTCACAACATCCATTTTATGAATAATTAAAAAATAATTTTCATTCAATTTAGAATTAAACCAATTTAAAGATTCAACCATTTTGATAATTAACAAATATCACGTAATATCATTTTAAATTAATAACATTATACATAAAAATTAAATACTACATATTCTTAAAAAAAAATCAAATATGCATAACAACTTTTAATATTCGTAAATGCAAGAGACGTGATTGTGTTGAAGGTGTTCGTGGCTTTCAATGCTTGCAAGATGCAAATTTCCATACATTGACTGCTGACTTTATTCACGATTCACAAAAATAAATAAATCACTATATTATAATCGCTATATTCACGATTCACGACTTGCTGTGATATTATATTATCTAATTATTATACAATTAGGCTCAACAATTTATAATTATAATTAATAATAAATTATAAAATTAACTTACATAATGCAGCAGAATGACATAATTAAAATTTTTAGTTTTTACAATTAGTTCATATAAATTAACGAAAAAGTCATCATCAAAGAAAAATTATAAATTTCATAACTTTATTCTGATACACATATTAGATTTGTAAATTTGTTAAGAATCTTAATATAAAAAATATCATTAAAATATAAAAATCTTAAAATTTATGATTTTTATAAATAAAAATATAAAAAGATATTAAGTTTTACTTATAAATAATTGATAAAATATATTTTAAGAGTATTAAAAAAATTCTAAAAATTTATTTTCTATTTATTTATTTTTTTCTTTATACTTTTATTTTAGTGATTATGAAGGAAGAAAAATCCTAACAGTCAGAATAAACCTTAAATTTTATATAAAAATTATTTTTAAATATTATTAACTTTTATTATTATAATTACAAAATTATTATTTTTTTTACTCAATAAAAATTTAGTCTATTAATTTAATTTAATTATTTATTAAACTAATAAAAATAAGTTAATTACATGAGATATTTAATCTAACAAGATAAAGTGGTAGCTTTGAAGTCTGACATTATTGTCTGACATCTACATATTAAAAAACTTCATTTATTCTTGCTCAAAACTTGGTGTTACTTTATAAAGAAAAGTTATAGTAAGTCCCAGAAAACTTTACTTCATTCTTTCCGTCTTTTGGAGAATCTGATTGGGAGTAATGCAGTCCTAAGGTGGCATTTAATGTGATCCATTTAGATAAGCAGTCTACCGGTGGTCCATTGACCCAACCGGATATTATAAGTTGTTGTAAAATAATATTATTATTTAATTATTTAACATTGTGGTCCCATAGGCTAACTAAATTGCACTCTAGTCCTTTGGTTTTTTAGATCACTCTATGAATGTGAACGAGAAGATCCTTTTTTTGAGTAAAGTTCATTCGCTTCCATTGTTCGAGCCATATTGTTCGAGTGGCTCCATTGGGGTAGTTGTTGTGAGGTTACAACGACTGAGTGGAGGTGTGAGTTAGAGGGGATTTCTGAGATTGCAAGACGGTTCAAAATTGAACTCAGATATGTAAACATGTGTTCTGGGCGAGATTGTTGCTATTGAATTTCGAAGTTGACTAAACTATAATTTGTTACTTTCTTTTGGTAAACCATAACCCACACACAAAGGATCATCCTGGCTTAACACTTTTCAGCCTAAACCTTCCAACTTTTACTTTCAACTTAATACTTTTGCACTCACATTACTTCTCCCACGGTCATCCTCTGTTTCACCATCCCATTGTCTCCACCTTCAACCTCCAAGTCCCACCATCTTCTCCAAACAACACCTTCAAAGAACCACAACCCAAAACCATTCAACATAAATACCATCCCTGCCAACCTCCAAATCCCACCATCTTCTCCAAACAGCCACCATCTTCTTCAACAACAACACTCCATCCCACCACCATAACCAAAACTTTTTCAAACAACCACCATCACCCAAATCCTTCTGCCTTCACCTTCATACACCTTCCTCAACCTCCAAACTCCATCATCTTCCTTTTACTATTAACGTCACACCCAACCTCACCATCCTCATCACTTACGTCTAACATTCTTCCCCACCATATTCCATAATCAACAACATCCACCACCAACCATACTATCTTGACCCTGTTTCACCATCCAAGCTAGAACCGCACTCCGAACTAGACGACCACCAAGCCAGCCGCAAGAAAACTCCAGATCTGCACCGACCATACCACGCAGTACATCAGCACCGGACACGCGAACCCATCCTCAGAAGCCGCTGCAACCAGACCCGACGTCACACCGCGACCCAACCGCACCTGACTCTCAATTTACACAATTTTTTTAGTCACTCTCGTAACCTTCACCTTCCCTCCATAACTACATCACTACACCCTTCCATCTTCACCATTACAAACCCATCATCACCTCACTATTGCCTATAACCTTCACCCTCACCAGTTCATCTTCAACTTCCAAATAACACCCCCACCATAACAACTACCAAACCATCATCAACCAAAAACCCACCACTACCAAACAAACGAACAGCCACACCGTCGAGCCACCCAACCAACCACGGTCCTCTGTTTCTACCAGATCCTGTCCATGAACCAGCACCCGCGACCGCCGCTCCTCGCCTGAATAGCAACGTTGACTCACCGTTCCAGCCCAGCGGCCCGACTCGCAACCCCGGAACCGCGCCCACTCGGATCTCTCATTGCGACCCATTCGAACCCGAAACCAGACCGCAGAACCGCGGCGTGCCATCCGATCTGCAACTCGAACATGATTCGCGCCGCTCCGTCGTCTGAACCGACGTTGTAGAACCAGTTTTGGAAACCAGCAGCTCCGTACACCTAGTCGAACCCGACGACACACCGCTACAGCCGCCCGTCCGAACTGCCTTCACCGCACCTCGCAAGTCGCCTCGCACCGTGCCTATCTGCCCAGTCCCGTACCGGCACGTCACCAAGTCACGCTATACCCGGAACCCGCCGATGAGCTTCGCACTGAAGCCAGCCGCATCACGCCCAAAGCCAGTTGAACCAGGAGCCACCGTCTTCGGCAACCAGACCCGCGTCGCTGGCATTCCACTCGAACCGTCGCTCCTTTGCTTTCATCCTCCTTTACGTGCAAAATATCCAAAAGAAGAAGACCCCCCCGGTTAGTTTTTTGTTTTTTTGATAAGCCCCCATTTGATTTTTTTTTCTTTTTTTTATTTTTTTTAAATTCATGTTAACTTTCTTTTGGGGTTCTGGTTAGTTTTCCTTTAGTTTTAGTTTTTTTTTTCTTTGAGACGTGAGCTTATAACTTATTGAGCTAAGCTAAAAAAGGATAAAAAAGGAAACCAAAACAAAAATTAAAAAATGATGATGAAATAAAAAAAAGTAATAATTAAATATTTTTTTAAAAAAAAATAATTAATCGAATTGCGATTTGTTAATTTTGTAATTATTTTAAATCGTTTGAGTTGTAAACTTAATGATCTAAATTATTTTAAAAAATAAATTATTATTTAATAAAGACTCAAATTTTATTTTTGTATTTATTATTTTTTAGGTAATTTTAGATAAAAAATCTCATTTAATAATAATAAATTCAATAATCGGTGGATGACGCGTTTCTACAAGCGTGGCCGAAGCTTCACCTATTCAAACCTTAATTTAATTAACAGTAGCTATTCTGACACCGTTAATTCAAATTTTTATAAAAAATAAAAAATTAAATCTTTTCTTTAAATAAAACAAATTAACACACACTTATTTTCTATGTAACTACGTGACTTTGAGCCTCATTACACCCGAGTGAGTAGGAGCAGAATTTTTTTTCGTCAAGCTAAAGTTTAATTTTTCATAAATTATTTATTTTTTAGTTTTTTTATAAAAAAGGTAAAATAAATATATTATAAGATTATTAAATTTTACATAATTAATTTAGAAACTGCTTTTTTAGACGGATGTGTTAAGGGTGTTGTGAGGTTAAGTCTCCACCCTTCCCTATGCATAACCGGTCGAATCCAATCACTAAAAGGTTTTCTAATTTTTCCTAATTTAAATAAAATTGGTGACGACTCCTAGTAATTTATTTTGTTTCGTCGCTCCCACCACGATCTCGATCGTGACACATCTATCAATAGTTGATGTGAACTTATTTACTTATTTTATAAGGATATTCACTTTATAGGATCATTGTCCGACTATTGCATATGCACTATTGGTATAATGTAGTTGTTAAATGGTAACGGAGATCCATCTATGGCGGGAAGGCGAGGTCATTTTTTGTTAGCACTTTTGCCCTTGTAGTTACTTTAGGGGTTTAGGGGAGTTAAAATTTTTTGAAAAATTGAATTTGTTGTATGAGATAATTTACAAAGTAATGTAAAAATTGGACAAGATTTAAATAGTAAGTAGTGGAGGAAGAATGTAGGGCTGCACACGGGTAGGGTTGGTTCAGGTTTAGGGAGAAAAAAATACAAATTAATTAGTTGAGGTCGGGTTGGGTTGGATTGGTTTTGGAAAAAAAAATTTCGGGTAACCCGAATCAAACCAACCCGATATGTAAACGGGTTGGTTTGGGTCCAGTAATCGGGTTGTGTCTTCTTTCTGTCAAGTATCAACCCACACAGGCACCCAAAGAGACAGAGGATAACTCAAAAAATGTAAAAAAAAATAAATAAAAATATGAAGAGTAAGAATGGAAGAAGGCAGAAGCACGGTTGAGATTTTACAAAGGTTACTCCTTCAACAGGTTCCTCAACCCACAACCACCTGCTTCTCCACCGCCTTAGCCACCACCGGAAGCAAGGAAATGAAACTTGCCGCAGGTTATTCACATCACAGACAAAGCACAATAGCCCTAGAAAAAGGCCTCCAAAGACAATAGAATCAATCAGCCAAAACCACAACATAACAGGAGATCCCAGGCACGAACTCTGTTGGCAACAAGCTCGGAGCCTCGCATCCAACCAGACCTGCACCTCACCACACATGGCCCCCACTAGCTGCAACCTGACAACCTTGCGAGTTCGCAGTAGAGCTCTGGTGCTAGTCTTGACAGATCTGGTTTTTGCGGTGCTGGTCTTGACAGATTTGGTCTTCGCGGTGTTGGTCTTGACGGATCTGGTCTTCGCGGAGATGGAGTATGTGCTAGTCTTGACAGATCTAGTCTTCGCGGAAATGGAGTCACACATACCAAGGATATGGTCTTGACGGATCTACACAAGAGGGGTCATTGCTCGTAGGTTGGTTTTTCGATTGTGGGAGGTGGGTTGAGAACAACGAAAGGAGAGGAGAGGAGGAGCAAAGCAATGACTGAAAGAAAGAGGGTTAAGAGCTTGAGATTGAGGAGCAGCAGCCAGTAGAAACGAAGAGAAAGAAGATATTTACACTTAGGGTTAGGGGAGGGCAGGGATTTGGAATGAGAAAGGAAAGTGGAAGACTGAAAGGAGAGAAATTGAGAAAATGAGAATGAGAGAAGCTGAATAAATGAAGGAAATATTTAGGGATTGCACAAAACAATGTTGTTTTTATTCGGGTGATCAGGTCATCGGGTCAGATCATCGGATTAATTTACTGAACCCGTCACCCGAACTAATAAGTGAACGGGTTGATCAGGTTCAACTCAAACTGACTTGATGATCCAAACTAACTTAAATATTTTATATCGGGTCAGGTTTGGTTCTGGGGTCGTTGGGTCAAGTTGTGCGCTCTTAGAAGAATGAATGTAGTTGATGGCCACATCAATGATATGTGCAACATTGAAGGTAGTAGGTGGCACCTTTCAACGCTCTGTCGCTTGTTAGAGAATTGAAACCCCTATTTTTTGTTGCATGTGTCAATGAGATAGATCCATGTTGGTCCACACTGATTTTATGTTTGGGAATTTTGGGATTTCAATGCCAGTTCAATCATTCATGTACTAGATTGTTAATTCCAAATACATAAACTTACTTACTAAGCAGGTAACCAGTGTTGAATCGCAACTATTGAAGTCCTTTTCAAAATATCCAATGGTTATAATTTCGAAAAGCACCACCTTATTTTAAGGAGTGCACATTAAACACCGCCGCAATCCTAATTCATCACATCCTTAATAGGTGGTAAAAATTGTCAAGTTAGTTCATTTCTAGTATTGGTAAGAGTATAATGAACAATAATAATTGGTTTGAATTGTAGTTTATTTTTTATTAAAAAAATGCATACGGATAAATTGTTAGTTTAGGATGATGAAGTATTTTCAAATAGCCTTGAGAATCATAGAGGTTAACCAAAAACTTGTCTACAGTTTGTTGCACAGTGAATATTTTGACAAAGTTACGAGACTGGTGTTCCAATATAATTACTTTCATTTGTTAAATTGTTTTTCCCTTCGCCCAAAACTTTATAAAGAGAAATTAATTTTAAAAGTATAATACTTGTCACACATATTTTTATTTTTATCTCTATAATTTTTACTATATGATTGATGCTAGCTCTACCTAAACTTTTATATATTTATGTTTAGATGTTGTCACTCATAAATATATAAAAAAATGTAAAGGAATGTGACGTGTGATAGGCATTACTCTTTTTTTTTTTAAAAAAAAAAAGCAAAATGGAGCTTCATCATATTGTGCTGTGATTCCTTCTCAAAATAAATGTTGTAAGTTTTTGCATAATTAATCTCAACTAAAATATGTAATTTTCAACAAATTATAACTGAACATAACTGTGTTATCCATGTCTTCAAGTTTAGGAGACAAGTCTTTGCAAATTGTTCATCAAGCATAAGAGTTTTGAAAATAATAAAAATAGGCGAGAACCAAATTAGTTTTACTGGTTATTATATATATATATATATATATATATATATATATATATATATATATATATATATATATTCACATGGTTAAATAAACAACATGTCCTTAATAAGTACTTGTCTTGATGGATCTACACAAGGTGGTGATTACTTGTGGGTTGGTTTTCTGATTGTGGGAGGCTGGTTGAGAGCAACGAGAGGAGAGGAGAGAGAGGAGCAAAGCAAGACAAAGAGAGGGAGGGTTGAGAGCTTGAAATTAAGGAGCAACAGCCAGTAGAAACGAAAAGAAAGAAGTGATTTGCACTTAGGGTTAGGGGAGGGCAGGGATTTGGAATGAGAAAGGAAAGTGAAAGATCGAAAGGAGAGAAATTGAGAAAATGAGAATGAGAGAGGCTACAGAAACGAAGGAGATATTTAGAGATTGCACAAAATGACACCGTTTTTATTCAGGTGATCGAGTTATCGGATTGGTTTATTGAACTCGTCACCCAAATCAATAAGTAAACGGATTGATTTGGTTCAACTCGAACTGATCTGATGATCCAAATCAACCCAAATATTTTATATTGAGTCAACTCAGATTCTCAGGTCACGGAATCGGGTTGTGCATTTCTAGAATAATGAATGTAGTTGGTGGCCACATCAATGCTATATGCAACATCGAAGGTAGTAGGTGGCACCTTTCAACGCTCTGCTGCTTGTTAGAGAATTGATTCCCCTATTCTTTGTAGCATGTATCAATGAGATAGATCCATGTTGGTCCACACTGATTTTATGTTTGAGAATTTTGGGATTTCAATGACAGTTCAATTATTCACGTACTAGATTATTAATTCCAAATACATAAACTTACTTACTAAGCTAGTAACCAGTGTTGAATGACAACTGTTGAAGTCCTTTTCAAAATATCTAATGGTTATAATTTCGAAAAGCACTAGTGCACCTCATTTTAAGGAGTGCACATTAAACACCGCCACAATCCTAATTCATCACATCCTTAATAGGTGGTAAAAATTGTCAAGTTAGTTCATTTCTAGTATTGGTAAGAGTATAATGAACAATAATAATTGGTTTGGATTGTAGTATATTTTTTTATTAAAAAAATGCATACGGATAAATTGTTGGTTTAGGATGACGAAGTATTTTCAAATAGCCTTGAGAATCATAGAGGTTAACCAAAAATTTGTCTACAGTTTGTTGCACAGTGAATATTTTGACAAAGTTATGAGACTGGTGTTCCTATATAATTACTTTCATTTGTTAAATTGTACTTATGACTAGTGTTCCTATATAATTACTTTCATTTGTTAAATTGTTTTTCTCTTCGCCCAAAACTTTATAAAGAGAAATTAATTTTAAAAGTATAATACTTGTCACACATATTTTTATTTATATTTCTATAATTTCACTATATGATTGATGCTAGCTCTGCCTAAACTTTTATATATTTATGTTTAGATGTTGTTACTCATAAATGGAAAATAATCATCTTACATTCTTTTTAAGGGTGTAGATACTATTTATATCATTTTTAATGAATGTGATTGAGTGAAAAAAATAATAAAAAAGTATGTATAATAAATAATATTAGATAAGATATAAAAAGAAGTATATATACTATTTGATATAAAAATATAAGAATTGCTCATAAATATAAAAAAAAATGTAAAGGGATGTGACGTGTGAAAGGCATTACTCTTTTTTTTTTTTAAAAAAAAAAAAGCAAAATGGAGCTTCATCATATTGTGCTGTGATTCCTTCTCAAAATAAATGTTGCAAGTTTTTGCATAATTAATCTCAACTAAAATATGCAATTTTCAACAAATTATAACTGAACATAACTGTGTTATCCATGTCTTCAAGTTTAGGAGACAACTCTTTGCAAATTGTTCATCAAGCATAAGAGTTCTGAAAATAATAAAAATAGGCGAGAACCAAATTAGTTTTACTGGTTATTATATATATATATATATATATATATATATATATATATATATATATATATATATATTGTGTGTGTGTACGGTTTTATTGAGATACCGTGAGAAGTATTGGCATGGTAGACATCGCATCTATATGCAAATTAAGTACAGATGATTCCTTTGATAGAAGTATATTGCATTAAAGACATGAGAGGGGTACACATCGTATTTAAAATATAAATTTTTATATTCTTACATCAAATAATATATATATATTTATTTTTATATTTTATTTAATATTATTTATTATATATACTTTTTTTATTATTTTTTTTCACTCAATTACATCCATTAAAAATAGTGTAAATATTATCTACACCTTAAAAAAAAGTATAGGATTATTATTTTTCTTAAAATATGTCAAATTTGGCTAGCGGAGATATATATGTTGATGGGGGCTAATGCTATAGTATTGATGAATGACAACGTTGTCCCATTCCTCAGAGTTTCATAAACGTTAATGGTATATGTCCCCAAGGCTGATCTAGTGATCTCTGCTATTTGCCTTCACATCGATATGTGCAAGTGTCTGACTTCCATCAACTCTACGGAATCCTAACCAAATGCCACTTGTACTAGATCTGGAGGAGGCAAAAGGGACTCAGGTTGGAAATTTCATTATACTCTGTGTGAATTGCACAGGTTCTATTAGTATTTTGTTGGGTTTTGGAAGCATCGTGTATGGTGTTGTTTACCATTATGTTTAATGGTATCCCAAGCATTTGATATTTTGCGGATTTGATGATGGTATATAAGCTCCAAAAATTTATCTCACCTCTAACCAAGGGATTGGCTATTATCTATATCCTTTGTCGTGATTATTCATATTCAAATGTGTTATGGACCGAATTATAGATTAATAATTTAAGGATAATTTGATTTACCAGAATAATATCTTAAATATTATTGTGCACTATTAAATAAGTATATTTATCTATTTATAATGAACAAATTTTTTACAGAATTTTTCATAAATATAAACACTAATTGTATCTCACATAAATAGAAAAATTAGTTATAAGATATAACAATATTATGAATTCTAATTCTAAATAATAACATTTAATTCATATTAAATTATGATTATTAACACCTAAAATATTCCTATAAATACCTTGTAAAGTCTAAAAAGTATGAATCTAATCCAGTTCTACACATTATCATCATTGTATATGGTCTAACTTGAGTGTCAGAATATCTTTTGTATATATTCACTTTCTCACATTATCGCTGTTATTACTGTGCCACGAAAATTTCTACTTTCAACTACCTACTCAAGTAACCTTGTGAACTTTGTTAGAACAAAATCTAAGCTAGCATTTGAGAAAATGAATTTTCTCTAAATATAACAAATCTATGTGATGTGATATGTATCCTTAAAAATAAAATTTGTAAAGGTGAAATTTAATCTTCAACCAAAAAAATCTATCTAAATTACATCTTGAAAGTAAAATGATTTTTTTTTTGTTTTTGATCAAAATATATCTCAGGAGCGAAGATTTCTCAATAATTGTCTTATTGATGGTTGTGGTCTTCTTTCTATAAGTATGACTTATTTACCATAACACCTAATTCTTGTGAATTTATACTCTTCAACACTTTGTAAAGATGTTTGAAAAATAAAATGAATTTCTTCATTTATTAATTTTTTTTATTAGCTTAATTACTTCTTATTTGTTATTTCTAAAAAAAGTAAATTATCTATTTATTTAATTTGTAATTTGGGTTAGCTTTTAAAGAAAGCAGGTGCTTAGGCTTAGCATGCAATAGGATCATAGAGCTGAGGCCCAAATTTTCACATCCCAACAGGCCCAGAAGCCCAACCTGTGATGCGACGTTACGACGTTCTCCGAATCCGAAACGAAGACAACAAAAGTTGGACTCTGTCAAGGTTAAAGAATACAACTATACAAGAATTCTCACCTCAAGAATAAACACGTAGCGTTGGGATACATGAAACCTGTCCCCACTTCGCACAAGGAAACCAAACCAAAACCACCATTCCGATTTCGCTTCCTCTTTTCCATCCAAACGCTCTCTTTTTTCTTCTGTAAAATTCACGACGACGATGGACATTCTCATCGCTGACGCTATCACTGTAGCCGCCGCGAAAGGCCTCCTCAGAAGATGCCATTCCGGCGCCAACCTCCACATCTCGGCGGCGATTCACCCCGTCGACGCCGTCGCTCCTCCGCCGGTGAAATCCACTTCGTGTATAATACCTCGTCGGACCCTTCTCCGAAGAAAACGACGGACCAAGCGCAGGTTGTCGGGCGATGAATCCGGGGACGCCGGAGACGAGGGTTTCTTCTTCGGTGACGGTGGCGATGGCCCTTTCGGAGGCGGTTTCGGCGGCAGTGGCGGGGGTTCGAATTTCAATAGGTTTGGGGATGGGAATGATTGGGAAGAACCGTCGTCTTCGTTGCCAGACCCTGCGTTCGATTTCGTGTATCAGGTGCTGTCGTGGATTATGCTGTCGAATTGCCTGCATTTTGCGTTCAAGAAGATTCTTCGGATTATCGTGGATGCTAATAGGGAAAAGGTCCCCAGGAGATTGGCCCCAGTTTGCTGATTCAGAGATCAATTCAATGCTTATTATTGAGTATTTAATTGGCCATTCTCAATTGTTTGTTGATTTCTGTAATTAATTGTATATAATTCTCAGTTAATCTATATTTTTTATGCTAAGATCTTTGTTTAGATATGTTGGTGATTTTTTTTTTTCATGCTTAATTGATAGTTTGTATATGACATGTTTAGAATATCTACATTTACCATTTAGTGACTGTTTAGAGGATTATATGCATGTTTACAGTTTGCAACCCCCAAACCATGGTTTGGTGGGTGCAAACTGAGTTTCACCTTACCTCATACATATTTGGTAAAATCACTTTTGGGTTATTTGTAACTGGGTTTTGATTTCAAAACCATGGTTTGAGAAGAAGCAAAAATTTTTGCTTTTCCGTTAATCCGAACTCAGTTTCTTATCTGGTATGGACGGTGCTAATTTTCAGTGCTTTTACTTCTGGTAAAAATTATGATTCTAAGTTGAGCTTTTCTTGTACATTATTACTATATCATTTGGGCCTTTGGGGCAGTCAATATAAGACTATAAGTACTGTGTGCAAGGCTTATCCTTTTAAAAGTTATGTATTTGTTTGATATTTGAGATAATAATGCCATGGAGAGGCCAGACTTATCTGGATGTTCCGTGTTAATAAGTTCCAATCATAGGTAATGGGACGGTATTCTTGCACTTCCTTTCTTTTTGCCACTTCAATGTTGACAGTGCCAACATTTTACAATATGTACTGAAGAAATCTGTTTTATGATGTTTCTTATAACCTCGGAATCATTGTGTTCTAATCTTTGATGTTTTGTTGGCTTCAATAGTTTGCAGTGTTGAAAAATATTCCTTCCCAACCTTATGTATGGGTTTCAAATGATTTCTGATTGATTAAAAATTATTTGACATAAATTCACATGCAAGAAGTGTAAGACAAGTAATAGGAAGCTAATCATAATGTGGGCTAGGGAAGGGGCAATTAGAGGATGTCATATGAGATTTTTATAGGATTTAAGACACAATAACTCATGTTGCTTCTGTTCTGCTCTGGGTGATTTATTACTTATTAGCATTTAGCAGAACTTGGATTGGAGTATTATTTACAATATGATTTTCTGTTGACTTTTTTCCTATTCAAATGGAGTGACAGATTTAAGTTTTTGGAGGCATTCCCACATATATTCCTCCCTGAATTGTATCAGTAGATTCAACTAGATGCTATGTTATAAGTTCATGAAGAAATCTTACTGCTTCAGACTGATGAAATTGGTTTGCTACAGTAAGAAAGACTATATGTGTTGTTTGACAAAACTTTACTTTGTAATTTTTCAAACTATAACATGTACAATTATTGATAGCATAGTCTATTAGAGTGTGTAATATTGGGGGATAAAATTCTTCTTATATTTGTTTAGTAGACCTTTTTGTTTATTACTACCTTGATATTTAAAGGTGGGAGAGATTGATTTCAGCTTGATTTTCATGTTTATCTTGGTGATTTTTTGCTTAATTTTCACGTTTAGCCTTGGTCCATGGGTAGTACAAGCCGTACAAAATCATTTGGAAAACTGGATTGATATTGTGTAGGATAGTTGGGTCAGGGCTGGAAGGGAATTATGACATCAAAGGGTTAGGGTCTGGGTTTTAGTTGTGGATTAATGGTAGAGAAGGAGTTGGATAGAAGGTTTTTTCAGTGAATGAGCAAAGATGGTTTATAAGCAATAGATCGTTTTTATGGACCAACATAGTTGGTGTATTATGATGTTAAATTTGGTGGTTTTATTGTTTTTAGGTCTGGTTTTGAAGGTAAACTATTGTAAGTTTTCAATGATGTCTGGCCCTGAAAATATGTCTTGGCTGAGTTTCAAATTGAAGAAGACAGATTACAAATTGAAGTAACTGAGTAGAAATAGCCTGAGATTACCATCTAAGGTTCTTGAATATTTTAAACTGGTTGTTATTTGAAGAAGAACTGAGTTCACGCATTATTTTACATAGGTTATCAGCGTATCAGAGCTTCAGAAGGGTTTTTATGACATTTGAATTGCTTTTAAGTTTTTAACTTATGTTGCTTGGGTACGGTTAAAATGACAGCTTACCCGTATTTAGTACATATGGCATTGCGAGTGTTGTACCATTTAAAATTAGTCTCATATTAGTAGCCGGTATGTATAAGTAGTACCGTATCCATACAAGCATTGAAGGCACAGTCATTGGGTTCTTACTTCTTACTGGTTTGTATTATGTCATTCTTTTTTTGGTGAGTTTTTCTTTTCTTTTTTTTTAACACAACAAGGAATCAGGGTGGTGTCGAATCCGTGCAATGGGTGAGCACAACCTTAAACCAGGAAACCAATCCCCTTTCAAGCCTAGAGCGACATGGGTATGCCACTCCCCATAGAGTCTTACCTAAAGATTTAGGAAGCATGATACTTAAAAATGTCTGACTTATTAGTGTTCATTACGTATTTGATACCATACAAGATACTTGGATACTTGTATCTTGGATACTTGATAAATTTTAGTTTGTAATGTATTTGCAATGACTAAGTTGAAAAATGAAAACTTTTATCTTCACTTTTTGCTTCAATTATGGAGTGGCTCATCAATTGTGTTTTATCTATGAAGTCTTATGATGCTTTCATATGTTTTTGAAGTTTTATAAGATGATATATAAATTTTTTATATATGTTATGCCATATCTTCCTGTACCCTATCCTAATTTTTTAACTAAAACCGTATAACGCATCGTATCGGTGTCATATCCAACTCCTAAAAAAATCTTCTAAGATTATTAAGAATTCCCTTAAGTTTTTGTTATTACTTGTTATAAAATATACACTTCAGCCATTAAAAATTTAAATTTTGCATTCCCCCTCCTCCACCTTATATCCTGCCCCCAGTGTCCTTTATTTTGAGGACGTAACATGTTTTCACTGCGCCATCACCAGTTGGACTTTGTATTATGTCAATGCTTTTGGGCCCCCAATTTGTTTCGCAGTTCAATTGCACATTTTAAATTGCATGCAAAAAAGCGCACTCCCCAAACTTCATGGTTCTAGTGCCAAATGGGCCTTGTGCACTTCAACACTCTTTTACTGATTACTACATTCGTGACCACATGTATGCCATAGGTAATCTGCCTGAGCCTGAATGTTACAAATTTCATTATGTCTGATACTTTAGACATTGATCAAGGAGTGAAGGAGATAATAGGAAACAATGCATTTGTGGCAGGAATATATAGTTCGTATTTTTCTAGTGTCATCCATAGAAGTTGCTTCTTGACCAATTCAAGGGTGTCTGGAAATGTAAAGACAGTGGGAATTTAAAGTATTTGAAATTTTATAACAAGTATATTGAGTTCAGGTAATGAAAAATTTCCTTGATCTTAAAGCTAAGTGCACAGGAAACTTACACCGTGATCACATTTTGTGAGTTTTGGCCGGCAGGGGCGGAAATACCTTAGTCCTTGGATCTTTCAACTATGGCTCTCAAAATTTTAAAATTTACCCTTATTTTTAAAATATCAGTTGTTTGAGAATAAATTTTATTCCATTTTATTTGTAGTTTTAGAAAATCAAGAGAGTATTTTCTAACTCTATCTTTGTCATTTGATATATCTATTAAGTAGAATGAGCAACAACAATAATAAAGTGAGAGAGTAATTTAATTAAATATTATTATATATTTTTAAAGTTAAAGATATTTAATAATTTTCAAAATTCTTGGAAAAAAAATTTAAACAACATATATTTTGAAATAGAGAAATTAATTTTAATCTTTTGATATTTTTTCCCCAAAAAATCTTGTGCTAAAATCGTGTCCGGTCACTTATACAATACATTTCGGCTATGTTTAGTACACCTGATAGTATAAGACATGATAATATAAGATAATAAGATCATGTTTGATAGTATAAACAAGCTGATAAGCTCTTATATTATCAAACATTTGATGCAAATAGTATAAGTAACTTGATAGTATATAAAACTATCTACTATGACCATACTACCATTCACATTCCTCACCATCTCCTTCGACTTCTCACCAAATTCCACCATAAAGGAACCTTGCCATCCAGCTTAGAAACCTTAAAAACCCCATCTTCAATAAGCTCCTCTACCTAAATGTCCACATCTCACTCTTAAAACTTCCCTCAATCTCATTCCCAAAACGAAGTAAAGAACCCCCGACACTTCTCAAACCACAAGAAACTCAAACACCCAGTTACATCTTTTTTGCGTCCATACTCTATATTATTTCCATCACAGAAACACCTATCAAACAATCCCTTTTCATTCCCACGAAAAGCATCGGTCCTTAACCTCAAATTGCATTGAAACCCAAAACCCATAAGCTCCTCTTATCAGATCCACCTTCTTCTCAAATGGGTCACTCTAATTTCCTATCTTCCAAGTGCAACAACAACAACAACCCACGCCAATGGCGACTCCTAGACCTTGTCTCCGCAGTGTTCTTCTTGTTAGTATTCCTCTTTTTTCTCATGGTCTTCACCCCTCTAGGTGATTCCCTTGCTGCCTTCGACCACCTAACCCTCCTCCTCTCTACCGTCGACCCACAACAATGCCACCAAACCAGAGTCATCAGTAGACAAGCCACCTGACCACCACTCGTTGCCCCACCATGGAACCCAGATCGTGACCCGCCCCAAATTCATCACAAACGGTTGTATTCCGCCATGGCTGCGAACCAGAACGTCACTCTTGTTGTAACATCGTAATACCGATAACCTAGTATATCTATCATATACCTAGATAAATAGTATTAGTCATGCTACTTTTAACTTAAACATCATCTAATCCATATTATTTAAACAAATAATAATGGAGAGCCTTGCGAAAAACTAAAAGTTATACATATATATATATACACACACCTCATTGTAATACATAAACTTCTTATACATACTCAAAGTAGTGTAAATAAATACAAGCTTTAACTACTAAGCATAAAAACTGCTCTAGTTTTCATATTTCTTTTTCTTTCCTTTGGAAGAGTTTCTACTTGGATTTACATAGCAACACACGAAGTGAGAAATCACAATTTCTCAGTATAAGTATACCAAAACTAGAGTTTAATCATTCACCATGAATAAACCATCTAAATAGTATAAGATCATACTTGCAACAGATAAATGAGCCTTTGCTCAACACCATCAGAATATATACATTAACTCTATACAATATTCACAAGGCAAGCTGTAACCTTAACTCACTATTTATAACGAACAATGATATCAAACAACTGCATATACAATCATAGGATATCATCAAGTAAGACAACTGCTCATACAGCCGTCACTGAAGACAAATGCAATACACACATATAAGAAACATAAAATTTCAAGCAAAACAAGTACCAAATAATGCAATGATAATATGATATATGATTTTGCTCAAGAAAGGTGTATGATAGTGTAATGGAATGTCATGAGACCTGACTATTCCTCTGGGTATGGAAAGAATCTGTTATCTCAACATGTTACGTCCTTAATCTACTAGGTAGGGAGAGAATCTGTAACCTCTTGTAACCTATCTTAAATTGAGTGGACTTTTCCACTACCTCAACTGTTAGGAATAACAAGTGAATGTAAAATGTAATGTGTGTGTAAAGCACGGTGCTATGTCTAACTCTTATATAACCACCATGTAAACTCTATACTAAGTCCATCTCTGGATTAGTGGCTCTACCTCAACTCTGTGAGAGCACTTCATGCACTAAGGCAATCAACTATTGCCAACTAGACTTAATATACTTTTTATATTGGCATTACTAGCTCTACCTCAACTATGTGAGAGCACTTCATACACTAAGGTACTCAATTATTATCAACTAAACTTAGTATACTTTTTATACTGACATTACTAACTCTACCTCAATTCTATAAGAGCTTTCATGCACTAAGGCATCTTACTCTTGCCAAAAAAGCACTATAGCATTCCATTCTTGCCAACTAGGCACTATATTCTTGTATCTAGTATTCCACGCCCTCATCACTCCACAAGTGATATATGATGCAACACGGTGTTACCTAAGGGTCTAGATACCTATTTATGGTAATCCACGCCTAATGGATGCACCAAAGTCTCATACTTTCTCATATATGCAAGATGGTGTTTCTCTCTTATAAATACTCTTATTAGTGTCTCAACACACTCTACAAGACATATAAAAGGGATCCTATCAAGAAAATAACTCAATTCATCAAAAATTGCATTTTTGAGAATTCAGGTGCTCACGCCTTGGCGCAGGCCTCCTCATGCCGCGGCGTGCTGCTCTCGGGAAAAAAGGTTGGACTGCCATTTTTCATCTCACACACCGGCATACCTATGCCACACCGTGGCATGTTCCTCTCGGGTGCACTCATGCCTCGTACCTATGCCACGCCGCGGTGCAAGGCCCAATTCTGCAGAATTTGCACTGTTCTATTAAGGAACATCTCACTCTCAATCTTTACTCTATGATTTCCAAATGTTTTTAACCCTAAACATGGTCTCTAAACATACTAGAACCATCATACAAGTTCTCCAATCACTCATCTACATGATCAAATCACATGTATGCTAACTTTTCCCCTTAACACTCATTCCTCTAACCTAACCTTCAAGTCTCAAACATGAAGAAAGGAAATAGAAGAATTGAAGGAACAAACACCCCTACCTCGGTTACCTTGTATGGATGAAGATCCTTAAACAAATAAACTTGACCTTTATCTTTGCCCTTTTATCTGTCCTTTCTCTTCTCCCCCGAAACACGATTCGAAATTTTTCTATTCTTTAAAAACTTTCCCTTTGGTTTTACATCACCTTCAACTTCACCATGAGAATGGAGAAGAGAAACCTAACTATTACAAATTGAAGTTCTAATAAGCTTATATCTCAGGACCACTAATGAAAGAATCACGTACTAAAATCTCGAAGAGACCCTCTATTTATAGCTAAAAAATAGCAGCTTTGATTCATTCAAATCAAGTTTTCTAACTTTTAAAAAAATCAACAATACCGTTTAAAATAAATCCTTATTCGAGATTCATCAAAATCTTATTTCACTATTCGAATTAACTCATCTTTTAAAAAACATTTTAAATGCTTTCAAATGTCCAGGTGATTGTTTAAGTCAATCTTTGCAACATTAAAACACACAACCAATATACTTAAAAATACTAAACTAACGAAAGGCTCTTTACAAAGATCACTAAGTCCTAAAGCTATTCTTTGAAGATCTTGGACTTAATTCTTCTCATCATCTTCATTGTTTGTCTTCCGTTTGTTATCTAATTATCTTCCTTTATCTTTGCCTTTTTTAGTCCTTTCTCTTCTTTCTCTTCTTTCCCTTTGGTTTTCAATTTTAACTACAACTTACTTAACTCATTTGATTCACTCAAAAACAAACTCTAAATCCTAAGATTCATCAAAATCTTGTTTATTTCCATCTCAACTTAAAACACACAACCAATAATTTATGATATTATCTTCAAGTCATTTTACTCAAAAACAAACTCTCTAGGTTTATTTCCCTCAACTTAGTAATTTATGATATTATCTAAGTCATTTTAGACTATTTTTCACACTCTGAGTTATAACAAAATGTCTAAACGAACTCTATTTGTCACAAAACTTACACTGACATGTCAAACAAATGTTATGCTACCTTTGTAATTATAAACTAGTCTAAATGTTACACTTGTCACTGGCAATGCACAACCATTAGTCCTTCCCTCAACCCAGATTCGTCACAAACAACGCTATGATTGGTCACCAGTGGAGATCTAGTGGTAACTGGTGCTGCTAGCTTGGACAATACACAGGGGAGGCGACGAGGTGAATTAATGGTGATGAGGTGGTCTGTTTGGTGGTAGTAGAGGGG
The DNA here is from genome assembly GCA_029884605.1 of Ormosia emarginata. NCBI lineage: Eukaryota > Viridiplantae > Streptophyta > Magnoliopsida > Fabales > Fabaceae > Ormosia > Ormosia emarginata. The sequence goes on along the minus strand of JAQQTP010000059.1, from coordinate 21,834,199 downwards.
TTTGTTGGCTGGGGAAGGAGAGAGACAATAGTTGTTTCAGGTAGTGGGGATGAAGTTCTTGGTAGAGAAGGAGAGACTTAGACTGAGAAAGATGAAGTTGAAGGATATGGTAAAAAAAAATATCCTATCAAATTTAATCAAAAGATAAGAGAGATAATAAAATAATTAAATTATAATAAAATAAAAATAATTAACTTAATTTGATTATACTTTTAAATTAAATCACTAAACACTTATAAAACTTGATAGTATTAAAGTCTTCTTTATCCTATTTACCGAACGAAGCCTCCGTTCTTATCTACTGAGAAATATGTCGACGGAAGCAATGATTATGGGGTCAACAACACGTCAACAATTAGCATCCAAATAGTTTAGATCCATGTAACATGTATTATTTGCGGATAGAGATAAGGGCAATCATAATGTTCCCTTCTGACTTTTTTATTATTCTGACATAAGAGACAACTGTTTATTTTTGGTGACCCGGACAATAAGTTGCGACTTATTTCAGATTAAATATTGCATGTTGATTCTTTGTTCATATATTAAATATGTGCAAATAGGTCACCAAATTTATGATATTCCTAGTTGACATTATTTCCACTACGGGCCCCCTAAATTCTAATTGAGTCTGACAAATTAGCTTCCAAATTAGAAGGATTTGATCAGGAGAAGAGCAAAGTTAATGAACCTGAATCTTTTGCTTTCCCGACGTACATACACCTGAATTTTAAATAAGTCATATTAATTATTTTTTGCAACATTTTGGTTTTCTAGATTAAACTCACTTAAAGAATAATTCTTTTTTTCATCAATTGGGTTCTTTGTTGTCTAGATGTTGCCCATGATTTATATAATGGTGGATATTGGATATCTATATAGTTATAAATATTTGACTTTTGAACCGTTATTTTAGAGAAAAAAAAGGTAACGGATCTTAATCTTTAATAAAAGAAATTAATAGTTAATATTTTGATAAAATACATTCTCACATGTATTACAAATTATGAATTTGTCAGAACATGCTCTTTTGATTTTCTCATTAATAATTAAAATTTCTTATTTTTTTCTCTTTAAAGTAAATTCCTTATTTTCGAGGAAGTTCTATTTTATATGTGGATGAGCGTATGTGCAAATGGCTTTAAGTCACTTTGAATGGGTTAATTCATTGAGGTATATAAATTGGAATGTTTGTTACTGTATACATTCATTAACATACTGTGATCACTTATGGGTTGACATCTATTTATTAAAATATTTCAATTATATTTATTTAAATTATGATAAATCATTTATTTATGGATAAAATTTAATTTTCGATCTCAATTCGGGAAGAGAATCACTTCCTCTTGAGATGTTAGTCTAAATATCTTAAAGAAATGAAATTGATGATTTCGGTTTCAAGAAGGTTATGCAAATCCAAAATTAAAAGCTTTATAAATATACTTATTTTAATGAAAACAAAATTTGAAACTCAGAAAAGGTTTGTTTTCAAGAAAATAACAAAGAATTAGTGCAAATGAAAATAAGTTAAATATAAATGACTAAAATGAAAAATGTGTTCGAAGTAAATTTGGCAAAGTATAAAAGACTTGCAATAAAGAAAATGAAGAAATCAAAACAGATGTAATGAAAAGTAAATGTGCAGATATATAAATTGCAAGAAAGTAAAATTGCATTAAAAGTAAAGAAAACAGTTAAAGGAAAACAAATAAACAGAACTCAAATGATCTTTAAAAAAGAATCGTTTGATCAAGAGTAGAAGAGAATTTGCAAAGGAAAATAAAGACTGAATGTAAATGAACTGAATTTAAGATTGCATTGAATTTGTAAAGAATACATAAATGAAAATGAAAATGAAAATGAAAGTGGATGGAAACATACTGGACTAGACTTGCGTGTTGTTTGCTCGAAATGTCAATGGACGTGAGAGCGTGAGTTTACAAGTGTTTGTGAGTATATAATTTCCAACCCCTAAATATTTCCATCCTTTTGGTATTTATATACTTTCTAAGTAACTACCTAGTTTACAAGATTTTGACATGTGTTTACAACAAAAATAACTGCCTAAATGATTGATAATTCTTTGTCTAATAACCACCAAATCTTTGTCAGCAATCCTCGTACCATCAACAACTGTTCAATCTTTGCCAGCAATCCATGTGTTGTCTTGATTTCACTTCCAACTGCTGCTAACTGCTATTTCAAATTCAAGACTCTTTTTTTTTTAATTCAAACTTGTATGCTTGAACCTTTGTTGATCTTCACTAGAGGTCTCTTCTTTCCAAAAATTTTGTTAAGTATAATTACTTTTCAAGCCTATTGTTTCGATTGAAAATCGAAACTATCACTCTTAATATAAGATGAAAATGACTAATCGAAATTTATGTCTTGATCAGCTTCAATTCCAACCTGAAACTCGTAAATTCATCAAGAATTATGTTCATGTCAATTTAAACTATCGAAAAAATATAAATCGAAAAATATTTTATTTTTACACCAATAGATGTCCCCCAATATTTACTCTCGAAGTATGAGAGATAAATATTTTAACTTTTCGAATACTACTCTTCGACTATAATTGGACTTTGAAATTTTTTGCCCTTGTCTCAGTTTACCGTAATATAAGCAACTGAAAAGTTTGATGGCAATATCTGTAATTTGTCATCCAAATCTCCACTTTCTTGAACGGTCGTTACGGGGCAATTCCCCATTAAATAACCAATTCCTCTTTTTAGGGAATTACAAAACAAATGATGACATTTAATGGATAAAACGGCTTCAGCCGTACGCCCATCACGTCCGTATTAATGGGAGTTACTACGCACGTTCTCCCTCTTTTCTTTCTCTAAACCCTCCATTTCTCTCTGCTTTTCTGCACATTTTTCTGCCATTGCTGAACTCTGAAATCAAACACCCACACATTTCAAAATATAATGGCATCTTCTTCTAACTAAACTTCTAGCCAAACTGCTACCTCTACCCAAGCTTCACACTCAAGCTCTGAAACACAAGAAATGATGGTTTTGCCAAATGCTGCCACTGTGACTGCCCCTTTGCTAAAAGACGAGATTCTTTACGCCCCTGACGCTTCCACAGACCATTCTAAACTCTGGAAGTCTTAGGTAATGATCCCCTTTTCTATTGACAAAGAGAAATTTGCCTTCTTAGGTCCAACTCTTCCCAAAAATGAGTAGGAACTCATTCTATCCTTTTTCCCTTGTATAAAAGGAGAAGAAATAGTTGCCTTCCATTCCTCTCTTAAAACTGCTTTCTTTGTTAATTTCCATAGAGTGTTTCGAAGCTCACCACCTGTGAGTAACTAAATGAAACTTAATTATATTCGTTGGCTTAATTGTGTCAAAAATGCAAAGAATTTGTATGGAAAATAGCTAGCATTTTTTATTTCATCCAGTTGAGCAAGGAACGTCTCGACTATAATGCCCCTATGCTGATAAGTTCTTTCTTTTTCTGGAACAAATCTACCAACTCTTTTCATGTCCCTTATGGCATGTTAACTCCAACTCTTTTCGATATGGCTGCTATTACTGGTCTTAAACCAGTTGGACGGATAATCAAAAGCACTTTAAACTTCAAGACCTTAATCGAGCCTGATTTTCAAAAATTAACCTACAATGTTTTCATTCAAAATAATCATCTCGAAACAGCTACAGTTTCTGATGAAGAGCATGTGGTATTCCTTATTTTTTGGCTACGTGCTTTCGTATTTTGTACCAAATCACTTCAAATCCCAAAGTCTCTCCTTCCCTTAGCCATTCTTCTTCATGAGGGAACTCCTCTCTGTTTGAGCAAATTGATCCTTGCTCAACTATATTCTTTAATGTCAGAAGTAGTAGGCCTACTTCGATCAAATGATAAACCCTTCAATAACCTTGGTGGACCTTTCTAGTTATTGCAACTTTGGCTTAATTATATTTTTGAGCCTCATCTTCAAATTGCAAATTCGATCACCAATTACACAAAGATCGAAGGTCCTCGATTGTCTCAACTTCAATACTCCTCGAAATCAGGTAATGAAGTTGAAGACTTCAAAATTCTCTTTTCATTATTTATGACCATGAAATGTCAATCCGATAATTTCAAACTTTCACCTTTTACTCTTCGTGATTATGGTCCTAAGTGGTTTCGAAAACCATTTTTTCGTGAAACTCCAGGGGCTCAATCCGAAAACTTGGATATTTGGGCTCATACTTTGACCACCCAAATACTATCCCCTGGCCTTGCAGGTTCGAATGATTTCAGCCTTTAACTCTACCTCCCTTCATGTGCCTCAAGGCAACTTGGGTTTTCCCAATGCATTCTATCTTCTATCACCTTAAAAGATGAATACCAAATATGTGAGTCTGAAGCTCGAGATCTCGCACAATATAATTTTTTCTTGCAGCAAAATATCAAAAGGAGAGAGGGTTTCAATCCCTTTAAGTGCTCCCCATCTTTTTACTCAACCCAAGGGTTCGAAAGTTGGTGGAGAGACTATTACTTTACTCAGAAGCCTACAATCGAAGAATGCTTCCAATGTTTTACTAACTCCAATTCATCTGTGCAGAGAAGAGTAACAACCAAGAAGCCCAAAGGTATGCATCTTAAAGAAATCTCCAAATTCAAGAAATTCTTTAAAGTTAAATATGATCCAAAACACTTAAGACTGGTCGTTCGAGCGGCCGAACAAGTCTTAACACAAAAGAAAGCATAACATTATCAAATCTGTTACGCTCGTTTCATTGGTACGCTGGTTTTGAATGCTTTGGTTTCGTTCGAACAATTCGAAACCCCACTAAAGTTTCTTCCACTCCCCAATGCTCCTTTTGGCATGGCTAACAAGTACCCAGATCCCAAAAGTGAAGCGTTTGGTGTTTTTAAGGAATCGAAGAAACGAGAAGTAATTTTTGTCAATTACTATTTGGACACCTTCCGAGTTCTAATTAATGGATATACTCAAATAATAAGATACCCACCATATGGTAAAAATCAAAGAATAATTCATAATTATCCGTTTTCGATCCAACCTCTTAATGCTGAATCATATATATATTTTGTATATTGTAGTTTCAAAAAGAACTAATGTAATGGAGGTTGAAGAAGACTAGGATGATGAACCTCATAGACCTAGCAAAGTTCAAAAAACAAAGTCAAAAGTCTCAGGGGCAACTTCATCATCTCATATCTCGAGAAAACCTCCTCCAGCACCTTCAAAAACAAAGATTGTTGAGAAAAAGAAAAAGAAAGAAGTGATTGAAAAAACCACAACTGTTGTTCCCTAACAATCCGAGGTAAAGGATTTTGTTTTTTTTTATGAACTTGCTTTGTCTCTGACTTCGATTTCCTCGCATCTTTATAGGAAAAAACAATTGCTGAGAGCCCAATAAAAACTGGGCGCATAAAGCATGTTGCATCGAAACAGGCGCAAATCATTTTATCTGAAAGCTCTAATGAATCTTCGAAACGAGATGAAGAGCTTGTTTCCTCAAAGGATGCAAGACTAGCATCAAATGCACAAAGAGCTGAACCATCACAAGTAAGTCATATATATTATTTTAATTATTTTTTCAAAATATTTAAAACACAGTTAATGTTTTCCATTTCAAACAGGAATCCTCTCCCAAAGAACAAAGGGAATCTACCCCGATTTCTATAAGAAGATTCAGGACACCTTCTCCTATCCCTTCTCCTCCAAGGGATTCAAATTTTATACCAAACCAACTCACTCTTGGGCCAGAACTAACTTCAGCCTTGAGTTCCCGTTTCTACAGGATGTTCGATGCTAAAACTCATGCCGAAAAAGAATCTAGCACTAGGGCTTAAGATATCCCTCTCGAAGCTAATGTTGAGGTTTGTCACTTAATATATTCATTTTATATAAATCTTGAAAAAATGCTAATTTTGTTCTTACATTTTTTAAGGAAACATAGCTTCTGCAACTGGACCTGGCTGCGAGGTCCCCATTACTAAGACAAATGTTCAGGTTTGTATTTATCGAGATTGAATATACATGAATATTGCTTCGATTATTTCTAAGATCGAACTTTCTTATTTTTAGGAGAACATTTCTCACCCTGAAACCATCACTGCTGCTGAGATCGAAGTTCTTATCTCGATCAAGGTCATCTAAATTTCAAAAGCTATACCTTCTACTTCTGCTAAAGTTCAGTCAGGACAGACTGAAATTACTTTCGAAGAAGAAGCAGAAACCATATGCCTTGATGATGAAGAAGACGAAGATAACGCCTAGAAAAGGCTGGAAGATATTTTATCGAGACGATTTGCATCTTCTAAGTCCCATCATTCTGCAGCCCACTCTGAAGCCGAAATTCAAAGTATTTCTGCCCCCAGCTATTAAAAGAATTAGTTGATCTTTCCATTCTTGGGGTAGAACAAGTTATGGCTGCCAAAGATAAATAAGAAAAATTGTTTGGGCTTTTTGTTCAACTGAATCAAAATAAACATATCTTGGATTCGAATGCCCAATCAGTAATTCAAGAATTAGATAAACTCACAAAGGATTTGCCAACCCAACTTCCCAACCTTGATCAAGTCATCACCAACAACCAGCAATTGCTCGAAAAGAAGAAGCAACTGATGGTAACTGTTGCTAAGGTCAAGAGAAAGCGTTTGAAGCTTAACTCTATTCTTTCATCAACTCAGAAAAACATTGATCAAAACGAAGAAAGAATTGCTGAGCTTAGACAAGAATTACTACTACAGGAAGATTAGCAAGGTGAACTTTGAGCCCTTGCTAAAGATTGTGCAAGTAGAGAAAGACTCTTGATAAAGAGTATTTACAGTTAGCAATTGAAGGAAATCAAGTGAAGCAAGCCATTCAAGAATTAGCTCCATCCTTCGAGGTAGCTTCCAAAGAAAAAAATAGGATTTTGGATACTTGGGTCTCCTTGTTTTCGATACTCCAATAAATATTGTATCTTTTTTGTAATGACAATTTCAATTTTTCGATTGTTTTGAATTGAAACCAATATTTTTATAATGAAATCTTAATTTCGTGAATAGTTAGTTTGTATATTTTTAGATATTTACCATTTATCGAAGTAATCTTTTTGTTTGTGTTAACATTCGTAATCGAATAAGCATTACCAGAGTAAACTTTTACGATTCGATATGGCCCCTCCCAATTTGGAGACCATTTGCCGTACGATTTCAATTTTTTCTCCATAGGCAAAATGACCCTCCAGACTAAATCATCTAAAACAAACTCTTTCCTCTTGACTCGATGATCATAGAATCTTGCAATTCTTTCTTTTTGTCGAATCAAATTTTCAAGAGCAATTAATCTTTTCTCATCTGATTGATTTAGTTCATCAAACATCAAGTCCAAATAATGTTGAGTAGGAATTTCATCTTGACGTTGTAATCTAATTGATTGAAGATTAATTTCAATTGGTAACACCACTTCATGCCCATAAACTAGATGATAAGGTGTAGTACCAATAGCTTCCTTAGAAGACTTTCGATAAGCCCATAAAACTTGGCTCAAAGTTTTATGTCAACTTCTTGATTTTCGACCAACATGTTTCTTTATTAAACCAACTAAAATCTTGTTGGCTGCCTCAACTTATCCATTAGCTTGAGCATAATAAGGAGTTAAAGTAAGTAATTTGATATTCCTTGTCTTAGCAAATTCAGTAATATAACGACCAGTAAACACAGTACCTTAGTCAGTATTTAAAGTTTGAGGGATATCAAATCTATAAATAATATTTTCTTCAACAAAATTATTAATATTTTGTTGAGTAACATCCTTTAATGGAATAGCTTCGACCCATTTAGTAAAATAATTGATAGCCACTAGTATATACTTGTGTCCTTTCGAAGATGGTGGATGAATCTGACCTATCAGATCGAGAGCCCATCCTCGAAAAGGCCAAGGCTTTATAATCAAATGTAAATCACTTGCAGGAACATGCTGAATGTTTCCATGCTTTTGACATTCCTCACAGGACTTAGCATATAAATGACAATCTTTAGCCATCTTAGGCCAATAGACTCTTTGCTTATACAATACCCATTTCATTTTTTGACCAGCTTGATGAGCGCCACAAATGCCTTCATGAACTTCTGCTAAAGCTGTGAATGCTTCTTTCTCAGTTAGACATGTCAATAAATTCTCATCTACTGACTTTTTATAAAGTGATTGACCCAATATAACATAATGCAAGGCTTTATATTTTATTTCCTTTCGACTGCTATGTTTGGATTTTGTAAATAATTCACAATTGGTTTTCTCTAATTAGAATCATCCATATCCTCTATTAGACATACTTCTAAATTCTCAAAAGGATACAACTTTTCTCTAATTTCGATTCGTTTAAGCAACGTGAAACTCGAAATTTTGTACCCTGAAACTATTTGAGCAAGCTCATTAGCTTCATAGTTTTCTTCCCTCAGAATGTGTTGCAACATAACCTCATCGAACTCACACAATAGCCTTGCCGCAAAAGCAAAGTATCTAAACAAATTCTGGTTAATGCATTTATATTCTTGAGTTAATTGCTTAATGATTAACTGAGAATCACCCAATACTTTAATATTTTTGGCTTTAAGTGAAATTAAAATTTGTAAGCAAGCTATTAAAGCTTTATATTTAGCTTCATTATTCGAACATTCATGTTTTAATTCGAATAAAAATTTAGTTGGAGTTCCAATTGGCGAAACAATTAGAACTCCAAGACCAACACCTCCAATGTGTTTCGATCCATCGAAAAATAACTTCCACGGTTTTAAACCCACGTACATAATGTCTTTTTCTTCGATGTTAACACAAGGATGGTCAGTCAAAAAGTCTGCCAACACTTGGCCTTTCACAACCTTTTGTGGTACATACTTTAAAGAAAATTCTGTTAAAGCAAGAGCTTATTTTCCTACTCTACCATGCAAAATAGGCTTAGATAACATGTACTTTATTATATCAGTTTTCGATACAATAAGTACATCATGTGGCTTTACATAATACTTTAACTTAGTACAAGAGAAATATAAAGCTAAACATAATTTTTCGATTCCACTATATCTAGTTTCGGCATCTATTAAAACCCTACTAAGATAATAAATAGCTCTTTCAATTCCATTCTCATCTTCCTAGGCTAACATACACCCAATTGTTTCATTTGATATTGAAATATATAACTTCAAGGGGCATCCAGGCACTGGAGGCGTCATTACTGGAGGATTGGTCAAACAATACTTAATTTGTTCGAATGTCTCTTGATGTTCTTTTTCCCATCGAAATTCTTCTTCAGCTTTAAGCTTCAAAAGTGAAGAGAAGGCTTTGGTTTTCCCAGACAGATTCGAAATGAATCTTCTCAGGAAATTAATTTTTCCAAGTAGAGCCTGGAGTTGTTTCTTATTCGAAGGAGGTAATGTTTCCAAAATAGCTTTAGCTTTGTTCTGATCTACCTCTACTCCTTTATTCTAGACCAGGAACCCAGGGAAATTTCCTGCGGAAACACCAAAAGCACATTTAATAGGATTCATTTTCAATCCATATTTCCTCATTCTTTCGAATGACTGTCTTAGATTCGCAAGGTGTTCTTTTTCTGATTTCGATTTAACCACCACATCATTAATGTAAACTTCCACGAATTTACTAATAATATCATGAAAAATGGTATTCATGACCCTTTGATATGTGACTCCAGTATTCTTTAAACCGAATGGCATAAATATCCATTCGAAGGTGTTGATTGCTCCAGGACATCGAAATGCTGTTTTTGGCACATCTTCTTCTGCAATATAAATTTGATTATACTCAGAATAATCATCCATGAAACTTAAAATTTCATGACTTGAGGCTAAATCAATCAATATGTCAGCAATAGGCATAGAATATTCATCTTTAGGAGTAGCATAATTTAAATCTAAAAAATCAATACATACTCTTAACTTACCATTCTTCTTCATAACAAGAACAATGTTAGAGATCCAGTCAATGTACCTAGCACTTCGAATGAACTTAGCCTTTAATAACCTTTCGATTTCTTCCTTGATCTTCGAGACCACTTTAGGGGAAAATCTTCTTGGAGCTTGCTTGATTGGTCTATGTCCTGTTCAAATTAGTAGTCTGTGCTCTACCAAATCTCGACTGAGCCTAGACATTTTCTCATATTCCCATGTAAAACAGTCTTTATATTCTTCGAGCAGGTGAATCAACTCATACTTGAAATCAGATTTTATTAAACTACTAATAAAAATAGATCTATATATTACATCGTTACCTAGATTAATCTCTTCTAAAAGATCTTGTACCTCTATCTTTTTAACATCAGAAGAAAAAAAAGGCTTGTTCGAATCCTAGAGAAGAGTAATCATAAATACAATCCAAGTTAGTATCTATAATAACACCAAATTTCTCAGCCATATAGGCTGAGATTAGAGTCTTATGACTCGAGATTGCACTTTCAATGCAATTTTCAGCTATATAGGCTGCAATTCGAGCTATGTGGCTCTTAAGTTCCTCTATTTATATTACAACTTGAGGCCGAATACACTCGGCCTGGAATATTAAATAGGCGTCTATAAGCCCTAGAATCATTACAATTTTGAAGCTGAAATGAATTAGCTTTTGGTATAATAGAAAAACTTGTTGGTGTAATGGCCACCATCTTGACTCCCTTCCTGTCGAGAGTTGTCGAATTCCATATGCAGAATGGTCTGATACCAGGTACATATATTTGCAGATCTGCATGATTTTGGTTTACATGGCAGAGAGTATCATTAGCTTCCACCATTTTGAGCTCTCCCATTTGGTTTCACAAGAACATCTTCTGATGAACAGTTGAAGGGACAACACCTGAGACATGAATCCATTCTCTGCCCAAAAAAAGATTATAGTTGGCTTTCGAAGGAACCACTATGAACAAGGTTGACCTTGTAACTGAGGTCATTTTGACGTCGAGAATAACAGCCCCCTCTGACGTGGAGGATCTGCCATTAAAATCTGTCACCACCATATTGTGAGGCAATAAATCTGCCTCTGTTTTGCCAAACTTCCTTAGCAAATTATTTAGCAATAAATTAATAGCAGCCCCTCCATCTATCAGTACCTTACCTACTAACTTACCATTTATCGTTGCCTTGATAAACAATGAGCACAGATGACTCTTCATTTCGATAGAGGGAATATTGAAAACTGCAGAGTTCTCCATTACCTCAACGGTGTCTTCTTCGACCAAATACTAACTGGTCTCCTCTGAACTGTCCTCGAAGTCTTCTTCTTAGTTCAGTTCCTGATTTCCTACAATAGAAAAATTATAAGGGAGAAGGGATACCATATTGATACAAAAAATGGTATCCAGGTCATCCTTAAAACTAGATTCAAAAGAATCTGTAATGACGTCTTCCTCCATTGGACTGGGAGGTTTTTGCTTTTCTTTTCTCAGGGGTGGTCCTTGGACCACCTGGGCATATGATCTCTATTGCTGCTGCAACGTGGCCAATACCTGCTGTTGTTATTGTCAAAAACTCTAAGCTTTCTGCTACTGAGATTTCGAGGGAAATGGGTTAAAGTTTTGGTTCGAGTTCGAACCTTCTCCTCGAGACCAAGTATTTGGTCTTCCCAAAAAAGGACTCATACCATATTCCAAATTAGGCCAAAATAGTCTATTCTAGAATTTGTGAAGATATGGACTATTCCTCACCCATTGATTAGGTGCCACACTTGAAGGGGGCACTCTAGTCTTGCCTTTTTCGATCCTTTCCAGATCGTGAACTACCACGAAATTGTGGTTTGTTGGTTAGTTTTTTATGTTGATTGAATTCCCTGCAGGGGCCTTCTTCTGCTTCTACTTTCTGGCTGCCTGATAAGAATTAGCATTCAATCTGTCGAAACAGCACTGCATCGAGGGCACGGGGACACTTCCCTCTCATCTTCCTTCTTTCTAAGAAGGAATTCGACAACCGTTTCCCCAGCTTTTAGGAAAACCTCCTGTTCTTCAGTCTCAAACACTTCAAGGCTATCATCAGCGGTGTGGACTGTGCCAGATTCCCTTAGCTCCACTATTTAACCCCAGTGAAGCCAACAGGCTCAACATAGTTGGAATTCAGTTCGAATGGATCAACATCCACCCTCATGGTTTTCTTGTTGTCGAAAATCAATCTTCCTTCCATGATGTTTTTCTGAATCAAATCCCTGAAACGTATACAATTGTTAGTCGAATGACCATATCTATTATGATACTTACAATATTTTTGACCCTTTATCTTTTCTACTGAAGGGATCTTATGTCCATAAGAAAGTTTGATTTGTTTATCATTCAACAAGACATCAAAAATTAAATCAGCTTTAGATATGTCAAATCATAAGTTGGCCTAGTAGATTACATATTATCCTTGATTCGACTAGGTACTAAAGATGAACAAGTATAAGGAGGCCCAGACTTTAGTTCTAACCTCATTTTCCTCATCATCTATGCCTTCATTGATTTCGACATAGGCCACTTTATTATCTTTTGATTTCTTAAAGTATTTATCCTGAATATTAGGAGTTTCAACATAAGCAATCTTTTCTTTTCTCAGATTTTTCCTAAACCTTTCCTTTTCGAGTTTTAACTGTTTGATTTATCTTACTTTATCAGCAAGTTGAGACATGTCGAGGATTTGCTGGTTTACTAATTTCTTTCAAATGAAATAATCTAATCCACCAGCAGCCATTTTGACCACCTCAGATTTAGGAACCACAGTAAAACACCTAGCTTTCATTTGTCTGAACCTAGCCAAGTAATCATCTATGGATTCCTCATGACCTCTTTTAATATTAAACAAATCTATGAGACTTACCTTCGTCTCACCTCTAAAGAACTGGTCATGGAAATTTCTTTCCAATTGGTTCTAAGAGTGAATCGAATTTGGTGGAAGGGTTATAAACCAAGTAAAAGCATTCTTGGTTAAAGAATTGGAAAAATATTTCATTTTTTAAATATTCATTCTAGGCTGTTTCCCCAGCTTCAATTATGTATCGAGCAATATGTTATACGGTAGATTCTCCATTTTTCCCAACAAATTTACTAGAGATTTTAGGTACTTTCCACCCTCTAGGTAATTCTGCCTGTTGGAGAAACTCAGGGAAAGCTGTCACAAAATAGGGTCTATTTGCATATCTCACATTAAAACCATACATATTCAGCACTTGCTCCACTGCTTGGCTGATATTCTGTTGCCCCGTAAGATTATTAAGTCTAATTCTTTCTAGAAGGTTATCAACATCCTGATTTAGATTGACTATTCGAAATCTTAAGTTTGGACATTGTGGAATTTCTCTTGGTTGGTTATCCTCAACTGTGTTGTTAGCATTGGAATTATTTACCAATTGGGTATTTTCTTGATAAACGAGTTGATTGTTCACCCTTTGATTGCCCACAGAATCTTTTGGGTTACCAAAAACATCTGTAATCCTACCCATTTACCTAGCCAATGTGGTATAGGTATTATTGGTTGATTCTATGAGTGGTGTTATCACAGTAGTCATCTGCTGAGCTAACATATGAACCATCTGATGGTTACTTTCATTAATCTATTACCTGATATTGTTCAAGGCTGTATTTGTATTCCCTGAAGGAATCGAAGACATATCCCTGGGCATATTAGGGAACACTGGTATTCCCATATTTTTCCTATCAATTCGATTGGTACTTGTTCCTACACCCTGACCACCAGCATTCATCATTTGGTTTCTTGGTGAAATATTGGGTATAGGACTTATGTATGTGGCTTGTGCAGTCCCTACGTTCTGGGTAACACTTTGGGGAACAAATCCAGGGGGTAATCCATACAGGGGTGCAGTTTTGTTCACCTCAAGAGTCCTGGTTTCTAGATTAGAAACATGGGCCCCTGTGATTTCACTGATCACGGGATCTAAGGCTTGTGGTAAGTTTGCAGAGACTATGGTGTCTCTACTGCCACTAGTACCATTATTCCCTGTTTGTGGGTTCTGAGCACTCAAAGATATATTTTTAGACATATTTTGCAGTACTCTACCACTTTCCAAACCCATATACTTAGCAAAAATCATTTAAGATTTTATTCAATTGACTAATCCCACTGGGCGTGCTAATTTGTTTAACAAAATATTTCTATTATACTTATTTAAATTATGGTAAACCCTTTGTCTATGGACAAAGTTTGACTCTCGATCTCAATTCGGGGAAGGGAATCACTTCCTCTTGGGATTCTAGTCTGAATATCTTAAAGGAATGGAATTGATGTGTGAACACCCAATTTTGTCCGAATTATTAATACATTTCAAGGTAAAAAAAAAAATTTAATTATGTCAATAAGTGTTCTTGTCTGTTTAGTCCTTTTTGCTTGACTCGAAATAGTTTGCTTAACCAATTTCTTTTCTTGTCTACACCAGTTTTTATTTTATTTTATTTTTTTATTTTTATTTTTTTTGTGTTTTGGCCAAATTTTCATTTTGGCTCAATTAGTATTACAACAAAAGAAAAAATTAAGAGAAGGCTGTTGCCCGGTGTAGCTCTGCCTTCTCCCTTTTGTCTTTTTCCCATTTTGATAATGAAACCATTTTTGCTTTTCCTTGCCTTGTCCTTCTTTCCTTTTTCCACCAAGCACCATGCACACACTCACCCTCCATTTTCACATACACACACACAGAGCAAGACAACACTGCACGCACAACACCCACTCACTCTCATCTACGCAATGCCACAACGGAGACAATGTTGTGTATCTCCCATCTTCACTGTTGCAGCTCCATTGCACCTTGCACACAGCTTTTGTCCCCCAGGCTTGATTTGTTCGGATTCACAAAGAATTGGCTTATATAAACAGAAACAGCAGAAGCAATGAGGGGTTTTTTTTGCTTCGAAAATTTTTAGAGAAGAATCAGAGAACGCAGAGAGGGTGAATGCTGAAGAAATCATGGAGAGCAGAGAAAAGAGAAAACATAGAGCTTTCACAGTTGGTGAACTGAGGAAAAGTTCTTCAGTTTTTCCTTTAGGTGTTGCTATCATAGGTAAGGTAGATTTTTAGTTTCACCCTTTTGAATTGTCAACCCTTCGTATCTGTATTTTTGCTATCCCATATACCAGCATCATCCAAGAGGTGAACCAAAACTGCATCTCAAACCATCTTAGCAACCGAAATCCCAACATTCAAACCAAGTCCCATATATAGAACAATACCACTAAACCCAAAAAAAAAATCTCATCTTGAAACAAAATTTCACCTGCAAATTAAACCACTTCAACCAAAACCAGAACTACAACAAGCACCAAATCGAGAGAACACAATAAGCATATAAAAAAACTAGGAAAAATTCCATACATTACACAGAACCATATTCAACCAGTCCCCCGTCCCCACCGTGACCAGCCGCAAGCTACCCAACCCCTCTGCTTTTCCCTTGTTTTCAGCCTAGCTGTGACCCTCCACAAAATCCAGCCACCAAGCCACCAGCCTCCTAAGCAGCTCCACCCCGTGCACACCATCGCAAGACCACCGCTTCACCCAGCAGCGCAGGTCTGCACACGAACCTCACCTAGCCGTGATAGGCCACCACCGTGACCCACCTCCACACAACCAACACTCCATTATTGCCCCCAAACCACCTCGCCATCACCATAGCCACCACCATAACCGGAACCTCCAAGCAACCCACGATCCACGATGAAGCTCGCAACCCCTAGCCGTGAACCGTCCACCACCACGGCTCCCCCCTTTGCCCAGATTTGTATTCCCAGCATCCGCCATAACCACCAAGCAAACCACCAAGCCCAGCCGAGAACCACCCGGAGCCCTCCGATCCACCGTCCCAACCTCCATTGAAGCCCCCATCTTTTGTGCTCTCTGTTTAGTGATTTTCGTTACAGAGGCTTAATGTCTTCTTTTTTTAACTTGTTTTTTTCTTTTTTTAATTTTGATGCTTTTATTTTTTGGGAGGGTTAGTCTTCCTTCTTTTTGGGCTTTTAGAGGGTTGGGCAAATTTTGTTTACTTCTTTTTAGAGGATTTGCTTTTTTTTTTTTTTTTTTGTGATTGGGCGGTCCTCTTTTAATGTTTTTTTTTACTTAAGTGTAGTTGCTTATTATAGAAATAAAAAATGTTGATTCTTTCTTTTGGTTTTTTTTTTATTTAAAAAGAAAAAAGTATTTTTGTTTTCTTTTGTTGATTTATTTATTTTTATTTTTATTGGTGTGTTCATCATATTATTATTTTTGTTTTAAAAGGTGATCATGTACTGATTTTGTTTTTTTTTAAGAGAAAAATAAAACGAGATTAACTGAGCTGTGACAGCTTGTTAATTTTGTAGCTTTTAAAATCATCTGAGTTGT
Source organism: Ormosia emarginata (assembly GCA_029884605.1). Classification (NCBI taxonomy): domain Eukaryota; kingdom Viridiplantae; phylum Streptophyta; class Magnoliopsida; order Fabales; family Fabaceae; genus Ormosia; species Ormosia emarginata. Next base: position 21,817,888 of record JAQQTP010000059.1, on the reverse strand, counting down.
GACAGCTCGATGGTTCATTTTCTAAAAAAAAAAGAGAATCGAATGTTTGAGTCTTATTAAAAAATAATAATAAAATTGGATTAGTTGAGCTGCGACAGCTTGTTAATCATGTAACTTTTAGAATTGTCTGAGTTGCGACAGTTTGACGATTCTTTCTTTTTTAAAATAATAAAAAAAATCAAATAAATTTTCAAAAAAAAATATTTACAAAATTAAAAATAAGCAACCCACAATCGTTAAAAATAATAAAATTGGATTAGGTAAGTAAATGCACAACTTGTTAATCCTGTAACTTTTAGAATTGTCTGAAATGCGACAGCTTGACGATTCTTTCTTTTTTAAAATAATAAAAAAAATCAAATAAATTTTCAAAACAAAAATATTTACAAAATTAAAAATAAACAACCCATAATCGTTTTTCTAAAGAACGACGTGGCTTTGAATTCCTCATTGCATCCGAGGATACGTAGGAGTAGAATTTCAATTCTGTCAAGCCGAAATTAAATTTTCATAATTTGTTTGTTTATTTAGTTTATTTTTTAATAAATGAGTAAAATAAATATTTTTAAAAGTCATAAAAAATTGCACAATTAATTTAAGGTAACCGTCTTAGGACGGGTGTATTAGGAGTGCTGTGGGATTAAGTCCCCACCCTTCCCTGTGCATAATTGGACTCCCAAACTTGAGTTTTTGAACGTGGACTATCTTTTTTTAGTTTTTCCAATTTTTCCTAATAAAAATAAAATTGGTGGCGACTCCCTTGAATTTTTGTAAATTTAAGTCGTTATCCCGCCGCGATCACGATGGCGATAGTTGGCGACTCCACTGGGGAAGTTGAGAGTCAAGCCTTTGTAAATTGGTAGTGCAAATTTTTGTGACATTTACATATTTGTTTTACCCTTTTTGTTTTATTTTGTTTTTCTTTGTTTGTTTAATTTGTTTATTAATTATTTTAACTGTTTTTATTTACTTATTATGCAAACCTTAGGATAGAGGCTCTTGTAGAATTTGTTTTGTATTTGTTTTGCAGAATGTGGGTAGCTTTTAGGATTATAAAAGTTTGTATGCTCCCTACACATACCGTACTTGCACGTTTATTACACACATTTGAGTGGGGCCCTACACTCGGGTCTGAGTGAAACCTAAGTTAAGTAGAGGTTGCGTAGTGGTAGCCATTTTGGATGTACATCCTGTTTGGTTATTGCAAAAACCTCATCTAGAGTGTGCTTTTTTCATAAATATCCCGCACTTGGTGATTTACCCACTGTTTGCGGTCAATATTATGAAATAGGACTTAGCTCTAGAGGCCTTTAGAATAGAAGAGCCACCCAACGAGAGTTCTCACGAATCAGAAAGACTCATAGAACCTTAGGGTAGAACTCCTTAAATTTAAGGCAATCTCTTAAGGCACAAAGGGAGCATACCTTCTTCTTACCTTCAAGTTTACCCATGTCATAGTTGCTTTTGTACATATACATAATAAGTAGTGTGGTCTATTAATGTGATAAACCTAATCGCACCCCGCTCAAAGACAAGTTTTACTTGGAAAATAAAAGGAGAGAGAAGTTTTCTTTTTTTTTAAAAAAAAAAGGGGAGAGTGCAAGTCACTATTAATGGATCAACTACTTATCATTGCATTCATTCTAAAGAAAATAAAAAAATAATATTTTGCATCATGCTTCTTACTACACTCTAATCTCTTTGTCATTCCTCAGGAAAATTTGTTAGAGAATCGTTAAACTCAATCAAGATTTAAAGTGAGTATCTTTGATGGAAAGAAATATGGGATCAGATCACAAGGATATGACTTTAAAGAAAACTCTGAGACTCAAGGCCAAGAAGGTTAACACTGAGAGCTTGGTGATAATGGGCCGAATGCTAAAGAAGATCCAACGTTTGACACTCGCAGCAAAGTATGGGAAGATTCTGGACCTGTTAGAGGTGAATGTGCAAGTGGAAGCGATCACTGCGGTGGCCCAATATTATGACCCGCATCTTGGATGTCTCACCTTTCAAGATTTCCAGCTAGCCCCCACTTTGGAAGAATTTGAGCAGATTATGAGTTTGTCGTTGGAGGGTAAAAAGTCATACTTTTATAGAGGACACTACGCATTCATTCAGACTGTAGCAAATGTTCTGAAAGTGCACGCTAGAGACCTACAAAGTGCGCAACAGAATAGGAACGGAACCAAAGAGTTTTCAAGAGAATACCTCGAGGGACAAATGCGTCACTTAGCTAAAAGTGAAGATTGGGATGCTTTCTTAGATGTGTTGGCCCTCTCCATTTACGGCCTAGTCCTGTTCCCTAATATTGATGACTATGTAGATTATACAGCGATTGATGTGTTCCTAGCTTACAAGTTTAACACCAACAACCCGGTTCCAGCCATTCTCGCAGATGTTTATTGCACCTTGAACTTTTGCCATGAAAAGAATGGCAAGAGAATCCTCTGTTGCTTGCCAATGTTATATGTTTGGCTCACAACTCATATTTTCAACAGATCATACAGAACAGAGTGTCCTATCGCTGACTTCAACATGTACCAGCTAAAGAATAAGAGCAGTCGTGAATGGGTGGACCATTTAGCGGAATTGGATGAAAAGCAGATTAGATGGTATCCTCAATGGAAAGATATAGAGGCTATCATCTACCAGTGTGGAGAATTTCCAAACATACCCCTCATGGGTACACGAGGGTGTATTAACTACAATCCAGTCTTGGCACAACGATAACTTGGTTACCCTATGATGGGACCACCTGCAGAAGTCCAAGTAACCCCTTTTGTTCTTTACTATGATGACATGAAAAATACTGAGTCACTTCAAAAGATCCGAAATGCTTGGGACAGGATCATCCGAAGAGGAAAAGAACTGGGAGTTAGAAGCTGTGCAGCCAAGGAAAGTTACTGCCATTGGGTTAAAGACAGAGTTCAGGAAATCAAGTTGCCATTCAGGGCCCCAACAATTCCTTTGGTTAATGGATTTTCAACCTCAACCTTGATTGAAAATGAAGAGACAAAATAAATGAAATCTAAGATCACAAGGATGGAAAAGGAAAGGGAGAAGATGGAAGCTGAGTTGAGAGAGACCCGCCATGAATGTGCAGCCTTGAAGCAAGAAAATATTGAAAAGGATCGCATTCTTGATAGGGCTAACAAAAAGATAAAGATGGAACACAATTACCTGTTGAAGACTAAGCATTGTCTGGGGGCCACAAACAAGGAATTGGGGCTCCGAAGGCAAGAAAGAGATAGAGTTATGGCTGAACACCAACAACTTAAGGAGTAGCTCAAGAATGCCAAATTAACTCAGGGCAATGCGATGCGACTGGTAAAAAAAATGAGACAGCAAATGAAAGTGGCATCCGAGCAATATGAAGATGTGATCAAAAACAAGAAACTCCACATGAAAGAGATAATTATAGAATATGAGGTGACATTACAACAAGAGCATGAAAAAATGAAGGAACTAATGAATCAGGTGGAACAACAAAAAGGCGACATCATTGGATGGAAGGAAGAAGCATATTTTTGGAGGAGTCGTTTTGCAAAATTAGCATGTTTGGCTAATTCGGCAATTGCAGATACCCCATATCATTTGAGGAATGCCGATAAGATGATTAATCCTTTTGAGACACCAGTAGAAATCAGTGACTTCATTGAGTACTGTAAAGACCTAATAGGGCAGATGAAACAAATGGCCAAGGTGTATTCAGATAGGGAATAGTCTTATTCGGTTAAGTCATGATGTAGTCAACTATGAAGCAATGTATTTAATTGTCATATCTTTTTATTTGAATGAATGAAGTATGCTTGTCTCGACACTTATTTTCTGATCCCATATTTCACTTGAGGCTCAATACTTTTGAACGAGACGTTTTGGGTAATAGTCACAACAAATAAAGATCAAAGATACTCACTTCAAATCTACTTGGCATAAAACCACTAACGGTCCTCTAACAAATAATGAACATAATCTCTTGAAAATAATAATTTGACTTTCACAATTTTCAGGTAAAAGTTTTGAACCATTGCTCGTCCTCGGAAAACAGAGATCGCACAAACCTGGACCTACGAAACAAGGCTGCAAACTAGGCTAAGAGAGATGTCAAGTTCAGAAAGAAATTTGAATCAAGAGATGGATGAAATGAGAGAAAGAATCAATACGATGGCAGAAGGACAATCAAGAGTCGAGGATTTACTGAGACAGTTAACTGAGACCCTTAGAACCACAAATGGAGCTTCTTTTGGCCATGGAGTTAATGCAAATGCAAACAACAACGTGAATGAAGAGGACGATTCTATGAATGGAAATCATGAAGGGGAAAATAACAATACGGAAGGTACTCATGAGCGGCCAGTAAAGATATTCCTTAATGGCAACTCAGAGAAAGAAAAGTTAAGAGATGAACTGATTGAAAAGATGCAAGAGTAAATCAAAGCTATTCAAGGCCTTAATTTATACGGCTCAGTGGAAGTCAATATCCCTAAAGACTTCAAAATTTCAGATTTTGCAAAGTACGACAGAAGCACCAATCCAAAGTGTCATCTAAAGACTTACATTACTAAGATGGATATTTGGTCGCGGGATCAAAGATTCCTAATCAATTTCTTCCATGAAAGCCTGACCGGGCCAACTTTGGAATGATTCATGCAACTTGACCATTCAAGGATTTTTTGCTGGGACGACCTGACAAGCCAATTCTTGGGGCAATATCGATTTAACATCGATACCGCACCTACCCGAGAACAACTAGGGGCAATGCAGAAGAAACATGGTGAAACTTTCAAGCAATACGCCTAAAGGTGGAGAATGTTGGCAGCTCAGGTTCAACCACCATTGACTCTGTCGGAAATGAGCTCGTACTTTATGGGGACCCTAGGAGCACTTTTTATTGGGCTAATGGTAGGGGCTACCTACAAGGATTTTTCGAACCTGGTTGTGGCTGGAGAAAGGATCGAGAATTTTGCAAAAGCCAGAAAATTACTTACTGGAAGTACAAAGAACAATTTCCCTAAAAAGGTGGCGTTAGTAAAGAAAAAGAAACCAGAAGTCAGTTATGTGCAACAACAAAACTCATACTTCCCCCGTAATCCCCCACCATATCCTTCTTATCAAGCCCCTCCACCCACTTTTCCAGCTTACCAAACTTCATACCAAGTCAACAATGTCCCACCACTGCGTCCATACGTTCCAACCCGTCCTGCCTATACCAATCGTCCTCCCGCACCTCGAAATCCAGGAAATCAAGGATATGCTCGACCCCCGTTGAATCTACCCCCCTTTCCCCAAGCTACCAATCTCCAATGCCGATTTGTTTCAACAATTGTTTAATGTGCACTTGATCGCATGCGTGCCTGCTCGCCCTATGGTACCCGCTCGCCCTATGGTACCCCTATTCCCAGCTTGGTACAATCCTAATGCAACTTGTAAGTTCTATATGGATAACCCAGGACACTCAATTGAAGATTGTGAAGTATTTAAAACAATAGTAAGGAAATTGATTGCTTGTGGAAAGCTAGACTTTGAAGAGGAGAAAGGGCCTAGCATTACTAGCAACCCAATTCCGAATCATGGGAAGGGGACTGTAAATGCGTTAAAAAAAGACAAGGAAGGAGTTCAAAAGGTAGCAAATGTCAGAACTCCTATGAAGCTAATATTCCAAGGTTTGGTCCAAGCAGGCTACTGTTCTTCAGTAACCTTTGAGGAGGTAGGGTTTGAGTATGATACTGAAGCTTACTGTGAATTCCATATGGAGAAGGGGCACGATATTGAAAGCTGTCAAGAATTTAAAGCTCAGGTGCAGAGATTCATGGCTTTGGGGGTAGTGGATGTTACTCGAGCAAGAGGGCTCACAAGGGAAATAGATACTGTGGAGCGTCTAGTCCTCAAACTGTCGCGTACTAGTGAAGTCCCAAATTCTGGAAAAGTTGTCATAGCAATAAAGAAGCCTACACCTTTTCCCTACAGTGATTCTCGTGTTGTACCCTGGGAGTATGATGTCAAGGTAAAGATGCAAGGTGATATAGGGCAAACCTCCTCAACCCCTATTACGCAAATAGCAGATATAGGGCAAACCTCCTCAGCCTCTATTACGTAGATAGTAGAGCCCGCACAAGCAGTGAAGAATGTCGTAGGTATAGGAGGGATTACAAGAAGCGGTAGGTACTATGGGCAAGAAGATAAGACTGGAAAAGGAAAAGCAAGCCTCTTAGAAACAAAAGAGGAGGAAGAAGAAGAGTTCCTAAAAATCATGAAGCAAAGTGAATATGATGTAATAGAACAACTCAGAAAAACTCCAACTCGGATCTCTCTGTTGTCACTTATCATGAGTTCTGAACCTCATCATAAAGCACTGCAGAAAGTGTTAAATGACGCCTATGTGAAGCCAGATGTTACCCCGGAAAGCTTGGTGTGCATGGTGGATCCGAAAAGGCATATCAATGTGATCCCTTTCTCTGAGGAAGAAGTGGTACGTTCAACAGGGAATAACCCACATGCTTTGCACATCACTTTGAAATGTCGGGAATATGTAGTTGCAAAGGTTTTGATTGATGGGGGTTCCGCCTTGAACGTCCTCCCGAGAACAACCTTATCCCAACTGGCTATGAGCGTAGAAGACCTAAAACTCCAAGAAATGACTGTGTGAGCCTTCGATGGAAGAAAAAGAGGGATTATGGGATAAGTGACCCTTCCACTTGAGATAGGCTCGAGCTGCTTCCAAGTACTGTTTCAGGTAATGGAGATCGAGCCTACATATACTATGCTCTTAGGAAGACCATGGATCCATGTTGCCGGTGTTGTTCCCTCAACTTTGCATCAATGCTTGAAGTACATCAATAATGGATGTCTGGTTACCATTCGAGGAGAAGAAGAAATCTTATTGATGAAGCCTACTTCAGTGCCTTATATTGAAAACACAGACTTGGAGGTGGAGAATTTCTTACACAGCTTCCAGTTGGTGGAATCAAAGGCAGAGAAAGAGGAGTCACCTTCTAAAGATGTTCATCAAATTGTGACTCGCATCATGACAAAGAGTGGTTATCAAGCCAGGAAAGGCTTAGGAATCCAGCTGCAAGGAACCAAGTCTACAATCACCTTACCAGAAAACAAGAGCAGACATGGTCTGGGATATGATGCATCCTTAGAAGGTATGATGAAGCAAGGCATGACTCTCGATGAGAAGAATAAAGTGAAAAGGACTATTCCTCATTTGAAGGAAACATTCCCTGTTTCTGCTGAAGTCATCAATGGAACCTCCAGTCCTCGAGTTCGGCTAATCATTAATAATGTAGAAGAAGACTCAGGAGAATACCATGCTATTCAGCCCTCCGACAACTTGAAACCTCTGGACAATTGGCGATCTGAGGCATTAATTGATGTGATTGCCATAAAGTAATTGTTTAGTCATGATGTTATCCTAGACTCTTGTGATGTCAAAGTTATGTTAACTTTTATTAAAGCTTTAATGTAATAAACTTATGTGTTTTTATGTGTTTCACTGCTCATGTGATCTTTTATCAAAATTTCAATGCAATGAATTTTGTGTTTCTCAGTTGATTCACTGTTTTGTTTATTTTTATCATCAACTTATCTTTTTCTTAGCCCTGTCAATTGCCATATTTTTCTTCTGTTAATAGTTTCCAATTTGGCATAAATAAATCTTCTAGGGATTTGAGTCTTGCAGAGTTGTTGTCCCGTGAAGATATTCCTGAAAGCTTAAGGATGGATCCTCATTCAATGATGGATATAAACAACTATGACTCAGATGAAGAAAAGGATGCTACTGAGGAATTTTCCAAGTTGGTAGAAAGGTCTGAGAGAGAATTCAGCCTGAATGAAGAAGAAGTAGAGTTGATCAATATGGGAACTGAAGAAGACAAGAAAGAGTTAAGGTTGAAGGATAATCCAGAGCGAGAATGCATGATCAAGTTATTTAAAGACTACATGGATGTCTTTGCATGGTTTTATCGAGATATGCCGGGGTTGGATCCGAATATAGTTTCCCACAAAATCCCGTTATACCCCAATGCTGAAGTGAAAAAGCAAAAGTTGAGAAGAATGCACCCGGAAATGTCCCTAAAGATCAAATAGAAAGTCACCAAGCAGTTGGAAGCATGGTTTTTAGAAGTATCTAGACACCCAAAATGGGTAGCAAACATCGTCCCTGTTCCGAAGAAGGATGGAAAAGTCAGGATGTGCGTAGATTATAGGGATTTGAACAAAGCTAGCCCTAAAGATGATTTCCCATTACCTCACATTGACGTCCTCGTCGACAACGCAGCAAGGGGTCATAGATTCTCTTTCATAGATGGATATTCTGGATACAATCAGATTCCCATGGACACGAATGATAAAGAGAAGACCACGTTCATCACGGTATGGGAAACTTTTTGTTACACAGTTATGTCGTTTGGTTTGAAGAATGCTAGGGCCACCTATCAGCGTGCCATGGTTGCTTTGTTCCACGATATGATGCACAAAGAAATTGAGGTATACGTGGATGACATAGTCGCCAAGTCCAAGGAAGGGGAAAGTCACGTGGAAGTATTGCAAAAACTGTTCGAAAGACTCAGAAAGTACAAGTTAAGGCTAAACCCAGCAAAGTGTGTTTTTGGTGCATCGACAGGAAAACTGCTCGGTTTCGTCATTAGCAAGGAAGGGATCAAAGTGGACCCTGACAAAGTCAAAGCAATACACGAGATGCTGTTACCCAAGTGGCTTCAGTACTCAAGAGGGGGGGTGAATTGAGTAATTAAGGATTTTTCGCAAAAGCCTTAAACAAATAAATTATACTGAATTTAATTATTAAAAGTCGTGAATGAGATGAAGATAAGAAGAACAATTAATAATTAAATTGCAAGAATAAATAAAGTGCATAAAGATAAAAGATTAAGGGTAGAAAAGCGAGCACGATATTTATCCCGGTTCGACCACCAACCACTTGTGGCCTACGTCCGAAATTCCCCCGAAACACAGTTCGAGATTTTTCACTATTCAATACAAGCTTAACAACAGGTGCTTGCAACCTTTACATAATAGAGCACTTTTCACACACAGGGAAACTCTACCCTTGTGCTAAAGCCTCAGCCTGCAGGGATACCTCACCCTTACACAAACTTTAGAGGGATACCTCACCCTTACACAAACTTTAGAGGGATACCTCACCCCCTTTGAAGGATACCTCACCTTCTTTATAACAAGGGATACCTCACCCTCACAATTTCACTAAGGGATACCTCACCCTTTTACAAAGAAATAGAATATAGATGAAGAGAAACTCTCACAAAGAGCAAATGTTACAAATTGAAGCACTAGGAAGCTCTCTTATGATATCTCAAGGTTTTGGCGAAAAGAGCACAGAAAATATGAGAAAATAGAGAATCACGTTTTTGGCACAAGCAAAAATAGTTCAGATCATGGGGCTGGTGTAAAAGATGACCAAAACCATATATTTATAGTGTTCCAAGAAAAAGAGCCGTTGGGTATTAATTTCATTCATTAAAAGCTCCAGAAAATAGTCGTTACGTGATTTCTGAGTTGTGGTATTCGAATACCTTTTGTGGTATTCGAATAGATCCTTCAAAAATGTGTTTTGGAACGTTTTCTATGTTGTGGTATTCGAATACCTTGTGTGGTATTCGAATAGATCCTTAAAAACACGTTCTGGAGACATTTCTGGGGTGTGGTATTCGAATACCTATATGGTGTATTCGAATACACCACTCTGATTTTGAAATCCAACTTTAAATAGTCATAACTTCTTCATTTCTTATCCGTTTAAAGCAAATGACCAGTCATTGGAAAGATATTTAAGTCTATTTTCAAATGAAATAAGTTTAAAAACAAAAATCAAATTATTTTGAAAGTTATGATCAAAAGAGTAACCAAAGGTCAGATTTTCAAAACTCAAACTTTGCTATTTTTCATAAATTTGAACTACCATCATAACTAAACCTTCAAAACTTGTTTGTTGGGTATTTTCATATGTGAAAACCATTTTTAAATATTTGAAAACATATTTGAGATATCTAGAGGGCTTCTTACAAAAAGACCTTAAGTCCTATAAGCTATACCATTTAATATTCCTTTGGACTTGGTCTTCGACATGATTTTGTTGTTATCAAAACCTTCTTCTCTGTGAGTTAAGCATAAATCAGATTTTTGCTTTCTTGTTGCAATGCTTACTCTTGGTACTTGAACTATAGATCATCTTCATCATGTTTGTTATCATCAAAACTATTTTCCATGTCAGCTAGCCAATTACATTCTCCCCTTTTGATGATGACAAACTATCATTGAGAAAAGATTAGTTCATAGAAATTGGAATTCACAAAGATTGTTTAGAGATACTTACTCCCCTCTTTTTCATAAGAGGTGATTTACATCGAGATATGCGCAACAACTCCCCTTACTTTTGGAATCCAATATCCATTTTTGTCTTACCGAACTTTTACTTTTTCTCCCCCGACTTTTCTCAAACAAATAATTCAAACTTTTTCTCCCCCTTTTGTCATGATCAAAAAGATGGGGCAAGTATTTTTCTCCCCTTTTTATCATATCAAACAATATATGCATGTCCTCAAGTTGAAAGAGTTTTGGCCAATTAAATTTGTGCTTGAGGTAGTGTTCTCCCTACAACAAAATTCAGAGTACTTTCATTGGTATCCATTAATGTTGGATCCATAGGGGTTAGTCAAACTCATAAGCCAATAAGTATTTAAAATAATGAGGCAAAAGCAGCAAATGATTCTCAAGGGCAAAAAAAAGAAAAATATATTTATCGATTAATTTGGCCAAGAAATCACTTGTTTAATATCATTTGTTATCATTTGTTATTACTTGTTATTATGTTCATACCACTTTGATACCACTTGTTGTCAAAATGTAAAGCATTTACCACTTGTTTGATATCACTTGTCAAGATGTTCTAAGCATTTACCACTAGTTAACAAATTCTTATAAATCTGACATATGTCAAGAAAAAAACACAGATATTAAATATTTCATACACCACTTATTGCACTTGTTCGTATATCAAAACAATAGCCAATTACATTTACCTTACAAAGGATTTAAATATGCAGCATATTCTAGAGAAAGGTAAGGTGAAAGAGCAAGCAAAAATATGCATTTAAGAACATCATGTGATTTTCATATAAGGCATAAATGAAGGCTTGATGAAATAAGATTAAAAGCATGTTATTTGCATTGCATATGCAAGAAAAAAAAATAGAAGCATAAACGAAATAGAGAGGACGATGAAAAACTTGCTTTCAGCCATGTGGTATTCGAATACCTCTTGTTGTATTCGAATACCCATCACATTTTATAAACTTCAGAAGGAGCAAGTATTCGAATGCCTTGTAAGGTATTCGAATGCCCCAGCTAATAAAACCACAAGAACTCTGTACTGATGTATGGTATTCGAATACCATGGGAGGGTATTCGAATAGACCTATCAGAAAAACATGGATTTTCACGTACAGATGCAATGGTATTCGAATACCACAGGGAGGTATTCGAATAACTCAAACATAAAAGCATATATTTTGCATCCAGAAGGCATATTTGAGATAAGAAAGCTTACCTTTTGATGGAAATACTCATATGAATGCAAGTCCAAGCCTGATAGAGACAAGAAGGAGAGCTTGGAATTTATTATAGTCTTGTGCTTGCAACAACCACTTTCAAAAATGCCGAAGTTAGCTCTTGGCTATCAAGCACACCTGCAACACAATTCAATTTTTGGTTTTTGGTACCCAAATTTTCTTGGGTCCTTGATTGTCAGTTTTGGGTATAGTACCCTTAGGAACCCATACCATTTTAGTTCCAATTTTTGTATTAATATTTTTCCTTACATTACATGTTGAAGCACTATGACCCTTCTTCCCACAATAGAAACATTTAATAAATGGGCTACATGAAATGCTAGAATTAACAAAGAAATTTTTATAGGATTTGTGTTGATTATTCGAGTTATATCCTATTCCAGCTTTTTGAAAAACAACCCTTTGTTTTCCTAATAAAATATTTAAATTATCTCTTCCACATGTGAATTTGGCAAAGGTGTTCTTTAAATCTTCAATTTCTTTCTCAAGTATATGACATGAAGAACAAGAATACGAAGTAGAAGCATGTGAAGAATGAGATGAGCATGCATCAATAATTCCCAAAGTTTTATTTTCAATTTTTAATTTTTCAATCTCTTTGTTTAAAATTAGAATTTGATTTTCCAAAGAAGAGATAGTTTTCTTAGATGAAGAAATCAATTTTGTGAGCCTTATTGATTCGTCATGCAATTCTTCAAAGGCATCTTGTAATTCATCATAAGAAGGAGATAAGTTAGAATTTACCTCGTTGTCGCTTTCTTCTTTTTCTTCTCCTTTGGCCATAAAACATAGATGGGCTTCTTCGCTATCTGAGCTATCAGTGGAGTCCATGTCGTTGTCATCACATTCTATGTAGACTCTTCTTTCTTTCTTTTCCCTTGAGTGCCTTTTCTCATACTTCTCCACTTTCCTTTGATAGATTGGGCACTCCATTTTTATGTGTCCCAATTCTCCACATTCGTAGCATTTTGGAGGAGTGGAGGATCCTTCTCCTTTGTGATATGCCTTCTTTTGAGGAAGGGGTGGTCTTCTTTGAAACCCCTTTTTCTTTAGGAATCTTCCGAATTTTTTCTTAAGGAGACTAAGATTCTCCTCACTTAGTTCAAAATTTTCAGCATCCTCATCATCATCTTCAAGTATGGAAGAAGTGGCTTTGAGTGCAATTCCCTTCTTCTTCTTATCATGCTCTTCACTTTGATTGAGCATATTTAGTTCCAGCTCATGTTCTTGAAGCTTTCCGAATAGGGTGGCTAGAGACATTGTTGATAAGTCTCTTGATTCCGCAATAGCCGTTACTTTGGGTTGCCAAATCCTGCTAAGACATCTCAACACTTTGTTAATCAAATCTTCGTTAGTAAAATTCTTTCCTAATGATGCAAGATGATTAACAATGTGGGTGAACCTCTTTTGCATTTCTTGAATGCTTTCTCCTTGGTTCATAGTAAATAATTCATATTCACGAGTTAGAGAATTGATTCTCGACCTCTTAACTTCACTAGTACCCTCATGGGTAACTTGTAAAGTGTCCCACATTTCTTTAGCGGTTTGCAATTTGAAATTCTAAAAAATTCATCATGCCCCAAAGTGAGGTAATGATGTTTTTGGCTACTAAGTTATTTTGAACTTTTCTTTTATCATCTTTAGACCAATCATTTCTAGGTGTCTCGGTTTTTACACCATTGACAACGCGTGTAGGTATAAATGCGCCATTTTCGACAGCATCCCACACATCTAGATCAATAGCCTCGATAAAATTTTTCATTCTTTCCTTCCAATATGCATAACCATCCCCATTGAAAAAGGGTGGTCGATTTATGGAAGTTGCTTCTGATAAAACATTTGATGAAGCCATGTACTCTTGAAGCGGCTAAGCTCTTTATACAAGAGTCTAGCTCTGATACCACTTGTTACCCAAGTGGCTTCAGTACTCAAGAGGGGGGGTGAATTGAGTAATTAAGGATTTTTCGCACAAGCCTTAAACAAATAAATTATACTGAATTTAATTATTAAAAGTCGTGAATGAGATGAAGATAAGAAGAACAATTAATAATTAAATTGCAAGAATAAATAAAGTGCATAAAGATAAAAGATTAAGGGTAGAAAAGCGGCACGATATTTATCCCTGGTTCGACCACCAACCACTTGTGGCCTTTACGTCCATCCCCGAAACACGGTTCGAGATTTTTCACTATTCAATACAAGCTTAACAACAGTGCTTGCAACCTTTACATAATAGAGCACTTTTCACACACAGGAAAACTCTACCCTTGTGCTAAAGCCTCACTGCAGGGATACCTCACCCACACAAACTTTAGAGGATACCTCACCCCTTTGAAGGATACCTCACCTTCTTTATAACAAGGGATACCTCACCCTCACAATTTCACTAAGGGATACCTCACCCTTTTACAAAGAAATAGAATATAGATGAAGAGAAACTCTCACAAAGAGCAAATGTTACAAATTGAAGCACTAGGAAGCTCTCTTATGATATCTCAAGGTTTTGGCGAAAAGAGCACATAAAATATGAGAAAATAGAGAATCACGTTTTTGGCACAAGCAAAAATAGTTCAGATCATGGGGCTGGTGTAAAAGATGACCAAAACCATGTATTTATAGTGTTCCAAGAAAAAGAGTCGTTGGGTATTAATTTCATTCATTAAAAGCTCCGAAAAATAGTCGTTACGTGATTTCTCGAGTTGTGGTATTCGAATACCTTTTGTGGTATTCGAATAGATCCTTCAAAAATGTGTTTTGGAACGTTTTCTATGTTGTGGTATTCGAATACCTTGTGTGGTATTCGAATAGATCCTTAAAAAACACGTTCGAGACATTTCTGGGTGTGGTATTCGAATACCTATATGGTGTATTCGAATACACCACTCTGATTTTGAAATCCAACTTTAAATAGTCATAACTTCTTCATTTCTTATCCGTTTAAAGCAAATGATCAGTCATTGGAAAGATATTTAAGTCTATTTTCAAATGAAATAAGTTTAAAAACAAAAATCAAATTATTTTGAAAGTTATGATCAAAAGAGTAACCAAAGGTCAGATTTTCAAAACTCAAACTTTGCTATTTTTCATAAATTTGAACTACCATCATAACTAAACCTTCAAAACTTGTTTGTTGGGTATTTTCATATGTGAAAACCATTTTTAAATATTTGAAAACATATTTGAGATATCTAGAGGGCTTCTTACAAAAAGACCTTAAGTCCTATAAGCTATATCCATTTAATCTTCCTTTGGACTTGGTCTTCGACATGATTTTGTTGTTATCAAAACCTTCTTCTCTGTGAGTTAAGCATAAATCAGATTTTTGCTTTCTTGTTGCAATGCTTACTCTTGGTACTTGAACTATACATCATCTTCATCATGTTTGTTATCATCAAAACTATTTTCCATGTCAGCTAGCCAATTACAGATGCCCGCTCCCAAAATGAAAAAAGAGGTAAGAAGCTTTCTCGGGAGGTTAAATTACATCGCTAGGTTCATAGCCAATCTAGCTAGCACTTGCGAGCCGATCTTCAAGCTACTAAAGAAACAATAACCAGGAGAATGAGATGAACACTGTCAGGAAGCTTTTGAGAAGATAAAAGCTTACTTGCAAAGTCCTCCCATTTTGGTGCCACAAACGCTGGGTCGTCCTTTGATATTATACCTCATAGTAGTACAGACATCCATGGGAGCAATGTTAGGGCAACATGATGAGGCAGGAAGGAAAGAACATGTCATCTACTATTTGAGCAAGAAGTTCAATGATTGTGAGTCTCGCTACATGACAATCGAAAAGACTTGTTGTGCCCTAGCGTGGACATCAAGAAGGTTGAGGCAATATATGTTGTACTATACAACTTGGCTGATCTCAAGAATGGACCCAATAAAGTACATATTTGAAAGTCCTCATGTTTCCACACGAGTCTCCAAGTGGCAAGTGGTTCTTTCAGAGTTCGATATAAAGCACGTGACTCAGAAATCCATCAAAGGGAGTGTAATTGCAGATCACTTAGCTGAGAACCCACTCAATCACAAACAACCTATGATATCTGAATTCCCCGATGGAGATGTTTTAGCAGTTGAAGAAGAAGAGTCGGATGAAGAAGACATATGGAAGATGTACTTTGATGGAGCAGTCAACATGTATGGAAGCGGCATAGGGGCAGTGGTCACCTCACCAAGTGGGAAGCAATATCTTGTCGCCATCAAGTTAGAGTTCGATTGCACCAATAATGTTGCCGAATATGAAGCGTGTGCTCAAGGATTGAAAGTTGCAATAGAATTGGGAGTGAAAGAACTACAAGTATATGGAGATTCAGCACTGATAATCTATCAAGTGAATGGGGAATGGCAGACTAAGGATCCAAAGTTGATTCTATACTAGAAATATTTGATGCAATTGGTCGAGAAGTTTGAAGGGATCACCTTTTCGCACTTGACTCGAGATAAGAACCAATTCGCAGATGCTCTGGCTACTTTGACAGTGATGACCAATCTGGATATTCATGCTAATATGCAGCCCATCCAAGTGAGGGCAGAAAGAGAACCGGTTTATTGTTCTAATGTTGAAGAAGAAGAAGACGGCCAACCCTGGTTCCATGATATCAAGCAGTACATTAAGTTTAGAGAATACCCATCAGGGGCAAATGAGACAAATAAAAAGACCATCCATCGGCTCTCTATGGCTTTCTTTTTGAACGGGGAAGTACTGTACAAAAGGAATTATGATGGTATGCTCCTCAGATGTGTGAAATCTAAAGAGGCTCTCGTCATTTTAACAGAAGTTCATGAAGGGATTTATGGAACACACGCCAATGGTATCATGATGGCTCGCCAAATCCTACGATGTGGTTATTACTGGGTCCACTATGGAATCTGATTGCATAGGATATGTTCGAAAGTGTCATAAATGCCAAGCATACGCTGACCGCATTAATGCACCTCCTGTCCCATTGCATAATATGGTGGCACCCTAGCCTTTTTCAATGTGGGGAATCGATGTTATTGGGTCAATAAATCCCAAGGCTTCCAATGGCCATAGGTTTATCCTAGTAGCAATTGATTACTCCACTAAGTGGGTAGAGACTGCCTCATATGCCAAGGTCATTCAAAAGGTGGTTCTCAAGTTCTTGAGGGCAAACATCATTTGTCGATATGGAATCCCGGAAAGGATTATTACAGATAATGCCCCTAATCTCAATAGCGCCGAAATTAAGAATCTATGTGAGAGGTTTAAGATCAAGCATCACAATTTTGCTCCTTACAGACCTCAGATGAACGGTGCGGTAGAAGCAGCAAACAAGAATATCAAGAAGATAGTAGCCAAAATAGTGGTCAATTACAGAGAATGGCATGAGATGCTCCCCTATGCTCTCCACGCATATCGCACTAATATCTGATCTAGCACTGGGGCAACACCATTTTCTCTGGTATATGGCACAAAAGCAGTTTCCTCTATAGAGGTTGAAATCCCATCCCTAAGAGTGTTGGTGGAAGCTGAGTTGGAAGAGGCAGAATAGATAAAAACTCGGTATAAGCAGTTAAACATGATTGAAGAAAAGCGATTAAAGGCCATTTGTCATGGGCAACTATACTAAAGAAGAATGGCAAGAGCTTTCAACAAGAAAGTACGCTCTAGAGAGTTTGAAGCAGGTGACCTGGTTTTGAAGAAAAAACTTCCAAACCAAGAAGACGCTCGAGGCAAATGGGCACCGAGTTATGAGGGGCCTTACATTGTTAAACAAGCATTCTCTGGAGGAGCCTTAGTTTTCACAGATATGGATGGAAATAAATTGCCAAGGCCGACAAATGCTGATGCAGTCAAGAAGTTCTATGCCTAAAGAAGAAAAAAAAAAGAAAGAGAAAAGAAAAAAAGAAAAGAAAAGAAAAGAAAAAGAAAAAGAGAGAAAAAAGCCCGTTAGGTTGAAAACCCGCAAGGGCGGCCTAAGCAAAAGTTAGGGCATTTAAATCAGGCAAAAGTAAAGTCGGCAAAGGCTCTTATAGGAGATGTCACCTGAAGGACCCACTGAAACAACATAAAAAAAAACTGGGGCAATTTTGAGCAATGATGGAAGAAAAGAAATTGGGGCAAATTTTGTGCGGTGATCAATAGAAGATGATTTGTATCATTGGCAGTTAATGGTTGTAATATCCACATGAGAATTAGGACTTATCTAAAAAGAATAAAGGAATCCTAACTAGGGCAATTACCTTTCGCTTTGTCTGTGTCATCCTTTGTATTCTTTATCATTCTCGATGCCTTTATGTGTTTGTGAACATTCAAATAAATGAAAGCATCTTTCTCTTTCTTTTTCTTTTCTCTTATTCTTCTGTTTTTTTTTATCTTGTTTGTTTCTTTCATACTTGCGAAATCACACAGTTTATTACAAAATGCTTCAATCAAAAGGAATATAAGTTCAATATCATTGATTTGATGATTTAATGGCAATCCTTTAATTGATAAGTTAAACCAATAATGGTTTAGAAGTTTCAATCGAGTGATGAAAACTAGGTCTATCCCATATTCAATCCACATTATCAGGAGGAAGACGGGGAACTGTGTTCCTGATGACCAAAAAAGAAAGGAAGAGTACACAAATGTTTGAAGATTCCAAGGAATTTGAGACAAACTGATAAGCCCTAGTTTGCAAGAGTCTGCTCCCGGGGTTGATGGATCAAAATTTTCTGAGGAAGCAATTAATATCGAGAATGCAAGAGAAAGTTTTTGACATGATATTGACAGGATCTTTAGATTTTGAGTTGCACAACATCTTTTCATGAGCTGCAACGGCTTTGAAAGTGACGCCTCTGGCTTTCACGTCGAGCTTCACTAGAGAAGAACAAACAACTTTAAAAAAAAAAAGAATCTTGGCCTAGCCCACTGTATTTTTAAATTTCGAGACACAAAAGCTCACTGTCATTTGCATTTAGGGACACAGAAGCCCACTGCATTTACATTTAGGGACACAGAAGCCCATTGTCATTTACATTTCGGGACACAGAAGCCCACTACATTTCATTTTTGGGACACAAAAGCCCACTGTCATTTACATTTCGGGACACAGAAGCCCACTGCATTTCATTTCGGGACACGGAAGCCCGTTGCATCTTTAATTTTGGGACACAGAAGCCCATTGTCATTTAAATTTTGGGACACAGAAGCCCACTGTCATTTACATTTAGGGACACAGAAGCACACTGTCATTTACATTTTGGGACACAGAAGCCCACTGCATTTCATTTTTGGGACACAGAAGCCCACTATCATTTACATTTCGGGACACAGAAGCCCACTGCATTTCATTTCGGGACACGGAAGCCCACTGCATCTTTAATTTCGGGACACAGAAGCCCATTGTTGTTTAAATTTCGGGACACAAAAGCCCACTATCATTTACATTTAGGGACACAGAAGCCCACTGTCATTTACATTTCGGGACACAGAAGCCCACTACATTTCATTTTTGGGACACAGAAGCCCACTACATTTCATTTTCAAGACACAGAAGCCCACTGCATTTCATTTTCGGGACAC
Organism: Ormosia emarginata; assembly: GCA_029884605.1. Lineage (NCBI taxonomy): Eukaryota > Viridiplantae > Streptophyta > Magnoliopsida > Fabales > Fabaceae > Ormosia > Ormosia emarginata. Next base: position 21,798,742 of record JAQQTP010000059.1, on the reverse strand, counting down.
AGAAGCCCATTGTCATTTAAATTTCGGGACATAGAAGCCCACTGCATTTCATTTTAGGACACGGAAGCCCACTGCATCTTTAATTTCGGGACATGGAAGCCCATTGTCTTTTTACAGTTCGGGACATAGAAGTCCACTACATTTCATTTTCAGGACACAGAAGCTCATTGTCATTTAAATTTCGGGACACAGAAGCCCACTGTCATTTATATTTCGGGACACAGAAGCCCACTGCATTTCATTTCGGGACAAGGAAGCCCACTGCATTTTTAATTTCGGGACACGGGAGCCCATTGTCTTTTTAAATTTCGGGACACAGAAGCCCACTGTCATATACATTTTGGGACATAGAAGCCCACTGCATTTCATTTCGGGACACGGAAGCCCACTGCATCTTTAATTTCGGGACACGAAAGCCCATTGTCTTTTAAAATTTTGGGACATAGAATCTCACTGCCTCTGATAATTCCAGGCCACGAGGTCACCCAACTTTATTTCAAAAAAAAAAACTCTTTTGATCAATTAACGTCAATGGAGCTGCAACCGCTTATTGACAATACGGTGACGTCTCTGGCTTCACGCTGAGCTTCACCCTGGTAAGATTAATGACGTTGCGACAGCTCGTAAATCCGCATTTTGAACTCGCTGGTTTTCAACCAACATCTTTGTTTTGACCGAACAAAATTTAAGTTCACATCTTTACTCGTTTCTTATGACGATAATATGAAAAATTATAGTTATTCCTAATATCTAGTAAGAAACAAGTAAAGAAGGGCAACTGTGAACACCCAATTTTGTCCGGATTATTAAAACATTTCAAGGTAAAAAAAAATTTAATTATGTCAATAAGTGTTCTTGTCTGTTTAGTCCTTTTTGCTTGACTCAAAATAGTTTGCTTAACAAATTTCTTTTCTTGTCTAAACCAGTTTTTATTTTATTTTATTTTATTTTATTTTTTTTTTTTTTTTTTTTTTTTTTTTTTATTTTTTTTTTGTTTTGGCCCTTTTTGTTTTGGCCCAATTAGTATTGCAACAAAAGAAAAAAAAAATAAGATAAGGTCTTTGCCCGTTGCGACTCTCGCTTCTCCCTTTTGTCTTTTTCCCATTTTGATAATGAAACCATTTTTGCTTTTCCTTGCCTTGTCCTTCTTTCCTTTTTCCACCAAGCGCCATGCACACACTCACCCTCCATTTTCACATACACACACACAGAGCAAGACAACACTGCACGCACAACACCCACTCACTCTCATGTACGCAATGCCACAGCGAAGACAATGTTGTGTGTCTCCCATCTTCACTGTTGCAGCTCCATTGCACCTTGCACACAGCTTTTGTCCCCCAGGCTTGATTTGTCCGGATTCACAAAGAATTGACTTATATAAACAGAAACAGCAGAAGCAATGGAGGGTTTTTTTTTTGCTTCGAAAGTTTTTGGAGAAGAATCAGAGAACGCAGAAATGGTGAATGTTGAAGAAATCATAAAGAGCAGAGAAAGGAGAAAACATAGAGCTTTCACAGTTGGTGAACTGAGGAAAAGTTCTTCAGTTTTTCTTTTAGGTGTTGCTATCATAGGTAAGGTAGATTTTTAGTCTTCACCCTTTTGAATTGTCAACCCTTCGTATCTGTATTTTTGCTATCCCATATTCCAGCATCATCCAAGAGGTGAACCAAAACTGCATCTCAAACCATCTTAGCAACCGAAATCCCAACATTCAAACTAAGTCCCATATATAGAACAATAACACCCAAACCCAAAAAAAAAATCTCATCTTGAAACAAAATTTCACCTGCAAATTAAACCACTTCAACCAAAACCAGAACTACAACAAGCACCAAATCAGAGAACACAATAAGCATATAAAAAAAACCAGGAAAAATTCCATACATTACACAGAACCATATTCAACCAGTCCCCCCGTCCCCACCGTGACCAGCCGCAAGCCACCCAACCCCTCTGCCTTTCCCTTGTTTTCAGCCCAGCTGTGACCTTCCACAAAATCCAGCCACCAGCCTCCTAAGCAGCTCCACCCCGTGCACACCATCGCAAGACCACCGCTTCACCCAGCAGCGCAGATCTGCACACGAACCTCACCCAGCCGTGAAAGGCCACCACCGTGACCCACCTCTACACAACCAACACTCCATTGTTGCCCCCAAACCACCTCGCCATCACCATAGCCACCACCATTATCGAACCTCCAAGCAACCCACGATCCACCATGAAGCTCGCAACCCCCAACCGTGAACCGTCCACCACCACGGCTCCCCCCTTTGCCCAGATTTGTATTCCCAGCAGCCGCCATAACTACCAAGCAACCGTGACCACCAAGCCCAGCCGAGAATCGTCCGGAGCCCTCCGATCCGCCGTCCCAACCTTCATTGAAGCCCCCCTCTTTTGTGCTCTCTGTTTAGTGATTTTTGTTACAGAGGCTTAATGTCTTCTTTTTTTTACTTGTTGTTTTTTTCTTTTTTTAATTCTGATGCTTTTACTTTTTGGGAGGGGTTAGTCTTCCTTTTTTTTGGGCTTTTAGAGGGGTTGGGCAAATTTTGCTTACTTCTTTTTAGAGGATTTGCTTTTTTTTTTTTTGTGATTGGGCCGGTCCTCTTTTAATGTTTTTTTTACTTAAGTGTAGTTGCTTATTATAGAAATAAAAAATGTTGATTCTTTCTTTTGATTTTTTTATTTATTTAAAAAGAAAAACGTATTTTTGTTTTCTTTTGTTGATTTATTTATTTTTATTTTTATTGGTGTGTTCATCATATTATTGATTTTTGTTTTAAAAGGTGATCATGTACTGATTTTGTTTTTTTTAAGAGAAAAATAAAAATGAGATTAATTAAGCTATGACAGCTTGTTAATTTTGCAGCTTTTAGAATCATCTGAGTTGTGACAGCTCGATGGTTCATTTTCTAAAAAAAAAAGAAGAGAATCGAATGTTTGAGTCTTATTAAAAAAATAATAAAATTGGATTAGCTAAACCACAAGAAATTGTTAATCCTATAACTTTTAGAATTGTCTGAGTTGCGACAGCTTGACGATTCTTTCTTTTTTAAAATAAAAAAAATCAAATAAATTTTCAAAACAAAAATATTTACAAAATTAAAAATAAACAACTCACAATCGTTAAAAATAATAAAATTGGATTAGCTGAGCTGCGACAGCTTGTTAATCCTATAACTTTTAGAATTGTCTGAGTTGCGACAGCTTGATGATTCTTTCTTTTTTAAAATAATAAACAAAATCAAATAAATTTTCAAAACAAAAATATTTACAAAATTAAAAATAAACAACCTATAATCGTTTTTCTAAAGAACGACGTGGCTTTGAATTCCTCATTGCATCCGAGGATACGTAGGAGCAGAATTTCAATTCTGTCAAGTCGAAATTAAATTTTTATAATTTATTTGTTTATTTAGTTTATCTTTTAATAAATGAGTAAAATAAATATTTTTAAAAGTAATAAAAAATTGCACAATTAATTTAAGGTAACCGTCTTAGGACGAGATGTATTAGGGGTGCTGTGGGGTTAAGTCCCCACCCTTCTCTGTGCATAATTGGACTCCCGAACTTGAGTTTTTGAACGTGGACCATCTTTTTTTGGTTTTTCTAATTTTTCCTAATAAAAATAAAATTGGTGGTGACTCCCTTGAATTTTTGTAAATTTAAGTCGTTATCCCGCCGCGATCACGGTCGCGACATGATGGTTTCGATTTCAAGAAAGTTATGCAAATCCAAAATTGAAAACTTTATACGTATACTTATCTTGATGAAAACGAAGTTTGAAACTTAAAAAAAAGTTTGTTTTCAAGAAAATAATAAAGAATTAGTGTAAATGAAAATAAGTTAAATATAAATAATTAAAATGAAAAATGTATTCGAAGTAAATTTGACAGAGTATAAAAGACTTGCAATAAAGAAAATGAAGAAATCAAAACAGATGCAATGAAAAGTAAATGTGCAGATATGTAAATTGCAAGAAAGTAAAGTTGCATTAAAAGTAAATAAAGCAGTTAAAGGAAAGCAAATAAACAAAACTCAAATGATCTTTAAAAAAGAATCATTTGATCAGGAGTATAAGATAATTTACAAAGGAAAATAAAGACTGAATGTAAATGATCAGAATTTAAGATTGCATTGAATTTGTAAAGAATACATAAATGAAAATGAAAATGAAAGTGGATAGAAACATACTGGACTAGACTTGCGTGTTGTTTGCTCGAGATGTTAATGGATGTGAGAGCATGAGTTTACAAGTGTTTGTGAGTATAGAATTTCTAACTCCTAAATGTTTCCATCCTTTTGATATTTATAGACTTTTTAAGTAATTACCTAGTTTACAAGATCTTGACATGTGTTTACAACAAAGATAAATGTCTAAATGATTAGTAATTCTTTGTCTAATAACCACCAAATCTTTGTTAGCAATCTTTGTGCCATCAACAACTACTCAATCTTTGTCAGTAATCCATGTGTTATCTTGATTTCACCTCCAACTACTGCTAACTGCTATTTCAAATTCAAAATTCTTTTCTTTTGAATTTAAACTTGTATGCTCGAACCTTTGTTGATCTTCACTCGAGGTCTCTTTTTTCCAAAAATTTTGCTAAGTATAATTACTTTTCAAGCTTATTGTTTCGATTGAAAATCGAAACTATCACTCTTAATATAAGATGAAAATGACTAATTGAAATCTATGTCTAGATCAGCTTCAATTCTAACCTAAAACTCGTAAATTCATCAAAAATTATATTCATAGAAATTTAAACTATCAAAAAAATATAAATCGAAAAGCATTTTATTTTTACACCAACAACGTGATTATTAAAAAGATATGCAAAGATATATTTGCCTTCTATTTCTTATGGATGCCATAGCCACATTATACTTTTTTTGTTCTTATTGTTGCTTTATCTTCTCACTGTTTGATCCCTGTCAATTTGTAAAAATTCATAATGTGTAGTTAGGATTCGTTTCAAAACAAGTGGTATTTAGTAATTTACATATAATTAGACATTCATTTATTTTAAGATAAGGCTAACAAGTGAACAATAGTTAACGAAGATAAAATAATAAAAAAATTAAATAAAAAAATTTTTTTTTAATTTTCAATATAATAAATATTTTTTTATTTAAATTTTTTTATTTTAGCCGAACTCGTTATTTTACTAAGTGACATTATATTAGACCACTATTAGAGAATCGATAAAGTAACAAAAAACCAAAAAGCCAAGCATCTCGTCGAATTGCATCCGGTCCATTGAACTGTTGAATTTTTGTTTGAAAAACTAACAAATTTTCTTCAGTAACTTTTAAATTCCCATATATTATTATTTCTTTCATTTGTTGGACTGTTTAATTATCATAAAATAATTCCAATTATATGTAATACAAAAGAGTTTAATTTTGATCAAATAGTACAATTCTTTATATCATTATCTAATTTTGTGTTGATTGAAAGAGTTTTTTTTTATAATTATTTATTATAATTAAGTTTTTTAATGATGTAATAATAATACATGATTTAATGTGAATATATATATATATAATATATATATAAAAGAGATATATTTAGTGAGAGAATTTTTTATTGTAAAAGGGTAAGAAAAGTAAATCTTAACCATACAATTATATATAGAAGATCAAGATTAAAAATTATTTAAAATGCATGTGATTATTTAAAAAATTATATTCATTTATGTTCTAATAATGATCATTTATGTAAAATTGAATGGTCAAGATTTACTTACTCGTCTCTTACAATAAACATTTTTCTCACCATATATATATATATATATATATATATGACACATTTAGTGAGATAAATTTTTATTATGAGAAAATAAGAAGAGAAAATCTTGACGATATAATTATACATAAATGATCAAAATTAAAAGTTATCATCTCCATATCATTTCTAATTGTTTTATAAGTAGTAACAAGTAACAACTAACAAGCAACTCATATCTTTTTGTTTTACTTTCTTTTCCTGCATATACTATTATATATCCTAGTAAGTTATGATGTATCATACATCTTTAAAAATATTTGTAATTAGAGATAGTTTTGCTTGTGCAACTTGTTTTGTGTTATTTTAAAAGCAGTCCAACAAGTATTATTTTTTTACAAATTACTCCTCACCTTACTAGCCATCGCCAGAGAACTCAACCACCACGCCTGCAACCAGCAATCAACAACTACCAAAAACTCAACCCATCATAGCCAGAAAAAATGGATGAAGTTGGTTAGTGGATTGCCTTTGCATGGAGGCCATGGTGGTGGGTTTGCCTTGGGTTGCCTTGGCTTGATCGTGGAGGCTCGAGTTGTTCTCCTGCGATTCACCTACACCTCCTCTTCTTTATCGGTTCATGGTTTCTCTGGGTCGTGGTTCACCTGCAACAAAAACATTAGGAGGCCAAGGGTTTCCAGTGGGTCGCAAATTAGCCATGGCCAATTCCTGACCATGAACCCCATATCTACCATGGCTAATCCTAGCTGCCACCCAGACGTATCCTCCATGAGAGAACTCGTCACCAACCAACCTGAGCTAGAACCACTGCAAACCACCAAGCCATTCATTCACTACCTTAAACTGCCACCACCCCACAGCCTCCATCTCTGAACCCAAACACCAAAAACTCCTGTCTCGCAGACACCTCGTCACCCACGTGTCGCTGAACACCACTCCACCTTTCGTGACTTGATGACGGTTCTGACTCGTGGTGATCAAATCTAACTCGCGGTGGTGTGCCGATCTCCTTTAGAAGCAGTGGAGAGTGACATGTTGGATTGCTGCCCTCCACCACCACCCCACCCCTACCCCAAATTTCGTCGTCCAACCTCATTTCCACCCTAGATCCGTCACGCACCACCCTCGTCCCCATGTCGGCAAGTTGTCGTATTTCTCTCCGTGCACGCCCTCACCTATACCACCTAACCTCCATGCCTGCACCGCCCAAGCCACAATGATGCCAAACCTACGCCACCACTTCACTCGCAGTCAGAGTCGTCCTTTACCTCGCCACCAAACCTCATCGTCGTGCATGTCCACTTCCTAACAAACCACAGTCACGCCATCCTTTAAGTCATGGTGGGCGAATCTAACTTGTGGTGGTCAGATATAACTAGCGGTGGTGCACTGATCTTCTTTAGGAGCAGTGGAGGGTGACATGTGGGATTATTGCCCTGCTTGTGATGGTGTTGCCGATGAGTTTTCTGATGCAACAAAGAGAGAAAGAGAAGGAGGAGGAGATGAGATGAGGAGAGGGATAAAAGACCTTTTTGTAAATTTTAAAAACTATGTTAGCAAGTTTTCAATCTTATTTTATATCTATTGATCTCAATATTTTTTATAATCAATAATCCAAACTAAAATATGTATAATACATCTTATTTTAAATGGCATATCATAGATACAAAATATATGAGAATCCATTGTGTTTGAATATATGACCGTTAGAATAATTTAAAAAGTTGTAGTGTCACTTTTTTTTGAGGAATAATTATTTTATATTATTTTTTAATATTATTTTTATATTTAATTAATAATATATAAATTTATAATTAATTATATGTATTAATTAATTAATGAATAAATTTATAATTTAAAATTTAATTAAAATTTATTTATTAACTAATTAATATATATAATTAATTATAAATTTGTATAATTAAAATTTATTTATTAACTAATTAATATATATAATTAATTATAAATTTGTATAATATTAATTAAATATAAAATAATATTAAATAGTAACGTAAGAATATGGAGATTATTTTTTTTAATAGTTGTAGTGTCACTTTAATATCTAGTGCACTAGATATTGGGGTCCCACTAATGCTTGGGGCGGCGAAAATGAGGGTTTGGTTCATGCATCTTCTAATTTTTTTTTTTCACCATGAAATTATTTAATTGTATTTGTCACTCGCAACTGTCTCGCCAATTTAAAAAGCATTATGATTTGACTTGCAAAAGTTGCTTCCGTATTCAAAAAGATGTGTGTCGATTTGTGAAGTTATTTTGATTTTTAAATCGTAAATTTCTCCTCTCCCTATAAAATAGGTGTATAGAGAAGACGAAAAAGATTAATAGGTACGATTTATATCAACGTCATGTTCTCTTGGAGTCTTTTATGGTAGACCTATTTTATTTAAGTAATTATTTATTTTATTTAATAATATTTATATATAAATTTAATTGTGTATAAAAATTATTAGTTAAAAATTATATTTTTTATATATAATTATTTATAAAAAAATAATTAAATTAAATTTGTATATGAATTTAATATTATTAACTAAATTTAATATTTTAATCTTAATTATTAATTTATTTTAATAATAAATTAAGAATTCAAAGCCCTAATTCATATTAGACATTCTAGACTCTTAATTACATTTCATGACCAAGTTTCCTCTTAAGTTTCTTTGGCACGTAGCTGAACCCAGCTACTACATTATATATGTGATTTTCTTATGCATGTTCCTCTTTCAACTCTTTTAGTTCATAATTGACATGCTGTTTCTTCCGCTTTCATTTTTCTTCCCATTTGTTCAAAACAAACCTACATGATTAGACAAAGAAGGAAAAACAAGAGGGCATAAAAATTTCTGCGTGTTGAGGGTCAACTAGCTAGGTTTTATGTTGATGACAATATATCTTGCGTATTATTCTTGAAATAATAAAATCCACATTCCTCAGTCAGCCAGCAGTGTATAGAGGTGGCAAATGCTGGCCATGCATGCGGGCTTGGCCAGATCAAAAATAGCGGGGTGGCGCGTTTTGGAAAAATGGGTTGGAAGAAATTCTTATTCAAAAAAAAATAAGTTTTCTTTATATAAAAAAATCATAAAAATATTATAATTTATAGTTAAAAAATAAAATAAATAAAATAAATTTAGTATCAGAATTTATGTGCATTGGCTGTCATGAGTTATGCGGGCGGGTTATCAAAAATCAAAAAAATGGGTTGAATTTGAACCCATGAAAAAATTGCAAAACGGCCAACCCGTTTTGCCATTGTAGTGGGTTTTCTTATTCAAATTATTTTCTTTTATAACAATATTGTCAGAATGTGCATTGGGTGTCACGAAACAAAATATTAATTGTCACTGATATTTTAAATAATTGTCATGATAATATTTTATTACTTAAATATTTTAATATTTTTTATTTATATATCTTTTAATTAAATTTTTAAACTTTTATTATGTTAATATATTTGTATCATGTTATATTAATATTTTATATATGTATTTATGTTTTTTAAATTTATTGTCCCTCCTGAATCTTAAAGTTATGTTTAGGAGTTTAGAAAAAAAAAAAGAAGAAGGATTTAAAGAGGAAGGAAGAAAAATAAAATGAGAGGTTTATCTTCTCCTTGTTTAAAAGTGTAAAATATATAAAAGAAAGAAAATAAGTGTTTAGAATATATTTTTATCATTTTATTCTTATTAATTATTTTATACTTTTTATTTTTTATTTTTTAAATTTTTTAACTTTTTTCATTTTTATCCTTTTTAGTTTAGTTATATCACCTCAAGCTCACTTCTCTAAAAACCAAAACAATTAGCATAGGCTATAGAAAAAGCAGGTGAGGCTGCAGTGCCGCACTGTTTGGGATATTTGCAGGTGAGATCGGCACAGTGCGGACAGCGGAATCTGATGTGGGTTGCGGTGCGACTGGCTGGTGGATCGGCAGTGACCCTGACCCGGAACGATGCAACACGGTAGGATCGTCTGTACTGGAGCGGCACTAGCGGTGCGGGTTCGATGGCTCCAAGTTTGGCGACGTCGACCAGGAGGAATGGCGACGTCGACGCGGCACGCGGACGGTGCGGTCCGACTCAGTAGGTGCCGATTTCGGTCTGGAACGGGTTCAAACGGCGAATAAATCGGCAGTACTAGGCTCGAGCGACGAAACGCGGCTACCAAATTTGCGAGCTGGGAGGCGCGACAAGCGACTATGTGCTCCGAGCAATGATGGTGTCGGGCGGGAAGCCATGAGGAAGATGGCGGGAGAAGTGAGTGGTTTGAGATGAATGATAAATTAATAATTTTATAACAAAACCCTCCAATTTGGTGGAACTGGAATGGGTGAGCTTTAGAAGGAATTCAAAAATCTCACTTTCTCTTACCTCTTATTTTTAAAACTCTCAAATAAAGATTTCTTAACTCTAAACCTTTTCCTTCTTATCCTTTTCCCCCTAACTCTTACTCCTAAACATAGGCTAAGTTACATAATTGGCAATTAAGATTGGTGTACCTACCAAGACACATTTACTGATTTACCCATATAAATATAAAATAATTTTATTTATTTTCATTCTTAATTTACAGGTGTAAAAAATAATAATCTTAATATAACATAAAAAAAGTTAAAGTGAGTGTGAAATTAATGTAATTAAATTTTAATGTAGTCATATTAATCGGATATAGAAACGGTGTAATGCGAGTGCTAATTCGTCAAAGCATTAAATTGTAAAATACATCTAACAAGTTATTATTCTCGTATTATTTTAAATTTTATATTCATGTAAAAAAAATTATTTTCATAACTATGAGTTTCTTTAATAATAAAATATTTAGAAGATGTTTATAATTAACTTATTTTGATTTTAAAAACTTTAATAAAAATATTTGAAAAGAACTTTTTTAACTAAAAATTTATTTTAAGTATAAAATAAATTAATCCAAAATATTTCTAAACATATATAAAGACTCATATTTAAAATTTAATAATTATATAACTTGATTTTATTTTATTTATGGTACTATATATTCTGGTGATTTTTTTATATATATAAGTTCATATATATAATATGATACTTACATACAAATTGTGTAAATAGAATAAAAAAATTATTTTAATTCATTTCAACATGTTATATAACTTTGTTCATGACATGAAAAACTTTTACTTCAAAAAAATGAAAAACTTCATATAATTTTTACTGTCTTTTTTATTTTATAATTTATTAATAATTTTCTTACTCAATATTAATTATATATTTAATACTTAATAATATATATAGTATTACTAATTGTTTCTTTGTGTTTGATAAAAAAATATATAACTAATATAATTAATTACTCCTCAAAGTAATTTACTAATTTTATTAATATAAATAGATAGATAAATATAAATGACTATCAACAAGGATAGGATTGAGAGCAATGATAAATGAGTTACACTCTTAAAAAGATAATCAAAATTTAAATATTGGAGAAGACAGTTATTGTCAAAGAAAAAAAAATAAAGATAAGTATAAATAATTTAGCCAAGGTTAATCTGAGACTGCAACACTTGTTACGGCCATGATGTCTCAATTGCGGCAGTCACTATGACCGCATCACATTGTGATTGCCCTTCACATTGGTCTGCAACAGTCGCAACGCGACTGCGATCGCAACCACAATTTAAAATCTTGCATCCAACTTAAGAGATCGTATTCATTACATGCATTATAAATTGAGATATTAAGTCAATCAAATCTTAAGGGAAATGCTGAACAAATAAAATCAGGGATGACAACGGGGCAGGGCGGGAACGGGTAGCAGCCCCCTGCCTCCCGCCCCCGTGAATAATATTCTACCCCGTCTTTGCATCTATATCCGTACGGGTACCCATTTATAATTCCTCCGCAAGTAAATGGATACTCACGGATATCCAGTGATACCCAATAAATTTGAAAAAAAAATTAAAAAATAAATAATATTTGAGTAATGATGAGATTTTTTTAATAATTTTATATAGAGATATTTTGATAATTTTATTTGTGGGTTCTTGCGAGTACGAGAGGAACCACCTTTGTCCCCGTTCCGTTTATTAAACGGAGATAACATAAACGAGTATTTATATCCGCAAAAAAAATTAGACGAGTATTATCTGTCTTCGTCACGAGTATTACCCGCAGATACCTGCATGAGAAGATAAAATTGTCATCCCTAAATAAAACCAACAGTCATATACTCCCTTTGTTTTTCAATAATTATCTTTTTAAAAATTTTAATTTATCTCAAATTATCTATCATTTGAAAATATTAAAAAAATATTAATTAATTTTTTCTAACTTTATCCTCCTTAATTAATGGAGAGTTTAATTAATGGAGAGTAAATTTATTATATCATATGAGATTAATTAATGGAGAGAATATATATTTGCATTTAGAATTATGTAATTTTATTCTTAATTCTTATATAAAAATTTTAAAAAACAGTTAAAAAGGAGACGGAGGGAATAAGTCAGAAGGCCCGAGGCCGTGGTTGGAAATGGTTGGGAATGGTGGCGACTGGCGAAATGGAAACTTTAATTGACCAATTTCAACATCTCGGTGCGTGAAGTCACAGGGCAATTAAGGCCACAAAGAACAAGCTCACATTATATTGGCCATTGATTTTGTATTGTTTGTCAAATTCATACCCTGTGCAAAAATGATCCAATTGGTTACAGAAAAAATGTGTTTCGGTGTGGGTCCCTTCTAGAGAAAATACATTGCTCCCGAGCTTCACCTCCTTTCTGTTCTCCAAGCTATGTTCATGGATGTTAAGGGTTTTCTCTGCATACAGTGTGTAAAGATTCAGATGTGATAATGGGGCCTCAATGTCTTTTAACTTACATGATACAATACAATGGACTGACAAATAAAGAGGATATTAATTCTACCTTATGCATAAGCAGCTATAGCATACCAAATATATATTCAGGGGAACGTTTTTAATGCTTCAAAATATTAAAGGAGCATGGATGCTCTTAAAATAATAACCATTGATTTATATATTTTAATTATTAATGGTTTAGATTGAAGATTTGTAACCTGTATAATAAGTTAGTTTTATCTAAGACTTTGACTATACTTTCTTCATATTTATCTCACATTTCAGTGACGAAGGCTTTACCAGAGTTTGGACTGTGTGGCGGTTGGAGTTTGTCGAAACTTTTCAAACAAATCAGGGATCAAATCATTAAGATTATTAGTTGAAAGATCTAAATAAATGAGATGTCGAAGGTTTGAAAATGATGATGAAATCTCACCACTAAAATCGTTCCATTCAAGTTCAAAATATTTTAGTTGTGTAATGTTCCCTAAAAACAAAAAAAATAGATCCTTCAAAGTAGTTGTTTGAAAGATCAAAGGAAGTGAGATTCCATCATTTGGGTGATTTGTCGATTTATATCCATTAACACCAATACCAATACCTTCCAACAGATCTGTCGAACTCTGACTACGCCGATCTGACAATAACTAATATTATCAGCAAAAAATCAAAAAAATTAAAATTCTCAAAAAAGTCGTTCTTTCCATTTACTTTTCCTCTATTAGTATTGACCATAATATAACAGTCTGCCACAAACTTGTCAAATTCTGAGACCAGTTGGCGGTGATCTGTCGAAGCCACCATAAGAGCTTGTTTTTAAAAGTGAAAAGAAAAAAGAATTTTTAAAAAAAAAGAGGGATATGATGATTCTTTGTTAAAAAAAAAACTTTAATAAATGTTTTTTTTTTCAAGTAACAGTCAACGCAAGTTACCTGTAAAAACAGGTAAATTCTCAAGAGCACTAATGCTCAATTCTTTAACAAGAATATTGTAAAAGCCTCCTATATTCAGAGCCAGTAAATAATCTGCTCTTATTTACCTGCTCTTTTAAAACTACTGCCACTTTGAGGGGGCATTCTGTCCCAAAATTCATGTTTAAGAGTTTAAGGTTACGTTTTTATTCTTCATTTTAGAAGTGGTCAAACAAACGTTTGATCAAAATAACATTCACCTACCTCCTTATAAAAGTGTATTGGAAAGATAATTTTTTTTGTTTTCTTCCTATAAAACATAAACTAAATAAGCTCTAAATCATTAACCGCATATCCTGATCTAATGTACTACTTATGAACGTTTTTCTGACAATTACCACCAATAGAAATTAATTAAGAAGAAAAGTGTCTATAGAGGTCTAGGTCCCAATCCTATACCACAAATGCGTCCATTCTTCTCATGGTCACTTAATAGTTAATACCTATAGCTCGTTTAACTATTTATCATTTATCAATTGTATTTCACGCCATATTTTCAGTTGTAAAACTATTTTTGTTTTTTTAAATCCATTCTTACTTTCTCACCATTTTTATTTTGAAAATACTCCTTGCACAAAAGATTCTACGTAATCTCACAAATATCAACAATACAAGGTGCAGATGTTGATGAATAAAGGTAAGTTCAGAGAGAGAAAAAATAAAATGAAGGACAATGAATGAAATTTTATGAGATTTGTGTGAGAAAAATATTTTTTTGTAAATAACATTACACTTTTATTTTCCAAACCTTAAATCAATTTGGTGGAAAAGAAATCTGTCCTCAGGTACTATCATCATGGTGCTATTATTCTTTACTACTGTAAGTAAGCGTCTCAAAACCTTAAAATACTAAAATTAAGCAATCGTCGTTGATATTACCTACCTCTTATATGACGTCAGGATTTCATTTCCATTTAAACAAAAAAACAACAAAAAACAAAAAACTGAATAGAAGATTATGTCGCCATGTTGGCTTTAATTTCTCCACTGTCTATTGTTCACAACAACTAGCTAGTTTGTAGCATGTGGGAAGAAGAGAAACTGAAGTTGTTTGCTGTCATTCAGAGTGCAAGCGACGATTGCCGGGTGCACTGGCGGGGGAGATAGTAATTAAGCTTAATTAGATGAATGTCCAGTCACGTTTAACAAAAATCTTAATTTTGCATTTCAAGATTATATATGTATGGAGAGAGATGAACGTTGGGAAATGACTCTGCATTGTGCAAGGTGGAAAAAAAGAGCGGGGAAATTCTGGTACTTACAAGAACAAATCGGTACAGCCGCTACGTGATAAAAGCTATAAACCCAACAAACAGTACAACTAGTAACATGCAAACAACATTACCCAAGGAACTTGAAACAGACGGTGGATTCAATTGCCACCGCAACACCGCCATTTTTAATTCCTGATTTCCTCTAGAAAACACCGTGTTGGGCATCTCACTCTCAATAATGGTATAATAAAACACGGTTAAGATATTAATCATTTATTTATGTAAATATTACTCATACTGTTTCTTTTTATCTATTTTTTTAAAAAAATATTTTGCTTTAATTTACTTTTAATTTTAAAATTTTAAAAATGTATTAATTTTTTTTAATTTTATCTATTTTTTTACTGTCTTTATTAAACTTAATAATTACACATATTAATTAATTTTTATATGTTCTTAAAAGAATGAAAAAAATAATTTAATCATATTAATTTGCATTTTACTTTATTTAAAATTATTTAATAGTGTATTTAATTATTATATTAAAATCTTAAAAAATAAATAAAAAAAAACAAATGGAGAAAATACTTGCATTGAGTGGTCTAGTGGAAATAAACTAATTTGTCAAAAATAGTACCATACTATGAAGCGTATACACAAATATGAACATAGGACAAGACACAGATATGGATATAGAGACATATCAAATTTAAAAAATAGTATGACATACGACATACGACATATATATATATATATATATATATATATATATATATATATATATTTACATATCTAGTGAGAGGAGTTTTTATTATAAGAAGGTGAGAGGAGTAAATTTTGACCATACAACCATACATAGATGATCAAGATTAAAAGTTACTTAAAGGTCATGTGGCCACTTAAAAAAGTCACATGCATTTTTGTTCTAATCTTGATCATTCATGTAAGATCCAATGGTAAATATTTACTCCTCTCATCTCTTACAATAAACACTCCTCTCACCAGAGTAAGATTATATATATTTATATATATGACATATCTAGTGAAAGGAGTTTTTATTGTGAGAGGATGAGAGGAGTAAATCTTGACCATACAACTATACATGGATGAATCTTGACCATACAACTATACATGGATGGTCAAGATTAAAAGTTACTTAAAGGTCATATGATCACTTAAAAAAGTCACATGCATTTATATTCTAATCTTGTCCATTCATATAAAATCTAATGGTCAATATGTGCTCCTCTCACCTCTTACAATAAACACTCCTCTCACTGAAGGTAAAATCTTTTATATAAATATTATATATATATATATATATATATATTATAAAATATATATATAAATTTAAAAACTTAGATTATGTATATATATAATTACAAAATTTAAGAAAAAAGTTTCATAACTCATTAATATTATTTCTATAAGCTTTAAAGATTTACAATATCTTAATATATGTCATACATGTCAATATTTGTCAGTTGCTATCTAGTAAGACCCTCCCAAAAAAATAGAGTATATTTTCTATTGACATTTTCTAAAAAATCTCATAAACTAATTTCTCTTAATAAAACTAACCATGTACAAGTATATGTATATCCAAAAAAATTAACTAGAGGAAAATTTAAAGATTAACTTCATTTTACTTCATGTAAGCTGTGAACGGAAAAACGATATTCATCGTATTGAATAAGTTTTTCCTGATAGTGGATGTATGTGTGATGATAACTCTATGTAATTGGACTTGTGAGTTATGAGCTTACATGAAAACTATTTTTTAAAAAAATATTAATGAGTCGTGTTCACGCTTGTTCAAGCCGTGTCCAAGACGTGTTCGAATTAAAAAATAATTTTTAAAATTAAACACATTTAAATACACAAAATACATATATTTCTATATACCTATATTAGATAAAATATCTGACACATAAACATATCTTATAAACAATGTGTTTGTGCTTGGTACCCATATATTTAAGCTCTGAATAAATCTTTAACTATAGTTGATATCCTAAGTTGAGTTGTTTTCACGTATAACATAAATGTTTGTAATATATTTTTTAGATATTTTTTTAATATTTATTTTAATATTAATTTAAAAATAAATATTATTAATATTTATTTTTGTATAATCTTTTTAAATATATAAAAGAAACTAATAATAAAATAAGAATTAAAAAATATTTAAAAAATATATTCCTCACATTTTTCTTAATTCTAACCCAACTCTTTTTAAACAAAGCAATTAACGAAAAAATTGTATACCGTTTACTTTATTTTTATTTTAATAATATAATGGATATTTTAAATAATTACATAATTATTAAATTTGTAATCACATTCCAATAAATATATTGTTGTACTTAATTACTTAGTTTAGTTACCGTCGCACTAACCCAATTCAAAGAATATTCGTTGATAATAGTATATTAGAATTTATTAACAAGTAGGCTTAAACAAAGTAATTAACTAAACATGTAATAATCAAGCTTGGTGTAGAGAGTAGAAATCAGATTCATGAACCAACATCACCATCATAAACCGAAGTTTGGAAAACACTCCTTAAACGACAAGCATCCCCATATATTATATTATATTATATATACAATACATATACTACATAAAAAAAAAAAACACATGCACGATCATAATCACAATGATCATATATATTGCTTCTAATGCTTATGCGGTGCACCTAAACGAAATCATTTGGCCGTCCAAAACAAAAACAAAGAGAGAAGAGACGACAACAACAACAACAACAACAAACGAAGAAACAGAATCTAACATAGTTTTATACAGTCAGTCACTGATTTAATTAAAAACTTTGGAAATAAGCTTAAATAAAAGCACCAGCGATTAATATTCCAGTTTTTCCAATTATTTCTAGTAAACCAGGTGACGGTTGGCCATAACGACGTCGTCAAGCATCCACAGGTCCATGTTGTTGTTATTCCACTCAGCGCCGTCCAGCAGGGGCTGCTCATGCTCCAACTCCAGGAACCATTCAAGGTCCGTGATTTGCTGCTTCAGGTCATCAAGATCCTCGCCCTGCATGGCGGGGAAAAGGGGTGGTCCGGTGGGTTGGGAGATGGCCTGAGTCATGAGGCAGCGCTTCTTGGGTGGCGGCGGAGAGGGAGCGGTGGTGGTGGTGGTAGGAATAGGGAAGTTGAGCTTGGCCTTGTCACCGCGGATGCGCTTGGCGGCATGGTCGTAGGCTCGGGCGGCTTCTTCGGCGGTGTTGAAGGTTCCAAGCCACACACGGACACCCTTGTGTGGGTCCCTTATCTCTGCCGCCCACTTACCCCATGGCCTTTGCCTTATTCCTCTGTACACGTTCTTACGAGCTCTCTGAGCCTCACCCTGACCACCCTTCTCCTTTCCTACAACCTTTTCTGCAACCACGCTTTTCTTCTCCTCCTTGTCACATGCTACCACTGCCACATAAAAACACAGGTAAGTCTCACTATGTTATCATCATGTGACACCTCAGAAACACAAACTTTTCTTTTCTTTTCTTTTCCTTATTTTTAGAAGAAAATTAAATAAAAACAAATTCCTTTCTTGAGCGGGTGGGGTGGCGGCTAATGGCTATTATTTTTCCTGGAGATTGGAGAGGTATGTGTCTACTCTTCAGTTGGATCGCACGTCTGTTAGTAGCATCAGGATTTTGATTGATTGTTGATATAATAATGCATACCAGATATTTTTGTATAAGGTTTTGCTTGTTAAGTTTAAAAAACTCCGAAGTTATCAACTTGGCCTTTTCTTTTACCTCTTCCTTTTCATTAATTGAATAGGAAAAACGTGAGCAAAAGAAAAAAATAAATAAATTGGCATCTTGTTAATGTCAAATTATTGAATGCTTTTTCAACCCACAAAAAAAAAAAAGTGGATGCTTGAACTTTACTTTATTTTCATTCAAACCCATTGAACAAACACCACCTGTGTATATATCTACTACGATATACCAAACCCCCAAAAACTAATTGACATAGGCAGATGAATATAAAACAGAATTTCAGATATATGAATGCCCAGATAGAGATGGTGATGTTTTATGATTTGGCCTTTTTAAATGAACAAAAAAGGTTAAAATCCTGGAATTGAATCCATTCAAACCCAATGACACCAAACACAAGAAAAAAAAAAAGTATACCTTACCCATGAAGAAAGGGTGACAAAAAAGTCAGATATAGGAAAATAGGCACATGCAAAATAGCCATAGAATAGAACAACCTAGCTAGAACGGGAAAGTGGGTACTGGTAGGTAAAGATCAAATTTTGATTAGGTACATACCTTTGTTGTCTGGGATTTGAGGGACCTTTTGATCAAAGTGAACAGGTGGTTGGTCTTTGGAAGTAGTGGTGGTGGTGGCGTTGAAGCCAAGGAGGTCAGAGAGAGGATCAAGTTCGCGCCAGAGGTCCTGGGTGGCCAACCTCCGGCCACGCTTCACACCAATGAAGTCTGAGATGATAGCACCCCCACACATATTCACAGCTTCTTACACAGACACAGAAAGTTGTTATAAATGGCACTATGAGTCTCGTGACAACCACACAAGATAAGATGAAATAAATGTGAAGAAGTGAGAGACCATTACTGGATGTGGTGTTTAGATATATATAGATAGAGAGAGTCCGAAATCCATTTGTTGATGTGAATTTTGATATGACAAAATTATATAAAAAATAAATAAATATAAAATTTATAAAAGAAATTATATATAATTTAATTAGATTTTATTATTAAAATATTTTTATATTATTTTTCTTTTTCATATATCCTTTTTATATATATAAAAAATCACATAAGATACCCCTTTCTCACATAGAGCCCCAGTTACTTATGACATAACACTGACCGGTCCCACCACTCAAAACTAGAATCAAAAAGAGTTGTTTGATAATCGGACGATAGAAAATTAGGATTGGAGCAGAGTTGATAGAAAAAATATTCTTTAATAATATATTTATATGTAAAAGGAGTAAGTAATAATATGTTTATTTTTTATTTAATTTAAAATATATCATAATTATATAAATTATTAAGTAATTTAAGATGAATATATATTTAATTACTTATTTTATAAATAAATTTATTATGAAATAGTCTTATCGAGATTGATGAACATGGCAGACTTTGGTTGGGAGAAGCCTAAGACTAGAGGTGGTAAAATAGGTTTAATCCGTTGGGTTAATTCGTTAATTTATTATTTTTTTTGTGAGTTGAGTTTAAGATTTTAATTTATTTTTAATTTTTAACTCGCATAATCTGTCTCGCTTAACTTGAAGGTTAAGCGGGTGCGATTGACCCATCGGATGGAATTTTTTAAAAAAATGTTATAAATTAATTTTATTATTTGTATTTGTGATATTTTTTGGATATGATATTAAATTTATTTTATTTATTTTATTTTTTAATCTCTATAAATTATAATTTTTTTATTTTTTAATTTTTATGATTTTTTTATTTTTTATATATTTTATTTTATTTTTTAAAATTAACTCACTTATTTTTTTTTTTTTTTTCTTTATGCGGATCAATCCGCTTAACCCATCAACTCACACTAAAATGGAGTGAATTAACTTTTCTAATCCATTTTTTAAAACAAGTTAACTCACCCTATCTTATATTTTTATGAATTAATTACGAGACAGAACGAGCATGATGAGTTAACCCACTTTGTGACATCTGCCTAAGACGGTCTTGAAGGAGAGAAATTGTAGTTTGGCAACTATGAGCAGGAGTATTTTTTTTTTTTTTTTTGGGTCTGCAAGAGTTGGATGTTATGTAAGTGTAACTCTCGTAAGAGTGGTGCCAAAATTTAACGGCCCAGATAAAGAAAAGACGCTCTGCCTGTGAGCGTGGGGCCACTGGGACTTTTGGAATGACCCCCTCAATAATCTCACCCTGGATTTCATCCATAATAACCGGTAACCCATCAGTGTAAAAGTAATATATTATTCAACATAAAATGATCCTATCAATTATCAATAACAATCACACTGAAATTTCGGCTTTTTATTAATATATTTTTAAAGATAAAATTATTTATCAAATTATCATATTTTTAAAATTATATATCAAAATATTATATTTTTTTATTACATTAATCTTTTTTATATATATTTTACATAAATAACATCAAAGTAAATAGTGTTATTATTACAAAAATATTAACAAACTTGACGTTTTTCACATAAAAAAGTCTAAATGTTTGGCATTATCTATGTAGTAATATCATAACAGTTAGCGTTACCACGTGGATAGCGCTAAGCATTTTTTCGTTTCCACGTGAATAATGCCAAGCATCATGGTATTTTCAGTGCACGTCTCTACAAAGTCAAGTCTCATTTCCTTCTCAAGCACAAATTTCTAATTTATCAAATTTTCACTTTTTTTATACTTTTTCTCTCTCTAAACTCTCTTTCAAACCTTCCTTTGGCTGTAGTTTGTGAGAAAGATATTTGAATCATCATATATGTAAGTATTTTTATTTATTGTTAAATTATTTTTATTGTTATTGTTATTGTTGATTATTTTTTTTTTAGAATTATTACTTATTTTTTTAGGATTTTTATGTTAATTGTGTATTGTATATTTTTTATGGTTCACTAGTTTTGTTAGTTCAGAGGTTTGTGGAATTTGTTCATACAAAAACTATTAGTTTGAATATTATTAGGGTAACATTTTTTTACTTGACACATGTGGTGATTACGTATTTTTGTTGTTGTTTTCAATTGATTAAAATTGTGGATTTATTAAAATTGAAATTAGTAGGGTATAGAAAAAATTTCTTATGAAAATTAATAGTATATGAATTCATTGTTATGAATAACAATTTTGTTTCAATTGACATATGTGTTGATTGATCTCATACTTGTTGTGTTGTTATTATTCAAAAGTTTGATAAGTGAAATTAAGATGGCAAACATACCTTGTTGTTCTCATTTACAACAATTGGAGAATGTATGAAGGTGAAAAGGATCTAACGTATGAAGGTCATCGTCCTAAGTCTGTCATGATTTAACGTGATACAACTTTGGAGCTTCTGAAAAGGAGAATTCATTTAAAATTAAGGCTCCAAGAAAATTAAGTTGTGATAATATATGAGACCTTCTTCTGATCTCCATCACAGACCACCACATTCAGACACTGACATTTCTCATTGATATGGGCATTACATTTAGATTAATTTATCCACCTTGTATAACATTTGCTTAATCTGGGATGAGTGTATATATATGTACAAATGTTTTTGTTATGCCTCTTACAGGTGCTTTGTTGATTTCAAAATCTAAATATATATGGATATATCTCATTATATAGGATAAAGTACATTTGAGAAAGTCAAATTCTTAGGAGAAATTCTGTCAAATTTATGATAAAATCGAAATGTTTGAACTAATAAGATTAGTTGATTTTCATAGGCTTACTATATTGGTATTCTAGCTCATGAATCGGTTCTGACCCTAGTTTTGAGTGGTCACAAATTTATCATACATTATTATGACATACTTATATTTGTTTATACTTTTTTTAACTTAATCGTAGGTTACAAGCAAACTACAAATTTCTATGCCATAAAAAATAAAATTTCTAACAAAGCAGTTGAATTTGGTAAAACAATAAGAGAATAATTTTATTTGTATTTATATTTTTTAAAAAAATAGTGGCATATACTAGTAACGCCAACATGTACGGCGATAATGGACCACACAACCTCTCCATTATGGCAAGATGCTCTTTGTATGAGTCTGAAACAAACCTTTACCTTACAATAGATGCACACACTTCAGGAAAAAGTTGAAAAAATGTACTTTAAATAAAATTTTTGGTCGTACACATGGTAATGCCAATAAACTTGACATATTCTACATCATAACGCCATCACGGTTGGCGTTTTCCACATAGTAACGCCAACCGTGATGATGTTACCACGTGGAAAACACCAAGTCTGTTGGCATTTTTTCTATGATTGTGCTATTCTTTTTTATTATTATATATGAGTTACCTACCATATCTTCACCTATCACAGCCATGACATTCTTCTGATTCCTATCACAGACCATCGCATTTTGACCTCGACCCTTCTCACTGATATTGTCATTACACTTAGGTTAACTTATCTACCTTGTATTACATTTGCTTAATCTGAGATGACTGTATGTATATGTACAAATACTTTTGTTATACATCTTATAGGTGCTCTGTTGATTTCGAAATCTAAATATATATGAATATGTTTCATTATACAAATGAAGTACTTTTGAGAACGCCCAATTTTTAGGAAAAATTCTGTCAATTCTCATAGAATTGGAATGTTTGAACTAACAAAATTAGTTGATTTTCATAGGCTTACTAGGTTGGTATTCTAGCCCATGAACCAGCTCTGACCCTAGTTTTGAGTGGTTACAAATTTATCTTACGTTATTGTGACATACTTATAATTGTTTACATTTTTTTTAACTTAATCGTAGGTTACAAGTAAACTACAAATTTCTATGTCATAACAAATAAAATTTCTAACAAAGCAGTTGAATTTGGTAAAACAATAAGAAAATAATTTTGTTTATATTTACATTTTTTTAAAAAATAGTGGCATACACTAGTAACGCCAACATGTCCGGTGGTAATAGACCACACAACCTCTCCATCATGGCAAGGTGCTCTTTGTATGAGTTTGAAACAAACCTTCGCCCTATAATAGATGCTCACACTTTAGGAAAAAAATTGAAAAAATGTGCTTTAAATAAAATTTTTGGACGTACACGTGCTAACGCCGACAAGCTTGGTGTATTCCACGTGGTAATGGCATCACAGTTGGCATTTTTTACTTACTAACGCCAAACGTGATGGCATTACCACGTGGATAGCACTAATCGTGATGGTGTTATCACGTGAAAAATGCCACGCTTGTAGGCATTTTTTTCTATGATTGCACTATTCCCTTTTTCTGATCATATATGAGTTACTCACCAAATCCTCATTCATCACAGTCAAAACCTTCTTTTGATCCCCATCACAAACCACCATATTCTGACTCTGACCCTTCTCATTGATATGATCATTATACTTAGATTAATTTATCTATCTTGTATTACATTTGCTTAATCTAGGATGACTGTATGTATAGGTATAAATGTTTTTGCTTACATCTTATAGGTGCTCTATTGATTTGGAAATCTAAATATATATGAATATGTTTCATTATACAAGATGAAGTACTTTTGAGAACGTCTAATTTTTAAGAAAAATTCTGTCAAATTTATCATAGAATCAAAATGTTTGAACTAATAAGATTAGTTGATTTTCAAGTGCTTACTAAGTTGGTATTATAGCCCATGAACCGGTTCTAACCCTGGTTTTGAGTGATCACAAATTTATCCTACGTTATTGTGACATACTTATATTTGTTTATACTTTTTTTTAACCTAATCGTAGGTTACAAGTAAATTACAAATTTCTATGTCATAAAAAATAAATTTTCTAACAAAATAGTTGAATTCGGTAAAACAATAAGAGAATAATTTTGTTTGTATTTACAATTTAAAAAAAATAGTGGCATGCACTAGTAACACCAATATGTCCAGCGGTAATAGACCACGTAAGCTCTCCATCATGGCAAGGTGCTCTTTGTATGAGTTTGAAACAAACCTTTACCCTACAATAGATGCTCACACTTCAGGAAAAAACTAAAAAAATGTGTTTTAAACAAAATTTTTGACCGTACACATGGTAACGCCAACAAGCTTAACATATTCCACGTGGTAACACCATCACGATCGGGGTTTTCCATGTAGTAACGTCAAACGTGATGACGTTACTACGTGGATAGCGCCAACCATGATTACATTACCACGTGAAAAATGCCAAGCTTGTTGGTGTTTTTCTTATGATTGCGTTATTCTCTTTGACGCTATCTACGTGGAACGTGAAAATAATAAAAAAATCTAGCGTGACAAAAAAATATAATATTTTGGTATATAATTTCATAAGTATGACAATTTAATAAATAATTTTGTCACTAAGAATATATTAGTCAAAAGATCCTGAAATTTCCCTTTGGTTAAAAATTATATAATTTTAATTGTTCCTTTTACATTAGAATTTAAGTAAAATGGTTTGATATATAACTTGGGATAACATATGATGGAGTTGTTGGTGAACAAAATCTACGTGTAAAGTGTGACAATACACATTTACCTTATAACAGAGTCACAAAAAGGCATAATTGCAATTTTCAACTACAATTCATGTATAGTAAAGATGTATATATATAGTTTAGATAGCAGCTAATTGAACTTGACTAACTAGCCTAAAGTCATGCGCCTAATGAGCCTAAAACCATGCTGGGAATATTAACAAAGTGATAAGCTAGTTACAAACAAAGATACACTAGTAACAACATGATAAGCCTAAGACTTGGTCAACACATCTATACGCCCCCGCAAGATGGAGGAGGGTTCAATGACGCCAATCTTGGAAGTAAGAAATTCATGTCTTAGTAGTGAGAGCGGCTTGGTGAGCAAATCAGCGAGTTGGTGACTGGAAGGAACATGAGATATTGTGAGGGCATTTTTAGCCACTAGATCACATACAAAATGATAGTCAATGGCTAGGTGCTTCATTCGCGAGTGAAAAATTGGATTTGCACACAAGTAGGTTGTACCTATGTTATCTGAAAATATGGTTGGTGGCTGATGTATTTGGATCCCAAGTTCCATCAAGAGTTGTTGTAACCATAAAAGCTCAGTGGTGGTGGATCCAATGGTGCGATACTCAGCTTCTGTTGAGGATCGGGCAACAGTGGTTTGCTTCTTACAAGACCAAGAGATGGCATTGGGACCAAGATAGATAATGTATGCACCAGTAGACTTTCGATCAGCCGTGTCACTGCCCCAATCAGCATCACAGAAGGCGGTGAGGTTAAGAGTGGCGGTGCCAACTAAATTCAAGCCATGCGAGATTGTATGTTTGAGATAGCGTAAAACACGCTTGAGTGCCTGCATATGAGTGACAGTGGGAGCCTGCATATATTGTGATAATTTATTCACAGCAAAAGCAATATCCGGGCGAGTGATAGATAAATAATGCAGAGAGCCAATGATGCGACAAAAAGAAGAAGGATCACAACTAGAGGTATCTACATCTGAGAGAAGAGAACAAGAAGTAGACATTGGAGTGCCTACAGGTTTGGCATCAAGCATGTTACCTTTTTGCAGGATATCTCTAATATAGTCTTACGAAGATAGAAAGATACCATTTAAGGTAGGAATAAGCTCCACACCAAGAAAATGACTCGGGTTACCAAGATCCTTCAAAGAAAATTTGGAGGCAAGTGCAGTCTTGAATTTGCATAGAAAAATAGGATCATTACCTATAAGAAGAAGATCATCCACATATACTAAAAAGTAGGCAATAACATTGCCTTGCTTGTAGAAAAAGAGAGAGGGATCAGACCGAGCATTAGAAAAACCATAAGCCACCACAAAAGACTTTAATTCATGATACCAGGCACGTGGAGCTTGCTTGAGACCGTATAGAGCTTTATGGAGTTTACATACATGATTCGGAAAATTCTGATGAACAAATCCAGAAGGTTGAGACATGTAAACGTCCTCAGATATGGTACCATGCAAAAATGCATTATTGACATCCATTTGACTGAGATTCCAGCCTTTAGAGAGAGCAATACACAAGACCATTTTAATAGTCTGAGGTTTATTAACTAGACTGAAAGTATCTTTGTAATCAACACCAGGATGTTGATGAAAACCTTTAGCAACTAATCGTGCTTTGTAACGAGCAATAGAACCATATGGATTTCTCTTCAATCGAAACACCCACTTGTTCCCAATAATATTGTAATCAGGTTCAACAGGAACAAGAGACCAAGTACCATTTTTCATGAGAGTTGTAAACTCCTCAGACATAGCCTGCTTCCATTCACTGTGTTGAAGAGCCTTAGTTACACTCGTTGGTTCTTCAGATGGTGGTAGAGGATATTTAGTAGCAGAGAAAAGTTTCTTTAGTTTAAAGATCCCAGCCTTCGCACGAGTGGTCATGGGATGGTATGGCAAAACTGAAGTTAAAGAAGGTGCTGGATGAGAGTCTTCGGCAAGGGGTTAAGTGTCAGATGATGTGCACACAGGAGATAGACTCGGTGAAAGTGTAGTTTGGTGACGAGATAAGGGTGGACTCGAAGACGTTGTAGGTAGAACAGAAGGAGAGGAAACCAGACTTAGATTCAAATTAGGAGATGAGTGTGTAGAAGTCGGTTGGGATAAGGATGATTTGGATTTCAAATTGGAATTTGAAATAACCGTGGTCAAGGGAATAGATGATGGAACAAGTTCAGTGGAGGTCGGTTGATTATTTGATGGAACAAGAGATAGAGTTGACGCAGTGGAGGTTAGTTAGGAATGTGAAGGTAACGAATGTGCAGGAGAAAGATTGGGAGGAGAATTAGGATTAGTGGAAGCGGTGGAATTAGAGTAAGGGAAGAGATTTTCCAAAAACTGAACATGCCTAGAATAATATGTTTTATTTGTTTTAAAATTATAACAAATATAGGCACTTTGTGTCAAGCTGTACCCAAGAAATAGGCACAGTTCAGATCTTGGTTCTAACTTATTATTGGTGTACAGTTTTAGCCAAGGAAAACATAGGCATCCAAAAGTTTTTAATTTGGTGTAATTTGGGGAAGTTTTAAATAAAACATTGTAAGGTGTGGCCATATTGAGACCAGGAGTGGGCAAACGATTAATTAAGTAGGCTGCGGTTTGGAAGGCATAAGTCCAAAATATGTAAGGAATAGAGGCATGATTAAGAAGATAGTGGGTGATTTCAGTTAAATGACGGTGTTTGCGTTCAGAGAGACCATTGTGTTCAGGGGTATGGGGAGGAATGGTTAAGTGAGTGATGCCATGATTTTGTAAAAAAGGTCGAAGTTTGATGAATTCACCGCCATTATCAGAGTAGAGAGTCTTGATTTGATTGTTGAATTGTCTTTCCACCAAATTTTTAAAGATAGGAAAAATTATTGAAACATCAGATTTAAACTTCATTGGATAAAGCCAAACATATTTGGAGAAATGATCCACAAAAATTACATAATAACGAAAACCATCAATGGAATTAAACGGAGCAGGCCCCCAAACATCTGAGTACACAATTTCTAATGGATAACTACTAGAAATAGAAGACTTAGAGAAGGGAAGCTTGTGGCTTTTATTGGAAAGACAATCAACACATTTATTGAAGGAACCAGTGAAAGAAATATTGCTAGACTTGAGTGCATGAAGGAGAGTTGGAGAGGCCGGATGATCGAGACGTTGATGCCAGAGTTGGAGAGAGGAGGTGGACCGAGCAAGAGAAATTTGTGGAGTGGATATACTAGGAGTAAACTTGTACATATTATCTTCATTCAACCCTCGTAGAAGTATCTCCCCTGTACGTAGATCATTCACCTCAAAATGCCAAGGAAAAAATTCAATAGAAACTTTATTAGTCTGATATAACTGAGAAATAGATATTAAATTTTGAGTGACATTAGGAACATATAAAGTATCTGAAAGCTGTAATTTGGAAGAACTAGTGGAAATAGTGGTAGAACCAACGTGTGTAATAGGAAGATGATTACCATTTGCATCTTGCAGGTTATCAGTTCCATTATATTCACCCTTGATTGAAAGAGTGTTCAAATAATTTGTAATATGGTGGGACGCACCAGAATCAAAGAGCCATTCTGGAGGGCCAGAATTAGATGGAGGCGTGATTTGAGCAACATGAGCAGTATGGTTGCGACGTTTAGGATAGCCTTTGATCTTATAGCAATTCCTAGCTATATGACCAGATTTGTCACAGAACTGACAGACAATATCAGAATTGGAATAATTTTTCTGGCTAGAATTACCAAAGTCAGGAGATGCAGACTTGCAAGCACCTGAATCAAAAAATGGAGAAGCAGAATTGCGACCTTTGCTATTACCATTATAGCGGCGCTGAACATGATTAGCAGTCATAGGAACTGCAGCAGAAAAGCGATCCTCACATTGCAAGAACATTTCAAAATCCACTAGCTTATCATATAAGTCATTAAAAAGGATTGGAGAGTCATGAGTGCGAACAGAAGCCGTGAACTCCCTGAACGAAGGTCCCAGACCATTTAGAGCATAAATAACTAGATCAAGATCATCAAGAGGATGACCAATGAGTGCCAATTCATCAGCAATTGACCTGATAGCCTGCAAATAAAAAGAGACAGAAGTCGTTCCCTTAGTAATAGAGCTAAGACACTCCTTCAGGGATATGATACGAGAGCGAGATCTATTAGAAAAGGCTCGTTGAAGAGCAATCCAAGCGTCGCGAGAGGTATCAATAGAGGACATAACAGATCTAGCCTCAGGATCACAGGAACCAAGCAAAGCAATGTAGAGAAGCTTGTCTTGACAGATCCACAAATTATAGGCAGGATTAGGTGTAGCCGAGGCTCCAGTACCATTAGTGGGTGATGGACAAGGGGTTTCACCAGTGACATAGCCAACAAGGTCACGAGCAACAAGGAGAGAGTGAAGCTGTTTATACCAGGCAGGGTAATTTGTAGAGTTAAGTTTAATAGGGAGTTGAGTAAAGGTGTTAAATTCCACCAGTTCCTTTGGCTCAGAAGAGACTGAAGAATTGAGGGTAGAGGTAACAGAAGCAGCCATAGCAGGATCGAAAAAAAAAAGCTGTTAAGCTAAAAAAAATCTGATACCATATAACAGAGTCACAAAAAGGTATAATTGTAATTTTCAACTACAATTCATGTATAGTAGAGATGTATATATATAGTTTAGATAGCAGCTAACTGAACTTGACTAACTAGCCTAAAGTCATGCGCCTAATGAGCCTAAAACCATGCTGGGAATATTAACAAAGTGATAAGCTAGTTACAAACAAAGAAACACTAGTAACAACATGATAAGCCTTAGACTTGATCAACACATCTATATACCTTTGATATACCAACGAGGGTTGGACTGGTCACCTCAGGAAGCATTTCTTCTGGCCTCTTAACAGTATCATGAGTTTCTTAAGGCTTTACAGCCTAGTGATGTAAACACCAATTAGTTGGTTTTTCTTCTCTGAGGTTGTGATGTTGGGATATCCCTTTCTGAATTTGTTGGGGTTAATGTAGCCCTTTTATTTTTTAATGAAAATCTGTCCTTGATTAAAAAAATAAAAAGGAATTAAACATGGTAACAAGCAAGTCACAATTTCAAAAAAAGGACTAATGTTAAAAAATTTTAGATAAGTCAAGTATTGGTAATTCTCTTTATTAAT
This sequence comes from Ormosia emarginata, assembly GCA_029884605.1. Classification (NCBI taxonomy): domain Eukaryota; kingdom Viridiplantae; phylum Streptophyta; class Magnoliopsida; order Fabales; family Fabaceae; genus Ormosia; species Ormosia emarginata. The sequence goes on along the minus strand of JAQQTP010000059.1, from coordinate 21,768,621 downwards.
AGCTCCATTTTGGCAGTGTCTAAATTATTAGTTTCACCATGTAGTCAAAAGACAAAAAAAATAAATTACCTTTGATATAAAAGGAAAAGAAAAATTAAATATATTTAATTGCACAGAATTCTAGTCCTGCTTCGTTTCACACCATTCACCATAATAATCTCTCAGGAAAAAGAAAGCTGGTGAAAGCTAAAATTCTTGTATCTAGTTTAAGGGTTATGTAATTTTGTTTATATCAAAGTAGATCTAGTCCTGCTTGGCTGCTAATTCCTTTCTTTATAGAGGTAAAACTAACTCTTCATCATCTCACGGAAAAAAAAGATTAAAAGAAAAAGAGCTCATGAAAGCCAAATTTCAAGTGACAATTCTAGTTCTGTTTATTGGAATTAGAATTATCATGTTATCGTTGACTAAAAAACACAACATCAAGTTATGTGACATAACAAAACAAAAATTTTAATTGTACAGCCTATATGTAGGAAGAAATTAGAAGAAGACAACTTTCATTTAATGAATAATTAGATCTTACATCCGTGATATACGAGTAAATTTAAGAATTAAATGATAAAAATAATTATAATTTTATTAAATAAAATATATGTAATAATTCATAAAAAAAATCTTTATAAATTTATTTTAAAAATATATAATATCTTTATGAAAGAATTTTATTCTAATATAAATATTAAAGAATTTAAATATGTAGTATTGTAAAATACTTATATGTTTAAAAAATATTTATAAAATTAAAATATTTTTAGTTTCAAAACGTATTTGAGAATAAAAGTTTTTGTACTTTAAGCAAATATAATCTCAAAACTAAAATATATGACGAAATCTTATAAAATCAATATATATATATATATATATATATATATATATATATATATATTCATGTAAAGTATTATTTTATGTTAGTTTAATTTTTATCTTTTTTTTTTTTATTTTATTTATATTTTTTATTCTTTCTTTACCTATGTAATCTAAATATCATTATTTTTTTAAGGAGTTGATTGGACATTCTAATTTATTGGATTTTTAGTATTTGAATATGTGTCATCAACGTATATATACATATTAGTATTATTTTGAAAAAAAGCGACAAGATATTCTTCTTTTTTAGGGGATGGAATAACTTTTTTTAATTGTATAAAATATTTTGATTATTATTTTTACTTATTTGGGAAGTTGTAATTTTTTTTTCTTATTCATTTTTATTTTTATTATTTGGTTATTGAATTTTATTTTTTAACTATTATTTGATTTTTGTAAATGTGACATTTTCTTTATCATATGTCGCATGTTGTCATATTAGATCATATATAGCATAAAATGATCACTTAAGATGACATATGACAAAATATTAGTTATTCTACTTGTCACATGTCAAGAAAGTAATGTAATTACTCGTTGACTGTGATGACATATGACAAAATTAGAGGTCATATATTTTCAGCCATGTCATAACCCATTTAATAAGACCAATTCGATATTTAGACAAAACACATAAATTTAACTCTTATGAATAATTATGCTAATAATTACTTGTTTTAAAATATTATTTTAATTAGGTTAATAATCTTATTTGTCATTAGTTTGTTACCTTTTAAAATAATTAAAATATTTATTTAAAAAATTACCTTGAACAATGACAGATTCTTCAATAATTTTGTCATAAAGATATTATCAATTTAAAAATAATATATAAAATATATATTTATTAAATTCATTATTTTCTTTATAAAGTGTCCACCTTAATTATATAAATAATGATAATTAAGCAAATTATTAGGATTGACAAGATATGTAATTAATTTTAAAATGTTGACTATGTATTTTAAAATTTATAATATTATTAATTATTAAATATGTTTGAATTAGCCATAATAATGTAATTAGTATAATTATTACTTTGATATGAAATTGAGTATGAATGCATGAAATGTGTAAATTATGAAAGCACTAAATTTTTCTAATTTATGTTAAATAATTTTTTATTTGAATTTGCATTATATAATTGATTATGAAGGTATGAAACATGTATATTAATGTCACAAAATTCTTTTTGTGATTTTTTTTTTGAGCATATTTGTTTCTAATATTTTTTAAGAGATTGTAATAATAACAATTAATTTGATACTTTAATTATTATCATATATCATGTTATAATTTATATTTATTTATTCATATATTTTAGTTTCTAATTTCATGGTAGAATATTCTTAATTTATTAAATAAATTAATTTGGATAATAATTAGAATGAATTTTACAATAATTTCTACTTTAAAATGATAATTGTATTAATGTTAAATATGTATCATAATATATTTGATATTTTAAAATATTTATGATATTTTTGTCTTTTAAATATATTTTTTTTAAAATTTTTTTATCTATCTACATATTAATATTATATTTATCTGTATCATATTTGTATTCATGAATTTTAAGTTTGATAAAACTAAAGTGCCTCACAAAATGGTCAAATGTACCCGGCATTTAGGAAGCAGCTAGCTAAAGTTGAAGAAGTACATACGTTAAATCTAAATGCGTTAAAATATGCAAAATATTTCAAATCTCAACTCCTTAAATGGTATTGGCATTGGGATTGGCATTTTCCCTATAATCCAAGCTCAACCCCCACCGCCATGCATTGTTACAAAGAATGTGAGGACTGAGGTCCCCTACCTAGCTTTCTAGTAGTAGTAGAATCTTACCATTATAATCATCTAACTGCCCTATGCATGCTATAATGAATTGCACATTTCAAAGGGTTTTCTTCTTTTCTAGTTTCTTCTTTATAAAGCATTTGTTGCAAGTTGTAACTGTGTGTTCAGCCCACCTACCCAACCAGAAGATATTTTTCAGCCGCAACTCTTCGGCCTATCCTACTCTTTTATCGAAGTTGGAATGAAGATTGGGAAAGCATCTAAGTGGTCCTGCCCCTCTAGTCTGAGCAACTCTGGCTAGCTTTCGAATTGTATATGGGTGCTTGCTACGGTGTCCTCTCTATTTGAGGGAGTGAACCCTCTGTTCTAATTTTGTCTTTTTGTTTCAATAATTTGTTAATTTTTGTTTTATTTTTTTATTCATCTAATAGTTTTTTAATTTTTATTATATGATAATTTATTCTTTTTATTTTTTTATTTTTTATTCATTATTTAATCATTTAGTTTTAATATAATATTGTAATCTTTTACTTAATTCTTTAAGCGTATAAATAGTATGTTCTATCAGTAAATTATTTTCTCTCTTTATTTCTGTAATATTCATTAATCCTTGTTCTGATACCAAATTCTTCCTAGATTTTTATTCTTTATCATATTTTTTTCTTTTATATATTTTAATAATATATTTACTTATATTGATAATCGTCTTATTTCATTATCTTCTTTTATTTTTTCTAGTTCAAGAAATTTTATTGATTTAGGTATTTGTTCTTTTTATACTCTAAATATTTTGAATTATTTATAAATATTTCAATTTTTGTTATTTCATTTTTCTTATGATAATAAATTTTTCTATATCAGTAAATAGATAAAGTATATCTATTTTGTCATTATTTTTAAAAGTAATACTATGATGTGAGTTTGTTAATGCATAACTAATACAATAAGTAACTGAAAATATTTTATCTCTTATTCTCATTAAATTTCTTCTTAAAAAATTATGCTCTAAGGTTAGTGTTTGTTCAATTCTTTGAGTGTTTAATGGTATTCTAATATTTAGTCGAACTTCAAATTTTAATTTTTCATAAGTTAAATTTCCTTTTATTACTCTTAATATTTTATCTTTTGGATCAATGATTCTATCATCTTTCAAAATTAGTTCTATAGGTGAGTTTATTTCTTCTTGAAAAGTGGATTTAATTAATACTTGTACTGTTCCAATATGTATATATCCTATTTTTCTTCTATCTTCATCCTTTTTTATATTTTTCTTTAAATCTATTAATTTCTTTTTATTAAATAATTGTATACTAGTATCTCCTTGGGTATCGACTATAACTATTGTCATTTCATTGCTTAATTTTTCATAATAAATAATATTATTTCTTTGATTAAATTTCTTTAGTATTCCACCTAGTTTTTCTTTTCCTTCCATATTTGCATTTTTGGCCAGATCTAATTCTTCTTTTTGTATTTTCTTGAACAAATATTTATTTATTAAAATACTTCCTTCATAATTTCCATCTTCTTCAGTAATTTGAATGTGTTCTATATCTTCGGTTTTTTTTTCCATTTTATGGTGTAATTTTTAAATAATTTTTTATATCATGTATACTAAGATTTATTCTTGGAATTCGTAGTTGTTTATTATTTATAGATATAATTAGTTCTTCAAATCTTATTTCATATGGTCTTACTGCTTCAAGAAAATCTATTCCTAATAATAATTTTATATTTGTTTCATCTTCAACATATAATTCTGTTTGAAGTAGTATACTAGAATCAAAATAGAATTCTACACTTGCTTTTTCTTCAAAAGTTTTCTCTTTTCGTTTATATGTTAATATTTTTCTTGGTATAGCTTCTTCTGATTTACTTATGACATCACTACTTACATAACTAAGACATGCACCAGTATAAATAAGTATAGGCAAAATAATTCAATTAACAATTTCTCATACATGATGTTGACGATAATTATTGGGTAAAAGATTGATGGTCATACCTGAACTGGGTTTCTCAAAATTGATTGAGTCTATTTCTTCAAAAATTTTGTGACCCACTACTGCTTCCGTGCCATTTGAATAATCTGGTTTCGTTAAGTTGGATGAAATAAGTGAAGACTTGAGTAGTAAAAGTATTTATTGATAAGTGTTTATAAGTACATGATATTTGATCACACTCTCAAGTGCCCGACTAATCTCATCAGAGACTAGCACATCCTCTCAACTGAGATTTTTGAATCTAAAATTCTCAATATGCTTTGCCTCAGCATAAGAGGGCTTATTTATACACGAGAGTCTATAACATCTATTTACAATATTATCCTTAAAGACGTAAGTGTTTACATCAGAGTTTTAATAATTTACATAATGACGTAAGAGTGTAACATCCCGATTTTCATTTTTTCTGCACAAATATTAATTTTCTAATTTTTGTGATTTTTGAGAATTTTTTTAGATTTTTCTGAGAATAAAAATATTTTAGTAATTTTTGGGCCGTTTGTGAGACCCACGGTGGGCCCAGAAACACTAAAAATTTTTATTGGTCAGAAAATTTTGTATTATTAATACGAGGCCGGGGGATCTTACTAAACTCGAAACCAGATACAGTTACTAATTTTTCTTATACAGTGAATTTATTATTCACTATATAATAATTATTGGTTTGTGAACCGTAAATTTTATTCTGTGAGTAATAAATTTTTATAGCTTTAGCTAGGTACTAGTCATGTGATGACTATGTGTCACTAGATAGTAGAAATCAATTTTTGGTGGCTAGTCTTAATAATTAATCTATGGTAATAAGTCAACAAAAATGGTTTACTTGATTAATTATTAAGTTAGATGAATTAGTTAACTAACCTAAGCTTAAATGGTCACAAAATTGAAACAATAATTGGATGGCAAATTTCATGGACTTCTACGGCCATGAAGAAGTCTTTTAGGACATTCAAAAAGCTAATAATTCATCAAATGTTGACCAAAAGCAAGACTTGGTGCCATGTGTTGATTTTGCACCTTGGTGGTCTTGCAAATAATTTCTCCATGCTATCACTAGCACTCCACGGCAACCACTTTAGAATAGGCTATCTTTCACAATTATATCACTTTGTCTCCTAAGCTATTATCTTCATGTCTTCATTCTTTACACTTAGCCAATTCTCTCCATTTCTCCTCCAAATACACCATTCGGCCAACACCCTAAGGCCACCCCTCCAAGCTTTCAAAATTCTATCTAACCTCATTTTCTACCTCTAAACATCATTCTAAGACACTTCTATGTTGAAGACTTAAGCAAAATTCTTCATCTTCTACCATTTCTACAAGCTAATATTCTTGAGATTTCAAGGTAAAAGTTATTTTTCTTTGTTTCTAAGTTAGTTTTTGAGTTTCTAAACCATGATTGTTCCATGGTTTCTCTTCTTCAAGCTTTGTTTGCAACTTTGGTTTGCTTTAAGTTTGTTAGGACTTTGTGTGGTGGTTCACGAAATTCATAGAAGATCAAGCAAGAAGGAGTTTTGTTTTCCTTGAGGTAAGAGGGAGATTACCCTCATCAACCATATGTTGGTGGTGAGGAGATGACCTTGTATGTGGTGAAAAATCCATAAGAATTTATTCACTTGTATGGTTTAAGCTTGCTTTATTTATGGTTGGTTTATTTTTAAGCTTTGATTATATGCTTGTTTATTAGATTATATGCTTATGGTAGCATGATGAATATGGTGTGAAGTTTATGTAATGAGGAAAAATTGATGAAGGTTCCAAAGAACCTAGGTAGGCTCACGGTTTTGAACCTCACTAAAGGAACAAGATGTTTCAAATTATTTCTTAAGTTATGGATTAAAGAATTTGAGGATAAGAAATTTGATTAAAAGATTTTGTGATAAAAAAATGATTAAGTATGTTTTATAAGGCATAAAACGAATTTTTGGGCTACTATGTCAAATATTTTAAATCCAAGAGTATTTTACTAAGTGTGGACTTTGGTACTTAGATAACACAAATTTAATTTAATGAATTTTTAGTATAAAAAGAAAAATAGATTTAATGTAATGAATTTTTTTTAGTAGAAAAAGGCAAATAGATTTAATGTTTGGAATTAAATTAATATTTTTGTAAGAAAATCAAGAAAGACAAATTTTTGTAAAGAATTGAAGAAATTATTATGTTATAGATTTTTAGAAAGGAAATATTTTCAAGAAAGTCAAAGTGCATATTTTATAGAAAATAATACGTAAAGGATTTTTAGTAAGGCAATATTTTCAAGAAGGCCAAAATGTATAAATTATGTAAAGAATTTTATAAATAAATTTAGAAGGTTAAGAAAATATTTTATGTAAGTGAGAAAATATTTTACGTAAGGGAAAAATGCTAGAAATCCATTACACAATTTAAAAACTACTATTTTTAGACTACGCACTTGATTTTACGTTACGCGATTGAGAAAATGATTTTAAATGGTTACGCGATTGAGAAAACGTTTAAAAACCTTTACGCAATTTAAAAAATATTTGAAAATATTTATGTGATTTAGAAAATGTTTTAAAATATTTATGTAAATTAAAAATGTTGGAAATTAATTACACATTTGTGAAAATGTTGAAAAATATTATGAAATTTGAAAACGTAAGAAAAATGTCACGCTGTTTCAAAAACGCAATAAAATATTTACGCGATTGTAAATTACAGCGGTTGGCTGTCGGGCTGTCATGGTGGGCCTCATTTTATTGAAAAGTGATACTGTCAAGAAATGACGCATATTTGTGAAATACTATAAAATAATAGTTGTATGTATTTTTGAATCATACATCATGCATGAAAAAGCATGTCAAGTAAGGCGATTGGCCTAGGAGATGGAATTACATCTTCGTGCGGGTGAGAATTGCGTAGTTACGATCTTCAGTGATCTTGGGAACGTCGGGGTGTGGAACATCATATGTGAGCAGTTGGTAGCACCACTGCGTCGTGGTATCCTTTGCAAACACCCCGACGGTCTCGGTGGAGTTACTACTCTTTTCGTGATATGGTTGAGAGTGTCTTGTAATAGCCATGTGGGCGCCATGATATGATAAACAACACAAGATTTGAGGCTAATGGTATACAGACATGTACTCCCTATCTTTCTCTCCAAAATTGTGTCTAGTTCCATGGAGTAGGAATTGGGTCATTGTGCACGTACATTGTGGGTCAGCATATTGGAGTGACAATTATGCCTAATTTATATGCCTATTTTATCTGTTCTCTATGATCTGATATGATAGGACTATGAGAGATATTTTGTATCTGTATATTTTACTGTCATTTTCTATACTGCCTCATTGGTATTGATGAAAGGGGATCTCACCTCTTTATTATATTGTATTTGTGTATTGTATGTATTCGATGAAGATCAAGGAGGCGAGGAGGCTGATAAGTCGTTTTACTATCAGTAGTTGTTTTTCTGTATTTATTAGTATGGCAGCGAGGCTCCAAGTTTTAGGGTTTGTCGCGGTTCGATTCCATGGTATTATTGATGCGTGGCGGGTTAACTTAGTCAGGGAAAGGTTTGTGTTTACCGGGGATCTGACTCTGACATTAAGTGTGTACTGTATATATAACTTTTGGGGGTGTAATTATGTAAATTATTTGTGAACAATGTTTGTAATATGTAATATATAGTGTGTTAGTTTTTAATTACGTTTCACGTTTAAAGTTTTTATTTATTATTTGTTATTCCGCAAACGAAATTTTAAAATATGTGTTTTTACAAGATTAATTCTTTTACAACTCGGGTAAGTTATAATAGGATTAGTCTTAAATGTGACACCCTACGGTGGGTGTTGCAAAGAGCTTATATCACTCTTCGATTATTGCTTCATCTGACTCATTGTCTTTTGGTTTGTCGGTGTCGGTCATTATTTTTTCTGCTACGCACCTTTCATATGCGTGGTGTTTTTATCATTGCACATAAATTATTAAGGACAATTGGCCTATACTCCATCATCGGTCCTTGTAGTGCGTAGAAAGGGATTTCAAAGCTTGTCAGAATATTCATGTCTTTTTCTTTGATTATTTTGCCACTTGTTTTGCTTGGAAGCAAAGTATAGGGTCCTTTGTACAGATTCTTGATAAATGATTCCTTGCTGATGCTTTGACATTGTGAAAAAATGCTTACCGGTTGGTTGCTCAATACTTGAGTAATTTGATCTTCATCATAGACAATACCAGTCAGTTTGTCTTTTAGTGGGAAATTACTATTACTTATTCCAACAAACACTAAATGCTTGACAGGCTGCTTAGTGATGAAGTCTGGGTAGGCTGAGTAGAACTTCAAGAAGATACTTCGTTCTTTGGCTACATTCTTCTTGAATAATTGGATTGCTTCCTTAAAATTATAAGGAAAAATATTAATTTCTTCAAGATTCATACTTAAATAAAGACAATCAATAAATCCAAACTAGAACATATTGAAAGTAAGTATAGATGGTGCTCCAGGGAGGATAATTGCTTTGATGCCAAAGAGCTTTCGATCAACCCTGTAAAAACAATTGACTTTTTCTTTCTCAGTCCAATTAATCAGTCTTTTGAAGTATTCCAAAAAAAATTCAGTTGTGTATTGAACTTGTAATTCATGATCTTTTCTAGAAGTTATTTGAAAGTTATCCAGTGAGGATGGAATTTTTCCAAGTACTTTGAACGAGGATGTTGTTGTAGGTGGATTTTTTGAGAAAAAGTTCTTGGTCCAAAATAGATTTCCTTTCTTTTTGCTCGGTATTCTTTGAATGCTTTTTCAGCTTCTTCCTTTGTTGAGTAGGATTTGTGTGTGACTCCAGATATCTTTTGATAGTATGGTGCTGTAACACCCTCCTTAGGGCATCACATTTCCGACTCCCGACTCATAATCTGAAAATCAATTCGTAAAAGGTTTGAGTTATGAAAATATGAGTTTCAAAATTTTTCTTTACTGAAACGTAAATTTACTGAAAATATTAGGTAATATTGAAAATCATATTTTAACTATTCATTATGCAATATTGACACCAATTAATATTTCACAATTTAAAGAGAAATATAAAATTAACAGACTCTTTTTTTTTAACAGTAGCAAATCCTATGATGGGTCCTACTTAATAGCATAGTACAACACTAACGAGAAAACTTAACATACTTATTCCTTCTTGTCTCCATCTTGATGCATCATACATCTGTTCCTTGTCAACACTGCACGCTATCGACTCTGAAATGGTCATTCTCTGATGTTGTCTCCGATCTCAAAGTATTTATCACTCGAATGTCTAAGGCAACTCGTTCCATCTATTATATAGTTTTTACCAATACAAGCACAACAACACAACATACAAAGAGGTGAGTGACGAGCGCCGAACTCAATCAAAATTATAACCGAAGTTATTACCTAAACTTGTAGTATAGAACAACAACAACACCGATCGTCTCCTCAAGGATCGTAGATGCAATTTTATCAGTGTTAGAGAAAAGGGGGGGTTTTGATGGTTCAAGGATCAAATGACAAGATTTAAAGAGAAATAACAATTAAAAGAAACGATTCAAATCTATCCGAGACATTCAATCATGTAAACAAACACCTGAAATACATTTGAATGGTTAACTCATCTAACCGAGATCTCTCGCATCGATCCAATATACTGCACAATCGTCCGTAATTCAATTATCATAAACACAAATCTGCAATCGCACATTCATATTATATGTCATTTAAGCATCAATTCAATTAACCTCACAAATCAATGTCAACCTCTTCAATTACGTGATTATTATCAATCATTATTTCATCACAATACTTATTTAAAACAAATCGATCAAACATAAACAAATCACCATTCAATTAATATATCATGAGGAATTCAAATATAAATCAAATACATTACATAACCAAGGTCTCAAGATCCAAACCACAATCTCTTCAGAGTCTCGAATTTTTAACAATTAAACAAGGAAAAATATCAAGAACTATGAAAAACTATCTTTAACACTAAGTGTGTGTTGTGTTTAGAGCTCTCCTCATGCTTCCTTTTATAGAGGATTCAGAGTAGTAGTAGATGGGTAGATGAGATTAGTAGGTGGAATTAGTAGGTGAGCTTAAGGTGAACTTGGTAGGTGAGCTTGGTAGGTGAACTTGGTAGGTGAGCTTGGTAGGTGAACTTGGTAGGTGAGCTTCCTTGTCTCCGAAAGTATTCATTGTTGAACTCATTGATTTCGTCATTTTTGAGCCAGTCTTCATGAAAGTTCTAGGAAATTGTCTAATTTCCAATGGCTCTGTTCCCAAAATTCGTCCTACAGCCCAAGATATGACCCAATTACTCAGACTGCTCAGGACCAGCGTTCAGCACCTCTGTTTTGACTTTCAGACCCAATATCTCCATCAAGGAGCCCGAATCAAGTTTTGTATTTGTCATGAAAGTTGTACATATGGGTCTTAACTTTCAGATCACCAATTTTCAGCCCATTCTATAAACCCAAACTCGAATTATGTTCTGTTACTACACACTCGTTCGGTTCCACCACAAATCCCGTATTCTGATTTCCATAATTAGTCACTTGTCTGAATTTGACTTTGAGCTCTTCATCAAAGTTGTACCATCTTTCCTACAAGGTAAAATTCATAATTATCACATTTAGAACTCAGATATGGCTAAAATACAGAAACAAAAAATTCATAAAAAATCATTAAGTCCATTCAAAATCACATAATCAAATTCACCAATTAAGACACGTGAAGAGTGTAAATAACTAAACATAAGGGTTTCTTAATGAACAAAATATGTGATTATCAGTGAGATCACCTACGCCAATACCAACATGGTAGCATAGAGATAGCACAAACAACATGTCATACAAATATATCATACCGTAATTCCAATAATGCATTTATTAAAATGCCATTAATATTATTATCATCACACAAATAATCACAATAATGCCATCACATTATTATCATCATTATTATCCAAGATTCAAAACAATTGTCAAATATCCCTCAATTAATATATCAAATATTTTCTGTGCAGTGCACACATAGACTCGCTTTTTCAAAAACAACTCCATGGGAAAATTATTATTTTCCCTAAGCCCACGACAATCTCCCATGTCGTAGAAAAGAATCGTGTTCTTGTCGGGTATCATCAATGCGTTGAAACGCTTACGCCATGTCATATGGTCCACCTCAAACGTGTCACGATCAAATACGGTCACTTTGGCCCACATAGGACCACCTGGGCCCACATATAGTCAATTCATAATCATCCAAAAAATAATATTAGAAAACGTATGAAAATCAAGTCGTTATTAAAAATAATTTACAAATCGAAGAAATAAATATTTAAAGATTTTCTCTGTCTTCGAAAATTATTATTTTCCCGACACGGAGTAAAATTTCAAATGTTAAATCAAAATAATATTACGAAGTGTCAGAAATTTCTATACAGTAAAATTTTGTTAACTGTCAAAATTACTGTTTAAGAGATAGGAAATTCAGGGTGTTACAATACTCCCCCTCTAAAAAGAAATTTCGCCCTCGAAATTTGACAAACATGATTTCACATCCTTAGAATAAATATGAATATTACTCTTTCATCTTTCCTTCCAGTTCCCATGTAGCTTCCTCTCTTACATATTTCTATACTATTCTAACCAACAAAATCTTTTTGTCTGACGTTCAACTTCTTCTGATCAAATAGATATCTCAAACTCCTAGTTACTGAAGATATTGAATGTTACTCCGAAAGAAAGTATCTCCATATCTCTCGATACCAATACAATGCGCTACCAACCTTCATTCATGCCTAGAATAGTTTTTCTCAAATGACTTCAATTTTCTAAAATCATACCCTACAACTCTTCTATTCTGCATAAGCACATATTTTAAGCTCCGATGTAATATGTCACTATTCACCTCTAATGGTTCACTAGGATTAGATAAAACTAATACTAGAGAAGTACTTCAAACATATTTCAATTCCTAAAATTTTTTCTTATATGCATCAGTCTATACGAACGCTTAATCCTTTCTGATAAGCTGGGTGAGAAGTCCTATGATCCAAAAATTTTCTAGCATTTCCATTACTGTCTTTTTTACTTTCCCACTGAAAAACTGTTTTCAAACTTTGAAGGATCCACCGCGCTCACGCTGCGCCACTCCGATACTATGACATGGATATAAATAGGAATATCCTTTCTTGTAAAATATTCTTTCTTGCAAATGCAATATATGAAAGAACATTATAGAGGTGTAGGAAGAAAAGGTAGTGAAATGATCTGATATGTTACCAAACATATTCAACAAGAATTTGATTTTGCCTGATTTTCAGGAATGAATTTTTTTTTTGAATTATTAATACCTTATTGAGACAATCTGATAGGATATGGTTGAAAAATAACCAATCTGTTTTTCAAAGATCACGTCTATTTATGGAAGAAATAAACAGATTAAACCAACACAAAGATTTAATCCATAACAACAATTTGAATAACATGTGTAGTTCGATAGGCTAAGAATAGAAACAGAAGTAAACAAATCAGAGGTTAACGGATAGCTCTAACATATAATTGATCTACTCAATTATATGCCATAAAGAATTGGTTTCCTCCCAAAGATATACACTATGATCAAAGAATTACCTCTTGCAGTACAGTCTCCCTTGTTTAGGTTTTCAGCTTAGAACACTCCCGTTCCATTCAGAGTAACAATTTCCCTTACTATCTAAAATTTTACTAACAGAAAACTCTGTTTTCAAAGAGCATAATCTCTGGGAAAATATGTCCAACTTTTCTGCAAATTGTTTCTTTGACGTACATTCCTTCATTAAGTACCTTCTTTCACATCACTTACTGCTTCTGGTTTCTCAATAGTTGTAAATACATCTTCCGTTGAAATCAATTACTTTCTCAATATCCTAAAAAAATACCAAGTTCCAAAATTATGAAATCTTATATTCCAAGACTGATTCTCTTTCATCAAATCCTGAACTTCAACTTCCAGTTTTCGCTGTTCAACGACCCTCTGTTCGTGCAGTCATCTTTCCACATTGCTCCCGTAGCTGCAACTGCATTACTAGTAACATGTTCCATTTCCACATAAGTACATTTATCACGAGCCATCGTCTTTTCTTCAAAGGTGGACGAATTAAAATAAAATGGATCTGATATCCATTTTCAAACAACTTTGTTTCCTTTTGGAAATCAAAGCAAAGAACACAACACAAACAAAACAGACTTACCCACAAATCCCAAAGGCTCAAACCGTGCTCTGATACCAACTAATGTAACACCCTCCTTAGGGCATCACATTTCCGACTCCCGACTCATAATCTGAAAATCAATTCGTAAAAGGTTTGAGTTATGAAAATATGGGTTTCAAAATTTCTTCTTTACTGAAACGTAAATTTACTGAAAATATTAGGTAATATTGAAAATCATATTTCAACTATTCATTATGAAATATTGACACCAATTAATATTTCATAATTTAAAGAGAAATATAAAATTAACGGACTCTTTTTTTTTTAACAGTAGCAAACCCTATGATGGGTCCTACTTAATAGCACGGTACAACACTAACGAGAAAACTTAACATACTTATTCCTTCTTGTATCCATCTTGATGCATCAGACATCTGTTCCTTGTCAACACTGCACGCTATCGACTCTGGAATGGTCATTCTCTGATGTTGTCTCCGATCTCATAGTATTTATCACCCGAATGTCTAAGACAACTCGTTTCATCTATTATATAGTTTTTACCAATACAAGCACAACAACACAACATACAAAGAGGTGAGATCACCTACGCCAATACCAACATGGTAGCATAGAGATAACACAAACAACATGTCATACAGATATATCATACCAGAATTCCAATAATGCACTCAACATTAATCAACTATCATCATCATACCATTAACATTGTTATCATCACACAATAATCACAATAATGCCATCACATTATTATCATCATCATCATCCAAGTATTCAAAACAATTGTCATAACCAATATCCCTCAATTAATATATCATGCCGATATAAAATGCTCAGTTTCATGTATGCACACATAGACTCAGTTTTTCAAAAACAACTCCATCGAGGTTTTCACAATTTCGAGGAGAATGCTCTGGTTAATTGCCCACCCTAAGCCCATAGACAATCTCCCAGTCGTAGAAAAGAATCGTGTTCTTGTCGGGTATCGTCAATGCGTTAAACGGATTTGCACGCCAAGTGGGATATGGTCCAGCCTTAGCCCACGAGACGGATATCCACTGGTCGACCGCCGCGCGCTTGACGCACCCCAAGATCCATCATAGATCTCACTATCAATTTTCATTCCCTCTTCAACCACAAGGGCCAAAATAGCTTATTAGCTATACTTTATACAATGCACGAATATATCAGTGCAAGTCCAACCACAAGGGCCAAATCTTTTCAATTTCATTTGTTCAATATAATCATATGCCTCAATGCATATTTTCCCAATGCATGTAAAATGCATCAAATGCCAATCACAGGCAAAACTTGTCATTTTCACAAATAGTGTATGGACACTGGTTCAACAGTAATCATATTGTACTTTCAACAGCGAAAATCATGTTATCACATTTTCATAGTTATAAAACACTTTCATTATGTTTTCATAAAATTGCGCAACATTCCCGTTACGTTTTCACAATTCCACAACACTTCTGTTGCATTTTCAAAATATCTTAACACTTTTGTTACGTTTTTAAAATTCCAAAATGTGTTTATTACTTTTTCACAATACCATAACACTATTGTTACGTTTACAAAATTTTGTAACATTTCTGTTACGTTTTCAAAATGTTGCAACTCTTCTGTTGCACTTTTAAACCACGTACTAATTTTTTAATATTTTTCTCAATCGCGTAAAAAAATACATTTCTTAAATCACATAGTATTTTTCTACTATTTCAAAATCACGTAACTTAAAAATTATTCTTTTAAGTCGCGTAAATCATTTTCCATCATTCTCAAAATATTTAAAACACTTTCCAAATCACATAACGATTTTCTGTCATTTTCACAATTACGTAAAAATATTCTATCACTTTTAAATCACATATTGATTTTTCAATAGTAGTTCAAATTACGTAAAATATTTAAACGTAATTTAAATCATAGAAATATTTTAACGTATTCCAAATCATTTAAAAATATTTTACTTGTATTTCAAATAGTTTTTAAGATACATAAAATATTTTTTAACATTTTACAATTACGTAAAATATTCCTCAATATTCCAAACATTATTTTAGACTTAAATAAATCAATATCATTTTCAACACATTTTTCAAATTGCATAAAAATATTTTATTGCATTTCAAATCGTTTTTAAGCTACGCCAATAATTTTTCACCACAATTTTATTACAGAAAATATTTCTTAACCTTCAAAAATTCTTTTTCAACTTTTCTCAAAATAATATAACTTTATATTTTATTTTTCACATTTTCTTACTCAAGAAAATCTTTTTCCAAAATATAATCTACAAAAATCACTTTTCCATTGATATAAATCAACGTTTCAAAATTTAACATTTTTTTCTAATGTATTTCAAAATTCAAAAATAAATTATATGTTAGTAAATTTTCAAAATACCATTATATTCTCCATTTTTCCCAAATCATTTCCAAAATCAACCTTCCTCAAAATAAATTGAAGTTTGAAAACATTTTTAACTTCTCCTCATTTTTCGTTTACAAAACTCAGTTTCTCAAGTGATTAAAATGCTCTGATTCCCTTTCCAAATTCCTTGTATTAAATCAATTATATTTCCACTTGGAAAATTACTTTGTTTCATCAAAATCAAGGCATTACAAGCCTTCGAAAACGTGGACATGACTATTGAAAATATCAAAACATTTTTCCTTCTAAGTCAATATGGTTTTACACAAACAAAATCATTAAAAAATCCTTTACAAAATCCATGAGCACTTGGGGTCTATATGGTTTACACAAACAAAACCATTAAAAATTCTTTGTTTTCAAAACCGAAATACTGATGGTCATAAAAACCAAATCCATTTATTCAAAATCATTTTTACTTTCTTTACAAATCCTTTTTCACTTTCTTTGCCAATCTTTAAAATCAACATTTGCCCGTATCATTCAAAACTCATGTTTAGAAAAACACTTAGGATTCTTTTTACACAAAATAAATTAATAAAAATCCTTCAAAACCATGTTCTTGTTCTCATGAAAAACATATCCTTTGTTCATTTTCCATGCTTTTCAAATCAATCTAATTTTATTCTTCCATGAAAATATTAAGTTATAAACACATAGGTTGAGGTGTCTTGGCCGAAATTCTCAATGTTCTAGGGACCCAAAAATTAATTCCCTTGTTCTTAAAAATTTTCAACATAAACCCTCTTCATGGGTATCAAAACTGTATTTCCTTTCCTTTGGCCATTGAAGCCAAAAATTGATTTTCTTTACATCATCACATCATGGCATACATATACATAATTTCAACATATTCTCATGATACATATTATAAGCATACCATATTATCATCATGCATATTATAAGCATACCATATAAGCCATAAAATCATGTAAAACATATCAAGCATAGACAAATAATCAAAGTTCATAAACACACACAAATAATTTACATGACCATGGATATGAATCCTCACATGGATTCACTATCCATCAAATATAAGATCATCTCTCACCACCATACTTGGTTGGTGAGATGGATCTCCCTCTTACCTCTTGAAGATCCTCAAAAGCTTATTGATTTGCTTCTCTTTCCAAGTCCTTCACCACCAAGGGTTTCTTAAACACAAAACAACACATATATTTATTAGTATCTTAAGCTTGAATAAGAAAACCATGGATGTGCATCATGGTTAGAGCCTTGAAAATCAAAAGAAAAGTGAAGAGTAACAAACTTCACCATTAAAACTTCAATCTTTAGCTTGAAGAACAAGGTTGAAGAGAGATGATTTAGAGAAAATCTCCAACATGAAAATTGCTTAGAATATCATGTAGATTCAAGATCTATGGTTAGATGAAATTAAAAAGGATTGGATGGTGATTTTGGATGGTATGACCGAAATTCCTCTTGAAGAACAAAGATGGAATTTTTGATTTTTGTGAGAGAAAAGCTTCTTAGACTTAGTTAAGACAAAGGATGAAGTGAAAACACTTAGTTTTTCCTTCCACAAATTTCGTGAAGCTCCTTGGGAAAATTCCTAAAAATCATAAACAAATGTTAAGATCAATAACAAGTAAAAGAATAGGTAAACCATGGTTCAATCATGGCTTAGAAAATCAAAACTAGAAGATTAGAAGAAGAAATATGAAATTTACCATTTTTGGTAGAATCTTGAAGCTTGGATTTGAAGATCAAGATGAATGATTTAGAGAAAACTCATAACTAGAGATATTCTTAGAATAAGGTAAGGATTCAAGAAACTAGATTGGATGAAATTTTTGAGTGATGGAAGGTGTTCTTGATGGTCATGGCCGAAACATAGAGGAGAAGAGAAAGGAGAGAAAATTTTGCTTCTTGAAAATGAACAATAATGGCCAAGAATGACCAAGACCACTAATAATGGTCTTCAAACTTTTTCCTATGTCCTAAAGTTTCTCAAAACCGTAGCCCCCCTCCAATGCATTCTCCTTGAGTGCAAATTGATCAATAATGATCAATAATGATGCAACATTGACCAAGACCACTTAACAATGACATAAAGTTTTCCTTTAGCTCCAAAATGCTTCACAAAACCGTCCCCCCTCTTCCTAATGCATTCATGAAGTTGTCATCATTATTAGCCACCATCTAGAGCATCTTTAGCCATTGATTAATTCAATGGTTAGGATTTAGGTAGACTTTTGATTTAGAAGACTTAATCTAAGCCATTGGATCTTTCTCCTTTAAATTCTAACCATTAGATGTGTCTCCAAAATGAAGGGTCAAGATTACTCCTTCTTACTTTTAATCCAAGGGTCATAATTAGTCTTTACTACTTTTTAAGACTAATTCTCCATCATTGATTAAATTTACATCCAATAGTCATAAATGGTCCTTGTTACTTTATAAGACCAAATCTCCACCCTTGATTAATTCTAAATCCAATGGTTATAAATGGTCATAGCCACTTTATATGACCAATTCTACACCATTGATTAAATCTACAGTTGATATTGAAACCTTCCTTATTAAGCTTGTCTAGATTAAATCTCTACCATTGATTAGATCAATGGTTAATATCCAATGCTTCTTCATTAAGTTTATTTCTTAACCGTTGATTAAATCAATAATGGATGTCCAAGCCATTAATGTTGACTAGCAAGATAATATTTATTTTTATATCTGTTATAACCCTACTAATAATATTTTTTTGTATTTTTATCGTCCGATAATTAAATACAGTACAAAATACAGTACAAGAAAATTTCTAAAACTGTTTCTGGATTCAGGTTTAGTAAGATCCCCTGTCTCGGTCTAAACAGTACAAATTTTTCTATGCGTAAAATTTTTTTTACTTTACGGGACTCACCTGGGCTCACGTAAGGTCACTTGGGCCCACATAGGACCACCTGGGCCCACATACAGTCAAAAAATTCATAATCATCCAAAAAAATCACAAATATTAGAAAACATATGAAAATCAAGTTAGATTATTAAAACTAATTAACAGTCAAGAGAAATAAATATTTAAAGATTTTCTCCGGCTCGAAAATTATTATTTTCCTGACACGGAGTAAATCACTCAAAACGATCAAATATGCTGACGGAATAATCAAAATAATATTATAGGGCTCAGAAATTTCTAAATAGTAAAATTCTGTTAACTGTCAAAATTACTGTTTAAGAGATAGGAAATTCAGGGTGTTACAGGTGCTACTTTAAACCAATCATCGTAAATTCCTGGAAATGGTCCGTTAAAAATCACGTACCACTTGTTAATTTTCTTTTCTTGTTGTTATAGTTTCTGAAATGCTTCTTCTAGAAAACCTTCGGCTTTGAGTTGTAATTTTAGAAGTTTGATGTCTGCTTCAATTAGTTCTAATTCTTTCAACTTCTGCTACTTTAGTGCTTCCTTGAGTTCTAGTTGTCTTTTGATTAAGTCTATATTGTTTTGCTGCTCCATTCTCCTGATAGTATATCTGCAATAACATTCTTTTCTCCTTTAATATGGGAGATGAAGTAATTGTATTCGGCTAATTTCATTTGCCATCTTATTAGTCGAACCTGTTTATAAGTGTCTTTATAATTAATATTCTTAAATCCTGCAACATAAGTAGAGTCAGTTCTAACAATAAATTCTTTATCTAGCACATAAATCTGATGTTTTTCCAACATACGAATAAGTGTCAGTGTTTCCTTTTCATGAGTTGGATAATTAATTTCACTGTCTGAAAAGGTTTCAAACATGTATCTGCATAGTAATTCTTTCTTTTGTCTAGGAGATTTTGCTTTCATAACATCACCCCAATACTCATTAGATGCGTCGATTTCAATAATAATTAAGTCATCATCCGAAAGATGGTATAATTCAGGAAGATCCTAACATAAGTACTTTAATTTAGTGATAATTGCTTTATCATTTTCAGTCTAGGACCAAAGAGCATCTTTCTTTAACTTTTGTTGAAGTACTTTTCTTTCAGCTGCAAGATTCTTGATAAAACCTTCATTATAAATATATGTTAGTAATCCCAAAAAATTTTGTAATTCCTTTTTATCTTTTAATTTTGTTTGAAAATTCTGAAGTTTTTCTAATACATGTTTTTGCATTATTATTTTTTCCTTTTCAATTTCTAGTCCTAAATAATTAATTTTATTTTGAGCTAATAGAACTTTTTTCTTGCTTAATACCACACCATGCTCCAAACATTTATTAAGTACGAGTTTAATTTTCTGGAATGATCATCTATATCCTTATTAGTGAAAACTATTATATCATCGATATAAATAAGACATAAATCTCTAAATTCTTTTAATATTGAATCCATTCTTCTTTGGAAAATTCTTGGTGATTGCTTCATTCCCATAAGAAGTACATTCTATTCATATTGCCCTTGAAGACAACTAAATGCTGTTAAAGTCTTAGATTCTTCTGTAAGCCTCATTTGATAAAATCTAGACTTACAATCAAAGGTACTAAACTAGTGCATATTTCTTATTCGTTCAGTAATTAGGTCTTTTCTTGGCAAATAATATGCATCTCCTTCCATTGCATAATTTATCTATTTATAATTGATTACCATACGTCTTTTTTCTCCTTTTATTTCATTATGATTTTCAACATAAAATGCTGGTACAGAATGTTTACTCTTTGATGGTCTTATTAATCCTTTTTCTTCTATCTCTTTTATATCTTTTGCAAATTCATCTCTATCTTGTTTTGTATAAATCATAGGTTTGCATTTTATTTCTTTCATTGGATCTTTTAACTTTAATTCAATTAATTCCATATTTTTGTTATTAATTTTTGGGTCTAAAGGATTTTTACTACATGTTTTATCTAATAATTCTTCAATATAAGCTGGAATTCATCTTCCAAGTTTAAGATTAATTAGTACTTGGCAAAGTTTTCGACATACAACCTCAACTATCTCACCACATTTCAGTTTGTTAAACTCTGATTGTTTTTCAGAGTAGATACTATCAGAAAAGTGAGTAATTAGAATATTAATGATTTTACATAATTGTTTCCCTCTAAGGTAAGGTATTTTAAGTGATATATATTCCAGATATTGGCAACATGGTGCATATAAACGTAAGAAATTATTTTTAAGTATCATGTCTGACCTAGTCTCTTGTTGGTAAATAGTTGGGATAATAAATGATTTTGTTTGAATTATTAAAGTAATTCTTTTTGCTACTGAATACAAAGGATGTATAGATCCATCTACAATTTGTATTTGTAAAGATTTGTCAATTTTTTCCATTTATCAAATAATGCTTTTATTGCTAAACAAATACTTGCCCCTGTATCAATATAAGTTTCAGTTTCTTTATTACTTTTTTCAATTTTAATTTTAATATAAGTACTATTTGAATTCTGTTTCTTCTAAAGATAATTCATTTTTTGAATATTCATATATACTGTCTTTAGTATTATTTAATTCGTCTTCTACTAGTTCAAGCTTATATATTTTATAGACTTATTTTATCACTTTTGATTTCTCTTTAAATTCTTTTTCCTTCTTCTGCGGACCTCATTGGCGTAATGTCCTTCAATATTGCATATCCAACAAACACATTTCTTTTTTCCTTTTGGACAATATTTTCTTGGAGTATTCCTTTTTCTCCTAAAATATTTTTGTTTAGTATTTCTATAAGCTCTTTTCTTAGGGTATATTTTTCTAAGTCTTGGTTTTCTTTTATAATACCTTCTTTTCTTTGTTTCTCGGTTACATCCATAGTTTCCTAGGTTTTCTATTTCTGGTATATCACAACAAATTGTGTTTCTTCCTCTATTTAATTGTCTAATTGTTTCTCTCTGAAGACATTGCTCTCTTAATTCATTATAGAGTATTTGAATAATTCTTCCTAGTGTATTAGCAGTTTCCTTTGGTTGTATTTGTCAAATAGTTCTTATTTTTGTATTAAGTGGATATGGAAGTTTATCTATAAATATATCCATATATATATATTTAGTATCTGCGTTTAATTGATAATAGTACTTTTGGTATTCACAAATAAATTTGTCAACTTCACACATATTACATAATTGTATTTTATTTAAATGTGCTTTTGCTTTTTCATGTAAAAATCTATTTACTTCATCTCTATGTTCAAATATATTATATCCTATAAATTCTTGGTAAATTAGTCCCATAATTAGGCGGACAAATTCTTGGTTGTTGCTAATAGTTCTTGCATATTGATGCCATGTGTAATCCGTAATACTTGTTAAAATTTTTGTACATTTCCTTCAGTTTTATATACTATTAAATTTTTAACATCAAGTAAATTTAATCAATTAAATCTTTCATCTGCTACGATTAGTAATGTGATTTCATTAGTCCATTGTAAAAGAACTTCTCCTTTGTTTGTTGCACAATCAATATTTAATCTAGTTCCTGTTCTTATATTTTCATAATGTGGATTAAATTCATCTGGTACATAAGTCTATTTTCTATTTTTTCGAGCGTATCCTTTATTATACATGGTCTCTTATTCATATTTATTTCATATTTCTTTTAGGTATCCTCAATATTCTTCCTATTTTCGTTTAATTTTTGAGTTACTTGTTTATTCTTTTTTCATAAATATTTCATTATATTCTGATTCTTCTTCTTCGAGTCTATAGTTTAATATTACTTCTTCATTTTCATTATTTATTTCTATTTGCTCAACTTTTTGTATTTGTTTATTTTCATCTTCAATTATTTTTAGTTGTTCTAATAATTATTAGATTTCTTCAATATCTGTTAATTTCCTTATTAATTTTGTATATTTTTCTTTTATCCCCTCCATGAAGTAACATGTTTTAGAAACTTCCAAGGTTCTTGTTCTTTTTTTTTCAAGTTTTATTATTTCTTTTGATTGAATTTTTAATATTTCTTCTAAATCTCTTTTTGTTAAGCATTTAGTATTTCTTTCTTCGTCCAAGAGTTCTTCAAGTTGATGTAGAACTTTTTCGAATTTCAAAATATTTTCTGATTCATCTATTTATTTGTTTTTATTAATTTTATCAAGCGTTGTTTTAATATTATTTTTTCATTTTTTCCATTTTTGATTCTTTCACATGTGTATATTGCAATTCTATTAGTGTTTTCTATTAAAAGTAATAAATTCTTATTTATTTCTTCTAACATTTTTTGTAATTCATTATTTATTGATTCAATTGCTTTTGATACCGTCATTAAAATTTTTTTAAATTTTTTTAATTAATTAATCAGGGAGGGTACCGAAGGGTACCACACCCAAGGGGTTCCATAGAAACCACCTTGTATATGTCATGGTTATAACCCCTCTCATTATTCACAATATATATATATATATATATTGATATATATATTGAGAGAGAGAATAATGTTTTTTTCTGAACATTTTTAGGGTAACATTAGTTGCTACAATTTACATTAAAATATATGGAGCATTGATAGTGTATAAGTAAAGAGAGAGAAAAAGACGAAAATAAATTGTAATGATGCAAATTAATTATATGAAAAAAATACTATGTGAAAGTAACATTTTCTATATTTTTATCATCTCCTTTAATATGTGAATTAAATAACAGCTTAATATCAATTAATAATTTTAAGTAATCCAAATTCTGCATAATTTTAATTGGACAATTCTATTTTTTTAAGATATGGTATTCATCAAATATGTTATTACTTATTAGTTATTTTTAGAAAAATTTAAATATGATGAAATTAGAATTTAATAAATATTTAATAATTCATTCTAAATATTGTTTTTTAAAAACTTCGCAATTATAAAAGAAAAAAAATGATATTTCGCTGTTTAACTGCAATTAGTTTCATAATGATTACCAATTTTGTCTACAAGCACGGACAGCAATACTTAATTTTTGTATGTGCCTAGAGGTTGAAATAAGTTAAACGGCTTACCTGATACAGTGATACATTGATTTAGCCTATTTTTAACTTATATAAATTTTGTTTATTTAATAAATAAGTTATGTTTAGGCTTTTAACAAAGTCTATTCAACTATGTAAATTAAAATTTAAGTTTTTATAAAAACTTATTTAATCTATTAAATTGATCTAATTATTTATTATTTATATATAATTAAAATTTATAATATTTATATAATTTATTAATTATATTATTATAATATATTTATCTGATATATAATATAATATTTTTTTATTAAAAGTTTAAAAATTAGAAAATTAAAATTTCTTAACTCAAAAAAATTTCATGTAATATAAATATATAAATAGGCTTTTATACATGCCTAAACCTAAACTTATTTACACATAACCTAGACTAACGTGATCGATTTTTGCCCCTATACTTGCTGTTGGAGATAGTTTCATAGTAAAAAATGCTCGTATCCTTTTCAACGAGGTGCACCAAGCAGTCAAACAGCTCATAGAAATCCTTATGATCCTGCTGGTTTTCCTTTTCCCCAAATAGATGTTATGATTGCACTTTCAAAGATTAGGTGAGAATGAGCATTACTCCAACAATCCAGTCAATGGTGTCTACTGGTACTTGGAATTTGGAGACCTTTATTAAGAGTAGGTCCGCTTATTTTATGCAGAAAATGATGAGTACTAACGACAACTACTTAAATGAAGCTGTTACCAATCTAAGTCGATGAACCAACATCCGACACCAAAAAGGAAAGACAACTTACGCTCCGATTTTATGCAAATATATAAAGATTTCAAAGGTTGAGCTGAAAAAATAGTTAGTTCGCATAACTTGAAAAAAATATGGATTAGATTAAAAAAATTTAAATTTAAATTTAATTTGATTTGACGCAGTTTGGTCTGATTTAATCTAATATATTAGTTTAAATTTTAATTATTTTTTTAATATAATAATATACATAAAAATAAATTATGATCTTTTTGTTAAAAAAATTAAAAATTAATTAACAATTAGACTAATTATTTAATTTATTTATTATTAGCTTAAAATTAAATAACTCAAATACCTTATTTTTTACTAATTTAATTTTTTTAAGATTAAATTCAATTTTTTAAAAAATAAAAAAATTATCAAATTGATGGGTCGATCCTCAACTCACAACTTGCAACGGGTTAAGTTGAGTTAATAAAATATTAACTCGAAACATTTTTGACCCGATCCATTTTACTAACTCTATCTAAGGGTAAGGATGAGAGGTGCTTAAGAACTAATCCAACCCAATAATTTGCCCAAATCTAATTAGGTTGAGTTTGTATCTAAATATTATATTCAATTGTTCTTTTTTAGAATTGACTCAGGTCGCATTTCGAGTTAATCCAATTTGGTCTTATTTCACAAAATATTTTAAAACTTGAAATATTTTTAAAAATTAATAATAAATTTTAAGAAATTTTAACTTAAATTAATACATTTTACTTAACATAATAATATTTTTATATTACTATAATTTATTTTGACATATATATTGTAAAACATTTTTAATTTTAATTTTTAATTTTTAAAATTTTATGATTTTATTATGTATAATTTTTAAATTTATATATTTTGATTAAATATCGGATTGATCTGATTCTAACCCAATCATTTATCGAATCATAACTTGGTTGATTTTAAATTGTGAAAACTAACCTGATAAAAAAATTCAAATTGTGTTCAATTCATAATAAATCTGACTGAACTCAACTCATTAACATTTCTAATAACGACTAGGGAGCATGACAAAGTGAAATCAAATAAGAGATCCACAACTAAATCATTAGAATTGGACTAGTATATATATATATATATATATATATATATATATATATAAAGAGATCCACAGCCGAACAAAATCCTCAAATATAAACTCTCGAACAAAAAGTCTAAAAGTTACAACTTATTTTCGTAAAGCAATGGCAACATAAATGATTTCCAGCCAATAATTAATGCCATTTATAATATTCAAACAATCTAAATACATGGAAGAACAGAATTAGGAAAAGAATCTAGCAATTAAAATTCAATTAATTGATTCCAGATTTCCAGCCAATAACTAATGCCATTCATAATATCTAAACAATCTAAATACTCCCTCCATTTTTTTTTGTCTTTTTAAAAAAAAAATTTTGTTTTAATTTATTTGTTATTTAAAAATTTTAAGGATACATTAATTAATTTTTTTAAATTTTATCTCATCTTTTATTGTCTCTATTAAACTTAATAACTGCATAAATTAATTAACTTCTATAATTCATTAAAATAGTTAAAAAAGTAATTTAATTATGTCAATCTATATTTTATTTAATTTAAAATTATTTAATAATATGTTTAATTTTTATACAAAAATCTTAAGAGACAAATAAAAAGAAATGAAAAAAATTATGTGAAATAAAAAAATAGGAGAAGAAATAGCAATTAATATTCAATTAATTGATTTCTCATATAATATGAAGCACGCATACACATACCTACTGAATACGAGAACACATCAAATTTAAAAATTATATATATATATATATATATATGTATATATATATATAAATATATATATATATATATATATATATATATATATATATATATATATATATATATATATATATATATATATATATATATATATATATATATATATATATATATATATGTATATATAGTGATATCTAATGAGAGGAGTTTTACTCTCGCACTCCTCTCACAATAAAAACTCTTCTCACTAGATATAGCCCATATATATATATATAGGATCTTACTCATGAGTAAGAAGAGTGTTTATCAGTAAGAGCGAAAGGAGTAAATGTTGATCATTGGATCCTACATGAATGGTCAAGATTAGAACATAAATACATGCGATTTTTTAAGTAGTCGCATGACCTTTTTAAGTAACTTTTAATCTTGATCATCCATGTATGGTTGTATGGTCAAGATTTACTCCTCTCACCCTCTCATAATAAAAACTCTCTCACTAGATATCGCCTATATATATATATATATATATAATTGCAAAATTTTTAAAAAAGATTCATAATTCATTAATATCATTTTAATAAGTTTAAAGATTTACAATATCTTAATATATGTCATATGTTATCAATATTTACTATCTAGTAAGCTCTTCTTAAAAAATATAGAGCATAATTTTTATTGACATATTTTAAAAAAATCTCATAAACTAACTTCTCATAATAAAATTAACCATGTATAAGTACATATGCATAAAAAAAATTAACTAGAGAAAATATTAGTGTAAGACAAATTTTGATGACAATGAAGTGGATAACTTGGTACGAGTAGAGGTAGAATGAGCAGATGAAAATAGTAGTGTGTGAAAAGATAAAACTTAAAAGTTTAATAGTAATGTGCAAAAAAATAAAACTTAAAATATTAGCATGTAAAAATAATACCTTGATACGCCACTCATGTAATTAGACTTTGATGATTATGAGTGTACTAATTGAATATTAGTCATAAAAATTAATTTTTTTAAAAAATATTAATAAGCTGTATTTAAGTTATGTGTTAGATATGTCTAAACGTATTTAAGAAATATCTAAATTAAAAAAATAATCTTTTAATTAAACACATTTAAATATATAAAATACATATATCATATAAATATTTTTATATATCTAAAAGTGACACATATTGATACACAAATACACTTCAAAAACGATATATCCATAATTCATATCTCATGCATGTTCGTTTTCCCATCACTATGACTAGTAAAACGCAATTAAAAAATGTATGTAGCCAGTAGACACTCCCGTTTAATAAACACTCGTTTGACCCAACGCATATGTAAAACAACCATAAAGCAACCAACAAGTACGTTTCGCATTTTTCTTATTATATTTTAAATTAAAGAATTAAAACGTTTCTATGTTTAAATGATTATATATTTCATATAATCACTAAAATTAATAAAAAATGACTAATTAATAAGAAATTTCAAGCGTATATTTATTATTTTTTCGTTGGCAATTATATTATTAAACGGTAAAATCCTGGGTAGAAAAAAATTTATAGTTACTATATATTACTCTTATTTTATTATTATTATGGTTTACTGCTTTACGCCTTATTTAAGCTGCAAAAAACGTCTCAATGAAATTAAATAGGGTTGGTTTAGCAGTCACGGAGAAGAGGAAGAGTTGAAAGTTGGCTTTATTTTGTCCAAAAAAAAAAAACTAAATGAATAGAACTTAGAAGGTTATTACAAGTAGCTAGTGAATAACAGAAGAAATCAAGAAAACAAGAAAATTCCAAAGCAGACAGGCTTTCCATGTCTTCAACTCGTCTAAAGAATAACCATCAGTTTACCGTTTTCCACTTTTGTCTTTCGAGGAGCCAGAAATATTCCTCAGAATTGAGAATCAAGAATTTCTAAATCATGCATGCCACCCTTTGCAATTCTATGATGCACGGATACGAATATAGGTATCAGATACGATACAGGTATAGTATAAAAATATGACTTTTGTTAAAAAATTAAATTAATATTTATCAAATATCTGAATATCTGATACGAATACAAATATATATTCGATACGGATACGACAGATATTATGAAATACCTGTACTTCATAGTTGCAATGAAATGGCCTTGCTTCATACTTGCTGGTTTTGTGTAGCTCAGATTTAGTACATTCTTACAAGGGACAGCAGAGTTACTGTAAACTTGGTGTGATAAGTGCCACTAATGTTCTTGAATCTCACGTCTCTAAGCTTCACTTGAGATGGCTAATACACACAAGAAGGTTTATTAATAGTACTAAAAGATATAGGCTTTAGCAGTATGCTTCACGTGCATCTATGTTAGAGTAATTCTTGGTTAGGCAGTGTTTATTATAGGCATTCCATTCAATATTAAACATGTGTAAAGTTGTGAGATTATTTTAAAAATGTACCAATCTCTAAATGCTACATTTATACATGTCAGTTTTTGAAAGGAGTACCTAAGAAATGAAATGATGTGGTAGACAGTAGCTATTTGCATTTATACATGTCAACATGCATGCATGCATATTTGTTCACAAATGCCTACCTGTTCACTTTGGCACATGCTTGAAGGACAGTATACTTGGCCAATAATCATGGGGTTTGAGACATTGATCATAGTAATGTCCTCAAACACCAACTTTTTAACAAAAGTCGTATCTCCGCAATACACGCTGCATCCGATACCCGTAGGTGGAGCTTTGAGACATTGATCAGTAATGTCCAAACACCAACTTAGTTTGAATTTTTATTCTGACGCTATTCTTGGTACTGGTAATTGTGCAGTTTGAAACATGAACCCCAACCACTTCCTTCTCATTTGACTCCTTGCCAAGGCTTCCCACACTGCCATATATGACAACAAAACATTCAGTGACCATGTCATCATTCTGCAAATGTGTAAGGATGTTTGAACCAGAATTACAACCTGATTCCATGGCCTTGACCACAGTGCACGAATGAAACAGATGTTAGTGCTGCCCAGGTCCAATGGAGACACAGTCATCGCCGACTCCAATTGTTGAGGAGGTGATACTGATGTTATGAGAGAGACCAACGTGGATTCCATCAGTGTTTGGGCTACTCCCAGGTGCTTGAATGTTGACACCAGAGAAATCAATATTGTCACAGTTGTGGATGCTAACATGGAAGGCCTTACTATTATTCACCAAAGATATATTTCTCACTGTGCCATGTGAAACATTGACGAATTTCAAAGCCTGCATGCATCAAACGAGTCTAAATATGTTTTGAAACTTTGAATAATAGGACAATATACTATTCAAACTGCATTTTGAGCAGTTGAGTAATTGACATTTAGAACATACAGTTGGGATCGAAAATTGTGGCATTTCATGACTCTGCGGCAAGCAGCCTTTGACCTGGATTCTTCACCCTGAGAGTCCAAAATTGCCTTGTTTTTGAGTCCAGTGAGATTGAAGCCATTCAAATATCTGAACACAATCCACTCGGGAGGGAAAGTCATTTAGGCTGATTGGAGTCTTCAAAGTTCCCATTATCTCTATCTTTGGGGACCCATTATTATTATGGCAGGGCCCTGAAAATGAGACTGGACCAAGGTAAAATGTCCCTTTTGGGACCAAGAAGATTGAGTATCCTGTATGAGAGCAAGCATTCTCCTATGCTGCTAAGAATGCCTTTGCACCCGCACATTGTAACTTGTTAGTTATTTTGCCTTGAATTCTACCATATACTAAAATCCTTTATATTATAGTAAAATGAGAAATTGAGAATGAATAGATTTGTTTATCTGCAGTGGAAACTGGTTAAAGAGAAAACTTTCATTGAAGCTGTTCCCTAGCCTGAATCTCTCTGACAGAACATAATTGTTACTTTCTTCCATAATTAAATAAACTTTGTCCTTAATTCACTAGTGATAACTGATACCATAGCATAGAACATGATTGTTACTTTCTTCCAACTATATTAATTTAGTTATACTTTGTTAAACTACATGAATTCTCAAAAGAAGAAGTTGCAAATCCGGCAAAAATGTCCTCCCTCACTGAGTTCTTAGATGCAAGTCAATAACTTACAGAGCTACTATCTGTCTTCCCATCAGCCAGTGCTCCATAATGAGTTACATCATAATATCTTAATGGCGTTGAGTCTGGATCAGGAGATTCAGCTGAGCCAGCAGAAGGGCTGTTATCAGGAGCAGGTGATTCAGCTGACTCAGAAGGAGGGCTGTAATATGGAGCAGGTGATTCAGCTGAGTCAGCAGGAGGGCTGTAATCTGGGGCTGGTGATTCAGCTGAATCAGCAGGAGGGCTGTAATCTGGGGCATGTGATTCTGCATAACCAGTAGGAGGGATGTATTCTGGGGCATGTGAATCAGCTAGAGGTTCTGGAATAAAAGCTATTGAAGCCCTAGCAAATGCTATGCCAATTTCAGAACTAAGTATGTAAACTATTGCTATACTTAAGCTTAATGCCAATATGTTCTTCATTGTTGGCACAGCTGCTGAAAGGATGTCTTGTTAACTCCTTTGATTTATTAGCACTCTGGCACAACAATGGGGCTAACCCTTCTTTACCTGTTTTATTTATAATCTTAAGTTTCTTGAATTATGCTGAAGTTAATCTTGTTATATATATGTTAAACGTATAGCTATCTTTCTGGATGAAGTTTCTTTTCAAATGGTAACTGTTTAACATTCATAAATTTATTTCCTGTGTCATAAATTTCATTTACTACATTTAGAAACAGCTCCTCCAATGTAGTGGTGTACAGTTTCATTGTTGCCTGACATCTGAGGGGTAATTTGCTACAAGGAAATGTGACAGGAAAAATGATCTGATATGAAGTCAAGGAAACTGGCATATTCATACATTAATTATGATATGAGACAAGGACAAATATCTGAGTACTTTGAATCATCCGGTTCTAAACCTTCAAGGAATTCCTTTTACTTTAAAACTCTACAAGATGAACTTGAGCCAAAATAAATCTTAGAGCACAATGCCAAAGTTATTTGACTGTATTCATAATGTCTGCTATTAGAAATTCTGAAAGTTTGCAATTCCCTGTGTAACTTAAGTTATTAAGTATGGCGCTTTTATAAGTAGGTTTTATTGTCACTTAAAGATGGCTATTACTTATTGCATTTCATTCCAGCATTTATTTCCTTCAAAATGGTTTCTTGAAAGGCAGCCTCTTTCAGGAAACGAGACCAAGAAATTTTTTCTTCAGTGCTTGGCATAACAAGCAGATATTTATGAGAGGGAAATTGTGGTTTCTGAATTCTGACTCATTTAAATGGCACATTGAAGGAGGACCGGGGTTTCCACAACCTTCCAATGTGAAAATGACCGTTGGTTTTTAAACTAATATGGCTATGAATAATAACGCCTTTGGATTGAAAGTTCATAGTATAGCACTGCAATACTTTATCAAACAAAACATACAAGAAAAGTAATGAAACGTTCTAATCTAACTATGTCCACGAAAAAGGAAAGGTTCTAACATGGTTGATCATATTCATCTATTTCTTCATACTTTATAACACGAGAGAATTGAAATGGGAAATTGCTTCATAATAACAGTCGGTAAAAATTAGCAGCGAATTACATCATGAAGTCTTCACCCTCTAGCATTTTGTGGTAAAATCAAGTAACCTAGAATGGCATACTTTGAAATTTACTCCTCTCAGCCAGTTAATATACATGAATTCCTGGCTAAACTCTATGAAACAATACAAAGTTACATACCCTTTGAATTCAGTCTGAGAAGACCTGGCAGCAGTTGAATGGCTAGTAGAAAGGCATAAGGTAAAACCTTATTTTTATTTACATTTTTAGTGAATAAGGCTAAAAAAACCCAGAAGCACTTATTTCACTTTTTTTTTTTATACAGTTTCTGACTTTCTATACAGCAAAACTGATTCAAATATTTACCTAAGAAGCCTTCAAAAAATGGGTTGGATAGGATATAATAACTAGCAGGTGAAAAACAGGCATTGAAGTTGATTCTAATTGGTTCAAAATTGTTGTTCAAGAGGAGAGAATGGAAATCAGACAGAAATTGAACTAAGGGTTGAAGTAGGTATGAGTTCAGCTAGTTGATTGGGATTCAAAACCATCCTTGAAAACCTTTTTTCCCCATTAGGTCCAATTGTCCAAAACCTTCCCTTCCCTCCTCTTGATTGCTGGAGCTGTAAAAATGCATGTAAATTTCAAGTCAGGCACCTATGGGCAAGCTGCTGGTCTTTGCAAGCCGCCATAGACAGGTTTAATGTTGGCACATCTAGAGCTGGTAGGGCTGGATGCATGCTTCAGGTCTATGTTATGAAGTCTAATATTTTGGCACGGGAACTGCTTGCTACACCTTAAATCCACTGCAGTTGGTGAAATTGTGGTTCCCCTTATATTTGAAAAACCAATATTGCTGATCTTTACAAGTGATGGCTGCATAAAAATAAATTAATGTCCAAATTAGCATGCTCCAAAATTGAAAGGTTAAAAAAGTAAGGGTAATATGTAAAAGAAAAGAAACAAAGGTTATCCCCATGGACAACTCATATTGTTGTGCATTGTGCTCTCTTGTTGGAGGTTTAATTGAGATGGGGAATTAGAGGAAGGAAGACTGATTGGCTAACTTCAGTATAGTCCAAATCCCAAAGGATTAAAAAAGAGAGAAAGATATAAACAAACCTTCTTTTGGCAGTTTGGGGAGCATTGATACTCTTGGTCAATGATGATAGGATTTTTAACATTTTCCATGATAATGTCACTGAAGCTGATATCTGTTGCTGCACCCGGATACTTATCTGGCCATGCCTTGATTCTGAGGCCATTGTCTGTGCTAACCAATGTGCAGTTCCGGACATGAACACCTTTCACCTCTAGCTCATCCTGGTACTTTCCAAGACTACCAATACTGGCACGCATATAAAAGAATAAAGAAAATTAAGGGGCATAGCAAATGAAATCTTAAAGTCACAATCCCTTTTAAAAAAAAAAATATTGACCGTTATACAAGTGTAACTAACTTTTTTTTTCGATCTTCAAATCTAACTAACTGTTACTTATCTTATTTTTCATATGAGTAAAGATTCAATCCCATAATATCAGTGCAAGAATGTCCACACTTATACTATCTAATAACTTTTTATAAACATAATTTTAACTAATCTAAATATTGACTTATATATATAGCAATCGTGTTTATCTATCACAGTAATTTTTAAGAAATGTAAATTAACTACAACTATTGAACTACATATGATCAAGAAGGGGAGATTCCCTGTTGCTTGAAAAGTAAATTATGCATTTTTTAATATAAATTGATGGAGTAGAAAGTATAAAATAATCTTGGATGAAGGTGAAATTTTATCCTTCATGAATCATGTAGTTAGCGTTACCTAATACCGTGTCCAGGACCGCAATTCAATCTGTTGATAGTAACATTGTTGACTCCTTGTATCATAGAGACACAATCATCCCCAGTTCCCACGTCACATTTGGATAGTTTCACATTGATGGAGTGGCTAATATGAATGCCATCAGTGTTGGGGCTGGTAGCTGGTGCATTGAGCTTAATTCTTCGAAGTCTGATGTTTGCACAGTTAGTGACAAATATGTGAAAGCCTTTGGGGTTAACAGATTTGATGTTCTGTATAAGTCCATTGGTGACATTGTTGAAAAAAAGGCCCTGCATTCCCAAAAATATAAAGCTCAAATATTGCTGAACTATATCTACATGTTAATGCTGCAGTTCAATTCATATGCTATAGGGATACAGAAATAATATTTGCACATTAAAATCCTTATATAATTTTTACACTTTACTTGTTTAGGAAAATAAATGTAGAGAGTGTGTGTGTGTTGGAATGTGTATTTTTTTTTGTTTTATTATTAAAAAAGAAGTGTTGTAAGAATGATATATAGATAACAACTTACACTTGGGGCCCTGACGCATGTGGAGCCCTGGTCTTTTTCGCAGTTCTCAGTTTGTGACCATGTATCCTTACCCTGCCCGTCAAAGGTGCCTCCACCAATAAGTTTTAGGCCAGCGATGTCCTCAAACATGAGCCACTCCCCGTTCTCATACTCACTGATATCTGTTGTAGCCAGAACAGTGCCTACAACTTGGATTGTTATGGGCCGTGGAGTCAAGCATGGCCCTGCAAAAAACATTGAAGATACCAAGAATCTGCCCTGAGGGATCAGAAGCCTGGTTTGCACTGTGGACTTGCAGGCTGCTCTCCATGAATCCATGAAAGCCTGCAGGGATAACCAACGTGAGGCCTGTGTTGGTTGTGTGGTCAAAATGATCAAAGTGATTTTTTCTATGGATTTTGCTTTGTATTAGTCATTTTGCGTTTGATTTATTGTCCTTGTGGTTTCTTAAGATTACTTGCACAAGGTGGAAAAAAAGGTCTATTAATATCATTTATTCTATTCATCTGTTTTTTCTTTCTCTTCTGTCTGTTTTGATCCTACAGCACTTGTAGGCGCTAACTATTTTGCTTAGATGGTTATTGGGAGAGATAATCCCCAAAGTGGAAGCTAGAAGCACACTTCGAAGTTTGAAGCAAAGACATATTTTTTTATGAGAAGTGAATCTCCTGACCAGGTGTTCCTATATTAGTTCATGGTTACCCGATCTCATGAATAACATGGTACAGAACATAAAGGAAACATGTTGATATTCATGAGCAATGTGCAGTAAATAAATTTTGGCATGAAAGTTATAAATTGGTCTAATTGTGAAGTTTTCGTCTAATGTATCACCATTAATGGCCAAAGATAAAATTTGACATTCAAACTATCTCAATATGGTGATTAACATCTTGTAACAACCAGCTAGATCATATTATCTTCGAAAGATTTTATCAAGACTACATGATCATACATGTTAATGTTTGTATGAATCACGTTTCTTCAAATTTGTAAAGGGAGAAGATAAAGGCAATGTATAAATATTCTTGGTGTTTATACTGAGCAGCATTTGGTCCTAAAGCTAAGCTTTAAACTAAAGCACAGTCACCATGATTAGCCAAAAGATATAACCCCATAATCTACCTGAGTGCAGTCAAATTTGCCATTAGGTTTGGCTCCAAAGCTCATGACGTTAACTATTTTCTCTCCAGGAGCAAGGACATCCTTAGCTACATTTTGACCTCTGTAGATATCAGGACCAGCAACTGGCCTTATTCTTGGACCAGCATCCACACAACAGGCCAGTGCAAAGCACAAAATAAGAACAACAACTCTCTTTGCAATGGCCATTGCGCCTCAATTCCCAGTAATATCTGTATTTTTTATTTTATTTCTTTTTTAATATTTTTAAATTTTCTGCTAGAGGCCTCCTGGGGAGGCTAGGAGAATTTTTTTTGAACATGAGCCCTCTATCTCTGCCCAAGTATTTCATAGCATGTTTTCTGGTAAAACAAATGGTTACCGTTGGTTTCTATTTTTTGAGCATCTAAATCAGCGGAGAATGTTAGCTTTTTTGGTTAAGTTGGATAATCTAAAATTTGTGATGCTCTCAGTGCATTGAACTCCTAAATTCCGGGTCTTCCAATTTCCCCTCCAAAGTGGGCTACATTTTCTCTAGCTACCAGATTCCAATAGCACCCAGGGAAAAAAAAAAGGAAGGTAACTTTTGTCCCTACGTTCACAGTTGGGTGGAAAAATATATGCTGTCACCACAATCCTTGAAATATCCTTTCAATGGTCACTCAAACTAACAAAGAATATATTGATATTTGATATTTTTACCCGTCTCTGTCTCCAATTACAAGTTTTACAACCCATCACTTTGTAAAATTATATAATCATGCTCATGCTGTAATTTCTTGCTGCTTGTAGGTAATGGTATGTGCGTATAGCTACCAACCCACAAATTCAATCCAGTTTGTAAAACTTATCTGAATTTTGTTTGAGTTTACCATGTTTACAAATGAACT
Organism: Ormosia emarginata; assembly: GCA_029884605.1. Taxonomy (NCBI): domain Eukaryota; kingdom Viridiplantae; phylum Streptophyta; class Magnoliopsida; order Fabales; family Fabaceae; genus Ormosia; species Ormosia emarginata. The sequence continues at coordinate 21,731,916 of JAQQTP010000059.1, read as the reverse complement.
TTGGAAATTTAAAGTGCCTCAGGCTTATATATTGCAAGAGTCAAATTAGATTCATAGCACATAGCTAATAGATGAGAAAAGGTCTATAAAAATCTTGTTTCGCTAATATTGTTAGAGATGTAATAAAGTCATTCATGTGACTTCACCCAACGACTTAAGCACAACTGAAACTTTTGAGAGAGATAGTTCATGATAAATCTTATTTTAAACCCATGTCCTTGATTTCCAACTTGTTTCTGCTACACACAAACCACATCAGAGAGGCAGTAAGATTATGAGAGCTAAACTGCTTGATAGATAGTAATATGTTTGCTCTGTACATATTACATAACTTGAAGGGTAGTTAGCAGCCTAGAAAGAGCCCAATACTTGAACTCTTGAAGCTGCAGAAGACCTTTGTGTTGATCTACGAGCTGATTCATACATATGTGTATAGTACACATAGAGTACTACTCATATGCTAAAAGATTCAAGAGCTAGCAGGCATCTAAAATTTAAAATAAGAAAAAAACCAAAATACTACTGAAGATTTCTACAGTACAATACTCATCACTGCCCAACCAAACCTTTCATCTGCACTTCTGTTCTGTTTTCTGCTATGAATCTAGAAGCAGCTTCATTGCACTTGACATCTTCTATTTTCATCTGAACGACATTGGTATAGGTTGGATAAAATTTGTATTGACAGAGATTTTGAGTCACTTGTGAGACATCATAACTCTTCTGCCTGCCAAAGAACTTAGGAAGGTCTACTTGAGGTGCCATTTCTCAACTGCACAACACAAGTAATCAAGAAAGCAGTAATTAGTAAAAAACTAAGCAAGTGCTTTCTGATTTTTTTTCTGAGCACAAAACTTGAAGGCCGGAGACATATATATATAAAGGTTGTGGGACCGCATCTGCTGGATTAATAAATTATTAAGAGATATTCTTGTATGCATACAAAATGCACAACACAACGTTACATTTATATACATATAAAAAATTAAAAAAAGATGATGATTTTTTTGATAAATGAATTTAATGGAACCTATTCATCCTCTCTCTCTAATTTTTTTTATGTATATAAATGTGACGTGATATATTTTATATGCATATAAGAATATTTCAATTATTAGAGCATCACAAAAGAATTGGCCGAATAGTTGACGTGGTTCCTCCTACTACATATGACTTGTGGTAGTCTACTTGTCATGGATATATGCCGTTTGATATTTCTGATTATGTTCCTTTTTGTTAAGATCATATTTAAGTCAAGGTTTAATTCTCATTAGGGTTTTTGCTTGAAGGCCACACTTAGGAGTAAGTGGATGTTTTTCTCTTAATTTCAATTCGAACTCTAAGTACAAAAATAAAATAAAATCAAGGTTTAATTCTTATTCTCTATTCTAGTTTCACATGATGAAAATTCACATGTTTTTACTTGATATTGACAATTAATTGAGTCATGAATCGTGCCTCCAATGTGTTAGTTGTGGTAGTACTCCGTCCCAACATGGCTTAACATATGATCCATAGCCTATGGGTCTTCTATGAAAGTAATAGATGAGATGGAATGCTTTTGATTGTTTTGGTTCATTGGGTGGAATCAGTTTTGTGTTGATGGAAAGCAGAAGACCTTCATATGGTCCTAATGCACAAACACACCATTAAGTGTCAAGCAGTGGTACTAAGCATGCCTAATAATAAGTTTGTGATCTTGATGATTTTATCTTCCTAGAAAAATTATTCTTTTCAATCTTTTGGAAAAGGAGGACATGTTGGGCCCCATGAGCTGTCACGATAAGGTGATATTTTATGGTATAGCATCAAATACAAGTTAAGAATAAAAGTGTATACATTGGACTCTATCCAAATAAATTTGGTCACAACACGGATGAATTTGGGACACAACTGCTAAAGGCTTCAAGCTTCTAGCATCATATGTAGGTTAGGATATTGACGGCATAAAAAGAGGATATTCTTTAACAGCTTCACTTTTAAGAACTAGTGCATCATCAACTTCAACTCGGACTAAGCTTCAATCGCCCAATAAAATGGACGTTTATTGGGGAGGTTAGATTAAAAAATTTGTTGTAAAACTAAAATTTAATTCGAGTGAGTTAACCTAATTTTAGTTCAGTCCGATATGGAGTGGGTTGGTCATTTAATTTGATTGGGTCAGTCTGATTTTGGTTTAGTTCCATGTAGGGTGGGCTAGCTCACATTGGGTCAAATTAACTTGTTGACTTATGTTTAATTATTTAATTAATAATTTTTATAATATTTTAAAAGTTATATTCTTATTTTTTAATATAAATTAATGTTTGTAATACAAAAATGATTTATTTAATATTTGTTGGTATTTAAAATATGCAAAAAAAATTATAATGATGAAACATAAGAATAAAATTTTTAATATTAAAAATATAAGAATTTTTTTTAAAAAAAAATTCAAGTCAACATGTCGTCTAGATCCAACTCACGATCCACATAAGACTTGACTAAATTAGTAAAATGTTAGTTTACAAACAAATTTGACCCAATCCAAAATTTGTCTTGAACCATGCGAGTTGTTCCTTTTTATTACTTCTACTAATAGGGTACATTTTCAAGTGAATTTTACCATTTTAATATAAATCAAAATTTAATTTCTAAAATAGTGTAGAATGAATAGTACATAAACTAAGTTGTTGCCATAACAAACAATTTAGGGATAGTTTTTTTCTTATGATAATTTTATAAAAGCCGCAACCCTTCTTCACAACTTAGGCTACGTTACATTTTATTATTTTAATGATATTTTATGGTATAGCATCAAATACAAGTTAAGAATAAAACTGTATACATTAGACTCTATCCAAAAAATTTTGGTCAGAATATGGATGAATTTGGGACAGAACTGCTAAAGGCTTCAAGCTTCCAGCATTATATCTAGGTTAGGATATCGACGGCATAAAAAGAGGATATCCTTTAACAGCTTCACTTTTCAGAACTAGTGCATCATTAACTTCAACTCAGGCTCCGCTTGAATCGCCCAATAAAATGGGCGTTTGGGGCTGGACTGAAAAATTTGTTGTAAAAATAAAATTTAACTCGATTGAATCAACATGATTTTGGTTCAGCTCGATATGAAGTGAGTTGACCATTTACCTTGATTGAGTCAGTCTAATTTTGGTTCAGCCCGATGTGGAATGAATTGACTCGTAATGAGTTAAATTAATCTGTTTATTTGATGTTTAATTATTTAATTAATAATTTTATGATATATAAAAATTTTATTTTTATTTGTTAATATAAATTAATATTTATATTATAAAAATAATTTTATTTGATATTTATTGGTATTTAAAATATGCAAAAGAAAAATACAATGAAAACATAAAAATAAAATTTTTAGTATTAAAAATATAAAGAATTTTTTAAAAAAAATAAAGAAATTTTAAGCTAATGGGTTGGTCTAATCCCACTCGCAACCCTTATAGGATTAGACTAGACTAACAAAATATTAATCTGCAAACAAGTTTAACCCAACTTAAAATTTATCTTAGTCTACGCAAGTCGACTCGTTTTGGCACTCCAACCGATAAGATGCATTTTCAAGTAAATTTTATCATTTTTATGTAAATCAAAATTTAATTTCTAATATAGTGTAAAATGAATAGTACATAAACTAAGTTGTTGCCATAACAAACAATTTAGGGATAGTTTTTTCTTATGATATTTTTATAAAAGCCGCAACCCTTCTTCACAACTTAGGCTACGTTACATTTTATATTAATAATATTTTTATAAAATCGTGGCCAATGGGTATGACTTAGTGGGGTACATTTTTTTTTATATGGTATTGAAGTCGTAGCTATTAGTCACGGCTTCAATAAAATATTATAAAAAATAAAACTTACCTAGCCTTAAGTTATGATCAAGAGTCTTGACTTTCATAAAATTATTATAAATAGAAGAACTTATCCTTAAGTTGTATGTCATGCCAACAACTTTGTCTCTGCATTACTCATTTTGTAGCATTCTAGAAATTATAATCTGACTTACACCAAAATAATAAAATTCACTTCTAAATGCATTTGATGAGTAAAAATGTTTCTAAAATTATATTAAACTCACGCAAACTTCTAAAATTATATTAGACTATGTATTTTGTAATGAAAATAGAACATTAAATGCATATAAGAAACTTATGTAATGTAAGATTTTTAGTGCACTGATATGTATCAGATATTAACCCTTTTGTAACCAAACAGAGAAAATATATCAACTCTTTGGTTGTCCATGCCTACCAAATTAAAAACTTTTTTGCTATCAAATTTAAGCATAAATTTCACTCATTTTATATTTTTATTACCCTTATTTTCCCCCCTTAATTTTTAGGTTTTACTTGTAAACTATTTAGGTATACTTTTTTTATCCGTAAATTTAAGCTTCAGTTTTCTATTAGTTATTACCTTCTTTCGTGTTTAAGAATACATCAAATCCCATTGAATTGAGTAATAGAAGGTAAAGCTTATTTTTCTTGTAAATGAATAAAAAGTTTAGGAGAAGATAAGTTTTCATATTTTAAAGTTATGACATCTCATAAGTCTCGTCACATGTAAAACTTTCAATAGGAAAAGTTTTAGAATTTAACATGAATTTATGTAAGTAAAAACGGAATTAAAATTTACTCAGAGAACCGAACAAAAAGAACAAGATTATTTAAGAGTTGTGAAAAAAAAGATTATTTAATAGTTGTATTAGTATTTAAAAATATACGTAAAATAAAATATTAAAAAAATTAGGGCAATGCCCCTCAAAGTTCATTGAGGGATAATTAGGTAGGCCTGGCAATCACATCCAACTGGTAAGTGGGTGTAAGTTAAAATTAATTTTAAGATTATAATTTATTATTATATAAATTTATTTTTAATATTCATAAATGCATGTGCGAGACATATAAAATATGAATTTTAATATATTCTTATGATATAGGTTTAGAATAAGTATACTTGTTCGCATAAGTAATATAGAAAATATATATCGTTCTCACGAGAATTAATATTAACTCAATTTTCTTTATCAATTCCACTACTTAGTTACAATCAATTTTTAATAAAGTTTCTTCCAACACTACAAGAAAAATATGTTTTTGCGGTGAATTTTTTGCGGCGGATTCGAATATGCCGCAAATGAAGGCTTATTTGTGGCGGATTATAATCCGTCTCAAATTTGCAGCGGATTTTGCGGTGGATCCATTTGCGACGGATTTTGTGGCGGATTTCCCCCCTCCAATTTTTTTCCTGCGAAACAGTCATCGTAAAAAGTTTTTTTTATGAAAAAAGTTTTGCGGCTGAATATTTTTGCCGCAAATTATTAAATAAAATAAAAATTTATTTTTAAATTTAAAAAATAAAAATAAAAACATTTGCGGTAGATATTTCGGCGGATAAATTTGGGTGGATTTTATGGCGGATTTTTCTTCACAAAAAAAATAATAATATTGCAGCGAAAATATCCGCCGCAAATCTCTAGTGACTTTTCTAGCGTAAAATATATTTTTTTCGGATAAAAAAATTTGCGGCGGATAAATCCGCCACAAATTCTGCCGCAATTAGTTCAGTATAATAAAAATTTTAAAAAAATATTGAAACAATCCGCAGCAAAATTCACCGCAAATCTAAATTTTAATTTGCGACGAAAAATCGGTCGCAAAATTGATAAGTATAATAAAAAATTCTAAATAAAATATTAAAATATTTTGCGGCAAAAAAATCTAAAGAAATTATGCCGCATTTCAAAAATACATTTACGTGATTTTTCCGTCACAAAAAATCCACCGCAAAATTAAATCTACTTCATCTTCTTAACTTTCATCATTTTCATTTTTCGGATGACATTCTTTCTCTAATTATGTCTCCTCTCTCCTTCCCCTTTCTCACTTCCTTTTCAAGACAAAAGCTTCCATGAGCAACCTTCGTCATCTTCAAGACCTTGAGGTAGGGGGAAAACTTTGTTCTTGACTCACTTTCCTATTCTTTTCATCTTGTTCTTGAGTTGTGACTTGATGTGGGAGTTGGAGTTTTGAGTTGTTTTTGCTTGTTTTGGCTTGAATCTTGTTAGAAAACTTGAGAATAACATGATTTGGTTTGCTAGAGGCATGAGAATAGTTTTTCATTACTTGTATACCTTGATTTCCATTTGAAATGAGAATTTGGAGTTTTAGGTTTTCAATAACCAATGATGAGATTTGTAGTGTTTTGATCTATTTTTAGTTAAATCTTTTAGTGTTTTATGTTCCCTTCATGTTTATGAACTTGTTTTGGACTTAAACTCACCTAAAAATTGGATTAGAGTGGCCAAAATCTAAGATTTTGGCCAATGGAACCGTAACCACAGTTCTCCAAAACTTCTGTCTCAGTAACACGGCCCGTGTCTGAATACACAGGGTTGGCCTTGTCCCTCTCTACTAGTGCAAATCTAGCGGAAACGTGCAGAACATAGTAGGACACGCCCCCCCGTGTCAAACAACATGGCCCGTGTCTCAAGATATAATGAGAATTAGCTTTTGTGCTCTTCATGAAAGTTGTAGCTCTTTCTCTTAGCTTTCCAAGGACACCTAATTCACCTTATTTTGACATACGTAGCTCAAGTTATGCTCATTTTACTGAGCAAAGGTCAATTGTTGAAATTGAGAAAAATGTCAAAATATTGTTTTGGGAAAAACTAGCTTTCCTAAGTGTAGGGACCTTTCTTGTATGCATTTATAAGTGTGATGAGACCTTAGTAAGAGTGTTTAATAAAGTATATTCGTGATGCATGTAAATCAATTGTTATCCTAATAGATAAGTTTAAAGATTAATTGATGAACATATATGATTGGAAATATTTGGAATTGTGGCAATTGTTGGGAATCTATTAAATGTAATAAATGAAATAGAATGGTGCTCCTTTTAAATAAGGCTACGGCTAGTTCAGGTGCAAATGAGATTTCTAGCTTAACTTATATTTAAAAATCACATCAAGGTGACTTTTATTAGAAAGATATTATAAACGTTTCTTGTTTTTATTTATAAATGGTTTATGTCAGAAATGAAAAGATGAATTGTTTTGACTTATGCCACTTTTCTATTTAATAATTAAGTAACTTGTTTTATATACAGTAATTAGATTTATTATGAGATTATATTGTATAAATCTATTATTGAGAATTTCAAATTCTCACCCCAACTTCTTATTTTCATGGTAAATCTAGTATATGATCAAAGCGGGAAAAAAAAGGCATTGAAGACTTTGTATAAATCCAGAATAGTGAAGATGATCATGATGAAGATGACAATGATAATGAGGATTATTAAACTTTGTATTTGAACAAACTTTGTATGCGATTTGTTATGTTTGTTTTATGAATTGATTAAATGCATTGACAGGTTGAAATTGATGTCTGTGTGGATTTTGTTATATTGTGGATTTTGAATATTCAATTTAATTTTTTTTAATATTCAAAAAAATTTGTGGCGTATTTTGTGGCGGAAATATCAGTCGCAAATTTGGGTATATTTTTGGAGCGGATTATCCGCCGCAAAATTTGCTGCAAATTAGCGGCGGAAAAATCCACCACAAATTAGCGGCGAAAAAATCCCCCGCAAATTATCCCTTTTCCAGCAACTATGCCGACATGTCACCGGAGAGTTTTGTGGCTGATTTGCGGTGGAAAAATCCGCCGCAAATTTGCGGTGAAAATAAAAATCCGCCGCAAACTATATTGTGTCGACCATATTTGCGGCGAACCCGAATCCGCCGCAAATCCGCCACAAATTGTTAATTTGCGGCGGATTTTGAGTGATTTGCGGCGGATTTATCCTTCGCAAATCTCTTTTTTTCTTGTAGTGCAAACGATAAGTGTAAATCAAATAAAAGCTACTTGCAAGAAATAAAATTGCAACAATTAATGAGTTGGAGTTGTCAAGGAGATAAAAGCAGTTAGAGTTTGATTTCACTTAATCAATTTACGAGTAATGACAATTGATTTGGTTCAAATCATTCATTCATTTGGTTTATGATCAAATTCTGAAAATTAGCTCACATTCAATTCTTTGAGATATGAACACTTCTTAAACCCATAAACATCAATTAATTCCTTCATTAAAATCTATAAGAATAAAGATTATCGTCTTATGAATTTACCAAAATTGCATACTCATAAAATTCTATTCTTAGATATCCAAAAGCAGGGTAATTAGACCAAGAAGCATAACTCATACTCCATCTCCTGATTTCATATGGATTCTTCAACAAATAAATGTGTGAACAATCACTCCACAACAAATATCAAACAAATAAAGCAGACCCAATTACTAAATCATGAAAGAAAGACTTGAATTAATATAAAAAAATCATTATATCATAAGAAGAGAAAGATTCACCACCTTAACCCAAGAAACTTAGCAGTTCATGAAGCAAATGTAAGAAACAACAAGAGGAAAAGAAAACACCCTACTCATTTTTGATGATTTGGAGAGATTCCTCTTCTTCTTGGTGGTTGAGTAGTCCTTTTTGCTATTCCTGAGATTAATTTGTCTTTTTTCTGTTACCTTCTAATGACTGCTTTTCTTTAAGTCAAGGAAAATTATCCTTTTTATACTGATATGGGGGCCTAGGTGCTATGTCTGGAGCGCTTAAGCGCTGACCATCCAAAGCGTAGTTTTCTTGTTATAAGCATGAGCGCTTAGGTACTGAACGTTTATAGTATGGCTTCTGATGCACTTAAGGGTGCTTAGGTGCTGCTTTTGGAGCGCCTGAACGCTGAACATCTAGAAATATTGCTTTTGATATGCTTCTAAGGCTCTAAGCTCTCATTCCTTAGGTGTTTTCTTGCAAAAGTACAAAACAGTAGTAATGATTCTTTATTTCACTCAATTTTTCTTAATAAAAAATTAAAAAAACTCAAATCCTAGTCTATGTTTACTATTCCAAAATACTCCGTTCACAATGAAACAAGACATCAAGTTCAAGAAAAATAAATCAATTTATCAAGACATAAAATCATATCTTTTGCGTGTACATTAATTTTATAAGCGGATAGATTCTGGTTAAATGTTATCTTAAAGCGGGGGTAATACAGGTGGGTTGAGCAAAATGTCACCATGTACCCGCTGCGTTGCTAAGATTTTTATTAACTTGCTCTATTGATGATGGAATCTTATCCGTAACTTTATTTTTGTATCTATCATTCTCTCTCCCTCATAATACAGAATATCAATTAAAAACTAATAATAATAAAGAATATGATATTTTCTGGTAATGATTTCACAAAATTAACTTTGACAGCTTATCTTCACCTAAGGTATACTTGGATTGGTGGAATGGATTAGAGGAATGGAGGAGAATGCGATATATACTATTGTTTGAATTTGTTAAAAAAAATGGAATGAAATGAAAATAAATAAGATGTATTTCATCTCATTTCATAAAAAAAAAATTACTAATTTTCTTCTCTTTTAATTTAAGAGTATTAGATAAAATCATCTAATTTTTTATTATTATAATTATCAAATTACAAAATTATTCTCTTAACTTAACGAGAAGTGAAGACCATACTACTGTCTTTCATCTCTTGCTCATTGTTTCACTGTCCCTGTTTCTGCCTCTACTCTCCAATATTGTTACGCAGTTACTCATTGCTTCACCGTCCCTGTTGCTGCCTCTCTTCCATAGCAATTTTTGCTTCACCATCCTTGTTGCAACCCAGATATTCACGTAACGCAAGAAAAGTCTGCAACCTAGATATTCACGTAACCCAGATATTCACATCAAGCCAAATCTTGTTTACAAACAATTTCAAATCATGCAGCTTAGTAACGCAAGATTGAAATTGTTATTCACATAATTAAGATTGGAATAATTTAAAATATTAGATTTAAAAAATAAACAAAAAACAAGATAAAAAAATTAAGAAAAGATCTTATTTAATAAATATCATCATTAGATGATATGTGAAAATAATTAAAATCTTTTTTAAGTTAGAAATAATTAAATTTTAGTGTATTTGAAATAAAGGTAATATATAAATAATAAAATTATAACCCTTATCAGTTTATCTATTTCTTAAACAATAAAATAAAAAGTTTATATTGTTTCATTATAAAATATTTAAACAACAAAATGATAAATTTATTCTATTTCATTCTACTCATTTTAGATATTCGAACGTAGTCTAGAAAAATTTTGACCCGTTACATTCATTTCTTTCTCGTTAGGAAGTTTTTCGTCTGCGTTCTTTCAGTTTTTGTTGTTTCATTTTTCGGGTTATTATGTGTTTTTCTAATGTATTAAAGAGAATCGGATGATAAAGATGATTAGACGAAGAATATGAGATTAATATGAGATTCAGTTCACTTTTCATTGTGGAATTTATCCCTCATATTACTCTTTTTTTTTTTGTTTTTTCTTTCCAGCTATATATTCCTGATCAACAAGCGGTATGAGGTGACATGATAGGTGATTCCTCTCCCATCCAATACTGTTTTCAATAATTACCTCGAATATGTTTAACTAGAAAATTTCATTAAAAATAAATAAATCTTAGATTCTGTTACCCTAAATTATGTTCTTGAGGAAGCTAACAATCCTGATATTTTGGTTAAAATGGGAGTTTCGGCTTCTTCGCCTTATGTTCTTTTGGAGCCTCCATCTTTCTCTTTTTTCTTTGTTGCTGCATGCTGACTTCTCCTATGGTTGTTTTGGGTGTAATTAATTTTTTTTCTTTTTCCCCTTTCTTACCGTGAACATATAATAAAAATAAAAAAGAACCAACAAAAAGGAAAAGAAATGTAATAATAAAGCTCATAATTAGGGTTGTTCGTTGGATGAGTTTAGTTGTGTTTTTAAACCTGACTTGCTTACCAAAATAATGAGTTGAGTTGAGTTAAGTCGATGAGTTTTTTTTCACTCAATCCGACTTAACCCGACTCGCTCAATAGTGAGTTGGTTTGGGTCAAACCCGTGTGTCTGACATTGTTTTTAAAAAAAAATCCTAAAAAAATTCAAAATACAAAATTTAACAAATTAATATCATAAGTCTCAATCTCAAACATAATAAGTCTCAATCTAACAAATTAACACCATAAGTCAAACTCAAACATAATAGGTCTCAATATACCAAATTAACACCATAAGTCTCAATCGACCTTACTCAAACATAATAGGTATCAATCTCAAATAAACTAAACATCAGAAGTCAATAAATGCATAATAAATTAATAACTAACAAGTCTTACTAAGTTTATAATAAACTAAACAAAGTTATTCTCAACTCAAATACTTGTAAGAAAATTTCTACACTGCTTCTGTTCTCTAGCTTTTTGAAATGCATTATAGGTTTATTACCATGTAAATTTTCTTAGTAAGTAGACAACATCTTCTAAAATCCTTCATCTAATTATGAAATGTTAGTAAAACAAACATATTATTTTGTTTGAGTTATTTATTTCCTTTATTGGTTTATAAACATAAATATATGCAATCAACAATTTTGATTCTATATTTATTGTATTCTTTTAATCCTTTTAGAGATTTTTTCAAGAACATGAGCCAATATTATAAATAAACTTAATAAGTATTACTAAGTTAACATAAATCTAAAATGAATTAAAGTAAGCTAAATTGTTCTAAAAGTTATAAAAAATAAATTATATTAGTTAATTGAAGTCAATGTCATCACATATAGAATATAGATTGATATAATCATTTATTTTATTTTCAAATTTCTCATGATACTATTTGTCATTCAAGCGATCAGTTATATTTTTATTGCATTGATCTGTCAGATGTTTTATGAGTTTCTAATTATTATTTTCTTGATCACATTCTCAATGTGTTTACAGTGCCTACACCTATACTTAATTGACTGTATAAAAAAGTAAAAAAAATAACATAAATTAACATTATAGCTAAATGGCTTTTACAAAAAAAAAATTACTTAGGTGGGTTAGGTTTGCATGGGTCGATATTTTCTAAACTTGCCACCTGACTTGTATCTTACGAGTTTGAGTGTTTTCCAACTCGAGCAAACTCACAGACTCAACCCAACCCACATTTTGTGAGCTGAGTTGAGTCAAAACTCATGGGTTCATGAGTTGACCTAATTCTTTGGACACCCCTACTCATAACTATGTAGCAGCTCTAATTTTTTTATTATATAATAAAGATATTTACTTGAATCAATATTTTAAAAATCGAATCAGAGATTGAGCCAATAAAATTTTTAGATCATGATTTAATTGATTGAACTATTTAAATTTATAATTGAACTATGATTAAATCAAAAAATAATTAAACTAAAAAAATAACTAATTCATGATACAACTGGTTCAAGTACTAATTTGATCCATTTTTTAAAACTTTGTGTAGAACATTATCTTGAATATTTAAGATGTCGCACCCTCCATAAGTATAGGAAAATATTTTATATACACTAAAATATGAATATTATATTTATATTGTATATTAATGTGAGATTGATGTTAAATTATATTATATACGATTGTAGTATTTTTGTAATATATAAAATAATTTTATGAGTGAGTTAAATAAAATTAAATATATTTTAATTAAACAAATAACAAAATTGATAAGTATATTTGTCTAACGGACCATTTCATTTGGGCCCAAACATTTTGTTTGATCTGACTCGACAAAGGTTGAATATTTTTAAAAAAAGTAGAGTGAGCAGACCCAAGAAATTGTCGGAACTATGAGCAATTATTTTGGGCTTTGAGCCTTTGAGAGGAGTGTAGCCCAGGTCATAATACTCAAGCTGGTCTGCAAGTGAAGGATGGTGAAGCTCCCTTGGTTCGTTTTGTTTGTTTCGCGTGTTTGCCCCGCTGATCGAATGCCAACAAAATGTCATACCCAGTGTTTTAAAAGCGGGATCAAGTTGGTCGATTAAAGTGTTTGGATTATAAGTTAATCACGTCTTTAGATTAAATAAAATAAAAAAATTTTAAACTAATTTTTATAATACTTAAAATCAAAACTTATAAATTTAACTTATAAATTATTCCTTATATTTTAATATATAAATACTATTTTTGCTTTTTGAAAGCATTCTTTTTTATAAATCAAACGAAATAGATTAATTTAAAATTACTTTTTAGCTTAACATATCCAAGATAAAAATAAATCGATTATAACAAAAATTTTTTTATACAATAATCAAAATTTTTATAGTTGAACCAAATACACACTAAACTGTTTAGATTATAAGTTAATCACGTCTTTAGATTAAATAATATTTAATTTAATTATAAATTTAAACGATTGAACCAATTAAATTATAATTTAAAAATTTCATTCATTTAACCTTCGATTTAATTTTTAAAACATTAATTATACCTCTCGTGAAAAAAATAAAATGTTATACCCAACACACAAGTTGATGACAAGGAAAGTATCATACTACATTATAGTAATTTGTTTTAGGTGGAAATATTATACTAATTTATCTTAAATTATTAGGTAGGTAGGTAGCATCATGCTTTAGATATTTGCATAATCAAAGATCGTTTAGAGAAAAAATTATGTCTACTATCCATCCCAGATGATAGCGGCACTCAAGGATTACTTAATAAAAAAATTGGTAATTAATCATCTACCAAAAAAAAAAAAATTTGACTACCGACATTCGGATGGAGCATAGTTTAAAATTTATCTTTTACATATAATAAGTAACAATATTGTTGTAATTTATTGGTTGAATCGCTGACACAGTAATATTACTTTTAACCAGTTTGGTCTACCTTCCACTTCTGATATCATACTCATTCAATTTCATGATGTTTTCTATTCAGTCATGTAAAAAGAGAAAGTATCACGTATTTGTGGATGACAGAATAGTGGAAGGATTCAAGAGATCTAGAGTGCATGCCTCCTGTTTATGACAAAACATGGGAACCAGTGCATCATAATGGCAGGGGCGGCTCAACATATATATAAAGGCTTAAAGTGAAATATTAAAATTAGACTTGTTTTTATTAGAATTAATATAAAAAATTAGAATTTAATTCTTCTAACTTTTTGAGAAGCAAAATTTTAATTAAAATTTTATGATAAATTTTAAATTAAATATAAAAAGGACATAAGGTTAGAACAACAGTACCTAATTGTTGAATGCTTATTTAAGGAGACTAATAATTAACTAGTAGTCTTATCGATGTGACGGATCTAGAAATTTTAAGTAGTAGAGATAAAAATAATATTATCAATATTATTTTAAGTAGATGAAAGCAAAATTTATTTTTATATATATAAAAAAAAAAAAAAAATAAATATATATATAAAATTAAAAAAAAAATTTATAACTTGAGTGGGGGCATGAGTCCCCACTCATTTGTGAGTGGATCCGTCCCTGAGTCTTATCTAAGAGTGTAATTTTCTCTTTCGAAGATAAGTATCAGTTGTAAAATTGTAGAATAATATATAAACTCAGAATAGAAAAAAATTAAGGAAGAATTCATTTACAATAAAAAGAAACTCGATTATTATTAATTAGCACCTTCTCGATTTCTCTTCATACCTCAAAACTCTTTCTTCGATTTCTTATAATTTTTTTTAAATTTTTTTAAAGTGAATAAGTAATGTATTTATTATTAATCTAATAAAATACATTATAATATCAATAAATTAAATAATTTAATAATAAATACATCTTTACTTATTTTAGAAATAAATTCACTTTAAATAATTTTTTTTTCAAATCTCTCACTCATTTCTTTTAAAAAATACCTTTAACACAATAGCACTTTGTTAAATAAATACTATGTATGAATGGAGGTGGCTAATTTTCATAGAAGTTAGCTAAATAGATACTACGTGTGAATTTCTCATTTGAAAATGATAATTGGTTGAGTATTAATTGAAATTATAATAAGAGAGAAAAATATGAAAATTTATTAGGCCTATAATTAGATAAGAGAGAGAATGTTTGAATATTTTTCAATAGATTATATTAAATAATATATGTCTTTGAATTTTAATACAAATTATAATTACAAATATAATAATATAGTAACTACTAAATATGGGACTTTAAAAATTAGGGGCCTTAAGAAAGAGATTTAGTGGCTTTACTGACAAGCCGCCCCTGCATAATGGTAAAAATTAAAAAGTTGTATTAGAGTGCCAATATTTTGACCCATAGCTCTGTTTATTTTCAACCATTCCCTTCAACAATATCATAGCTCTATTTTTCTTCAACTATTTCCTTACAAATTTCCAACCCCCCCCCCCCAAACTAGGGATGGTAACGAGGAGGGGCGGGGTAGAGACGGATAGTAATTCTCTATCTTCTGTTCTTGCGAATAATATCTGTTCCCGTCTTCACTTCCATATCCGTACTAGTATTTGTTTATTATTTTCATGCGAGTAAATGAATATTCACGAATATTCGCAGGTATTCAATAAATTATAAAAAAAATTAATAAAATAAAAAATTTAAAAAAGTATAATATCATAATATTTTAATTTATATAATGAAGTTTTTAATAATTTTATATAAATTTTTTTATATTTTTTTACTGGATACTTGGGGAAACTACTACCATTTCTATCCCCGTTTATTAAAAAAGAATAATATAAATGAATATTTATACTCACAGAAAGAATTAAACAAATATTATCTATTTTTGTCACAGATATTCCCTACATATACCTGCAATGACGGATAAAATTGCTATCCCTACCCCAAACCCACACTAAACCCTCGTAGCTCCTCCCTGGATAAATTGATACCAAATCCAAAAACAGATGGAAAAGAAAGAATATTGTCGACATTAATTGTCCTGCAACCTAGGCTTCCATCAATATTGTACATTAGTACGTAATTGAGGGGAACAAGAGTTTATGTATCTTTCTAGATTTGATAAATTTCACCTAGTTAACATGCAGTATCTAACAAGGTTAACAAAGTAAGTAGTTCATTCCCTTCCTGCCCCTCCTAATTAACCAAACTATATAATAGTCATCCCTTGATCCCGCAGTAGTGTAAAAATAAATATAAGAGAATAAATAATCCGAATGAAAATAACTTAGACGTTCTTGCGTAGACAATTCCTACACAGGTACTGCCGTTGCGTTCTGCAATTGAAGGAACAAGACACCGCAGACCGCAGCATGTATTTTAGGAGAAAGTCTGAGCATGAAGTTCCCAAGGCTATACTTCAATAGATCTTAATTAGGTCTGAATCTAATACTGAGAGTCTGAGACAAAATTATTCTTCTCAAATTATAAGAAAGGAGCAGTATTTGGTAACTGAAAATATACATTGAGAGATGAGTACTGAAAAGAGGCAAATATGTGTACACCATATCAGACTAGCAGATCATAAAAGGACATCCATTAAAAGTTATACTCGTATACAAACCACAAGGTACTTGTAATACTATATTACCATATTATACATGTGTCAGTCCTCAGCTGCAGAAGACCTTTATATTATGCAGGTCTCCGAGCTGCTTCACCCTACAAACTAAATGATGCAAGATTATTGTAGCTGTAGCATACATGACATGAGACAGACCTTGATAATTAGAAGCTGAGCAAGTGTTTTAGGGTCTGGTGGGTCTACCCCCACGATTTTGTGGCTTTCCCTTAGGATAACTCATGATTATGATCCCACCATGTTGAGCTGCTACCTCGTTGCTATTCATTGGAGGCTCTTCTATCTGACCATTGGGTCTTCCGTTGCGTGGACCAAATCCTCCAATGGTCCTTTGACCATAGTACTTTTCTATCAGAGCAAATCCTTCCAAGCCGATCTCTTTAAGGTTTGCTGGAGGCGCCATAGATGTTCAATGGAGTAGAACAAAACAGAACAGATCAACTGAGAGTAATCTTTTTTTGTTTCTTATCTGGTCTCTTGCTTCAGAGTTAGAAGCCCACATGTCCCTTTATATAGATAGCAAAATTTGTCATTTAGCATGTACGGTAGCTATAGCATTAGCATCTATATGTGGAACTGAGAATTAAAACTTTATTAGTTTATCTATCTATAAATAAACACTTTTCATTCTTTTTTTAGTTTTTAAGAAAATATAATATATAAATTAGATTAATAAATCAATCAAAATTTATATATCAAATCAATTAAATTTAAAATTTGATCAGAAGAACAATATAAATTATATGTAAAAAAAATGTAAATGTCAATTTTGATCCTCGAAACATTCTTAATTTGAGTCTGTTCGATTTTTTTCTTAAAACTTTTTAAGATTAATCATTAAATGGAATGTATTCATATTTATCACCAGCATATAGTTGGACTTTGATAATAGGCAATGAGGGTGTCCTCAAGCAAATGTAGCTACCAAGCTGCCAAAATGATTGATATTAATCATGATGCAAGTATGGTCACAAAATGCTGGGATTGATTTGGGTTAAGATGAGGGACTTTGTGGATATTATTTGAGTAAAATTTCTTTTCAACCGAAGTTATCTCAGTCTTAAAGGTATTAAAAACATACATAATAGGAGACATGAATCTGCCGAAAGACAAAAAGAAGGAAAAAACATGGTGAATCTGATTCCCATACTAGACCTTTACTTTTTGTAATTCTTTTCATTTCGCTTTATAACTGCGGAAGAAAGTATAATTCCATTATTGGTTCCATATATATGCGTATTCATCTTGTGGTTGATCAAAATGGTTAAATAAATATGTAGGTCATATACTCTTTAAAGATATTTAAATAAGTTTTTATAGTTTAAAACTTGTAAACTTAGTTTCAAAAAAGAATTCAATTGGGTCTTTATAATGCTCTGTTGGTAGGTTGCATTGAAACATCTTATTAAAAATGGGAAGGGATCCATTTACACATAGTATAAGTTATAAGACTTACACCTAATTTTTTATTATTAAATTTATTTTAATCTAATTGTTTTAAATTATTTAATTAAATGATGAGAGAGAAACACTAATATTAAATAAAGAGAGAGAATAATGAAATGTGATATAATAAATAAAAAAGAAATTAATGTTTCATGAAAGTTAGATATCAAATTTCATTATAGGGTTGTATTTTAAAAAACAGTTTAAACACTAAAAAATTCAAAATAAGAAGGTTTCAGTAAAAATTAAAATATTTAATACATTATAAATAAAAAATACTTTTCATTAAAAACTTCCTGAGGATACATCTAGTAAAGTAAAAGTAGCAATACATTTAAGAGAAAAAAAATAATATAAGTGAGATCCGCCCGTATAACTTACTGTTAAAAAAGATAATTCTAACATTTATAGGATTTTTCGAGCTCAGACCTTAGCTATATATCATTTTCTTTTTTTATATATTTAAATAAATTATTAAGTTATTATAGTTATCAATAAACATTTGAATAAGTATTTGAGTGATAAATGACATTTTAGAAAAATGAGAAAAATTAATTAGTAAAAAATGATAATAGATATTTAAGAGTGACAATAGACACTTATTTATTATTTAAGTATTATTGATAATTAATTGATATAAATTTTTGGTACAAAAAATGTTAAGTAGAGAAGTCTAATCTCCTGAACCGAGTCGCCCTTAAGAAAAGTCATCCTAAGATGATGGTTAGAATTCAAACACACATTCACTTATCGGGTTATAATTATTGAGAATAATTGATATAAATTTGAATCAATTGCAACAATTTTAAATATATAATTAATTTTCTTATTACTTCTTGATTCATCAGTAGCCGTAATTTTCTCTTATTTTATATGTTAAATAAATAAATATAATTAACAACATTAATCAACATTTTTAAAAGTATTCTCCCTTCCTGTATAAAAAAAATTAATTATTCAATACATATGGATTTCGCATAAATTACATTTAGTTCTTCAATCCAAAAAAAAAAATACATTTATATCAATTAATTATCAATAATACATTTATAATACTTAATTATCAGGAAGTTTTTAATGAAAAGTATTTTTTTTTATAATGTATTAAATATTTTAATTTTTATTAAAACCTTCTTATTTTGAATTTTTTAGTGTTTAAACTTTTTTTAAATAGAATCTTATAATGAAACTTGATATCTAAGTTTCATGAAAAATTAATTTCTTTTTTATTATTATATTATATTATATTTTATTATTCTCTTTCTTTATTTAATGTTAGTATTTATTATTTTTTCTTATTATTTAATTAGATAATTTAAAATCATTAGATTAAAATAAATTTAATAATAAAAGATTAAGTGTAAGTGAATCACCTCCTATTAAAAATATAGAGAATTAATTATATTTTTTAAACCACATGAGAACCTATTTAAAAATATTTATAAAGTATCAGTTCAAAAAAATCTAATTAAAAAGTATTCAAACTATATAGATTAATTTAATCTTAATTAATTTCATATTTAACCCAAATCTATTACAGTAATTTTCTTTTATGTTTAACCAATAGATATTTCTCCGGTAGTGCACAAATCCTAAATTCCTCGGGCTCTTATAAAAAGATTACATAATTCTCATACTTTTATAGTTGAATAAAAATTAATCTTATAAATAATTTAAATAAAACGAATCTATGAAATAGAAAATGCCTCGTGATTAAAAAAAATGCTAAATTTCTAATAACCAACCAGATGAAGCTTTTATGATCGTGTTTGAAACGAAAGGCATTCAATGGCGAATGAATCAGATTCATTGCGCATTATTTACTACTTTTGTCCAATCTCAATAAAAGCAATAATTGATGAGTGGTTAATCTCCCAAACTATTTATGGTAACAATAAAAGTTGAGTAAAATTAAAAATTAGGAGTGTACATGAGATGAATTAGACTTAATTTAAACTTGATATGATATTTTGATCGAGTCATTTTCTTAGATTCAACCTTGATCTGATAATGACTTGATAATGTCCTGACTTAAATTAGATCAATTCGATATAGATATAATGCGTAAATTTAAATATTATGTATAATTAAGTTATAAAATTATAAAAATAAGAAATTAAAATTAATGTGTATTTTATAATATATATTTTAAAACAAATAATATTAATATAAATATAATATCATATTGTAAAAAATTATTAATTTAAGTAAATTTTTTATATTGATAATTAATTATAAAAATATATATATAAATTTTAAAATAATTTTGACTCACTAAATTGAATTAAGTCGATAAAAAATATAACTTGAATTCCACTAAAAAATATAATAAATTTAATTTTTAAAATTTAAACTTGCACTAATTAATTTCGAATTAGGATGAGTGAATAAAAATTGTCAAGTCTTGAACACCTGTCCTAAAAGAACATCCAATCTCCTCTGTCCATCTTACGCTCTGTTACTGACGTAAACGCATGACGAAGTAATTATGTTTGATATTAGTACTGGATTCGTATACGACATAAGGAAACAACTTAAAAAGCACAAAAGAAAAATCCACTTCAACTTTTTTTTTCTCTTTTCTCATTCGATAATATTACATTCTGTTAGTTATTAAATTCTGTTAGTTATTCTCTATTCCCTGTATAGCAAGCATAACTGTTTTCTGTTATGTTAGTTTTTTTTCGTTTTTCTGTTAGCTTAGTTTGTTAAGCTATATATATCTTGTCCTTCTTGTAATCTTTTGATTTGAGTTTTGATAATGAGAATCAATGAGCACAAAGCTCTTTCTCTTTCACATGGTATCAGTTGAAACCTTCCCTTTCGCTGCTATCTCCTAGTTTTCTTGATCTTTCTTGATCTTGTCCTTCTTGTCTTGCAATCTGTTTCGTTTTTCTGTTCGGTCAATCATGGCTGAAAATGTTGAACCAGTTGCAACCAATGCTGTTGTCAATAATGCAGCCCTCACCAACATGTTGAATCCTTACTATACTCATCCAAATGAGAATCCTGGTGTGGCGATTGTTTCTCAGCTTCTTAATAGTGGAAATTATCATTCATGGTCACGTGCTATGCTCCTTGCTTTGAAAACCAAGAAAAAGGTCCAATTTGTGGATGGTTCTTTGCCTCGTCCTGCTCCCGATAGCGCCAATTTCACTCTATGGGATCATTGTAATACCTTGGTAGTTTCATGGCTTCACCATTCTCTGGATCCAGAAATCTTGCAAACCATCATGTGGATGGAGAATGCTTCGGATATCTGGAATACTCTCAAGAAACGTTATTATCAAGGAGATGTATTTCGCATCAGTGACTTACAAGAGGAAATCTATCTGCTTAAACAAGGTGATGCTCCTATCACTACTTATTTTACAAAATTGAAAGGTTTGATCCAAGAATTGGACAATTTTCGTCCTATTCCTTCCTGCACTTGTGTTGTCATTTGTTCTTGTGCACTCATTCCCATTATTCAGAGCTACAGAGAAGGTGATTATGTGATTAGATTCTTAAGGGGCCTCAATGAACAATATTCTACAGTTAGATCCAATATCATGATGATGGACCCTCTTCCTGATTTAGACAAAGTCTTTTCTATTCTCATTCAACAAGAAAGGCAGTTGCTTCTTCAATTTGATGATTCTAGAGTATTAGCTCACCTAGCTGCCAACCATGGCACTCATAGCAGAGGTAGAAGTCGTGGAGGCAATGCCTCTGGTAGTAGGGGTAAAGGCAGAAGCACAAAAATCTGTACTTATTGTAATAGATCAGGTCATATGGTTGATACTTGTTACAAGAAACATGGTTACCCTCCTCACTTGCAACGAGGAAGTGCTATCAACCACTATTCTATGGATGATCAAGAAATTGAAGATGATCTCCAATCCCTTGGACAACATGAGGTGCCTATAGATGCCTCATCCGTAGCATTCACACCAGAGCAGCACAAGGCTCTTCTTTCTTTGCTGCAGCAGACTTCTGAGACATCTCAGGCCTCTCAAGCTCCTCACACCACTAATCAATTAGTTAGTTCTCATAAGAATGGTAATTCAGGTATCATCTGTGCCACTCTTCATGCTTCTAGTTCCAATGTCAACTCTTGGGTTCTTGATAGTGGAGCTACTGATCATGTATGTTTTTCAAAATCCAATTTTCAGTGCCTTAGACAGATCAAACCCATCCTTGTTAAGCTACCTGATGGTTCTCAAATTCAAACCAACTTAGCAGGAACCATACACTTTAGTGATCAGTTTTTTATTACTGATGTTTTGTATATCCCTTCTTTTACCTTTAATTTGATTTCAGTTTCTAAACTAATTGCCCACCTTCATTGTTGTCTAACTTTTCATCCTGCTGGTTGTTCCATACAGGACAACTCATCCTTGAGGACGATTGGAGCAGCTGAATTGAGAGCTGGTTTGTACATTCTCTCCTCACCCACAACTCAGTTTTCCTATCCTTGTACCATCAATACCATTTCTTCTAATAAATGTAATGTTTGGCATAATAGGTTAGGACATCCTTCTCATGCCAAACTTGTCCAAATGAATAAGTTGTACTCTTCCATTGATTGTACAGAGTCTTGTAATCCTTGTGACACTTGTCATTTTGCAAAACAAAAAAGGCTACCTTTTCCTGATAGCACAACTGTTTTCCTACAGTGTTTCGATTTGCTGCACATGGATATCTGGGGTCCTTTTGCACACCCTTCATTGCTTGGTCACAAATACTTCCTTACCATTGTTGATGACAAAAGCAGATACACATGGATCATTTTTTTGAAATTAAAATCAGAAGTTTCACATCATATTAAGCAGTTTATTTCTATGATTGAAACTCAGTTTCTAAAAAATTAAAGTCATTAGATCAGATAATGGTCCAGAATTTGCTTTGCACAATTTCTATGGTTCTAAAGGCATTCTTCATCAAACTTCTTGTGTGGAGACTCCCCAACAAAATGGGGTTGTAGAGAGAAAACACCAACACCTTCTTGTTGTGGCTAGAGCATTCCTTTTTCATGCCAACTTACCTAAGATTTTTTGGACCCAAGCTATCTCACAAGCTGTTCATGTCATAAACAGATTGCCCACTAGATTCTTACATCACTCATCTCCACATGAGGTTTTGTTCAATTGCACACCTTCCATCACTACCTTAAGAGTTTTTGGATGTCTATGTTATGCCTCAACACTAAAGGCTAACAGAAAGAAGTTTGATGCTAGAGCAAGAAAATGTGTCTATCTCGGTGTCAAATCAGGGATCAAGGGTCATTTACTGTTTGACCTCAAAACCGAGAACTGTTTGTCTCCAGAGATGTTGTGTTCTATGAATCTATTTTTCCTTACTCGAATTGTACCTCACCACCATCTACTGCCTCATCTCAACATGTTAAACCTATTCCTCCTTCATCTCCCTTTGATTTCCTGTTTGATATGTCACATCCAATTAATCCTTCTCCTCCTGAGTTAATGACTTCTGCACCTCCACTTCATCTGCACCATCAACCTTCCTTATCCCCCCGCAGATCTCATAGACAGAAACAACCTCCTTCATACCTTAAAGATTATCATTGTTCTCTGTCTTCTGCCACACACTCACAATTTGGCTTCTCCAGCATCTTCTCCCATCAGGTATCCTATTTCCAAATACATATCTTATCACCATTTTTCGCCCCATCACAAACGCTTCACACTTAATGTATCTTCACATTCTGAACCTACTAGTTTTCAAGAAGCTATTTGTCATGAAAGTTGGAAACAGGCTATCCAATCTGAATTATCTTCTCTTATTAAGACTAACACTTGGCAGCTCACTCCTTTACCTCCCAACAAAAAGCCAATTGGATGCAAATGGGTTTTCAAGCTCAAATTCAAAGCTGATGGATCCATTGACAAGCACAAGGCTAGATTAGTAGCCAAGGGCTTTACACAAACTGCTGGTTTGGATTATCTTGAAACCTTTAGTCCTGTTGTGCGCATGACCACCATCCGCCTTGTGTTATCACTAGCTGCTTCCCAGGGTTGGCATCTCCATCAGCTTGATGTCAATACTGCTTTTTTGCATGGTGATTTGAATGAGGAGGTATATATGCAGGTTCCTCCAGGCTTGACAGTTGATAATCCGGCTCTTGTTTGTAAGTTGCAAAGGTCTTTATATGGCTTAAAGCAAGCCAGCTGCCAGTGGAATGCCAAGCTCACTTCTACATTACTCAATTCCGGTTTCCAACAATCCAAAGCAGATTATTCTCTTTTCACTAAGAGGTCTCCCACTGGCCTTACTATTGTCCTTGTTTATGTTGATGATTTAGTGCTTACTGGCACTGATCTTGATGAAATCCAACGTTTGAAGCATTCTCTTGATACCAAATTCAGCATTAAAGACCTTGGTGTACTCAAGTATTTTCTTGGTTTTGAAGTAGCTCGTTCCACTTCAGGTATTGCCTTGCATCAAAGAAAATATTGCCTTGATCTCCTCCAGGACACTGGTCTCCTTGCTGCGAAACCTTGCTCCACACCTATGGATCCCACACTTCCTCTCAGCCAATGTTCTGGTGTTCTACTTCCTGATCCGACTGGTTACAGAAGGCTTGTGGGCCGCCTATTGTACCTTACTCACTCCAGACCTGACATTTGTTATCTTTGTTGGAAGATTAAGCCGCTTTTGCGCTCCTCCGACATACATATGCAAGCTGCACATCACACTCTCAAATACCTCAAAGGAAATCCTGGACAAGGCCTATTTTTCTCTTCTTCCTCTTCCACTTCCTTAACTGGCTTCAGTGACTCTGATTGGGGAGCCTGCCCTGACACCCGCAGGTCCATAACCGGCTTCGTTTCTTCTTAGGCTCTTCCCTCATCTCTTGGAGGAGTAAGAAACAATCCATTGTCTCTAGGTCCTCCTCGGAAGCTGAGTATAGGGCTTTAGCCAAGCATCTTGTGAAGCACAATGGTTATTATTTTTATTACAGGATCTTCATCTTGAGCACCCCAAACCAGTTGTTCTATATTGTGATAATCAGGCTGCCCTTCATATTGCAGCCAACCCTGTATTCCATGAACGTACAAAGCATATAGAAATGGACTGCCATGTTGTCAGAGATAAGGTTCAATCCGGAATGCTTCACCTCCTTCCCATCTCCACTCATGAACAATTGGCTGATATCCTCACCAAGCCTTTACATGTTGGTCCTTTCAACAATATTCATTCCAAGCTCGGCATGCTTGACATTCACATTCCAGCTTGAGGGGGGGTATTACATTCTGTTAGTTATTAAATTCTGTTAGTTATTCTCTATTCCCTGTATAGCAAGCATAACTGTTTTCTGTTATGTTAGTTTTTTTTTCGTTTTTCTGTTAGCTTAGTTTGTTAAGCTATATATATCTTGTCCTTCTTGTAATCTTTTGATTTGAGTTTTGATAATGAGAATCAATGAGCACAAAGCTCTTTCTCTTTCACAGATAACAATATTCTCTTCTATTCCCTCTCTCCCCCCCAAAACTCAGGTTATATATATTTAGAAACTAGAAAGAATAAATTTTCTTTTTGAAGTTATTATAATAATATAACTATATTAGGGCCATGCTTGATAGTTGATAGAGAAGATAGAAGAAGGGTGAACTTAGAAAACAATAAAAATGGTGGAAATGAAAAGGTTTTAGTGTTTACCGTTGATACTTGGTAAAATATAAGTAAAAAATTATTTTGACTCACTTTTATGCTACAAAAATGTGAGCAAGAGACATATAACTATAACCACACATAACACTTATTTTTTGAAAAATAGTTTATTTTTAAAAAATTCTTTCAAAAAAACTTTTGATTATAAATTTTTTTGAATATAAAATAATCTAATCCAAATACACACTAAATTCTCATAACATAATAATCAGCAACCAGCGTTTAAACTCAAGTTCTATATCCATAACTTTATTTTTTTGGGGAGAAGGAGGATTGCAACATCTCGAGAAATATGTTAGGCTTGTATATGTTCACAGAGGTACCATTATACTTGCTTAACATATCAGTTAAGTTTTGTGACAAACTGAATCAATTTAGACACTTTATTACAATACAGAAATTAAAAAGTAACTTAAAATGACTTAAATAATAACATAAATTGCTAAGTTGAGGGAAACAGGTATGAATAACTTGTTTCTAAGTCACAAATGAGTTAAATAAGATGCAATTAAAATTTGAGAATAATCGAAATCAGTTTGGTATTTTTTGTTATACTAGTTGTGTTTTTAATGCCGGATTGACCCCCAGTAGATATAGAAAAATAGAATAAAGGTAAAATAATAATTTAGATGAATCCTAATATTTATTTTAAAGTTGTTGGAAGTTGAAAAACTTAAATTAACATAATTCAAGTATCCTTAACAGGTATAAGTTTCAGTATAAAAACTTAAGTTATTTTCTCTTATTTTCCCTTTTGTCCCCAAGCCCTAGTAGAAAAGAGGAAAAGGAGAAAAAGAAATGAAAGAGGAAGAAAGGAAGAAGGACCCAAACAAGAGGATCCAAGGTAAGATCAAGGCCAATGCTTCTAGATCAAGAGTCTTCAAGAGGTAGGGGTGTTTATCTTCATCTCATCCTTTCTTATCTTCATCTTGTTTTTGGTTTGACTTGATGATGGATAATGGGTATGAGTAAGTGATAACTTCATTGAATGTAATTGTTTGTACCCTATCTCTATGCATTATTAGTTGTTTTGTCTTTGTTGTGATGCATTGTTGGAAGGCTTTAGTCCATTTTTATGTAAAATTCATGTTGAAGTCTTCTTCTCTCATTTTGCTTTAAATCCTTCCTAATCTTTGATTGGATTAAGGTTGATTGCATTTGTATTTGACTGGTTGATTTCTCAATTGCAGGATGGTCCCAAAAGAACCAACTTGAAGCAAGAAAAGGCCCTGCGCTGAATGAGGAATCACAAGGCAAGCTCTAGTATATCATGCCGCGACGTAAAGAACTTCATGCCGCGGCGCCTTGTTCTCTGCCTGTGCACCCTGTCATCCCGAGGCTTTCACGTCGTGACACAAGGAAGTGAATGCTGCGGCACTGGTGCCCTAAGTTTTGCGAGCCGCGACTCGAGTTGTGCAACCCTGTGGTGTGATACGCAAAAATCTGTGTGTCTATAAATACGTGAAACATAGATTTTGACATGACATTCTAGACTCTCGAAAAAAACTCTCTCTCTCTTACACATACATTTTTGGCACTTCTCTTCCGTCTTTGATATTACCTTTTGGGGCTTTTGTCCATTGGAGAATCCAGCAGCTAGGAAGGCTTTATGAGTTTGAAATAGGGTTGAAGGAGCCAAGATCCAAGCTTCAAGGCTCAACCCATTAGGGATTCTTCTTCAGTTTCTTCTTCTCTTTCTCTTCCATTTATCTTGAATGCAGATTTTTTTATATAACATTTTCGTATTCATTGCGTAGCTAACTGTGTTTAGATTATTCTTTGAATCTCCCTTTGACATTGAATGATTTGTATCCCTTTTTGAGTTTATATGAAAGATTTAGGTTTTGTTCTATCATATTGTGCTTAATGCTCTTACATGTCTGATCAACTTGTGGGTGATTTGTTGAAATCTTTTGAGCTTAGACATAGGACTTTAGGTTTTAGATCTCTTGTATGATAGATGCACGTTTGATTTCATTTCAATAGCGAAATGAGTTAATTCATTAATAGGATATACATATACCTATTAGCCGTGTATAGTCTTAGTTGAGGATCGATCTTAATGCTTGTTGTTTGCTCTGGTTCTCATGGACGCATAGTGAACTAAGTAAATATCATAGGGTTAATCGTCCAAAACATAGGCTTTTAACTAAATTAGTTTCTTAGGCTAACCTAATTTGACCGTTTGTATGCTCAGAGGGATTGCATGTTTTCAGTTGAAATAGGGGGTGAAAAAGGATCATCTAGGTTCTCAATCTATCTTTACTTTTCTTTACGTCTTGTAATTTATCTATTAAACCTTTTTTTCATTTTACGTTTGTTTGAATAGAATTAATTAAGCTGTAAATTAATATTTAGCTTTAGAAATTACCATAGTCCATGCGAAGACGATCATACTCATCATTTTTATTACTTGCGTGACCCGTACACTTGCAGTTAGCAAAAAATTGGTTGGTTTCTGACTCAGTAAGTTTTTGTTGGCGCTATTGCCGGGGACTGTGATTAATTTCTGTATTGCTAATATTGATATTGAGCTCTGTTAGTTCTAATTCAAGTCTTTTCTTTACTTACATTTTGATTTAGTATTTCATTTTTTGTATGAATAAGGTACCATCAATGGCAGAAAATAATGATCATACGAGGCCTCGGAGAGAGTTTGCTAATCCTCAAATGGAAAATCTCCAACCAAGTATCAGACAGCCTCCCATCCGCCCAAACAATTTTGAGATCAAACCTGCTATCATCCAAATGATTCAGACCTCTATACAATTTGATGGTTTGTCAAATGAAGATCCCAATGCACATTTGTCAAATTTCCTGGAGATCTGTGACACCTTCAGGCACAATGGAGTCTCAGAAAATGCCATTCGCCTCAGGCTCTTTCCCTTCTCTCTCAGAGATCGAGCCAAGAGTTGGTTGTAGTCATTACCAGTGGGATCTATAACTACTTAGGTGGATATGTGCAGAAAATTTCTCAACAAGTACTTTCCTCTGGCCAAGATTGCTGGATTGGTGAATGACATCACTTCATTCACTCAATTGGAATCTGAATCCTTGTACGTAGCCTGGGAGAGGTACAATGATCTGCTTAGAAGGTGCCCACATCATAAAATACCTCTGTGGCACTAGATTTACTCCTTTCATAAAGGATTGCTACCTCTTCATCGTCTAATTGTGGATGAGACTGCAGGTAGTTCATCATTGAGTAAATCTTTTGATGAAGCCTACCAACTGTTGGAAGAATTGACCACCAATAGCTACCAATGGCCTTCAACACGAAACACTCAAAGGAAGGCACCTGGAGTTCATGACGTTGATGCCCTTACATCTTTGACTGCTCAGGTGGCATCATTATCAAACAAGGTCGATAGTTTAGGTACTTGTCCTAATCAAAACCCCTTCATGCTGTGTGATAGGTGTGGGAATAATCATGCCAACGATAGTTGTACATCCACTATGGAGAGTGTCCAATATGTGGGAAATTATCAGCTTACTCAAAACAACCTCTACTTATAGCAGTATAATCCTGGGTGGAGAAACCACCCTAATTTTTCATGGAGGGATAGCCAAGGGCAAACATCTTCATCTACTGGCAATGAGAGACCACCATATCCTCCTGGTTTCTCATCACAAACAAGGCCACCTATGCAAGAAAGGAAACCAACATTGGAAGACATGTTCATGCAATTCATGGTGAAAAATGATTCATACATGACAAAAATTGATGCTCATATGACCAAAAATGATTATCTTCTTTAGAGCCAAACGTCTTTAATCAGGGCTCTTGAGACGCAAGTGGGGTAGCTAGCCAATGCTATAAGCAATAGGCCCCCGGCGACTTCCTATAGTGATGATAGGGACACCTATTTCAAACACGCTCCCTCAAGTTGAAGAAGTTGAAAAAGTCTTGCCTGGACTATAAAAAAGGCACCTTTTTGGATGTATCCACATTTTTGTGTTAATTTCTTAAATTTTAAAGTCTAGTATGTAGTGTATTTGATTTTGATAATTCATGCTATTTTGTTATTGCATGCATGTGTTTGATAGGCGTTAGACAATTTTTGTTAGTGATTAAGGCCTCAAAGAGGTATTTCTGGGTGTTGTGTAGAGTTTGCTGCAAAATTCTATAGTCAGACCTCTCATGCCACAGCGCTTGCTTTGTTACGCTGCGGCGTCCTGGTCTCTACCTTATCAGGTTTTGAGACAGAGATCACAGCGTCGCGGCATGGGTTTGTCAACGCTGCGACGTCCAAAAAAAATTGAAATTGAAAAATAAAAATTGAAACGTCTGCATGCAAACCCGTGCCGCTACGCTGATTATCTCACGTTGCGACGTTTTGAGTGTATTTTGCTTAAATAAGTAATAGGGTTTGCGCCGCAATGCAAACCCTTCCAGCCTCGTCTCTGTTTCTCTCAAATCCTTCTCCTCCTATTTGCATTTTAGTATATGTTTTCTGTTTTTTCTGTGCATTCAGAGCATCACACTCCCATCTCTATTCCAAGGTATGCAAGTTTCTACTCTTTTCTTTTGTTATTTTCGTGTTTATATTTTTCTTTGAGTTTTTTTTTTCTAGTTTTAGGTCATTTGGAGTTGTTTTTACCTTGGTTTTAATTATTTTGTTTAGTATTTGCTTGTTTTCAATTGTTATTATGTTGCATTTTAGGGTTAGGATTGCTATGGGCTACAGGTTCTATCTTGGCAGTTCATGAATGCCGTGGTGTGGCTATTTATGCCGCAATGTATGATTAAATTTCTTTGAATGTCGCAACATGAGTTTATTGTGTCGCAGCGCTAATATGAACTGATTGAATGCCACAACGCTGTCTATAATGCTGCGGCGCCATGTGTTTGACCTTGAATGCAGCAGCATGAATCCCTTGTTTTTTTTTAAAATGAGTATTTTAATTGTCATATTCATTCTATTGCTCAGTTCTAACCCTTTCATATCTTTTCAGGTGTTTACATTTGCTTGATGGGTCCTAAACGAGTTAGATGTGAGAGCAGCAGGCAGCGGAGGGAGCCATCTCCCCCAAGACAGTATGATGACACTAGATTTGTTTCAACAACTACGCACGAACGCTTTGGGACCCTGGTCTCAAAGAAGATCATTGTCGAGAGGGGCTTCAGCTTCAAGAACTCCTTACAGCCTGACATTGAGGCCACCATCCATTATTTCCAGTGGGGGGAGTTTGCAAAACACCCCAGTCAGGCCCTTATTTCATTGGTTCACGAGTTCTACACGAACCTTGCATTTACGCACTAGGATTCCACCACCATAAGCGTGTAGAGGCGCTGAGTGTCCTTTTCTCCAGAGTCCATCCGAGTGGCTCTAACCTTGCCTCCCGCTCCATTGCAGTGTGATTATCAAGCATTTATTAGATGGGAGCTGGTGGAGGGGATTGATTTATAGACAGTCACCACCTGCATCTGCATAGCTGAGTCTCAACCAGTGCCATAGACCTTCTCTTAGCAGGGTCGTCCGTGTTTCTTCCCCCATTTTTGTTTAACCCCAGAGGCAAAGGTTTGGTACCATTTTATCAATACCAGGATCTTGCCCTCCGGAAACATCTCGGAGGTCACGCGTGACCGGGCCATCCTCATCTACGCCATCCTATAGAGATGCTCCATCGACTTTGCCGAGATCCTATACCTGTAGCTGCGCGGGGTAGCCATGGTGCCACATAGCCTTTTTTTCCCATCACCCATCCACCAGTTATGCCAGAGGCACGGTGTACCCACTGATCCCCGTGAGGAGCTCATAGAGGTGAAACAGCCTCTCGATGAGTACTTTATCGGGAGGGTTGAAGCAGTTTCTCCGGAGGCAGCAGTCCCCCGTCAGGCACAGAGGAGAGCTTAGAGAGCGGCCCCATATCCCCAAGTACCCCACGAGGCTGTCGACGCAAGCGCAGAGCTTCGCCAGCTTGCCGCTATGCAGGCGTACACAGTTAAGAGCATCCGATGGCTGATGGAGCACCTATAGATCTCCACTCATGACTTTCCTGTTCCATCATACCCACTCTTCCCTGGTGTGAGACCTTTTCAGCAACAGCAGCCATACCTTCCTTTTGATAGAGCATGCCCTTCACATCAGCATTCTACTGCCCACCATGACGATAGTGGCAGCGACACTGAGCCACTTCTAGACGATGATGACAGCGGTGCGGGCACCGAAGTTCTGCCTGATGTTGATGATGATTTGTAGTGATGTATACAGGGCATCCTTTATTTCATCTTGACTCTATTTGTTTTTATATAGATGTATGGTACAGTACAGACACTGTTTCCCTCAGGTTTGGGGGTGTCTTAGTTTATATATATATGCATTAATTTTTGTTTATCAGTTGTTAAATATTATTAGTTTAATTTCTAGATATTTTAGTACTATTTTTTGTTTTTATATAATTTGGTGCACATAATGGTTTATTTGCATGGTTGATTCTTGTGAAATTATTTAAATGCATAACATGATGCCATTTGCTAGTGTAATGATTGTCCAATGATAATTATGAATGTAAATTCACCTCAAACTTTTCTGTGAATTCCTATGCAATCTTGGAAGCATGCCAATCATTCATGATTCTTTTTATGCATGATGAATTTTCCATTCCTATACTTGTTTGGCCTTGGATTGGATTTGAGTGCTTTTCTAGAGAATGCTTATGATAAGTACATATGGATGTGTCTTGCATCTCTAAAATTGTTTTGTATT
Source organism: Ormosia emarginata (assembly GCA_029884605.1). Lineage (NCBI taxonomy): Eukaryota > Viridiplantae > Streptophyta > Magnoliopsida > Fabales > Fabaceae > Ormosia > Ormosia emarginata. The sequence continues at coordinate 21,699,680 of JAQQTP010000059.1, read as the reverse complement.
TCTCTTGAAGCGAAATCCTAAGTGTGCATGATTAAGGAAATGATTAGGGCATTCTTTGGACCGATTGAGCCTTTCAAGCTTAAGCTTAAATGATGATATCCATTGGTCCCCTTTGAAGATTTTTTTATTGTTTGGCCTTATTTGTTTTTCATTACTATCGTGTTTGTTAACCTGTTAACCATTCAAATGCATATGAAAACATTGCATTTTCTTCCTACTATTAATGTTTGTTGAGTGCATGATATGTAATTTCTTGAAGTGAATTCAGTGATTAAGGGTATTAATATTTTCAATATAAAAAATGAGCATGAAGGAACCAAATGCAATAAAAGAAAAATAAATTGCTTTGTAAAAGTAAAAAGAAAGAAAAAGAGAAGAGAGAAGAGAAGAAAAGCGAAGCAAGCAAAGAAAGAAGAAAAGTTAAAAAATGAAAAGCATTGCATGGTTCTGGCGAGTTTTGAGCTTTCATTATTGAATACCCTGCTAGTTTCACTTGTTCTCAAGTCTTGAAATTGCATACTTTTATTTCTCAATGTTTGTTTATTATCCTTTCCCCTTTATTCTTCACCCCATAACCATGATCTTACATTACAAGCTGATAAAGACCCTTCTGATCCTCATTCATGTGTGATTTACATTAATGGAGAGAGAGTTGCACTACAATTTTGTGGATTCTTTGATTGATATTCATGTGTTTGCTCATGAGTTTATCTGGTTGAGTATGATTTGAAATGAAAAGGTTGACTTGCATGTTTCTGGGAAATGAATCACGCATGCTTTGAAGCTTTGATTGTTGGTATGATAAGGATTGTGTACGTGTGAATCAGAATTTTGAGGCATGCGTATTCTTTGAGGCTTAATGCAATCATACACTAAAGTTTGAGTTGAAGCTTGTCTTTGCAAGTGTAATATGGCTTTATTTTGCTTGAGGACTAGCAAAATCTTAAGTTTGGGGGTGTGATAACTCCATTGAATGTAGTTGTTTGTGCCATATCTCTATCTATTATTAGTTGCTTTGTCCTTGTTGTGATGCATTGTTGGAAGGCTTTAGCCCATTTTTATGTAAAATTCATGTTGAAGTCTTCTTCTCTCATCTTGCTTTAAATCCTTCCTAATCTTTGATTTGATTGAGGTTAATTGCATTTGTATTTGACTGGTTGATTTCTCAATTGCAAGATGGTCCTAAAAGAACCAACTTGAAGCAAGAAAAGACCCTGTGCTGAATGAGGAATCATAAGGCAAGCTCCAGTATATCACGCTGCGACATAAAGAACTTCACACCGCGATGCCCTGCTCTCTACCTTTGCACCCTATCATCCCGAGGCTTTCACGCCGCGATGCAAGGAAGTGAATGTTGTGGCGCTGGTGCCCTAAGTTTTGCGCGCCGCGGCGTGATATGCAAAAATCTGTGCGTCTATAAATACATAGAACACATATTTTGACGAGACACTCTAGACTCTCGAAAAAAACTCGCTCTCTCTCTCTCTCTCACACACACACACACACATACACATTTTTGGCACTTCTCTTCCTTCTTTGATATTACTTTTTGGGGCTTTTGTCCATTGGAGAATCCAACAGCTAGGAAGGCTTTGTGAGGTTGAAAGAGGGTTGAAGGAACTAAGATCCAAGCTTCAAGGCTCAACCCATTGGGGCTTCTTCTTCAGTTTCTTCTTCTATTTCTCTTCCATTTATCTTGAATGTGGATTTTTTGTATTATATTTTCATATTCATTATGTAGCTAGCTGTGTTTAGATTATTCTTTGAATCTCCCTTTGACATTGAATGATTTGTATCCCTTTTTGAGTTTATATGAAAGATTTGGGTTTTGTTCTATCATATTGTGCTTAATGCTCTTACATGTCTGATCAACTTGTGGGTGATTTGTTGAAATCTTTTGAGCCTAGACATAAGACTTTAGGTTTTAGATCTTTTATATGATAGATGCACGTTCAATTTCATTTCAATATCAGAATGAGTTGATTCGTTAATAGGATAGACATATACCTATTGGCCGTGTATAATCTTAGTTGAGGATCGATCTTAATGCTTGTTATTTGCTCTGGTTCTCATGGACGCATAATGAACTAAGTAAATAACATAGGGTTAATCGTCCTAGACATATGCTTTTAACTAAGTTAGTTTCTCAGGCTAACCTAATCTGATCGTTTGTATGCTCAGAAGGATTGTATGTTTTCAGTTGAAATAGGGGGTGAAAAAGAATCCTCTAGGTTCTCAATCTATCTTTACTTTTCTTTATGTCTTGTAATTTATCTATTAAACCTTTTTTCACTTTATGTTTGCTTGAATAGAATTAATTAAGTTGTAAATTAATATTTAGCTTTGGAAATTACCATAGTCTCTATGAAGACGATCATACTCATCATTTTTATTACTTGCGCGACCCGTGTACTTACGATTAGCAAAAGAGCGGTTGGTTTCTGACTCAACAGTAAGTTAGTAGATCATGTTGCTAGTTTCTTGCTTCTAAGGTTGAAGTAAGCTTGAGTTTAGCTTGTTTAATGCATGATTATTAGTTTTGATCCCTTAGAATCCATTGGTTTCACTTAAGTTGTGAGTTTGAGAATGAATTTCTTGGTGTGAGATTGATTCTTTAAATCTATGTTTGAGAAAGTTGAGAGGTTGTATATGAGTTACAACATGAAGAGATGCCTTGAATGATGATAGAAATCATCTAGAAATTGACCTTGAGTGAGAACTTGGTTAATTATGACATTGTAACATGAAAAATGGTGTTTTTCTATAGAAAACCACCATATAACCGATTACCATGAGTTAATAATTGGTTATTGAGCTTGTTCAAGTAGTATTTTCAGTTCTGAGTATTAGCATAACCGATTGTGAGGAGCTTATAATTGGTTATGCTGTTTCAAAGAATCTAAAACAGAACATGGCATCTTGAAAGCCTGTAATGTTTGTTGCATAACTTGAGCTACAGACATTGTATGGACCTGATTCCAATGCCATTTGAAAGCTAAGACATAAGGCTTCATGTGGTAAAAATTTTAGAATTTTTCACTAAGCCAATTAGTACCAGTTTATGTTTGAATCTGAGGCAGATTCTGCAAAAAATGCATTCTGACAGCTTATAAACCAAATTACATAATTTCTTGCTCCGATGTCATATCGACATGGGACTAGTGGCATTTTGAAGCTAGGATGTAGGACTTATTTCCTATAAAATTTCAAAAATTTCCCCCTTGTAGTTTGTTCCCAGTTTCAATTTAAAGTTAGGTCAGAATTGAGTAAATAAGAGAATTCTCTGTTTTTGCCTCTGCAAAATGTCGCATAACTTTGGCTACACTTAGCCAAAGGAAGCAAGGTTTATGGCATTGGAAAGATATGAGAGAAAGGTATATGCTCATAAAATTTCATAATTTCTAAAGTTATGATGCATATTTGGTACAATATTGAAAATCAGTCTTTTTAGGCAAGATTTGAGGTGTTTTGGGTATGGTTTGAGCCCTATGAACACTAATAACTCTTTTAATAGCTAGAGTTGAGCGCCATAGGACCTAGTTGGTAATAGTTAAGTGCCATAAGGTTTAGTTGGCAATAGTTGAGTGTCATAAGGCTTAATTGACAATAATTGAGTGCCATAAGGCCTACTTGGTAAGATTTTAAGCACCATAAGACCTAGTTAGCAAGAGATGGTTCCCTTAGGGTTGAACCTAGTGGTTCCCTTAGGATTGAACCTAATGATTTCCTTAGGGTTGAACCTAGTGGTCCTCTATGGGTTGAACCTAGTGAATTGGCTCCTTTATGCAATAAGGTTGAACCCTAGTGAAACCCTAGCAATTGACTCCCTTATGCAATAAGGTTGAACCCTAGTGAATTGGCTCCCTTATGCAAGTGAGGTTGAGCCCTAGCAATGGTTCCCTCTTGCAAGTGAGGTTGAGCCCTAGTAATGGATACCTTATGCAATGAGGTTAATCCATAGAGATGGAACTCTTATGTAATAAGGTTGATCTATAGAAATAAAGTATATCTTACGCTAGGCTGTGGATGAGAAATCCTATGCTAGGCTGTGAATCAATATGTCCTATGCTAGACTAAAGATGAACATATCCTAAGTCAGGCTAAGGATAAGTAGACTTAATGCCAAATGAAGGAATACAATTCCTAAGGATAAGTAGACTTAATGTCAAATGAAGGAATACAATTCCTAAGTATAATTAAGTTACATATATGAGTTTTAATTTAGAAATATATCTTTGTATATATTTAGTTTTAATACCATGAGATATATGTTTTTACTGAGAATTTTATATTCTCACCCCGTTATGTTTCATGGATAGTAGGTCAAGACCCTACAAGATGGTAAGAAGGTGAAGATAACAAAGAAACTAGAAGAGTTTAGTTTTATGTTCTTAATTCAAAGCTTATGTATTAACTTATATTTGCTTTGGGGATGTAAAAGTTATATGTATAAAGTCTATATGTATAACTTTAGTTATGACTCTTCATAATATTTGTTTTAAATGTTATGGATTAATTGATGATTAAGTTAGAAGTAACACGACTAATACTGTTTATTCAAATATGTATCAAGTATACTAGGATACAGATATTAGGCTGTTATTGAGATTAGATAGATCTTAGAGAGATGCGAGGTTATTCCATTTCAAACTAAGTTAGGGTATTCTCACAATCCTTAGAGAAGACTTGTAGCGGTATAACAAATGACTTAATAATAAAAGATAACTAGCAAAAAACCAACTGCACAGTTCAATATATATCAAGTGAGCCAATCCTAACTAGTAGGAACTCCACTTTTCAATCTTAAAATTAAGTACATATGTCCATACAACTAAAAGGCTTTGAACCATATACTTACAAATACATGTATGATTTTAAATTGTAGTTACAATTGGAAAAAATGTGACTGTGTTATAATTGTAGAGACCTTCAAAATCGTAGTATTGCAATCACCACTGCATATGCGAACCACAATTTAAAACTTGCTTACATGTTATTGAGTGAAATAAATATCCATTACTTTACTATAATTCTTAATGAATATGTTGTTGTTCTGACACTACATTTACAGTATAAAAGCAATACTATTGATCTATTGTTGCACAAAAATTCTACATACTATACGTGAGACCAATACTTATACAATTAAAATGATCTAAAAGATCGATGGTGAATGAAAAGAAAAAGGGTAAAAGAATTTTTTTTTTTTTTAATTTCCCTCTTCTAATTTCACCCTTATTTAGTTGTTATAATTGGAGTTAGCTAGAATCTAAAATTAATTTCCACCGCACAGACAGAAGAAAAATTTAAAGAATTGTACGCAATTTAAGAAAGGAGCAATAATTTAGCTAGAAAATACACATCTTATAAGAGTACAGCTCGTTGGCTACGATATCTATAAGTAAACTTCATATATTAAACGCATAACAATAACATCTTACAGTAAGGACTCTTAGCTCTTCTACAGTACAATACAAAGAGAAACGTAGACATAAAAGGTAGCCTAGTTGATCAAAGAGCTAATTGAAGCCGTTTGATACATATATCTTCAAGGTTTGAAGGCTTGGAAGGTCTTACCCCAACGGTTCTGTGGTTTAGTCTTGGGATAATTCACAAACATAATTCCACCATATTTACAAGCTGCATCTTTGCTATTGATAGCTTGCTCTTCCTTGCTGTGATCATGGGTGGCTTGAACCCCCGAGCGTCCCTGCCTCTGCCTGGCAGTGAATCCCCCGTTAGTGGACCTTTTGGTTGGTGGACCATAGACCATGTCTATGAGATCAAAGCCTTCCAACCCTATCTTAGCAAGATCCGGTTGAGTTGCCATAGAGATTGTTTGTGCCATAAATAGCTATAGGAAGCAAATCAATTAATCTTATTTGCTTTGTGGTTTCTTGATTGAAATTTAGTAACAGACTGTATCCCATTTATACACAAAGCAAATATGGTTCTTTACCTAACAGGTCACATTTGGACCCATTAGTATTTCATTATGTATTAAGCGATGCCCTTTGTAGATACTTTGAAAAAATAAGTTAATTTATACAAAATGGACAGATACACATAAGATGCATATTCATATAAGTGATTACTCAGTTAGGTGTGTAACGTTTCATCCTCCAACTGGAAAGATGTGTGGGGATGGAAATGGGGTAAAAAGCAATTGGAAAGAATGATCTGATACTCCATTATCTAGCTAATTAATTAATAACTTGCGTTTGGCAAATATGCAATGTATGAGGCATTCAGATTTGTAGAAATATATTGGTATTGGACCTACCGTCCATTTAAAAAAAAATTAAAAGAAATATCTCTAGGCATATACGAGATACACTATATATCTATGATTATATGGCCTTAAATGGAGTCCTCTTTCGTCCATTTGTTAGGATCTCAAGCTTAATTAATTAACAAATGGAATATATATATTCCCAATTATTACTAACATAGGCAATAAATTAATACATATAAAAACTATTTTCTTAAAAAATTGTCCTTTTGGTTCCCATTTTGAGGAGGGTAGATGAATTGGTTTTGATGGGAGTTAAAATAAGAATGGGAAAAAAAAGGAAAAAATTAAAAATGAATTAAACCATGCATCATGTTTTGAGGCGGTTGCTACTATACACTCTGTTTAGTTAAAGTGTATGGTATACCACTCAAAATGACCTGGAGTGGCAGGTCAGCTAGTTGGATTTTTTTTTTTGGTAAAACTCCAAAACACCACAAGAACTACCCCACCCCACCCCTACCCCACCCCCACCATCAATAGGACAACGCGGTGCAGATGATGACGCGACGATGGGAGTGGACCCAAGCGGCATTCGTGGTTGGTGTTGTGTGGTGGTTTGTGGAGGGACGCGGTGACTTGCGATGGTGGTTCGTAGACGTGGGTGAGAGGCGGATTTTCGTGGTGGTTCACGGATCTGGCACCGGATCTGGGTGGTGGTTTGTGTGAGAGGCGGATCTGCGTGGTGGGCATGGGTCGAGATAGTGGTATGCGGTGGCTGGGCATGGAACAGGGTAGTGGTTTCGGGCTTGACTCGCGAGTCGCGTGCTAGTTGGAGCGGAGGTTGAGGTCGCAGTTGTAACATCCTAAAAAAATTTCGTATATCTTAAACAGTAATTTTGACAGTTAACAGAATTTTACTGTTTAGTAATTTATGGATACTGTAAAATTATTTTGATTATTACGTCAGCATATTTGATCGTTTTGAGTGATTTACTCCCTGTCAAGAAAATAAAAATTTTTGGGCTAGGGAAAACTTTACGTAATTTAATTTTTACCGTTAGGTTTTAATTATTTTACGTAATCTGATTTGATATTTGTGAATTTTCTAATTTTTGTGATTTTTGTAGATGATTATGAAATTTTTTACTGTTTGTGAGCCCAAGGGGTGTATGTGGGCCCAGGTGGCCATACGTGGGCCTAGGTGAGTCCAGCAAAGTGAAAATTTTTCTACCTTTAGAAAAATTTGTACTATTGAGACAGAGACAGAGGATCTTACTAAACCTAAATCCGGAAATAGTTTTAGAAAATTTCTTGTACTGTGTTTTGTACTGTATTTAATTTATCAGAATATAAAAAATATAGTAAATATAATTTTTGTGGGGTTTAGCAGATAAAAATAAATATTATACTGTTAAGTCAACATTAGTGGTTATGATAATGGACCAATAGGAAACAAGTCTAATATTGGAGACTTTGATATCAACTGTCGATTTAATCAACGGTGTAGGATAAGTCTAATATAATGACTATGACCATTTATAACCATTGGATTTAGAATTGATCAAGGGTGGAGATTTGGTCTAACAAAGTGGCTAGGACCATTTGTGACCGTTGGATTTGAATCTAATCAACGGTGGAGATGGATCAATTATGACCATTGGATTTGGATTTAATCTATGGTGGAGATTTAGTCTTAAAAAGTGACAAAGACCATTTATGACCCTTGGATGTAAAGTTTGAAGGAGTAATCTTAACTCTTCATTTTGGAGACACATCTAAGGGCTAAGATTTAAAGAAGATCCAATGACCTAAATTAAGTCTTCTATTTAAAGCTATACCTAAAGTCTACCTTAATCCTAACCATTGAATTAATCAATGGCTAGGAATGCTTCAAATAATGATGGCTAGGAGATTTGTCACATTTGAAGAGTGCATGGAGGGGGGGGGGTTTGGAGGCTTAAGACAATAGCCAAGTTTCAAGACACCAATTATATCTCAATCTTGGTCATTATTGCATGTTTCAAGAAAGCTAACTTAACAAAATTTCTCTCCATTCTCTCCATGAAATTTTCGGCCATGCATTGAATTAGAAGACTAAATAATTCATTTCTACACTTCACATTATCACATCTTCATCTTTTCACTCAAGTATCAAAAAGCAAAACCAAAGAAAACTCTATTTCTCTCCCTAAACACACCATTCGGCCATATCACTCAAAACCACCATCCAATCTCTTTTAATTTCATCCAACCATAGATCTTGAATCTACATGATATTCTAAACAACTTTCATGTTGAAAATTTCCTCTAAATCATTCATCTTCATGGACTTTCTTCAAGATCCATGTTATGGAGTATTTATGGTGAAGTGTAAGGAAACTTCATTTCTTCTCTCTTTTTCATGTTCTAAACCATGTTTGATCTATGGTTCCTCTTAATCAAGCTTAGTATACTAATTTTTATGTATTTTGTTTTGTATTTGAGAAGCCCTTGGTGGTGAAGGACTTGGAAAAAGAAGCAAAACAAAGAGCTTTGAGGATCTTCAAGAGGTAAGAGGAGATCCATCTCACCAACCAAGCATGGTGGTGAGAGATGGTTTATATTTGGTGGATGGTGAATCCATGTGAGGATTCATATCCATGGTCTTGTAATTATTTGTGGGTGTTTATGTGCTTTAATTATTTTTCTATGCTTGGTATGCTTTGCATGATTTTATGGTTTTGATGGTATGCTTATATTATGCATGATGAGTATATGGCATGCTTGTAGTATTTATGATGAAATATGTATGTGTATGCCATGATGTGTTAATGGAAAGGAAAACAATTTTTGGCTCCAATGGCCAAAGGAAGGGGCTACGGTTTTGATGCCCTTGATTAGAGTTCATGTTGAAATTTTTCAAGAACAAGGGAATTTATTTTTGGGTCCCTAGAACATGGTAAATTTTGGCCAAGACACCTCAAAATAGGTGTTCACAAATTAATATTTTCATGAATGATGAAAATGGATGATTTGAAGACTATGAAAAATAAACAAAGGGTTTGTTTTTCAAGAGAACAAGAACACAGTTTTTGAGGAATTTTTATTGATTTATTTTGTGTACAGAGATCCTAAGTATTTTTCTAAGCATGAGTTTTAGACGAAATGGGCAATGTTGTTTCTAAGTGTTTATTAAACATGATTTTGAAAAAGAGACGGGCAAACGTTGATTTTAAAGATTTGCAAAGAAAGTGAAAAAGGATTTGCAAAGAAAGTGAAAAAGGATTTGTAAAGAAAGTAAAAATGAATTTGAACAAATGGGTTTGGTTTTTATGACCATCGGCATCTCAGTTTTGAAAACAAAGATTTTAATGGTTTTGTTTGTGTGAAAACAGAAATGATAAATAATTGAGTTAGAAGGAAAAATGTTTGATGGTTTCAATGGCCAAATACCCTACGATTTTGAAAAACTGGTTATGCCTAAATTTTTATGGAACAAAATGATATTTTATAAAACGAAGTGTTTTGTTACTTGAAAGATTTGACAGTCTTCAATGAACACATTCACGGTTTTTGTTAAAGAATTTTTAATGGTTTTGTTTGTGTAAAACCATATCAATTTAGAAGGAAAAATATTTGAAGGTTTCAATAGTCATGTTCACATTTTTTAGGTCTTGTAATGCCTTGATTTTTATGAACAAAGTGATTTTCAAAGTGGAAATGTAACTTGATTTAATACAAGAATTTGGAAATGGAATTAGAGCGTTTATCACTTGAGAAAATCAAGTTTTTGTAAACGAAAATGTTTTCGAACTTCAATTTATTTTGAAGAAGGTTGTGTTCGGAAATGATTTGGGAAAAATGAAGAATATAATGGTGTTTTGAAAATTTATTAACGTATAACTGAATTTTGAATTTTGAAGTACGTTAGGAAATTCTTAAAGTTTGAAACATTGATTTATATCAATGAAAAGTGATTTTGTGGGTTATATTTGGAAAAGGATTTCTTGAGTATAGAATCGTGGAAAAAGATTTTCTTGAGTAAGAAAAAGTATTAAATGAAGTATAAAGTTATATTATTTTGAGAAAAGTTGAAAAAGAATTTTTGAGGTTTGAGAAATATTTTCTATAATGAAATTGTGGTGAAAAATTATTTACGTATCTTAAAAACGTAATTTTTAAACTACGTGATTGGAAATACGGTAGAATATTTCTACGCGATTTTGAATTGTGTTTAAATATTTTACGTGATTTGAACTACTGTTGAAAAATCAATATGTGATTTAAAAGTGATAGAATATTTTTACGTGATTGTGAAAATGACAGAAAATCGTTATGTGATTTGGAAAGTATTTTAAATATTATGAGAATGATGGAAAATGATTTATGTGACTTAAAAGAATGATTTTTAAGTTACGCGATTTTGAAGCAGTGGAAAAATACTATGCGATTTGAGAAACGTATATTTTTACACGATTGAGAAAAATGTTGAAAAATTAGTACATGGTTTAAAAGTGCAACAGAAAAGTTGTGGTATTTTGAAAATGTAACAGAAATGTTACTGTATTGTGAAAACGTAACAGAAATGTTACGCGATTGTGAAAACACGACAAAAGTGTTTTATGACTATAAAAACATAATAACATGATGATTACCGTTAAAACAGTGTCCATACACTGTATGAGAAAATGACGTGTTTTGCCGTGATTGACATTTGGTGCATTTTACATGCATTGGAAAGATATGCCTGTAATTGGCATTGGTGTATTGTATATGCATTGGAAAATATGTGTTGAAGCATATGATGAAATTGAACGAATGAAATTGAAAAGATTTGGTCCTTGTAGTTGGACTTGCACTGATATATTCGTGCATTGTATAAAATATAACTAATAAGCTATTTTGGCCCTTGTGGTTGAAGAGGGAATGAGAATTGATAGTGAGGTCTATGATGGATCTTGTGGGCGTCAAGGCGCGGCGGTCGACTAATGGATATCTGTCTGTGGGCTAAGGCTGGACCATATGCCACTTGGCGATGCAGTCCGTTGCAACGCATTGATGATACCCGACAAGAACATGATTCTTTTCAACGACTGGGAGATTGTCTGTGGGCTTAGGCTGGGCAATTAACCAGAGCATTCTTCTCGAAATTGTGAAAACCTCCATGGAGTTGTTTTTGAAAAACTGAGTCTATGTGCATATGCATAAATCTGAGCATCTATATCTGCATGATATAATAATTGAGGAATATTAGATGATGATGATAATCATGTTGATGGAATTATTGTGATTATTGTGTGATGATAACAATGTTAATGGCATGATGATGATAGTTGATTAATGTTGAGTGCATTATTGAAATTCTGGTATGATATACCTGTATGATATGTTGTTTGTGTTATCTCTGTGCTACTATGTTGGTATTGGCGTAGGTGATCTCACCTCTTTGTTATGTTGTCTTGCTGTGTCTGTATTGTTAAAATTATACAGTAGAAAGAACGAGTTGTCTTAGACATAACGTGTGGTAGATACTCTGATATTGCTGACAACATTGAAGAGTGGCTGTCCCAGGTTCGATGATGTGTCGGGTAGACAAGGAGTAGAGTTCTGATGCATCAAGTTGGATACAAGAAAAGGAATGAGTATGTTAAGTTTTATCGTTAGTGTTATTCCGTGCTATTAAGTAGGACCTGTCATAGGGTTTGCTACTGTTAAAAAGAGAGAGTTTTCTGTTAGTTTTATATTTCTCTTTAAATTGTTAAATATTAATTGGTGTCAATATTGTATACTAAATATATTTTCAGTAATACTTATGAATTTCAGTAAGTTTATGTTTCAGCAAGAAAGAAATTTTAAAACTCATCTTTTTATAACTCAAACCTTGTGCGAACTTCTTTTTGATTATGAGTCGGGAGTTAGACATGTGATACCATAGGGAGGGTGTTACAGCAGTGACTGATGTTGGGTTTGAGTCTCAGTGGCTGTGGTGGCCCGCGGATCTGGCGACGCGGCTCATGGGCGACGGATCTGGTGGTTCGTGGGTTCTGGAGCAGAGTCTGAGTTTGCTGTGGCTGGACGCAGAGAATGAGGGCGTGGAGGCTGAGGTCGCGGTGGCTGGGCGCGGAGGTTGACGATTGTGGGTGCGGTGGTTTTTGGATGGTGGTGGCAGTGGAGAGAGGAAGGGTGGTGGTGGAAGTGGAGGGAGGAAGGGTGGTGGTGATAGTGCAATTTTTCATAACCTGCTTAGCAGGTGTCCTATACTTGATCTAAGTCATTGATATTTTTGTATTTAAATCAATGACTTAAGGTGCAAGTTGTATCATATATCTTAATTTTTAAGGTGTATATTAGACACCACCTATGTTTTGATACTTGTGAATTTCTGTGTCACGTTATGATTTGATTGGCTTGTGTATTATGACTAGAGAAATCCTTACGTATATTAATCAAAGCAACAAAGGCAATAAAAATATAAAGAATATATGCGACATAGAAATTCAATCTGTATCACCATGTTCATGTATTAAATTTATAATAATATAATCTAAGTTGTTGAGCGTAAAATATTGTTCTTTTTTATTGTGAAAAAAGTTGAAGGAGAAGGGAGGATACCACATATTAGAGAATGTTATAAACCATTAATAAGAGCATAAAACACAATGATACTTATCATTTACCAAGAAGGATTGTTGGTTGCAAAAATCAAATCTTAGTGAAGTGCTTATATATACTCTTACGAGTAGGTCTCGATAATAAAATCTATTAATTTTTAATTCACCTAATTCATTCATATTAAAATTAGTTGATTCATTCAATTAAAATAATATATTTTATTATATTAGATTTAATTGATTAAATTTAATTATAGATAGTTAGTAATCCAACCAACACATGCATTGAATATCTAAATAGATATCCAATTAAAAATAAATCCAATGAATTACGTTGTTTCTCGAAATGTCCCTAAAAACCAAAAGTCCCAAAACCATTATTCTCCCTCTTCTATTCTCCCTCATTTTGTTCCTCTTCGTTTCATTTATGTTCTTCCTCTCAATAGCCTTCTGCCTTGCTAAGTTGCTCCATTAAGAAACATTTTTTTAAAAGAGAATGAAATTTCTTTTAAAAAAATTTTTTAGACATTATATTTTTTTAAGAGAAACAGATCTTTTTAGAGTGCGAAAGAAAGAAAAATTTTAGAAAGAGAATAATTTTTTTTAGAGAGAATAAAAATTTTTAGAGATAACTTTTTTTTAAATGAGTGAATTAAATATCTATTCATTCATCCATTAAATTAAGTTATAGATGAATTAGATAATATTAAATATTTTATAATAAATTTTAAATAAATTAATAATTTATTTTAATTTTATCTATTATGATCTAATCTAAAATTAAACTAATTTATCCATTTGTCATTCCTACTTACGAGGATACTATTCCACGCTCGATCGCACTTTAGCCAGTTGGTTGGTAATCAATTCTTGAGATTTGTAAAGTAATAAAATTTATTAAAAAAATAAAAGCTTATTGAGTGTTGTTCAGTAGCACTGCCTATATTTTTAATCAGATGAACTAACTCTTATTAATTTTGAGTGTATTACTCTTAATGTACATAATAATTTTCAATTTTAAAAAAATACCAAATAATCCACCATGAATTTAGTTTATATTTATATTGATGCATTAGATCGATACTATCATTATGGTAATTTATATAATAAGTAGCCTGTGCAAAGTAGTACCGCATGCTTATTAATTATATATGCTTTTGATGTTGTACTATAGTATACTATTGTTCTCGTTAATTTGTTAACGACTAATGTTACTCTCACAAAACGAATTGCTACAAAAAGTCAGAGTTATGGAGAATCAACAGATGGTTTTGAAAGAGATTAGGATTCTCTCATTGTTTTTAAACAAAAAATATAAATAAGTTTTGCACAAGATCATTTATTATGGTTACAAGTTTTGTAACTATTTACAAGTTTAATATATTTTTTAGGGTGCTACCTTTGTCCATTCTTTGATTAACATGGTTACAAAGATAGCACTCTTGAAAACATGTTAGATTTGTAAATAATTATAAAAGTAGCCTAATACTTGATTAACGGGATTGTTGAATTTTGTAACTTTCTGAGCATGTTTAGTCACTTTGCTATAACGTTATGTGTGAAAAATAGTTGATATTAGTCTTGAAATTAGCTTAAACTGCTTAGTTAATAGAAATAAATGTGAAAAAGTTATTTTTAGGTCACAAATGTGTGGAAAATGGTGTGGTTAAATTTTGAGGTTAATCAGAGTTAATTTTGTTATGATAAGTCTTGCTTTTAATAGAAAGTCAGTTAGTTCTGTTAGCTTTCTGTTTCGGTAGTTTTTCTGTTTTGTTAGTTAGTCACTAGCCTTGCTATCTCTGTTTTTGTAGCTCTATAAGAGCATTCTTTTGTGATGATTAATACACACAATAATTCAGCAATATCACTTTCCGTTAATTCTCTTAGAATCCTAACATTTTGGCATCAGAGCTCCTACTGGGGCCTGAGTAGAAAACGTGAGTCTTGGTGTTCTTGTGAGTGGAGAGAAATGGCAAATGCAAATGATGGTGGTTTTGTGCAACCTGCAATTCCTCGTTTCGATGGTCATTATGATCATTGGAGCATGCTATTGGAGAATTTTCTCAGATCCAAGGAGTATTGGAGCTTGGTGGAAACCGATTGCAGAACCAGACAAAGAAAGCGTGTTGACGAAGCTCAAATAGAGGAGAATTGACGAAGGTGAAAAAGATATGAAGGTCAAAAACTACTTGTTTCAAGCCATAGATAGAACAATCTTGGAGACTATCTTGCAAAAGAACACATCAAAGGAGATATGGGATTCAATGAAGAGAAAGTATGAAGGCAATGCAAGAGTAAAAAGATCAATTCTTCAAGCCTTGAGGAAAGAATTTGAGACTTTGGAGATGAAAACAGGTGAAACAGTAACTGCCTATTTCTCTCGGCTTATGAGTGTGACTAATAAGATGAGAACTTATGGAGAACAGATGAAGGATGTAATCATTGTTGAGAAGATCCTTAGATCCTTAACTGATAAATTTAACTATATGGTTTGTTCAATTGAGGAATCTAAGGATACCGACTCCCTTTCTGTTGATGAACTTCAGAGTTCTTTGATAGTTCATGAGCAGAAATTCCATAAGAATCATGGAGAGGAGCAGGCTCTCAAAGTAAGTTCTAATGAGAGGAATTATAATGGAGGAAGAGGTAGAGGTAGGGGAAGAGGAAGGGGAAGAGGGAGGCAAAACCGAGCCACTGTTGAATGTTTCAAATGCCACAAACTTGGACATTACAAGTATGAATGTCTTGACTGGGATAAAGAAGCCAATTATGCTTCTTTCAATGAGGAAGAAGAACTTTTGTTGATGGCTCATGAGGAATTGAATGATGTGCAAAGGGTAGATGCATGGTTCTTGGATTCAGGGTGCTCGAATCATATGTGTGGAAACAGATCTTGGTTCAAGGAGGTGGATGATACTTTCAAGCAGTATGTGAAGCTTGGAAATAACACAAGAATGGAGGTGACTGGAAAAGGGAGTGTGAAACTGAACATTAGAGGAGTCACTCATATAATTAGAGATGTGTTCTTGGTGCCAGAACTCAAGAACAATCTTTTAAGCATAGGGCAGTTGCAAGAAAAAGGTTTGACTGTAATGTTTCAGTCAGGAACCTGCAAGCTCTTTCATCCTGACAAAGGGTTGATCCTGGAGGCTAGCATGACAACAAATAGGATGTTTATTTTGTCTGCACAGACTACAACCAAGGATGATGCATGCTTCCACACTATTGCACAAGATCTTTCCGTCTTATGGCACTGCAGATATGCTCATCTGAGTCACAAAGGGCTGAAAACTCTTCAGAGTAAAGACATGGTCAGGAGTCTCCCTTCCTCATTATCTGCAACAGAGAAAGTATGTGAAGATTGTATGAAAGGAAAGCAGCACAAAGATCCCATTCCAAAGAAGAGTCAATGGAGAGCAACTCAGAAGTTGGAACTAATTCATGCAGATATTTGTGGCCCTATCACTCCATCATCCAATAGCCAAAAGAGGTATTTCGTGTGCTTTATAGATGATTACTCTAGAAAAGCATGGATTTATTTCTTGATGGAGAAATTAGAAGCCTTTCACTATTTTCAATGTTTTAAGAAATTAGTTGAAAAGGAATTTGGTTTGTTGATCAAGTGTCTTAGAACTGATAGAGGAGGAGAGTTTACTTCATTGGAATTCAATGAGTTTTGCCAGAAAATAGGTATCAAAAGACAGTTGACCACAACATACACTCCACAGCAGAATGGGGTGGCTGAGAGGAAGAATAGAACCATCATGAACTTGGTGAGAACTTTACTGATAGAGAAGAAGATTCCAAAATCCTTGGGTGACTTATGTGTTGAATAGATCACCAACCCTAGCTGTGAAGAATCAAACACCAAAGGAGGCCTGGAGTGGAGTGAAGCCCTCAGTTGAGCACTTTAGGGTGTTTGGTTGTGTAGCTCATGTACACATTCCAGATGCCAAAAGGACTAAACTGGAGGACAAAAGCTGCAAATGTGTTTTGTTGGGAATAAGTGAGGAATCTAAGGGATACAGGCTTTATAATCCAACTACAAGAAGGATTGTTGTAAGTAGAGATGTGATCTTTGAGGAAGATACTCAATGGAATTGGGATCAGAAGCAAAAGGAGGAACTGATTGTAGATTCTGAAAGTGAGGATACTGAAAGTATTACTGATTTTGAAGAAGAAAGTGTTGCAGACAGTGAGTCCAATGATGAGGAAGATGGGATTCAGACACAAACTGAGAGAACTGAAGTTGTTAAAGATGAAGGAGGCAGGAGAAGGCATCCACCTGGCTAGATGAGTGACTATGTAACTGGTGAAGAGCTCTTAGAACCAGAAGACGCAATCAACATGGCCTTCATTGAATGTACAGATCCTGACAGCTTTGAAACTGCAGTAAAAAGTGTCAAATGGAGACAAGCTATGGATGCTGAAATCAATTCAATTGTGAAGAATGGTACATGGGAACTCACTGACTTACCAGCTGGAGCAAAGAAGATAGGTGTCAAGTGGATTTACAAGACTAAGTTGAATGAACTTGGTCAAGTAGATAAGTACAAGGCCAGGTTAGTGGCCAAAGGCTACTCTCAACAGTATGGGGTGGATTATACAGAAGCGTTTGCTCCTGTAAGTAGAATGGATACTGTGAGAATGATTATAGCACTTGCAGCACATAAAGGATGGAAATTGTATCAACTTGATGTAAAATCAGCTTTTCTATATGGCACTCTTACTGAGGATGTATATGTGGAACAACCAAAAGGTTATGTGAAAAAGGGAAGTGAGCACAAGGTGTACAAGCTCCACAAGGCCTTGTATGGATTAAAGCAAGCTCCAAGAGCTTGGTTCAGTCGAATTGAGTCTTACTTCATTAGTGCAGGCTTCAAGAAAAGCAATCATGAGCAGACATTGTTTTTGAAGCACTCTTCACAGGGAAGCTTTCTAATTGTCAGTGTGTATGTTGATGATCTCATATACACAGGCAATGATGAATCCTTAATGAGTACCTTCAAGAGTTCAATGAAGGAAGAATTTGATATGACTGACCTTGGTAAGATGAGATTTTTCCTTGGAATAGAGGTGCTGCAAGAGGAACACGGTATCTACATCTATAAGAGAAAGTATGCCTTAGAAGTGTTGAAGAGGTTTGGCATGACTGATAGTAACTCTGTTGGAGTTCCTATAGTGCCAGGTTACAAACTATGCAAAGATGAAACAGGAATAAAGGTAAATAAGACTCAATACAAGCAATTGGTGGGAAGTCTCATATACATTGCAAGTACTAGACCTGATATGATGTTCTCAGTTAGTTTGATCAGTCGGTTTATGAGTCAACCTACTCAAATGCATATGCAGGCTGCAAAGAGAGTTCTCAGGTATCTTCAAGGTATTGTGAATTTTGGCATTTTGTATAAGAAGGGAGGAAATGAGGAATTGTTAGCCTACACAGATAGTGACTATGCAGGTGACTTGGAAGACAGAAAAAGCACCTCTAGTTATGTATTTCTGTTGAGTAATGGAGCAGTAGCTTGGTCATCCAAGAAACAGCCAATTGTGACTCTCTCCACCACAGAAGCAGAATTTGTGGCAGCTGCAGCCTGTGCTTGTCAGGCTGTGTGGATGAGAAGAATATTGGAGGAGCTGGGACATACTTAGAAAGGTTGCACTACCTTAATGTGTGACAATAGTTCAGCTATCAAACTTTCAAGGAATCCAGTTATGCATGGAAGAAGTAAACACATCGATGTTCGATTTCATTTTTTGAGGAACCTATCTAGAGATGGTGACATAGAATTGGTTCATTGTGGAACAAAGGAGCAAATTGCAGATCTGCTGACAAAGCCACTCAAGTCAGACTCTTTTCTGAAGCTTAGAGAGCAGCTGGGCGTTTGTGAAATTCCTGAGTTAAACTAGTTGCTTATAATTGCAACAGTTTAAGGGAGGGATTGTTATGATAAGTCTTGCTTTTAATAGAAAGTCAGTTAGTTCTGTTAGCTTTCTGTTTCGATAGTTTTTCTGTTTTGTTAGTTAGTCACTAGCCTTGCTGTCTCTGTTTTTGTAACTCTATAAGAGCATTTTTTTGGGATGATTAATACACACAATAATTCAGCAATATCACTTTCCGTTAATTCTCTTAGAATCCTAACAAATTTGATATTTTTAAACACACTGAATGTGTGTTTTAATGTCAGATTGACTAGCAGCAGATATGAAAAAATATAAAAATGGTTAAACAAGATTTTTGATGAATCCTAAGATTTATTTTAAACTTGATGAAAGTTAAGAAACTTGATTTGGAGAAATCTAAGTGTTATTAACAGTATGTTATATATGACTTCACTAAAATTAAAAAAAAATAAAAAAGAAGTCGTCCCTGACATGCATGACTTCACCCAAAAAAAGTCATGCTTAACAGGCACGACTTCATGTAAAAACATATATAAGTCGTGGCTCTCAGTCATGACTTGCTTAATTATTGTTTATTTTGCACCAATTGAATAATTTTTTTTTTACTTGCACCAATTAAGTAATTCTTTTTTTTTTTGCTTTACACCAATTGGATAAATTTCTCCTATCAGAGCAAAGCCTTCCAACCGATCTCTTTGAGGTCTCCTGGAGGTGCCATAGATTCTCAATAAAACAGTACAAGAGAAAAACTCGTTTTTGTGGTAAATTGATGCTTCTTTTTTTGTGTTATCTTGTTTCTTGATTCAAAACAAGAAGCCCAAGTCCCTTTTATATAGAAAGCAAAAGTGGTTCTTTAGCTTCCCCTGCAATGCAGCACTGCCTGTACGTGCCCAAGAATATTCTTCATTATGGATTAGAAGAACCTTATCTCTAGGCACGGGAAGAAAAAAGAACACAGAGGGACCGTGAATCTTATTCATTCTCTTCTTTTTTTAGAAAAGAAAAATTCAATAATTCTTCTCATTTTACTTTTAAACTGTGGAAGAAAGTATAATTCTTTCACTCTCTAGAGCTTGGCAAGCATGTTTTCTTTGATCCCCTCCATGTTTAATAGATATCCGTGAGGATTTGGCCGGTGTGGCTTTCCAGAGGCTTGTTTCTGGTGTTTGATAATAGATAGATATCCTTAGTGAGGATTTGGCCGGTTTTGATGTTCGCGAGGATTCCCCTTCATGTTTATTTACGTATTATTCTTTTGTTGATTCCACATATAGTGTGTAGGATTTTTTAACAAACTGTTATTTATGACAAAATTATTTATTAAAATATTATTTTTTTAAATTATTTATCAAAATATTACTCTTTTGAAATAATATACTAAACTATCACCCTTTTTACCAAATAAGTGCCATTTTTTAATATTTTATGTTCTGCTTGGAAAATGCCAAAGCGGGTGGCATATTCCACGTGGGAAACGCCAACAAGCTTGGCACATCCACGTGGAATATATCAACAAGCTTGACGTTTTCCACTCAAATGCACCAAAGCAGGTGACACATTCCACGTGGATACTTCATCCTAAATGACATTTTTACAAAAAAAAAAAAAAACGCTAACAAGCCTGGCGTATTGATGACAAAAGTGTAAATGCACTTGGCGCTTTCAGGCTATATATACATACATTCGGGTTCCAACCGAGCCATCCTCACCATTTTCTCAATTTTCACTCTCTCTCTACAAATTTTCTCTCTCTAAACTCTCTCAATTCTCTCTCACCTAATTCATTTGGCAGTTGCTGCTAGAAGTGGTGTCTGGATCTCCTGTTTGATCATATTTAGATATTATTTTGTATATGTAAGTATTTATTATAATGTTTGAATTTTTGTTATTATTCCTTATATGTAAGTATTTACTTGACATGTTTTAATTAACTAAATGTAGTTTTATCCAAATTAGTAGGTCTTAAAAAATTATTTATACGTAAAATAATAGTATGAATTCATTGTTAGATGTGCAATTTTATTATAATTGACATGTATAAATTGATTGCATATGTGTTGAATTGTTATTGTTCGGAAGTGAGATTGATATGGTAAAACCCCTTAATGTGCTCATTTATTTCAATGAGACAATGTGTGATGGTGAAGAGAGTCTAATGTATCAAGGTCCTCTTCCTAAGCCTATCGTGATCACAACAAATATGACTTTGGATGCCCTGAGAAATAAGATCCATTCATAGTTAAGACTCCAAGCAAATGTATATGTGTTAAAGGTTGTCTATCGATTTCCATAATGCAACAATCCATAGAGATTGATAGGTCTTCTATTAAAAAATGATGATGATGTAAAATACATGATAGATTAATTTTGTCAAATTCTGAACACGGCCTTGATGGAGTTGTATGTTAAGGCAGAAATGATTACGGGATTTAAAGGATGCAAACTCAAGTGCAGGTTATCTCAAGTAATAAATTTCTCGAGAGTCCGAGGTCAATCTACAGGAAATTGATGAAGAAAAATTAATTGGGGCAATAAAAGGATTTTGTCACAACACTAAAAGTAATAAAAGATGTTCACAAATGAATTTAAGAACTTGTTTGGGTTAGGAGATCCAATCTTGGTAATAAATCAAAGGCAAGATTATTTCTCTTTATAACTCAATTGAAATCCACACACAATGGAGGTTCCAATCAAAAAATATAACATTCAAAGTTTAATTATATATGTAATCATATTATGATTCCTTTAATTATCTACCAACATTTGTAAATGAGTCCAAGCATTCATTGTGCCAATCCTATTGTCTACAATAAATCAAGATCTCCATTATACAAAGAAGGTTTCTAAATTGATTGGAAACAAAATACAACACATATAATGTCTATTTAATAATATATCATTTAAGTACAAGACATAGAATAATCTAACCTTATTTCATTACCAAGAGCTTTAGTCTTTCACCTAAGCAAGATGAAGATTTAGTTACTCATAGATAAGAAGAAAGAAAGAGAGAAGAAGAGAAAGATGAACATAACTTCAATTTAGAGCAAGAGAAAATTACAACAAAGGAAAACAATAAACAAACATAATCATAACTTTTAAAAACTAAGCCTAACACTAAGAGCACCAAATGATCAGCCAATGGTGTATTTTATAGAGGATTAGGGATACAAAAATGACAAGGGGACTGATTAAGAGTAGGTGGATGAGTGGGTGGAGTGGTTGGATGAGTGGTTGGATTATTGAGATTCTTTGCCTCTGAAATCATTCATTGCTTAACTCATGGATATCGTCATCAAATGGAAAAGTCATCTTCATGAAAGTTGTAGATCTAGGTCTTAACTTTCATATGTCCAAATTTCAACTCATTTCACCACCTACAGCCCGAGATATGGCCCAATTACTGCAGACTATTCAGGCCCAGTTTCAACAGCTCTGTTTTGACTTACAGACCCAATATCACCTCCAAGCTGTCCGATCTAAGTTTTGTGTTCTTCATGAAAGTTATAGATATAGGTCTTAACTTTCAAGTATCCAAATTTCAGCCTAAATAAGTTCATACAGCCCGAGTTATGCTCTAATTATTGTATAATGTTCAGGTTCCAGTCATAAAATTTGTATTCTGACTTCCAAGCCCAATTAGCTCTACTAGATGTCTGAATGAGACTTTGAGCTCTCATCAAAGTTGTAGAACTTTCTCTCAGCTTTCCTTCAAGGTAAAATTCATAATTTCTAAACATCTAGAACTCAAGATATGACCAAAATACAGAAATAGTGTAAGACCCAAATAACGCTGAAAAAAATCAATTAAGTCCAATTTGAGTCCAAACTTACAAAACATAACCAGACTTAATCAATTAAGTACATGGAGAGTGTAAATGATTAAAAATGAGGGTTCATTAATGTATAAAATATGTGATTATCAAATTCTCTCACACTTAGTTTTTTGCACTCCTAGGCAAAGCACATAAGACCAAAGCTAGGAAACAAAGAAAAATGACATAGACTCAAAAGCTAAAAACTCTAAAAGACTCAATGAAGCAAGAAGAGCAACAAGAAATTCAAGGGATCAAAGCATTAATGAGGTAACATTTCTTCACATCTTAAACCAACAAGTAAAGAAACTTCAGTTGAAAAGAATGAATCAAGAATAATAGATCCTCACAGAATTCACTCTCAATCTCTCAAGTGTTTAAAAGGTAAGTATTTCACTCTATTCAACCCATGAACAATTGCGCTACCATAAGCTTGCTTATCTTCTACTTCTCCACTACTCAAACGACATGCATACAAAAATCAAGAGGACTTTATTCAAGGTTGTAATGGGGTCATGGTAACTGATAGGTAATAATATGGATATGAGAAGATAAATACCAAAAAGAATAAAAGAGCATTATGGTACAGTTAGAGTGGAGAAAATGTTTGAGAACATTCATCATAAAGGACAATAATCAATATTTGACTAATGTTTTGTTGAACATCAATCCCAAATTGGTGAATTGAATTCATTGTTAGACCTGAACCTTCTCATTTTCTTCCTGTTGTTTCCAAGCATCCACCTTTATTCTATACTCTGATAATCCTTTGATTGCAACGATGGTCAGTTCTTTTTTTTTTAATCATTTTGCACACACATCCCCATACTTGTTCAAGAATAAGGTCAATGCTCTCTTATTCCCTAAGGTTAGGTAAAACATGTTTTTTTTTTAAGGCACGCAATGAGTTAAAAATAAGGAATGGTTAAATAAGCTCAAAAGGGTTACACAAGGAAAAATATACAAGGATGACTATTTGGTCAAAGTAGCTATTTCAAAATGCCTCAATCATATTTATGTATACATGTGAAAATGTAGCCTAAAAAAGAATCAAAGCAAGTTCTAGAGTAACAATTCCATGAGTGAAAATCACACAAAAAGAAGAGAATGGTACAGATATTCAATCCATTCATCAATAGGCTCAAAATCTCAAAAGGCATATTTCTATCATTCTCAATCCACCAATTCCACATCTATAACCAAGCATGTGAAATTTAAGAAAGAAAATAATTTATTCAATCATGCTATGATTCCTGAATTTTAATTGCTTAAAAGGATGTGAGAGTGCATTCACTTGAATCTTTCAAAGGAAATCAAACAGCAAAACTTTGTTACTTCCACAAATAAACACTAAATAGTTACTACCTCAACTAAGATGCGTCTCAAGAGTAATAAATTGTTTCCAAAATTTACTTCTTACTCTGTCATCCTTAATTGGTTTTACTAAGAATAGGTTTCTGACAGTCATATCACTAAACATAGTTCCTAATTTAAATGCGTCTCAGGAATGAAATTACTCCTTACTCTGCCATCATTTACTGATTTAGTAAGTCCATGATAATCATATCATACTTTAAAAAAAAAAAATTTTTGGATCAACTATCCTTCCCCCCAACTAGATCACAACATTGTCCTCAATATTAAAATATAAATGAGTAAAGAATAAAAGATATTACCTGTTATAACAATTACTGAAAAGAAAAACCTGATACAAATTTAAACAAAAATAAAGTACGATGAATAAAACCAAAAGTAAATGAACACATATTTTTTTTGTTTTTGTTTTTGTTTTTTTTTTGTTTTTGTTTTTTGTTTTTTGTTTTTTTTGTATTTTATTTTTTTTATTTTTTTTGACTTCAAGAAAACCATCAGGGTAAAGAAGTCTAGAAACCCCTAAAGGACCTTGCTCAAAGGATCATCTGTCCAAAATCAAAATACAGCAAAATCATACAAATATAAAAGAAATATAATAGCAAATGATGATATACCTTTATGTACAGTTTTCATGGCGTATCTTTATACTGCACGTCATGAGTGCAGTAGTGGCATATCTTTATACTGCGTGTCACAAGTGCAGTAGATACTCACGTCCGTTTGTTCGAAGAAAAGAGAAAGAAGAAACCATCGTGGGTTTCCATCCTGGGTCTGGAACCTGGAAAGCTCACACTTGGGCTCGTAACATCAACAAAGATGGTAAAATCTAAAACCCGTAATATCTAAGATCCAGAACGTCCCATCCCAAGGCGATGAGAGCCCCTTCTAATAAAAGAGAGGATCAAGCTCAGATGCCTTATACGCTTTGGCAACCACAAGTTACTTCTCACTAATAATCAGAGTGGGACGCTTCTGCCTGTCCATCAACTCCACAGTGCCTAGATGGTAAACATTGGGTTATGGAGTGCGACTCTCTACAAACCATGGTACACGAACTTTTTAAAGACCAGCATGCAAAGGTCCACCCGAGTCAATGACGGGTCAGCCAAACGCTGGGGCTCCACAACTAATTAAAGTCATGGTACTCTTTCCGGATCGCCCTTGTTCAGATATTTTTTTTCTTTTTTTTTTTTACTTTTTTTTAAAGAAAACATGAAGAAGAAGAAGATAATATGTACAGATTGTTGTGGATATGACTCACATCTGCCTCTAGTTTCACGTCTAGTAATGGCTTAAATGGCTTATATGAGTCGAGGATAAGCTTGTCATCCAATTTTTTTATAAATTGACAAACAGGGTCTTTTAAAGTCAGATTCCCAAAACTGTAGCGTTTTTCTTCATCCTTGAAGAGATTCCACAAATTAAGAAGTTCACGATGCACAAATCCACAAGAATGCGTCTCAAGAGTCAATAAGATATCATCTAATGACTCCTTACTCAGTCCATTCTTAATGAAAAAAATTTTATCTTCTCTGTTTGTGAAAACCATCCCCCAAAGAACGACATCGCTTGTCACAATTCCATCGCGCACATTTGTGACATACTTGTAACCTTTTTGCTCTTCTCCTTTTAGAATATGAACTTCTTCCAAGTCCTGGCATGTATGAGTCAAATGAAATTGAAGACTCACCTGCTAGTCGGACCTTTGCTTCAATTATCCAATGTATATCTTCTGGCATACCCTTGTGCATTAACAGTCTCAATCTTTCACATCTAACTTTGTAGATTTTTGTCAGAGCATTTTAAGGGAGAGAAAGAAAATGTTGTCTCAGGTTTAAAAGAATGACATCTATTTTAAAGGAGAAGAAAGATTCAATTATTTTGAGAAATTGAAAAACAAATCGGATGGGGAGTCATGGAGTACCGTTATCTGCCACTTAACTAGCAACACAAAGAACTGCAAAAACAAGGCAACAAAATTAGAATAAATTTTATTCATAACAAGGATCAGAAAGAGAGATGAATGCTACCTCATCAACTTGGTTTTCCCGAAATGATTGGAGCCTTTGTCCATTGACTTTAAACACACTACCATTCATAAGATTCTCAATATCTATGGCCCCATGAGGATACACATGTTTGAAAACAAAATGACCACTCCACCTAGATCTCAATTTTCCAGGGAATAGGTGCAAACGAGAATTATAAAGCAGAACTTTTTGACCAATTCCAAAAGATTTTCTCAAAATTGTCTTGTCATGAAAAGCTTTTGTTCTAGCTTTATAAATCTTTGAGTTCTTGTATGCATCATTTCTCAATTCCTCTAATTCATTTAATTATAATTTGCGTATCTTGTAAGCATCATCAAGATTTAGATTGAAAGCTTTAATGACCCAAAATGTTTTATGTTCCAATTCTACAGGCAAGTGACAAGATTTTCTATAGACTAACCGATAGAGTGACATGCCCAAGGATGTTTTGAAAGTAGTACTGTAAGACCAAAGTGTATCATTTAGTCTTAAAGACCAATCTTTACAATTTGGATTAACCGTTTTTTTTTCAAAATTTGTTTAATCTCCTTATTTGCCAATTCAACTTGTCCACTTGTCTAAGGGTGATAAGAGGTGAAAATTTTGTGTGTAATACCATATTTTTTCATTAAAGATTCAAATGGTTTATTGCAAAAATGTGTTCCCCCATCACTGATGATAGCTTGATGGATTCTAAATCGACACAAGATATTTTCTTTTAAAAATTTGAGAACAATTTTATGATCATTGTGTCAGCATAGAATCGCCTCAATCCATTTTGAGACATAATCAACTACAACCAATATATACACAAATCCAAATGAAGATGAAAATGGAGCCATGAAATTAATTCCCAACAATCAAAAATTTCAATGGCAAGGATGGGGTTCAGAGGCATCATGTTTCTTTTTGAAATTGAGCCCATTTTTTTGACAATTTTCACAATTTTTACAAAAAGTATAGCAGTCTTTAAATAAAGTGGGCCAATAAAACTCACACTGCAAGATTTTCGCAGCTGTTTTTTTTTTAAAGAAAAGTGACCTCTACATGCTTCTGAGTGACAAAATTTAATGACACTACCTACCTCATTGTCGGGCACACATCTCCGAAAGATTTGGTCAAGATAATATTTGAACAAGTATGAGTCATCCCAATAAAAGTTTTCACCTCTGGCAAAAATTTCTTCCTATCTTGATGCGTCCATTGAGGCGGCATCTTTCCTTCTTGTTCTTCAGTAAGAGACGAGGAAATTACCACTGAAAAGCTTTGCTCTTCTCCCAAAAATGTGTACTTCAACCCAGCAGGTAATGACTTTAGTTCCAGTGTGGGTACTTCTTCATAGACATTATCATTCATGGGTTTTAGCTCTTCAAATCTTGGTTTCCATCCCTTGTACTCCATTATTTGTGTACAATCAAGCAAAGAGCATTTTTCAGAGATATCATCTTCTAATTACATGCCTGACTCAAATGAATTGACTAAGCAAATTTCTAATGGGTTAGAAGAACTGCTTGTTTGAAGATGATCATCTATAATGGCTTCAATTCCTTCAACTTCCTCCTTTTCATCAAAGACTTCATGTGGTTGCTTGCACATGTTAAAAACATTGAGCTCCAGTGTCTTGTTTCCAAATGTTAGCTTCACCACTCTATTTTTGTAATTTATCAAAGAATTAGATGTTGCTAAAAATAGACGGCCTAAAATAACAAGAATTGACTTGCAACTATCAACCATAGGTTCAGTATCTAAGACAATAGGATCCATAGGATATATGAATTTATCAACTTCTACCAACACATCTTCCACTATTCCTCTTGGAATTTTAATTGATCTATCGGCAAGTAGAAGAGTTACAGAAGTTGGTTTTAACTCACCTAAGTTGAGTTGCTGAAAAATTGAATATGGAAGCAAATTGACACTAGCACCAAGATCAAATAAAGCTTTTTTAATTTTATGTTCTCCAATAATGCATGAAACTGTAGGACAACCAGGGTCTTTATATTTCAACGCATTATTATTTTGAAGAATGGAGCTTACTTGTTCAGCCAAAAATGCTTTCTTTTTCACATTTAGTTTCCTTTTAACAGTGCACAAGTCCTTCAAATATTTGGCATAACAAGGAATCTGTTTGATAGCATCTAACAGAGGAATATTGATCTTTACTTGTTTCAAAATTTCAAAAATTTCAGTGTAGTGGTCCAATTTGTTTGGATTATTCAATGCTTGAGGAAATGGGGGTGAAGGCGAGAGTTTGATCTCCTTTTGGTCAACTTCTTCATTTTCTTGGGGAATTGGTTCATTTTTTTTCTCACAAGGTTTGAGAATTTGTTTTTCAACAACTTTTCTACTCATAAGAGTTATCACTGACTTGACTTAGTCCATTTGTTGATTTTCTGAACTCCCTTCATTTAGACTGTACTGACCCTTGGGATTTAGTTGAGGTTGAGAAGAAAATTTTCCTTTCTCATGAATGATGAGTGTAGAAGAAAGTTTAGCAAGAGCGTCTTTTATGTCATTCATAGTTTGATTGTTTTGTTTATTAATGGCCTCTTGCTTTTCAATGAATGCATGCAGTGTTTCTTCAAGGTTTTTCCTATATGGTGGGACATAAGGTGCATATCCTTGAGAATTTTGAGAGTCCTATTATACTTGAGGAGGTGGTGGTTGCACGAATTGTGACTGATTATTATTCCTCCAACTGAAATTCAGGTGATTTCTCCATCCCGGATTATATGTATTTGAAAAAGAAGAAGCACATGACTTTTTAAAATTATTCATTGCATTTACTTACTCATGTACAACTTCTTTAAAAATAGGAATATTAGGACATTCATCTGTTGAGTGTCCTAAGTCATCACAAATGCTACAAATTTCTTCATTTTGCACATATTTGATTTCTTTTGCTTTTCTTAATTCCATGGCTTCAACCTTTCTAGCCAAATTGGTAAACCTAGCATTTAGATCTTCCTTTCGACTAAGGTGATATTTTCCTTTATTAGCACTTGCAAGGTTAAATCTAATTGAATTTTCAGAAGGGTTAGTACTATGCCAAGATTGAGAATTTTCAGCCAGCTGGTTTAAATAGTCTAAAGTTTCATCAGGTTCTTTATCAAGAAACTCACCATTGCACATTGTTTCCACAAATTGTTTAGTTTCAGGTGTTAAACCTTCATAAAAGAAGCTTATAGTGCACCATTTTTCAAAACCATGATGTGGACAAGAATTTAACAAATCTTTAAACTGTTCCCAACATTGAAAATATGCTTCATTTGAATTTTGGGAAAAATTTTAGATTTGTCTTTTCATAGCATTAGTTTTATGTGTTGAAAAAAATTTCTTTAAGAACTCACCTTGCATTTCTTGCCATGTGCCAATCGATCTTGGTTTCAAAGTGTTAAGCCAAGATTTTGCTTTATCTTTTAAAGAAAAAGAAAACAATTTAAGCTTAACAATCTCTTCAGTGCAATTTTGGTCATTGAAAGCAATACATACTTCCTCAAATTCTTTCAGATGTAAATATGAACTTTCAGACTCTAAACCATAAAAATTGGGAAGTAAAGAAATCGTACATGTCTTGAATCTAAAATTGTTGCCATTGAGTGGAAAGATAAAGCATGATGGACTAGAATTTCGAGGTTGTTGTAAATATTCATGCATGATTCGCAATGATTGATTTTCATATTCATCATGTACACTTTCATTTTTTGTCATTGTGTCAATTATGTGTGATTGTGATTCAAATAAATCAATATATAAAGTACCAGAATTAATTTTAACTAAATGATCAGAATTTAAATCACGATATCAATTAAGCATAAATACATAAATAACTTAAAATAAATAAACAAAAATAATGTACAAGCTGGCGGTATAACCCATCATTAAATATTAACAAGGATGTGGTATAAACTAACTGCCCAATAAATATTAACAAGTAAAAAGTTAGATAACTGATAAATTAAAAAGTTAAATAATTAGAGAGTTAATAATTAGTAAGTTAGAAAGTGCAGAAAGTAAAATATAAAAAATAAAGTGCATAAAGTAAAGTATAGAAAGTAAATTACAGAAAAGTAAATTTAAAATATGAAAACGGGAGAGAGCGAGCCCCACCAGAGCCTGAAAGAGAAAAGAGAAGAAGAAGAAATATTATTTCATTATGTTAGAAAACAATAATAAATAACAGAAATTAAAAAGTTAAAGAGAGAAAAATAAATGACGTAAATTAAAAGTTAGAGTCAGAGAAAATAAAAGTTAGTAAGCAATAATAAATAACATAAATTAAAAGTTAGTAAACAGAAAATAAATGACATAAATATAAAAGTTAGAAAGTTAGTAAGTTAGCAAGTTAGTAAGTTAGATAGTTAGAGAGTTAGTAAAGAAACCGAAGGATCGGCAAGCAGATCTTTTGCTCCGGTAAGGGAGAAGAGAGAATAGATTTTATTAAAGAAAAAGAACCTCAATAAATTAAAACTTCAAATCAAGTTCCCCGGCAACGGCGCCAAAAACTTGATTGCGGGATTTAAAGGATGCAAACCCAAGTGCAGGTTGTCTCAAGTAATAAATTTCTCGGGAGTTCGAGATTGATCTACAGGGAATTGATGAAGAAAAATTAATTGAGATAAGAAAAGAATTTTGTCACAACACCAAAAGTAATAAAAGATGTTCACAAATGAATTTAAGAACTTGCTTGGGTTAGGAGATCCACTCTTGGTAATAAATTAAAGGCAAGATTATTTCTCTTTATAACTCAATTGAAATCCACACACAACAGAGGTTCCAATCAGAAAATATAATATTCAAAGTTCAATTATATATGTAATCATATTATGATTCCTTTAATTATTTACTAACATTTGTAAATGAGTTCAAGCATTCAATGTGTCAATCCTATTGTCTACAATAAATCAATATCTCCATTATACAAAGAAGGTTTCTAAATTGATTAGAAACAAAACACAATACATATAATGTCCATTTGATAATATATCATTTAAGCACATGAAATAGAATAATCTAACCCTATTTCATTACCAAGAGCTTCACTCTTTCACCCCAAGCAAGATGAAGATTTAGTTACTCATAGATAAGAAAAAAGAAAGAGAGAAGAAGAGAAAGATGAACATAGCTTCAATTTAGAGCAAGAGAAAATTATAACAAAAAAAAAACAATAAACAAGCATAACCATAACTTCTAAAAATTAAGCCTAACACCAAGAGCACCAAATGATCAGCCAATGATGCCTTTTATAGAGGATTAGGGATACAAAATGACAAGGGAGCTGATAAAGAATAGGTGGATGAGTGGGTGGAGTGGTTGGATAAGTGGTTGAGTGGTTGGATTATTGAGATTCTTTGTCTCTAAAATCATTTATTCCTTAACTCATGGATGCCATCATCAAATGGAAAAGGCATCTTTATGAAAGTTGTAGATCTGGGTCTTAACTTTCAGATGTCCAAATTTTAGCTCATTTCACCACTTACAGCCCGAGATATGGCCCAATTACTGCAGACTATTCAGGCCTAGTTTCAGCACATCTGTTTTGACTTACAGACCCAATATCACCTCTAAGCTGTCAGATCTGAGTTTTGTGTTTTTCATGAAAGTTGTAGATATGAGTCTTAACTTTCAAGTATCCAAATTTCAGCTCAAATAAGTTCATATAGTCCGAGTTATACTCTGATTACTGTACACTATTTAAGTTCCAGTCACAAAACTCGTGTTCTGAATTCCAAGCCCAATTAGCTCCACTAGATGTCTGAATGAGACTTTGAGCTCTTCATCAAAGTTGTAGAGCTTTCTCTCAGCTTTCTTACAAGGTAAAATTCATAATTTCTAGACATCTAGAACTCAAGATATGACCAAAATACAGAAATAATGTAAAACCTAAATAATGCTAAAAAAATCAATTAAGTCCAATTTGAGTCCATACTTATAAAACATAACTATGCTTAATCAATTAAGTATATGGAGAGTGTAAATGACTAAAAGTGAGGATTCATTAATATATAAAATATGTGATTATCAAGAAACAAGTGAGCATGATGAACACGTTGAAGCTCCTAGTGAAACAAAATCTCAAGGTGGTCCTTCTAATCTAGTTGAGCCATGCAATATGACTATTATTAGTTCTGCAATAGTTGAAGCTGATAACTCACTTGTAAGAGATGCATTATGGGACACAAGTGAAGATGAAGGACGTGGACCTACCTCATACGATCATAGGCCAATTTCCAAGACAATCCTAGCAATTGTCACTCCTCAGCTCCCCCCTCTATATAATGTTGAGTGTGTTTGTACTTTAAACTAAAAACACCAAACCCGGTGGCGTGTTAAAGTAAAAAATGTCATCCTACATGGCGCATCCAAAAGGAAAACGTCATCATACATGATGTTTCCAGGTGAAAAACGTCAAAGAGGGTGACATATCCATGTGTAACAAAAAATATTTAAAAATGTCATGCTAATAAAAAAAGTGACAGTTTGGAATATAATTTTAAAAGAGTGATATTTTAGTAAATAATTTTAAAAAAAGGAACATTTTGATAAACAATTTAGTAAAAAAGCCTGGATTTGCACCGTTGGACTACAATTTTGCATTTTAACTTAATAGATTCCCAGTTACTAGCATATAATTTCATGGAAAAAGATTATCCTACACTTCTAGCTAAAAATGGTGTAGGTACCGTTGACACTATTTTTAAAGATGTCAGATTTAGTGAAAGAAAATATTAAAAAAAATATGTATAATAAATGATATTAAATGAAATGTGAAAAGATATATATATACTATTTGATGTAAGATTATCAAAGTTGTAATTTTATAGATAATTTCCCATGCTTCCCTTTATAAGTAGATTAACAAATCCAAATTAATTGTAGTGGACTCTTCTTTCTTTTTTATTTTTTAAATTAGCTTTACTAATTATTTTATTATTTTCTTTATGAATTGGAAGATAGGAAAAGATATAGATTGCTTTCTTTTCATAAATCTCATTTTATCTGTTTTTTTTTTTTTACCTCATATGCTTTTAAGATGAAATAATTAATACCTAATTATTACGGTACTCTCTTAAAATAAAGATTTTATTAACAAATATTTTAGGAAGTTAAAATAGAAAGTTTTAAATAAAAATAAGACATTAAATATATTGAAAATTAAAAAAATATTATTTATTTTATTTTTATTTAAAAGTTTACATTTTGACTTTTTTAACAAGTACTTTTAACAAAATTCTAGAAAAAATTATTAATTTATTTAGTACATAATTAATGCTTTATCCTTGGGGATGATGATTCCAGTGTAAATTAATGTTGCTTTCAGATTAACAAATCCAAGAATGTTTCTTCCCCATATTTTCGATTCTGTCAAATATGACTGCGTTAGAAGGAAAGTCACTCAATGGTGACTGGCGTATCCGATTCTTCAACATTATTTCCTAACTTTCTCCCTTCAAACATCTTTAATTAATTAATTATAAGCTTGCTAAAAGATGAAGTAATTAATACTTAACTATTACTATATTCTCTTAAAACAAAGTATTAAACCTAATAATTACACATATTAATTAATTTTTACAATTTTTTAAAAAAGTAAAAAAGAGTAATTTAATCATACTAACATATATTTAACTTAATTTGAAGTTATTTAATGTTGTCCTTAATTTTTGTGTAAAAATTTTAAAAAATAAAAAAGTAAAGAAAGTAATTGATTTAGTACAAATTTAGTATACATGTCCTGGAATTTCACAATCTTTTCATCTTTTTTATTTTTTTTCGTTTTGTTATTTTTTATATAATTTTATATAATATGTTACAATTAGAGCATGTTATAAACCATTTATAAGAGCATAAAATACAATGATACTTATCATTTACCAAGAAGGATTGTTGGTTGCAATAATCAAATCTTAGTGAAGTGCTTATATATACTCTTACGAGGATACTATTCCACGCTCGATCGCACTTTAGCCAGTTGGATTCAATTCTTGAGATTTGTAAAGTAATAAAACTTATTAAAAAATAAAAGTTTATTGAGTGCTGTTCAATGGCACTGCCTATATTTTTATCAGCTGAACTAACTCTAATCAATTTTGAGTGTTTTACTCTTAATGTACATAATAATTTTCAATTTTAAAATATACCAAATAATCCACCACGAATTTAGTTTATATTTATATTGATGCCTTAAATACTATCGTTATGGTAATTTATATAATAAGTAGCCTATACAAAGTAGTACCGCATGCTTATTAATTATATATGCTTTTGATGTTGTACTATAGTATACTATTGTTCTCGTTAATTTGTTAACGACTAATGTTACTCTTACAAAACGAATTGCCACAAAAAGTCATAGAGTTATGGAGAATCAACGGATGGTTTTGTAAGAGATTAGGATTCTCTCATTGTTTTTAAACAAAATATATAAATAACTTTTGCACAAGATTTATGGACACCCCTGCACAAACTGTGATCGAGCACTTGGCTTTCTCTCTGAAAGGAGATCGACTAGTTAGCCATTCAGCTTTTGTTTTGTGACATTACTTCTGTGAAAGTATTATTACGTTAATTGTCGGATGAAAAGAGGTATATATTTCCTTCTCTCAGAAGAAATATCCAAAATGAAAATTTGAAACTTCCAAATAGAGAAAAGTGGGCAACTAAGAACCGCCATTTCAGGCTTCAAGAGGCAAATGAGATGGATCTTATGTATGAATTTTAGTTCATATCGCACAGTATTTAATTTATTTGATGTTATGGTTTCAATCTTTTACAAATAATCTAAGCTAGTTTATTGGATAAAATGGTTTGTGTGTTAAGATTTATTATTTATTTATTTAAGTTTGGTTGCTTCATTTTGTCCTAGTTTTTAGAGATTTATTTAGTTGAAAAGATTGTGCTTTTGTGGCTCCTAAAATGGTCTTCATGGTCCAAGATCGTGTTGCAGAAAGTGGTCTTCATGGTCCTGTTTTATAGGATCTTAAGTTAGCGGTAATTTTGTTTGTTATTACTCTTTCTATCTAATGCTTATTTATAGGCTACTTTTACAAATGAAAGGTGTGCACTTTTAGTTTCTATTTTTCATTTCTATTTTCAATAATGGTTTCTGTTAAGGATAGTTAGTTATATAAGAAGTTAGTTACATATTAGAAAGTTAGTTACAGTTAGTTATGATTAGCTAGCATTCAGTTACTGTTAGTCATTACATGATTGGTTAGATTGTATATATACTTAGTCAGTGATCATTGTTAACTTTGAATTCAATTCATCAGATCATATTCATCTTCTCTTTCTTGTTCACTCTCTCTTCTTCAGCTTCACTGCATCTCCGGTACCTTTCATGGTATCAGAGCTCTGCATTTTCACGCTTCCATGGAAACCGAAGTGTCTTCTGTAGCTGCTATATCAAGACTCGTCCTACAAACTTTCTCAAATCCAGTTTCAGTAAAGCTCAACAATGACAATTATCTGCCATGGAAACAACAAGTCCTTACCACCATCAAATGTTTCAAGTTACTGAAGTATATTCTTGGATCTCAATCAGTTCCTCTGAAATTTGCTTCTCCAATTGATGAACAAAATGAAGATATCAGTGACGATTTCTTGAATTATGAACAACAAGATCAGCTTCTTGTATCTTGGCTTCTTTCATCTATGGGTGAATCAATGATGCTTTGCATGGTTGGAAGTGAATTTGCATATCAAATCAGGCATAAACTTGAGCTTTTCTTTGCATCTCAAATCAAAGCTAAGGTAAAACAACTGAAGCTTCAATTACGAAATATTAAGAAGGATTCTTCATCTTCAATCAGTACATATCTGTTACAAATAAAGAAAATTGTAGATACTTTAGCAGCAATTGGTTTTCCAATTGATACATCCGATTATATTGATGCCATTTTTGATGGCTTGGATAAAGACTATGATGGTTTTAGTCATTTCTAGATCTGAA
This sequence comes from Ormosia emarginata, assembly GCA_029884605.1. NCBI lineage: Eukaryota > Viridiplantae > Streptophyta > Magnoliopsida > Fabales > Fabaceae > Ormosia > Ormosia emarginata. The sequence continues at coordinate 21,663,780 of JAQQTP010000059.1, read as the reverse complement.
CCATATACTATCATGAAAATTGAAGCCTTACTTATGGCTCAAGAAGAAAGGCTTGAAAAACATAAAAGAGTTAGTGCAATTGATTCTCCTCTTCAAGCTCATCTGATGCAATTACAATAGTATAGAGGAGGTAGGATAGGTGGCTTCAATAATTCAAGATTTGGTAATAGTAGTTTTAGCCAAGGCCGTGGATTTTATCAGCATCAGGATAGAAGTGATTTTAGAGGTGGTTTTTGAGGTCAATATTACTTTAGAGGAAGAAGCGGTCATGGAGGTAGACATAATTGGAATTCCAGTAAGCCTCAGTGTCAATTGTGTGAGAAATATGGCCATATAGCATGGCATTGTGATCATAGGTATGATGATACTTGTCCAAAACCAACTATTTCAGGAGCTAGCAGTAACAATCCTTTTGCTCAATATGCATCCACCTTTTCACAGTCTCAGTTACTACCACCACAAGCAATGTTGGTTGTTCCTGAAACTTTGTATGATCCAGCTTGACAACCTGTTTGTGAAAGATAACTACAATGGATCAGACAAAATCCTAGTTGGTAATGGTTCAGGTTTGGTCATAAAGCATATAGGGCAATCTATTATTCAATTTCCATTTACTTCTACTTCTTTAAGTCTTCATAATCTCTTACATGTCCTGCAATTACCAAAAATCTTCTTAGTGTGTCTCAGTTTGCTAAAGATAACCATGTCTATTTTGAATTTCATCCTAATCATTATGTGGTTAAATCATAAGATTCCCATCAAGTTCTACTTCGAGGAACACTTAAAAATGGTTTGTATGTTTTTAATCATTTTTCCCTCTCCTCATCACTAGATTTTATATCTCAACCATATGCTAAGAGTACCACTCTACAATAGTCTTCTTCCTCAGAAAGAGCTCTACAGTTGTGGCACTCACAGTTGGGACATCCATCTTTTAAAATTGTTTAGCAAGTTCTCAAGCCATGTAACATTTCTTTTGACTCTAGTCTAATTCTTAGTGTATGGGCAAAAGTTATAAGTTTCCATTTCCTACATCACAAATTGTGTACACAACTCCTTTGGAATTGATATATACAGATCTTTGGGGTTCATGCCCCTATTTCTACTACTAAGGGTGTAAGATATTACATTCATTTTATTGATGCTTGTACTAAATTTACATGGCTTTTTCTGCTTCAAAATAAATCACAAGCACTTTTTGTTTTCATAAAATTTAAAACTATAGTTGAACTGCAAATCAGCCATCCAATCAAGGCAGTCCAAACTGATGGAGGAGGTGAATATTCAGTGTTCACTAAGTACTTGACAAATCATGGTATTATATATAGAAAGAGTTGTCCATATGTTCATGAACAAAATGGTTCAGCTGAACGCAAGCATAGACTCATCACTGAAATAGGCCTCGCACTTTTGGCCTCAGCCTTACTCCCTTTAACATATTGGGGGGATGCATTTCTGGCTGCTACTTATCTCATCATAAATAGGTTGCCATCACCTACGCTTCATAATCAGTCTCCATTGCAAGTTTTATTTGCTACAAAGCCTGATTATCATTCTTTAAAACCCTTTGGTTGTGCTTGCTATCCTTAGTTGAGACCTATAACAATAACAAGCTTCAATTCAAGTCAAAACAGTGTGTTTTTCTTAGCTACTGTGTTACACACAAGGGTTACAAGTGTTTATCTCCTAGTGTTATGATTTACATTACTAAGCATGTTCAATTCTCTGAATTTGTTTTTCCCTTTAAAGATCCTTCCACAAAATTTTTCCTAACATCTTTTCATTTATTCCCTTCTCCTTGTTCTCAGTCTCAGTCCAATGTTCCTATAATTCCCACTGTTTGTCCTATTACCTCTGTCCCTCAGGTTGCCCAACTTGCTAATGATTTTCACCTGTCACCATCACCATCACATTCATCTTTGAACATTGATGTCACTGTTCCAACAGTTTCAGTCAGTAATGCAAGTACTCCTGCTAGACCAATTGCAATTCCTAGGTTTGATACAAATGCTCATCCCACGACTATAAGGTCTAAAGCAGGTATTTTTAGGCCTAAAGCCTATTGAGTAGCTGTTGAACCAAAATCTTTCTCTGAGGCTCTTTCTCACCACAATTGGCATGAAGTAATGAAAGATGAGTTTACTGCTCTTACTCATAATACTACCTAGTCATTGGCACCTCTACCTCCCAATAGAGCAGCCAGAAGTTGCAAATAGTTGTTCAAGGTTAAGGAAAATCCAGATGACATTATCCATAAGTATAAGGCACACTTAGTAGCAAAGGGATTCCATCAAAGAGCAAGTTTTGACTTCTCTGAGACATTCAGTCTAGTGTTTAAGCCCACTACTATCAGAATAATTCTCACTATTGCCTTATATATATCGTGGTTAGTCAGTTCATCAACTTGGCTTCAATAATGCCTTTCTTAATGGCATTCTTCAGGAAGAAGTATATATGCAGCAACAAAAGGCTTTGTTCAAGGGGATGGCTTTTTGGTTTGTAAGTTGCACAAGGCCATTTATGGTCTCAAACAGGCCCCCAGAGCCTGGTTTGAGCAGTTGGCTAACTCTCTCACTAGCTTGGGCTTCAATTCCACCAAATGTGATTCCTCTCTTTCTGTTAGATCAACTGCCATTTCCACTACTTATGTACTAGTCTAGATGACATACTAGTTACATGTACTTCTCCAGCTAAAATCAAGACTCTCATCTCTTCCCTTAATCACAAGTTTGCTCTCAAAGATTTTGGTAATCTTCATTACTTCCTGGGAATTGAGGTTAGATCTACTCAGAATGGAGGTATACATCTTTCTCAAACTAAATACATCTCAGAATTACTTGTAAAAGCCAAAATGCTGAATGTCAAACCTATTACTACCCCCATGATCAGTTGCTTGAAGTTGTCTACCATAGGCAGTGAATTTGCTACTATTCCAACATTATATAGATCCATTGTGAGAGCTTTGCTATATGTCACAGTGACTTGACCAGATTTAGCTTATGAAGTGAATAAGGTGTGTCAATTCATGCACAATCCATTGGAAACACATTGGAGAGCATTGAAGTGAATTTTAAAATATTTGAAGGGTACTTTGTCATTTGGACTCCATCTCAGACTAGCAACCACATTGAATCTCATGGCTTTTTGTGATAGTGATTGGGGAACAGATCCTAATAATCGCAAGTCTACTTCAGGCCATTGTGTCTTCCTTGGTCCTAACATCATTTCTTGGTCATCCAAAAAGCAAGGAGTAGTCTCTAGGTCCAGCATAAAGGCCGAATACAGAAGCCTTGCAACAGCAGTAACTGAATTGACTTGGATTCAGTCCTTGCAAAGTGAATTGAAGTTGTCAGTTTCAGCTACACTTAACAGGAATTGGAGGGAGGAAGAGTGGTGGTGGTGGTGTAATTTTTAATAACCTGCTTAACAGGTTTCCTATACTTGATTTAAGTCATTGATATTTTTATATTTAAATCAATGACTTAAGTTACAAGGTGTATCATACATCTTAATTTTTAAAGTGTAGATTAGACACAACCCATGTTTTGATACTTGTGAATTTCTGTGTCACGTTATGATTTGATTGGCTTGTGTATTGTGACTAGAGAAATCCTTACGTCTATTAATCAAAGCAACAAAGGCAATAAAAATATAAATAATATATGCGACATAGAAATTCAATCTGTATCATGTTCATGTATTAATTTTATAATAATATAATCTAAGTTGTTGAGCGTAATATATTGTTCTTTTTTATTGTGAAAAAAGTTGAAGGAAAAGGAAGGGCACCACATATTAGAGCATGTTATAAACCATTAATAACAGCATAAAACACAATGATACTTATCATTTACCAAGAAGGATTGTTAGTTACAAAAATCAAATCTTAGTGAAGTGTTTATATATATATAGGTCTGAGAATAAAATTTATTAATATTTAATTTATTTAATTCATTCATATTAAAATTAATTTAGTCTATTTAATTAAAATAATATATTTTATTAAATTAAATTTAATAGATTAAATTTAGTTATAAATAGTTAATAATCCAACCAACACATGCATTGAATATTTAAAAGGATATCCAATTAAAAAATCTATCCAATGGATTACGTTGCTTTCCGAAATGTCCCTAAAAACCAAAAGTCCCAAAACCATTATTCTCCCACTTTTGTTCTCCCTAGTTTCGTTCCTCTTCGTTTCATTTCTATTCTTCCGTTCAATGGCCTTCATTTAGACATTAGATTTTTTTAAAAGAAATAGATTGTTTTAGAGTGCAAAAGAAAGAAAAATTTTAGAGAGAAAACAAAATTTTTTTAGAGAGAAAATAAAAATTTTTAGAGATAGATTTTTTTTAAAATGAGTGAATTAGATATCTATCCATCCATTTAATTTATTAAAATTGATTAATTGATAAATTGAATATCTATCCATTAAATTAGATCATAGATAAATTAAATAATATATATTAAATATTTTTTAATAAATATTAAATGAATTAATAATTTATTTTAAATTCATTCATTATCATCTTAAAAGCGTTTGTCACTCCTACTTACGAGGATACTATTCCACGTTCGATTGCACTTTAGCCAGTTGGTTGGTAATCGATTCTTAAGATTTGTAAAGTAATAAAATTTATTAAAAAAATAAAAGCTTACTAAGTGTTGTTCAGTAGCATTGCCTATATTTTTAGGAAAATGCTGTTTATCGCGAGAACCAATTCGTGAAATGGTTTACGAAGAGCAATAAATTTTGTGCATTTTGCTGTTTTGTTTGATAATTTTTTTTCTTTTAAATAATAATTATTTTTTTAATCCAACCTGATTGGTTACAAATATCTTCGTAATGTATTCACGAAATTCGATTCGTGTAATATAGCAGTACTCATATTTTTAATCAGATGAACTAACTCTTATTAATTTTGAGTGTATTACTCTTAATATACATAATAATTTTCAATTTTAAAATATACCAAATAATCCACCATGAATTTAGTTTATATTTATATTGATGCATTAGATCGATACTATGATTATGGTAATTTATATAATAAGTAGCCTGTGCAAAGTAGTACCGCATGCTTATTAATTATATATGCTTTTGATGTTGTACTATAGTATAATATTGTTCTCGTTAATTTGTTAATGACTAATGTTACTCTTACAAAACGGATTGCCACAAAAAGTCAGAGTTATGGAGAATCAACGGATGGTTTTGTAAGAGATTAGGATTCTCTCATTTATTATGGACACCCCTGCACAAACTGTATCGAGCACTCGGCTTTCTCTCTGAAAGGAGATCGACTAGTTAGCTATTCAGCTTTTGTTTTGTGACATTACTTCTGTGAAAGTATTATTACGTTAATTGTCGGATGAAAAGAGGTATATATGTTCCTTTTCTCAGAAGAAATATCCAAAATGAAAATTTGAAACTTCCAATTAGAGAAAAGTGGGCAACCAAGAACCGCCATTTCAGGCTTCAAGAGGCAAATGAGATGGATCTTATGTATGAATTTTAGTTCATATCGCACAGTATTTAAGTTACGAGAACACTGAATAACAGTAGATAAAAGGCACTATGCACTTTCCATAATTAACTTCCAGTTATATTATAGGACACCAGATCAAACTAACAGGGAACTTAAATATATATCAGTTCCCAGCTGCATTCTGCAGAAGACCTTAATATATTATGCAGGTCTCCGAGCTGCTTCCTACATGCTGATAATGTATTAATGTATATATTACACAAGAGTATGTATATAAGACCCACTTGAAGCCAACTACTGATAATAATGCTTAAGGCTTAAATGATCTACCAACACGATTTTGTGGTTTTCCCTTGGGGTAATTCACAACTATTATCCCACCAAAGCGGGCAGCTACCTCTCTGCTATTCATGGCAGCCTCTTCCATCTCATCATTGGCCACTTGAACCACCCAACGTCCTTGTCTTGCAGGAATTACACCATTGGCAATCGGCCTTCGGGGTGCCGGTGCACCATAGAACTTGTCTATCAGAGCAAAGCCTTCCAAACCGATCTCTCTGAGGTCTCCTGGAGGTGCCATAGATTGTCAATAAAACAGTACAAGAGAAAAACTTGTTTTTGTGGTAAATTGATGCTTCTTTTTTTGTGTTATCTTGTTTCTTGATTCAAAACAAGAAGCCCAAGTCCCTTTTATATAGAAAGCAAAAGTGGTTCTTTAGCTTCCCCTTTCAATGCAGGCATGCAGCACTGCCTGTACGTGCCCAAGAATATTCTTCATTGTGGATTAGAAGAACCATATCTCTAGGCAAGGGAAGAAAAAAGAACATAGAGGGACCGTGAATCTTATTCATTCTCTTCTTTTTTTTAAAAAGAAAAATTCAATAATTCTTCTCATTTTACTTTTAAACTGTGGAAGAAAGTATAATTCTTTCACTCTCTAGAGCTTGGCAAGCATGTTTTCTTTGATCCCCTCCATGTTTAACAGATATCCGTGAGGATTTGGCCGGTGTGGCTTTCTAGAGGCTTGTTTCTGGTATTTAATAATAGATAGATATCCTTAGTGAGGATTTGGCCGGTTTTGTTGTTCGTGAGGATTCCGCTCCATGTTTAATAAAGTATTATTCTTTTGTTTATTCCATATATATATATATATATCGTGTTCGCACCACTGGACTACAATTTTGCATTTTAACTTAATAGATTCCCAGTTACTAGCATATAATTTCATAGATAATTTCCCATGCTTCCCTTTATAAGTAGATTAAAAATTAATTGTAGTGGACTCTTCTTTTTTTCTTTCTTTTTTTATTAGCTTTACTAGTTATTTTATTATTTTCTTTATCAATTGGAAGATAGCAAAAGATATAGATTGCTTTCTTTTCATAAATCTCGTTTTATCTGTTTTTTTTTTAACCTCATATGCTTTTAAGATGAAGTAATTAATACCTAATTATTACGATACTCTCTTAAAATAAAGATTTTGTTAACAAGTATTTTAAGAAGTTAAAATAGAAACTTTTAAATAAACATAAGACATTGAATATATTGAAAATTAAAAAGAATATTTAATTTATTTTTATTTAAAGGTTTATATTTTGAATTTTTTAACAAGTATTTTTAACAAAATTCTAAAAAATTAAATATTAATTAATTTAGTACATAATTAATGCTTTATCCTTGGGGATGATGATTCCAATGTAAATTAATATTGCTTTCAGATTAACAAATCCATGAATGTTTCTTCCCCATATTTTCGATTCTGTCAAATATGACTGCGTTAAAAGGAAAGTCATTCAATGGTGACTGGTGTATCCGATTCTTCAACATTATTTTCTAACTTTCTCCCTTCAAACATCTTTAATTAATTAACGGGAAATATTTTATGTACACTAAAATATGTACATTATATGTTAATGTGAGAGAAATATTAAATTATGTTGTATATGATTATAACATTTTTATATTATATAAAATAATTTTATGAATAAATTGAATAAAATTAAATGTATTTTAGTTGAATGAATAATGAGACTATTAATTAATTGTAAGCTTGTTAAAAGATGAAGTAATTAATACTTAACTATTACTATATTCTCTTAAAATAAAGTAATATTCCTTCCGATTTTTTTTATTTATCTTTTTAAAAAAATTTATTTTGTTTTAATTTATCTGTTATTTAAAAGTTTTAAAGATATATTAATTAATTTTTTTAAATTTTATTCGTCATTTATTGTCTCCATTAAACCTAATAACTACACATATTAATTAACTTCTACAATTTTTTAAAGGAGTGAGAAAAATTCATTTAGTCATACTAATATATATTTCACTTAATTTGATGTTATTTAATAATGTCTTTAATTTTTTTGTAAGAACTTTAAAAGATAAATAAAAAGAAACTGATAGAGTAATTAATTTAATACATAATTAATGCATTCATCCGTGAATTTCAGAGATTTTTTATTTTTTATATAATTATATATAATATACTACAATTAAATGACATGTCTGTATAAAATAATGAAAAAAGAAAAAAACAAGTGTTGCTAGCAAGAGAATATATGAGATAATAACAGATTTGGTGGGAAAAATTTTAGTTTAATTGAAAACAAATGATGATTCCAATGCAAATATTGCTTTCTGATTCACAAATCCAAGAATGTTTTTCCCGATATTTTCTGTCAACTATGACTGCGTTAAAAAAACAGGTCATTTGATACGGTGACTGATGTATCCGATTCTTCAACATTATTTTCTAACTTTCTCCCTTCAAGCATCTTTAATTAATTAATTATAAGCCTGTTAAAAAATGCCGCGCGCATGCCTCTTTAGCTATCGAATTAATCCCTCAAACTAGCTATTTGTGTCTAACACAAGATTTCTTCTTATCCTCTCCAAATCTTACGCTCTCTTACTTATGTACGTAAATACCATGACGTAGTTATGTATATGATAATAATATAGCTTGAAAGGAATAAGTAGAAAAACAAACGCATTTCTAACTATACTAGGCGTACTAATAGCGGCATCACTAACGTGGGCTTACAAAGATACAAACTTTACTCAAAGGCATAATGGCATGAAATCTCAAGAAGCTCTAGAAGTACCCAAAAAAAAATTCAACAAGCTCCATTTAATAGAGTAAAAAAATAAACATAGTTGTGTGTTGGGCTATCGTGCACATGATACCCTTTTCATAGCTCAGAATTAAACTTCAAAGCGTAGAAGATGAAAATTGCGTGGGACTCTAGTCATTACAACACAAACAAAATAACAAACAGAAAATAATTAAGACACAACATGCCTACCTTCAAAGAGAACAATTCCACTATTACTATAAGATTACGGGATATATAATGCCTGTAGGAACTTTCAAATATCACAACATTGTGTTGGGTGATATTTTTGCTCAAGTGCAAGAAGTTAATGCTTGCAAAAAAAATCCCTAAAAGCACGAGATCAGCAATCTCAAGAGAAAAGTTGACACAACTTAAACGTATTAACAAATCAGCAAAATAAATAAATAAAAATAAAAATAAGAAAAACCCTTAAACGTATTAACAAAATCATAATGCCGTGCAATGGTATCCAACCACTATTTTTGGATCATGGATGCCAGTACAAGGTCCAACAGTCAAAAAAATTTGCTTATTTATACTTGATCAGGAAGAAGGACATTCACACAATTATTAATCAGTCATTTGGATGTATCTCATGTTACTAAATAACAGGAGAAATGTCTTATTAGAGAGAGAAAGATATAACTAATTTGGCATATAACTAGTGTAAAATCCATCATGGTGGGTTATGCATAATAATACTGGTGACTATTTCTCTATAATAAAACTTGCATATGAATATTTCTCTTTAATAAGATGGCCCACTAGAGATTATCCAATCCCATTACAAAATCCATTTTGTAATCAAGATTGTGCTCATATTGGGATTTTTTATTATTACATTTATTTATATAGAGAAATATTTGGGACTTTATAAGGGGAAAGTTAAAAAAAATAGTATGTAAATGTTAAATCTTACATCAGATGAGTATATGGATTAAGTACCTCTTATAATAATTTAGACAATTCTCCTTCCTTAAATTAGTTTTTGAAGTAGAGTTAGGCTCAATAATTTTGTAATAGTAACTAAGTTCTATTATTGTTTGATGACACTTCATGTGTAACAGCCTAATATTTGTATACTAGTATATCTGACATATATATGGATAAACAGTTTTAGACATGTTACTTTTAACTTAATCATTAACTAATCTATAACATTTAAAACAAACAATTATAGAGAGTCGTAACTAAAGTTATACATATAAACTTTATCCATACAACTTTTACATTTTCAAAGCAAATATAAATTAATACATAAGCTTTGAATTAAAAATATAAATCTAAACTAATTTATTTCTTTTATATCTTCATCTTCTTACTCTCTTGTAGGATATTGACCTGCTAACCATGAAACATAAAGGGGTGAGAACATAAAATTCTCAGTAATACATACATATCTCATGGTATTAAAACTAAATATATACAAAGATATATTTCTAAGCTAAACTCGTATAAGTAACTTAATTATACTTAGGAATTGTATTCTTTCATTTAGCATTAAGCTTACTTATCCTTAGCCTGACCTAGGATATGTTCATCCTTAGTCTAACATAAGATATACTGATCTATAGTCTGGTATACGATTTCTCATGCACAGCCTAGTGTAGGATATACTGATCCACAGTCTAGCATAGGATTTCTCATCCACAGCCTAGCGTAGGATAAACTAATCCGCAGCCTAGCTTTGGATATGACGTCCTTGGCCTAACCTTGGATAACTAATTCTTTCATGAAACACTCCAGTATCACCACTTTACTAGGCTTTCCCGACAATGTTCACTACTTGAAAAACTAATCCTTACATGAAACACTCCGGTGTCACTACTTTACTAAGCTTACCCAGCAATGTCTATTACTTGGATAACTAATCACAACTTCACCTTTAACAAAGTGCTTTCCTCACTATTTTTCCAGGTCAAAGGGCTTGCTTCACTCCTTCAACTAGGAATTGTGATAAACTATGGATCAACCTCATTGCATAAGGGTTCCATTTTACTAGGGTTCAACCCATAAGGGAGCCACTTGCTAGGTTCAACCCATAAGGGAACCATCTCGTGCTAACTAGGTATTATGGCACTCAAAATCTTACCAACCAGGTCCTATGTCACTCAACTCTTGCCAACTAGGTCCTATGGAGATCAACTATTACCAATTAGGCCATATGGTACTCAACTATTGCCAATTAGGCCTTATGACACTCAACTATTGTCAACTAGGTCCTATGACACTCAACTCTAATTATTAAAAGAGTTACTAGTGTTCATAGCGCTCAAACCGTACTCAAAACACCTCAAATCTTACCTAAAAAGACTGATTCTCAATATTGCACCAAATGTGTATCATAACTTTAGAAAATTCTGAAATTTTATGAGCATATAGCTTTCTCTCATATTTTTCCAACGTCACAAACTTTGCTTTATTTGACTATGTATAACCAAAGTTATGCGACATTTTGTAAAGGCCAAAATAGAGCAGTCTTTAATTTACACGTTTCTGACCTGACTTTAAATTAAAGCTAGGAACAAACTACATGTGGGATAATTCTGAAATTTTACAGGTAAGAAGCCTTACATGTTAGCTTTAAAATGGCACTATTTCATGTCTATACGACATCGGAGTAAGAAATTATGCAATCTGATTTACTAGCTACCAGAATGTCTTTTTCTACATAATCTACCTTGGATTCAAACAGAAACTAGTACTGATTGGCTTCCACAATAATTCTAAAATTTTTATCATATGAAGTCTTATGTCTTAGCTTTCAAATGGCACTAGAATCAAGTGATTCTAATATCTATAGCTCAAGTTATGCAACAAACATCACAGGCTGTCAAGATGTCATATTCTGTTTCTGATTCTTTGAAACAACATAACCGATTATGAGCTCTTCATAATCTGTTATTCTGATACTCATAACCCAAAATACTATGTGAACAAGCTCAATAACCGATTATTAACTCATAGTAATCGGTTACGTGGTGGTTTTCTATAGAAAAACACCATTTTTCATATTATTATGCCATAATCAACCAAGTTCTCACCCAAGGTCAATTCTTAGATAATTTCTATCATCATTTAAGGTCTCTCATCATGTTGTAACTAATATACAACCTCTTAACTCTCATAAATATGGATTTAAAGAATCAATCCCTTACTTAGGAATCCATTCTCAAACTTACCACTCAAGTGAAACTAATGGATTCTAAGGGATCAAAACTAATAACCATGCATTAAGTTTTATCCAAGGCTCCTAGAACTTCAAACTTCCTTTAACTATGTTGATTGATCTTTAATCAATCAAACCATTAACTAACTAAGGTTGTTCTTACTCTTGGAAGTGTGAAAATCTAGTTTCCACAAGTTTATAACCGGTTATTGTCTCAACATAATCGGTTAGAGCTCATTTAAAAGCTGCTGTGAAATGCTATATAATCGGTTAGGCTTACTCCATAACTGATTATTATATAAGTCAGAGACTACACAATAGCATGGATAACCGGATAGACATTTTGTCTAATTGGTTATCTTTCCACATAAAATGTTGTCCACAAGGAATAATCTGTTATGGCCAAGCCATAACCGATTATTCCATGCTCACACACCTTCTGCCTTGTATAATAATAGGTTATGGAGAATCCATAATCGATTACAACTTCTAATTTGAACCAAAATAGTAACGTGCAACAGCTTGGGTGTTGTGATGTTGGTTTTCCAACTAGCCTCACACCCCTAAAACTAAACTTGCATGGTTTTCTAACTCAATTATTGAACTCTACTCATACTTTGGCTTTTGAAATCATGTTTACTCCAAAAACCTAATCTTACCTAATCATGCTCAAGCTAGCATGAGGTGAAAAAGGAAGAGATGAGAGTTGAGAAGGAATAACCCCTACCTCTTGAAGTCATAAAATTGATGATCTTGAAGCTTGAGCTTTAATCTTTGGCTCTTCTTTTCTTCCTTTTCCCCCTTTGTTCTTCCCTTCCTCTCTTCTTTTCTTTCTTTTCTCTGTTCTGCTGAGGGTTCGTGATGAAAGGAAAGAAAAATAGAATAAAATGATAACTTAAGTTTCTATGTTGAAACTTATATTTGCTAAAGACACTTGAATTATGCTATTTCAAGTTTTTCAACTTCCAACAACTTTAGAATAAATCCTGGGATTCATCTAAATTATTGTTGTACCATTTCTACATTTTTCCATATTTGCTGCTAGTCATTCGATATTAAACACACCACTCAATATGCTTAAAAATACCAAGCGAACTCTGATTGTTCTTAAATTTTAACTACACCTTACTCAACTTATTTGTGACCTGAAAGTAAATTCTCTAGATTTATTTCCCTCAACTTAGTAACTTATGCTATTATTTGAGTCATTTTAAGCTATTTTCCTCATTTTGTATTGCAGCAAAGTGCCTAAATGAACTCAGTTTGTCACAAAACTTAACTGACATGTTATACAAGCATAATGGTACCTCTAAGACCATATATAAGTCTAACATATTTTTCGAGATGTTACATCATGTACAACCCTTCAAAGTTATAGTTTTAGTTAGTGTGCTATAGAAACGGTTCTATTTTGGTAAGCGTGCTAGAAACATTTTAGGTTCTATAACTAAAAACGTAGCTCTGTTTGAGGGATTTGTTGTGACCATTATTTGTATCTTCTTCCTCTTTCAAAAAAATTTAGCGGTAGGAAGCTTATTACATCATTCCAAGATTATGGCATGCTATAAGCTTGAATGAAAGCTTAAAAAGAATTAATCTTGTTTTCATTCAAAAAGTTCTAGGAAAGAGAAGGTTACCAATATTACAGTTTCAAAATGTGATTTAGTCAATGAAAAAAGATGCTAAGAATTGATTTTCACTTGACCCTTAATTTCAATAAATTCTAATTAATTACGTTTAGTTCCCTCAATTGATGACAATAATACACAAAGTTAGCTATGTAAAATAAAAGAGAAGATGGAAATAATCTGCCTTGTATATTACTCAGGAACAGAGGCACAATATATACAAGAATATATATCTATAATTGATGATTCTGCTCCTATAATTCAACAATTCTACTCCTACAATCAAGTTATTCTAATATGAACAGTTACCATATTTACAGCAAGAATCATGGGATACAATTGGCTTTCCTAACACTTCCCCTCAAGTTGGAAAGTGAATATCAAGAACTCCCAACTTGCGCTTCATTGTGGAAAAAGTTTCCTTCTCTAATGGTTTAGTGAACACATTAGCAAGTTGCTCAACTGAAGGAACATATTCATTTGTAACTGAACCATCTTGAATCTTGTTGCGAATAAAGTGACAATCTATTTCTATGTGCTGGGTTCTTTCATGAAATACTGAGTTAGCTGCAATGTGAAGCGCTGCTTTGTTGTCACAATACAACAATGTTGGCTTTGAGTGCAATATTTGCAGATCCTTCAACAATGATCGTAGCTAAGACAATTCACAACATGCACCAGTCATAGCTCTGTATTCAGCTTCCATTGAGGATAGAGAAACAGTCTTTTGTTTCTTTGTTTGCTAAGAAATTAGAGAAGGTCCTAAAAAAACACAATAACCTGTAGTCAATTTTCTAGATAGCAAAGATAAATCATTTTGGGAAGGGAAAAGTAAACCTTGACCCGAGTTGCTCTTTAGGCTCTTTAGATACCGTAATACACGCATGCCAGCTTCCATATGAGGTTTGCATGGAGCATGCATGAATATGCTCGATATGTGCATTGAATAGGTGATATTCGAACGAATAATGGTCAAATAAATTAGGTGTCTTACAAGCTGCCTATATGAGGATGGATCTTTTAACAATTCTCCTTCATCTGACAATTTTGCATTTTGCTCCATAGGAAAATCCACGGGTTTAGCTCCCAAATATCCTCTATCTTTCAGAATTTCCACAACGTATTTCCTCTATGAAATGAAAATACCTTTCTTTGACTGAGAGACATCCATACCCAAAAAATACTTTAAGTCACCCAACTCTTTAATCTGAAAACGATTATGCAGAAACTATTTAAGAACAGTTATGGTAATGGGATCATTACCGGTTATGAGGATGTCATCAACATAGATCAATAAGGCAGTAAATGATTTGCTTTTCTTACATGTAAACAAAGAGTAATCTGCTTTGGACTGAAGAAATCCAGTATCTTGAATAGTTATAGAGAACTTGGCAAACCATTTACGGGAGGCTTGTTTTAATCTATATAAGGACTTGTTGAGGCGACACACAAGGTTCTCCCCCTGTCGCGGAAAACCAGGAGGAAGAGACATATAAATTTCTTCAAAAAGATCTCTATGAAAAAATGCATTATGGACATTAAGTTGGTAAAGAGGCCAATTTTGAGCAGCTGCCAAAGCTAATAAACAATGTATTGTGACCATTTTAGCAGTAGGTGAAAAAGTGTCATGATAATCAACACCTTTAAGTTGTGTGTAACCTTTTGATACTAGACGCGCTTTATAGCGTTCAAGAGAACCATCTAATTTGCGCTTGATTTTGTACACCTAACGGCAACTGATAGCTTGCTTTCCAGGAGGAAGAGGTGTGAAAGACCAGGTATTGTTGGCCTCTAAGGCAGCCAACTCAGATTGCATTACTGTTTGCAAATGAGATTAGGAGGCAGCTTGGTCATAGCATGTAGGCTTAACATCATTAGTAATAGTAGCAATAAAAGATCTTTGTTGTGGTGATTAACGATCATAGGAGATAAAATCACAGAGAGGATATCGTGTACCTTTACTTGGAAAAGATGACGAGGATGACAATGATTCAGGAGAACTTACTTGATTACAAATATAGTCACGCAAGGTTGCAGGGGGAATATAAGATCTCTAGAACGACGAAAGGGGGTTGTTGGAGAAGTAGCAGAATTGGCAGGGATGGATTCTGCAGGTGTTGGCTGATTGGATGAGGAGTTTGAGATTGCAACAAGTATGACAGAATCTGTGTGACGGGAAGAGGGGGAAATGGATTCATAGGAAAAAATATCCTCATGGAAAATAACATCATGGCTGGTGAAGACTTGATGAGTTTCAATATCATATAATTTGTAAGCTTTCTAACCAACAGGATAACCAAGAAAAACCCATTTAGTGGCACGAGGAGCAAACTTATGGGAAACATGAACATTAGTAGCATAAGCTAGACAACCAAAAACTTTAAGGTGGGAATAAGAGGGAATTTTCCCATAAAGTTTCTCAAATGGAGTTTGGTGAGAAAGTATAGGTGTGGGCAACCTATTAACTATATGAACAACAGTGGAGACACATTCTGCCCAAAATTGTACAGGGAGATGAGCTTGAAAACGAAGAGCGCGAGCTGACTCAATGATATGTCTATGTTTGCGCTCGACCACCCAATTTGGTTTAGGTGTGTAAATGCAAGAATGTTGGTAAGTGGTGCCTTGTTGTTTAAAAAATTCTTGCATAGAGAAAAATTCCCCTCCATTGTCAACCCGAATATTTGCTATAGTAGTATTGAATTGAGTTTTCACAAAAGAGAAAAAAAAATAGTTAGGAAATTTCTAGTCTCATTTTTATGATGCATGAAAAAAATTCAAGTAAAGTGAGAAAAGTCATCTACAACAGTCAAAAAATATTTGGCACAGAAAGAGAGGGGACTTTGAAAGGTCCCCACATATTACAATGGATTAATTCAAACGATTTAACAAAAGAAATGGAACTAGGAAACTGCACTATTTTTTTTTAAAAAAAATATCAATTGGAAGATGCGTAATATGAGTAGCTTGCTTTGCTTTCCATAAATCTCACTCTATCTGGTCTTAATGAGATTTGAATCTAGTGATCTTAAGTTGAAGGAGTTAAGAATCAACTATTAAGGCATCCCTTTGGAAAAACAAAGTAGTAGTTGATTTAGTACGTAATGCTTATGGGATGATTCCAATTAATAACTAATGCTTTCAGAACAACAAATCAAATAAAAATAGTACAAAACTTAAGTTTATATTTTATATTTATTATATTTATTATATTTATTTTATTAATTAAATTATAATATATGTGTATTTTTATAAAAAAGAGAGTTAAAAAGATAATATTAATATATAAAAAAGAGAATAAAAATACACATATATTATAATTTAATTAGTTAAATAAATATAATGAATATAAAAAATAGATTTAAATTTTGTCAATCAAAATATGCCAATTTTTTGTTTTTATTTTCTTATTTTCTTTTTCACTAAGAGCTTACTAATCCAATTTTAACAGGTGATGCTTTCATGTCAAATATAACTGCCTTAAAAATAAAGTCATTCAATGGTGGCTGGTGTATTGAATTCTTCAACATTATGTTCTAACTTCTGACTTTCTACGTTCAAACATCTTTAAGATTGTTGGAAAATTGACTGCGGGATTTAAGGATGCAAACTCAAGTGCAGGTTGTCTCAAGTAATAAATTTCTCAGGAGTTCGAGGTCAATCCACAGGGAATTGATGAAGAAAAATTAATTGAGGTAAGAAAAGGATTTATCACAACACCAAAAGTAATAAAACAAGTTCACAAATGAATTTAAGGGCTTGCTTGGGTTAGGAGATCCACTCTTGGTAATAAATTAAAGGTAAGATTATTTCTCTTTATAACTCAATTGAAATCCACACACAACGGCGGTTCCAATCGGAAAATATAACATTCAAAGTTTAATTATATATGCAATCATATTAAGATTCCTTTAATTATCTACTAACTTTTGTAAATGAGTTCAAGCATTTACTGTGCCAATCCTATTGTCTACAATAAATCAAGATCTCCATTATACAAAGAAGGTTTCTAAATTAATTGGAAACAAAATATAACACATATAATGTCTAATTGATAATATATCATTTAAGCACAAGAAATAGAATATTCTAACCTTATTTCATTACCAAGAGCTTCACTCTTTCACCCAAGCAAGATGAAGATTTAGTTACTCATGGATAAGAAGAAAGAAAGAGAGAAGAAGAGAAAGATGAACATAACTTCAATTTAGAACAAGAAAAAATTACAACAAAGTAAAACAACAAACAAGCATAACCACAAAAACTTGTAAAAACTAAGCCTAACACCAAGTGCCCAACACTCCTCTCAACACCAAGCTCATGGTGCCTTTTAAAGAGGAGTAGGGATACAAAATGACAAGGAGAATGATTAAGAATAGGTGGATGAGTGGGTGGAGTGGTTGGATGAGTGGTTGAATGGTTGGATGATTGGATGAGTAGTTGGATTATTGAGATTCTTTGTCTCTGAAATAATTCATTGCTTAAGTCATTGATTCCGTCATTTTCGAGCCAAGTGGTCTTCATGAATGTTCTAGGAAATTGTCTAAGCTTTCCAATGGCTCTGGAATCACCTAAAAATTCGTCCTACAGCCCAAGATATGACCCAATTACTACAGACTATTCAGGCCCAGTTTCAGCACCTCTGTTTTGACTTTCAGACCCAATATCACCATCAAAGAGCCTGAATCAAGTTTTGTGTTCAACATGAAAGTTTAGATCTGGGTCTTAACTTTCAAATGTCCAAATTTCAGCCCAAGATAATTCTTGGCCCGAGTTATGCTCGATTATCGTACACTGTTCGGGTTTCAGACACAACTCGTGTTCTATCTTCCAAGCCCAATCAGCTCCACTAGATGTCTAATTGAGACTTTGAGCTCTTCATCAAAGTTGTAGAGCTCTCTCTTATCTTTCCTACAAGGTAAAATTCATAATTATCAGACATTTAGAACTCAAGATATGGCCGAAATACAGAAATAGCGTAAGACCAAAATAGTGCTGAAAAAATCAATTAAGTCCAATTTTAGTCCTATCTTACAAAACATAACCAGACTTAATCAATTAAGTACATGAAGAGTGTAAATGGCTAAAAATGATGGGTTTATTAATGTATAAAATATGTGATCATCAAATTCTCCCACACTTGTCTTTTTGCACTCCTGGACAAAAGACATAAGACCAAAGTTAGGAGACAAAGAAAAATGACACAAACTTAAAAGCTAAAAACTCTAAAGGACTCGATGAAGCAAGAAGAGCAATAAGAAATTCAAGGGATCAAAGCATAAATGAGGTAACATTTCTTCACATCTCAAACCAAAAAGCAAGGAAACTTCAATTGAAAAGAATGAAACAAGAATGATAGATCCTCACATAATTCACTCTCAATCTCTCAAGTGTTTAAAAGGTAAGTATTTCACTCTATTCAATCCATGAACAATTGCACTACCATAAGCTTGCTTATCTTCTACTTCTCCGCTACATAAAACACATGCATACAAAAATTAAGAATACTTTATTCAAGGTTATAATGGGGTCATGGTAAAGGAGAGGAGATAATATGGATATGAAAAGATAAATACCAAAGAGAATAAAAGAACATTATGGTACAGTTAGAGTGGAAAAAATGTTTGAGAACATTCATCATAAAGGACAATCACCAATATTTGATAAATGTGTTGTTGAAGATCAATCCCAAATTGGTGAATTGAATTCATTGTTAGACTTGAACATTCTCTTTTTTTTTTTTGTTTTCAAGCATCCACCTTTATTCTGACTTTGATAATCCTTTGATCGCAACAGTGGTCAATTTTTTTTTATGATCATTTTGCACACACACCCCCACACTTGTTCAAGAACAAGGTCAATGCTCTCTTATTCCTTAAGGTTGAGTAAAAACATGTTTTTTTTTTAAGGTACGAAATGAGCTAAAAACAAGGAATGGTCAAATAAGTTCAAAGGGATTACACAATGAAAAATATACAAGGATGGCTATTTGGTCAAAGTAGCTATTTCAAAATGCCTCAATCATATTAATTTATGCATGTGAAAATGTAGCCTTAAAAAGAATCAAAGCAAGTTCTAGAGTAATAATTTCATGAGTGAAAATCACACAAGAAAGAAGAGAATGGTACAGATATTCAATCCATTCATCAATAGGCTCAAAATCTCACAAGGCATATTTCTATCATTCTCAATCCACCAATTCAACATCCATAACTAAGCATGTGAAGTTTAAGAAAGAAGATAATTTATTCAATCATACTATGATCCCTGAATTTCAATTGCTTCAAAGGATGTGAGAGTGCATTCACTTGAATTTTACAAAGGAAATCAAAAGACAAAAACTTTGTTACTTCCATAGATTAATACTAATTATTTACTACCCCAACTAAGATGCGTCTCAAGAGTAATAAATTGTTTCCAAAATTTATTCCTTACTCTACCATCCTTAATTGGTTTTACTACAAATAAGTTTCTGACAGTCATCTCACTAAACATACTTTCCAATTTAAATGCGTCTCAGAAGTAAAATTACTCCTTACTCTGCCATCACTAATTGGTTTAGTAACTCCATGACAATCATATCATACTTCCCAAAAAGAAAAGAAAAAAAAAATTGGGTCAACTGTCCTTCCCCCCCAACTAGATCACAACATTGTCCTCAATGTTAAAATATAGATGAGTAAAGGATTGAAGATATTACCTATTGGAGAAATCTGATACAAATTTAAACAGAAACAAAGTACGATAAATAAAATCAAAAGTAAATAAAAACTATAAACGAAGTGTCAAATCTGGCTCCTTTTTCATCTTGTTTCCCTCTCTGCCTCTTGTTGACCAAACTATCTGAGCTATTGCTGGATCAGGATCAAAGATCAAAGGTAAAGGAATTTTTTTTTTGTGACTTCAAGAAAACCATCAGGGTAAAGAAGTCTAGAAACCCCTGAAGGACCTTGCTCAAAGGATCGTCTGTCCAAAATCAAAATATAGTAAAATTATACAAAAATAAAAGAAATATAATAGCAAATGATGACATAACTGTATGTACAGCTTTCATGGCGTATCTTTATACTACGCGTCATGAGTGCAGTAGTGGCATATCTTTATACTGCGTGTCACCAGTGCAGTAAACACTCACGAATTTTTTTAAGGACCAGCGTGCAAAGGTCCACCCGAGTCAATGACGGATCAGCCAAAGGCTGGGGCTCCACAACTAATTAAAGTCATGGTACTCCTTCCGGATCGCCCTTGTTCAAACATTTTTTTATTTTTTTTGAATTGTTTTTTGAAAGATGACATGAAGAAGAAGAAAATGATATGTACATATTGTTGTGGATATGACTCACATCTGCCTCTGGTTTAACGTCCAGTAACGGCTTAAACACTTTCTATGAGTCGAGGATAAGCTTCCCATCCAATTTTCTTATAAATTGGCAAACAGGGTCTTTTAGATTCAGATTCCCAAGACTATAGCGTTTTTCTTCATCTTTGAAGAGATTCCACAAATTAAGAAGTTTACGATGCACCAATCCACAAGAATGCGTCTCAAGAGTCAATAAGATATCATCTAATGACTCCTTACTCAGTCCATTCTTAATGAAGAAAATTTTATCTTCTCTGTTTGCGGAAACCATCCCCAAAGTACGACATCACTTGTTACAATTCCATTGCCTACATTTGTAACAGACTTGTAACCTTTTTGCTATTCTCCTTTTAGAATACGAACTTCTTCCAAGACCTGGCATGTAAAAGTCAAATGAAATTGAAGACTCACCTGCTAGTTGGACCTTTGCTTCAATTATTCAGCGTACATCTTCTGGCATACCTTTGTGCATTAACAGTTTCAATCTTTCACATCAAACTTTGTAGATTTTTTTCAGAGCATTTTGAGGGGGAGAAGGAAAATGTTTTCTCAGGTTTGAAAGAATGACATCCATTTTAAAGGAGAATAAGGATTCAGTTATTTTGGGAAATCGAAAAACAAACTGACTTGAGAGTCACGGAGTACCGTATCCGCCACTTAACCGGCAACACAAAGAACTCATCAACTTGATTTTTTCAGAAATGGTTTGAGCCTTTGTCCATTGACTTTAAACACATTACCATTCCTAGGATTCGCAACATCTACGATCCCATGAGGATACACGTGTTTGACAACAAAAGGACCACTTCACCTAGATCTCAATTTTTCAGGGAATAGGTGCAAACGAGAATCATAAAGCAGAACTTTTTGACCAATTTCAAAAGATTTTCTCAAAATTGTCTTAACTGTGGATTTTATTGGATTTGTCTTTTGACAATTTTCACAACTTTTGCAAAAAATATAGCAGTCCTTAAATAAAGTGGGCCAATAAAATTCACACTGCAAGATTTTTATAGCTATTTTCTTTGAAGAAAAGTGACCTCCACATGTTTCTGAGTGACAAAATTTAATGACTCTACCTACCTCCTCACTGTCGGGCACACATCTTAGAAAGATTTGGTCCGCATAATATTTGAACAAGTATGAGTCATCCCAATAAAAAATTTTCACCTCTGTCAAAAATTTCCTTCTATCTTGGTGCGTCCATTGAGGCGACATCTTTCCTTCTTGTTCTTCAGTAAGAAATGAGGAAATTACCACAGGAAAGCTTTACTTTTCTCCAAAAAATGTGTACTTCAACCCAGCAGGTAATAGCTTTAGTTCCGATGTGGGTACTTCTTCATGGGCAATATTATTCATGGGTTTTAGCTCTTCGAATTTTGGCTTTCTTCCTTTGTATTTTATTTCCTCTGTACAATCAAGCAAATCAAATGAATTAATTAAACAAACTTCTAATGGGTCAGAAGAACTCCCTTTTTGAAGATGATCATCTATAATGGCTTCAATTCCTTCAACTTCCTCATTTTCATCAAGGACTTCCTGTGGTTGCTTGCACATATTAAAAACATTGAGATCCAGTGTCATGTTTCTAAATGTTAGCTTCACTACTCCATTTCTGCAATTTATCAAAGCATTAGATATTGGTAAAAATGGACGGCCTAAAATAACAGGAATTGACTTGCAACTATCAACCAGAGGTTCAGTATCCGAGACAATGAAATCCACAAGATATATGAATTTATCAACTTGAACCAACACATCTTCCACTATTCCTCTTGGAATTTTAATTGATCTATCGACAAGTAGAAGAGTTACAGAAGTTAGTTTTAACTCACCCAAGTTGAGTTGCTGATAAACTGAATATAGAAGCAAATTGACACTAGCACCAAGATCAAGTAAAGCTTTTTCAATTTTATGTTCTCCAATAATGCATGAAACTGTAGGACAACCAGGATCTTTATATTTCAACGCATTATTATTCTGAAGAATGGAGCTTACCTGTTCAGCCAAAAATGCTTTCTTTTTCACAAAATTAATTTCCTTTTAACTGTGCACAAGTCCTTCAAATATTTGGCATAAGAAGGAATATGTTTGATAGCATCTAACAAAGGAATATTGATCTTCACTTGTTTCAAAATTTTAAAAATTTCAGTGTTATGGTCCAATTTATTTGGATTTTTCAATGCTTGAGAAAATGGGGGTGAAGGCGAGAGTTTAGTCTCCTTTTGGTCAACTTCTTCATTTTCTTGGGGAATTGGTTCATCTTCTTTCTCACAAGATTCGGGGATTTGTTTTTCAACAACCTTTCCACTCCTAAGAGTTATCACTAACTGGACTTGGTCCATTTGTTAGTTTTCTGAACTCCCCTCATTTAGACTGTACTGACCCTTGGGATTTGGTTGAGGTTGAGAAGGAAATTTTCCTTTCTCATGAATGATGAGAGCAGAAGAAAGTTTAGCAAGAGTATCTTTTATGTCATTCATGGTTTGATTGTTTTGTTTATTAATGGCCTCTTGCTTTTCTATGAATGCATGCAGTGTTTCTTCAAGGTTTTTCCTATATGATAGGACATAAGGTGCATATCTTTGAGAATTTTGAGAGTCCTGTTGTGCCTGAGGAGGTGGTGGTTGCACAAATTGTAACTGATTATTATTCTTCCAGCTGAAATTCGGGTGATTTCTCCATCCCGGATTGTATGTATCTGAAAAAGAAGAAGTAAATGACTTGTTAGAATTATTGATTGCATTTACCTGCTCATGTACAACTTCTTTAAAAATAGGAATTTTATGACATTCATGTGTTGAGTGTCCTAAATCATCACAAATGCCACAAATTTCTTCATTTTGCACAGATTTGATTTCTTTTACTTTTCTTAATTCTATGGCTTCAACCTTTCTAGCCAAACTGGCAAACCTAGCATTTAGATCTTCCTCTTGGCTAAGGTGATATTTTCCTTTATTAGCACTTGCAAGATTAGATCTAATTGAATTTTCAGAAGTGTTAGTACTACGCCAAGATTGAGAATTTTCAGCCAACTGGTTCAAATAGTCTAAAGTTTCATCAGGTTCTTTATCAAGAAACTCACCATTGCACATTGTTTCCACAAATTATTTAGTTTCAGGTGTTAAACCTTCATAAAAGAAGCTTATACTACGCCATTTTTCAAAACCATGATGTGGGCAAGAATTTAACAAATCTTTAAATCGTTCCCAACATTGAAAATATGCTTCATTTGAATTTTGGGAAAAATTTTGGATTTGTCTTTTCATAGCATTAGTTTTATGTGTTAGAAAAACTTTCTTTAAGAACTCACCTTGCATTTCTTGCCATGTGCCAATTGATCTTGGATTCAAAGTGTTAAGCCAAGATTTTGCTTTATCTTTTAAAGAAAAAGGAAACAATTTAAGCTTAACAATCTCTTCAGTGCAATTTTGATCATTGAAGGCAATACATACTTTCTCAAATTCTTTCAGATGTAAATATGGACTTTCAGATTCTAAACCATGAAAATTAGGAAGTAAAGAAATCATACCTGGTTTGAATCTAAAATTGTTGGCATTGAGTGGAAAGATAAAACATGATGGACTAGAATTTCGAGGTGGTTGCAAATATTCATGCATGGTTCGCAATGGTTGATTTTCAGGTTTATCATGTACACTTTCATTGTCAGTCATTGTGTCAATTGTGTGTGATTGTGATTCAAACAAATCAATATATAAAGTACCAGGATTAATTTTAACTAAATGACTAAAATTTAAATCAAGATACCAATTAAGCATAAATACATAAATAACTTAAAATAAATAAACAAAAAAAATAATGTACAAGACAATACGATGTAGCCCACCATTTAAATATTAACAAGGATGTGGTATAAACCAACCACCAAAAAAAATTAAAAAAAAAAGTGTGGTAGAAACCAACCACCAAAAATATATATATAACAAAGGTGGGGTAATAAACCAACCACCCAAAAATAAAAATAAAGTGCGAAAAAATAAATAACAGAAAAGTAAAAGGAGAGTTTCCCCACTAAGTTAGTGCGTAAAATAAAAGGGAGAGTTACCCCACATGACTAAAAAAAAAAAAATGACGAAAAAAATAAAAATAAAATTAAAAAGCAAAAATAAATGACATAAATATAAAAGTTAGAAAGTTAGTATGTTAGCAAGTTAGAGAGTTAGTAAAGAAACCGAAGGATCGGCAAGCCGATCTTTTGTTCCGATGAGGGAGAAGAGAGAATAGATTTTATTAAAGAAAACAAACCTCAATAAATCAAAACTTCAAATCAAGTCTCCAGCAACGGTGCCAAAAACTTGACTGCGGGATTTAAAGATGCAAACTCAAGTGCAGGTTGTCTCAAGTAATAAATTTCTCGGGATTCCGAGGTCGATCCACAGGGAATTAATGAAGAAAAATTAATTGAGGTAAGAAAAGGATTTGTCACAACACTAAAAGTAATAAAACAAGTTCACAAATGAATTTAAGGGCTTGCTCGGGTTAGGAGATCCACTCTTGGTAATAAGTTAAAGGTAAGATTATTTTTCTTTATAACTCAATTGAAATCCACACACAACGGAGGTTCCAATCGGAGAATATAACATTTAAAGTTCAATTATATATGCAATCATATTAAGATTCCTTTAATTATCTACCAACATTTGTAAATGAGTTCAAGCATTCACTGTGTCAATCCTATTGTTTACAATAAATCAAGATCTCCATTATACAAAGAAGGTTTCTAAATTAATTGGAAACAAAATACAACACATACAATGTCCAATTGATAATATATCATTTAAGCACAAGAAATAGAATAATCTAACCTTATTTCATTACCAAGAGCTTCACTCTTTCACCCAAGCAAGATGAAGATTTAGTTACTCATGGATAAAAAGAAAGAAAGAGAGAAGAAGAGAAAGATGAACATAACTTCAATTTAGAACAAGAGAAAATTACAACAAAGTAAAACAACAAATAAGCATAACCACAAAAACTTGTAAAAACTAAGCCTAACACCAAGTGCCCAACACTCCTCTCAACACCAAGCTCATGGTGCCTTTTATAGAGGAGTAGGGATACAAAATGACAAGGAGAATGATTAAGAATAGGTGGATGAGTGGGTGGAGTGGTTGGATGAGTGGTTGAGTGGTTGGATGATTGGATGAGTAGTTGGATTATTGAGATTCTTTGTCTCTGAAATAATTCATTGCTTAAGTCATTGATTCCGTCATTTTCGAGCCAAGTGGTCTTCATGAAAGTTCTAGGAAATTGTATAAGCTTTCCAATGGCTCTGGAATCACCCAAAAATTCGTCCTACAGCCCAAGATATGACCCAATTACTACAGACTGTTCAGGCCTAGTTTCAGCACCTTTGTTTTGACTTTCAGACCCAATATCACCATCAAAGACCTGAATCAAGTTTTGTGTTCAACATGAAAGTTTTAGATCTGGGTCTTAACTTTCAAATGTCCAATTTCAGCCCAAAATAATTCTAGCAGCTTTTTATGCTCGATTCATCGTACTGTTTCGGGTTTCAACACAAAACTCGTGTTCTGTCTTCCAAGCCCAATCAGCTCCACTAGATGTTTGATTGAGACTTTGAAATCAAAGTTTTAGAGCTCTCTCTTATCTTTCTTACAATTAAAATTCATAATTATCGACATTTAACTCAAGATATGAATAAAATACGAAAATAGCGTAAGACTAAAATAAGTCTTAAAAAATCAATTAAGTCCAATTTGAAATCTATCTTACAAAACATAATCGACTTAATCAATTAAGTACGTGAAGAGTGTAAATAGTTAAAAATGAGAGTTTATTAATATATAAAATATGTGATCATAAAAAATGCCGTGAGCGAATCCTTTTATGTGTATTTTTTATATGATTATGTTATGTAAAAAAAAAAAATAGACACAAATTTTTTAAATAAAATCTTATAAATATCTTTATATTTATTTATCCATGGCCGCCGCACCTTAGCTTACTGATTGACTGTCATTAATCCCTAGAACTAAATATTTATTTATAAGAGATATTTTTGTAGGTATAAATTTTTTATATTTAGGTACATATACATAAAATTAAAGAGAGAAAATAAATTTTTGTAATATATAAATTTAGTAGAATTTACACACACTCTCTCTTTAATTTCATATATATACCTAAATATAAAATATTAAATTTGTACCTATATAAAAATATCTCTTATTTATAGTAGTATCAGTCAAAGTGTCAAATACGAGATCTCTTCTATCCTCTCCAAATCTTTCGCTCTCTTGCTTGCGTAAAACTCCATGACGTATCACTAGTTACGTTTGACATAGTCTGAAAGCAATATATGTAGGAAAGAAAGAAATAAGAAAGAAAAGCAATTCTGACCACTAGACTAGAGTACTTGTAGCGGCATTCCTAACGTGATACAATGATGCAAACTCTACCTACAAGGGTTAGGCAGGAATAGTGAGTTGTATTTTCAAAAACAGAAATAAAGTTTAAATTTTTAAAATGATACTTGTTTAAAAGATCACTTAATTTTAATAATATTTGAAAATTAATCTCATAACAATATTTATAAAAATATTTCATCAAAGACAAACAAAAAAAAACAAAAGATGACAACTTTACTGCCATAATGGCATGAAATCTCAAGAACCTCTAGAACTACAAAAATTAAATAATTAAATAATTTTTTTGTTAACATGTGTTTTTAGCTCTAAAGATATATATTAAGGATTAAAAATAATATTTATTAGTCACTATTAATTGAATTTTTTTAACTAATATCCTAAGAGCACTTGTTAAATATCTAAAATAATTTTTTATATAAAATAGAGTATTTAATGTATTGAGAATTGAAAAATTATATTTTTCATGCAAAACTTTATTTTGAATTCCTTAACAAATGTCATTAGAACTTGTTAGAAAAATCCTTATTAATTACTTAAAGAAAAAATATTAAATATTTTTTAGATTTTCAAGACAATAAATGCTTGTACCTTTTATTTAATAATTTCTATTTTTTATTTCTTAACATTTTCCTTTAAGGCACATGTTAACAAGTGCAAGGTTTCAAAAGTAAAAAGTAATTTTGCTAACAATTGACTTAAGCTAAAATAAAAAGTTTTGGATGAAAAAAAGGTAAATAGTCAAGTTTTTTCAATTTTTAATGTATTGATTATCTTCTTGTT
Source organism: Ormosia emarginata (assembly GCA_029884605.1). Taxonomy (NCBI): domain Eukaryota; kingdom Viridiplantae; phylum Streptophyta; class Magnoliopsida; order Fabales; family Fabaceae; genus Ormosia; species Ormosia emarginata. The sequence continues at coordinate 21,635,819 of JAQQTP010000059.1, read as the reverse complement.
ATCGAAAACTTTTCATTTTAATTTTCTTAACAAGCATCATTAGCAAAATTCTAAGATTGTGTTTGGAATGAATAAAAATGAGAAATGATTTGATTCGATTTGATTTGAATTGATTTAATTTGATTTAAAAATTAAATTTTGTATTTAAACTTTAAAAAATGATTTAAACTGATTTAAAAATCAAATTTTGGTTTAAAATTCATTAAAATAAGAATTGGTTTGATTTAATTTTATTATTTTACATTTTAACCCTTATGAGAGGTAGTTAGAAGTAGTTACTAAGAATAAAATAGTCTATTTATTTCAAATCAAATCAAATCCTAATAAATCCTATTAAATTTTATATAATTTCTAAAACAAAAGGAATGAAATATATTGAATTTTAGAAATCAAATAATTTTATATTTTTTAACATTCCAAATATAAGATTTAATTAGATTTGATTTACAAATTAAATTATTTACCATTTTTTTACATTCTAAACACATTCTAAATGAAAAGTCAATTTTTTTAAATTTTTAGTGCATTAAATGTTCTGCTTTTCATTTAATACTTTCTACTTTTGAAACTTTAAAAAGTACTCCTTCCATTTTTTAATAACTATTTTTTAAAAAAATAATTTATCTCAAATTATCTGTCATTTGATAATATTAAAAAAACATTAATTGATTTTTTTTAACTGTACCTTCTCTTAATGAAGAGAAAATTTATTGTATCACGTGAGATTAATGAAAAAATTAATAGTGAGAGAAAAGATAATTTAATCACATTATATCATACTTTTTTATATTTAAATTATTTAATTTTGCTCTTAATCTTTATATAAAAACCGTAGAAAATAGTTATAAAAAGATAGATAGACTATTCTTAAAACACTCTATAGCAAAACCCTTAAATGAATAAACAAGCTACAGTCATCGACTAAAACTAAGCGTACTTGTGTTGGGTTATGTATCTGCTCAAGTGCAATTAAAGTCAACAGTTACAAAAACATTCCTAAAAGCATGAGATGAGCAACCTGCCAACCTCAAAAACAAAGTTGAAACAACTTTAAGCATCAAATATTAACAACATCTTGCTGCCTTGTAATGGTGTCCAAATTCCTTTGGGTCACGGGTGTCACTACAAGGCTGAGAATGTCTCTTGGGTGAGATGGATTGGGTTTGGTTATTTTTGAACTGGGTCCACTCATCAATTATGAAAGGAAAATAAATTTTTTTACAATTCAAATAGACAATTTTAGAACATCTTTAAAATTGTTTATTTTAAAGTCATTTATAACTTATTTAAATTGCTTCAAAATTATTTATTTTAAGTTATACAAATGACATAACTTTTATTGAAAACATGTCAAAAAAAATTGTTTATTTATTCTTTACCTGGCAGAGGAATCAGGCAATTAAGTGATCAATAATTATTGAAAAATCCATTTTGTAATCACTAATCAGTGTCATGTTAATCACACTACTATGCATGTTTTTTAATCATACTACCATGCATGCTTTTTTACTGATGTGGAATAAAGAGACAAAAATTGTAACGAAGTAAAGTACTTCATATATACGTTGAATTTTATGAATAGAGATGTATTTTTTTTGGTGATTGATGACTTTTATACAAAAAAAGTTGGGAAGTAGATCATGAGAACACCATAGATAAGTAGATAAGAGGTACTTTCCATACATCCACTTAAGTCATAGTACACAAACTACAGAGTACTTATTAAACTAGATATGTTCCCTTCCTCAGCTGCAGAAGACCGCTTGATTTACACATATTTGCAGGTCTTCGAGCTTTTTCCTACATATATATATATACCATACAAGAGTAACCTACATGAAACAGAGACCCACTTGAAGATAATAACTGATAACATTTAAGCCAAAGTGCTTAAGCCTTAAGGTTTAATGGGTCTGTCTACCCCAACGATTTTGGGGTTTTCCTTTAGGGTAATTTACAACTGCCATCCCACCAAAGTGAACACCTACCTCTTTGCTATTCATAGCCGGCTCTCGATTTTGGGGTTTTCCTTTAGGGTAATTTACAACTGCCATCCCACCAAAGTGAACAGCTACCTCTTTGCTATTCATAGCAGGCTCTTCCATCTCATCATTAGGCACTTGATGAACCACCCAAGAACGTTCTTGTCGCCCAGGGAATGCATCATTGGCACTAGTACTGCTCCTTCTGGATGGACCATAGAACTTGTCTATCAGAGCAAAGCCTTCTACACCGATCTTCCTAAGGTCTGCTGGAGGAGGTGCCATAGTTGTTGAATATATATTTGAGTAGCTTATCAATGTAGTTGGGTTGTCTGCAGGTTTGTTGCTTCAAAGGAAGAGACCCAAGTGTCCTTTTATAGAGATTAGAGAAGCAGAAGTGATTCCCTTGGCTTCATCTGCAGTTCTACATGTGGGGCCAAGAGGAATATTTAATTATTATTATGGATTAAAATAACAATATCTAGGTGTGTTCATCTAAAGTATCCATCAAAGATTAATATTTTAAAATATAATTAAATATTTTAATATAAATTTTTTTTAATAATATTATTTTTATATACATAAATTTTAAAATTAAATTTAAAATTATATATTTAAAAGACTTGAACATCTTTTATTCTAATTAACACACGTTAGTCACATCCATCTATTAATTAAAGCAACTTTTTATGATAAATCAATAATTATATTGATCTTCATTTGAGTTCTTAAATTTATTTATTAGGTTTAGTCTTGATTAATTAATTGATGGAATATATTCAGATTTATCATTTAAAAAAGTCGAAAAGAAATTGAAAGTGGTCACAAACTCGTTTATCTAGCTAGCTGCAAAAATAATTAATTGAGACTTGAGATTCGTATAATAGTGATATTGTAAGTGTAGCCACTCTTAGCGGGCCAATATTTGGGTTATTGTGGTCACCTATTCTATTAAGCTCCGAATATCTCAATCTTAAAAGTAGAAAAATAAAATACTTGGCGAATCTAATTCCCAAAACTCTCTCTCTCTCTCTCTCTCTTGCTTTTTAACAAGAAAAAAGTAAGTAATAATTGAGGCTTCTATTAGATTCAAATTGTTTAGGTTAATTATCTTTTTTTTTATTTGATAATATTTATATATAGATCTATATATGTAAAAATTATTAATTAAAATTTATAAATTTTTTATATGCATAATTATTTATTAAAAAAAGTAATTTAATTAAATTTATATATAAATCTAAATATTATTAATTAAATTTAATTTTTTAATTTTAGTCATTAATTTATTTTAACAATAAATCAATAACTTAAAAAATCATAATCTATTCATGAACCACACTGAAAGTGGTCCATATTAGAGATTTCCATTCCTTTTCCAATTCCATATACAACGTGTGCTATGAATTCTGGACCATACTTGATCTTTTATAACTTTTAACGAGCTCGCTTATCTTTTTTTTTTCTTCTAAATTATGAGAATCTTCAATTTTAAATGCATAATAACACCTTAGAGTCTTAATCCAGTTGCAAAAATAAACCTTTCTAGCCTCAGTCAAGTGCATTATACGTCATATTCAGTTTAGAAGTTAAAAAAAAAAAAAACCATATCTTATACTTTGTAAAATTCGAAGGTAAAAAAACATATTTGTAATCATCATAATTTTTAAGATCAAATTCTTTTAAAAATTTTGGATTACACTTGAGCTATTCAAGTAATCGAAATATGTAAAAAAATCTAAATGAAGGTCATAAGTTTGGGAATGGATTCAAATAGTGCCATAAAAGTGACTAGATCCTACTTCGTTGATTTCAACATGATAATCCAATAATTCGCATCAGATATGATCGAATTCAAAAAGTAAGCCGGTTTACTGTGAATCTAGTTCCGTATGCATTATTTGATAATTTTGTTCCTTCAACTTAATAAGCTTATTGAAGAATGCTGTGTATCCTCTTTGCCTATCTGATTAGGGTATGATCCCTCTAAGTATTTGTGGTGTAAAACACAAAATGATTCTCATACTCTCCACAACTCAAATTATTGGTTATTATCTTTTAATTTATGGCAATGCACTCAGACTTGCAATATTATCACCGACAGACTACAAAAGGATAAGGAAAAGCTAAAATAAGAAGTTTTAGATAAAAATTATGCATTCAATATATTGAAAATTAACAAAAATTACTTATTTATTTAAATTTTCATATTTTAGTTTCCTTAACAAATAAGTATTTGTTAGCAAAACTCAAGGAATAATAATAAAAAGAATAAAGAATAAATGCTCATACGAGTTGTGAGTTACACACTACAAGAAAATTGGTTTTTAGTGATAGAAAATTTGTGATGGATAGACATACTTCACAAATTGTGACGGACTTTGGGCAGATAACTTTGCAGTAGATTTTTGTGACAGATATGATGACACCATCCAAGCGTTGCTCAACTATTGCTTCATCGTACAAGATGCACCTTTGCTCCTCCACCACCAATCAAGATCTTCCACCATCGCTTCTCTGCCGCCGACCAAGCTTCAACCATGATCAAGATAAAGCAACCACCTTACAACTTCAAATAGCTATGAAAATGTTGAGATAAATGGTGAGTTTTTTTTTTAGCCTTGTTATTTGTATGCACTATCTAAATTGTGGATTAGTTGTAGATTTGAGTATTTTTTGGTTGTTGATTTTAAAACTTAGTTTGTGGTTTTGAAATTTTTCATATTATATGTTGTTGATGATTTGAATTTTTTATTTGATGTATTGGTTGTGAATTTAAATTGTTTATTTAATTAATTGGTTATAGATTAGTTAATTTTATATCATATGTTGTTGGTTGAATAATAGAATGAAACCATGGTGAAGATAAGAGAGAGTATTCAATATTAAAAAAAAAAAATCGATTATGCAATTTTCTACCTCAAATTTGAGAAAGACATAATCTGCCACAAAGTTGCGGTAGATTTGTCATTCTCAAATTTCAAAGTTTATGTCACATATTTGCTGCAGATTATGTCTTTTGCAAGTTTGTGACGGAAATTTTTGCCACAAATGTGCTTCACCAATGGCACTGCCGATAACTGACCAGAGCAATTTTGGCAGCTTTGTGGCAAATCTAGCCACTGCAAATTTATGGCAAATCCAAATCCACCGCAAATCCTGATTTTGTAGCTGATTTTTATTATTTTGTGACGAATTTATCCTTAGTATAATCCGATTTTTCTTGTAATATAGGTGATTTGGCTAAAAAATGGTTTTGTAAACAAAAGTAGGTTAGTATATATAAAATATCATTTTATTTAAAAAAAGCCTAAACCCGTGTATTTATTTTTCAAAAAACTATCTCTGTTAAACTTTGAGATTATTACAAGTATTCAATTCTCAAACTATGAGAAATGTTCTCTTTTTTTTTGTACAAGAAATGTTTTTATTATATATCCTTACATTAATATTTTTCTAACAGCTTGTTAATTATGTAACAATATTATGTAACGACTAAAGACTTGTTATCACATAACTTGGTCATTCAATCTAATAAATCATGTCAACTAAAAATTTAATATAATATGAAAACTATTATATTTTAAGTATGAAATAAAAAAATTCAAAAATTACTATTTTTCTAAAAAAAATTAAAAAAAAATATTATGTAATATAATTATATTAATTATTATCACATGATTAAAAGGAATTGTAAAATAAAACCAAGTAAAATGAACAATTACAATATTTCTCATAATTTAAGAATTTGATTAAAATTAACAAGGTAAAATCTTATATTGATTGCTTCCAAATATAAATTATCACTAGAAGAGAGTTAATTCAATTTTTATTTTTTGCTACATGAGAGGCAATTCATTATTATTCATTAATTCACGTTCGAAAATTTATTTTATATTATTTTTTTGTTAAAAAATGAAAATATGAATATTAAAAATGGTGAAGATATTTTTAGGTTGCATCTATTGACACTCCTATCTAATTAATTATTATTATCATTTTTCTAAATCTCCTTTATTTTTTAAAGAATGTGTTAGATTTAATTATCTATTTAATAAATGATATTTAGGAAAAAAATGAGAAAAAGTTAGTTGAAAAAACGCAACAACAAATAAATAAGAGTAATAATAAACACTCAATTGTTTTAAAAGAAGAATGAATATATGATCTTACCTATCTTAGAAAAGTATGGGTGCTATTGTGTATCTGTAAATTACTTTGAATGCACCCTACCAAGTTTAGGTGTATCATACACTTAAATTTTTACTTGTAACAGTATGTTTTTTTTTGTTTACAGGTTGTCTCTTTTTTTTTATATTTTTTTTTTCAGGCCACCATTACTAGCTACTGCCACTGGTTAATTTTTGGGCATCGCCGCGGGCCAACCTCCGGCGACCACCGCCTCCGGCAACCACCGCCTCCGGTGACCACCGCCTCCGGCAACCACCGCTGGCCGCTACTGCCACCGGCCAATCTACGGTTAGTTACTATTCACTTTTTAAAATTACACAACTCTGTAAATAATACATATTAAAATTATATCAGTCTTTTTTTTTCATAAATAACTGTACACACTGAAATTTTTTTCTTAAAACTATAACTGTTGAAAAATCTTATAAATTTTAACTGATAATATTTATATAGTTATACAACTAAAAAAAATTAGAGGTGATCGATTTTCCTAAAACTATAACTGTGTTTGTTAAAAAATCTTATAAATTTTAACTGATAATATTTATACAATTATACAATTTAAAAAAATTAGAGGTATCCAATGATGACAGGCAAGCAGCGTACAATGGTCTGTCAACCGACGACAATAGTGGTGATAATATGTAAAAAAAATATAAAACTAAAAAAAAACCTACTCTACAAGTTTCTTGTAATTAATCTAGATCATTAATTTATTTTATAAATAAATCAATAATTTAAATTTAAAAATAAATTAATAACTTATTTAATAGTGTATCATACACTCTCTTTTAGAGAGTATATATTAGACACCACCCAAAAAGCAGATATAGGCGATGGTCTCCTGAACGGTAATGGCTACTGGTTAGACTAGCCAGGGAACATGGCTTGTCGAAGTAGGTTCTAATTCTACCGTCCACTGTCCACCTCTCTTTATCTGTATTGTCCAATTTCAATCTTTCAAACCAACTTCCACCATCTGTCAATATATTCCAATTCTTCAATTCTTTGGAAAGTGGAAACTATGTTAGATTCCCCTTCAGCTTGCCTTATTATCCCAATCTCAATTTCATGTGTGTTTGGATTAAATTTTATAAACTTAATTTTATATGAATTTAACTTAATTTTAGTAAAAATAAATAAATTTATTAGTGAAGTAATTTATATTTAAATAAATAATGTTTACGTTATACAAAACAACTTACAAATAATTAATTGAATAAAATACAAATTTGTCTAGCCTTTTTTTAAGATTGTGGGGCGGTGATTTCTAAGTCAACTTACGTATATATATTTTAATTAATATATTTCTCTTGTACGATTAAAGGTATATTATTTATATCAAAATTAAAAAATTCATAAAAATATTTTTTATGACTTGACTTTAAGGTGATGTTTAATATATATTTTTTAAAAAAAAGTGCATGATATATCATCAAATCTAAGTCATTGATTTATTTATAAAATAAATTAATGGCTTAGATCAATTACAGAACAAGTTTCTTCTTTTTTCAGTTTTTTTTGTTTTATATTTTTTTTACATACTACTACCACCATTGTTATTGGTTGGCAGACTATTGTACGTTGCTTGCTAGTCATCACCGGATACCTCTATTTTTTTTAAAAATTGTATAACTGTATAAATATTATCTGTTAAGATTTATCAAATTTTTCAATAAAAACAGTTATAGTTTTAGGAAAATCGATCACCTCCAAATTTTTTTAGGTTGTATAACTGTATAAATATTATCACTTAAAATTTATAAGATTTTTCAACAGTTATAGTTTTAAGAAAAAAATTTCAGTATGCACATTTATTTATAAAAAAAAAGACTGATATAATTTTAACAGATATTATTTACACAATTGTATAATTTTAAAAAGTAAATAGTAACTAGCCGGAGGTTGGCCGGCGGCGGTTGCCGGAGATTGGCCGATGGAGGTAGCCAATAATGGTGGCCTGGAAAAAAAAAACAAAATATATAAAAAAAAAAAGAGGCAACCTGTAAAAAAAAATTTGCTGTTGTATGTAAAAATTTAGGTGTATGACACACCCAAACTTGGCAGAGTGTACAATAACACCCGCCTGACTTCAAATAATTGTCGATCATAACTAGAATTAACTGTATACCTATTCATACATCATATGTTCGTCTGCAACTAAACTAACTCTTAGGTTTATCTTTCTACCTTTTACAACTTTCACTTTATTGCCAGTAAAAAACACCTTTTTTTTCTTAACCTTGTAAATTTTCTATCCTAAACACATGGTTAACAAAAATCAGTCCACCCAAGCTATAATTATATGAGAGAGCAGTAGTGCAATTAGTTCAAAATCAAGCATTAATGGGCTGGCCTAATAGTTAAAGAGGTGGAGTTTTTTTTTTTTGTACATAAAGAGGTGGAGTATATTAATTTATTAATCGGCCAATGTTAAATGTCCTTAAAATGGTTTAAGGGGTGACATAATATTGATTAATACAAAACCTCACTCGATCATACACTTACATAAAATAAAAGATGATAATTTATTGTCGCAATGAAGACTTATACTGATATAAATTGATCATCTTTAATATATATATATATATATATGTGTGTGTGTGTGTGTGTGTGTGTGTGTGTGTGTGTGTGTGTGTGTGTTATATTTGAGTTCTATAATCAGACAAGTTTAGTGATCTCCAATTCAAGACTGAACTTTCTTTAAGGTGAGGGAAAATTTCATTCAAATTCAAATAAATGTCTTAGGGCACTAATAACTTGTTAGAAACATTTCAAATCTATATTATACTATGAACATGAACTTCTTCAACCAAAAAAAATGAGTTTAAATCTAGGAAGTACGGATACATGTGAAGGAAAATGGATACGATACAATTTGTTGATACCCATATATAGATATAGTAAATTTTAAAAATTATAAGACATGATACAATTAAATTGAATATATAAAATTAATATAATATTAATATAAAAATACAAATACTAAATTAGAATAAATACAATAATGCTTTATAAGTCAACATTAATTATTGTAGACATAATAAAATATTACTATTCATCTAATCATTATAATATTTCATTTGTATTGATATAAAAATTTTAAAAAAAATTAAAAATATAAACTAAAAGTATTCAAAAATATTTAAACAATATTCAACACTATATATACCTGACACTTATACAACAACTATTTTAAAGTGATCCACCCCAAGAAAAAGACTTTTGTGGTTGGTTGGTTGGTTGGATACTTCTTAGGTATGAACTTCTACAACTTTTTATTGAACTAGTATGCAAATCACAGTTCTATTCTTCGCCCAGATATGGACTAATCGATTACTTATTGTGTAACCAAACAAAACCCAAAGTTTAAAACCTAAAATTCTTAGAAAAGAAAACAAACTAGATTAAAAAACCCAAATTTAAGGAAGTTTATTTGTTTTTTATTTTCATTTTTAGTTAATATATTTTTATTTATAATTATAAAAATATCACTTTGTTCTCACTTTATATTATATTTTTTTAACTTCTGTGAAGGAAATAGTGAAAAACAAGAACAAGTTGTTTGTTTTCACTATTTCCTTCACAAAAGTTTGAAAATAGGAAACAAAGTGAAAACAATGTGGTAATGAGAATAAATCTATCTCTACATATACTTCAATGTCAGTGTTTGTCATGTTGTTCTTTTCTCACTAATGGATCATTACGCTAATCTTAATAACAATTGATTCAAGGGAAGTTCTTTCTAGAGAGGTGGTGACTTCTCTCCCATGGATGAATCATACTAGTGGTGACTTATCTTTCTATCGACGATCATTCCGATGAATCATATTAGTGGTGACTTATCTTAGTTATGACTCACATCAGCCCGACTCTTTGTCTTAGATGCCCTGGTCTGATTCTTTGTCCCATATGCTCTAGCCACAACTCTTTGTCCTAGATGTAATGGCCTTGTCTCCGTCTATCCAGATGCACTGGCCTCGTCTCTGTCTTTGTCTCCGTCTCCGTCCTAGAAGCAGTTGCTAGCCACCGTCTCCGTCTGTTCTAGCCATTATCACATTATTAAATTATTTAATTGTTACAAGCTCAAGCTTCATATAAAGGAGGATTAACCTCTATTTATAGAAGAATGTTGTTGTACAGAAAAAGAAAATAATAAAATATAATTCTGTACTAAATCAATCTAATTTTGTATTAAATTAATTACAATCATCCCTAAAATTAATCGTGATCAATCATAATTTTAATTATAATTAATCACACAAATATCTCCCCTTAAACTTAAGTGGGTATAGAAGAAACAAACTTGAATTTGAAAACCAGAGTGCGCAATCGGCCAGGATGATGATTGAGTCTGGAGTCTGGAATATGGAGTCTAGAGCCTGAAATCTAGGACGGAGTCTGAAGTCTGTAAACTAGGACAGAGTCTGGAGTCTGAAATCTAAAACGAAGTCTGGAGTTTGGAATTAGAATGAAGTTTGGAATTTAGGACAGAGTCTAAAATGGAGTTTGAAATCTAGGACGGAGTCTGAAATGGATTCTGGCATTGTAACATCATAATACCAGTATCCTAGTATATTTGATATATACATGGATAAGCAGTATCAGTCATGCTACTTCTAACTTAAACATCAACTAATCCATAACATTTAATTAAATAATTATAGAGAGTCAAGTCTAAAAGTCCTACATATATACAACTTTTACATCTTCAAAGAAAATATAAATAATTACATAAGCTTTGAACCAGAAACAATAAAAACTAAACTGATCTAGTTCTTCTATTTCTTTATCTTCTTATCCTCTTGTAGGATCTTGACCTGGATTTACATGGAAACACAATGGGGTGAGAAATCATAATTCTCAGTAATGGTATTCCAAAACCAAACATTTATAAAACACAAGTACATTCTTATCACATAGGAAGTAAAACATGTTATAAAAGTCTTCTCATGCCTCATCTTTACTCATTAAAGCAAGCATACTATACTAACATATATGGTCTAGTCATTCATTAATGTGATATAAGTATTGTACAAATATCAACTCGCAATGAATAACACTATTAACTTTGGATTAATAATTGCAATAGGTAAATGAGTCTCTACTCACTACTACTAGAACATTCACATTCTGACTCTATGTAAACGTTTGTCTAGCAACTTCATAATCCAATACTAAACTCATACACATAACTTAGCTATTCCCAAGAACTGTGTTCCCTTGTATTTATTTGTGTAGAATAGGCTAAATAACCCTTAGACTACCTTGTAATGAGTGGACTATTCCATCATATAATAGTGAGTGTACTACTTCCACTACATACTTGATGATGAGTTAATTGTTCCATGTACTATTTCCACTACATACTTGATGATGAGTGGATTGTTCCATGTATTATTTCCACAACATCGTATCTGATGATGAATGGACTGTTTCATGTACTACTTCAACTACATCATATCTGATGATAAGTGGACTATTCCATGTACTAATTCCATAACATCATATCTGATGATGAATGGATTGTTCCATGTACTACTTCCACAACATCATATCTGGTTATGAGTAGACTATTCCATGTATTACTTCCACAATATCAAGCTAGTAACTCTAGCCTTTTTGATGGGGACTCTTGTGGAAATTCTTGTAGTACAAATTTAGGATACCCTTCCTCATCGAATGATCAACTCCTAGAATTCCAACTATGATAAAGATTACTAGATAAATTCCACACTGAGAATTGAGGATCCCCTCCTTATCAAAGATCATCCCCCACAATTCTTTGGCTAAGTGCTTGTCCCATAACTCCACATTTAACAAAGTGCTTGTCTCACTGCTTTGTAAGGTCAAGGGGCTTATCTCACTCCCTCAGTTAGAAATTGTGATAAATTATGGTTCAACTTTGATAAACAAAGGAACCACTCTTGTTATGGTTCAACTTTGATAACAAAGGAACCACTCTTGCTATTACCCTATTTGAACTCAACTTATTGAGAGAATAAAGCATTTACTATAGAACTTGTATATTTAATTCAACTTTAACTACTAAAGAAGCTACTAGTGTTACTAGGGTTCAAATCCTCACAAAACACCTCAATTTTTGCCTAAAAAAGCTAATTTTCAAGATTGCACTAAATGTGCATCATAACTTCAAAAATTATGAGATTTTATGGGCAAAAATCCTTCCCCACATCTTTTAAATGTCACAAACCTTACTTCATTTAACTAAGTGTAGCCAAAGTTATGCAACAAAATGCAGAAGATAAAATAAGGCACTCACTGTTTTACCCAATTCTGACTTAACTTTAAACTAAAATTGGGAACAAACTAAGAGTGCTAAAATTTTAAATTTTTACTTTTTATAGCCTTACATGTTAGCTTCAAAATTCCACTTGTCTCTTGCAAAAACAACCTTGGAGCAAGAAGTTATGCAATTTGGTTTTAAAGGTGTTAGTCTGCCTATTTTTACAGAATCTGACTCAACTTCAAACCAAAACTGGTACTAATTGGGTTGGCCTAAAAATTTAATTTTTTTACTATATGAAGCCTTATGTTTTAGCTTTCAAATGAAATAAGAATTAGGTCATTCCGATGTCTGTAACTCAAGTTATGCAGCAAACTTCACGAGCTATCAGGATGTCCTGTTCTGTTTTTGATTCTTTGAATCAGCATAACCGATTATATGCTCTTCATAACCGATTATTCTTAAAGTCAGAACTGAAAATACTATTCTCACAAGCTTAATAACCGATTATTCACTAATGAAAACTGGTTATCTACTATTTTCTGCAGCAAAACACCATTTTCACGTCACAACTCCTCCAAAACAGTTCTTAGGTGATTTCTATCACCAACCATGATCTCTAATCATGTTGAGGTCCTCATAAAACATTTCAACTTATCTAACATGAATTTCATGAACCTAAACAACACTCTACCTATTTTCCAATTATCCACTTAAGTTATCAATGGAGGTTCATAGGTTCATGAACTATATCTAAGCATAGGTTAGGTAATGAATCAACCAAACTTAGTCATCAGAAGTCATGACCAACAAAGAAACATCATTTACCTCTTAAACCCACTTTCTATTCATCAAGTAAAACTAAGAAAACAAGATGAAGATGAGTTGGAAAAGATGAAATAAAATCCCCTACCTCTTGTGTAGATTAAAATCTTCAAGCCTTGATGTGATCCTTTTGTTCCCCTTTGTTTTCTCTTCTTCCTCTTCCTTTTTTTCTCCTCTATTTCTCCTTCTTTTCCTCCCTTTTTGTTTCTCTATTTTCTGCTCCTTTTTGTCGTGGAGAGGGAGAGATAAAGAGAGAGAAATAAAAGAAAAAAAGGATAGGAACAAGTTTCTATGTTAAAACTTATATTTACTAAGGACACTTAGATTATATTAATTCAAGTTTCCTAACTTTCAATAGCTTTAAAATAAATCTTAGGATTCATCTAAATAATTGTTTCACCATTTTCTCAAGTTTCCATATCTGCTGCTAGTTAATCTGGTATTAAAACGCACAACCAGTATGTCTAAAAATACCAAACTGACTTTAATTAACCTCAAATTTTAACTACATCTTACTTAGCTCATTTGTGACCTAGAAACAAGTTATCTATACCTGTTTCCCTCAACTTAGCCTTTGAAGTCCTTTTCTGAGTTATTTTAGGCTACTTTTCACCTTTTGTGTTGTAGCAAAGTGTCTAAATTAACTCAATTTGTCACAAAACTGAACTAGCATGTCAAGCAAGTATTAGGTTACCTCTGTAACCATTTACAAGCCTAACATGTTTTTGAGGGTGTTACAGGCATCATAACAGAGTCTGGAATCTAGGATGAAAAATCGAAGTCTTGAACAGAGCGGATAACAGTAGTTTAGACCGAGAGCCCAAACACTCTGATACCAAGTTAGAAATTCTCCTCAAGGTAGATACCATGACTTTGATACCATGTTAAAAATAGAGAAACAGTGACACAAAAAAAGTCTAGATAAAGTTTATGTATATTCTGAATTATCTCTGAATATCTGAATTAATCAGTGTGTACAAGATGATGTCCTATTTATAAGAGAGAAAGTTTATATAAAGAAGGAAATATAATCAAAATTGTATCTCTAATTATGTACAAACCAAATCTCTAAGATAACACAAAATCAAGTCTAATTTAATCTTGAGATATGTTATAGATATTCTAACACTGTCCCTCAAGTTAAAACTACTAAACTTTAACTTGTTACAATTAGACACACAAAAATAAAATAAAATAAAAATAATCTAAAAACACAACGTCGATATCTTGGAGAAGCCAACAGGCCCAAACTGCATTTGGAGTGAAATCATCTGCATCTAAGAGAATCTACAATTGGAACAGAGTTTGAAATCTAAGATGGAGTCTGAAATAGACTCTGGCATCAGAACGGAGTCTGGAATCTAGGACGAAAAATCAGAGTCATAAATGGAGCGCACATCGACAATCTGATACCAAGTTAGAAATTCTCCTCAAAGTGGATACCATGGCTCTGATACCATGTTAAAAATAGAGAAACAGTGACACATAAAAAGTCTAGAGAATGTTTCTATATATTCTGAATTATCTTTGAATATATGAATGAATCAGTATGTATAATATGATTCTCTATTTATAAGAGAGAGTCTATATAAATAAGAAAATACAATCAAATATAATTAAAATAGTATCTCTAATTATGTGTGAACTAAACCCCTAAGATAATACAAAATCAAGTCTAATTTAATTCTAAGATATGTTCTAAATATTCTGACAGTGGTATATTTTTATAATTATGAGTAAAAATATATCAATTGAAAATAAAAATAGAAAACAAACCAAACATCACCTTAAGGGGCGTTTGGTTTGTTATCTATTTTCATTTTCAATTAATATGTTTTCAATCATAATTACAAAAATATCACCTTATTTTTAGTGTGTTTCTTGTTTTTAAACTTTTGTGAAGAAAAAGGTAAAAATAAGAAAAAAATTATTTTCATAATTTCTTTCACAAAAGTTTAAAAACAGTAAACAAAGTGAAAGTAATATGGTATTTTTGTAATTATTAGTAAAAATATATCAACCGAAAATAAAAACAAAAAATAAACCAAACACCATTAGATACTCACAAATGTGTGGCTCAAGTGGTAAGCATCTTATATGTATATACTACAAGAAAATCAAAATTTAGCTACGAAAAAATGTCACTAAATGGGGAAAAGCCATAGCTAGATTGCTCCACTTTCGTTGTTAAATTCGCGACGAATTATTCCCACGCAAGTCGTGGCTAAATTAGCAACGTATTCAACCCTCGCAAATCCATCACTAAATTTGTGCCACGTTAACATTTTCGACTGGTCCCAAATTACATTTAGCAAGAGACTAATCTGTCGCTAATGGGTAGCAACTTATGCCTTTTTTTTTTTAATGGAACATCTTACTCCTGTTTAATTTCTCATAAATTGAATACAATAAAATACTAGTAAATATAAAATAATATCCATAATTACTTGCATAACATCAAATATATATTAACATAGCCCAAAATATGATTCCAAGTAAATAGTTTGAAACTATCTACATTATATCGAAAGATACTGCAAACATGACACAAAATACTATACATAGACCTACACAAGTTGTGTTTTCCTAAGCAAAAGTTAAGTCTAAAACTGTCTATGTAGAAGTTATATTCATGGGGTGAATGAACTAAGACCATTTGGTAATGCTTGTGCAAGATTTTCTCTCTGAAAAGTCCTTGAAAGTAGCCTAACAGCCGTTTGTACCCCCTGTTGTACCACTTCTTGAACCATTGCTCTGACATCCCCTAGCCTTTTCTTAATCTCACGTTGGACAGCTTCTTCAAATTCAGGTGTGCTAGAATAATGATGTGTCAAAGCATTAGAAATACAAGCTCTAAAATTAGTGGGCAAATAGCAAATGATTGAGATCGTAGGCCATAAATTCTGCCTTTCTTTGGTCTACAAACAGCTTCAACCCAAAGCGACAACTCTTCTTGATGATCTAAGCCATGTTTTACTGTTATATCATCTCCAATCCTCTCAAATGTGTCACTTTCTATTGTGTCATTTTCCACCCCATCATTATTTTCATTAGATGTGTCACCAACATACTCTTGGAGTTTTCTCTTTTTAAGTACTTCGTAATTTTCTTGAAAATATGATATAAGAGTTGGTTCATGCATAAAAAATGAGTTGCTTATAGAGAGAAATAAACAAATTACAATCAAACTGATTCATCGACTCAACACATATCTAATCATGACTAATTAGGTAACAAAATAAGGACACAATATTTGCTATGCAACTGGTGATTAGTCTTCAACATAAAAATATATGCTTTCACATCAAACACTTACACAGTTACATAATCTTTACTAGCAAAGTGAAATGAAAAGCCAAAAAAATTTTCCCTATACTCAAGCTGCCAAACAAGAATATGAGGGGTTCCACACTTGTTTGGTTCCACACTTGTTTGGATTCACTCCTAAGATAGTTTGCAACTTTATATTCTGCTTCAGGTTCAAGAAATGGAGAACAAATTGACCAAGTTACGCGAAGGTGTTACTCTGGTGAGGCCAGAAGAACGCAAGGCACCGTACATACCAATCTCTTTCTTTTTTGAGTGGTCGGCCAGTATGAACAACTTTGGTGCAGTGGGCTGAACACCTATTAAAAAGACATGAAAAGCATCGGGAAAATTATTTATACTCGATTTTATGAGGTGAAGGAAAAAAAAGGTCAACCAATAACCTAATGTTTCACAAGTTTATTAAAAGTACGGCTAGGAGAGGCACAATCCTAGTACATTAAGAAAATGTTTAAAAGGAGGTAGAAAATAAAGATACAAATAAATAAAATAAAAATCGTTAGTCTCCATACTTTTATCTCAATAATAGTCTGCCAATAGTAGTTACCAGACAATAATGGAAAATAAGGCTTTATATTCAACCACATAATTTAAGAAGTGGCCCACAAGACAATATGCACAGGATCTACAACCAACAAAAAATGATGATTGCACAAAATGCTAAATAATGTACAAACATGAGTAATTATTGACTGCTAACACATGAAAACTCACCAATTTACAACAGTTATTGTCAAGCAATCGGGAAGACTGCCAGCAGACTGCAATAAATTTAATAGAATGCCAATAGTCTTATTTGCCTCTGACATGAGCACTATTGGATCAAGAACAGGGTGACCACCCACCAACCATGAGATATTAACAGCTCGCCTATCTCCTATATTTGGATCAATGTTAACATTAAATAAATGAGCAGATGAAAATTATCCAAAATAAATCAATTTCATGGATTGAAACATGAGATAAAAATTGTGTAATAATAGCCATGTCCTCTAAGTAAAACCATCAAACTCACATCTACCAAAAAAAAACATTAAACTCATCAAACTTGGAGAGCAATACCTTTTGTGGCTGATTTTTCAAGATCACTGATGTCAGATGTAAAAAGTAAGACAAATGTTTCCAAGAATTTCAGTGCCAACAACTTTATTCCAACAGAACCAGGCTATAATATCAAGCAAATTAACTCTCCAATCAGAAAAAAAACATAAAGTCCATTGCCACCACCACCATAAGTTCAAGTTGAAATGAATGACATTCAGATTCCAAACAAGGAATAAAATGCAAAATTTGTACTAGGGAATGATAGAAGCTTAGGAGTTAAGTACTTTGTAAGCTAAAATCTCAGCAGACAACTTCCGGAAACACCAAAAACATATTTCAACTTTACAAACTAGTAAACAGAAAAATATATATTCCATAGTCTGCACAAAAAGTGGCAAGTGACAATTACTGCTAACAGATATGTTGAAGGTGATTGGGAAGCTTTGTTACATTGATTTTCTCTTTTTTCTTGATTATTTTCTATTTTGTTCTTTTGTTTAGGAGGATTCCTTATCCCCCTTCCTTTTTGTAATTTTTACTCTTCATCTACATAAATTTCTTCTTTTATCAAAAAAAAAAACTGTCAACAAAGACACTTGAACTCCAAATAACATCTAACATGTAGACATGTACAAATGCCCCTTTGCTTAGCCAAAATTGAAAGAAATTATTAGCCAACTTCACACATTATCATGTGCCTCATATAGGTTGACATCAGCACTTATATGCATCAAGGTGACCTGCATTGGAGAAACCTTTACAAAAAGCCCTCTACAGTAGTCAAATAATAATCATATAATATAACTTAATAGCTTAATGCACAGGCCCCCTCTAAGGTAAAGCACAACAGAAAAGCAAATATTCAAAACCAAATTCAATATCATAAACCATATACACCTGACAGCCAATTCAAAACCAAATTCAACCACATAAACCACATAGACCATTTCTTTTTTCTTTCAGTATGCCTCTCCTATGCCTCTTATAAATTCATCTGTCAACCATTTTCAATTTGGTGCTAGTCTATTATACATACAATACCAATCAGCCCTCATGATTTCTATATTATGAATGAAAATAAAAAAAAATGCATTAGAAAATAAGTATTGACTACATCTTAGAATGCTAAACTCTGAGTTTATACAAATATAATGGCTACAATTTGAATATACTTTATACAAATTTGGTAAAGAATAAAACAAGAACCAAGTGAACAACAAAGAATAAAACAACACTTGGTAAAGAACTAAGTGCTGCAATTTGAACTAAGTATGAACAATGTCAGCCAATATAATGCAGTGATTATGAAAGGCAAACAAATAAACTGTAAGTGTTATATTGAAAGTATCAAGTGTATTTTACAATTCACATAAGGCAGCAAGCTAATACTAGAAAGATATTCAACTAACAAGTCAGCAAGAAATTCAACCTATTAAGAAAGCATCACTAACCCCATCATTCACAAGAAACTCAACCAATACCAACAACGAAAGATCAACTAACAAGCCTAAAAAAAACCATTTCATCAAACCATCACAGCAGTCGAATGATCCATTCCTTACATAGCACATCCTTTCATTCATCAAAAACAATATTAATAATAGACTTGGATTATCAACTACTATTGTTATAAAATGCACAAGAACCACAGCCCAATTTGTCCGCTTGGTTCCCCAAGCAACAAACAAAAAAGGCTCTTCCACATATTTACACAAGATAAATAAAAGTTGACATATAATCACTAGAACTTCAATGCCAGAAACTTAAACAGCAGGCTAAAAGTTGACATCTAATCAAATAGCTTAAGGGCATTATTAGGTGGTAAAACAGGGTAAATCTTCATGCAAAAATTACTTCAACAATAATCATAACTTGCCTCATTAATTTCACAATTTATGCAAATGGAGGGAGAGAATGCTTCATTCGGTAGCAATCAGGATTTACAATGCGAGCGGGAACAATGAAACGACTGTCACTTTTAGATTAACATAATTACAAGATTAGGCATGTTGATGTAACAGAATTGCAGTCAAGTCCTAATTTTATCAACGTCTATAAATATAGTGAAAAATGAATCAACCTCAAATTATTTGAAATATAGAAGGAATAAAACGGGATGATATATTCAACACACTCTAAGACAAACAAAAACTAAATAGAAGAGTTAAAATAACACCATACCAAATTGGGGGTTATGCCACAAGCAACAGCAGCTTCACCAATTGTATATTCCAGTATCAAGGCTCAGCCAATCAACCAAGCAACTCTGCAAACAAAGTAAACACTTTGTATTGATCAAAAGATATCAACTCCCAATTGATAATGATGTAATTTATTTTTATAATGAAAGATCATGTAAACTAAATTGATACAGATCTCAAGTAGATAGATATATTCTCAAACAAGAAAAGAAATACCACCCCTTCACACAGGTTCATAAGTGTGAACAGAAAGAGACACTATCCCAAACCCCCTCCCCAAAGCATCTATACCAAGAAAAGGAACCACCAAATAAAGCATCAAGTTATAAGCTTTGCATCAAGTTAATTTACAATCCATTTCAATCAACATCTATGTTGCACCATCAATTCTTAAATCCCCATTTAATAAAATTATTCTCATATCTAATATGTTTTGGTTATTTCTCTAATTAAATTGATATAGTTTCAATCAAACAATACACACAAAATCGTACGTGGAGCTTTTCATTAGATAAAGTAAATCTAATAATGTTAAAACAATATTCGTTTTAATTAATATTAATGTTATTTATGAAACTGTACAGTTGCATCATGGAGCTTTTCAACAAAAGCATAGGACTTGGTATTTTCTATATAAGAGAGAAAGCTAATGTGTTCATATATTAGTGTGGTTTAAATTGAAGGAAAAGGCTTATTTAGGTCCCCATTTAACATGAAAGTTCACATTGTTGAACTTTACACAATTTGTATTGATTAAAAAACCGATATATCCAAGAGAACCTATCAAATATAATAATTATATCATTTTATTATTACCAGTTGAAAACTCTTAAAGCATTGGGTGGAAGATTTATTACCAAAACTGACAGTTATGCTGAAGTACCTGGTAGTTTCAACAATATGCTTTGAGAGTGCCAGTGAACCTGTTAAAAAGCTAAGCACAGATCCTGCACCCTTTGCCTGCAAGAAAGGACCATATGAATATGATAATCAATACTGCGCTTAGCAACAACACTATTAAATTTCAATTTATCTACCATACCTGAGAATAGTGTAAATCACATCCAGGATGACCAGGCAGACCAGCATAGTTTACTTTCTTCACTCGAGGATGGGAGGCAAGGAACTCAGCAATCTTCTGTGCATTATCCTGCATGAGATTAACTCAGTTAAACATTTTTTGCAAAAAAAAAAAATGGTCACCATAAAAGATAATTATATAAATCAGATTTAGATACGGTCGAGATTAGAAAGGCTCCAAGAGGCTTCAAACGGGTAAGGAGGTAATGCTAAAGCAAGCTGGCACTGCCTCCCCCACCATCGTCATCCACCTACCCAGCAGACCCTTCGCCGTCCAACCCATCGCCGCCACAACCTGACCATCGTCTAGCGCCACCAACGAGCCACCCAACACGAACCTAAACTCTGACCAGACGCCCCATCCAGAAACCAGATCTGCATTTTCTGGGTTTGCAAATCTGGGCGAAGGGAGGAGACAGTAGGTCCAGTTTATACAAAAATAGAGCCAAACATCCTAAAGCACATTTACCCCTCATATCTACCCACAAAAATCCCAACACAACCACATCTACCCCGCATATCTCATCCTCCAACCCAAAGCACTCTGTGAGAAAGAGAGAGAGAGAAACCAACGAGGAGCAGTACGAAGAAGTGGGGCTTCAATCCCGATGAGGGTGAGCTTCAACGACGAGGGTGAACAGGAGAGTGAGAGTGAGAGACACGGTGATTGGGAGAGTACGCAGAAGTGGGGCAGCAGTGGGAGGGAGATTCAGGAATATGAAATTTTTATTTTTAAAATATTTAAAAATTATAATTTAACGTAATAAAAAGTAAAATAAAAAAGCGAAAATGAAATAGTGCAAATTTTTTATTACGCCAAAGATTTTGCAACAGATTAGTGAGGGTTAAGTTCTCGCTAATTTTAGTTACCGACAAACTCGTTGCTAAAAGAACAAAATTTTTATTCTTACAAATAACTTTTTTTTTACAAATTTCATTGCTAAATCATAATATTAGTTAGGGACATGATATCTGTCATAAAATTTGACGTTAAATCATAATTTTTTTGTAATTATGATCTTTTTAAGTGATTATATAATTATTAAATAATTTGTAATATTAATCATTCATGTATGATTTAAAAGAAATAATTTATCCTCTTACCTAATTTTTTTACAAATCTTTCTAATTACTAAATAAAGAAAATATTGAATACTTTTTATGTTTTTGAAGATATTATATATATTTATTTTTTTATTTAATACTTTTTTCATTTAATATTAAAATGATTATTAAGATAATTGGGTAAAAAATATAACTTTACTCATGATTTAATGATAAAGATTTACTCTTATCTCCTCTCACACTAAATGACTCTATGGCAAAAAAACGTAAATTCCAAAGATTAATACATAGAAGGCACTTCCACTACATCCACTAAGTTATAGTTCACACACTGCAAGGCAATTACAACATATCAACCTTCAGCTGCAGAAAAATCTTATGAGTGTGTTTGGAATGTAATAAAATAGAAAATGATTTGATTTGTAAATCAAATTTAATTAAATTTTATGTTTGGAATGTTAAAAAATAAGAAATGATTTGATTTCTAAAATCACATGAGATTTCATTCCTCCTTTTGTTTTTTAAAATTATCAATTTTGATAGAATTTGTTAGGATTTGATTTGATTTGAAATAAATGACTATTTTACCCTTAATACCTACCTCTAACCACCTCTTATAAGGGTTAAAATGTAAAATTAATAAAAATCAAATAAAATAATTAAAAATAATAATCAAATTTTAATAAAGAGCCCAAAATGAGATTCTTCCTAAGTTGGCTCGTGACAAAAGGTTTTTTCTCGTTTTCGACAAAATCAACTTGAAACTTAGCATTCACGATTCTTAAATTTAAAATTTATAAATCAATTCAAATTCTATTTTTTTTTTAAGTTTCAAACACAAAATTTAATTTCTAAATCAAATCAAATCAATTCAAATTAAATCAAATCAAATCATTTCCTATTTTTATTCATTCCAAACACATTCTATATGCACTACAACAAGCTCCTTCAAGACTTTCATACTTCGTACAAGTATGTAGAAATACACACACAAAAAGGGGAAAAAAAAAAAAAAAGGAAGAGCAGACCTTAAGTAGTAGTTGCTACACTAGTTGAAGCTATTTGGCATCTACTAGTTGAACCAGCGATCTCCCAGCCCAATTACGACACGGTGGCTTTGCCTTTGGATTATTGTCAATCTTCACCCCACCAAATTGAACAGTTGCATCGTTGCTATTAACAATAATAGGCACTTCAGGCGTGGGAACTTGAGACCTTCTGAATTTACCATAGTGCTTCTCTATCAGATCAAAGCCTTCCAAACCGATTCCTCTAAGGTTTGCTGGAGATGCCATTGAGCACAGAGTATAATAATCAAGATGCTTTTGGGGTTATCTGGTTTCTTGCTCCAAAGTATGAAGCCCAGGTAGGCACCCTTATATAGATAGCAGGAGTGGTTCTTTTAGCATCTATGTACAATGGAAACAATAACATGTAAATATTATAAGGGTAACACGGCCTGATGCTGTTTATCTAATATAGATACTTGGATAATGCTTTGGATTATACTATACATATGTGTGTGTGTATATATATATATATGAAGCATCTTTTTTGATATGATTACAAATATCTGGGGATCATTTTATCACAGTAAAAAGGCTGCACTTGTTCACGCCATTATGGATTAAGAGTTAGATATTGGATTGTACCCTAAAAAATAAAATTAGTGAGTTAGATATTGGATAGCTATACAATTACATAATTTTTATTGTGATCTCAGTTCTGATTTCATTCGTTCTTATGCATGATTAATAACAGAATATATTCAAATTAATATCACTAACAGAGGTGGAATTTGATAGTTTGGTCGCTATCAGGTATCAGGTATCAGGTATCAGGTATCAGGTATCAGCTACACATTATTTGCGTTAAGATGAAAAGCACGGTAAATAGGATAGGAGCTGTGAACCTGTGACAGAATCATTTGAACTCGAATCGTCTTAGTCTTAAAGGTAGTTAGATCAATCATAATAAGGGACATGGGGAATCTAATTCCCAACTGAACCCTTCTATTATAAATTAACTTCTTATTTATTTAAATTTTGAGAAGAAAACATAATTTGTCCTAAATTTATCTACTTTGGTTGGCTTTATAAGAAAATCTGGTTTCTAAGTTGCATTCTAATTTTATTGGCTGTAAGTGTTATACACTCTCACTTTCATCTTTAAAATGGAGAAATAATGTACTTCTAAGACACTAAGACGGAATATAATGATCAAACTACTTCCAATAGCCTAGTAGTTGTTAGTTGTTACCAAAAGGGAAGAAAAAAAAATGAACTTAATAATAAAAGAGGGAGGGAAGACCTAAGCTGTTATACACCAACACCATTAAGTGCATGTTTGGAAACTCATTTGCACCAACAAACGTACGTTGGAGGACTTTGAAAGGAGTGAATTATTGTTTGTGTATTTTTCTTCTCAGTTGAATTCAATTAAAAATGTTCTCAAATGTACGTTGAAGTAAAAGTAATAATTTGTTGCTTTTTCATTCAACAAAAGTACATTAGATGATATTTTTATTTTAACTATTGTTTTAAAAGTGATTTTAATCTATCATTCAAATAATATTTATTTTATCAAATTTACTTTTGAGATAAAAATTTTTAAATATAAATTATGTTACTAAGAATACATTTTTAACTAAATATAAATTTATAAATACACTTTCAATCAAACTTAAATTTATCAATTCTGATCCAAACACGCACTCGGAAGATGGTAAAGTAAAGTGGCCTAACATGTACGTATTGGAGAAGCAATAAGATGGGCTCTTTCTTATCGCATTCATGGGTTAGGCACATTCTTACCAATTAGCAGGTATGTTTAGGTATTATATTTGGGCTTTGAAGTTTACATAAACAACAATCCGGGGTCCGTACCTTGCATCCTTAACCAAATCCTCTTGCCCACCAACTTATGCTTTCTTAATCAGAACATATATCTGAGATAAATGTTAATGACACACTATTTTAAATATTTTTTTAATATTTATTTTATACATTTAAAAAGTTATTAAATAAAAAATACTAACAACATTTACTTTTAGATTAATAATAAAATAAGTGTTAAAGAGTATAAAAAAATATATTATTAGAATTTCTCTATACCTGTTTCAATCCTTATTCCCAATGTGTGTTAATTAATTCCTAGGACAGAACCTAGTAATTGGGAATCCATTTCCATGGAAAATAATCAAGTATGTCATTCCTTAATGGCAATTTCTTTTTTTGGGTACAATCCTTAATGACAATTTTATAATGACAATATGAAATTTAAAACTTGTGTGTAGAGTGTATACTATTCTAAAATTTAGAAACTCGTGAATGCAATGTGAGTTATGTGACTTTGCTTTTGTTTGGTTCGGTTGCAGATGATGCAGTGACAAAAACAACAACATTATTAAAGAACAAACAAAATCCACCGTTTGAGAATTTAAATTACGAGGGAAAGAAACAGGCGCATCTTGTGGGAGTGCAAGTGCAGCCACCTCTTCCTTCCACCACGACAATGATTGCCAAATGCCAAGTGCCTACTCACTCACACCAACAAACAGCACTGTCTTCCTTTCTATACTTGTTCCCTTCTATATATATCTCTTTCCCCTATATATTGATAAATAAATACCTTATCTCCATTGTCTTCCTCTCTCTCACTTTCCTTTGCCTTCTTCTTTCCAATTCTGTCACCTTCACCCTGTTTTTGCCATCTTCATTTCACTCATTATTCTGAGTTTCTGATACCCCAATCATGCCCGATACAGCTTCCAGCTTGAGGGACAGGGTGCAAGATACTCTCGCTAGTTACCGCAACGAGTTTATCTCTCTTCTCTCCAGGTTCTCTCTTTCTCTCAGTAGTAAAGTTGTGATTTTGGCAATTGGGTATGCTTAAACTCTTCACGCATGCATGATAAATATGTGTGTATGACTGTGGTGTGATATTCACAAGGCAAAAATGCATTGGTTGGGTTCCATTTTATTTTCTGAAACTGAGTACTCTTTTGTTGCAAAGGTATGTGGCTCAAGGTAAAGGAATACTACAACCACATGACCTGCTGGACCAGCTAGAAAAGATTCTTAAAGAGAATGAAGGGATGCAGAAACTCAAAGATAGCCCCTTTGTCAAAGTGATAGAATCTGCAAAGGTGAACTCTCACTGGATCACGCTCACATTACTAATGGGGCTCTAATTTATTTCATTTTCATGTATTATCAAAGTCAAATCATTTTCAACATACCTATTACTCTCTCTTCAATTGTCGTTTTTCATTTTCAACTTATTGTTCCTTTTGTCACAGGAAGCTATAGTTCTACCTCCTTTCCTGTCTATAGCTATGCGTCCAAGACCTGGTGTTTGGGAGTATGTTCGTGTTAATGTCTTTGAACTCAATGTGGATAATCTGAGTGTTGCGGAATACCTTCGATTCAAAGAAGAACTTGTAGATGGAGAGTAAGGAAGGATTCTCTCTGTTATGTTACTTTTGAATTGAGTTTAATTTTGATGTATCGTTAGTGTAAAAAAGTTATACATTTGCATCCATTGATGTGTTATTGCCACATCACTCATATCTGAGTGTTACCATCAACCAAAGTATTCAATAAAGTAAATGAATTGTGTAGTAGTCTATAATTTAAGTTTGGCTTAATGGAGAAATGTAATTATATCAAGATTTTTGAAAATTTGATCCAGGTGCATGGACAATTATGTGCTTGAACTAGATTTAGAGCCATTTAGTGCAACGTTCCCTCGACCAACTCGATCCTCCTCTATTGGCAATGGAGTTCAATTTCTCAACCGTCATCTGTCATCATCATTCATGTTCCGTAACAAAGAAAGTTTGGAACCTCTCCTTGCATTTCTTCGCACACACAGATATGATGGCCTTGTAAGTCTGTCTACTAATGTTTGCTGTGATGAAAGCAGTATTCAATCATTTAGAAACAGTGATAATTATTTGCAGCAATTTTGCTTACTGTACTGAAATCTTAAAGTACCACTGTATGGATGTTCTTTAAGGATGAAGCTTTGTTCTTTTAGTGTAAACATTGAATTATTGTGTAATTCTTATTTCACCTTCATCATTTATCATAGTTCATGCAGGATGTTAGTGTTGTTTTGTAACTATATAATTCTATTTCTATTACCAATATATTATGCAGGCAATGATGCTAAATGACCGCATTCATAACATATCCAAGCTCCAGTCTTCCTTGGCAAAAGCAGAAGAACTACTTTCTAAGCTCCTACCAAATACACCATATTCTGACTTTGAATATGAGTAAGCAAGAATCTCAAAAAAACTGATGTCATTCCGAATTTTTCCTAGTTTTGGAGCTAACTAATTGCATATAGAGGTAACTATTCATTTACTGAAGACGTAAGGTGTTATTTTTTTATTCACTATTTGGATGTAGACTACGAGGACTGGGATTCGAGAGGGGCTGGGGTGATACAGCCCAGAGGGTGTCAGAAATGGTGCATCTTCTACTAGACGTCCTTCAGGCTCCTGATCCCAACACCTTAGAAACATTTCTAGGAAGAATTCCTATGGTGTTCAATGTTGTAATTGTATCACCACATGGTTACTTTGGCCAAGCAAATGTCTTAGGTTTACCTGATACTGGCGGGCAGGTATTATTTTATAACTTTTGTTGGAGTCTAAGTGATATTAGTAAGTGAAATTGAAAACTTGGTCATGGTGCTTATGATGTTGGCTTACTAATACTTAACAGCAAGAACTATAATTCTTTGTAACGATTTTAAGTCTTACTGTCACTTAATGATGGACAGATTGTTTATATACTTGATCAAGTGCGTGCTTTGGAAAATGAGATGCTAATCAGAATTCAAAAGCAAGGACTTGATGTGTCTCCTAAAATTCTTATTGTAAGTGATTCCAAAAGTCCTCCCCTCAACCCCCCACCCCATTGGGTTTATTGATTTTGACAAAAGAAGTATTAGCATAACATTTTATTGGAACCCTTATGGTGCTTCTAGGTTACAAGATTGATTCCAGAGGCGAAAGGGACAACATGCAATCAGAGACTAGAAAGAGTTGGTGGAACTGAGCACACATACATACTGCGAGTACCTTTTAGAACTGAGAACGGGGTTTTGAGAAAATGGATTTCAAGGTTTGACGTGTGGCCTTATCTAGAGACATTTGCAGAGGTAATCACCAGCAAATGCTTGAATTTCGAATAAGTTATTGTCTCTTATTGTCTTTCTCTTCCACCTTCCTCCATGCAGTAGTGCTAAAAGAAAGTTAAATTATATATTTCCACATTTATATTTTATTATTTATCTTACTTTGGAATTGGCTGTTATGGCTAGCCTTTCAGACAAATTGTGGCAAATTTGACCAAGTTGAAATTTTGGATGTATTCTTGAAACTAAAAGTTATTTCTTAACTGATATAACTAAGAGGGGGTGAATTGGTTTTATGAGCTCAATTAACAGAAAATTTAGAAATTAAAACTTATGCAAATGCAATACAAATAATATGAATGCATAAAATTAAAGAGATAGGGATAAGAAATTGCACAAATGAATTTATCCAGGTTCAGCCACAACATGTAACCTACGTCTAATCTCTTAGCAATTACTGGAGATTTTCTTCACTTCTTGTCGAATTGTTGCTTAAAAGGATTTCGACGAATATTCCTCTACTTCTATTCCAAAAGCAGAGTAACTGTGATTTCTTTCTCCCAAGGATACTACCAAACATCCTTCAATTTTTATCAGAAAAAGAATAACTATATAAAAGGAATGCTACTCACACCCCCCTTTCTTGTCACAAGAACAAGGCTTTAACTCTCAAAGGTTGTGATTGCTCATATCAATGAGCTACAATGATTTTTGGACTCTCTCTAGAGTGAATATACAAGTTTAGAACCAACAAAGAGGAGGAAAGAACAAAGGCAACAAAATATTACAACAGTTCCTCACTTTCTTTGAGCAAGATGGATGATGATCTTCTCCAAGACCCTTCTTTTTTATATTGTGAGAGTCTCCTCTAATTTTACTAGTCATTAGAGAGAGCAAACAATCAAGAGATATGCTTTAAAACATGTTAAAAGTAATCTCGTATGAATCAGAGTAGTTATTGTTTTCGCTCTCATTAGTTGTTAGTTCGCTCAATAGGTGCTAATCTTCTCTGGTTTTAGTATGACAGCAACTTCACAAAAAACTAGCCGTTGGAAGCCTTTCTCCTCCTTAAAAGGGATTGATTGTTTCATAAATAAGCATTAAGGCTTGACTCTAACAATTAAGGAAAATTAAAAATGAGTAAGGAAAGAATTTATAAGCTATTCAAATTTGAAAACTTTCTTTGTAAGCTCAAAAGAATGTAACCCAAACATGGTAATTGATAAATAAGGAAAAACCCCAAATAAATATCTCACAAAATCATTCATCATCAAAAGTTGAAACTAACATGATCAATAAAAGATAAAACATTTGGAAACATATATTTTTTTCAACCGATATCAGTGCAAGTTTGTTAATGTGATAATAATCTTAAGAATTGTGGGATCCGTTTTTTTTTTTTTTTTAATTTATGCGCTAGAAGTCCAGGACGCAGAGCAATTGTTGACCTTATATGCCACAATCTAGCCTGCAAGCAGTAGTCTAGGTTGAAGACATTTCATTAGTTATCATGTCGTTCTCCTTTAAGGTAACAAGAAGGAGCACTCGATAATCTTATGTCTTGTCTGCAGTCTAATGGCATTTCTGGTTTGTGGAACATGACTGTTTCTTACTCCGTATAGGATGCATCAAATGAAATTGCTGCTGAGTTACATGGAATTCCAGATCTGATAATTGGCAACTACAGTGATGGAAATCTTGTTGCAACTTTATTATCTTATAAGCTAGGAATCACACAGGTGTGCTGACACTTTAACAAGTCATTATCATGCAATACAAAGATCAATCAACTTATATATGCATGTTTGTACCTGTTTTTTGGGCCTGGATGGATGGCAAGACTCAACCGTCTTTAATTATTGTTATCTTTACTGAACTTTCCATGTAGTGCAACATAGCTCATGCATTGGAGAAGACAACGTATCCTGATTCTGATATATATTGGAAAAAATATGAAGACAAGTACCATTTTACTTGTCAATTCACAGCCGACCTTATTGCAATGAACACTGCGGACTTTATAATCACTAGTACATACCAAGAAATTGCAGGAAGGTAAGTTCTTTTCTAGAAACATGAAACTTAAAATGAATACAAGATCATTGTTTTCATCACACGTGTAATCAATGTTTCAATGATTCATTATTTTAAGACAGAATGTCACTTCACATTTTACATAATCATGTGAAATTTTGTATGGTGCTCTAATTCAGATCATCCTGCCATGAACTAAGAGTTTCTGTTTTTCTCTCTTGATAATTTGGTGATCCCATGTGATACATTCCCTCTCCCCCAAAAATGCACACAAGCATGCACAGAGGGTTATAAGCAGTTATGATACTGATCATGCATATCAATTTTTTTCCCACCGAATATTAGTAGATACGTAATGAATGTCAAGTGTAAGTAATATTGATGGAAAATTTCAGTTCTTCATTTAACATAAAGCTTAGTCATGACAACACAATGGGGATTTCTAATCTAACTTAGAATCATCAGATTTCACCAAAGAGTAATTGAATGGAATCCTTAAGTATTTAAGCTAGTTCTTTGACATAATTGTGTAGCATTTCATGAACTAACGCTTTGCACTTTTTCTTCAGTTGGCCATATGTAATTTTCCAAATATGCTGTTTGATTTCCCTATCACATTATTCCCTAACATTGTTTATTACTTTGCCTCAGCAAGACTAATGTTGGACAATATGAGAGCTACACAGCCTTCACTCTTCCAGGACTGTATCGAGTTGTTCATGGCATTGATGTCTTTGATCCCAAGTTTAATATTGTGTCTCCAGGTGCAGAGATGTGCATATATTTTCCGTACTCTGACAAAGAAAAGAGACTAACTTCTCTACATGGTTCGATTGAAGAACTGGTATATGGTGCTGAACAGAATGAAGAGCACATGTGAGTATTTTTCAATAAAGATAATGTTTGCATGGAAAAGAGACACGTTTTGTTCTGTTCCTTTTTTGCTTTATAAATTGAGTTTTTCACACTGGTATCATTAAATATATGTCTATCTTGGAGATTCAAAATTCCAATTGACAGCAGTTGCATTAATTACTATCTAGTGAGCTAACTTCAAAAAATATTATTATTTCAGCCTCTTCTCTAAGATATATGATTGTGTAAATAGTGCACGAATATAGACTTTTTCTGGATTAGCTGCAATCGCAAAATTGATAAAAAAATATAGTTAATCCCAATGTCCTATGCGACAAACTCTAGGCTAAGCCAAACCAAAACTTGTTTTAGTATCATGCAGTTTCAAATTGGGCCTGTTTTACTTTCCTAATATCATAATTAATATGTCAATCATGTCATCGTTAATAAGAAAGTTTATGGGTTTATACTTTTATTTATTTTGAATATATAGCTTTTATCACAAATCCTTACTTGGTTGAAATTGCACTGGCTGAGTGGAGCAGGTTAATTGTTTCTGGATTGCATTTTCTGATGAGTTAAGTCAAAACATCTCTTGCAGTTCCTCTATTGCTCTTGTAACAGTGATGGGAGATAAGAATTTTGTTTAATATCTTTTTTTTTTTTTTTTGCTAATGCAGTGGCTTGTTAAATGATCGATCAAAGCCAATTATCTTTTCTATGGCAAGACTTGATCAAGTGAAAAATATCACAGGACTTGTTGAATGCTTTGGTAAAAGCTCCAAGCTGAGAGAGCTTGTGAATCTTGTGGTAGTTGGTGGCTACATTCATGTAAAGAAGTCTAGGGACAGAGAAGAAATGGGGCAGATTGAGAAAATGCATGACCTCATAGAAAAATACAACCTACATGGTCAGTTTCGTTGGATAAAGGCCCAAATGAACAGTGCTCGAAATGGGGAGCTCTACCGTTATATTGCTGATGTGAAAGGTGCTTTTGTGCAGGTAGGAGAAAGATAAGGATTTGTTTTGAGATGTTAGATGTTTAGTGGTTAAGTATATTCAACCATGTTCTTGTTACCTGTTGCAGCCTGCTTTCTATGAAGCGTTTGGCCTAACAGTTGTGGAAGCTATGACTTGTGGTCTTCCTACATTTGCCACTTGTCATGGTGGCCCTGCTGAGATAATTGAGCATGGCATTTCTGGATTCCATATTGACCCACACCACCCTGATCAGGTTGCTGCAATTTTAATAAACTTTTTTGAGCAGTGCAAAAGTGATCTTGGCTACTGGAACAAGATTTCCGATGCAGGGATTAGCCGCATACATGAGAGGTCTGCTTTTACTAGGTGCACATTTCAAAAAATGAATATTTCTCTACTTAAAAACCGATTTTTCTTTTCTGTTTTCATCTTACAGGTATACATGGAAGATATACTCTGAGAGGCTACTGACTTTAGCTGGTGTATATGGCTTCTGGAAGCATGTGTCTAAGCTCGAGAGGAGAGAAACTAGGCGATACTTGGAGATGTTTTACATCCTCAAGTTCCGGGATTTGGTAAGTTGCAACTCTTAAGCCCTTCACTCTAAGAGATTGCCAAGTGTCATTTTCTTCTTCCAATCTTCTTCTTCCTTTTATTGCCTTTTCCCAACCAGCTATAATCTGCTAACTTAAAGATTTAAATGTGTCATGGCTCCCTATTTTCTGTCATACTAGCTCTTTGTATTTAGTTCTTCCTTTTTCTTTGGTCACAATCAATTTGGCCTTTTTTGAAATAACTTATATGGATAGGAATTAACTCTAGTCTTTATAATTTCTCATTTTAGTTGGGGCGGAAGTTAAAATGAAGCGAACTATTGATATCAAAATTTGATAAGCATGTGGGGGAAGCAAGAATGTATCTTTCTGGATTTCAAAACCGAGTTTTTTGACACTGACTAAAACAGCCTGGAGTTAGATTACCTATTCATATTTGTGTGTATGATATTGTAGAGACCATTTCATGGCATGAAATTGCCTAAAAGAGTAAGGGGCATTAAGATCTGTAACATCCTTCTAGAAATATACAGACCACCAGACACTATTGGACAACTGATTGTCATGTTTAGCCTAATAAACTGGTCTGCGTGGACTATTTGCTTTTCTTTCTTTAGTTAACTCCAAGTTAACACTTAAAACCAATGCTGATCCTGTATCATGTCCCTCTCTGGAGATGAGTGACGCGGCTTAATAAATTAGATAGTGATCTGTGAAAACATGCACCTGTTTTGGAGTGTGTCTGCTTTCTTTTGCTTCAATTCATTGTTATTTGAAGCCATAACGCAATGAAACGACTGTTTCCTAGCTACTTGCACTGCTTCGTTTTCTTAATTAACCACTCTTTAGTAATTCTTGACATTCCTTCTAGAATGAATCAAATAATCTTGATGATGTTTTACTACCATTTGTTTTTTAGATAAAATCAATTCCAGTGGCCGTCGATTAGCAACTTTGGACTTCATTGGAGGAGCTTTTCAGCCTGGTGCTCAGTGCCTAGCTTGCTTATGGAAAGTGGAAATTAATGAGAATGCTATGTAGATTTGTGATAGGTATCTGGATGAAGTAAGGACACTTATTAAAGAATTAAAGATAATTTTTTTTATTGAAAATGGTGCATTTAATACATTAAGAATTTAAAAAAATTACTTTTCAATAAAAAAATTTATCTTTAATTCATTAATAAGTGTCCTTGAAAAACCTTATATTTATCGGGTAGAAACTAGGAACAAATGGAACTCTTCATTTAAGAGACTTTGCATGTTTTGCACTTTTTATTGCTTGGTGCTCACTGCTTAACTTTGCTTATTCTAGCCAGTTGTTTGTGTACTTTTACGGGGTTTTTCACTCTTCTAGTTTTCATAACAAAATTTTTTTAAAGGTGAAGTTATTGACACTTCTAAATATCTATTTATACTATTAATCAATCATAATTTTAAGGTTTTTTCACAAAATTATGAAGGGAGTGTCAATAATCTCACCTAAATTACATATTATCAGGATATAAGGTTATTGCATTGCTCAACAATAGTATAGCTCAACAATTAGAGGTGTCTCTGTTCCTAAAGATTTTTTGTTCTCAAAATAATTAGTAAAATAGTATGTCTAACACATTCTGAAAAGAATTATGCATCTCAGTCTAATATAAATTTTCAAAATTCAACTTTCAATAAAGGATCCATTTATGTTTTTTTTTAGGTTTAAATATGCTTTTGATCTTTCTAAATATATCAATTTTTTGTTATATTTTTTAAAAAATTTATTATAATTTGTGTCTATGTAATTTTAAAAATAAGTAAAATTAATACATGTTCTTATTTAAAAAAAGTAAAATTTATTTAATTCAACTATTTTCATATTAAATATTTCTTCATTTTAAAAATTAAGAAAAATTTAATATAAAACATTGAATTGATCTAGTTCTATTCACTTTTGAAATGAAAGTACGATTAATTTTAATCACTTTTAAAATTACAAAAATACAAACGGTTATAAATTTTTGAGAGTTCAAAATTAAAAATTAATATATTTACAGAAACAAAAGCATAATTAAGCCTTTTCGTAAAAACTGTATTCAAAAGCCAAATAAAGTCCAACAGGTGGAATACATATGTGATCAGATCCTGCATTCGCAATAGAAATCTCATGTCAATAAGATTCTATTATTTACAGATATTGATATTGATATAACTGACATCTGCATTATCCACATTCAATAACAAAATAAATATATGTATCGAACATTTATATTATGTATGGTGTGACATCTTGTAAAAAAAATTTAAGATTGGGCTTCATTTGTACAAAAAAAAAATATTGGATTTGATTGTAACTTATATTTTTACCCAACTCTCAGTCAGAATTAATTATTTAATTACATATAATTTATCACAAATTCATTTACCAACGCATGTTGGTGTAAATGCAATTTACAATTTTACCCAACTCTCAAGAAGAATTAATTACTTAATTATATATAGTTAACCACAAATTCATTTATCAACGTGTATTGGTGCGAATAAAAAAGTATCGAATTTTTTAAACGTACTCAAATTTATGTATATAAAATAATATAAAAAATATTATCTCACTTATTAATGAGGGATATTTTGAAAAACTAAATAAAAAACCACAAATTCATTTAATTATTTATCAAATAATTTAGTTACTGATAAGAAATAATGTAATTAATTGCTTAATCACTACAAGAAAAAACAAGATTTGCATAAATCACGTTACTTAAAATTCATCAAATTAACAATTTGCGGATTATCATTGCGACGCCGCAAATAATCAAGATATAGTTTGCGATGGATTTTAATTTGCGGTGGATTTTTTCACCGCAAATCGCTACAAAACTCTCTGGTAACATGTCGGAATCGTTGCCGGAAATGGACTAATTTGTCCGCCACTAATTTGAAGCAGATTTTTCCATCACAAATTTGCGGCTGATTTTTCCGCCACAAATTTGTGGTGGATTTTTTCGCCGCTAATTTGCGGCAGATTTTGCTGTAAATTTTTCCTCGTCTGATTTGCGGTGGATGTTGCCGCTGCAATTTTGAGGTGAATTTTTCAATTTGCTTAGGATTTTGCGAGTGATTATCCGCCGCAAAAATCTTTGCAAATTTGCGATTTATATTTTCACCGCAAAATCTGTTGTAAATTTTTTTGAATATAAAAAAATTAAATTAAATATTCAAAATCCACAATATAACAAAATCCACTCAGACATCAATTTCAACCTTGTATTTAACCCAAACATAACAAATCGCATACAACATAACTCATTGTTCAAATTCAACATAACAAAGTTTGTTCAATTACAAAGTTTAATAATCCTCATTATCATTGTCATCTTCATCATGATCATCTTCACTATTCTGATTATCTTCTTATGTTAGTTGTAGTTGTTAGCTTGGTTGAGTGCCAACGACTTGTACATATGATTTCAGCTCCTTAACCTGATTAATATACGTAAACATAAATTCATCAATTCATTCCACGAATAATGAATTAACCAAAAATATGAAAAATAAAATGATTGACTACATCCATGAAAATACAAAAATCAATTAATAAAAAATATTACAGCTATTACTTAACTTAATTAATAACGTGCTAAGGACCTTGACTCGACATAGGCCTTGAGGATAACAATCAATTTACATACATCACGAATACACTTTATTAAATACCTTTACTAAGGTCTCATCACACTTATAAGCATACAAGAAAGGTCCTCACACTTAGGAAAGCTAGTTTTTCCCAAAACAACATTTTGGCATTTTTCTTAATTTCAACCCTTGACCTTTGTTCATTAACATGAGCATAACTTGAGTTACGTATGTCGAAAAGAGGTGAATTAGGTGTCTTTAAAAAGCTAAGAGAAAGAGTTACAACTTTCATGAAGAGTACAAAAGTTAATTTTTATTATATCTTTCTACACAGGCCATGTTGTTTTACACGCCCCCCCGTATCCTGCTCTATCTGCACATTTCCACTATATTTGACATGGCAGAGAGGGACACGCCTCCCCCCCGTGTTCCTGGGACGAAGTTTTGCGAACTGTGGTTACGATTCCTTAAGATTTGGGTCACTCCAATCCAGTTTCTAGGTGAGTTTAAGTCCCAAACAAATTCACAAACATGAAGAGAACATAAAACATCAACAGATTTCGCCAAAAATGGATCAAAACACTACAAATCTCATCCTTGGTTATTCAAAACCTAAAACTCCAAATTCTTATTTCAAATAGAAAATCAAGGTATACAAGTAATGAAAAAGCTGTTTCTCATGCTCTAGAAACCAAATCATGTTATTAAAGTTTTCTAACAAGATTCAAGGCAAAACAAGCAAAAACAACTCAAAACCCCAATTCCTACATCAAGTCACAACTCAAGAACAAGATGAAATAAATATAAAAGTGAGTCAAGAACAAGATTTTTCCCCTACCTCAAGGTCTTGAAGATGACGAAGGTTGCTCATGGAAGCTTCTATCTTGAAAGGGGAAGGGAGAGAGGGGAAGGGAGAGAGGGAAGGGAGAGAGGGAGAGAATTAGAGAAAGAATGTCATCCGAAAAAAAATATAAGGAAGAAGATGAAGTAGATTTAATTTTGCAAAAATTCACCGCAAATGTATTTTTTGAATTGCGTAGAATTTGTGGTGAACTTTTTCGCCGCAAATTTAAATTTAGATTTGCAGCGAATTTTACGGCGGATTGTTTTAATATTTTGTTGGAATTTTTATTTTACTAATCTATTTTGGGGCGAATTTTTCCGTCGCAAAATTATTTTTTGAATTGTAGCAGAATTTGCGGTAGATTTTTTCACTGCAAATTTAAATTTAAATTTGCCGCAGATTTTACCGCCACAAAATTTTTTTTGAATTGAGGCAAAATTCCGCCGCAAATTTTTTTTATCCAAAAAAATATATATTTGATGATAGAAAAGTCACCGGAGAATTTTAGCAGTGAAAAATCCATCACAAAAATCTGTCGCAATTTAATCCACCTCAAGATCTGTCACAAATTGTGGAGGATTTTAATCTGTTGTAAAATCCACCGCAATTGTGGTCAAAAAATTCACCGTAAATTCACTGTTTTCTTATAGTGAATTAACTAATTTAAAACATATTTGTATTATATTTATAGAAAAATATGATGCATGAACTGTATTTAAATTAAGTACCCAAAGCCAATTATATTATTGACTATAATAATTAATAATTATTATTAATTAATGATATATTGATTTAATACATCCAATTTAAGTTTACTAAATTTAGGATTATATTTTTCTACATTTTTAGTGAAAACATCTATAAGTAAAAAGAAGTACCAACTTTTTTTTCACTCAACAAATCGATTCAATGAGTAAAAGTCAAAACAAACAAGTTAATCATTACTACTTTATATCGAATCACTTGAGATACTAAACCCTTGAAGAATGACATAGGAATTCTCTTTAAACTTTGTTGTGTTACAATATTTGCATATCCCACAAGTGTCTATCATTATGTTTTGATGACAGGTAATGGGAGGAATAGAAAAGAAATAGGGGGAACAGAAATAAATTTTTGTATTTGAAAATTTTAAAATGTATAGAATGGAGCGAATACGTAATACGGAATCATTTCCCTATATTTCCTCTCAATGTCTAATTTTGGTCCCTCAAAATTGAGGTGTCACATATTTCGCATTCAAGTTAATGTCTTCCAAACAAATTGAAAACTACGTTCCATTTGCTCCATTAAACCTATTCATGTCCCTCCATTAATAAAAAAACATCCAAATATAGAGTTA
This sequence comes from Ormosia emarginata, assembly GCA_029884605.1. Taxonomy (NCBI): domain Eukaryota; kingdom Viridiplantae; phylum Streptophyta; class Magnoliopsida; order Fabales; family Fabaceae; genus Ormosia; species Ormosia emarginata. The sequence goes on along the minus strand of JAQQTP010000059.1, from coordinate 21,597,483 downwards.
GGGATAAAGTGTCAATCCTTAATAACGTAAGTGTTCTTTTTATGATCCATTAGTTGCTTCTCACTTACACCCAAACCGCCAAACGTTAATTACAAGAAGTGTGGACCTTTTGAGAACAAACAAAGTGGGTTACAATAATGAAAAGAAAACAAGAAACAACCCCAAATAAAATATGACTTATGAAGATGCGCATAATTTCTTATTACTATAACATGTAGTGATAACATTTATATTGTATCCAGTAAAAAAATGTATACTCTCTAGTAAAAAAAAAACATTTATGAATGCTCATAAAAAAAAAAGAAAAACATTTATTATAAAAATTAGATCGCTTATATGACTCATAACAAATATTTTCCTGTATGAAAATTAAATGATTTTTTTTTAAATGTATTCACTTTTATGTAAGTATTGAAGTGTTGCATAAACGTAACATTTTAGGTTAAGTTCGGTACCACTTAAAATTTAAGGGTGAAATTATTACTCTAGTAAAGATTTATGGAATAAAATTTAAAGGGGTAGACTTAAAAATTAAATATGTTTGGTATGAACAAAAAAGAAGAATAAAAAGTAAGTTAAAATTTTCCAGCATTCTCTAAGAACATTTCTCAAACACTTGGTGAAATGCAACTACACAACTAAGACACGTGATTCAAGTTCCCCTTCCATGGCAGATCACTAAAATTTCTCCATCTACGATTGAAAAATTCCTAACAGCACAACATTGGCTTTTCACACATCGTTCTTCACCAACTTTCCCAACCTCTTCAACGACGGTACGTTCATGGCCGGCACTGGCCTATTGATTGTAGCTTTCGAAATTGCATATTCCTTTTTGTTCTTGACCTTTTGGCGATTTGAAGGAAGTCAATAAACTGAAATGACTACCAAGCTCCTTATTTTTCCTGTACCTTTGAAAGATTCATTTTTTTCCTTTTTCTTGGTCGAAAGTAAATATTTGTCCTATTCAAAACCAAGTCTATAAAGCTTACATTTTAGTGTCAGATGAAAAAAAAATAAAAAAACTTACATTTTAGTGGAATCTATGATATTGTCGGTACTTAAAGTGTTTCTGATTCGAAATCACTTATTATCTGACTTTTTAAAAAAAATTACTATCTAAATTAATTAATCAAGTTAAATTGGTTTTGCTTAAATATATGAATGACATTACCAATTTTTGCATCCATATCCATAGTTAATGAAAAATGATGTGTCATGATTTATCTAAACTAAATCTAAATGGTAGTATTATAAAACACGTCTCAAACGGCCTCGTAATCATAGGAAACAAAAAGAAATGGTCCATGAATGTAAGCTGTCCTGTTTGTCTTCACTCATACAACACCCAAAATCGAATCACACAATTTATTAAATAATTTTTATATTTTTACGTCAAGTATTTATTTTTATATTTTATTTAATATTATTTATTATACATATTTTTTAATAATTTTTTTATTTAATTACTTTTTTTAAAAATATATAATAATACATATCTCTATAATTATATTTTTTTTTTATAAAAAAAAAAGAAAACCGAATCACACAATTTACAAAAAAAAAAAAATCACACACCCTCATCATCATCTTCTTCTTCTTCATCGTTCCCTTGTAGATAGCTGACACTTTCTGTATCATATCATATTGTGGTACAAATCGAAATCCGAAATGGCAAGGAGTACATCTGACCTTTTAGCCCAACTCAACCCATCTCAGCACTTCCCCCTCGACTCTCTGCTCCGCTATTGCTCTTCCAACGTTTCTGGCTTCCCTCACTCCCACTCTCATTTCACCGTCTCCCAGGTTTTACATCTTTTTCTTTTCTTTTTTTTTTTTCATCTTTGTTTGTGTTTTTGTGATTTTGGGTCATCTGGGTTTGCTTCTTTTGCATCAAAATTTGTTTTTTTGTTTGGGGGGGGGGTTAAGGGATTTGATTTTTGTTCTGACTCTTGTGGTTGTGGGGTGAAATTCTTTTAGTTTGGGCATGGACAGTCCAACCCCACGTACTTGATGGAAGTGGGTTCTCAGGGCTCAGTGGTGAAGCGCTACGTTCTCAGGAAGAAACCTCCAGGGAAATTGCTGGCTTCAGCTCATGCTGTTGACAGAGAGTTTCAGGTTCTGTTTATATTTTGGTTCTCTATATTTATTTCTGATCTCTCAACACCTGGATTGGATGGATGAATGCTGATTTGTTTTGAATTTGAAAAGTTGATAGTGTAGAAAGTTTTAGCAGTGAATCAAATTCATAATGATGAGTCACTAAAACCACTGTGTTAATGATTTATATATATATGAGTGTGTGTGTGTTTATAATTTTTTTTTCTTCCAATTCACAGGTTCTCCGGGCGTTAGGCACTCATACCCAAGTTCCGGTTCCTAAAGTTTTCTGTTTGTGCAATGATCCAACTGTTATTGGAACAGCATTTTATGTCATGGAATTTTTGGAGGGACGCATGTTTATTGACCCCAAGCTGCCAGTATGATCTGTCTACCTATCATCTTCATTGTTCTCAACAAAAATTAGTGATTGCTGAATTATGTTATTTCAATGTATCAGGGTGTGGCGCCGGAGAAGAGGAGGGCAATTTACAAGGAAACTGCTAAAACCTTAGCTTCCTTACATTCTGTTAATGTGGACTTCATTGGTCTGGGAAAATATGGGCGGCGTAATGATTATTGTAAAAGACAGGTAAATTATTTTATATGATTTACAATTAATATACCTTGAAAATGAATTTTTTTCAAAGAGATATAGTGTATGAGGGAAGAAAGGAGTGCCAGTGATGAACCTTGTATCGCCCTATGGGTCTATAGAAAAACTGAACATGGATACATTAAACAGTTTTCACAATACAATAGATGAATAAAATTTATGAAAGTGGTTTTTGTGGAGTTCTTAAAAAGGTTGAGCCCTCCATTAGGGTGCCCAGGATTTAACCTGGGTTTGGGACACTTATCCCTTTCCCCATGCCCATTTTTCAGCTCCATTCCCCCATCTCCTATCCCCACCCCTGCTATTGTAGCAGGCCATAAAAAATGGGTTAGGATCAAATTAGTTTTATTTTACCAACTCTATAGCACTAACGGCATAACACAATGACATCATTTAATCCATGTAGCTGACACCACCTAGTGGGAAAAGACTTTTGTTGTTGTTGTTATTGTATAGCACTAATGGATAATTTGTTTATTTTAGGTTGAGAGGTGGGCTAAACAATATATTGCCTCAACCAGTGAGGGTAAACCTGCAAGAAATCCAAAAATGTTTGCACTGGTTGATTGGCTACAGCATCAAATCCCCCCTGAAGATTCTTCAGGAGCAACAGCAGGTCTGGTTCATGGAGATTTTCGCATTGACAATCTTGTGTTCCATCCCACTGAGGTAAGATGCATACAACAAGAGTATACACTTTCCTTAAGTTTCATTGGATGTAAAATAAATCCTTTTTCTTTGCTCTGTTACTAATTTATAGATTTTTCTATTTGGTCATGGTCAAAATTAGAATATCATAACTGTAGTCCTAAAAGAAATAGAAATTTATGTTGTTCGTGTATAGATTACTCTGGAGTCTGGACAGTGTCAAGATTAGCATTCAGGATTTATCACAACTCATTGGCATCCTAGAACCCAAGTCTTATGCCTGAAAAGATTTCTTTCTTATGCAGGATCGAGTAATCGGCATACTTGACTGGGAACTGTCTACCCTTGGTAACCAAATGTGTGATGTCGCATATAGCTGTTTGGTATGTACTATATAGTCACTTTTCTCAGTCAAGATTTTGGCGCATAAAGATGTATTTGTTATATTTCACTGCATAGTTGTTTTGCACCTCCATTTTGTTTAAAAAATATTGATGGTTATATTTTCATTTATTCTGTGGACTTTTTAAATTAAATTAAAATAGAATCATAGTATCAGATGACCTAGCCTGTTAATTAATTAAACTAACAGTGCAATTCATGGTTTTTTTTTTTCTTTGGCAGCCTTATATTGTAGATATTGGGCATGAAAAAATACGGGAAGGTCTGGAACTTTCTGGATTACCAGAGGGAATTCCTTCACTACCAGAATATTTGGCTGAATATTGCTCTCTGGCAGTAAGTGCTGTAGCACAAGTATTCATTGTTATATATGCTTAATTTGGATTTTTTGTACGACCTGAGGTATTCTGGTATAGATCGAGGAAATTTATGTATTGCCTTTGCCTGAAGACACAATCTTGTTAGGGATTGGAAACTCCAGTAAGCATGTTCAATGATAACTAGCTAATCTCATAACTTGAAGATTTGGATCATATCTTTGTTTGTTTGAAACTTGTACTAATTTTGTATTTGATGGTCATGAACATTGGATAGGGATGCTTTTGGCATATCTCTGACATTTGTATGATATGTTGATCTACCATGTTATTCTGTAGCTAAAGTTTGCAATCTATATACATCTTCCAGCGTCTAGAAATGGTGAAGTGAAATAGTGGTTGATTTATATCCTATCTTTATCTATACTAAAGAAACTAACAGAGCAGTTTTGGATGCCAGGGAAGAAAATGGCCTGTTGCTGAGTGGAAGTTCTATGTTACCTTTTCTTTGTTCCGTGGGGCTTCAATTTATGCAGGAGTGTATAATAGATGGGTTAAGGTATCTAAACTTGTTTGAGATACTGTTTTTATTGGAGTTTAAGATTTAATAATTTGTGTCTTATTTGTGTGCAATCCAGGGTAATGCATCAGGAGGTGAGCGTGCTCAACACACAGGGAAACTTGCAAATGGAATTATAGATGCTGCTTGGGAACTTATTGAACGCAACTCTGTGCTTCCTCTGTATCCTCCATCTGGTAGCTATACCATTTAAATATTATGGGCTCTTACGTGCAATTTAGCTCACATATAATTTGTTACTTTACCGGAAGTATTACTATTAGTATTATACTAATAGGTGAGGCATTTTTACTCTTAACAAATCAGATGCAAATACACGAGACTATTCAAAAGAGTTAGTGAATGGGAAAGATATGTTGGGCCTCTCAAATGGGGGGAAGTTTGTTCCTAGTCAAAAGGTTTTGACACTGAGGAGCAAACTAATTAAGTTCATGGAAGAACACATATACCCCATGGAAAATGAATTTTACAAACTTGCCCATTCAGAATCACGTTGGACTGTTCACCCAGCAGAGGAGAAGTTAAAGGAGTTAGCAAAGAAGGAAGGCTTGTGGAACTTATGGATTCCTGTATGCATCTTGATTCTGCTATCCTGTAATATACTTTATCTGTATTTTGTTATTTTAGAAGCTTTTATCATCCTCCCATCAGGTTGTGATACATTACTGCTTCCTCCATATTTTCAATAATAGGCATAAATTTATTTGTTGCAGACCTTGGTATATAAGGGTTTTCACCATTTTCTACATTTTCATGTTGAACTTCACACTATTATACAAGATAATTCATAATCTCAAACAAAATAAATACATTATGACCCACTATTCTAGTGAAATACTACCGAGAATGAGTTAAAATGAAGGTTTTCAATGTGAAGCATTTGACCTTATATGAGATTCACGCTTTTAGGATGTATTTAGAGAGATTATTACATATACACCTTAGCTCAAGCCTTGTGAGTTGCACATTGAAATATTAGAAAGGCAATGTAGAAGTTTCAAAATTGGGGAATTATTGTGTTAAAATGTAATATGAAGATGACCAGATTCCCATGGAGAACGGCAGAGGGTAAAATAGCAGAATATAAAAAGTATGTACAAATTTTTAGCATAGAAAATCTTGTAAGATAAGAAGGAAGAAAGTGGTTTTAATAGAGCTGAGCTTTGGCATTTACTGTCTATGATTATTTTCTAACTTTTGCTTCTATTACATCTCAATGTTACTATGTTTTTTGAGAATAAAGTCCAGTGAATGTCTCTTTTCTTATGCAGCTTGATAGTGCTGCTAGAGCAAAAAATCTGATTTTTGATGGGAGCAATAATGATCTCTCTAGTAATGCAAATGACTTGTTATTGGGAGCTGGTCTCACAAATCTCGAATATGGATACCTTTGTGAGATAATGGGTCGTTCTGCTTGGTCTCCGCAAGTGTTTAACTGTAATGCACCTGACACAGGTAATATGGAGGTAAGATGGAGCTTAAATATTTGCAAGGTTGATCAATTAATTGGATTCTCTCCTGGGTTGATCAGATTCTGCACTTCTCTCTACCTATGTTGCATTTTGGTCTGATCTGGTTGTAACATATTACTTTGCGTTAGGTGTTACTGCGCTATGGAAATAAAGAGCAACTGCGAGACTGGCTTATTCCTTTACTTGAGGGGAAGATTAGGTCTGGATTTGCAATGACAGAGCCGCATGTTGCATCCTCTGATGCAACCAATATTGAGTGTTCCATCAAAAGGTAGGATTATCCAGAATCTTAAAGAAACTCATGAGTTCAGTCTTTCCATTTAGCTGATGTAAATGCATTAGCTTATGAATTAGAAAGCATAGGTTTGAGCCAAGCTTCTTGATAGAAGACAATTAGACATTTATGAGGCTATGAAATATTTATTTTCTTAATTTTTCTCCCAGTATAGGCAAGGAGATTCATATATTATCAATGGGACAAAATGGTGGACAAGCGGTGCTATGGATCCAAGATGCAGAGTTCTTATAGTCATGGTGAGTGTTTGGTTGAAAGTTATTGCATTAAGAAGTCCAAGTGCTATTCATGTCAATAGAGAGTGATCAAAACATATGCACAGGGGAAAACTGACTTCAATGCAGCGAAGCATAAACAGCAATCTATGATCTTAGTGGATATCCAGACTCCTGGTGTTCACATAAAGAGACCATTGTTGGTGTTTGGCTTTGATGATGCACCTCATGGGCATGCAGAAGTAACATTTGAAAATGTGTGTGTGCCAGCAAAAAATATCATACTGGGTGAAGGACGTGGATTTGAGATTGCTCAAGTAAGTTGAAAAATATTTCCTTTGTGTTGAATAATGTTGATTTGGACCCTGCTATCCACAAACTTGAGGATATTTTGTACAATTAAATTCCAATTCTGCTTGAAAGCTTGCAGAGCTTCAATATTCTTGTGTCAATTCCTGTCTTGGCTTAAAGAGTAATACCTGCTTAGAGTACCCATGTTAAAGAATTTTTTTCTTAGTCAGTATTGTTGATACCATAATTTACCAAGCAGTCAAAGTCCCAAAATGTGTAAGTTGAGATAGTGTTAAGGCCTGAAAGGCTGAAAGGAGGAGTTCCCCTTCCCCACATGAGGCACCTTTTAAGGACAAAACCATGAGGCTGGTTCCAATAGGCCAAAGTGGCCAATACCTCATTTGAACCCATAATTATAGATGAAACTCAACGTCAACTTGGTACTATCTGTTGGCAAACATCTAGCTAGCTGTCCAATGATTTCAGACTTGACACTTTTTGTATAAATTATCATTTAATAGTGGACGTATCAATGATAGTTTTGATATATTCTGCTATAAGAAATTACAGGTTTATGTATGTGACTTTTTTGGGCTTTCTAACAGGAAACACTCTAGATCTCCTTATATTGTTTGGTATGTTTGCTAAAGTACCAAAAAGCCTATTTTTCATCTGCTGCTGACTTGCATTCTTGCAGGGTAGGCTAGGTCCAGGAAGGCTGCACCATTGTATGAGACTGATAGGTGCTGCTGAGCGAGGCATGCAAATGATGGCTCAAAGAGCTGTTAGTAGAAGAGCATTTGGGAAGTTGATTGCTCAACATGGTTCATTTCTTTCAGATATGGCCAAGGTATTAGGATTGAGCAAGAATAGCACATTAATCCATGAGATTGGGGTTAAAAAAACAATTATCTAGAAGTGTCAGAAATAGAAATCTCTCTTAATTTGACATTATTACAGAACCTTTGCTTAATTAGCTTTCTGTTGTTCAGTGCCGAATAGAGCTAGAGAAGACCAGATTGTTGGTGTTGGAAGCAGCTGACCAGCTTGATAGGCATGGGAACAAAAATGCTAGAGGGATAATAGCAATGGCCAAGGTAATTGTTGTTGTAATATACTGCACATTCGGTCCTAATCTTGGGTTACTATGATTTCGCTCATGATGTTTGATTTTCTTTCAACACTATGCTTGATCTGGGAGCAGGTATCCGCGCCAAACATGGCACTAAAGGTGCTTGACATGGCAATTCAAGTGCATGGAGGAGCTGGTGTATCATCTGACACAGTCCTGGCGCATCTGTGGGCTGCTGCAAGGACATTGAGAATCGCAGATGGTCCGGATGAAGTCCACTTGGGTACCATAGCCAAGTTGGAACTACAGAGAGCCAAGCTTTGAGAACCTGAACATTCTGCACCAGGGACCATAAAGAAAATCACCAAATGCAAACTAAAGCGAAACAGGAAATTACACAGCCACCAAGAAAGTGTTCAAGGAAAAAGCTTTTATGACAGTAACTGTGTTCCAAAATGCTTTTGGGAAGCATTATGTATGAGTTTGTTCAGAATAAGCTTCCTCATTGTTGATACAGTGTGGATAAACGTACGAAAAGTTTTAGAGGAAAGCATGGAAGAACATGGCAAAATAAGCATATAGAATACAGGTGGTAGTCTCATTTTCATGTACAAACATAATCACATATTACTAAGGTATTCAAAATAGGAGTGTTTATTCTCACTCTTATTTTATTAATATTTTATTAAATATCTTTTCATTTATTTTAATCTAATAGTTCAAATTAGTTCACTTAATAAAAATTTAATAGGAGTGGCAAATAAACACTCATTCAAGATACCTGAGTAAAGATGTTTGAACATTTAAAATGCGTAAGTGAAAATGAGTTTATATAAAAAAATATGCATTCATTTTTGCGGTTAAGGGGTGTTTTTATTTACACATTTTTTTATAATTTTCTAAATGGTAATTGGATAAAGTTTGTTAGAGTTCGCTGTCAAGAAAATTAAATTTCATCAAGGTTTATAAGACACGTACGTCGATGTAAAAGTGTTCCAAAAATGACGCAAGGATAGTAGTGAAGTATTTTGAAACTAATAATACTACTCGAACATATTTGTACATATATCATTTTACATAATTTTTATCTTTTAATTATAACTAGTGGTATTTGATTATTGTTGGTCTTCCAATTAAATTTTTGTATACTTCTACACTGATTTTGTCATCTTATGCAAATGATGTCCAACAAGGCTTTTTCTTCCGAACACTAGAGGCATAACGCAATTGTATTTTTTTTTTACTAAAAAAAATATTTATTCACTCAAATTAATAAAATACACCGAAACCAACACAAATTCAACATCGCTAAAAACTGAAAAGGATGAATCAACAAAAAATCCGTCAGGGTGCAATAGCATAACATGATCTTATAAATCAAAGTAATACCCACGCCCGATTATTGACATTTTTTTCAATCAACCAAATGAAGAGTGTTAGAAAAAAAACACAAGTCAGATTAAATAGTAAGATAAAAAGAAAAAAAAATATTATATTCCGGCCAAAAAATACTCCAAACCATCTCCTTCTAGTAATAATAAAGATAATTTTGTATTAAAAAGAAGGGGATTTTTTTCCAAACATTATGTTATTTTTCTTAATAACGCAATTGTACTTTTAAAAAAGGAAAAAATTATCTTATAAGTGTAAGCACCGTTAATATTCATTTAAGAATGTCAGAAAAATGTTAAATTTAGTAAGAAAATATTATAAAAAATTTATAATAAATAATATTAAATGAAATATAAAAAAAGTGTATATATTATTTAATGTAAAATTATTAGAATTATTTAAAAAATCCATATATTCCTGTAATACAGGAATATTTCATACAGGAGTTCTGTTTTTTAAAATAAAATTTAGGCTAAATTCATGTACCCAAAAAAAAAATAGCAAATATTATTTGACCAATCATTAATCTGCTCACAAGTTACAACTAATATATAGTAGTAGAAGAAGGTTATCATGGATTCATTTTATTTGGGTGCATGGATGAAATTTTTTTTTATCTGATAATATTTATATACAAATTTGAGTGTGTAAAAATTATTAGTTAAAATTCGTAATTTTTTTTGTATGTACCATTATTCATAAAAAAAATTGATTTTTTTACATCACTTTTTCTTACGTTACTTTTTACATTACTTCTCATATCATTAATTATATCATTTTTTTTTATTTTTTTTCATTTAATCACAACTCATTGAAAAATAGTGTATAAAAAAATGAAGTGATAACATTATCTTTAAAAAAAATGTGATATAGCTAAATTTGTGTGAATTTAAGTGTTATTAATTGAATTTAACATTTTAATCTTAGTCATTAATTTATTTTAACAATAAATTAATAATTGATTTGTACTTGATCTATTCATAAACCACCTTATAAGTAGTTTATATTAGGAGAAATTTTAACTAAACCTATAACACTCAGTTGAGTACATCAAGTCAATCATGACTTAATATTTTTATAGATTTTTATATTATACAATTAATTTCACAAAATCCATAAAATATATTAAGTTCTGATTAACCTAAAATACCTAACTATAATATTTCAAGTTTTGGTAAGAATTTCTCCTATATTAGAATTATCCATATATAGTAAAGGACTAAAGGTACATGTTATATCTTGAGGCACTTTTACTCATTCCAATAGGAACTTAACATACTAACAACCTAGTTCCAGGACTAGTCATTTTTATTGCAATTCTGATAATCTTACATTAAATAATATATATACTAATTTTTATATTTCATCTAAATTATTTATTATATATATTTTTTCTATCTTTTTTTTTTACTAAATCGACACCTCTAAAAAAAATATCAATAGTAGTTACATCTCTTTTAAGAATGTAAAATAATTTTTTTTTCTTTTTATTGGAGTCTTATTATTTAATAATCCAAAATATGACATTTAGTCACTACACCACTCACATTAATATACGAGAATATTTAGCTGTACTCACATCTAGATATAGTGTCGTTGTATGTGTCATATTTTGAGTATATAAATTTCATTTTCCTTTTTATTGAGTGTAGAAGTACAATTAACTTATTAATAATGTTATACCATCCATACACCACTTCTTTTTTTAGTCTTAAAACATGAAAAATATGTGAAAAGTGTAAAAATACACATTCTAATATACTTTATCTGTATCTTTATCTTCCTAAATAAGGTGGTGTAAAGAATTTGTGTGCATCAATCATCTTCCATTACATAATTTCATATACACCAGAAAAACAAACTGCAAAGGCCATATGCATGCACGTCAAGTACTGATCTTCTCAACGTCCATCAGTTTTGTCCCATCTTGTTATTGGCGCTTAATTAAGTCCATGATTCAAGGAGCTCCTCTCCTCTAAACTATACCCTTTAACCATCGTTCGCTTAACAATTAAATGGACCAAAATTAGTCAATGACTATATTTCGGATGATGTTGTATGCCAAGTATAGTAATTAGGTGACATTCCCAAAAGTATTGTGGTGGATATTACAACACAAACTACGCTATGTTTCATAAGGGATTTCCCACCTTCCATTTGACAAGGGAAGTGAATTTCTGGATAACTCTTTGTGACTACAAATAGAACCACGTATGGCCACAAGTTCCAGAGCGAAGCACGAGCTAGCTAGCGCCCTGAGGCTTTTGAAAAACACTGCCTAAAGGGCCAAATAACAACAACTGCATTTCTGATTCTTTTCATTTTGTTTTTGCATTTTTCTCTTAGATAAAAAAAAGGAAAAGAAAAAGAAAGTGAGTTAAAATTTATAACTGTATAGGATGGCTGGGCCTGGACAAGACAGTAATAATGGCAACACGCAGAAGAAGAGGTTTGCCCTTCTTGGCATCTCTTCCATCCTCCTTGTGGCAATGGTAGCTGCCGTGGCCGTTGGTTTAACCCGCGGAGGAGACCAAGATCACGGTACTAGCCAGATCGCAAGCTCTCAAAGGAACACAGAGGTGCTTTGCGCATCAACAGAATACAAAGACACCTGCAAGAAAAGCCTTGAAAAAGCATCTAACACCACAGATATCAAACAACTCGTCAAAATCGCTTTCAACACCACGGCTGAGGAGTTGTTAAACAAAATAAACAACTCCACCCTCTATGATGAGTTGGCCAAGGACAACATGACCAAACAGGCCATGGATATCTGCAAGGAAGTGTTTGATTATGCAGTTGATGACATTCACAGGTCCATTGACACATTGGATAAGTTTGAACTCAGCAAGCTAAGTGAATATGCCTATGACCTTAAGGTGTGGATTGCAGGCACACTTTCCCACCAACAAACATGCTTGGCTGGCTTTGAGAACACAAAAACCAAAGCTGGTGAAACCATGGCCAAGGCGCTGAAAACCTCTATAGAGCTTAGCAGCAATGCCATTGATATCATCAATGGTGCCTCTGAACTCCTCAAGAGTCTCAACTTCAACTACAGTACAATCGCTAACAGGAGGCTTCTCTCGGAGGAAGCACCACTTGAGGATGGTTTTCCTTCGTGGGTGAGTGAAGGGCAAAGGCGTCTTCTTCAAGCTGGACCTGGTAACATTAAGCCTAACGCGGTTGTGGCTCAAGATGGGAGTGGCCAGTTCAAAACACTCACTGATGCTCTTAATACTGTTCCCAAGAAGAATGCACAGCCTTTTGTGATTCACGTCAAGGAGGGTGTGTACAATGAGATTGTTAGTGTGACCAAGCACATGAGCTATGTCACAATCATCGGAGATGGTCCCACGAAGACCATTTTCACTGGTAGTCAAAACTACAAGGATGGTGTCCAAACTTACAACACCGCAACCTTCGGTAAGTACCACACAACACACACAAGTTTTTTTGTTATATTCCCAAGAACATTGCATATTAATAAGACTATCAGTTAGATGGAGATAGCCCTAGCTACTTAGAATTAAACTATTAGAGATCAGAATTTTTATAAGAATAATTTGGTATTATTTTTAACTTTTAGTTGGACAAATGATTCTCACTATTATAACTTATCTAACCATCATGATCCCTAAATTTTAATAAATTATATGGCTTATATAGCATTACTCTAATTAGAAAATCATGCAGGACTTGATAGAATATTTCTTAAAACCACTTGTACTTAAAAGTTATCCAATTAAAGAATTGAATCTGAAGTTAACTCTATCTATCTTTTGATCTTCCTTCTATTAGTTGCATTATACAAGTGAGTGTTATTATATCATTATTATTAGATCAAATTGTTCAAATAATTATACCTGTTGTGTACAATTCACATTATACACGCCTCTTTGCACATAAGGTGTGAAAGTGAAACTAACGTTTGGATACCTATTACTATTAATTGGCATATATATATGCAGGCGTTAATGCTCCTAACTTCATGGCCAAGGATGTTGGGTTCGAGAACACAGCAGGATCCGAGAAGCACCAAGCTGTGGCACTTCGAGTAACAGCTGACCAAGCCGTGTTCTACAACTGCAAAATGGACGGGTTCCAAGACACCCTCTACGCCCAATCTCAACGCCAATTCTACCGTGACTGCACCATCTCCGGCACCATCGACTTCATCTTCGGGGACGCAGTTGGAGTGTTCCAGAACTGCAAGCTGATAGTGAGGAAGCCGATGGAGAACCAGCAATGCATGGTGACAGCAGGTGGAAGGGCCAAGGCAGAGAGCCCTAGTGCCCTTGTGTTCCAGAGCTGCCAATTCACCGCAGAGCCAGAAGTAGCTACCTTGAACCCCAAGATATCTTACCTAGGAAGACCATGGAGGTCGTTCTCTAGGGTGGTGATCATGGACTCTCAGATTGATGACATCTTTGTCCCAGATGGGTACATGCCATGGATGGGGAGTGCATACAAGGACACATGTACCTATTTCGAGTACAACAACAAAGGTGCTGGTGCTAACACTGCCGCAAGAGTCAAATGGCCTGGTGTTAAGACCATAACATCTGCTGAAGCTGCTGATTTCTATCCAGGGAAGTTCTTTGAAATTGCTAACTCAACTCAACGTGATTCTTGGATTGTCAACTCTGGGGTACCCTACTCACTTGGCCCCATCCAAACCAACGCCAAAGCTGCAACCCAATAGAATATATAGACGTATAAAGTCTATGAGTGAGTCACTATGTGCCCATTCCTTGCATACAATACAGCAGAAATCACCAACCATTTTTGGATTCTTTTGGAGATGATTAAGGAACGTGATGCAGTGCATGCTATTACTATAATCACTCGATTAATTCGGTTATGCTTTGTTTATCAGTAAGATACGTAGACCAGGTATAATAATTAGCTCGGTCTCAGTCAAATATGATCTACAGATTGTGATTTTCATCACAATATGAGGTTGAAAAATTGTAATGAATATGTATGTTGCACAACTGCTTTTATATATAGCTAGAAGGTTTTAAGTTGAGAACAATATCCCCCTTGATTTTGTAAGTGGGTGTATTACTTAATAAACTTTAGTTATTCCCATGTGCGTCGAATATCTTTTTTTTTTTTTTTTAATTTCAATATATTTTAATAACATGATAGCATCTTACAGAATAATTGTACTTACATATATTCACGTAACATTATCTTATATCAGGACAATTTTCACTTACAACGTATCACATTTTTTTATACACTTATACTCAATTCTAATTCTATCACATATTTTCAAATGTGATAGATATGCACACATGTGATGTGTAACAAATTTTATCTTATCTTAAATGAGGTAACTTTGAGAAAAAAAATGAAAATGTAAAAAGAGATATAAGAATTAATTTAAAGCACAAATTGATAAATGAAGTTTAATTTTTTGGTATAAAAAAAAGTGTGGATCTTTTGTTTTCTTTTTTTGCATGAATAATCTCCAAAATCACAAAAGGAAAAAAAAATGCTATAAAAAAATTACGGCTAAAAGAAGAAAGAAAATAGACTACACATTATAATTGTTTTCACATTAATTTATAAATAAAAAAAAAAGTTTGACACAAATTATCAAACTTTTCTTTTCTTGTAGATCTCATGACCATCAAGTCTCTACATATATACCCTGATAAACGCTAGCCTCACATCCAAAATAGAGAACTCTTACAAACAATGAATGAAGCAATTGAGTTGATTTTGGCTGAATTAGTAAGAATATATATATATTGGGTCTTAGTCTTAGGGTCCTAGTGGGAATGGACAAAAAAAAACAAAAACAAATAAGGCTCAGCCCACAGAAAAAAAACAAAGAACTTCACACTGTCTCCTTCATTTTCAACTTTCAAGAACCGCATGTTTTTATTGCTGTGGGCCACGCTTAGAGCCCCTGCCCAGGTCCAGGCCCAACTATTACTTTTGATGTGATTGAGGAAGGAGCGGGAAAAATAAAATCGAAAACTTTTTGAACGCTCTTTCTCTCTCCTCTCACTCTCTGTCTCTCTCTGACTCTTTGGTTGGTTGCTATAGCTTGCCCTTCTTCTCTGCACACCACAGTGGATTGCACAAGCTTCGAACTTGTCAACACCCCATTTTCTGCTTCGCGGGGGATTTCAAAACCCTAATTTTTGTTTTCGGAGTTCTCCAATTCCTCGCCGGAAAACTGAAACCCTAGTGTTTTCTTCTTTGCGTCGAAAATTGCTGAGATTACTATGATTTGCGTAGCGATTTTGTCCATTGACGATGACTAAAGATACCTCAGAACCTGGCGGCAGTGGCGGCGGCTTCCACGCGGTTCACGCCGAGCGTGACCTAGAATCCAATTGGGAAGTTGACCTCGCCAAGAAGCTTGAGGAGTATCTGCTGAAAATTTGCTCCGGTGAGATCACCAGCGAAGAAGAAGGCCATATTCCTGTAAATTTTGCCGAAGGTTTGGCCCATCTCACTCATTTTCTGTTGAAAATTCCCAATTTTTTTTTTTTTGAAAGTGAATTATGTTAAACTCCTTTTGAAAGTGAAGCCTGGAATATCTGTTTCTCAGAAAAGGTTTGATTTTTTAGTTGAAGTTTCAGGATTTATTTGCATTTTGCTATCTAATATGCAGTTCTGAATAATGGGGCCGAAGCCCATTTGCAGCTCTTGTTTTATCTAAATAAACATCAGCATTTTTAGTTTAAAAAAAAAAAGAATTACCTGATTCAGTTTTAGAACTTTACCTTCTTAATTACATTTCGGAGGCAAAAGTTTGTTCTGGCTTTCCTTTTCTATCTGGTTTCCATTTTCGTGGTAATTGATGTATAAGTATCACACACAAAGTGCCAAAATCTCTGCATCACATTTTCTTGGTCAAATTTGAAATCACGGGTAAAGTTTTTTATGAAATGTAGATACATGAAAGCATGCAAAAAAGCCTTAAGTGATTAAGGTGCTTATTGCTCAAAACCTGGCTGATGTATTCAGTTTTGCATTTGGACACTTTGTATATAATCCTATTTGTTGCCTCCACACACAAAGTGCCAAAATCTCTGCATCACATTTTCTTGGTCAAATTTGAAATCACGGGTAAAGTTTTTTATGAAATGTAGATACATGAAAGCATGCAAAAAAGCCTTAAGTGATTAAGGTGCTTATTGATTTTAATAGCTGCATTTGATTGGTATTGTCAATTCAGCAACGATTTTGTTGAGATCTTTCCAAAGAATTGGTTGGAAGAAAATGATAAATTAAAAGTCAAAACCTGGCTGATGTATTCAGTTTTGCATTTGGACACTTTGTATATAATCCTATTTGTTTGACTTTGGATTGCGAAACATATTATTGTATGAGAATGAGACCTCTTTGCAAGCTGAGACAGCTAATGAAAGTGAAGATTCTCAAGTACTATAGCTTGTTTTAAAGGGACAATGAATGCATATGGATCCTTTTTTGTTACTCAAACTTGTAGTCTGGATGTTGGAGTGTGAACTCTAAAGTATTATTCGGTTCTTAGCTACAGTTTTAACTGTATCAGAATCTTTGTACAGTTCATACCATTGTAGCTGCTCTGCTGCTTCAGGGTTCCATACAGGTGTATAGTCGAAAGGTGGAATATCTCTACACCTTGGTATTGCGTGCTTTAGAGTTCCTTTCTCAGAAAAGGTTTGATTTTTTAGTTGAAGTTTCAGGATTTATTTGCATTTTGCTATCTAATATGCAGTTCTCGTTTTTTATTTGGGTAGAATAATGGGGCCGAAGCCCATTTGCAGCTCTTGTTTTATCTAAATAAACATCAGCATTTTTAGTTTTAAAAAAAAAAAGAATTACCTGATTCAGTTTTAGAACTTTACCTTCTTAATTACATTTCGGAGGCAAAAGTTTGTTCTGGCTTTCCTTTTCTATCTGGTTTCCATTTTCGTGGTAATTGATGTATAAGTATCACACACAAAGTGCCAAAATCTCTGCATCACATTTTCTTGGTCAAATTTGAAATCAAAAAGTTTTCTTTTCTCACTGGTTAGATTTGCCCTGTCCGTCACTTTAGCAAATGGTTCCAAGTCTCAATCCCAAGGGATCGGCAAGACTACCTATCCCTCCTTCCTACTTCTGTAGACTACGTCGCTTATGTTCTAGTCTCCTTTTAATTTGCTTTCCATTAGTCGTTTGACGGATTGTATGATTACTTTTACTAAAGACTCGTCATTCGGGCAGGACCGGAGTTCCGGATACTTGGCACTGGATGTGAGTCCCATGGCCTCTACCGGCTCTCCAACCCTCTCGTGTTTGTGTTGTCAAGGATTCCCCTCTCACCATCCATGCACAGTTGGATCATCCTAGCCTTCCTAAACTCCAAAAATTGGTGCCCAGCCTCTCTAAGTTGTCTAGTCTCCCTTGTGAGTCATGTCAACTAGGAAAACACACCCGTAGTCCGTTTCTCGGTAAAATTTTTTCTCCTTTTGCTTTAGGGTAAAATGTAGATACATGAAAGCATGCAAAAAAGCCTTAAGTGATTAAGGTGCTTATTGATTTTTATAGCTGCATTTGATTGGTATTGTCAATTCAGCAACAATTTTGTTGAGATCTTTCCAAAGAATTGGTTGGAAGAAAATGATAAATTAAAAGTCAAAACCTGGCTGATGTATTCAGTTTTGCATTTGGACACTTTGTATATAATCCTATTTGTTTGACTTTGGATTGCGAAACATATTATTGTATGAGAATGAGACCTCTTTGCAAGCTGAGACAGCTAATGTGGCATATGTAGTAAACGTTTGTGAAATTTTCATCTACAATATCTGGTATAAACTATAAACTAATAAGCAATTGCTTGGGATGAAGATTTCATTTATGAAGATTCTCAAGTACTATAGCTTGTTTTAAAGGGACAATGAATGCATATGGATCAGATTAGTCTATTGATAATTAGTTCAATTTTTTGTTACTCAAACTTGTAGTCTGGAAGTGGGATCAACTTTGTCGGTACTAACATTATCAAATGTTGGAGTGTGAACTCTAAAGTATTAGTTCGGTTCTTAGGTACTACAGTCTATTAACATTGTATCAGAATCTTTGCACTGCTTACAGTATAAACTCATACCATTGTTTCTAGGTGCATATTCTTGGCTTGCTCTCTAGCAATATAGCTCATGTACCTTAAATAATAGCTGATTTCCTTCGATAATTGTGATTCATAATCCTTGAGAAGGAAGGTGACTGTAAAGAATATCTCTTTGATAAAAGCTGTAAGAGATATAAAACCAATCATGTGCCTTCACCTAACAATTTAATTATTTGGAATAGTTGGTCCTTGACGGAATCAACAACAGATTTTAAGTGACACAAAATAGGAAGTAATAATCTATTTTAACTGACTGTTCTTTATTTCAGTTAATGCAAACTGTACAGCATTGTTTGATCTGACTAATGTTGTTTTGGGGCAGACAGCAAGATCATATAGATGGGGCATCAGTCCAACCTGAAGATAGTGGTCCCTGTGCTACTGCTGATGAAGAAAATGATCAATTCTGGGGCTTAGATGACATCCCAGGTAGCCTATTTAATGGAGAATATAGCAAAATGATCAAACAAGAACCATGGCATGAGGGGAGTTATTATTATCATGATTAGTTTTATTTAGAAATTTTTGTTTACCACTATAGGTTCATTCTATATTGGGGCATATTATTTACAAATCTTATTTAATTGGTAAGGTTGTCTGGGCCTATTTGGTTTAGGATTTAGAACTATTTCTATTGAATTTGGGTCATCATGGAATTGCTGAAATTAAGATTCTCATTGCTTTGGGCCTTTTTTTCAAGACCAGAGAATTATTGAGGATGTTTCTCATTTTAGGCTTCTCCCTTCTCGTACATTCTGTCTTCTCAGTCTCCCGTCAGTCTTTCATCAAGTGCATCAAAACAGCTATCTTCTATAAAATTGTTGCTTTGTTTTACTATAAATAGGTGCAAATGTTAGATCATCACTTAATTTTTTGTTATATTGCAGTTGAAGAAAAGAATTCCTTGGATGGTACAACAGGCAAAGAAGTGAATTTGGATCACTTTATAAAACCCCCTGCAAATCTAGTTGTTCTTGAAGGTGACTGCTTGGATGCTACTGGTGATGGTGGGGAATTGGAGTCTTATCTGGTAACATAATTTCTTCCAGTTGTTTACATAACAATGTTTGTATAGTTTTATTCACTAATGATTTGATGAATTGTTGCAGTTGTCCACCACAGACTTGTACCAGGATTTTATTCTATTGGACACATCTGATGCTGTTGCAGTTCATGAGTTTCTGAAGGGAAGCAAAGCTGGTGCAGCACAAAATGGTGCTAATAGAGGAGCTTCAACTCGTAAAAGCTTTCTTTCTCCCACAAGACGTTCTGGTGGAAGTGCTTATAAAACATCAGCTGCAAAGAGTCAACATGCTAATTCCAACTGCTCTCCTAAACTTAATTGCAGTTTTGATGACAATAATGTTCGGCCCTCTCCTGCCTCTGCTGGTCTTGATAACTGCAGCTTTGGATTTAATATGGATGATGGATGTGATGCATCTAGGGATTCAGACAATTCAGATGCTGATGCTGACGATCCATGGAAACCTTTGAATCCTCATGAACCTGGCAACTTGAGGGTCAAGCCCTTTAGAAAAGGTTCCCCACCTCTCACCCTTTCACCCTTCATCAACTTGCCATACCTTTATTGTATAACATACCTATCTGCTATCTTCTTTATGTTGCACCTGCAGTAAAAGCTCTAAAAAAGAATGGCATCAATGTGACTCGACGAGTATCTATGAAGATTTTGTTTCCACTTGCAAAATTGCATGGTCCTATCAGTCCAGAGCTCATGGAAATGTGGGAGATGCGACGTCATGCCCACGAACGACAAAGGGATTCCCAATCTCCTCCATTATATGAGAAGGTAATTCATCAGGGATGGTCTTTTTACCTATATATAACTTTTGATTGTATATAATATGTGATATGTAAATTGCAGCTGAGGCAATCTCTTATTAGTGAGGAACATGAAACTGGTGGAACATTTTTAAACTCTGAGGCTGACAATGATGACCACGAATATGATAGCGGAAATCCTGATTTTGACATGCCAGGGAATGTCTACATGGATGAAGATCTACCTCCTTGCAGTAAAGAGGTTTGGAGAGGAGACCAGTAATTTGACTATTATATATTCTAAATGACATCTTGGAAACTTCTATTATATGTTTATCTACTTGAATTAACAGCATGAAATTGATGATGCTCATGACGAGGCTGGTGAAGCTATAGATCCTGAATATCCAAATTCTCAAGCAAGTTTGGAAGATCTTTGTCGCTCTCACCTGGTAAGAGTGCCAATTGTCTGTCAGATGTGGTTATTTATCAAGTTGTATTTTATCTTTTAGAAATCTGTTAAAAACTTCTGACACCCCCTCCCCTTCTTTCCTGTGTTCATATTTTATTTTACCAAACCTGTAAAGCATATGCTCACGGTTGGAGAAGAGAAACAAATGCTAATTCACTTAAATGAACTGCAAGCACCATTCAAACAGTATATATGCTCAGCTCTTTATTTCAACAAAATAGTGTGAAAGAACCTAGTGAGCAGCTGTAGCCTTGTAGGGTCAATTCTGCATTGTCCCTTTTCCTTGACACAAGTATATCTTTTGCTAAAATGATTCCATATCTTTGTCTGGTTGGTAATCTTTATTCCTTATCTAGAATGCTCTCCTAGCTAGCATTGCTGAAAATGAGAAGCAAACTGAAATGGCTGCTAGGGTTTCAACATGGAAACAAAGAATTGAGCACCATTTGGAAGAACAGGTGAATTCATCTTTTGGGTGTCCGTCCTCTATATCTTTCTAATGCATTAAATTGAATGGATTGTTTTTGCATGACAGGAATCACGCCCACCATTTGATATCCACGACTATGGTGAGAGAATTCTGGACAAACTATCCCTTGAAGCAAGCAGTAGCTGTGTCCTATCCTTCTCTGATCTGGTCAGGGGACAAGAGAAGTATGATGTGGCCCGAAGTTTTTCTTCTCTTCTTCAACTGGTAATTCCCTTATTAGCAGTGTGCAATGCACTTCTTGAACTGTTCATGTTATGATGTTGGGTGTCATAGAGTCCTATAAATTGGATGATCCCCAAATTGTTATACCGATCTGTCATGTGAGTTCTCCAAATTTCCAGGTGAACAATGGAGAAGTAGATCTAGAAAGAAATGGAGTTGATGGGGGGTCTGTCTGCTACACAGCCGTTAATCCTTTCCATGTTAGGCTCCTTAAGCACGACAAGAAACAGGAGGATGCGCAATTTCGTTTGTCAAAAAAGAGAGCAAAATCTCCAACAAAAAAACCGTCTATAAAAGGTAACAAGAACAAAACTGGAAGGGAAAAGTCTTCTACCCTCTGTTCATCTTCTGGGGAATATGGACCAGCAGGGTTGTCACCTCCAGCAAATTGCAAGTTTTCTGTGAAGCTTGGAAAGGTGAGTGCCATAAAGTTCTCTCCTGAAGCCAAGAGGAGGCGTAGATCCCAGTATGTCCAACCAGTTAACTTGCATTCAGCTGGGTGACACTGACAAGTGGCAGCTTATTCCACTCAGCCCTGAATTATTCAAATTCAAGACATTTGCTTGATGTCTCAGACTTAGTTAGAAAGTGATCTCATTGCAATCCTAGGTCTCACTAAATACTAACAACCATCAGCTTCCACCTGTATTATTATTGCTTTTGACATTAATATATTGATGTAATGATATCACATTGTAAAACAATGTATTCTTATCAATTTAATAACTTGTTCATGCTCAATATCTCGATGTCAGTCAGCTTTACTTTTATTCCTCTCCTCCTACACACCCCTATATCATGGTGAAGCTAAAATCATGTGATTGCAAGCTAATTGTACATTTGTGCGAGGGACGGAAATCAGTGTATGAATCACATTAATTTTTATGGCTGATTAGATAAAGGGTTTTTCTAACAAAACCACTTGTAAAAGAATACAAAATAAAAACTGACATGAAAAATAAATTTTTTTCAATTCTCAACATATTGAATACTCAATTTTTTATAAAAATTATTTTATTTTAAATTTTTAACAAGTGTCTTAAAAGACAATTTTTAACCAAACTTTGAAAAAATAAGTTTATTTGTTGTACGGGTGAAATGAGAGTTTCAACAACTGTGCAAATAATTATCTTGAAAGAAAGCAATGGAACTTGACTGTTGCTATGGAGAAAAGTCCATCCAATTGCAAGAGATTATTAGTATACACAAGTTGCGTACACTAACTGCGCACACATTAACTTTTAGCTGCTCCACCCCTTTGGTCCATCACATAATTATGTTCATCTAATTATGTTCATGTAATGGTCCTGAACCCACCCACCTAGTAATAGGACACACAATTAACTCACCTCAACTGCTTGCAATAGGAATATTTTTTTTGTAGCAGCTTTTGCGCCAGCTACTCTCACAACTAGAGCATGATGGGTAACGTTTATTTTTATTTTTATTTTTTTCAAAAACTCTATAAACACACCTAATATATTTTGATAAATTAATTAACTCTCGTGTGTATTGGTTCTACGTTCAAACTTAGAATCATGAAGAGACAACATTCAACCTTAACCACATTTTTTATTAAAGAAAAAAGGCCTTAAGTTTTTTTTTTTAAAGTAAGACTAATTTCTTAAATATGATCAACTATATAAACAAAGATTTTTTTTAATAATATTATTTTTTTACTCATAAATTTATTTATGTTTAAAAAATTTAAACTTCTAGCATTCGGACTAACATGTCCGTAAAGTCTATTAAGTATTAACAAAGTAATATATATATGAAATATTGCCATAAAGTTTGTAGATATGTACAAGAATTATAATCACAGGTCAATTTTGCTATTGTATTTTACAATTTTTGAGAACCTGAAAATAAGGGGGGGAAAAGGAAACATCCATGAATTGAAATATCTGTCAAGATTTCAAACATTCTGACAAAAAGAGGGATCCACCACCGCCACCTACAGTCACGCGCCGCCCACCGCCTCCACTCTCAACCGGACAAATATTGGTGAGAAAATTAATACATAGCCGCCAACACGCGCCGAACCCATCACTTTGTATACGATTTCGGTTGCACAAGCGCCACGTCATCACAGTCCGAGTCAGCTCCCCTTGCCTAACTCACTGAGTCTCGTCTCGTCCACCTCTCTCCGCGTTCAACTCAGCAGTGGAGCTGCTGCAACCACCACCCGACGACGGCGAAACGCTTCCTCTCCGTTCCCTGCTAAGGATTCTCTTGAACGACAACATGCGACTCATCGGCGACCGAAACGACGACGACGACGACAACTGAGTAGACGGCGAGTCGCAACCCGAACCCGACTCGTCCCGAAAACCCTCGTTCCTCGGTGGCACCTCAATGGTCACACCCACCAGCGACGACGGCTTCCTCCTCAACGAAGAAACCTCTCGGCCGATTCGGTTCTCCTCTAACCCGGAACTCGAACCTGGTTCCGGTTCGCTGACGTTGATGACAACTTCGGGTCGGGTCTCGCCTACGGGTGCGGGCTCCACCGGAGCGCGGCAAAGGGGACAGGTGGAGTGGGAGTGGAACCACATGTCGATGCAGTCGGTATGGAAAACATGGTTGCACTTGGGCAAGACCCGACCCGTTTCACCGGACTCAAACTCCGACAAGCAAACCGCACATTCCGCCGGGTTTTCCGGGTGGGTATTGGGGTCGTAGGCGAAGACGGGGAGCGAGGCGATGACGGAGGCTTCGAGGCCGCGGGAAGGAAGGGCTACGGAGGCGGCGACGGGGTGGTCGGAGTCGAGGTAGAAGACGAGGTTGGTACGGCGGCGTAGACGACGGCGGAGGTGACGGCGGCGGGCGCGGAGGAGGTACCAGCGGGCGTAGAAATGGAGGCAGAACATGAAAACAGCGACGAAGAAGAGGAGAACGATGGCACTGAGCATGATCTTACCGCTGAAGCTGTATCTCTTTGCATCGAAATGGTTGGGAATGGGATTGTCTTTGATTTTGTGGATGTGTTCACCTTTTTCCATTTGACCCTGTGACTGTGACTGTGACTGTGAGTGTGTGAGAGAGTACTAGAAAGAGAAACTGAATGAGGAATTATTATAGTGAACAACGTTAGGTTTATACTTTATAGAAGAAGAAGAAGAATAAGAAAGAAAACTAAAAGAGGCTTGAGGAAGGTTCTTGAGGGTTTCTTGAATCTTTCGGGAAATACTGCTTTATTTGCTTCTTCAATTCTCTTGCTACTGTTTTACTGCTGCTGTTGTTGTCAAAGGTCCAATGAAACAGACGCCACTGTTGACGCGGTTTCCCTTTTTCATTTTCTTTATTTTTTTAAGGATTTTTTTTTAAAAGATGTCTTAAATACACTAATTAAAAATTTAAAATAAAATATTTAATATATTAAGTATTGAAAAAATTTAACTTTTCATATAAAATTTATTATTTTAAATTTCTAAAAAATTGTACTTGTTAGCAAAGTCTTTCTTTTAAATGTATTTGTAATTTTTTAATAAATTCTTTGAAATTTTGTGGGGGAAATTGGGTTGCACTTTCCCCTAGTTTTAGTAGACCCATACTGCTAAATTTTCACCCTTGTGATCATTTTTAGATTTTTTTAAAAATTTTTCTTTGTGTGAGGTGTTTGTTACATAGATTATTTTATTTATTATCAGATTCTTGTGTATCTTCTAAATAAAAAAATTATAATTAAGTCTCCAATGTTGGTATGCTTAACAAATTTATTAATTGAATAATTACTTGTGCATGCTTTGTTTGTTTAGTTTCACACTATTCTTATTTAATTTTTATATTTTGGAAAAGAAATTTATTAACAATTGTACATTAATTAAAGAAATAAAAGTAAAATTTATTAAACAAAAAGTGGAGTAATTTTTTTATGTGAAATAGAAAGTAGGGTATTTATTATATAAGAAACACACAAAAAAAAAAAAAAATAACCACTAGTAATCGACTAGTGGTGAGGGAGATGAGTAGTTTATATGAGATAAAATTCTTTTAAATTGAGTAAGTAATAATATATTCACTATTAAATTTTAGTGGATTAAGATTTTAATTTACTTTAAATTAAATTAAAGATAAATATACTCATACTTACTAACTTTAGAGATAAATTAACTTTAAAAGAGTTTTTTTCCATTTGTATGAGATCATCGTTTTAAACCTCATTGCCACCACCATTTAGCTACTTAATCATCATTTTTAAAGTTTTTATTAATGAGTTGTAGAAATATATTCACATGTCATATTTTTATTGAAGAAAAACATCACAAGTATCTAAAAAATTTTACCTAAGTTTTGTCCTAATAATAAACCTCCAATACAATTAAATCAAATAACATTTAACTACAAAAAATTTATAAATTAACGATATAGTTAATGTGTTTCTTAGATTAGTTAATATTTTAAATTCATAAAATTAATTATCATGTTTTAAAAATATATAAAATGAATTTGTATAAATCTTTACATTAAAAGAGATATATCAATATGCCACTATGATTAAACTAATGATGAGAGATTTAAATAATTTGAATGAAATCTTAAGTTAAAACTTGATTGCCACTATTATAAAAAGATATATACTAGTAATAATTATTCTGTTATTAACTATATATAGTGTATATGTAAAAAAAAAAGAAGAAGAAGCTATATTTAGTGTATATGAACATGAGACTGGAAATGGACAGGAATTGTGTGGCAAAGACATTGGTCAACTTGCTTTGCTTACTTAACCCAAACGGTATTCGAGTCCAGTGTGAACGTTTACTTTTGTTTCTTTCTTCATACGTCGTTTATTTTATCACGAAGGAATGCACTAATTAAAAAATATAAAAATAAAAACAGAGAGAAAAAAAAAAGGGTTTTTCTTGAATGGGATTATTCCAACTATGCGGGACTAAATGCAGATGCGGGTTTTAACTCTTAAATCTGTATTTGAATATTTTTTATTAACAAAATAGAATATAATATATGCAGATGGATCGAAAAAGAATAAAATAGAATGAAATATAATTATTATTATTTTTATTTAAAAATTTTATTAATAAAATAGAATAAGTATTCTCTTTATTTTATTTTAATTTAAAAAAAATAAAAATAAATATTTAAAAAAAATAATTTTTTATATATTTTAAAATTCTTAAAATATATATATTTTTTATTATCAATCATCTAAATATAATGTAAGAACGCATGGCGAAGTGGGTTGAATAAAAATCATCTCCACCTGTCTCATTGCCAGGTATACTTGTGGTCTAATTAATTGGTAGAGAGTCAATAGATTCTTTATTTAGAGTGATTCATCACATACAACTATTAACTCTTCACAGGTACTTGTTTCTCTTTGTCCCTTATCATAACAAGTCTTTATGATATGACGTCAATGGAAGGTAGGAAAGGGAGATGTTGGAAGTCAATAGTGGGGGTAAAAGGTGGTTCACTCTTAGAGGCATAAAAGAAATTTGAGATAGTGTTAGGGAAATGGTTAGTTTCAATATTATTGATATTTTATAAAGTGACATTTATGATACATCCTTTAAAATAGAGTACATTATACATCTTTTAATTTAAACCATTGATTATAAAAAAAATGAGATCAATAGATGTAAAATAAGATTGAAAACTTGCTAACATGGTTTTTGAAATTTACAAAATGGTTCCTTATCCCTCTCCTCATCTCCTCTCTCTCTCCGTTTTGTCAGAAAATTGACCGACGACATCATCACAAACAAGACAGTAATCCCACATGTCACCCTTCACTGCTCCTAAAAGAGATCGATACACTATTGCGAGTTAGATCTGACCACCATGAGTCAGAACTGTCATCAAGTTGCGGAAGGTGGAGTGGTGTTCGGTGACGCATGAGTGACGAGGTGATCGTGAGATGGGGGTTTCTGGTGTTTGGGTTCAGACATGGAGGCTATGAGGTGGTGGCGGTTTAGGGTGGTGAATGAATGGCTTGATGATTTGCGATGGTTCTGGCTCGGGTTGGCTAGTGACGTGTTCTATCATGGAGGATTCGTCAGGGTGGCGGCTAGGATTAACCATGGCAGAGATGGGGTTCATGGTCGAGAATTGGCCATGGCTAATCTGTGACGTACCACTTACAACCTTTGGCCTCCTTATGTTTCTGTTACAGGTAGACCACGACACAAAGAAACCATGAACCGATAGAGAAGAGGAGGCGTAGGTGAATTGTAGGTGAACCACCACGAGCCTCCACGATCAAGTCAAGGAAACCCAACATAAACCCACCACCATGGCCTCCACAGAAAGACAAGCCACTAACCAGATTCGTCCATTTTTTTTTACTATGGTGGGTTGGGTTTTTGGTAATTGTTAGTTGCTGGTTGCAGGCGTGGTGATTGAGTTCTTTGGCGATGGCTAGCAAGGTGGGGAGTAATTTGCAAAAAACAATACTTGTTAGGTTGCTTTTAAAATAACACAAAACGAGCTATACAAGCAAAGCTACCTCTAATTGCAAGTATTTTTAAGGGTGTGCATGATACACCATAACTTACTAAGGTATATAATAACATCTGTCTATATTACAATCTAAATCATAAATCTAATTAAAAAGAAAATGAATGAACTAAATTTCTCATCTTACCCCATAAAAGGAGAGTATCCTCATCGGTGACCAACTCATGCGAGTTTAGACTTTATTGTTATGTCTATATTTAACTATTATTTTTTCTCAAATTTTATAATTTCTCACATTATGTTGACTTATTTATTAATGTATCTAAAGTTTTACATTATTCTATGTATGATATTGTTGACATTTTATGTTTCTACTTTTGGTGCAAAGGAATAACCTTAAAGTAATAATTTATATATATATATATATATATATATATATATATATATATATATATATATATATAACATATTTAGTGAGAAGAGTATTTATTATAAGAGGTGAGAATAGTGAATTTTACTATTGAATCTTACATAAATAGTTAAAACTATAACATAAACGTATATAACTAACTTTTTAAGTGATCACATGACATTTAAGTAAATTTTAATCTTGACTATTCATATATAGTTTAAAACTATAACATAAACGTATATAACTTTTTTAAGTGATCACATGACATTTAAGTAAATTTTAATCTTGACCATTCATATATAGTTGTATAATCAAGATTTATTTTTTTATCATCTTATAATAAAAACTATTCTCACTAAATATGTCTTTTATATATATATATATAGGATCTACTTATACCTAGTGAAAGTAAAAAAGACTTATATTTAATCTTATACTCTTTATTTTATTATGATCATGTGGCTACTATGTATCTTCTATTGTTAGCCACGTGATCACAATAAAATGAAGTGTGTAAGATTGAGTGTAAGTCTTTTTTATTTATACTAGATGTAAATAAATCTCTTTCCTCTATATATATATTATTTAATCTTATTTTATTTTCTACACATTTATACACTACTTCTCTCGCATATTCCTTTCCTGGTATGAAAGATTATATTGTGCAACAAGTTTTATCTAAGAAAAAAAATATAAATAAATAATATATTAAAATGTATATTTTTTATTGTTTTATTATCTAAAAATAATAATATAAAAATAATGTAATAAAAATAATAAAAATCCATCATGATTCTTAATTTCATGAGTGTTGAGTCGTTACTTGTGAGTTATAAAGTACGGACATGTCATTTTTTAGGCATGTCTGTGTGTCGAATACATATCCGTATCAGACACATGGAGACACTTGTATGACACACGTGTTCTACATGTCAGAATGTGTCTGATTAAAAATATTATTATTTTTAATTTGGACACATCTCGGATACGCTTGGACACGTCTCAGACACGTAAAACATGTCTAGAACACGACTTGGACACACGACCTATTAATATATTTTTAAAAAAAATATATATAGTTTCTATGACTAACGTTCAATTAGTTAGCCTGTAACCCACCCAACTCTAATCACATGACTGACGTCCCAAGCCACTATTTTCACATATCAATATTTTAAGTTTTATCTTTTCACATGCTACTATTAGACTTTTAAGTTTTATCTTTTCACACACTATTATTTTTATCTACTCCTTCTACATCTGTTCGTTCCAAGTCGTCCACTTCGTCGTCACCGAAGTTTACCTCGCACTAATATTCCCTCTAGTTAATCTTTTTTATGCACATATACTTGTACATGATTAGTTATATTAGCACAAGTTAGTTTAAGAGATTTTTTAAAATATGTCAATATAAATTATGTTCTATATTTGTTAGGAGGGGCTTACTAGGTAGCAAATATTGATACATATGACATATATTAATATATTATAAATCTTCAAATTTATAGAAATGATATTAATAAATTATGAATCTTTTTTTTAAAATTTAGAAAACTCATTGTACTATACGCCATGTGCACTTTGATCCTGTTACTTCAAAAATGTGTAAAAAGGACCTGTTACTTTACATTTTGTGCAAAGAAGTACAAAATGGTAACAAACATTACATTTTGGATAGAAACGTGCATGTGCATTACATATGCGTGTCTGAATTTCGAAGTGCCAAACGCGGTCTTCTTCTTCGTCCGAAAACCCTAGAACTTCATAGCTCTAAGCCAACGAAACTTGAAACCCCATAATAGAGATCCATATGGGCGGATCTGCGACGGGGTGGCTGGACAATGGGTCGTATAGACGGTAGAGACCCATAGGTGCATCGCGGTTGGGGAATCAATGGCAGATCTAGGCGGCGTGACGGAGCTTGTGGGTTGCGAATCTGGAATAGTGGTGTGCAGTGGTGGCTTGGAACGGTGGAGTGCGGTGGCTCGCAGTTGTGCGCTGTGGTGGTTCGCGCGAGGTGGATATGAGTTTTTGAGAGTTTTGTTTTAGATCTAAATTTCTAATATTAGACACCGAAAATTGAAATCTCAAAATTTTCAAGCCTTAAATCATGAGATTCGCGTGAGGAAATTGAAACCCCTAATTTTTCACCCCCAATTTTGCAGGTCTTTAGCTGGGTAAGAGGTTGAAGAAGACCACGTTTGGCATTCCAAAATTTAGACACGCATGTATACATTTTCATCTAAAATGTAACGTCCGTTATCATTTTATATTTCTTTACACAAAATATAAAGTAATAAATTCTTTTTACACATTTTTAAAATAACATAATTAAAGTACACACAATGTATAGTATAAAAAGAATTTTTTTAGAATTTTATCTCTATATATATATATATATATATATCATATTTTATAAAATTTTAAATTTAATATATTTTTTTATATTTATATTTATATCGTGTCTAATAGTTGTATTTGTGTCTCGTGTTTCATAGCTTGTGAATATATTCTCTTAATCAATGCACGTGAAGTACTGTTGTGAATTCATTCATGCCGGCAAAATGGTACTGCTCGTGGATCTCATGTTAATATTGAATATTGTTAATTATAAATTAAGGATATCTTGCAACTTTGCACTCTGGATCGAAGGCTTCTGCTTTCCTTATTTGACTGCAATTCTTTTTAGATTACTATAGTGCACTTTTCTTTTTTTAATTTCGTTTTGCACGTGTTCGAAATAATGTGATCATACATTCATATTGTTTAATTGAGTGAAGTTTTGATAAAAGTTCTTCAAGTTTGATTTGTTATTTGATTTTCTATGAGACAGATGTTAAGTTTAAGTCAACCTTTCTTTTATACGTCAAATGCATTTAACCTTTAATTTATTAACTTTATTGTATTTTTCATCTTTACTTATATAATTGACTACATTATACTCTACTTTAATATTATTAATTACAATATTCTCTTTTTTATTAAAATTAAGATATATATTAAGAATAATTAACATAAATAATAAATAATATCTTTATCTTATTTTCATTCTTTTCTCGTGTTCTCTCCTGTCACAAACTTATTAATCAATTATCACTACATTATCATTGTTAATTTTAAAATCTAAATTTAATGTAAGTGATAGCACACGAAAATGTATCTATCTTTATAAACATTCTACTTTAAATCTAACATCAATTTAAAATCTCAAATACAAGCATCGTTGTATAATAATTTTATTCTTTCATAGTTTAGTAATTGATTTCTTTCTTGTAAAATGGAATTTAAGCTAAATTTGAAAGAAGGCCAAGGAAAAATTTGCAATGGAGCATCTGACTACGACTATAGGGATTAGTTTCTCAATTACTATTCGAAGATGACAATGACGATGAGAATCATGTGTGTCTTGCTATTTATTAGAACCTTTGCTATTCTCTTATTTTTTGTATTCATAAGACACACAAAATGCTCTGTTTTGGCCATAATCATAATTAAGGGTGTTTATTGCTTTTTGAAACCAACGCAACCCCACAAAATAGGTGGTGGAATTAAGTTTTTTTTTTTTCCCACTTTTTTCCTTTGTTAAGACTTTTGAGATTTCATGTGTACCGGAGAATTTATAAAAGTTGTTTTTACAAGTTTGCTTATATTGCAGAAGAAGAGTTGATTGCTATGGAGTGAAATGGCCATTGTTATACACTATAGCAAGTCTCAATAAGTACAAAGAACAGATAAACTATGTTAATGGACAAAGTTGCATTAAGAAAATTAGAAATAATACTATGAGAAAAAAAACACGTAAGAGGGCTAAGTAAAGGGAGATATTTTAATTAACACTAAACATGCAAAGGTGAAGAAATTTAACTAAGGAGGATGCATCAACTGTTTATGTGTGGTTTTGAAAAGCACTCGATGCTACCTTTAGAATTTAAATTATTATTTCATCCATTAGAGGCTGACATGGGAGTGTTATGGCTTTGAAATTTAGGATCTTGTCTCCTGGCATCAACACAGGTAAGCTCTAAGCTTGGTTTTGCTTCATCGTTATAAAAAACAATGCTACCAAATAGTAAGGAATGGAGTATTGTGGACCATTCATGTCAAATATTCTTAAATATAATTTAATTTTAATCAAAGGGTGATAATTGCATTGAATTAAATTAGGGTGTAATGTGCTTCGCTAGCTCGATATTTAATTAATTTTTTATGATATGTAAAGGATTTTATCTTTAGTTATTTTCCAATATATAAATTAATATTTATGTCAAAAAAACAATTTTATTTGATGTTTGTTGGACCTTTCCATCGAGTCATGGTATTAGGTATAAAAATTATCATCACTTGATAAAGTATGTTTTTTAGTCTAGTTTGTACTACATGATGTTATTCCTACAAATGGATTACAATTTTGTCATTTTATGGCCTCTGCTACATGTAATAAGTGTAAACTCTGATGAAACCACTCTCAATTGCTTTTGAGATTGCCCGATGATCATCCTTGTCTAGCAGAAGCTTGGTTTTATAATGCATTCAAGCTTTTTCACCCTTATCACTAAGGAGTGGGTTCATCGGCTTCTAATTCTCTTGACAGTCTCTTTCTTATGGCTCTATGGGTAATATAGTGCAACAGAAATAGAGTCATGTTTAAGGTGAGGAAAATCCCTTTAAATGAGGCCATGCAAAAGTTATCTACATGAACTATTCATTTCGATGCTTGCTAGTTGACATAGACAAACCTACACTTCAATGTTTAGTTTCTTGGTCCCTTCCTCTTATGGGTGTTCTATAAACTTAACGTTGACGAGAGCTTTTTAGGAAACCCCGAAAACACATATTATGGTGAGTTGCTGTGTGATAAGAATGGCCACCAGTTGATGAGGTTTACTGGTTTGATGGGTGTGGCCACCAACCTGGTGGTAGAACTCTTTGCACTGAGGCAAGATTTATATAGTGCATGAGACAATGACTATAAGTTGCTTGTTTGTGATCAGACTCTATGGATGTATTGCATTTACTGACAAAGCAGAACCCTTCTTTCTATTCCCATTTCATCCTCATCAGTGATATTCAAGAGTTGTTTATAAAGAAGTTTGGAAGTTCATTTGTTGCACATTTTCTGTAAAGGCAATAATTGTACTAACCACCTTGCTAAGTTCGTTGCATCCAGTGAAGTTCGTCTCTAGATTTAGAACTTACCTTCTCCACGCTTATCACCCTTAATGCTAGCTGACTTTATAGGAATTTTATTTATTTAGTTGCTTTCGTTGTTTTCCAATCTACCTAAAAATTATACAAAAAAAAATAATGATGAAGTATAAGAAAAAAAATTTAAAAAAAATCAGGCTAATAGATCGAGA
This sequence comes from Ormosia emarginata, assembly GCA_029884605.1. NCBI lineage: Eukaryota > Viridiplantae > Streptophyta > Magnoliopsida > Fabales > Fabaceae > Ormosia > Ormosia emarginata. The sequence goes on along the minus strand of JAQQTP010000059.1, from coordinate 21,563,798 downwards.
TGACCCAACCTGCAGCCTGCATATGGTCAAGTTAGCTAGCAATAAGTTTGGCCTGACCTGACTTATCTCAAAGATTTACTTAGCCCATGTGGGTTGATTGGCACAAACCATTTTGACACTTCTAGTAGAAAGTATCATTTTGGTGTCCTAATTGTTTTCTCATATTCAAGTGCGTGCATGAGTTTATAGGAGTATTAAATATACTTATTTACAATAAAATGCAAATTTTCAACTTTGAACAATCTAGAATTAGGAGATCCTTCTAATTTTGGTTGAAGTTTTTAATAAATATAAGTAAACAAGATTGTCATTTCATTTTTTTTGGTGAGAAAGAATTATGTTAGGGCAAGTCTCCAAACTCAATAAGTATGTACATAGATAATTGTAGATAATCTATTGACAACATACCCTGACACAATTTGAATTCCATTTAACTTAGTTGAGACGGTTCGTCTTTACTAATTGTTTCAACCATTGTTGACAGATTAATACTTTATATGGCTTACTAATAGCGTAATTTTTTTTAAATAACTTAAAAAAAGAGGTAAAATTAAGGTTAACACACCATAAATTTGTTACGGATCATAAGGCTAGGCCCACACTTTACATTGAAACTCAAGGAAAGAGTATATAACACAATACATATGGTTTTCTTTTTTTTTTTCTTTTTTGGGTGAAAAGCACATGACATATGGTAAATAAAAGAATAATCACTCCTCATCATGTATGTGGTAGTTAAGTTTAATTCACAATGCATCTTTTAAACAAATCCAAGCCTTAAACAAGGATTATGATACATTCAAGCTGACTGTAATTTTCATCATCGCATACGAACATAGCATCATTTGCAGTAATTAGACGAGTAACGTTATAATTTATAACAGCTTTGTTCCTTTAGACTTCAATTTTTGCAACGAGGATCTTAGATCTATTAAAATGAGTTGAGGCTTGTATAGTTGGTATATTGTTAGCATATATCAATGAGTCGTCAAACTATATATAAAGGGCAGAACGAATTTTAATGGGTTGAGGCATGCTATGGTGTTCCTGGTAGATTGGTCTATTGAACCCATTTAAATATATAAAAAAAAAAGTTTCATTGATTTTTATGAAGTTCAACTTATTTTTGACAATCTAGCTCATCCAACATTCTAATTGGATGGGCAACCCACCGTGGCCCAATTAATTATGGGCCCAACCCGTTTCGAAGTTTGTGGTAGAAGTATCACCATCTTATGGTTTGTCTAACAACAATTATTCACCTTTTTGAAATGGCCACACAAACAAATACAATGGAGTAATGGACGGGTGCTTTTAACATGGACCGAGTGGTCAAAGGTTCATCGATGAACCTTTGACTTAACTTGCTATACTAAGTTTTTATGTATTATAATAAAGTCTATTTTTTATTTTATTTTACATATATAACTATTATTATTTGCATATGGATCCTCGTATACATGTTCCTCTGTCTCATCTCCATCCAATGACATTTCTGGTGCGATGAGGTTGAATTTTTCCAAACAGAAGTTTTTGTTATTCATTGAAAGATTTCTCATCCATAGTAGATTGCAGCATAAGTGGGGTTGAATATTGCCAAACGTTATTATACTCCTTTGATTATTAAGTATTGAGTTTCTGACTTTATGTGGTTTTCTGAACTTCTTGATTTGATTATCATGTGAAAAAAATAAATTGTATAAAGACTGAAAGATATAAAAATATTAGTTTTTGATATACATCAAAGGTGTTGATCATTCCTGTATATATACTGAAGCTTTTTTTTTTATGATACAGATATGGCAGATGATTGATCTAATTTATTGACCAGAGGAGGAAGTGTCGGCTATTGGCGGCGAGGTTGGATTGCAGCGGTTGTGTCCTGGTCGTCGACAGATTCCAGGTGGTGGGGCTGTCTCTTGAAGCTGTTGTTGAAGGGAGGACCACAGTGGCATTGCCCATTTTGATGTTTTGATGTTCATGATGTATTTTTATTTTTGTTTTTTTTTGCTGTGTTCAGAAATTTACAACTCCCATTAACAGTTCCAAGCACAACCAGTTACCAATCCTGTGATTTCTTGTCCACCTCCATCAGGAAGAGTTCATGGAACACAAATGCCTTCATGAAGGACAAGTGTTAAGAGGGGGAGCAACGGCGTTGTAGAGCATGATGACGACGCCAATGCCAACAATCACCAAAGAGAAATGGTAGTCACCGGCAACTCGCCGACCCTCGATCTCCCTCTAAAACACAATTTGGTCTTGAAAAATGGCTCATGGTTATATCCACTCACCTTACCCATGGAGACACCACAAGGAAGAAGTTGGTTAATTTTGTAAAATCAAATAAATTTGAGAAAAAACACATTTATTTTTGTAATATTAAACTTTTCCATAAAACAAATAACAAGTGATTAATACTGACTATTGATCTAATTTTATAGACATCCTACGGTTTAAAACACAAGGACCATAGATGGCCCCTATGTCAAAGAGTTGATATTAAAATGACCCGTAATGGACTAGACATTGTTGTGCTTCCGTGAGTGTTTTAGCAATATTTAACCATATAAGGGCAAGCATGCCAGCATTTCTTATAAACGTAACAGAAAAATAAATAATAAAAGAAGGCATATTAGAGGGAAGAATAAAACAAACAAAACCAAAAGAGATAGGGAGAGTGAGAGACATATTTTAGAAATAATATTTGCACAATTTTTTGCATTAATTTTAACTCACAATCTCACATACTTCTTTTTCATACATTAATTATTCTGCTAAAAACAAATCACTTTTTATGTATAAAAATCAAATGATGCAAAGATTGGTATCTTCTCCTTTTACTACTTAAAAACATGATTGACAGAAAAAGACACAGAAACTTTAATGCAGAATTTTTTGGGAAGATGGTGAGTTTTATGCAGGACTTGTTTATATTTTTTTCTCTCTCTCCTAACATGACATTATACATTTATTAAAAAAGAGATAGTTTAAATTTAATTAAAATTGATGTTAAAAAAATATATGCAAATAATATCAATTTAATCCTTATGTCAAAGGAAATACAATATTAACTTTTGAAAAGCTTATTAAAGCGATAAGGATTGGGTGAACAAATAATTATAAAAGGCATTAATTATTAAAGAATTAAAACAATTTCTTTTTTGGTACAACGAATTAAAACACTGATAATTCGTTTAAACAAAAAAAAAAAAAACAGTGATAGCTGATAGGTATCCACGAAGACGAAAAGAAATTTTCTCCTTATTGTTATTCAATTGTAATTCTCTTGTCCAAGATCAAGTAGGTACTTAGGCCCTAGAATATTGACCCACGATTAGTTTACTTGAAGTGAAGCAATAAGTAGTTGCCTGCGTTTTCGCGAAACGAAGCAAATGAATGGCGTTATTAAATGTGAGGGTACAAAAAAATGTGAAGCGCATTTGCTAGGGTTTACCAACTCTCACACACCTTGAGCCCACAAAGCGAAAAGACCAAACACCCTATTCCCCTCTCTTTCTCCTCCGCACTCTATTTTCCTCTCTCTTTCTGCTCAAGTAAACACCAAATCATTTTTTGCACCACGCCCTGTTTCTGTTCTCAAAACTACCAACTACCAAATAGAAAAAAATCAGAAATTTTGGCAAACCCATCAACCATCACACAATGTCCAACAAGTCCCCAGTTTTTCCAATGCCAGAACCCCAACACTTCAGTGACTATGGCTTTGACCCCCAAATCAACTATTTTCATGTCCTCTCTCTCTCTCTCTTTCTCTAATTCCTATAAAAATGTTATCTTTTTTCAATTGTCATAACTATTTTTTCTCTGCCCTTCTCAAAAGCAGGTCTTGGAAGAAGCCATGAAGCACAAGCAGCGGGAGACAGCAACAAGATCCATAGACTCCATACACTTCAAGCTTCAGAAGCCCATTTCCAAGGATGATTCAAGGACCAAGGTTCACAAGCCCAAGAAGAAGCGCTGGTGGAAAAACGCCCTCTTCTTCTTCAAATGGAGGTGGATCCATCACCACCGTGATCAGCACCACTACCATGACGACGACGTTCACCAAGCCAGGGCTCGTGCCTTCAGGGCCTCCATCTCAGGGCCAGTGTACTTGACCGAGAGCAGAAGTGGGTCCACTACGCCCTACCGAACCACTAGCCGCCCATCTTCTGGTCCTCTCGCAGGGACACTGACCCCTCTGGCGAAGGGTGAGGTGGACATACCTTACTTGAGTCTCAGGGAACTCACCATGGAACAACAACAACTGCAGCAGCAGCATAGGATGTCTACCTCAGCCATGCCCATATACTTGGTCACTTGAACAGTTTAACTAAACACATACACTTCCAAGTTCATGTCTCATGGTTGTTTTTCTAGAAGTGAAATGGTTGTTAATGGGGTAGCTTTGATTCTGTGGATTTATCATGTCTTTTTGGGTTTTATCCGTTTTGGTTGGTTTATTTATTTTTAATTTTCACCTAACCAAAGGTGTTTTGTTTGATCCATTGGAGGAAAGGCTGGATCCTCCTTTTGGTGTTTGTTGTTTACTTTTATCAAAAATATATATATATATATATGCAAACTGAGCTCTCGTGCTTTTGACCAAAGTCTCACTTTATTCGTTGTGAATTTCTTATTACTATTTTCTTGTATTTTTATCCTGAAAAGGAGGATCATGGCTTATGGATAGTTTAATTGTTAGTTGTTACTTACACATTACCAATATAGCGCCAAGATTTGTGTCCGTTAATTTGGACCACCCATCTAAAAACCATAGAGCCATAGAGGAGGGACTGTGCAACTGCCACTGCCACACCCAAACCCAAACCCAAACCCATGGGAAGTGAAGAAGCAATTTGATTGGGATGTGGGTGTGGGGCCCAAAAGGCAACGTTTCAAGATGTGCAAAGATGCAAAAGCTGCTAATATAGGAGATAAAAATGAATCTTTTTAAAAGTCATCTGCCGTTTGCTTTTTCTTTCATTGTCATTGTCAATAGGGCATGCACAAAGCAGTAAAACGATACTATGAACATGGAAGAGAGGGGAGAGAGCATGAAGGGGACCGGTTTCCAAGAAAATGTCCAAATTAATAAACGGCCATAGCATGTGCATTGGCTAGGCAAAATAGACTGAATAGTGTTTGTTACCCGGTAGCATTGCATGTTAATGATACGCTCCTCTGCTACTTTTATTTAGGAATATATATTTTTTATTATTAAATTTGACATCTTGTATAAATATTATATTTTGAAATAAAATAAATATATCACATTAATACGAAAAAAATATAAATTAAATATTGAATTCTAAATATATAAATAACGAAATTACTTTTATTTATGTACGACAGATTCTTCTACAAGTAATTAGATTTGTATGAACACTCATTTTTACTTATTATTATTATTTGTTTGCCTTTTATAATAAAATTATATATTACTTTATTCTTTTTCTATTAACCCGGCTGAGACAATGCTGACTATTGTTCAGTGCTGAGTGCTGACCAAGTCGTATTCGGTGCACCTGCACTGTTGCGTGCCGTTGTTGGTTTGCAATTCATTCAGAATTCCACAGTCCACACTCCAAAGTCCAATCTACACCGACTTCACTGCTTGGCTGTGGGCTCATGGGCATTAAGGATTAATCACTTGATGATAAACAACTCCGATAATCTTACTGTATATAGTATTTATATCTATTTTAACATTAGATATTATTTATAAAACTGTATATATTTATTAACTAATTTTTTACGTCATTAATTATTTTTGTGTTTTGTTAATTAATTTATTTCACGAGGATATAAATTATGTGATAAAATTTTATGTCATTAATTAATTTTTATATGTAATTAATTATTTTTTTATTTTTATTATTAACTTTTTCACGAAAGTATGAAATAAAGTTAATTAATGAAGAATAAAAATATGATTAATAACCTACAAAAGTTAATTAATGGAAATAAATTAGTTAATAAAAAATAAAAAATAATTAACTGCATAAAAAATTAATTAATAAATATACTTAAAAAAATAAAAATATTATTTAATACTATTTATAAGTGGATCCTATAAATAATACTTAATATTAAAATAGATATTAATACTTTACGCGGTAAGACGAAACTTTTCTGATAATAAATGCCATCACTGCCAATGGCATTACGGCATTATGATTTATTAGTTCTCTCACTTTTTCCCTTTTTTTTTTTTTTTCTCTTTTTGAGGATCTGAAATAATAATTAATGTTCCATGATAATTACTCTTATTTAATTTTAAATCTATAATAATCTCTTCTTCTGTTTGCTTTCTAAAGTATCCATTCACTTAATGTTAATTTGAAATAATGATAAAAATTTAATTATTTTAATAATTAATTATATTTAAATATATTGATTAAAAATAATTTTAAATTAATATATTTCATTTAAATTATATAAAAAAAATTATTTTATATATTAAATTATTAAATTAAATATAAAATAATTAAATAAATTATTTAATTAATTAAAAAATTATTTAATTGAAGATAACATGATATTTATATCTCAAAATAAAAAATAATTCTAATAACTTTTTATAAAAATGTTTAACTATAAGCTTATCTTCCAATAATTTTTTTTCTCAAGATAAAAGTGATTGATTTTTTCTTTCAAACAACTCAAATAAGTTGATAGAGCATGTAACAACTTAAATGTTGAAAATGCGCTATTGGTTTAGTTAAAAAAGTTCAACTAAAAAAGTTGAACCAAACATATTTTTAATAGATAAAAGACTAATTTATTAATATACGATTAAATATTTAAATAAAAATTTTTTCTAATGATTATTTTTTTATAAACATAAATTTTGAGATCCAATCCAAGACAAAATGTTTAAATAGCTCAAATTCATTTTATTTGAATCAACACATGTTACTATAATTATTTCTTCATTGTACATAAGTTTCCTTTATAAAACATTCAAGTAGTAATATAGTGTTTAAAATAAGTGTGATTTAAAAATATGCTCAATAGTGTTATGATACCCACTTCAAAAAAATACTTATTTAGAAATGAAATTTTTACAATTTATTTGGTTAATTTAATAAAAAATTATTATAAAAATAATCTCGACGTACTTCTAGATAAAGATGTTCAACACTTGACTTGTTCCAATCCAAAGTTCATTAGAATAGTTTCATATGCAAGAAATTAGATTCGATGAATTTTTAGATCAAATTAATCATATTTTATATTGTTTTAACTCAAATTAATGTTATATATTATTTTAAAAATATTGTTTTTTAAAGTTATAAATAATAAAATTTTTTAACTTATATTAATAACTTTTGTATAACATATGATAATGTATTTATCTTAATATTATTTGTTTTGAAAATATATATTTAAAATATACTTTAATATTAGTTTCTTATTTTTAAAATTTTATAACTTAATTATATATAATATCTAAATTTATATATTTTATCTAATATTGAGTTGGTTGTTGGATTCAAGTTTAGAAAAATTGTCCTGATAAAAAAATTAAGTTAGATTCGAATCAAATCAAACCCATCTCAACCAATGTGAACACCCTAACTTATAGCTTTTGCGATAATTTATTTTTATTAGTTTTATTTCTAGTTGATAAAAATAAGCTTAGAACAATTTGAGGTTTGAACATTTTATCTAAATTAACCTCAGATTGGCTTGAGCTCGATTTAGTTATTAATTGGACCTTGACTGGGGTTCAAAAAATTAGCCGATCAAAATATTGGATCCAAGCTAATTTGAATCCATTCCAACTCTACTCATAAGCACCTATATTTACTAATACACAAATTAATTAAAACATAACACGAGGCACAAAAATTGAATCCATATGGTAGATTAATACAATCATCTTTCTGTTGGGCCAAATAAAAAAGGCTCAAACGTTTGGTTTTGAGCTATGGTCTCTCTCAATGGCAAGAGGTGTAGAGGTAGGTACAACTGTATGCTGGGTTTTACTTGTTGAAGGAGAGGATTGATTTACTGCATTGATAGATTCTCCCATTTGATATAGACGACGGGACCTGAAAGTTTGGACTATGAAGTTATTTGTGAAGCACTGAAGCTAAAGGAAAGATTAAGGTCAGTTTAGTTCTAAGGAAAATAAGGTGAAGTAATTCTTAGTTGAACATGATTTCTCATAAACACTTAACATGTATAAGACTGTGAAGATCATATTAGAATTGCACTTATTTTTAAAAATATTTTTATATATATATTAAATAATAATTTAAGTGTTTAAGAGATGATATAATAAATCGTGTCTAACTAATAACGATAAGGTCTCTACAAAATAGAAACATAATTCTATAATCAAATCATAATTCACTTTCCCTTCCATTTCTAGTTTATGAATCATGAAAGAACCCATGTTCAAGCATTAGAGCTGCATTGGTGAGTTTCATATGCTCAAATTTGATTGGTTTGTCCAGCAATGTTTCTTTTGAGACAAATAATTTTTTTTGTATTTTGCATTCTTTTGGTTTTCAAAATAATTATCCTCCTAATCTCATAGCAAACATAAAACAGTTATGCAGCATACTGAATCAACTGCTTACCTTTGGCGAAAGTTGGAGGATTTCATACCAATACCAAGCAAGGAAGGACTTGAACAGCAACCAGTGAAGTAAGTAGCATTCTCAGATATGTTCATGCTTGACTGCATGTAATTGTAAAAAAAAAGGCAAAGGAATATGGCCAAAAGAAAGCAAAAGAAACAATGGATGAGTCATTTAATGCTATTTTTTCAGATAATAATAATAATGTAGGAAGATATATCTATGCCAATACAACTGAATTGAATCTTTTAACATGTAATTTCCTTCAAGCAACAAAGCAATGGTGTTGGAAAACAAAAACATTGTTAAGTCGCCATGTGGTGATGTGCAAATGCCATATGGTAAAATAATTGCTATGCAAACTTACAGTTTGTTCCTGGGAACTTTGCGCAGTCGACAGCTCTGAAGATCTTTTGTCACGGTTTCTTCTTTCATGTACAAGAAGAATTGTACATTTGCAAGTGAAGTATAGAAGCAACACTCCAAGAGAGAACATTATGACAAATTCAATGACAATGATTGATCCTAAGGCTGTTACCACAAATAGAACGAGCTTGTAAGTCATATAATATAAAAATTATTTCTTTGATTCAAGACTAGTGAAATGAAGGCCAACTGAGGGGGGTAGGTAAGTATGATGCTATGAAGGCTCAAAACAAGCCTGGACAGCAGATCTATTAATTCAAACAGGAAGTTTTAACACTGGCAGGCCATTACAATGAAGCAAGTTGCTGACAGTATAAAGGGGCAGTCCTAGTGCCAATCTTTTTATGATGATTCCTTCCAACTCAAGATATGAAATATGCTACTTACTGTGAGCAAGAAATGAACTCATTGGCTGCTTTCTCATTAAATTAACCATAGCCTCAGTATATAACGGCAGTGACATCCCTTCTGCACAATCTGGATAACACCCATGGTTTCCCATGTCATTCAATGTCAATGTTAAAACAGCTCCATGCTCACCTCCCTGTACAAAATAAGAAAAATAAATTACAGTGACAATCAAATATCTCAGGTTTTGCCATAACACTAAACAAAGGAAACTACAAGTTTATTTTATTCCAAAACATCACTTTAATTTGGTGTTGCTTTCTAATAGGTTCTTCTAATCACCCTTTCTGTAGTAACCGTTTTAGGTATTTAGTAAACTTATAAGCAACTTCTTTTGGTTGTATAAGCAACTTCTTTCTAAATAATATATTGGTGGTGTTTTCTTTTGGGGTGCTTTGAAAAGTAGGTAAGAGCTGCTGCTTGCAAAACCTTCTGAAGCTTCTCAATGCCATCTTTTGTCAAAAATATGTTGCTTAGTCAAATTACCGTTTTGCCAAAATGTTACTTATCAAAATACGGTAGTATTCATATAGACCTTAAGGTCCTTCTCGGCAATGTAGAGCACTATACTTGTACACCAAACTGCTGAACATGGTGTGTGTGAGTGTGTATGTGTAACTTCACTTCTATAAGTAGTTTTAATTGTTCTATGAATTCCACTACTTTGGTCATGATAAAGGAACAGATGGTAGTGCATCTGCTACTAGCCATAAACTTTTGTCCAGGCTTTATTTTTAACTGGTGATGGGTACATATAGCACGTGTTCATATTGAAGACCGTGATCACTCCACAAACTTCAAGGTAAAAGAACATCACCCACTTGATAGAACAGTTGCTGTATAACACTATTGCAGTCACTGACTGTGCCCTGAAATCTGATTCCATTAGCTTTGACCATAAAATGCTCTGAGATAGTAACATATGTCTGGAGAGGCTGCCACTGATAACTATTCCTGTGCTTCAGTTCAGTTGTATTGATCAAATGAGCTGGGAGATTTGTTTCTAATAATCCATCATTTACTTCCATAGAGAACGCCACCAGAAAATGAGTCTGACCACCTGACATATGACCCATCAGCAGACTGTCAAGCCTCCAAACTTTCTTTTAGAAATTATCAAGTCAATTACAAAACAATTCCCATAATCTTACCTCAAACAATCTATATACTTTTTTTACATTTTATTTAATTTTTTTATTATACATATTTTTTTTTATTTTTTCTCACTAAATCTAATACTCTTAAAAAATATGTCAACAGTAATTACATCATTTTTAGAAATGTAAAATGATCTTTTTCTATTACAAAATTATGAAGTAAGGTAGTCTATCAAATTCTAAAATTGTTCAATATAATTTATAATTTATATCAAGCAGAAAAATTGTCAGACACAAACTCTTGGATCTGGAAATGGACAATGAAAACTTTCTTTACTTTTCCATCATAGTAAAGTCTTACTAATCCCTTACTGTAATATTCATTACTTAAGGCAGAAAATTATACTTGGAAGATAATAATGTAGATTATCATTTCTTTCTTGTTGGTTTCTCCACTACTTTCGATTTTTTAAGTAATATTACATGTACGCACACACAGAGACATAGAGAACTTTGTCACATAAAATGTAACCTATATGATCTATCACTCCATCCTTACTATTAAAATAAGGTAGGCGTTACCATTAGAATGATGAGTCATTAGCTAAACTGGAGTAGAAATAAGTTTGAATAGTTGCCATCCTAATAATCAATGGTAATCTCAATCAAGAAGACAAAAAAGAAATAATCAACTTCAACTAGAATTTACCAACATTATCAGTTATTTTTCACTTTTAAAGAACAGTGTTTACATCAGAAGTCTACATATTTATGACTTGACATGACAAATCCTATGGATTTGGTTTTCCATGCAATCAATCTCCAACGAACCAACTGTTGTACAACTATGTAATGTATCTTTTACTGATTAGCTGCAATTGGCCAGAAATTATCATAACTATCGCTGTCAAATATAATTGCATGTTTTACCTTGTAAATATTACATTAGACATAAGCTATAAAATATCACCTCAAGAAATATATATTCCCAATCATACCAGGGAAGTTAAGAAGATCGGGATCTCCAATGAAAAAGTCAAAATTGTCTTTCTCTTTGTCAAAGATAAGGGTCTTATCTTCATTACTCCTCAATATGATGAAGTAAGGGGCTCTAATATATGGAGGGTCATTGATTGGATCAACAGAAATTGGAACACCCAATGAATTTACTCCATTCTTATTCTTGGCAGAGACTTGAATGGTATCTCCACCGTAAAAATTCTCATTTCTGAAGAACCAAAAAGTAAAAAAAAAAAAAAAAAAGAACCAGAGTTATTGACAATAATGAGAGTTTCTGGAAGCACAAAATTTACACTTCTTCATCAAAGTAAAAAATAAAATAAAAATATACTTCTAAATGAGACAAATGTTTTCCAAAATAATGCGTGTTCCAAAATAATTCATTTTAAAACCAAGGAATTCATTTACAACTCAGTCATGTGGAGTTACTTCTTAGACCAAACAGAAAGTTGGACTGTTAGTCATACGGAGTTCAAGCAGATGATATATTATTTGTGAAAAAATGTTATAATTCTGTCTTCTATACATGGAATATGTTGCCAAGTGTCCTTATCAAAGTGCACTTCCATGTGCAACGTACATTATTAATTTATTAGATTATTAGATACTGTCTGTACCATTGGAACAAACAAAGTTTTACCAAACAATAAGAGCATTACAAATAAATTTAAGCAGATCACATAACAAAATAAAAAATACCCCAGGTACTGAATTGACTGAAGCGCAAAATTAATTACTTCCACGGAGCCTTCTAGTAGTAAACTGCTTCTTGTTTCATTTCCTACATTAATGGTAAGTTCACTCCACATTGCTTGCCCAAATTGCATCACCATAGGAGACAGAAGTATACTTCCAGATAGTGCACTCAAATTGACAGAAATATTCTCCATTGGATTTGAATAAGTTATCTCAAACCCAGCAAAACCACTGCAAGAGGGCACAATAATATCATATATTCATATAGCAAAGGACAATTCAATTAACTAAACAATATTACAGAATTCCTCAAAAATATTTATAAATGCTACGTATACTTACCCAAATCTAGGGCATATCAAATCTTCTGTTGCTTGCAGTTGACTTGGAACAGAAGCAAACTGAGGTGGAATATTGAGAACAGATATGTACACGGAAGCAGTGGCAAGATTTCCATTTATATCAGATATTGTATACCAAAAAGAATCATTGCCATAATAATCTTTATAAGGAGTATAGCGAAAGATCCTTCCATTCTGTATTAGTGAACCATGATCTGACTGACAAAATATCAGAGAAAGGGTCATTTATCATATTCCAAAAGAATATGAAGACAGAAAGATGAAGGTAGTGGATAATGCAATGGAATTTTTTTCTAATTTAATTTATTGACAACTTCAAACATATCTCACTTTTAAAGAAGACTTTGTAATGTAATGCTGAAACAGTTAGACCATGTTTGGTACATTATATAACGCCTGATAACATAAGTTTATACTATATGGCCCAATTTTATCATATGTTCTCCACAAGTTACGGTTAATTATGCATTATGCAGTAAATAGATATTGAGATGCATATTGACTGAATTGCTAGACCATCAAAGGATAATTAAATGCTGGAAGAAAATAAATCCTTTCTTTGTTAACCATCCATCACCTCCCAACATGTAAATGATAACTGGGAAAAGTTAGAATCAACATAGAGTTAACAAGAAAGAGAAGGCTAAGAGAAGGTTTCAGAATGAATGGACTACATATCTTACTTTCGAGAATTCAACTATACTTGCATTATCACCAGCAAAATAATCATTTGCTAAGGCATCAATGGCGATGGATTCATCCTCCCAAATAGATATTGTATCATTATTGGCTTTGGGAAAATATTCACCTGTAAGTCATCAAGCAAAAGAATCTTTAAAACATATTCTACATATATATATATAAGCAGTGTTGCTGTTTGAACTTACCGCTGTACACATTGATACTGAAGGGGCATGGCAAGAAACGCTTGCCATCAAAGGAAATACAAATCTCGTAAGTGCCAACATCTTTAGCCATATAGCTGCAGCTGTATGACCCATCCTTATTATCCATAATGTCCCAAGTTGAAAACACAGAACTATTACTTGAAGCAATCTCTAATTTCAACCTTGATTGTTGCGAGAGGACAGGGTTTAAAAATGAATCCATAAGCTGCACTACTATTTCATTTTTCGATAGCTTTGCCACCTTTGAAGAAAACTTTACAACACTTGACAAGGAAATATTTACTTCACCTGCAGCAAGCAAAGAACACATTCATGAGAAATGATTGGGAGTCTCTAAAACAATAAATATATACTACAATTATCTACAGATCTGAGATAAACCTTGCAATAAAAAGTTAACAAATATATACTACAGATATATTTTGTACTTAAGCTGAACACTATAAATCAATTATCATTAGAAGCAATAAACCTTTCCTCAATAGCCATCCTTTCCAATTAAAAGCTCTTCCATTCTGTGGGGTTGTATCTTCTCTCATTCTCTCAACCACTTTAAAAAAAATTTTTTATTCTTCACTATGCCAACCTAGTGAAATCATATACTAATATCATGTAATACAGTTTAGTACCTGCTTTTACCTCTTTTCTGAATGAATGGCCCTCATTCAATAATATGTTTCCACAATATACATGAATATCATAAAAGCCGCTTTTTTCAGGCGTGTAATCCACATGAAAAGCACTGTCCACTACAGACCTCCCGCTCCCATTAGACTGAAACCAAGGTGAGAGATGTCATTAAGAGTTCCAAGTAACTGTTCATCAAGAATTTTTTTTTTTTTTGTATTTCTTACATTGTTACTCAGCTCTATTGAAGGTGATGGGGCGATTTCCATGTGACTGATACCATCATATCTCACTCCTGAAGCTGTTCTGCTCCCTGATACCAAGATCCACATATAACAATCAAAATACAATTATAAATAAATAAATATATATATATATATATATATATAAATATATATATATATATATATATATATATATATATATATATATATATATATATAGGAATGTAATAAAAAGTTGATCATTGAAAATACCATTGTTGTTTAACATAGGATATATGATTGGCGAAACACTGTAGGAGTCATTTTCTCTTAAAATTTGTACTTGAAGTATGTTTACTTCAACAGGTGAGGGATATTGATAGATGTCATTTAAGTAAACAGAGAATTCTGCCTTTACCCCCGCTACTGAATCATTTAAACCGGATCCATTAACAACACTTTTCACCCCATCACAATAACCTATTCAGAAAGGAACATGAAATAGAAATTACATTTAAAACACAAGGGCAAATAATAAAATGCACATAGTGAAATGATTAAGAAGTCACTACATCTTAAGAGATTAATTTAAGTGAAAAGCAAGAGAGAGAAGTGGAGAAAAAACTGCAATGTTTCTATCAGCAACAATAAATGATCAAACAATAGGGAATTATATAAACATATAAACATTGCAATAAACCAAAAGTCCTAAAGTAAAGAAGCAGAGGTCTGAAATGATGTCACAAAACCAATAAAATTTCTGAGACTTAGCATGAAACTTTACCTACAAAAACAGTATAAACATATGGCATATTGGAAATGCTTTTATTATGCTTGGTATCATATATTGTTAACAGGAAGTTCCCTGGTTCCCAATTGCCAAACGAAAACAACTGAATTCCAGCGTCCACTTCCTCAAAATGAAGATCTGCTATCGGTATTGACAAGTTTGTATCTCTTTCAACAACTTCAGCATCAAATGGATACAGTCCAGAAACCAGATTTCCATATTGATCCAACTGATGTATAAAGATTTCCATCTTGGAAGCCAACTGCCATGCATGTGGTTCGATCTTCCACTTGGCAATACAATTAGAGACATCTATAGCTCCTGGTATTTGAAGGAGAGCGAGAGAGATAGAGAAGTCAAGCTATTGCAGATTTGCAGGTAGAAGTAAAGTGATGAAATATAGAAGAAACAAAGACAAAAACCCCACATATGAAATTCTAAGAAATTCAATTCAACTTACTGGACTGAAAGATGCTCATCATTGATTTTAGAGCTATTTATGTATCAGGCATGGAAATAAAAATTCTAAATAACTACTGGTTTCTCCTACTGTATGAAGAAAACTTATTTGACCAAGCTTGGTAAGTGGCCCCAAACACAATATAAGCATATTGAAATTAAAGCACACAACCTGGATTTACGTTCAATGGCAATGGAGAACCATTCAGGGTTTGATTTCCTCCTTCTATGCGCAAGGAGAAGTTTCCAGCTTTCGTCACAATAAACTCAATGATTATATAATCAAACTCATTCCATCCCATGTTGGAGATATCTGGCACACTTGCAACAGAACCATTTTCATGTAGCACAGACAACTTAAAATCAGGCAAATAAGACACTTCAGCAGTCTTAGAGATACTGTTCCCAAATGCATCTTTAAGGAGTACCATAATTGTAGCTTTTGCACCAGCTTCAAACTCATATTTCACTCCCTTCCATGATGCAACACACACAGACGGGTACATGTTCCCTTCAGTCAGACAATAGCATCCAGTATTATTAGATACATGCAAAACCAAAATAACCAAAACATCAAGGTATAAACAAAGAATGGATGTCTACACTTTTATTTTACAAAATAGTGTTGCTTTCCTTTTGCTTAAAAACAACAGAATCTTTCAACTGATTTAAAATGGCAGTTCAGTTAACACCTATACATAATTAAGTTCTCTTAAATGAAGTTTAAATTAAACCTGGCTCAACTTGGAAATGCAATGATGAATCATAAACTTGATAACGGTCCTCATTGATGAGCACATTAAACAATCCAACCCTGATGGGGGTGAAGGAAATCTTCCAATCATTTGGGTCTCCATGGAAATTTAACAACACTGTAGATACATAGGAACTGTTCCCTGCCTTTCCATTCACAGTGAGTATGGGCTTAAAAGCATTTTTGTCAATCTTATCAGCATTCTCAAGCACTTTGACCTTAATGGTTGCTGTGTCACCGGCCTTGAATGTGCCCTTATCATCCCACCAACTGAAAGCGAACATGGGTAATTGTGATCTATCTGTTACAAATCCAAAAACGAGAAAAAATAAAATAGTAAAGATTGTGCAAAATGTGTTCTTCTTCTTCTTCTTTTTTTTTTTTAAAGTCAAGCGAAGGTGAAAGAATGGTGTTTTTTGGTAACCTGAAGTTGGATATTCAGAACAAGATACTGAGAAGAAAGAGAAAGCAGAGAGTGAAATGAGAATGAGTCTGCACGTTAGGACCTCCATTTTTGTGAGATTTTCATAGCACAGTGTGACTGTGGAGTTTATGGCCATAATGAGAAGGGTAGTTCGTGAAGGACACTGTTTGAGCGGTTGATGGCAGTTTAAAAGCAGTTAGCTCATGAAGCGGTTATTGGTTTCGCGTATAAGTACGCTACATTAGAAAAATTGTTGACTAAATTTTAAACACTAAAGTTAAGTGGTTAATCAATATTTAATATTTTCATAAATTTGTTTGTTTTTAATTATGTAATACAAAATTTATAAAAATATTAAATATTAATTAATTTGATACATCTGACTAAATACTTTAAATTTATAAAAAAATCTCTCTAGTACATTAACATCATTCTAAGAATAACATATAAATGTTATTAGGGTTATTATTATTTATTTTATTATTTTATTAAATAAAAAGTAGATTTGTGAAAAATAAAATAAAATAAACGAGATTGCATGTACAAAAAAATGAGAGAAATCTAAGGAAATGTAAGGATATATGGGAATGTGCAAATAACATTACCTTACATAATTACTTGCAGGGTCACTTTTGGTTAGGTCCAATTGTTGGAACAAAAGAGGATGTGCGGTTTTTGTTTTATGGATGAAAGAAGTAGATGCAATTTTTCCTTTTTTTTTTTTTAACATTAGATATGTAGGAGAAAAGGTAGTTTGGTGAAGAGTGGAACATCAAACATTAACATTACGCAGACATTTAGAATACTCTTAACATGATTTTGAGCATTAATGCTCTAATAAAATTACTCATTACAGCAGGTAAAGAAACTTTTGACTCTATTTTTTTTTAAATGTAAGTTTTGTATAATTACAAAATTAATCTTTAATTTATTGTTATTCTCTCTCGTCAGTATTTTCTCTCTCTATAACTAAAATCATCGTTCCTTTCTCTCTCTATGCCAAGTTCACTTAAAACGTCACCAGTGTGACAAAAAAGATAGAATTTGAATTTATTAGTGGTAATTTGAATCTCTATCTAATTCAATCTCTTCCATCTGGTTCAATTTCTGTTTTTGTTGGTGGTAATTTGAATTTCATAATATTTTCTCCTTTTCTGGGTTTGCTAAGCTGTGGATGAAATGAACACTTGCAAGCCAAAACAAAAGGTAGAATTAAATCAACAACGAGCCTATTCTGCAGTTTATGCAAATCTTATCTCTACTTTCCCACTCTTTGTCAAGGAAAAATCATAAAAAGTTATTTTTTTTTCTTTAAACTTGTTTTTTTTTTTTTGAATTTTTCCTCTTTCTCTTTGTTGGTAGCTATAAATACAAATTGTCAATTAATAAAATTAATAATGAAAGAACAAGAGATTGCAGCTAATGAAGTAAATTTAATAAACTTGGAGGAAAGAGATGACGAGGAAGGTTATAAAGCAAAAACGACGGGAAGAAAAATGTGAAAGAAAGGAGAGAAAAAAAAAAAAAAAGAGAATAATATATATATATATATATATATATATATATATATATATATGATTAAGGTAATTTATTATACAGGTTATTGTAACATTTTTTAGCCATAAATCATTTTGATATACATATCAATGGTTATAAAATTAGGAGCATTGATACTCCAAATCAGTTAAGGAGTATTTAAAAAGTCTCCTAACATTACATCTAAATCTTAAAAATGCTAATTGAGCTACAAACTAATTGACTCTTTCTTCTTAAAAAAAAAAAGTTTAAGAGAAGGAGTTATCTCGTGCCAAAGTCAAAGCATATAAAAAAAACTTACAATGATACTTATAATGACCTACCATTTTGGTGGAGTCTTTATAATTGAACATCTACTGTTGGAATTTTGTTGTGGGCTACATCAAAACTTAAACTGAGTTCCATATTTACGAGGGAAGCTGGGTTAGATCATGGTCCATATGGTCGTTTTATTTATATATCTCACCATGCTGAAGCCCTGAAATCTCCTTAGACTAAGGATGGTGGCCCAAATCCACCCTCATTTTCTCTCTCCTTGTCCTCAACAATATCCTGATTTCACATCATTTCTTGTACTTTTATCAAAATATTCGTACTTCCTGAGTGATTATGTTCTTTAAGAATAAAAAATAAAATCGGTTAGTGTTGTTTTTTGTTTTGGGTCAATTAGTGTAGTTTAACTATATTGTTGTCTCTTTCACCCAAAAGCCAAAAGCTTGTATGTTTTCTTCTGAGTTCTGATTTGTTTTCTGATGGAATTCGTTGGAAACTTCAGTTTTCAGGTTTATGTCAAGTCGCTCACATGCTCTGGCACCCCGTGAACCCATCCTTCGCATGATTAGCTGCGCACTTTCTATCGAATGAGGAAAATGATAAGTAATACGAAATTATTTTTCACAAATTTTTTTTTATCTGAATTCCTTTTCACAAATTGGTTACGAATAACTTGTCTTAAGTTTAAAATTGTTTTCTTTTGTTTTTAATTTAAAAAAATGTGAAGAAAATGTGTTGCAGCACGTCGTAAAACATGGCAAGAGGAAATTTAAAATTAAGTTCAATTTTTATGCATTGTAAATCTAAATTTTTTTATATCATTAATTAATTATATATTAATATGTATGTAATTTTTAAAATAATTATTAATAAAATCAAATATTTTTAATAGTGTGTTAATATAAAAATAATTGATAATATAAATTTTTTTACACTGATTAAATATTAAAATTAAATCCTTTAAAATTAGTGTTGTGACAAAGGCAAGATGTGGTATTTCACGATTTGTTGGTGACAAAATATTGTTGTAAAACTGGCAAAGTAAAAAAAGGAAATTTAAAAAATCTAAAATTAATTAAATTGAAAAGTGTCTTTACACGGTGTACAATTTTATGAGCTTATATAGAAAAGTATCAAGGGAACTAAGCTGCTGCTAACAAATGAAACTAATTAATTTAAAAGGAAAATAAATATCACACACCTTTTTTTTATACTAAATTATATTTTTTATGTTTTTAAAAAAAGAGAGAACAAGTGTGCATTGAAAAATGAGTTTATTTTATTTTATTACTCAAAAAGCAAATTGTGTAAAAATAATATAATGAAAATAATGTATAAATATCATTGTTAAATTTAATAAACTTAAGTTGAGAAACTAACTGTGTTTAGTGTTAACCACTAATTGTAGTAATACCCTCCTGAATCCAGAAATTGTGTGCAGTGAGGACAACCAAGTTGGGAATTTTGGAAGATGGCTTGATAAATAATCACCTGAAATAAAAGTTGACGAATTTTGAATTTAATTTTTATCTATTCTTCATATGAAAAATAAAATGTTAATGCCATAAAAATTACTTAAAAACTTTGTAAGTGTAGACAAATTATAAAAAACTTTAAAAGTAAAATTAATAAACTAGTAGTATAGTAAAAACAAAATAAATATATAAACGACATAACATAGTTCCGTCCCTCACAAGCTAGACGTACTCGGCATTCCTAGCTTGAGATGCAAAAAGCAATCTATCATAATAAACAAACTCAAAATGCAATTCATGCCATAATTACATCTCCAAAATATTATAATAAATGATAAATGAGAATAGCGTACGAAGCACAGACACATTATTTATGTAGCGTTTTTATGTATTGGACATATATTCGTGTTGGATATATGAAGATATGAGTACGATATATGTATTATGTATGTTTAAATGTGTTTAATTAAAAAGATTATTTTTTTTATCTTAACACGTCTAGGACATGGCCTGCAACTTTTCAAAAAACTCTTTTTCACACCACTCAAGCACATGTACAGTCTAAAGAAATGCTTATCTTTCGCTATGATAGTTGCTTCAGTCTCCAACTTCATTCTGTTTCCTGGATTGGTCCTCCTAATCTCTTCATAGTAAGACGAAATCCTCCTATATTGTTATGCAAAACTTCCTTTAATCATCTTTATGGCCATCTTCCTAGCAAAGTATATTTTTGTGACTAAAATTTCAGTATAATAGTCATCCTTAATAGTTTCAATAACTCCCTTCAAACTCATTTGCTTGTTAGACTTCATAGACTTTATTATCTTACCAGCAATCTAATCCCTAGTAGTCATTTTTGCCTTATAGATCTTACCACAAGTATGTTTGTTTCTCAATGTCTTCAACTTGTAGGTCATTGATCTCCCAACTTTACTAACAAAGCACTCTCACTCACACCATTCTCTACAAACCACCCTCCACCTCACCTTATCATTTTTTTTTAAATCGCAGACCCCAACCATTAAAGAGTGATCACTCCCTAATTGCATCTTTGAATTGCTAGCTTGATGGATGTGAACTTCATTCCCAACTTAAATTAGAAATATCTACCAATCTCTTGAGGATACATATGGTATTTCACTATCACTCTGGAACCCCCATCACCATCATTATCCATATTAGATTGCAGCTCATCTGATTCATAATCAGATGCCATGTCTTCCACCTCCTTTGCAGGTGCATGTGGCTGTTGACTTGATTGAGGAGCATCCACATTTGTTGGATGGGTCCAACTAGTGGGACCCATGCTAATATTTAAAACAAAAAAGGGAATATGATAGTTTTTAAAAGGAAAGGAAGTCAGCAACTTCCTTCCCACATTTTTTAGTTTTCGTTTTTGAAAAACAGAGAAAAGCAGCACCATAAGAGAAGAGAAAGTTTTAGATCTGATTTTGTGTGTTCAGATCGGGTGGTCATTTGTGGTTCGATCTAGATAATTTTTTAGTATGTTGTTCCTTGCATTGTGAGTTTCTACTTGTACGGTCAGATTCTTATTTCTCTATCTCTACTTGTTGGGCTGTTTGTACCCCTTTGTAAGTTTTGAGCTTTGTTGCTTTGTTGATTTTCACTTTGTTGGTAGTGAGTATGGACCGTTGTGATATCCTTGTTTATTGGGAAACACTTTGCTATACTCATTGATTTTATAGTGGAGATTTTTCTGGATTAGGTCCTGTGGTTTTTACTTCTCACATTGAGGGAGTTTTCCACGTTAAAATTGTGTGTGTTCTCTTTGTCTATTTATTTTTGTGCATTATTGGATATATCTTTTGGAGATTTTTTTTGGTTGGCTATATATTTTGCTCCTCATAGGTTCTTTCAAGTGGGAAAGATTTTATTGTCCATTTGTGTGTTGTTATTTCCGCTGTGTACACACTCCTTTCTTTTCCAACAGCATCCACATCATAGATATAGTCCCCCCAACCATTGTCCGCTTCATCTGCGGAATCATCTAACTAGATATCCTGCACATTATACTCATTGTCATCATCTTCAGATTGGCTATGATCTCATTCTTCTTCTTTAGAGTTTTGCTACTCCTCATCCCCTTTTTCTTGTTCAACTATTTTCTAGTGTTTCTCGTCTTATACTTACCCATGGCCTTGGATAACTTGCTCTTCCTCAAATGTCAGTTGCATCCCATCACCTATATTGCATCCAGCCACCACATAAACATCAACCTCCTTTATAGAGGCATTCATCCTTATTATGGCAACCTTCATGTCATCAACGTCATTTTTAAGTTCTACAAGACCCTCTTCTGTTATACCCTCCTTAAGCATATTCCCTAAACCTAGTTTGTAGTTGTATATTTTAACATTTCCCATATATCCCAAGTTCTTAAGGATTGCAATCAATTCTTGCAGTGACCACAAATCCTTTTCACAATCCTTCAAAATGTACATTCTCCCACAAATAAACCTCACTTTCTTACCAAGGAACAAATGCCCCCATGATATATGAAGACAGTGAACTTACCAAGTAAGTCATCTAAGAACACTACTAGAATTTTCAGATTTAGAGACAGAACAAATTCCGTCTCTAAATGTGTAAAATTTTGTCTCAAAATATTTAGAGATGGAATTAGAGACGAAAATTGTTTCGTCTCTAAATCTGGCGCCTCTAAATATTTAGAGACGGAAAAATTAATTCCATCTCTAATTTAGAGACGGAAAATGTCTGTCTCTAAATAAAAAAAATTTGTTTCTAAATTAGAGACGACGTTGTTCTGTCTCTAAAATTAGAGACGAATTTTTCAGTCTCTAAATCCGTCTCTAATATCTTAAAAAATATTTTTAAAAAATAGGCATCTAGTTGTGATTTGGCACAACTAGATGCCTTCATTTTATAAAAAAAAATCTATTTTCTTATGCATATAATTATCCAAAATCAAAATTTACCAAAAATTACAATAAATCATTAATCATTATAATTATCTAAGTAACTATAAAAGATATCAAAATAGTTGAAAGTATATAAAATAGTTACAATATCTTATGCATACCATTAATTGCTATTGCATTTTGTAAGTATACTTCTCTCTAACTTATACAAGTAATGCAACTCAAAGTGGAAGCAAGTTGTATGTGTAACCAGCAAACCTATCCTTCAGAAGCTTCATCTCCAGTCAGTCTTGGACTGGGAGAAGGAAAAGGAACACATAAATATAGTAGGTGATGTGATACATTTATTCCACCAAGATTCATGGTGTCATCAGCCCTCCCTTGTACAATGATATAGCCTCCAACTGTTCTCTTGATTATATCTCCATGTCTCCTATGAACCTGCTAAAACATATATGAAGTTAGACATGACAATTTATAAATAAATAAACCAATTGAAGCAGTAAACGACAATAATAATAGAATGAGAATAATTAAAATTACAAATTTAGTATACACAATTATTATGTAATTTACAAAGAAAGGATTATTTGAAAATCCTTAATGTAGATCTTACTGGTCTACAGTACTTTTGGACATTGATAGCTTACATAGGTATTAATAGTATTTGATAGCCAACTATCAAAACATCCAAATTTCAAAATCAAAGAATATTCTTATCCTCTCTCTCTCTCTAACTAGCTTGTGCAGCAGGACTTCAAAAAAGCCTTTATGATGTAATAAACTGATTACCAATGCATTTAGGACCTAAAAAAAAAGCCTTTAGGATATAAGTAACCACAAAATACTTCTAGATCGAAAAAGAATATGTTGTCCTTTGGGCATTAAGAGAACTAATATTTCAAGATAGTTGTATCTAAATGTGAAAATCATTTGTTACGTTGGCACTAAGCATATTAATTGAAGTAGATACCTTTCTTTTATAAATGGGCATTCCCTTAAAGTAAACCTTCTCATGATCAGCATTAAGCAATCTATCAGATGCTCCCAGAGATAAAGGGAATAAGCCTACTTCACCAACACAAGGAACATCCTCTGGCTGCCATATTGGTCAAAGAGATCAAATAAATTAGAAATGCTAAAAAAATATTTTTCTAAACCCAGAGATAGGATTGCTATTATGAAGATAAGATGATGAAAATTTATTGAAGATGGTTTGAACATTTAGTAGAGGAAATGCAAACAACCCAATTGGGAAGATTAATAAATTTCAAGAGAATTAAAGACTGCAACAGGGAATATAGAAGTTACATGAAAAAGTTGGTGGCCAAAGGGTTAGCATAAAAACTAGACCTATACAGAAACAAATAGTGAAAGAGAATTCATGTGAAGAATTCTAATTGATGACCATATGGTATAACCATTGGACCTTTCCCAACACCATACAAAGCTAATGTGCAGGGGTGGGTGATGTGTGCATGCTTGTCAAAACATCTCTCTGCATAAAAAGCACACTACTTTATAAAAACACAGCATACCTATTTAAAGATATAAGCATATTCCACACTAGATTCTAGGCACTCATGATAAATGATAAAGAATGTTACATGTAGTAATTTCATGGACAGTTTGAGTTTTGAATTGAAAGTTGAAAAACAAATAACAGGTCGTCAAGCATCCTAGCTTCTTTAACCACTAAGCCAACTACCTGCACGTTAAATATTTTTGAAGTTTTTATCTTTTTTTTTGACAAAATAAATTGCATAAGTTAATATTCAAACTTTAAATAAAATAGCTTACTGAAGCAACTTATTCCTTCTGCCATTATAAAACTTCAGCTTAGTAATGCTATTTTAATTTTTGTGAGACAAAACATTTTTAAAAGAGGCAGAAAACTTTTTTCTTTCCTTGTTTCACATTAGTGGCACTCAGTTGCAATTTGTTTTCACAAAGGATAGAAAAAGTTCCCATGTTATATCAATGGAGATAACACCAACTTGCAAGCATTTCCCACCCATTACATCCCACGGTATCACAAAGGAGATAGGACTTGCTCCGCCGTAGCTAATCAGTTCATTTCATCCATAAACTTGAAGAACAAGCACCCCTGATATCATTTCTAGCTTTGAATTAAGCCAAGCTCTCGAAGGGCCACCCCCAAAAGGCTGGAACTCAACAAACTCCCATCTTGAACTCACAGGATGCAAACAGCAGCTAAGTTTAGCAAACTCAATAAACCCAGTATAAGAAAATTAAACTTATGCATCAAAGTCAAAACAGAGACTCCAAATTGATTTCACTTCATGTCCTAATCCCCCACTATTTCTGTAGCAATCAAGCGTGGGCTAAAAGCCCATTTTGCGAATCATTGTGGCAATTGATTTTTCTTGTGTTTTTATAAAGAACACCTTAAAAAAAATTGCAGCAAAGTTTCAAAAACCTAGATTTGAAAAACAGTGACACAAGTGTTTGCACTCAAATCAAAGAAAAACTATAGATCTAATAGACGAGGAATGGAAAAAAGAGAGAAGCTTTGAGGCGTACATTGCAGAGGACGAAGAATGTGATGGGGCAACAAGTGCTGAAGAGAGGTTGCAGGAGTCGTCGTGTCAGTGTTGCTGGGCACTGGCGTTGGTTGGATTTTGCAATTTGCAGAAAGTGTTTCGTATCAAACTATACTCCAATATGTAACCAAACTTGGTTCGGGTTAGATCCTATAAGGTCACCGTCATCGTCCACGATGAGGTCAGGTCCATCATCGAGGCCTCAATCAAGGGCGCGCTCGGTGCACCACCAATACTCCTGGAGGGTCTCACCCTTCCAGGCGAAGACTACAGCCCTATCGCGGGCGATGGCTGCGGCGGCATGGTCCTGCGTGGAGAAGATGTTGCAGGAGCACCAACGGTCAGCTCGAGAGGGATGAGAGAATTTAGAGATGGAGTATAATAATTTAGACATTAGAAGAATTTAGAGATGGAGATGAGAAAAAAAAAGGTGAGAGATGGAGATGAGAGATCGAGAGGGGAGCGTGAGAATTGGGGTTTTGAGTTAGAATTAGGGATTTGGGTAGAAATTAGAGACAGAATGTTGTTTCCGTCTCTAATATATTTTGATTTTTAAAAAAAAATATTTAATTAAATAAAGATGGAATTAGAGACGAAAAATTTAGAGACAGATAAATTTCGTCTCTAAATTTCATCTCTAAACATATTTGACTTTTGAAAACATCACATTGACCGATTAGAGACGGAATTAGAGACGAAAAAAATCTTAGACGGGTAAATTTCGTCTCTAAACATATTTGACTTTAAATTAACCAAATAGAGACAGAATTAGAGACGAAAAATTCTGAGATTGATCATTTTTTTCTCTAAATTCCGTCTCTAAATTTTAAATTTTATTTTTCTTCTCTAATTTATCAATGTCGTCTCTATTTCCGTCTCTAATAGAGACATAATTTTTTTCGTCTCTAAATCGAAAATTTCTAGTAGTAGAAACATAACAAACACAGCAAATCAGAAATTACAAAACTGATATTGCAATTATAGCAATACAACAAACATAGCAAATACATCAAACACAACATTTATGCAACAACACACTAAGGTAACTGAAACAACAACCATAAAAGAACCAAAATAGGACACAAGCTAAATGGGATGTACTGTCTTGTTGGGATTATGGAGCAACACACCAAATATATATTCAACATGTTAGTGGTCTTAGGATTCATAAATATAGTTGTGAGACCATTTAAAGGGATGACATTGATCAACTAAACTATCCAACACAACAAAAACATTCAACAAAAATCTTTTGACTCAAACACATTCAATTGGTAAAATGTGAACTAATGTATATCAACCTACATATATCATCCATCTGCTAAAGCTCATGCATGCACCCACCCTTGAGAAATACTCATCAACAATTTATTTCAACCTTAATAAAGCTTTTATCAACACATGAAACCAAATGTTGCCTAGATGGATAAATGCAACCAAAGTCATGATGCAAACACAGCAAACTCAATTCTAACAGAAAATTAGAAGTTATAAAACTGACATTGTAATTATAGAAATACAACAAACACAACAAAACACCAACACAAACTTATAAAACACCATAACTGACACAAAATCAAAGGTACAATCCTAACCCTAACAAAAACTAAACACTAACAGAAAATCAAAAGTTGCAAAATGGAATTCCTCATCTAAGAAACAACATACATTGAACATAAATGGGTAATCACCCTTTCCATTGATATTGCATCATTTCCATTCTCATTCTATCATAAAAATCAGAGTCACACTATATATATTTATCACAAACTAATATCCAAAAAACCTAGCATTTTAGGAAAAACACAATTTTTCATTAACATTGCACCAAATACAACAAATGGGTTTTTGCTAGAAACTTACAGGCGTGAGGTTATTCCTCCGGTGACGAAATTGGTTCAGAAATTTTGTGGAGTGTGACTTGCGTCCTTTGCTTTTTCCTCATGATGAATGTCACCGAATGAATGAAGCAGTGCAAAACGGAGATGGCGCTGGAATGGAAGCAAGGGAAGACGGAGAAAAGTTGGTGAGGAAGAGGGAGGAATGTTCAGATGGTTTTGAAATAAGGAAGAGGGAATGTTAGTTTATTTTTATGTGATAGTTTATTATTGTTAGAGGGAAATGAGGTGAATTAAAAAATTTAATTTTTATCTGATGTTACTGTCAATTATGATTCTGTTTGTCACATAGGATGAAATTTAATGGTATCATCACGGTAGGTGACGGCAAACACTAACGTGAAAACGGAATGAAAGTATCGAGATTCAGATCCCAAAAAAAAATATGGAAACTAAAATTTAAATAAGGTCAAATTATATAGACAAAAAGTGTATTTAAGCCTTTTTCTTTTTAAATACGGCAAAAGCAAACAAATTAATTGCGATGCTTAGTGTTCTAATGCGTAACTACTACATCAAAAGATAATAGGAATTACGTCATTATGGTTGTATATACCCAAAAAAAAGTCATTATGGTTGTATGTAGACATAGCGTGCATATATACGTGGTCAAAAGGTACATGGCATGCCAATCTTCATATTTTGACTCAACAACCCTCCTGTAGTTTTATGGCACCTGAAGAGGAGAAGAGACCGAACAATGTGGACGATCTATTTGAAGGATATCCCCACCACTATGTTTTCCCATCTTGGAGTAACCTTCGTGTAGCTTGTTTTACAAAAAAAATTATAAGCAATTTGACTTCGCAGAACAAAGAGGGAATTAGTGATATATCTAGTAACATAAGTCAAAATCATGGACCCTCACTAGAGATTATTACCACAAGATCCTCAAAATCTCTTTATGGGCTTTGGTTCTTTTGACTTGTGATAGTGGTGTGAATATAAATCATTATGCAAGTATAATAATGTAGTACTTTTTTATTATAGTATTTTTATTGAGTTCAGTGTTGTTAATTATTAAATGATTGTTATATGAATCTCAATGCAAATTTTAATAATTAATAAAGCACAAGGTACTATAATAAAGATTAACATAATTTTATAATCAATTACAAACATTAGCTCTAGAGTGCATGTTTAATCTCTTCACTTAGAAAGTTATCAAACATTTGTTACACAGGCTTTCGCATATATGGTTTATACCATGAACATATGTTTTACACTTAAAACCAAACCAACAACATGGCAATCCAAAAAGCAATCAACAAGCAAGTGAATCATAGACAGGTAGCATCTATATATAACTATAAACAATTAATGGTGCTAGCTTTTAGTGGATTAATATCTTATCTTTGAAATGAGGTAATGGGATAGGCCCATATATATTGTAATTGGTTATAGATGAGATAGATATATCTCTCTTTACCTAATCCTGAAGCGATTGAACTGTGAAGTGTGAAGTGATGGAAAAAACGTGCACTCCTTGTCGTTCACGGCGAGGAGAAAGCAGAATAGGTGTCGGTTGTTCGAATTTTTCAATACAATGACTGAGAATTTGGGACCGAAGGGTATCACGTTCAGTACGACTATATATTCAAAAACCATGAGGGATGTGACAGTTGGATACGTTATCATTCCTTCCTAACAACCAGTGCACGATAAATGCTAACATCAGATTGGCTTAGGAAGGTATAAAATCCCATCTTAATTTGACATAATAGATAAAAAGTTGACAGAGATGCAAACTGTCGACATATTTTGTGTGGGGATCATTGTTGTTGAGGATGATTCCCCTGGGCATTTGGTGCAACTATATTGCACATGCATGGTTCCATTTAAGTGTGACAACAAGTAATAACAGACTAACAGTTAGTCTGTAATATGTCATCAGGTATATACAGTGATATAAACGCACACACACTAATTAACACAACACGCAAGAGAGAGAGTGAGAGAATAACAGTAGATGTTAAATAGAAAGCGAAGAATAAATAAGAACTTTAACATGATTTGGTCTTTGAACAATTAAACCTAGCTACGTCCATACGCAGAGATTATATGCAGGAGTTCACTATGAAAGAACATCACAAACCCTAAGTCCGATATACCTAATCTTACCTTTTTTATTTTTTTGGGGGTAAAAGTATACCTCATCTTACTTTGAACAATTAATAACAAGTTTACAAGCGAAACAATTTATTTAAAGGAGAATAAAAGACAAAGAATGGTCTAGAGAGATATTTATCAATAAAAATCATCAGATTAAAATTTAGACAGAATAATTATACTTGTGATTATTTGGTTCTTATGTATAAATAGTATTATAACTTAGTTGTCTTTTATAATTTCCCCTATAGTTGCGTTTTTTTTTTTTTGTAAACTTCAAGATATAAATGATAAAGAAGATTATATATACAAATATAAATGAATTAGAATGACTTATCTTATTTAAGGATTTATTTTAGGCATAGCACGGAGACAAAAAGAAAGACACCATTAATTATCTGAATCTATTCGGGTGGTTAGGTAAGTAGAAAGTTAAATGGCAATCTAGAAATTAAGTAATAAAGCGACTTCTCAACGTACCAAAGATATAAGAACAAGATACAAAATGTGAACTACATTTCTTATCAAGGAGTCTATAAAAGATCCTACTAGTAGCTAACACGGGAAGTTAAAGAAGTAAAGAACTCACATAGGAGAAAGAAAATTAGTTCAGAAAAAATAGGGAAGGCAGCAATGAGTGCTTCTAATAGCTAAAAGTCTTGGCACAGGCACAATGTTTGACAAGGTGACCAGCACTTTTTGGGCGGTAATGGGTAAAATTGAATCATAGAATTGTTGCGAGTCTTAAAGGGGGTTAATGGTCTAAAGGAGCCCTCTAATTCGGCGGTCATGAAGTTTGAAAGTACATTTGCACGCCTAATTTGAAGCAAATTTGTCACCATATCAAGTTACACCGACTGCGATGTAAGTCAAAATTATTTTTATTTTATTAAATAATTATTAAATTTACCGTTGAATTGAATGTTCTTATTATATAAATTATATTTATAAAATTTTATATTAATATAAAATCATTTAATATTTTTTTATATACATAAAAATTAACGTAATATATAATTTTAAAATATATAAAAATAAAAATTACTTAATTATATTTTTATTAATATTTAAATTTTTTAAGATTTGATATAAATAATTAAGATATTAAATAATTATAATTTAATAATTAAATTAATAAAAATCACACCATATAAAAAATTATTAAATAATGTAAATATGTTAAGTCTTGTATCAATACACAATTTCATCCTTCCGTGTATATATATCAAATGATCGCCCTCTCCACCACTGCGCACATTCTTACTATAATGGGTTCACTTGTGTAAAACCACCTTTGCCTGTCGTATCGAATCGTAAGGAATTAATGTGTGTGTATTGGATCAGCATGGAACAGAAAGCTTCTTTTTGCAAGGAAAAGGATACACTAGCTAGCCACGTAATTAAATGGGGGAGCTAAGGGGAGGGGGGTGGGGGGCGGATGGGGAACAATATTACATATACGAATTACAAGCTGGGTGTAGTAACTTTTCTGGACAAGGTGCGTGCTCGAATAGGAAAGGTGGTGGTGAGGTTTGAGCAGTTCTGTGATTTTGGATCTATATCCAAAATATCTTGGTGCATACATGTGATAAAAGGCAATTTTTTGCTTCCAATACAATCTATTTTTATTAGACTCTGTTTTCTGATGTGGACCGAAGGCCCCAAAACCCTAAATGCTGTTAGTTTCAAAGGCCCTACTAGTGATAACTTACTGAAGTGACCTCATACTAGCAAATTATCAAAATCTATTAATAGCAAGATTCTCCGAAACTCCAGCTCCACACACACACATGTATATAAAATTAGTATTAGTAAGTTAATGCGCATATAAAATTGAATTGAAAACCTCCGTTAAAGACAGGCTTTAGAGAAAGTTTTAGTTGCAAAAAAATTCTTAATCTATATCATTCAATATATACTATTTTAATTATAAGATTAAAAATATTATTAAAATATAGAAAATAGTAATGTCCTACATAGTTAAAATGATATATATATTGAATGATACATAATAAAAACTTTTTCTTCCTCTGAAAAGGCCTAATAATCTATACAGACTTTAACACGTGTTATGTTATATATATGAGTTTTTCTTTTTATGAAAATATAAACACCAATAAAAAAAAACTAAAATACAGTATTATTAATTATAGATAGCAAGTAGCCAGACGTGTTATTTCCCAAAACACACATAGGACTGTATGACTGTGAGAGCTCTAGCGAACAATCGTCAGCACCCAAAATACGCCAAACATGACCTCAGTAGCGCTATAATAGCAGTAGTTTCACTCACATGCACAACTAATAGCTTCTTTTTAAACGTGAAGATGAAATTTCTGGTAATACAACATATATATATGCATTTCTTATTGGGCAGAGAAGGTGCCTATGCTTCTACATATTTGGGAAAGTGACAAAGTAGGACAAGTAAAGAAGAGAGTTTCGGGCATCAGATGATCAATACATATATCCCACGGTTTAAATAAGGTCTTTGTGCTTTTATTGCAGCACTAGTCTCACATTCTGGAGTTTTTCATATATCCCTTAGGAATTAATATATATATTTTTAGATTCTGTCTTGAGTTATACATAACAAGGAGTACCTCATTTTTTTCTATGCTAAACTCCGCATATTATTGTCCACTCCAAGTGGATTTAAATTTTCCCTAAGGAATTGATTTGGGAGTGAATGGCTTGAACAACTCATTCCAATACTTTTGAATGCCATTAGCAAAGGTAAAGTTACTTCATATATGCTGTTATTGGAATGACATGCAATAAATATATGTTTTATGAAGATTTTTATCATTGATTTTAACTATATTTATATAATTTTAAATAAAATAATTTAAATCAATGATGAAGATGGAGATTATCCTAAAACATGCATTTATTAATTACTAATTACTAATTCAAAAACATGCAATAAATTTTCTGTCCAATGGCAAAAGTGGCGCACAATTCATATCCCTCATTGGCAATTCTTTTAATTTCTATCCTTGAGTTTGAGTAACCCGTGTTAGAAATACTAACAATAATCATTCTTGGACCTTCTTCTAAAAGTATAAGCTTTTGAGATAATTCTTAACATTATTGTATAGAGCTGTATACTTCAAGTGTGTTAGTTTAGGTTTTTGGAATCATTCTCTTCTCTATAACTTTTTCCCCTCCTCCCCCACCCCCCTCTCCTCTAATTGTAATAGCTTTATAACTTTTAAACAAGTCCAGCAATGCTAACGAACGCATATACGTACCCCACCACCTCCCAACCTTATATATAAAGGTGTCTCAGCTTACTTCTCAATCTCACACCCACTTTGCTTGTTCCCTCTCCTCTCTCCCTCCTGGTCCCCTCTCACTTTGTGCTTGTAGGGAGTGTGTTTTGTGGAGAAAAAAGACACCCACTATCTCATTGTGTTTCTCCCAATTATATATATATCTCAAAACACACACAGAAAGAAGAAAGGAAAACCAAAGGTTAAAGATGCTTGTGGAGGAGAAATCCCAAAGGACATACACATACCCGACAACTACTGAGGTACGATACCTTACAAAATCCCTTTCAGAAGCTTCCACTTTTTCCATGATAATTTTCACTGTTTCACTTGTGCATCACATATAATTTTTACAGTTATATATACACTAACGTTCACTGTGTTTTCTTTTACCAGGTAGTGGACGAGGTAAAGAGAATGGCAGACATAGGTTTCCCAATAGCAGCCATGGGCCTTGTGGGCTACCTCAAAAACATGATCTTAGTTGTGTGCATGGGAAGGTTGGGAAGCCTCGAGTTAGCTGGTGGTGCTTTGGCTGTAGGCTTCACCAACATAACCGGTTACTCTGTCTTGTCAGGTGTGAGTTTAAATTAACTTATTTTATATATATTCAAAATAATTTATAATTAAAAGTTTTCTAATTATAATCAAAACCAAACATGCTGCAGGTCTAGCTATGGGCATGGAGCCTCTCTGCACCCAGGCCTTTGGTTCACGAAACTTCTCCTTAGTCTCTCTCACATTACAAAGGACAATCTTCATGTTATTGATAGCTTCACTGCCCATTTGTCTCTTGTGGCTCAAGCTTGAACCTTTCATGCTATGCCTTCATCAGAACCCGGACATAACCCGAGTGGCAAGCCTCTATTGCCGCTTCTCCATCCCGGACCTCATTGCAAATAGCTTTCTCCACCCTATTCGCATCTATTTACGTAGCAAAGGGACAACTTGGCCACTCATGTGGTGCACTTTGCTTTCCATTCTCATACACATCCCCATCGTCACTTTTTTGACCTTCAAACTTCACCTTGGTGTACCTGGGATTGCTGTTTCAGCTTTTGTTGCCAACTTTAATACCCTTTTCTTTCTTCTAGCATACATGTTCTATATGCGCATCTCAAATAAGGAGTCACTTTCCATGCCATTATTAATATCTTGTCCCTTGTCACAATCACAAAATTTCACTAGTGTTAATGCTACTAGTACTTCTACACTAGGCAAAGAATGGGGGATGCTAATCAGGTTTTCTATACAAAGTTGTCTAGGTGTTTGCTTGGAGTGGTGGTGGTACGAGTTCATGACAATTCTAGCCGGTTACCTTTATAACCCTCGTGTTGCTCTAGCCACTGCTGGCATAGTGATACAAACCACGTCTCTCATGTATACTTTGCCAACAGCACTTAGTGCATCAGTGTCAACTAGAGTAGGGAACGAACTCGGAGCGGGTCAACCAGGAAGGGCAAGCTTGTCAACTGTGGTAGCCATAGGAATGGCACTTGCAAGCTCAATATTGGGGTTGTTATGGACCACATTAGGGAGGGAGAAATGGGGGAGGGTGTTCACAAGTGACAATGAGGTGTTAGAGTTGACCATGGCTGTGTTACCCATAATTGGAGTATGTGAAGTAGCAAATTGTCCACAAACCACAAGCTGTGGAATCCTTAGAGGAAGTGCTAGGCCTGGTGTTGGGGCTGGGATAAATTTTTACTCATTTTACTTGGTGGGAGCTCCAGTGGCCATAGTCTTGGCCTTTGTTTGGAGACTAGGGTTGGTGGGTCTGTGTTATGGACTGCTGGCAGCGCAGATAGCATGTGTTGTCTCAATTCTAGTTGTGGTATACAACACAGATTGGGAAAGGGAGTCATTGAAGGCAAAAAGCTTGGTGGGAAAGAATTCATCATGTGACACATTAGCACATGGAGACCAAACAGTCAAATGTGAAGAAGGTGCTGTCTTTCTCAATGAGAACAACTCCGAAAAGTGATGTTACACCGAATTGCGTGGAAGGGAGACATATATACACCGAAAATCATGGCATTATTACTCCAAGACAAATTAAAGCTCAATTGACTACACTTAATTATATGTTTTTTTGTTGTGATTACGCTTGTGTATATGTATTTGCATAGCCCATATATTTGTCTTGTATTTTTTTTTTCCCTTGCTGGCTACATGCAAGGTCTAGTAACTCTAGCTAGCTACTTGGTGCCATTATTTACAAATTGTAATAGTAGGTTTATCTGATTATAGTGATTAGTATTTGATTCATATAATCAAATTTCTCTTCCCCTCTTATTTGTATGAGTAAAGGAATTGATCAATTAATATTTTAACCACATGTTTTAAATATTGAATAGAGTAATTATTTAAAATACTGGCGTAGAAAATGAAACAATTGCATACACGGCTTAAATATCATAATTTTGTCACCAGCAAATCAAATTCTATAATCCATATTGTTATAATAGTTTATATTTTAACATAAACTAATTTCTTATTCTAAAATATGATTTTCATATAAAATTATGAAAGAGATTAAATTAGGTAACACAATTATTTGTAAATAATACTTTTTCTCCTATTACTTTGTGTCACAATAATCACAGAAATGTAATATTCAATAGGTCATCATATCAAAACATTTTTTATAAAATACTTATTAATAAAAATATATAAAAAGTCAATGAAAAATTTTGACATGTAACGTAACTTTTGGGAAAAAAAATTTTGACCTCATGTAACCAAAAAAAAAGTTGGGACCAAAGAACATTTTTTCTTTTGACAATCTTTCAACTTTTTGGGATCTATTAAAAATAAAGGTTGTTAAAAATTATAAAACTATATTTTAATAGTTGAAGAATGATCATATCTTATAAAGATAAACTTTGTTATTCACTTATTCTTACACATAAATCTGTATACTTCTCCCTTAGAAAAATTTTAAAATCGGTGTTACTTTTTACCCTCTTCGCTCTCTCTTTTTTCCAAAAACAAAAATTAATGAAGAGGCAATAAAAAAATAAGAGCATGAGCATCATTTCTCTAAAAAGATAGTATAATAGTTGAATATGGATAAGTGATAAGTCCAATTACAAAATTTTAAATTTATACCTTGTTGAAAACGAGTAGGATATACATGACTTGTTGAGGTTGGATTACCCTATTTTATGAAGGTTCAAGCATGTGCTGGCATGTATTATAGCCACAATGAACATGTGCAGGACATATGGCAAGAGGAATATTATGGTACTTTCATTTATGAACAAACTAAAACATCATTGTCAGGTGTTACTTACATGCTATTTAGCATTAATATTTTAAAATAATCATTGTACTAATATTTAATATATATTCATATTATATTATATTTGTGTTTCATATTTTTATTCGTACTTCCTTATTTATGTGTATTATCCCCGAATGTTATATTGAGAACTTTCAAGAAAAGTTTAACTATATGTACCGTTATATGAAAACAGGAGAGAAAAAAAAAGTACCCTTTGATCTCACTCCCAATGAATGACATGTCCCCTCTTCTCCACCACATCACTTCCATTTGAATTGACTACACATTAGACATAAAAAAAAATATTTACACCTCAAATACGATATCCTATGAGACGTCATATGCACATGTAAATATGATTTTCTACTCTCATATGTATCATATAATAATAATAATAATAATAATAATAATAATAATAATAATAATAATAATTGACTTCATACTCTATACTATATTTATATGTGAATATAATATCATAAAAATATTATATTTTAAATATTCAAATAAACATATGCGAACAAATTTAGTAGAAATGTACACATTTGAAAGCAACCGGCATTTCTCAAATAACTAACCACATCACTATAGTGGCTCTTCAATTATGAATAACAATTAATTAGTATACATATGTGCGTGTAAAAGCCAACTAACATACTATATATGTGGGACAAAGGGAGTATGTGTAAATTTCTCCTAGAGAATTAATAATAAATTATATGTTCAATTGTTCTACTAAGCTTTCTCAAAATAGTTTAATTCCTTTTCTGTTCTTATTTTATTTTATCAAATGCAGTAAAAGTAAAAAAATGATGTTTTGTAAGACGGGTAACGTAACTGCTTAACTGCCACCAATTTTATGTCCCACACACAAAATAAATAAATAAATAACAAGGTTTTTAATGGATGAACAGTTTCCTTGATTAGTTGTTACTCAACTAATTTGTGTGTTATGTGAACAGAATAATGATCGTCGACGCATAAAGTTATAGCTTATAGGATAAGTCGGTCCAACATTCCTGCTTAAAAGAATAGACCAAATAAAAATAGAGAAAGGTTCCTGTAAAGTGTAAACAGAATAATGAATCCTTCTAGAGAGGTTTCGTTTCTTTTACTAATCGAAAATGTTATATATATATATATATATATATATATATATATATAGAGAGAGAGAGAGAGAGAGAGATCCAGAGAGAGAGAGAGTTTCTTTTAATGAAATAATCTCACTAATGGAAAATGTCTATATATATATATATATATAAAAAAAAAAACTATATATATATATATATATATATATATATATATATATATATATATATATATATATCTGAAATATGACATCCGCCTATTATGATATGTGAATGTAATTTTTCGTTCAAGTATATCGTATATATGACTCTATAATCTAAATCAAATTCATATGTGAATAAAATATTATAAAAATATTGTATTTTAAGTGTTCAAATAATAAAATTCTTAACCAAATAGTGATGTTGGGTGTGCGTGCATTACAGGACGCTCTATACTAGTTGCATATGTATAGAAATATGGTTATGTATTAAAAACTTCACATTATTGCTTTAAAAAAAAATATCAAATATTACTGCATGCATCATAAAGAACTAAAATATTAGTATTTTTTTTATGTAACAAGCAAAATCAAATACTACATTTCAAATGGAGAAAACTTAAAATTAGACACGTAAAGAAATCTTACAACTATTTTGATTTATAAGTTTTAAAAACACTAATCCCCGTAAAAATATTTAAAGTTTAACCATACTAAATATAGTCAAGCACATGTTTAAAACATATATTATATATAGCTAGTACTCAATTTGAAACTAAACTAATGCATGGATACTTATACAAGTGTTCCAGATTGATTTTTTGAGATGGTTACAAGGTAAAAAGATTATGAGTTCGTAGACTTGTAATACAAATGTTCAATATTGGAAATCAAATTTTATTGGTCTAAATTCAGAATCAGCTGAAACAACTATGGAGGCCATTTGGAGGGTGGATCAATAAGGTTTTGAGAAAGTCCGCCAAGGGGTTTCTCTTCTTATTTTCTCTCTTTATCTCTTTGTTTCTGTGTGTCCTTGTCTTTGCGTCAATCTTCTTTTTATAAGAGATATTTTCTTAGTAAAGACAAAGAATCCATTTGGATCGACAAGCTTTGATTAAGGTTTCATGGGAAACTGTAATTGCAGGTTTCGATTCTTTTAAGGTTTTTTCTTTATATGTATTGGTGAGATGACACGTCAAGATGTTAACGTAAGGTTTTAGGTTCTTTTAACACAAACGATATAATTTAGGATGACCTAAGCTTAATGAGGATTTTTAATGGTTTCAAGCTTTTCGTCTTGGACAGACATTAAGATCATGACCTTTACTTAATCCAACGTTGACACACATGGAGTCCTATTCTTCAAAGCTTGAGTATCTTGAGAGGATAAATCTGCTTAGAAGACATCCAGACCAATCAAATCATATAGATTCTCAAGAAAAAGGTCTATCATAACTTGTTCTAGGCACCACTCTATGCTTAGGCCCGTAATGATACTTTGAGAAATGTTCCTAATTAACTTCGAACTAGCTTAGTCATAAAAGAACCATATCTTTATTGTGATTTATTTATTTTAATTATTATGATCCAGAACAACAAGTCTATAATGAATTAATGATTTTGTAAAGATACTGTTTCATGCTTTATCATCAACCATGTAATATTAAAATGTGGTCGACTTGATATTTGTTAGACATATGTTGCTCATAAGTGTATTCCTTATTTGAAATAATAATCTTTTGTTGATTTTATGGGAGACCAATCAATAATTATTTTTGAACTTACTGTGTGTATGAACACACATCAAAAAGTACTACAAAAAAAATATTTAATGACAATTTTAAATGTTATTTATTGGCCTTTTTAATCCTCGTGGATGAATTTATTGGCAGTTCTACCACAGTTAAAAGCAATGAGAAGCATTTAGTGGCGGTTTTGAATAATCTTATTATTAATCATCACTAAGTGTAAAAATATAACGACGGTGGTGGCAATTATAACTGCAACATCTTATCATAGTGACGGCTAACACCACCCCTAAATCAAAGTGAATTTTGGGTGCAAACTTATTTTTTCTCTATGAGTTGTTGGCGGTTGTAATCATCACTAAATTATTAATTTGTTTTTAATTATACTGTTAGTGACAGTTAAAAACCGCCACTAAGGTGTTTTTTTTTTAACATCATTCCAATGGCCATTAAAGCTGCCACTAAATTCGTTATGACTATTCCATTTTTTTTTTACAATCAGTTCATTATCAACATACTTTCACCCATTACATCTTTTAGCAAAAGTCACATATTTACATGTGCGAATAATAACGAATGAATTCATAAAGATGATCAATGCTTATTATTTACTACGTGTTGTCAAAAAGTTTTTATTATTTATATAGTTTATTGTTTTATTAGCAATCTAGCATTAAAGTTTTATTGCCAACAGAAAAAAGTTTTATTATAAACAGAAAAAAATAAATAGAAAAAAAGATTTTATTAATAGATTCTCAAAAAATTCAGTTTCAAAAAATAGTAAAAAACAAAACAGACATGTTTAAAGGGAGGACAAAGAGATGTTGACCATTTGGATGTTCCATGACCACTTGGCCAGTTGATATTCTATTTCAGCAAAGATTTTGGGTTTTGCCGCTTTGATTGCTGGTTTATTATATACCATGAACTCTAATTCAGCTTAACTAAGCTTTTTAGTCTTACTGAGGAAAGTTCTACTGCTTTAGAAGAATATACTAGTTGTTGTAACATATTGAGTGCCTTCTTTTTTTTAAAAGGCTTCTAGGTACATGGTTTCTATGGTGAGAGGTGATATCAATGATTCACCAACACTTGTGCCATGTAGGAATGGCGATTGGTGCTGGTACAGACATTGCTATTGAGGCTGCTAATATTGTCTTCCTGAAGAGCAATTTGGAGGATGTCATATCTGGAAGTCTGGAACATGTCGCAGTGGGAGAGAAAATGAGTTTGAGTCTGGAACATATTCAATTGCAGTCTTGTTGAATACCATGTTTCCGACTCTCTGATTTCATACACAGCACATCTAGTTCAGGGTCCACTACCAAGAGTTATAATGAATTGATCAATGTACTAAAAGTTTTATTTACGATGCACAAACCTAGCTAGTTCAAGCAATATTTATTTGTAAAACCCTTAAATATTTTAGAATTGCAATCGCACCATAGTAATGATCATGTGCATATTTTTCCCTGACGTTGTTTATGTAACTTTTGTCCTAAAGGATATTCGGTTTCTACAATTTGAGGTTTGATTTAAATTTCAATATAGATTTCATGCTTCATTTTGTTGGAACCGTTTCATATACTCCATAAAACACGTGGAGTACCCATACTCTATACCAAATAAACCATTGATTTCGAAGAAAAAATTATCCACGGTCGAGTGGGCAGGCCCAATTTTGGCCTGGCCAACATAGGTCAGTTTGCAAGTTTGATGTTTAATTTTTAATTAAGATATTTTTATAATATTTATATGATATATAAATATTGTGTTTTATTTTTTAATGTAAATTAATATTTTTTTATAAAAAAGTTTTATTTAATGTTTGATGGGATTTAAACTATATAAAAGAACAAAAAAAGTATTGAAACATAAAAATATTTTTTTTTAAAGTGATGATAACTAAAGAAAAAATAAAAAAAAAGGGGATGATGCGGGTCGACGGGCTAGTCCAGCCCAACCCATGACCCGCATAGGGCAAAGTTGGGTCAAGAATTTACCAACCCGCAATGTACTTGGCCTAGTCCTACTCAGCCCAACCCATTTTGACACTCCTACCAAGAGAGGAGGTCAACTATGTTATTTGTTTTAATTACAAATGAGTCCTTACAATTAAGCAAATTGTGACCAAGCACCTATGGCACGTAGCCACTATCTGAGTCCACCAATGTCCTCTGCAATGGATCTGGTGATAAGCGCACCACCCTTCATGTTGCAGCATTCAAGAACCTGCAATCCCTTGAAATATGTGGTGGAGGATTAACTAATGTAAGTGTAAAAAAATATGAGATATTGTCTCCCTGACACAACTAAACTTGTCCTAGAATTGCAACTTGATAGATAAAACAAAAATTGACCACAATGAGGGTGCTAATACTATAAGTAGTGTAACGCCCTAATACAGATATTTTAATATATTTGAGATATAAAAAGATAACCAACACTAGTTACGTCACTTACTACATAATACATAATAGTATATCTATAGTCACAATCAAGTCATTACAAAGAGCTTTGAGAGAATGCAGAAAACATAAAACTTATATATATAAATAGACACATACACACACACAACAACAACAACACTAACCATAAAAGGACATATTGTAATACATATCTCTTTAAAACATTACAAAGCAAATATAATATATATATATAAACTTTGTCTAGAAGCAATAAAACAAAACTAGTCTTCATACTTCATCTTTTTTTCCTTAGTAGGGTTTTGACCTGGATTTACATGAAAACATAATCGGGGTGAGAATTATAATTCTCAGTAAAAACAATTCCAATACTAGTTAGTTATAACAATGTATGAACAATCTCTAATAACTAACATAGGAGTTTCCTCCACTATAACTCATAACTGCACACTTCCTGTAGTGTGGTTTAAATCAAAATCGACATACAATCGATACTAAACAACTACCTATACAATTGTAAAGATCAACAATAATAGACAATTGTCCATACAACTGGCATTCAAATGCAATGCTTGTAATATGCAATATGATTATGCCTAAGTAATGTCCTATAGTTATGCCAATGTAGGGTTTTATTTTGAAATCCATGCGAAGTTTTGTTTTGAAAACTATGAATACCTGCTCATTCTGAGAACTTGATTGCTCCATGTATATCTGCTATGGTAGGGAGGGAAAGTTCATCCTCACTCTACCTGTAACCTTTGGCTCTGTGAGATAATTTAGGTTGTGTTTGGAATGAATAAAAATGAGAAATGATTTGATTTGATTTGAATTGAATTGAATTGAATTGATTTGATTTAAAAATCAAATTTTGTGTTTGGAACTTTTTAAAAAAATAGGATTTGAATTGATTTAGAAATCAAATTTTGTGTTTGGAATTCATTAAAATGAGAATTGATTTGATTTGATTTTATTATTTTACATTTTAACCCTTATGAAAGGTTGTTAGAGGTAGTTACTAAGGGTAAAATAGTCTATTTATTTCAAATCAAATCAAATCCTAACAAATCCTATCAAAATTGATAGAATTTCTAAAACAAAAGGAATGAAATCCATGAAATTTTAGAAATCAAATCATTTCTCATTTTTAAACATTCCAAACACAAAATTTAATTAAATTTAATTTACAAATCAAATCATTTCTTATTTTTTCACATTCCAAACACACTCATAGGGAATATCTTATTCTTACTACTTGGGCCAAAAGATTATGCACATCATAGGTTACCATACATTGGAAGAGCAAGCAAAAACATGCAGTGTTATATTATAAAAACATATGCACTATAAACCTTTCATATAGACTCAACTCAACCTAGTGAAAGAGCTTATCATAGCTAATGCTTCATTTCAATCCAACTTATGAAAATAAATGAGCATTTCTCTAGAACTTTGCATACTTAACTCAACTTTAACTGCAAGCAAATAATTCATGCATCTAGATAAGTAGAATATACCTTTCTTAGTTGTATCTAGCTTTTCTTATTATCATACTTCTAGTAGTATACACTAGAGTGCTCAAGGTCCTGGATACTTATCTTAAACAATTCCTAACTTTTGGAATACTTAAAGACTTGAACTTCCATACTTAACTTTGTATCTAAGAAAGTACATCTCATTCATCATGCAGTTCTAACTCAACTTTACTGATACCGGAGTTAAGCATGTTTCTACTACACTTCATGAATATGATAAGCTTACAAGTCACAATTCATCCTATTGTGTATTTAGTAATGTACAAGGTTTCACTTGTCTAGTGAACTTAGTACATAAAACATCAACTCACTTAGGAACTAAATACACAATTCTATCTCTATTCAAGTGAATTTAGTGCAAGAGTAGTTAATAATTGCAACACTTTGTTGCTTAGGCTCCTAGGTACCTTCCCAAGGCAATCCTTTACTCTTGGATATCCTAAGACTCATACCTTTCACTTACATACTAGACTGAATACTACTAATCCATCCTGATATACTTGCATCTAATACATTGCATCATCACATCTTAAGTAATATCTAATGCAACGCTAAGCTGTCTAAGGTGCCAGATACTTATCTAAGACAAATACTAAATTACACCCTTACTAAGTGTATTGACACACTATAATGCACAAACATAACTTTTCTTAAGTCTCTTAAGTGAAAAAGCATGGTAAAACACACTACATTTAGTGTACTTAGTTATACCTCATCATATCTTGTCCTAAGGAACACATTTCACTCATACTAAGGGTCCTCTAAGCTTTGGTCATGGTTTGGTAACCATTGATAACTTAAACTTTCATTTTGGAAAACAATCGATTATGGGCTTTGCCTAATCGGTTATGACTTGGAATAACCTATTATGACTTCTAAAATCATGTTATGTTCGAGCTTAATAACCAGTTATGGTCTTTCCCTTAATCGATTATGGCTAGCTTGGACTCCCTGCCATGACACAATAATCGGTCATGCCTTTCTGTTAACCGATTATTTAGCTTCACCATAAGCTTAACCAAAGCCAGATAATCAGTTATACACTTTCTTAACTAGTTATCTGGTGATTTCTTGCACCAAAACACAGGGCATAACACATGAGACCTTCATTCTTTCGATCAACTCTTGAATTCTAAGTGATTTCTAATCCTAAACATGATCTCTAAACATATTAGAATCATCAAATACTAACTTAATCCATCTAGCT
Source organism: Ormosia emarginata (assembly GCA_029884605.1). NCBI lineage: Eukaryota > Viridiplantae > Streptophyta > Magnoliopsida > Fabales > Fabaceae > Ormosia > Ormosia emarginata. Next base: position 21,519,729 of record JAQQTP010000059.1, on the reverse strand, counting down.
TAGAATCATGAACAAAGTTCAATAATCCAAAATACTCATTTACTAACTTCAAACTCCATGAGTTTCATGGATACTCCTAGGTGCAAACTAGCACCCTTGAGTTGATTAAGCTTTATCCTAACCAAACCCAACCATTAAAGGCACTATATAAGCAAGAACACAATATACACCACCAAAAACTCATATTTCATCCAACCACAAACACTTAATAAAAGATGAAGATAGAGAGAGATAGTTATACAAGTTCAAACACCCCTACCTCTTGAAGCCAATATGATGAATTCCAAGCTCTAACTTTGCTCCTTAATCTTCCTGGTTCTTCCTCTTTCTTCCTTTTTTCATAGAGTGAGGAAAAAGAGAGAAAATGGTAATAAAAGTCAAAAGCAGAAGACAGGAACGTTGAGTCACCTAATATGCTAAGATATTTTATGAGACTTTTTATCTATTAAGAATACTTAGATTTTACTAAATCAAGTTTTTTAACTTCTAACAAATTTAGAATAATTCCTAAGATTCACGTCAGTCCTAGTTTTATCATTTTCATACTTTTTCACATCTGTTACAAGTCAATCTGATATTAAAATAAACAACTAATGTATATAAAAATACTAAACTAACTCAGTTTATCTTGAAACTTTACCTATATCTCAGTTCATACATTTGTGACTTAGAAATAAATTATCCATTTTTATTTCCTTTAACTATGCCATTTATATTATTATCTGGGTCATTTTAAGCTACTTTTTACTTTTTGTGTTACAGTAAAATGTTTAAACTAACTCAGTTTGTCACAAAACTTAAATGATATGTCATGCAAGTATTATGATATTTCTGAAACCATTTACAAGACTAACATGTTAAAAAGATGGTGTTGCAAGTAGCAGTGGGAATTTGAAACTCTCACATTCCATTTCCTCTCGTTCTCTTCTACCATCATCAGGCACTGAGCATGAAAGAGAATGAGAAGTAAGTTCCTTCTTTCTCTAAGCACTGTAGCCACTACCACCCAACTGCCCCTAAAACTCCATTGCCACCACCTTTCGTCGTCCGTTCCACTTTTCCCCAACACTATCCCCACTCTTCTGTCGTGCTGCGCCATCCAGATCACACCCTAACCAACAACCGCTTCGAACCACCACCACCACCACCCAGGCACACTGATTCTATGCCACGCCCTTCGTCGTCGATTTACCTAGATCAAATCCCAGACCATCTCTCTGTCAAACGCCGCCCTCCAGTGGTGATTTGGACAGAGATACTTTATTGGGTCTGTGCAAGTGGGGGGTTGAGTTGGGTAGTGGATCCCAATGGTGGCAGGGGACAGTGGTTGTTGGGGTTTAGGTCTCGATTGAATGGCGATCAAAGGTGGAGATGGTGGTAGTGAGAATACTAACGAGGGAGAGGAGGGAGAAGAAGGCAGCTTCAAGGTTGGAGTCGTTGGAGCTTGGAGGTGGTATCAGGACCTATAAGCAAAAATAAAATAAGTGAGGTTTTTTTAATAAATAACAATAAAATGTGAGAAACATGTTATCATAGGTGAAAAGTGTGGAGTATCATACTCCAAACATTGTTTGGAGTATGTGAAACACTTCCTATTTTTGTTTAACTTCACATAAGGTTACTTTGCAGTTACTTATTCTAATTCAATTTCTCGATTTATGTTGCTAGGATTAATATAATAATGAGTAAATAACTAAATACCTATATTAATCTCTGAAGATACAGGTGATATCACTTTTGTTCTCTAAAAAAAGTTGATATTGATAATGGAAGTAGCATCAAAATCGTCTTTTGCGTACATATCATGAAAACATATTGTTAATGAAACTTCTGATTTAAGAATTAAATTGACGCCATATTTTATGATTAAATTATTAAATTGATGTTAACTTTATTTAGAGAGCCAAATTAATGTTACTTTTTATGATTGACGGATTAAATTGATCTTAACTTTTTTTAAGGACCAAATTAATTTCACACATATCTTTGCAGACTAAAATACTCTAATCTGTTACATGTTTGACACAGCATAAGAACAATGTATAAACAAGCTGTAATGTTAAATTTTTTTGACCCCTTAAATTTAGGATAATTTTTTCATACAAGTTTTAATATTTCTTTTCACCCTCTTTTATTATGAGATACGAACCAAATTAATCCCATGGGACAACCCTTTTTTTTTTGTCTGACTAAGGGACAACTTCAACTGCATTCTCTTGTAGTGATTGGGCCTTGCCCTATGAGTACCCATGTTGTTTGGATCCGTCTAAGCACATTCTCATCAGGCTTGCGGAAACTTAGATCCAATCCAAGTGTCTGCAAAACCTAAGCCTTGGAGAACGAAATGACTGATGACTACATTCACTTTAGTTACAGACTTCTATAAACAGAATCTGATACAATGACAAGACTTATTCACTGTAACAATAAATTTGACCCAGTTTTAAAATTATTTTTTTATAAATAAATTTTTTAAATTTCTCACTGTCTTTTGTAACAATTTGACCCATATAAATTTTTTGTTTTTAGCTATTAAGATGGAGATAAATTTATTTTGAAGATTTACAAATTGAATTTATTATTTTAAGATTCAATGAAGACTTATTCATAAATTGAATAAATTGAAAATTTTGATTACAATATAATTTAACATATTTTAAAACGCTCAAACTTTTAAATTGTAGTCATGATAATTTTTAAAATAATAAAAGTTTAATTTATTTATTGTGGCAAAGGCCTAGATCCCACTCCGTCCTAGCGAAGGGATCCCTGGTATGACTACTGTATGCCCCTAATGTAGTCTAGGAGATGGTGAGTGGGGGAGGAATTTGGGGAAGGGTGCAGCTTTGGAGATACATTGAACTTTTTCCACCATCCTGCTAGTCCACCAGGATGACCATTTGAGCTAAAACTCAAGAGTCTTAAATAAGATTATGATCTTATTATTTTTATCTATTTGAGTTTTAGCCTTTATTATATATATATTTTTTAATATCATTACTATATTACTTATTTGAATTTTATTTTTTATTATTAAGGTATTAATTTTTATATTTTTTACTCATTTAAATTTAAATTTTAGTAATTTTTATTTATTAATGTATTATTTGTTATTTTTCATTAAGAATTAATCCTGTAATTTATGCTTATTAAAATTTTAGCTCCTGATCAAAATCCAAATAACTAAAGGTATAGCGACTGATATAAAAAAAAAAAAAAAACTATAAAAATCAAAATTAAAATTATTGAAAACAAAATCTTATTTAAACCAATAATAAATGTCATTTAAGTAACTGGTTCTTAAACATAATTCTCCTTTAAGAAAAACTTTATTTACATTAAAAAAAAAAAAAAAACTTTCTGTAGGTGTGTTGCCACAGCCCTAGCTGCCAAAGAGGCCTTCAGTGGTAGACTCCCAGTCCTGCTTCCATTCAGCCGAAAGGTATAATGACAGGGCTTCCTTTCTTCTGCTAATTGCTATATCATCAATTCATCATACCTAAAAGGAGACAATTCGTCAAATTTAAAAGACTTTCCAAATCCATTTACAACATGTTCAGCAAAAACGAATTTCTAAGATGTACTACATATATGTAGCGCCCCTGCTGCTAGCTAGACTGAAATCTTATTATTATAGATTAGCAAATTAAGAAATCTTACTGTTATAGCTTACGTAGCTTTTTTTGGTATAATATTTTAAGAAAATATTTTTTTACATTAAAAATATGTATATTATATTTATATAAAAAATATTAAATTAAATTGTATATAATTATAAATTTTTATAAAATATAAAAATTAGAGGAATAAATAAATAAAATATCTTATGTAACTTTACAACAGTTCATTAGTACATTATCTATAAAATAAGATATAAACGTTTGCTGTACACTACATTAGTACTTCTGCCTAAAATGTGTGTTGTACATAAAAAAATAAATTAGTTTAATTAGAGTTAAGGTAAATTAAGTTTAACTTATATTTTTGGAGATCTTTATACTAATCTTCTGAATTATTAACTATTATATGATTGTATGATGTATGATCGTATGGAGATTCAATTAACAATCATTTAACAGTAAATAATATTTTCATTTAAATTAAATATAAAGATTAGTATCATGAAGTTCTCCTTCTATATTGTATTTATATTTGTGTGAAAATATAAAATAAGACTTATAAAATATAACAACAACATGCCTAACAAAATACTGTTATTTATTTTAAGGATAATGTTATTCATATATTTAAAATATATATATTATATTTGTATCATAGATTTATATAAAAATATGTCAAATTAGATTATATATAATTATAATATTTTTATAAAATACAAAATAAATTTATAAAAAAGTTAAAAAATTAAAATATTTTTAGTGAACATTATTGCAACACATTCGTTAATTAAATATTGCTACTTTTACTTCTTTCCATAAATTATGAATAAGTTTATATTTGACCCCAAAAAAAGTGGGTTAACTATTTGAACTCACATACAGTTATGCATAGGGGCATCTCGTAGCTAATATATTGAACTAATAAGGATATGTTAATTTAATAAATGGTTAAAATATTTTTTTTCTTATAAGTGACGACACTCATTTTAAATTAATTTAGTCCCTACTTTTTATTGTATTATTATTTCAATAGATAATGTTATAATGACAACAGACGGTGAGAAGAAATAAAAAATTATTATACATATAAAAACTAAATTAAAAATAAGTATTACATATATGAACTAAAAATATAAGTATATTTTTTATTTATATATGTGATATTTATTTTTTATTTAGTCCCTATATTTTATAGTGATTTCATATCAAGTTTGCCATACAAGACATTTTTTTCATTATGTTATAACAGTACTAAACAATAGAGATCAAATTGAATACGATTACGATTATATATATAGAGAAACCAAATTAAAAGTTTTTTTGGGGATCAAATTGAAACTTGGAATATTGGGAATTTTATACCCTCTTTAATATCAATTTCAAAAAATGCAAACCAACTTTAAAAAGATTTTATTTTAATTAGTTAATGTAACAAATTTTCTGACATATATCTATATAAATTTTGAATGCCTAATTGGTCGATTATACTTATATCCGGCATGAGAAAACGCTTTATATTTGTTTCTTATATTCTCTTTATATAGGCATCTTAATCAAATCAACTATATAGAGTTGCGTGTCTTGTAAGTATAGAAGTCTCCCACTCTTTTGGTGGATATACACGCTACAAATGTTTATCCAACTTCGGATTAGTAAGTGTGACTTAAAGGTAATTGGTATACCAATCAAATAAATATCTTCATCGAGTTGTATGTTAATACTTTCCAAACCAGAAATATACGACTCTTTTTAGGATTTACAGTATGCATATATCAAGACTAGTTCAACCATGACAAAGACACGTGTACTTAGTGTATATCCACACTTGGCTTTAGCAATAACATTCAACATCGTTTAATTACATTATTAATCAACGATCACCCTCTCTATTATGGATGACAAACTCAACATTTCGGTGATTAAATTATAAATATAGAGATGCATTTAATTATTTAGATATCATTTTTGTCTTCAAATGGACTACTAGGTCGATGGGAAAGATCATAAAGATAATGTAAAACAATTACAAAGCAAGAAAGTGAAAGCATATATAGGTAAATGCCATATGTATTAAATATATGATTATATATTTATATTATCTAATTTCGCTTCTCATGGTCAGCTACGGATTGTGTGTGTTGCTTTGTTATATGTTCGTGCTTAGGTGGATTTTAAAGGATTATTATATACGATGGCCTCTCTAATCAAAGCATGCCTACTTGTTGCCTTTTCTTTAAGAATTAAAGATAAATGACTTGAAGAGGTCTTCATAATCTATCTATAGACTTCTTCTTAAGAGATCTATATTAGAATTTTATTCTTAAAATGGAGGATATTAATATAAATTCAACAAGTTTAGGTTAATTAATAGACTTTATTTAATAATATTTATATATAAATTTAGGTATATATAAAAATTATCAATTAAAATTTATAAATTTCTTATATTTACAGTTATTAGTAAAAAAAAATAATTTGATTAGATTTTTGTACAAATCTGAATACTACTAATTAAAATTTATAAAAATTTAACTTTTAATTTGAACTATTAATTTATTTTAATAATAAATTAATGACCTAAAATCAATAGTTCATCTATAAACCTCTTTTTAAGATATCCATATTAGGTTTTTTTTTCCTGAAGAGTTATGGCTTGAGAGATTAAAAGTTAGGAGAAAAAGTGGCACAGGGAGGGATTATCACTAACAACAACAACAAAAAGTGGCCTAAAACTTGCTTTATTTATCGATTTTCCTTCTTTCATGCTGAAAAAATAAAGTCTAAGTGCATGTTTGGCTATAATTATTTTAGCTTAAAATAGTTTTTTTTAAAGAAAAAAATTATTTTAACAGTATTTAATTATATTTGACAAAATCAGCTTTAATTTTTACAAAAATTCAATATAAAATAAAAAAAAAATTAAGCTAGTTTTTATAATGTTGAAGATTGAAACTTATGATTCTAGTTTATAGATTATTCCTTACATTTTGATATATAAATATTATTTTGTCCTCAATCAAATAACTTTTTTAATCATTCTATACCTATTTTGATAATTTAATGCATAAAAGCGATTTCTTTTTATATCAACCAAATGAAATAGATTAATTTAAAATTACTTTTTAACTAACATATCTAAACATAAAAATAAATCGATTATAATCGATTATAACAAAAAACTTTTATACAATAATCGATTATTGAAATAATCAAAGTTTTCACAGTTGAACCAAACAGATAAACACACACTTAAGAGCTATGTGGAGTAAATGAGCTTCACTAGTTATGGATGAGTTGTGATGTCTTTCCTTCACTCTTTTGGGCCTACTATCTCTTCAATATATAATCATTATTATCTTTTTGTGTTTGGCTAATCTCTTTGATAATACCTAATTATGTTGGTACATCTAATATGTCAGTAATTACATTTAAGATAATATATACATCTACTTAATTTATAAAATCTATTAATAATATCAACAGTAATAATTTCTGTTCAAACAGTTGAAAGTGGATCTAACAGTTGAAATGAGTGTAAAAAGAAAAAACTTACACTGATATAAGTTGATCCTTCATATATATATATATATATATATATGATATATATATATATATATATATATATATATATATATATATATGGGATCATTTCTTACACCAATGTAAGTCTTTTTTTACTTACACTCATTTTTAACAGTTAGATTCACTTTCATCTAATGGTTGAGATTATTTCATTAAAAGTAACCATTGGATGAAAGTGAATCTAACAACCGAAAATGAATATAAGTAAAAAAAAAACTTATACTTGATATAAATTGATCTTTCCTATATATATATATATATATATATATATATATATATATATATAGTCTTTTTATATATATACACTATTTCAACCGAAGGTTTAACTTTCATCAATTTGAAATTATTTCAAATTGAAAGTATATATATCGAATATATTTAAAACTTTTGATGAATGAGTTAATTTCATTAATTTAACCCTCCAAATTGTAAGTTGAACAGAAAAAGATGAGGGAGACAAGTCCATATAATATATATATATATAAAATTTTTTATGAAGGTTTAATTTCATCAATTTAACCATCCAAATTGAAAGTTGTTAATGAGGGAGACAAGTCCATAAAATCTCAGATAATTTTAAAACTAATTTGATAAACTTAATTAATTAGTATAATCCCTTAATCAAATAGTGAATCGTGATCAACAGAAAAAGAAAAAGGTACCAACCAGAAAATCATAACAATCCGTATTTACAATTTTGCAGATCATAATTAACTTTATTCTGTATGAGGAAATTTTTATGTAAGCATTTTTTACCTATTGCAAGCAAAATAATTAACATTCTAGCTTGAGTTAGTGTCAATAATATTTGTACAATTGCATTGTAGAAGTATGAATCAGCTACTGCCCGATCTAGCAGACTACGTCTAGCTTCATGCACAAACTATATATATAATAAATGTAGGGACAAAAATATTAAATTTAAAAACTGATATCAGTTTCATGAAAAGAAAAAAATATGCACCTATTTGCTAGCTAATAAACTTATTCAACTTTGTAATTAACAGGGCCACATATAGCAAATACGATGTTTTAGCCTATAAAAAATATATTAGAATAAGAACTAATAAAGATTAAATACAGTACTAAGCACGTCATGCTTTAAGAAGAAGATTTAAATTAAAATCCTAAAAAAAATAATTATTAGGAAAATCTCCTATTCACAATAATATTTAAGAAATTAGTCTCATTACAACATGCGGAAGTATTTGATAAAAAATAAATATATATGTACACACATTAGAACAGGAGATTCATGACTTGTTGTGTTGTGTGGCATCTTCTGTTTCCAAAGCAATACGACATCAAATAGCGTAATCTAAACATTTTGGGAAAGAAAAAAAATATTGGGCAAGATTAACAAACAATAATTCTCCATGATAACTTGGAATTGAATTTCGAATGCATCAAACAAAAGGAAAAGTTTAGAAGAGGAAGAGAGGGGGTTAACTCTTATTGTTGATTCAGGTGTTGGATAAAGGATATATTTCTAAAAGTTGAAGAAATTGAAGTGGCTAAACGTCTATTGGGAAATATTATTTCAGAAAAAATGCTCGCTTATTTTTTTAAAACTCTTTTATAAGACTTTTAATTATAAGATATTTTGAATATAAAATAAATTTATTTAAACATATATTTATTTCTCGTAGATTGATTAAATTCTGAAATTGAACATTCCCCACCCAATACTTATGATTAAGAGTGTTTACAATTCGGTTTGATTTAATTTTGAGTCAAAAAATTAATTGATCTAAACAATATTATGTACATCAATTTAAATTAAATTAGATTGACTATATTATAAAAACTGAATAAATCCAAACTGATTTAAGTCAATTTGGATTAGATCGATTTTGATTAAGAATTTTTTAAGTCTAAAAATTTGTAAGTTAAAAATAATTTAATTTATTAAAAAAATAAGAAATAAAGAATAATATAAATGACATATTTCACTTACTTAAAATAATATTTAATAAGATAAAAAATGTCTTTAAAAAATTAAACTCACTATAAGTAAAAATATAACTTCAATAATAAATAAATATATTATATAATATTAATTGATTTATGTTAAATTTTTAAAATTGAAAATTAATTTAATTCAATTGATTTTCTAAAAATTAAATAAAAAAATTAAATTTATTTAATTTTGATTGAATTTCAATTTTTCGATTCAAAATTTCAATTTATTTTCAATTTAGATTAGATTTTAACACATCTATCCATGAGTACCGGTGGGATGAGTGAAAAAACCTAACGAGTTCAATCATCAATTTAATTATGTGCTTCCTAATTTATTACAGCGTCTGTCCAATATTATACAAACGTGCAATGTTGGTCCCAAACCAGTTGGTGCTGTACTGCAAATCGAACAGTGTACTACAAAATTCATACCGTTGTGGTTTTCTTTTTTTTTTTTGTGTGTGGATAAACCTGTTATTTTGGCCTTTCAGTAAAGGCATTAGGAAAGAAAAGGAACCTAACCAAAATCAATCAAATATATATATATATGAACAATTCTAATCATATTCTTAATTAGTGGTTCTCTTACCTACACCCCAAAAAACAGAAAAAGTGGTTCTGTTACCCAATATTATATAAATATATTAATATATAGAAAATCTTACAACTATGTGATAAAATAAGAGAATCACCCAACCGAAGTGCAGTGATATGCTCCAAATGCAGCCAGTTAGTTAAGAGTTATTTTTTTCCCCTTTTAATTATACTGTCAATTTGATAAAAATTCTGATAATTTAGAATATCCAAAAGATATTTATTTAAGAATACCATAGACAGATGCTCATTAAAAAACTAATACTCTCCATCAATAATATTATTTAATAAATAAATTATTCTAATAAAAAACATTAAATACTTTTTTCAATTTTTAGGATATTAAATATTCACATTTCATTATTTTAATTCTTTTTTTTTGTGCAACATTATTTTAATTCTTTAATCAATGTCTTAAAATACTCCATAACAACATCCTATTAAAAAGGGGCATGCATTATGCATTGTCATTATTCCTCCGTGGCCCATATGTGAGTGCAAAAAGGATTAGCTTTGCCTCTTTCTAGAAAGTCTGTTTGGCCAAAAGACAAACGCGACAAACGCAAAAGTGTTTTAGCATGTTTGGTTTTATGTTTGGCCAAAAGACAAACGCGACAAACGCAAAAGTGTTTTAGTATCTTTGGTTTTACGTTTGAAGTTTTAAATGTGTGTTGAAGTTTCTTGAAGAACGTACATATTTATTTAGGTGCTTTTTTATTTACACTGTTTCAACAAAATTTGTGACTTCAATTGACATTTGCTTTAAAACAAAATTTTCTTATTTTGGAGTTATAATTTGTCTATTGAAGATTTTTATTTCGAATATTTATTTTTTCAAACTCATTCTTAAAACAAAAATTATATTATTACAAATTCATTTTTAATTAAACTTAAATTTACAAACACATTTTCAACTAAATTAAAATTTATCCACTCTAATTCAAACACATTCTTTATCTTCAAACGTTCTAATGCAGTCACTCAACACAATACAACCCATGCAGTACTGCTTATCCTAAAAGCTCACACTAGAGTTAAAGAACAATGATACGTAAATATTATTTACACGAAACGTTTCACATTCTCCACATTTTCTTTTAGAATATTATACTCCACTCTTTGAATGGAGTAAGAGAAATATTTTCTATATTTACATGTTATATATATAATATATAATACTTTACACTGATATATTTTTTATTATTTAATTATAATTAATTTTACTTTATTTTCAATATATTTAAACTACATCTATTCCTTGAGTTAAAAGATGTGATTATTAAAGACGTGGAACAAGCATTCCAAAGTTAAATGCGACTGTACATTGGTTAATGAATTTTATTAATAAGTGTAAAGTATTTATTCAAATAATTAAAATAATTTTTTAAATAAAAATAAGATAAATAATATTTTTTAAAATTTCTAATATTAAATATTTTATGTCTATTAAAAAAAATTATTTCAACTTTCTCCCGCTCTACCTTGAAAAGATTAGTAGAGTGATGCAACCAGCCAAAATGCTGCTACCAAACACATTAACACAAGCAGACAAAACCTGCAAAAATTTTGAACCCAAAACCAAAATTAGAAATTGAATATACCAAAAAAAAAAAATGAAATTGAAACTAGAAAACTGCTACGTGGCAGTTGAATATCAAAAGCAGTCAAATCATTGATCGTTCTTTGTTACTGGCTTACTGCTCCAAAGCTGTAGGGGACCCACTCAAGTCACCGCCTCTTCCTTCTCTTCATTTGTCTTCTCTCTAGTTTTTGTACTATCTCCTCCATCATTTCCTTCCATCATCTTATCTCTAATATTTATGTAACTTCATCATAACATTTTCCATTCACCACCAACTTAAATAGACCAAAGAGAAAAAAAGAAGAGTGACAGAGAAAGCATAGAATGAAAGATGGTGGGTCTGAGTGTAGTATTAGAAGCCCAGAAAGGTGGTATTAGCAAGAAGACTCCCCAAGTGATTAACAAAACCATGATGCTTAGCAACAACAACAAACACTCTCCTTCTGCTCTCTCCTTGGATTCCCAGCTCTCTTATTTTCAGGTACCCACGTTTCTAGACCTATGCTGTCTCTGCAGGAAGAGGTTGTTGCCAGGGAAAGACATCTACATGTATAAGTGAGTCCTTGAAACCTAAATAAATATATGCTCTACTTATCTTCTTTTGAAACCCAGATCTTATTTTACTTTATCAACAATGGTAAAGATACGCATCACTTCATATTTTCACCATTTGATCACACAGTTGGACTCATTCCATTTTATTTTCTGTATTTTTATTCTCTGATGCTGACATTTAGTGATGTTAGAAAAAAATGAAGTGTACTCTATTTATAATGCTTTGTTTTGTTCCTTCTTCATATGACTACTGTTGTGACAAAATCCCAGGTCTTTTTATGGTTATTTATTGATATGTTTAACAAGTTTCTTTGGGCTGACTTTGGTGTTTGAAACATGAATATGTGTTGTGAAGAGGGGACAGGGCCTTCTGTAGCGTGGAGTGCAGGTGCAAGCAGATTTTCATGGACGAGGAAGAGACTATGCAGAAAGAAAACTGTTCCTTGGCTGCCATGAGACCCACATCCTCAGCTTCTTCCTCCTCCTCTTCCTCAGCAGCACGTCCTCATCCTAAAGGAGCTAGAAACCGAGCTGGTGGTTTTGCTTACTGATACACAAAGAAGTGCTCTAGTCATAGCCTAAACTAGACCGAAACTACTATGACCAAAAATGGAGGAATTTTATTTTGTAGCTACATTATTCCAGTTTTACCCATCCCTTATGTTATAATAACCTCAAAGTCCTTTGTCCTTTTGCTTCCTAGTATGAAGCCAAAATGTCCTTTCAACTTTTTTATTTTTGGGGCTCCGATCTGTTGGCTGTAACCGTGTGAATGCTCACTCTGGTGGTTCGTTCTGTGCTTTTCCATTATTGTCCAGAAACCACAGAGAGATACTAGATATTTGTTTTTTTCACGGTTGGAAGGGCATTTGTGGCATTTTATCGTTGATTTGTTGGAATGTGATTTATGTGAACTATTGTTTCTATCAGTATAGGCAATGACTTATGGCTATGGTTTTTTATTTGCTACGGGACACTGACACGTAAACACACTATAATGCATCACCTCCCTTGGCCTTGGGGTTTGTGGCAATGAATAGCAGTTTTTGTTTTTAACCAACATGACAATGCCCGAACACTGGCTATTGGTTAAGTTTCGTTCTGTGATATATGGGTGTGAGTGTGTGTAATGTGTTGGGTGTTGGCTTCAGTGCCTAACCTTGAATGGCTAGTTTGCAATGCCATATTTGCTTGCCCATTAGCTTGCTAAAGGAAAAATGTTACCTACAAATGTATATATTTTTGTCACAACTCTTATATTTGTTTATGGGGTAAAATTAAAGTATAGATATGTAAAAATAATGTCAATTTAATTATAATTAAATGATAAAAATTATAAAAATATGAAATTTTGTGTGTAAATATGTGTTAAACATTGTTTTTGCCAAATAATTCCGAGTGCGAAGAGAACATTCTGATTCGATAAGTTGGGATATTTGGAGCAACTTGCAGGGGGACTGAGCAAACCTTGAAAACCAAAGTTAATTATAAGAATATTTTGTTGAAATTTTGTCTGGCATTTATAGATTTATATCTCTTACTGTAAAATTTATTTCAATGATATATTTAAAATAAAAAGAGAGTACTAATATTGAAAAATTCTTCAACCTACGATAAATTAATGTGTCAAGGGTAAAAATGACCTTCACTTTCAGTCCTAATCTAATAGTCATTTTCATGTAATTAGAAAGAGAAAGAGGACATGTAGTTGAATGCCTTTGGTGGTCTTTTTTTTTTTGTGATTTTGTTGTGTGAATGCCTTTGTTTTTAACTTAGTGGAGTCTTTAAGAAAATAAAAGAGTTGCGGTGTGTTGAAGAATATAGGTACAATATTAAAGTTAGCTTAAATGTCTAAATCTTGATATTTCGATAGTACAAAAAGACGTAATTATGCGTGAAGTTTCATAAAAATGATTATTCTTTTGGACGAAAATTATTGTAAATGTTAAATATATTATCACTGTACTAATTATATATAAGTATATTTATTCTATGGTATGTTGTATGTTAAGAGTTTCATATGACATGTTTTAATTTTTTTTTTTATATATCTATTGAGTTATTTTATTTAATATTAATTTTATATTAAAATTTTATATGATATTAAAGTTAAGATCTTTTTATGTTATCTATTTTATTAGACTTCTATTATCTTACTTTATTATATTCATCTATTCTGTTTAAATATTTGTAAAAAGATATTAAAAGTTTTATATTATCTATCTCAATTTTTTTAATATAATTTATATTTTTATTAAATTATTTTATTTAATATCAATTAATTTTATATTATAATCTTACTATATGAAAGTTTTGGATCAAGCTTTACGTACTACTTGAAAATTTTGCACAAAATAAGCAACTTCATCTAACATTGATGAATCTTGATGAGGACCATTGTACGTGTGCCCACCTAGAGGACAGACAACATTATAACAGGATCACAAATCAGTGGCATTTAGAAATGTTTTGAAATTAATCTTGCTATTTAAAAAAATGAAAATTTCAACTAAATTGAATAAATATAGTATTTTTTTTTTCAGTTTTGGATGTTAGAATCATATTTCCACAGTTCAAAGAAACGTAAGTAAAATTCCTCCAAAATTAAAGTTAGTAACTTATATCTTAAGTTTGAAATTTAAAAAAAAAAATTGTTTAGAGATTCTTATACAGTAAGGTGATGTTGAAATTATTATTAAATGTTAAGAGCGAATGCTTTTTCTGTCTTTTTATTTTTTATATTGCTGAGCATGTTGTCTTATACAAATCTAGAGCATAGATACTGTTTTGGATCAGTCTATGGATCTGTAGCAACTTGATCCAATAGAATGGGACACATGTGTTATTATGAACTTGTAACTGTGAATTTATTAGGCGTAACTTATATATAAATACTAATCATTTCTTACATAAATAGAGTATTAACCACAGAGAATAAAATGGTCTCCCTGATTTTAGCCAATAATATTCAATTCAGATTGAATGTTCTAATTCTCAACGCCCTAATATACTTATACATATATTCTGTAAGGTTAGAAAATACGCATCTAACATTCAATATTTTATACTGTCTCCCTTGCGTACAAACTAACTTAAACGTCAAAATGCATTTTGTAAGTATCAACTCCCTCGCACCATCGTTGTCATTGCTATGCCACGAAGGTTTTCACCTGACATTACCTTCTTATGTAATCCGTAGAACTTATGAACAGATACATATTATTTTTAAGTTTTTTTAAATCACGAGGTATTTTCATAAGTTTGACCCATTTGAATCGTCCATATGATTAATCTCTATACGATTACGAGAATACGAAGGTTATACAATTTTCTTACAAGAATTACATATTATTTTAAGTTGCATTGAAAAAACCATTACCCATTTTAATAAGTTAGGAGATAAGCCTAGGCTCATTAAGGGAAAAGGCCAAACATAGAGTGATTAACTAAATAATGATATATTCACATTTATTTGTACACATAATTTTTTTTTATATATTCACAGCACAAAAATTACATTAATGTCTTTTGTGATTTAATTTTAATATAATGTTAGTGTAAAAAAAATTTATATTATTATCTAATCATATATTACCAAATTATTAAAAAAAATTAAGTATTACAATCCCTATTTAGAAAACTTAACTTTTTATAATAATGTGACAATGTATCATTAGATAATAGTATAAAAAAATAAAAATACACAAGCAAGGTGCACCAACTTTATTTAATGTATATTTACTACTTTTTATATCTTGAATTTTTCATAAAAATTGCCACAATTTGCTCTATTGTCATCCCTAGTATGTGTCTTATAATTTCATTATAAATTTTCGTTTGGTAGATAATTTGTCTTAACTTTAAAATGGGAAGAGACGAAAAGTCTCCTTTCACTCTAGAGTTTTTAGGTTTAAAGAAGAAAAAAATCCCGATACAAGTAGGGTAGGGAACAAGTTGCAAAGCTAATCCTTTCATAATGTTAATTATTTGTAATATAATAACATGAGCTGCAGAAGGTGTTGGCCATATAACGTGCAACACATATAAGAATATAAGAGGAAGTTGTCTCTGTGTGTTTCAGAATTCTTACATTGTGTTTAGATTTTTTTATTAATGAAGCAGAACTGAACGACTAAGAAATGATTGAAAAAGAAAGGAAAGGAATAGAATAAAATTACATTTCTTCTTATTTTGAAGATTAATAAAGGGACAAAACAGAATTTTATTATTTTGTTTGAAAGTTAAATCATAAAAGAATCAAATGAAATGTAAAATGCTTATTTTTAAGCTTATAAACTTATTTCTCTCATTTTACCCCAATTTTAGGAAAACAAAAATTTGATATTTAAAAGAAAGAGAATGGGAATAGTTCCCCTTGAATGCATTTCCCTTTCTATTCATTATTAAACTCTCAAATAATGGAGATTATTTCTCTTCCTCTCGTTTCTTTCTCATTTCCCTTCCCCTCATTCCATATCATCAAAACACAGTGTTATCCACAATTTGTTCAATGGGTGGTCATTCAACTACATGTGTAGATTTTTTTTTATAAAGTATATTTAAAGATTTAAATTTGTGTTTTTCTAATGAACTTTTGCTGCAAAGATTAAGATTGACTTATGCTTGCGTTACATTATTTTGTTTAATTCATAATTTTACTCAATAAGGGAGTTATGACTAAAAATCAGGACATAACCCTTATATATAAAAATAAAAAATTTATTTTTATTACATCAAAATTATAACTTATAGTTAAGAAATATTATAATTATGGTAATTGTAAAATAATATACTTCAAGTGTGAGTGAGATATGAATGAAAAAGTTCTATTAAAAAGAGATAAACAAAGTAAAAATCATATAAGTTAAAAAGTCTATTTATATGATTTTTCGCTTAACTCATTGGATATAAATCTCTCTAGTATTTTAGACTCTCACGGATCTTAACGAAGTGGTATCAGAACCAATGATTTTTGTTGTTAAAGGCTTTTGTATGAGGGAGAGTGTCTGCCTATAAAGAACTCACACTTAAAAGGGAAATATTATTAACAATTCAAATGTAAGTGAGATTTGAGTGTAAAAGTCTGACATAAAAAAAAATGAAGACTATATAAGTAGAAAAGACTCACAGACTTAATGCTTTAAGATTTAAAGTTAAAATGTAGTATTGAGCCTATTTATGTAGTCTTTTGCTTAACCAGGAGGAGTGTTTGCATGTAAAGGACTCACATTTGATGGAAAAATTAAGAATTTAAGCATGAGTGATGCAACACCCTACTGGGGATGTCACATTTCCAAATAATAATAATAACCTCTACCCAAGTTATAAATTATTACGTAATATATAATAATATAGGTTGTAAAAATATTTTTTTTAACATTATATTATAAAATAAAATAAACAAACATAAAATAAAACAAACTATTACATACACACCATAATTATACATATGATTTTGTTTTTAATAGGTACAAATAATTTACATATTACAAACTAGTTAATTAAAAACAAAGAACCTGCTGGTTTAAAACAAACCATAAACTAATTTTAAGCATAACACTAAAAGTTCGATCCTCCGAAGAATCCTCATCGGAAGATTATCTAAGACAAAATACTCCTGCAACACTATACCACGTTACAATCAATCCATATGATATGGATGATCTCGAGGTTCACCTTCCTCGAGAGGTCATCTTTCAGCCTTCTCTAGTTATATTGACAATCCAATGTAATTTCTTTCTTCTACTTCCTCAACGACTTTACTGAACATAAATAATAATACAAAAAATATATATACAAAGAGGTGAAACAATCTACATCATTACCAAAGCGAAGCAAGAAAACGACAATACAAACAAATATAACATTTAATATAACAATTCATATTATCACACATGCAAAATATCATAAATCAAATTATAACTATTCACATTATCACACATGCAAAATATCATAAATCAAATTATAACTATTCACACAAATGATGTAGATTAAATATGTCATGTACTTTCAGATTGTTTCCTACTCCATGGAGCTAAACACAAACATTAGAGAATGATCCAAGTGACATGTCCGCACATCGTTTGCCTCAACCAAATTTATTACATACCAAATACGTCATGTAAATAAGACACAACAAATACGTCGTGTGAATAGTATACAAATAAATCGCGTCCAGGCATAGATACACTGCATCTCCAATAGATCCTGATTAAGAATAGTATTTGTCAAGATCGCTAGTGTGTGTTTTTCAGTTACCACGGCCCAAAGGAGCTACCAACTGTTCACATGTGGAATCTACTGCACACTAACGCCTCCAAGTTTTCTACATGAACACAATACGCCTATCACACACGCAACACGGTGTAATTCATCTTGTAAGTCAATTGTCAATTTCAACCAAATTGACATACCACTCTATGTATGTAATGATCCATAATTACAAAAATACCCTCAGTGTCACCATGAATCATAATTACACAAATATCCTCATTGTCACCATAATTATAAAAATACCCTTAGTATTAATAATTCCAAAAATAGTATGTCTCCACTTGACAGTACTATTTCCCAACATGTCCGGGTCCACCACTTTGGCCTGACAGTAAAAGCTTACTGTTTTCATAAGTCGCGTAAATATTTTATCGCATTTTCACAATTACGTCACATTTTACAAATATTTTTCAATCGCGTAAATATTTTTCAACGTTTTCTCAATCGCGTAACATTTTTAAATCATTTTCTCAATCACGTAGTTTTAAAAAAATCATCATTTTAAATACGCGTAAGTTATTTCTACTATTTTTCATTTGTATGAAATATGTCTTGATGTTTCAAATTAAATTTTGAAACTTTCCAAAACTACAAATATTATTTAGACATTATTTTTCATTTTTCTTTACAAAATATACTCTAAGTCATAATTTCTGACGTTTTCCTCAAAAATTTGATTTTAATAAATTCTTCTACAGTTAATTTTATTCTTTAACTACGTAAAATATTTCCTTACTTTCTAAATGCCATTTTGAAACGTTCTTCATTACTTTCATTTTTAATCAATTTTGACAAAGATTTAGTTTAGAAAATCCACTAAATGATATTTTACGTTTTCCTTTAAAAATTCCTTTATTTAATTATAACCATAAAATATATTTTAAAAATTACTAACATATTTTAAAAACTCAAAGGTAAGTATTTTTCAAGTGTTAAAATTTATTTCTTTATCATACTAGACTTCTAGTAAAAATTCATTTACTTATTTGACTCTTGAAAATCCATCGTAATTGAATTCGTTTTAGGTTAATAAACTAGTTTGCACTTAGAAAATAAATTTTGGATCAATTAAACATTAAAAATATATTTAGGCCGAAAATCACCATTTTTACACAAACCATGTTTAAAATTATTATTCATCCATTAAATCATTGAAAAATCCTTTAACTTAATTAGATCAATTAGGTTATCCTTTTAGAAAATGGTTGAGAACATATTGGTTCTCTTTTCATAGTAAAAACTATAAGTTCTTCATCTTCTGTTCTTTGGAACACTTTTGTAAATCTCAACATATTTGCACATCCAACAATAATTATCATAGATCCATGAACATATACATATATTTATGAACATATACCATATATTAAAGCAATAATAAAACACATACTAAATATCAAAGTTATAAACATGCTTGTATGCATAATAAACCACAAATAGAAAAGAAAATAACATGCACACATAAACAATCACAAATAGAGAAGACAATAAACAATCAAGTGAATGAATCCTTATGGATTCTTCACCACAAATACATTCATTTTCTCACCACCACACATGGTTGATGAGATTAAATCTCCATCTTACCTATAAGGAAAACAAGATCTCCTTGGACTCCTCCTTAAAAAATTTGTGTAGTTTCAACAAAAATCCTAACAAGCTTAAACAAATTATAAAGTCATAAACTATGGATGAAAAAGATAAACCATGGATCAATCATGGCTTAGAACATCAAAAATCAAATTAGAAACAAGAAACAAGAATTTTCACCTTATAGGAAAGAAACTTCAAAGTGATTTTCCAAGCTCCAAATGGATGATTTAGCAAAAACTCACAACTAGAGATGTTCTTAGAATATGGTTTAGGTTTAGGAAATGAAGTTGGATGAAATTTTTGATAGATGGAAGTAGAATTGATGGTGTTGGCCGAATGGTGGAAGAAAAGGAGACTTAGGAGTTTTTCTTTGAGTTCTTGATAGAAAGAGAAATGAATGAAGGTTTAGAATGATAGAATGAATAATTGAATTATTATGAAGTGAATTTAGTCTTCCTCCATTATGCATGACCGTAGGACACTCAATAAGAGAGCTAGCCATCTTTTTTGACAAATTTGGCTTAATAATAGTCTTTGATAACTTGGATGATAGATGACTTACTTTAGAATGCATGATTGCTTCATTATTGACTTTTGAGAGCATAATTCATGCATAATGCATGCATAGTCCAAAAATGCTATAGGAAATTGATTGATTTTTAATAGCTTATTTATATTTAAGTCCTCCTAGTTAAGTTTAATTAAAAGTTAGTTAGATTCCTTCGTATTTTAGTTAATCATTAGTTTACTTAGAATCCTTAATCTTCTACTTAATTATACTAATACATTTGTCTAACTAAAATTTGATAAAAACTAATTAGGTTTTACTCCATTTAATTATCACTTAAACCCTTTATATTTACTTAATTAGATTTTAAATTAACTAATATATTAAATTAGGTTTTAAATTAGCTAATTTACTAAATCTAACCATTTTTATGAATTTTTAACTTTTTGGTTTAGAATTTTACAAGTCATTTACGTTGGTAAATTTTTCCTAAAAGCGAGTCCCACAAACCCAAAAGTGGGTCCCACAAAACAAATGTGGGTCTCACAAGGCAAACGTGGGTCTCATAGATTTTTCTGCATAATAAATATTTTTATTATACAGAAAAATCCTAAAAATTAAAAGATTGATATATGTATTATTCGGATTGGATTTAGTAAGATCGCTCAGCTCCAAATAATCAAACAAGATTTTCTCTGGCCCGAAAATTATTATTTTCTTGACTCGGAGTAAATCACAAGAAACAATCAAATACAGTTACGAAACAATCAAATTAATTTTATAACACACAGAAATTAAAAAACAGTACAATAAGGGCAAAAACATAATTAACCAAAAATTGGGATGTTACAAGTGAGATATAAGTGAAAAAGTCTCACATTAAAAAAAGATAGACAAAGTTAAAACTATGTAAGTGAAAAAGATTTAAAAACCTAATACCTTAAAGTTTTAAGTTAATATATAATATCAACTCTACTTATGTGATTTTTCGCAATAGTGGTACATAAAAAAAATGTGTACAAAAATTTTAAAATTAAAAAAAATGTGGAATGACCCAGCCTCTCTCCGCCCATGCTTTTTCCAAGTTTTTTAAATAAAGAAGCGCTCAGTATTAGAAAAAGAAAAAAAATGTATATCACATGGGTAATATCTACAAATTTGCTACTTTTACAAAAATTAAAGACTTCATGTTCATATTGCTATGCCCAAATTTTTTTTTTTGGAATCTACATTTAAATTAATATAAGAATTTAAATGTATTGCTATCCTCTTACTCTCTAAGTCTCTATCACAACTCACATTTCAAATTCTCTATTCAAAGAGTTATTATAAATTATGAATTACCCTCACCTCTCTACGCCCATGCTTTTTCCAACTTTTTTAAATAAAGAAGAGCTCAGTAATAGAAAAAGAAAAAAAAAATGTATATCATATGGGTAATATCTACAAATTTGTTACTTTTACAAAAATTAAAGACTTCATGTTCATATTGCTATACCCATTTTTTTTTTTTTTGAATCTACTTTTAAATTAATATAAAAATTTAAATGTATTGCTATTCTCTTACTCTCTAAGTCTCTATCACAACTTCCAATTAAAATTCTCTATTCAAAGAGTTATTATAAATTATGAATTTTTTTTTGTCTAATCAAGAAAAAACCTCCTACATTATCAACATTCAAAATATTTTTTTTCTTTTGACGGTATTTTTAAAATCATTATCAACAATAAAAATATTAGTCTTACATTACATGCATATAAATTTAAAACAAAAAAGGTTGTAAATACTTATCATAGAAAGCAGAATGATTGCAATGTGAATATTTTTATTATAGGGGATCCCATTTTCCTTTTTTGGTGATAGTCCCATCGTCTTCTCTTCTTTTGTTTTAGTATCTCTTTTTTAAATAATTGACTCAGATCTATTAAATTTGAACATATTTATCTAAATATGTTTCTCTCAATGATAGATCTTGTGATTTTAATTTTGTTTTTGTTATCCTCTTTGTTAGTGTTTTGGTTTCTCCGTATGGTTATTCCTATCTTAATGGTCTTTTAGGTGAGAGAGATTTTTATATCTATTTTGAAAAGAGACATAATACACTCTTCAAGCTGCATCATTTTTTGTGTTAGTCTCCGATAATAAATATGTTTAGGCATCAATAGTCTTCGAGTAAGAAACAAAACTACAAATCATTAGTTAGTTAAGTGCATAAAATGTATTTATTTATTATTCTTTTTAGATCTGATGTATCTTTTTTGATTTGTAAGTGTCGTTAGATTTCGTTCTTAATGATTTTTTTTCTTTTTTGTCAAAAAAAAATGATTGCCAGAAGTATAAATAACTTAACACACACAGCTTAACCACAGAAAGAGTACCAAACAGAAAGACAACCAAGCATAGTAATCGGAATAAATGGGGTTTGCCAATTCCTTGCCTTTATTCTCTACAAGGCTCCTTAATTTCCCCTTCTTTTTGAAAGTTTAGAAGTAGGAAGTCAATTTACTTCCCCCCTTTTTTTTCACAACATATAATTATTCTCTTGTGAATAATTTAAATGCCACAACTCCACACCCAACCAATAAACATCAACTCTACGCTGCCAGTGATTTTGAAGGTTGCTTAACAAATTAATAAACGGGAGGTAAATTCTGTGTTTTTGGTGTCTAGAGCTGGCATGACTCTTTAATTTATAAAATCTATTCTTAATCCTCAATTTAACAACAAAAATTATAACCAAAAAATAAAGACCATGCAATTCCTCTTTTTATATGAGATAAGATGGAAGTGTAAAAAGTTAAGGAATGCTCGAAAACAGTTGTAATGATAAGTATTTACATTTTTTTTAATATTTCTTTTATATTTAAGTTTAATAAAATAATAATAATAATTTAATAAAAACAAAATTGTAACCAAATGAGAAAATTTCTTTTATAATAATATAGATAATGATAAATAATGTGAAACTTAGTTAAAAATTAAAAAATAAACAAATAAAAAATGTATTAACCACATACCAAACATTTTTTTTTTGTTTTCATTTTCTAAAAAACAAAACCAGCTATGTAAACTAAACACGTTTCTTAAAATGTGAAAAAACTGAAAATGAAAATTACTTTTTGAAACTAAAAATAGAGGATGAAAATAATAAAACATTTTCCAAAACAAGCAGACCCTAGAATTTTAGATTCATATCCAAACTTGAGAACCAGTTTACATGACATCAAATATACAAGCACAAGAATGTCCTACAAAGAGTTTGACTGCCAATGAACTTAATACATGTAGGGCTTAATATAGCAGCATAATCACAAGACAATTCCCATAGCTGTCAACGTCTTTGTCATCATCACAATATGGCTAGCCAGATTTAAAAAGTAAAACTGCTTTCTGATCCAAATAGAAATAAACAAAGTGGTTTGTTTCATGAGTCACATATGAGCCTGCAAAAAGAAAGAAAAGTCCATGAATGCACTTCAATCATAAACCAGGTTTGCCATTCTAAACATTACAACAGTAACAAGAATATCACTAAGCTAAGCAAGAACAAGCAATTTAATCTTCATTTGGTTTAACTGTCTGAATTTCATTGAAGAAGGGAATTAATAGTGTTTTAAGGCATAACATGATAGGAGATTTGGTAAATGATGTGGTTAGGTTGAGCCGCACGAAATGATAATGAAAGTGCATTTAGAACTCCATGGTATCTGGAATTCTGGATCTCGTCATCAAGAACATGATGAGTGGTGACAAGCATATGAAATAAAATAGAGCATAAACTATGGCAGTAATAGAACATCATTGAACATTATATGTTTCAACTTATCAGCCTGATGAAAACAAATTCTAAATCAGTCATGTTATTGGGGAAAATTGGGAATGGGGGCAAATACAGTGAAGTTCAGAAGAAAAAAGGCTCAATCATATTTTGACAGACCAAAGAGATGTAATGTGGATATAGACAAACACAGATCATCTATACTAGTGGAAAGCCTGAAAAAATAAATATGGCTTTTGGAATCATATCAATTGAAGGAAAACAGCCATCTATCCTGGAGTTTCATTTTCTCTCACCGGGATCGTTCATTTGGCCATAATTTCGCAATCACGGTGTGAGCACTTACTTTCTGAAGCCCAGGAACTAGATTTTAAACCAAGCTTTGGTTGTGCTAATCCTTGTGGTTTCTCCATCCCAATCAGCCTCATCTAATATTTATAACTTCCTTGATACACTTCATGATATTATACAACTTCCAATATGTTCCTTAATGCCTATCTGGGATGGCATGAAAAGGTTAACATATTTATATGAATAAGGAGCCCAATATTAATAAGCTAGAACCAATAATATTCCTTTCTTTTAAAGTGTAAAGTATTTAGTGCCATGAATACATATGATTATCATTTTTTGTCTTTGCCGCTTCAAAACACCAGGAGTCCTCAAGGTTCTTCATAAGAAAAACTGTGTATCCAACCAGACTATAATGTGTAGACACACACACATACAGGAGTTTCTACTTCTATCTTCTATTTCAGCCATCCAGACATCTTATGAGCATCACCTCATAAAAGAGAAACAACCAGGCTCATTTAGTCAGTGATAAGAAAATTAACAACTTAAGGAGCATACCAACATTCCATATTGTACCTCAGTTTCATGGTTAAGACCTACATTAAAATGTGTGTGTGCTATGAAGGATGTATACAAAATAGAATACGATACTGATATGGCGATACAGTAAAATCTTAAAAATATAAGATACAGCGATACGGCATATATATATAAAACTAATTATCATCTTAGCAAATCCATTTACCATAGAATTAAACTAATATAGGTCCCACTTACACATTTGAAGATGTAGTAACTTTCATATAGTTGTTTCTGTAACTCTCACCCAATTTTTCATGATAATTAAATGTGATTGACACAGAAGGTGGCATGAAGTAGTCACTCAGCCACATTAACGTATCTCAAGTATCGTTTCCATATCAGACTTGGATACGTCCTAGATACTGAAGCGGCAGCTATTGAGCTGTATCTATGCATCATAGTGTGTGTGTGTGTACTGCACTCTTAAGTTTGGAAACTTCAATATCTGCCTAGGTGATTCTTCTATTATTTTGCTCATGGCCTGGACTATTTTAAAGCAGGCAGTAGCATGAGCAGTGACTTAAGCTTGATTAAAAGTTTGGCATGATAAAGGGATCTGTTTGCTGAACTCAGGAGTCAGGAAATATTATGAATAATTCAATCCTTTGATCCTCCCATGTAATGAAATTGGGTATTGTCTCATTTAAATGTAGTTCTTAATCATAAAACTGAGTTAAAATGATAGGAGATGAATCACCTAGGCAGATATTGAGTGCAGTCCGTGTGTGTGAATACACTATTTTAATAAAGTTAAGAGATTCAGAATAGAATTCCTTTTCCACATAAACATTCAATTTTTTTTTTGGGTACATTGGAGGTGCAAGCACCTGGGTAGGGGAGGGAAAGGTGGCCAGGTGGAGGATCGAACCTCCAACGTCATCATCACACCCAAGTCTTAAATACTTGGGCCAGTGGCAATTAAGCTACAAGCTCGTTGGCAACATTCAAAAAGCATATTGGTTAACACTGAACACTACAAAATCTTTCTTAGGAAATATATGAAAAGTTGAAAACTATAAAATCCTACTCTCATACATGTGTTAATATTCATCAAACAAATCAGCATGCAAGATTGACTAGGCTTGCAATCTTCAAAGAGCACTTTGAATGGTATATTATTCTTGTATCTGTTTTCATACAAGAAATTCAAATAAGAGGGATGGAAGCCCAAAAGGTAAAATGACTATAGGGTATATTTCTTATTGATAGAAGAGGGGAAACAAACAAAAATGATTCTACATTGAAAGGAAAGAGCTCTCCATTTTGCTTAAATATTAATATCAACTAATGACTATCTCTAAAAGCTTGAAAAGTGGAACACCAAAGAGACCACAGACTAACTCAACCTTAAAGCTTTATCATGCTCACAGATTAACTACCTTACCAGATGAAAATAAAATAAGTTTAATTAACTTGAAACATAATACTTTGCAATCACACAACATAGGCAAGCAAAAGCCACCTACTTTGCCAGATATAAGGCTCGAGAAAAATAAGAGATATAGCTTCTCTATAGTGCACTAATCCAAACTGAAAGTAGAAGCCAAGGTAGATAAAATAATCAATTTGACCAGCTAACCATACTGATATACACTATAAATTGAGAGAGAGAGAGATTGCCTATTCTCTCCAGCCCAATATCTCTTCTAAGTGCAAGATGCTAAGAAAGTACATATATTACACCATTACGGTATTATTTCCCTCCCACAGTTTAATATTAAATAAATAAAGACCTTTTTTACTTGTACCAAAAGAAAAGACATTTTTTTACCTTGTATATTAATTGGACAAGACAACAGTCAAGACTCAAGCAAGAGCATCAATTGTAATTACTCTTTTGATCATCAGAAGGTTATTGTTGACAAGCAGTAAGCTTTCAGAATGGACGGTTGACATTGAGATATCCACAGAAAATGAAAGACAGACACCTATTGTGGGGAAGAAGAAATAAAAGAAATGGCCCCTTCAGGTACCACAGAACAACAACTGGACCTTTGATCCACAGCAGAATCATGTTCACTCATTCAGCCTTGATTCTTCATGCCTGAATTCCTAATCTGATCTCCAACTAGATATAACTTGAAAAGCCTAGCACTCCCAGTAGTCATTAACTCATTATTATTCTAAACAATAGACCATATATTTTCCTCCTTTATGAATACAGAAAATCAGTCAAGCAGATTTTGTCCAACATGATAGGCCTTCCATGCATATCAAGTTCACATTGTACTGTAGTCTCCAAGGCAACTATTATCAATTTTGAGGGTCTAGAATCATGTAATAGAACTGGACCAGAAAAGACAGAGAAAAAAATAATGAAGTTTATTGATAGAATCCTCTTCTCTGAATCTGATCAGAATGATACAGAACCCAAAGGAAGAGTGCAAGAATTACAAGAATGGAAATTACAGAGACTCCGCTGTAACTCCCTCTCTCAGGACATTTGAGAGTCCTATGGCTCTCCCTAACTTTCCTTACTTCCAAAAACTGACCTCCCCTCTCAATAGAACCCCCCTCCCTATTTATATTCAACTACTTTACTCCTTTACAGTTAGCATTCTGTTAGCTGTCCCAGACAGTTATTAATAACAGAATTATTCCTTCATCCCTATACTTGGGTATCTATCAATACTCCCCCCCCCCCAAAAAGACATTCACCTTGTCCTCAAGGTGAAGATTTCGTAAGGGTCTAGCAGCTGAGAATAAACCCCCTCCAGGGTCCCAATGCCAACTTGTTGCACTAATGAGAGATGATGCAGGCTCTGCAGCTGAATTGCTGCACCCTCCCGTACTGGAACCAACAGTTGTAGATCTGTAAAAAGCAGGTGCCCCCTTCAGCATTTTAACCTCTCCTCCCACTGTTAGCTGCATGGTTAAGTGCTTGAAGTTAGCCCAGATCTTCCCCAGACTTGCCAACCAATCCATTCCCAGCACCAAATCAGCCTAACTTAAACCAAAGAGGAAAAAATCCTGATGTACCTCCAGTCCTTGTAGCTGCAGGCTAACTCCTTGACATACCCCCATGCAGTTCACCTTATGCCCATCACCAACTTCCACATAGTAGGTAGGTGATTCCACTATTGCAAGATGTAATTCCTGTACCAAACCAGTAGCTATAAAGTTGTGTGAAGCTCCACAATCAATCAAAACTACTACCTTCCTTTCTCCTATTGCACCCCACAACTTAAGGGATCTTTTGGATGTCAAGCCCACATTGTTGGTCATGCAAAGTTGCAAAGCTTTGTAATCCAGCTCCTGATGGCTCCACAATGGATCAAAGTCGTCCTTTTCTTGTACCAACTCCTCCATCAATATCACCTGAAACTGTTTATTCTTACAAACATGTTCAGAGCTGTATTTTTCGTCACACCTGAGGCATAATCCCTTCTTGATCTTCTCTTGTAGCTCAGCATCGTGAACCTTCGGAATCCCCCACCTTTACTATTGAACGTGCCATTTGGCCTGCTGTTTGTAGACCCCATCACTGAACCTTCCCTTGATGGACTACTCTGTGCATTGCTTCTAAGCCCAACTTCATTCATAGCGGTTTTGGAGGATGGGTAACTTCTATTCAGAGCCCCTATTCTACTTCCGGTGGCTAACTCCCCTTCACTTAAGGCTTGGTTCTTCTCATCAATCATTTGGATACAATCCATCATCTCCGATAGTGTCTCTGCTGGGTGCAATTTGAGCTCTGCTTCAAGAAAATACCTTTAAGGTATTCTTGATCGGCACACCTTAAGGGACCTGCATAGAGCTCAAACTGTTCTCTGAACTCTTCCACCAATTTCGATTGCTTCAAACCCAGTAGCAGTTCATATGGGTTTCACATCATGGAAGGTTGGAACCTCCTTCTCACTGCTGTTCGAAAACCCTCCCAAGAAGGGCTTAAAGAACAAGTTTCCCACCATTGGAACCAGCTAAGAGCTCGACCCTCCATGGCTACCATCACTGCCTGTAATCGCTCACCTTCCGTAAACCTTTTGAGTTGGAAATAGCGTTCCACTTTGTTGACCGACCCATACGCGTTGTCTCCATAAAACATAGGAATTTCAAGTTTCCTCCACCGATTCTCCCCTTCCTCAAATCTTGGTCCCCCAACCGATCTCTCCTATTCCGTTTTTGCATTACTCATTCAGTTCCCCAGGGATGGGTCCCGATGGTTCCCTTTGACCAACCTCAGAATTTCATCAATGCCCTCTTCGGTTTTCTTCGTTCTTGCTTCCAGCAGCTCCCTCCTGGCCTCGTGGAACTCACGATCTTCTTCTGCTTGGCGTCTCCAAGCCTCAAACCCTCTCTCCAAGGCGTCAAATCTGGTCTCCATTCTTGTATGAACCATGAAAAACTCCCAGGATTTGGGAGCTCTGATACCAGTTAATAGAACTGGACCAGAAAAGACTGAAAGAAAAAAAAATGAAGTTTATTGATAGAATCCTCTTCTCTGAATCTGATCAGAATGATACAGAACCCAGAGGAAGAGTGCAAGAATTACAAGAATGGAAATTACAGAGACTGTTGTAACTCCCTCTCTCAGGACATTCGAGAGTCCTGTCACTCTCCCTAACTTTCCTTACTTCCAAAAACTGACCTATCCTCTCAATAGACTCCATCTCCCTATTTATATTCAACTACTTTACTCATTTACAGTTAGCATTCTGTTAGCTGTCCTAGACAGTTATTAATAACAGAATTATTCCTTCATCCCTATACTTGGGTATCTATCATCATGGGACACTGACATGGAATATCAACAACTCACCGTGCATTTGTCCCTCTATAAATATGTAAGTTACGTTCAACCGTTTTCTCCTCCAGTAACCATTATTTCAAGAAAAGACTTTCCAGACCAACAAAGAAGAAAAAATTTCACTACTTCAGCTTACATGGTAGTTGGTACAATTAAAGAGTTGAGTTGAAGGTGTAGTGGAACTCAGAATGACTATCATCACAGTACATAAGTAATGGTGACTCATGTCTCATTCACACCAAATAAACTACATATTTATATACCATTCAACTTTAGGCATTTTCCCGTGGAGAAGAGAGATAGGGAGAAAGCGTCTGAATCTTATTTCATTACTTACTAGGGAATAATAAAAAAAAAAGCAACCAAATAAAGAAGGCTTTACTGTTTATGAAACCAAATTCAACCAAAAGGGGGAAAAACTAGGTTTGCAACATCATTTCTAACTTGCAACCATGAAGAAAAGTAAACACATTTGCAGCACCTAATCAATAATTGGAAGCAAACAAGGACTAACTTACACAAGCTTAGATCTACTAAATCTCTGGGAGAGAAAAATCACACACCCCATAGTAACAACTAAGAAGAAATCAACTGTACATAATGACAAGTCTGAGCAAACCCAAGTTGGAAAAATCATTGAAAAAGTGCATAAAGAAGGAGTTACCGAAATTACGACCAACGATGCAATGCCAAGTGGGGCCATGCCTCTTATCGAACTCCTTCTTTATCTGCTCTGCAACATCTTTCTCCACATTGTATTTCTCAAAAGCCTGATTCATTCGCAAAAAGATCAAGACTTTATGAAACTACACAGCAAAAAGAACCAAACCCAGAAACAGAATCCAAAACAATAAATTTGTGGGAAGAATAAAACTAACGCCGACGGCAATATCAACGGCCTCCTTTTGCATGTCGGGAATCATGTCAGCACTCTTGATGATGACTTTCTTGGTGGGTGGCGCCGGCGCCGGCGGTGACGGCTTCCGGTCATCGGAGATGGGCTTCGCTGTGCCCGTGAGAGCTCCGGAAATGTTCTTCTTTGTGTCTTCGCTCATCTTTTTTCTCTCTCTGTTTGTTGGGTTTTGGGGAAGTGATGGTAGTAGGTAGTGTGGGTTAATGAAAGCGATAAGGGAAAGGGAAGAGAGGGTCTCTTTCTTCTTTCTCTCTCTGTGTGTACTGTGTACAGAAAGGTTCAGGAGAAGGAGTAGAAGTACTTATAGCCAAGCTAACTAAGCTGGGAAATGCAGGAACAAAAGTGTGGTGCAAGTGCAACACTACCACACACCTTGAGGAATGATGCCTAATCTGGCTAGAGGCCTAATGTAGGCAGTGTATTGGAATATGGTGCTTTTTTTAGATAAAAAAAATAACAATTTGTGTTCTTGAATTTCCTTATTTTCTTAAAAAAATAAACTAGTGGGAATAACTTGACCTTCATAAATATATATATTAATATTAATACTAAAGTAAAATCCAAAAGGACGATGCTTGTTTGCTTATTGAGAATACTTGCACAAAAAGAAAATGGGTATATCTTTGACTCTCAATGATGCTTGTGTGCATGTACTTCATCTTTGATTTATGCATATGGTAAAAATGCTGTCAGGGTACAGGATTGGTAGCATAGTAACTAACAACAAGTGACAAACTAACTCATGATAAGATTTTTTTTTTCTTGTAAAAATATATATATTAGCATGAAGGGATGGCTAGCAAAACACTCCTGAATTTGAGCCGAAGTGTTTGTTACGAGCAATCGGTGACAACGTGAGCTAACTCTTATATAGACATAATCTTTTTCAATATCAAGTGAAAGGAGTGAAATTTTTTGTATCATTATTTTTACCTAGATGATTATAATTAAAATATAAAATTATGTAACTTTTTTAAATTATTATGTGATATTTAAGTAATTTTATAAATTTTATATTCATATAAAATTAAATGATTAATATTCATCTATTTTATTTTTTTGAGTTAACTCAATTGGTTGAGCTTTGGCATATGCGAGGATAATTAGGAGTAAAAATAAATCGGGTCAAGTCAGACTTTGTTTTAAATAAACTTGATTTGTATCTTAATTATAAGGCTTGAATTTGGTCTGTGAACCTGAAATAGATCAATTTTTAAGACTTTATCTAACATTTTTAAAATTCTGATATAAATTAAAAGTCTATTTAAAAGCTTATTTTACAATAAGACATTTGAAATAAGACATAAATATCTTTAACATATATATCTTTAAATATGTTAACAAATCTTTAAATATGTTAACAAATCTTTAAATATGTTAACATGTTAAGCTTTGAAATAGACGAATTGGCCTAAACCTTTAAATAAGCCAACAAATATATAATTTTAAAAATATTACATTAAAAATCTAATATTCTAATTCATTAAAATAACTCTACCACGTCAGCATATACTTTTGTTATAATTTAACATGCACTTCTTACTTTTATAGATGCTCACTACTTTATCGCTCTAGTCATTGGTCGATGTATGACTTGACTTAGAGATATAGCAAGTTGCAAAATTATTGGAGATATATAGTTGCAAAACATGAAGATCGAACCTACACTCCCCTAATTGCAACATTAAACACCAACCACCAGTATGCAACAATTACCTTGGCTAGAATAAAAACAGATATGCAAAGTTCACATTTCATTACATCCCCACAAAGTAGAGCACACATTGTGCCGCTATCAAGGTCAATAATAATGCATTCCAGGTAGGTAAGAAATGAGGGTTGGATTCCCTCAAAAGGTTCCTTGAGTGGTTGATATCACAAGACACCATATTGGTTGACTAACAAAACATATATCCTCACTTTTATGAAACATGTTTCTATGTCATAATCTCCAACCTCATAGTATGAAAAGGCAAGCATCATGCTGTCGTTAATGTCATTGCTGAGATAGGGAACATACACACTAAGGAAGCTGAAGATATAAACTTCCAATCCACAATCTTAACCTCGCAATTTGCTGAGATCCATGCCAATAATCTTTCGCCCTGTCACCATGCAAAGAAAGTGAAAGTGAGAAGATAAACAAGAATGACAAGACAAGACAAAGGGAAAAGAAGAAAAATTACCCCAAACACGAAACCAGCTTTGTGAGTGAAGTGACCAACAGAAGAAGAAGACCTCTAACAAGCAGCGACGTCGTGAAGATCTATGGAAGATAGAAGGAGCGGTAATGTGAGCGGGTCCTTTCCTCTGTATAGATGCCTCCTAATGTGTGCATTTGAGTTGCACTGGAAGCTTCAAGACTAAAAACTCATTTGCCTTCTCTATGCACTCCCCTATCTTTCTTACCACACAATTGTTGTACACCGGTAGTTGGTGTTTCATGTTGCAATTATGAAAGTATAGGTTCGATATTCATGTTTTGCAACTACATGTCTCCAATAAATTTGTAATTTGGTATATCTTCAAGTCTCATATTAACCAAATATTACAGTAAGAAAGTGGTGAACATATATAAAAATAGAGGCTGAGTGTTAGGTTATAACATAATTTTAATATACTATTTCTATTCTAACTTACTAACTTAGGTTTTAATTATTGACTTTTATTAAAATTTAATTAAAAATATATTAATATATTATAATAAATTAATAATCATAATTATAATTATTATAATAATATATATTATATTATATATAATTAAACAGATCAAATTGGTCTACTAAATTTAAAAGACTTATTAGATAACGTGAAACTTAACATTTTTAATTAAATGGATTTTTTAAAAAAACTTAACTCAACTTATTTAGTAAATAAATCAGACTTCAAACAAGCAAGCTGTAGATTCCTGACACTCTCAAAATGCACTCCATCCCTTCCACATCCCTTTCCCCTTACCCCTTAGGACTCATCTTAATGGTGAGCCCTCCCTGGATTTGGTGAGACCAATACCAAAAAAGAAAAACAAAAACTTCACTTGTTTCATCTCACTCAATAATATAATGCTATTAGAATGATCATGATTGAATGTCAGTATAAAATGACATTGATGATAAATCAAAATTAAACTCACACAAAATTTTATATTATAAGGTGACTACAAATATATATATATATAAACTCGGGACTATATACAGGCATTTAGTCTCACAAATAATATCCTCTTAATTCTAATATGGGTGACACATTCTTGTAATTGGGATTCATAATATACATTTTTTTAAATATGCAATAAGCTAACTTCATTGAGCATATTGAAACTAAAGAATATCAAAGATGGAGGTTAGTGGTTCATTAAACCATTAAAAATAATCAGTCAGATTTCCAAATTGGGCTACTCTATTATGAGCTACTGAAAATAGGAAAGAAATTGTTATACAAACAATATCTCCTCGTATGAAATTGTATAATATGATAATATCATAGTAAAACTATTTTATAAAATTTATATTAATAACAGCATTACTCATTTTAAATATGGTTAGTTAGGAAGTGCGAATGTAAATATAAGACGTAAACACAATATGACATGGACATACAAATACCACAAAATTTAAAAATTTATAAAATATGATATGATTACGATATAATATATAAAATTGATATAATATTAATATAAAATTATAAATTCTAAATTAATAAAGACATCAATGTGTTGCTAACAAAAAAATATTAATATTTCATAAGTCAACTTTAATTAATGTAAATATAATAAAATAATATTATTTATTTAATTATTGTAATATTTTAATTATATTTGTATAAAAATCTAAGAATTAATTGAAAGATATAAGTTATATATATTCAGAAATATTAAAAAATGTGATAGACACTAATACTGCCTCTATTTTGAACATGGTTAGTATGACTCAGTCATTTGCAATTTTAATATGAAAAAAATTGGATAATTGCTTTAGGACCATCTGACGTGGCGAGATGTTGTAGAAACACGATAAATATGACTGTCATCTCATCAATTTCGAGGCACAAATTATCTTCGTTCGCTATGATTTCATGTCTCACGGAAAACGCGAGCGTGAGTACGCAACACAGCAAAATTTTGAAAATGTTTTTATTTTATTTATCATAAAACAACAGAAAAACTTAAATTAAAAATATAAAATATTGTTATTTACGAAGACAATTTTTATGTTATAAAAAAATTAATGGCCAAAATTTAATTGTGAAAAAAATTAAAGGAGTTGATGGAATTAAAAATGCATTATACGCTGCTTCTCATTTATTTTTGTATAACAAGGGGACAAGATTCTTACCAACAAACTATAAAATGAGAGGGATGAATGCAATCACAATATGCCATAAAACAAACCAATAAAAAAGAAAGCAAAGCATGAAAGAAATGGTAGATAATTGGGCAACTGTAACTATGACCTTGCATAGCCATGGCAAAACATCACTTCCTGGTCCTTGGACCTTGGTAATGTGCTCCTTCCTAGCGTGCAGAAGTATGAAAAACTTTTAAACATGATTTATTAGGTTATTTATTAATAACTCAAATCATTATTTATAATGTATAAAATTAAAGAAAATATTACACGTTTATAGAATAATAATAAATACATATTTTAAGAAAATATTTATCATTAATTTGAAATATATTATAATATTCACATAAATTTTAATAAAAATAACTTAAATTGATGATAAAAATTCTTATAAAATATACATTTATTATTACTTAAAAACATGATATAATATTTTGTAAAAATATTTTTAAATATTACTATAATTTTATAATAATTTTCATAATTTTATATATATCAAATAATAATTTAAATATATTTAATAAATTATGTCTAATTAAAAATTAGACTATAAATTCAGCACAAAGATGATAACTATCCAAACATATACGAATAAGATTAAGAGCAGATTTTGAATCGATTTCAACACCAACTCCCTAAAGCCCATAGTATAAGCGATATGTAAAAGCAATATATAAGCAAATTTATTAAATATTCTTAATTGTGTGGTTTAATTTTTCTCTATTTAAGGAAGTTATACATATACTTACTATAACAAAAGAAGAATTTATTTAACCTTTTCATTTTGTCAGCTCACCTGATTGAATTCCTTGAATACTTATTGATTATAATTAATTATAAAATTAATTAGTTATAAATAAATGTATTAAATTTTTAACATGATAATGGTATGTAAAAAATATTTTTTCTTTTTATTTATACGAAAATCAAAAGAAAATAAAAAAAATATTTTAAATTGAATACAAATAGGAGAGTGCACGCACTGCCATAAAGCGCAAGTAGAGTTTAACAAACACAAAACTTAGCGTGTGCTTGGTTGCCATCGTCCTCGAACGGTGCAAACTTTTGGTTGAGTATTATTTTATTTGTACTATTTCAAACACATTTCTTGTCTTTAGATCATTTGGATAAAAGTTATTATTTTGTCTAGAAGAAAATATTTAGTTGTAATATTATTTTTGTTAACCTTAATTTTAAGATAAATTTTTTTAATTATAAATTATATTATTATAAATTTACTTTTAATCAAATTTAAATTTACAAGTTCTAATCTCAACACATACTTAGATAGTGACACGGACAATAGGATTAGTTGAAGTCATTTATTATATTACATTCATTCATTAATCTTCCCAACTAAATTTTGGTTGCAATCGTTTCCAACATTGCGGTACATTGTACACTGTCGTTTACGCCACAACTTGTTCCTTATAACAAGCTGAGAAGTGAGAAACAATCGCATCATCCATCTTACATTCGAGGAAGAGTATCAGTCAATTGAAGGAAGCAGGGTGAGAACGAGACAATGGGTAGCAGAGAGAAGGGACGCACGGTGTTGCAAGTTGGAGCTGATGGGGTTGCCATCATCACCATCATCAACCCTCCTGTCAATTCCCTCTCCTTTGATGGTAGTATTCCTTTTCTATTTCTCATTTTCTTTCATGGATCTGCTTCTTTGCTCCAATTCTAGCATGCCCATTTTTTCTTGTGTCTGAAAGATTATAACTTTTATTTTATTTTGTTTTCTGATACTAACTATCATTTCTCTATATGTTTCTTTTGCATTACTCAAATTACACTATGTTGCTCATTTGTCTGCCTATCTCTCTCTCTCTCTGTCTCTAGTATTGCGCAGTTTAAAGGAGAGTTTTGATCAGGCTTCACAGAGGGATGATGTCAAGGCAATTGTTGTTACAGGTATAGCAAAGAGCTTCTGTTTTTTAAGCATGGAGATTGTTCAAATAGTTTAACGGTATAGGCTTAGTACTTAGTTAGGATTTGATGTAGAAAGCAGTAACCAGGTTTTGTAGTGGAAAATTGAAATGATTTAAATTTCTTAGAATCTGATTTATTCCAGGGGGAAACTGTTCGCTGCTATAAATTTAAAAGGGGGAGAAGATAGATACTGGCATACAGCAAAATCAACCAAGCTTGTAGGGTCGGCTGTATGGATCAATCGATGTGATTGGGCTAAAGGGGGAGAAGATAGATACCCAAGTTGAATAATTTGAAATAAGAAAAGGAAAATGTCATTGAGTCAACAAACCTTTAAGATCTTATCTAATTAATTATTTATCCTTCGCCAAATTGAAGGATTGTGGCCACATATAGTCTAGAAAAGCATAAAATTCTTTGGCCCAGCCTCAAAGATCATAGTAGTTTTGACTTTTGATTGTATATCAAAATTTTAATTATATAAACATCAATGACCTGGCTATGTTTTAAACCACCTAGTGTAAATTGTTTAAACTAGAGTAATTTGTATCATATGATTGTAACATTTTGATTAATAATTAAGTATCAAACTGTAAAGAACTAAAGATGAAGAAGCCGAAGAAAAAGAGGGAAAAGATAATCAAACAGCAGGCAAGTCTTGGTCTTCAACAAAAGATAATTCTTGTCCAACTGGCTAATGGCATGATCGCTGAATCTTTTGTTACTGTATTAGGTGCAAAGGGCAAATTTTCTGGTGGTTTTGATATTACTGCATTTGGTGGAATTCAAGAGGGAAAAGGTACTTTCATATTTTTTTTTTGTGGCTTTTCCTATTATAGTAAATAAATACCCCTACTCATTTTCTAATTCATTCTGCCCCAATATAGAGCATTCAAATCCTGGTTCGATATCAGTAGAAATCATCACTGACACTTTAGAAGGTACTTGATTTCTTTTGAATTCTTCTTTTGCAACTCATTTGTCATTTTGTGCTATTCTGAATCTATTCACTTCATCTTTCAGCGGCAAGGAAACCTTCAGTTGCTGCCATTGATGGCCTTGCCCTGGGTGGGGGGTTAGAGGTTGCAATGGTATGTGTTGCCAAGTGTTTAGGATAAGGAACTCTTTTATGTCTTTTTGTGCAAAATATTACCCATTCTTCCTCTTACAGGCATGCACTGCCCGCTTATCGACCCCAACTGCTCAACTAGGTTTGCCTGAACTTCAGCTTGGAATAATTCCTGGATTTGGAGGTATGGATACTTTAATTGTAGGTTGAACTAATTCCTCCCTATTTTGGGCATATTTCTTTATCAAAATTCTGTAAACATAACTCTTATTATCCCTTTCTTTCGTCTCCCTCAATATATTTCTAGTTTGTTTAAGAATTCAAATTGGGTGTATTTAGAAGAAAATGAAGAAAAAATTGAAATGCATTATTATCACTCAAGCCTAGTTTATGCATTTTACCATGACTGTAGTCGTAAGGAGGGATATTTTTCTGGTGCAATGCACCATATGGAGTTAAGGACAAGGTAAAGATGAAAAATAATGGTGA
This sequence comes from Ormosia emarginata, assembly GCA_029884605.1. Classification (NCBI taxonomy): domain Eukaryota; kingdom Viridiplantae; phylum Streptophyta; class Magnoliopsida; order Fabales; family Fabaceae; genus Ormosia; species Ormosia emarginata. Next base: position 21,481,309 of record JAQQTP010000059.1, on the reverse strand, counting down.
ATTTTATTGTATGAAGGTGTTCTATGCTAAATTTCAATGAATTTATGATTCATTTTCTGAATTTTCATTCTTGTAAATATTTATTTGATTATCTTAATTTTTTTAAAGAAAAATCTTATGCATCACTATACATATGACTAATTGTTTTTTATTTCATTAAGTCCTTTAGACAACCAATATGAATGTTATTGTTTATTCCCTGCTTTATTGGACCTTTTTGAGTGACAAGAGTTACAAACAGTTGCAACCTTTTTACAGTTTAGGTTTTAACAGCGTGCTTTTAATGAGTCTATGTTAATGAACTGAGAGTTCATACCAGACATCATGGTTTGAAATCTTCTTATGTATGTTAGGCCTTGAATATTCAACAAAGTTAAAAGAAAGGTAAGGCCATCAAAAACAATGCACAGTCTTGTGAGTTGTTACAATGCTCTTATTTTAAATAATTTAATAATAATATTGGTATGAGGTACTAATTTTTTTGTTAGCATTATTAACTTGGAGTTTGTAAATTGTCTTAGGAACACAGCGACTTCCTCGTCTTGTTGGCCTGGCAAAGGCCCTTGAGATGATGCTGGTATGCTACATTTTATGCTTCCTTTTCTAAACTTTGCTATTCCCTCCAACGTGAAGAACTGAACTGAAAAGCTGGTATACTCAAACTCAAGGTTGGCAGTCATTCAAACAGCATATTGGCTGTGCTACATTTAAATTCCAAGACATTTTTGGTTCAGTTCTCTACCTTGAGTGGAGTTGGATTATTCCTTTTTTCATATAAAATATGTAAGAGATGTGATTTCAACATACTTGTCCAGTGATTTTCAATTAATTTATTTGCCACTCCTTTATTTTTTCAATTAAGACCTCAAAGCCGGTTAAAGGGGAGGAAGCTTGTAGTTCAGGGCTTGTGGATGCTGTAGTGCCACCTGATCAGTTGGTGAACACTGCACGCCAGTGGGCTCTGGATATCTTGGATCGCCGACGACCATGGGTTGCTAGTCTTTACAAGACTGACAAAATAGAACCCCTCGCGGAAGCAAGAGAGATATTGAAGTTTACAAGAGCTCAGGTGCGAAAACAGGCTCCTAATCTCAAGCACCCGCTGGTTTGCATTGATGTTATCGAAGAGGGAATAGTGTCTGGTCCCCGTGCAGGACTCTGGAAGGTTACCATCTGTCTCCAGTGTCCTTTCTTCCCCTTCATGTTACTGTTGCAGAAATGTGTATGACATTGTGTCTGATCTTGGCAGGAGGCTGAAGCCTTCCAAGGACTGCTAGCTTCAGATACTTGCAAGAGCTTAATTCACATATTTTTCGCTCAACGAGGAACATCTAAGGTTTGTATAAGTTTTGTGTCTGAATTTTACCCCTTTCTCTCCCCTTTTGAGTGAGGAAGAGATCTCAAGGCTATACTGGTTGTTAAGGGAAAAAGAAGTTCACATACTAGCTTAAAAACACACTTTGAACCTGGTTATGTAGAATTGAAACTAGTTTGTAAATGTTCTCTTGAATTTTATGGAAGTTTTGGTGGGTTGTTTTTTTTTTTGGGGGGGGGGGGGGCTTCTCTATGTTTCTAAATCTTTAGTTTGATTTCTAATTGAGCTGTGGCTGGTCAAAAGGTAGAAATGTAGAATATATATTGTTGAAGGATTAGATAGACACAATTAAGGGTTTGGAAGAGTGAGAGTGAGAGAGAGAGAGAGAGAGAGAGAAATAGACTGAGAGAAACTATGTTAAAAGGTTGTAGGATGAAGAGCAATCAGCCCTAATTTTATATGAACATATATTTATGTGAATATAGACAGAATTGAATCTTTGACCTCTACACTAACCCCACTACACCCTTGCCACATGAACTATATGGAGAATAATGCAAGAACTGAGTTTGGTTTTCATTTCCTAGAAAGGACCGTAGAAGTTTGTTATTCTGTTAAAAGTGAGGATATTTGAATGATCACATTTACAATGGAGCAACTGTAGTTTAACAAGATATATTCATGTGGTTGTTACTTTGTAGTTTGGGCACCTTTATTAGTTATTCACTTACTTATTGCATTTCTTAGGCTTGATGTTCATAGATCTATATTTCATTTTAAAACTTTCAAGTTTGTCATGTTTCAGTTATTTGTTTTACAATTTATACATTGAAATTTGTGAATCCTGAACCATCTTGATCTTTGCCTATAATGCATATCTTAAATTTGATCAGTAGTATTTTTGGCTTGGGGTTTTATATATTGTCTTAGTAAAGTAACCTCAAAGGTAATATGGTGATTAAAGAAGGTTGAAACGTTGATTAGCTAGCCTGTTTCTGAGTACTGACTTCTCATATAAATTTCTATATATATGAGTTTCCCAATACCTCTTGCCATGACCAGGTGCCAGGGGTTACCGATTGCGGTTTGGTTCCAAGACCAGTGAAAAAGGTTGCCATCCTTGGTGGAGGACTAATGGGCTCTGGAATAGCAACAGCTTTAATTCTTAGTAACTATCCTGTCATCTTGAAAGAAGTAAATGAGAAGTTCTTGGATGCAGGTGTTAATAGGGTTAAAGGTGAGAAAGAATTCTTGTAAATTGGTTTTCGCTGCTTAATCTTCATTCTTCATCTTTAATTAAAAAATAAGTTATGTTCTCATGTAGCATTTCTATTTATGCAGCAAATTTACAAAGCCGTGTCAAGAAAGGGAAAATGACTCAGGAAAAATTTGAAAAGACCATATCTCTTCTCAAAGGTACCCTTGACTATGAAAGCTTCAAAGATGTGGACATGGTGATAGAGGTACTTTAAGGCACTCCAATACTAATTTTCTAAGTGACTGTCATGGTTGCACTTTATCCAAAACCTGTGCAAATTATAAACTGGTGGTGTTTGATGTTCGAACAGGCTGTTGTCGAAAATGTTTCCTTAAAGCAACAGATTTTTGCTGACCTTGAAAAGTATTGTCCACCTCATTGTATACTTGCAAGTAACACTTCCACAATTGACTTGAACCTGATTGGAGAGAGGATCAAGTCTCAAGACCGGATTGTTGGAGCCCATTTCTTCAGGTATTATCTAGTATTTGGAAATTATTATATTTTTCTGCAGTATATTTCTGATTAAAATATGGGAGTTGTGCTTCTGCAGCCCGGCACATGTAATGCCACTTCTGGAAATTGTACGTACTAAGCAGACCTCTTCCCAAATAATAGTTGACTTGCTAGATATTGGAAAGAAGATAAAGAAAACTCCAGTGGTGGTTGGAAACTGTACAGGATTTGCTGTCAATAGGATGTTCTTCCCATATACGCAAGCAGCTATCTTGCTTGTTGAACGTGGTACAGATGTTTATCAAATTGATAAAGCAATAACCAAATTTGGAATGCCCATGGGGCCTTTCAGGTATTAATGCTTGGATAAATTCTTGATATCCATGATCATTTTTTGAAGGGTCTAATTCGTTACAGTATATTTACTAATGCAGATTGGTTGACCTTGTTGGTTTTGGCGTGGGGGTTGCTACTGCCATGCAATTTATTGAAAATTTTCCTGAGCGAACTTATAAGACAATGCTTCTTCCACTTATGCAAGAGGATAAGAGAGCAGGTAGAGATAAACTCTCATGCACTAAATATCTTCTTGTATTGAATAAAATTTTGAGGAGATATCTGTGGAATATATTTTCTAACAATAAAATGCTCAGGTGTGTTTCTACTTTCTACTAAATAAGTTATTGACAATCTTTGTTTATCGACTAACGTGCTTCTAACAGGTGAAACAACTCGCAAAGGGTTTTATTTATATGATCATAAACGTAAGGCTAGTCCTGATCCTGAATTGAAGAATTATATTGAGAAGGCTAGGAGCATTTCTGGTGTCACTGTTGATCCTAAGGTCTTTTTACCCATCCTAACTAATTTATACTTATATAGACTATAGTGGGGAACACAATTTAAAGTTCATTTTCATTGTAAATTCCACTGGATCTGATTTTGTGGGTCTGAACCTGAACAGCTTGTAAAATTACCAGAAAAGGACATCATAGAAATGATCTTCTTTCCTGTGGTGAATGAGGCTTGCCGGGTCCTTGATGAAGGTATTGCAGTTAAAGCAGCTGATCTTGATATTTCAGCTGTCATGGGCATGGGTTTTCCACCTTACAGGTTTGTCTCATAAATTATTTTGGTACACTACTCCAAAACTTTGCACTTCTTGTTCTGACTTTTGGGATTAATTTAATTAGGGGAGGTATCATATTCTGGGCTGACTCTCTTGGGTCCAAATACATATACTCAAGATTGGAGGAATGGTCGAAACTATATGGAGAATTCTTCAAGCCTTGTGCATACTTGGCTGCAAGAGCTGCCAAGGGGATTCCTCTGGTGAGAAATCTAAGCTCATTTGTTTTCATTTGTGTATCAGATACTTGTATCTTAGGATGCATTCTAGGATTGTTTGCGCAACTACACTATCAATTTGGTCATTGGCATTGAAGTAGGATTGTCTACAGTGGCGGAGCCACATACATTTGAGGGGGTGAAATTAAAATAAATAAATAATAGGTATTACAAAAAGTAAAAGACTATAGTATTTCTTAAAGAAAAAATATTGTCCATGTTGCCTTGCCCTATTCTTTTATAATTGATCAAAGCCTTCCTTTTGCTCATTAATTTTTCTACTCTTATTCATTAGTTTCTTAGCATGCCTTTGATGAGCCTAGTTATTGCTTTTATGATTTGGGTTTATTGATATTTGAAATTGAAGCTTGCAAGTTTTATTAAAATTTTCAAGTGCTATAGTTATAATTATTTAAATAAATTGATGGAGCAATATGATGTTCATTGTAATTTTTTTAATTGGATATATCGGTATGGATAAATTTCTTAAAAGAAAAGTAATTTCTCAATACAAATACCAAAATCCCTCTTAATTAAAGTAACAAAGAATTGAAACACTTAAAAAATCTTCTGGCAAATATTAGTTTACGTCTTAAAATTTCATCTTATCATTCAAATAAAAGAAATAACATATGAAGAAAACACGTGCTCCCCCTAACTTCCGGAGCTTGGCTCCACCACTGATTTGTCTAGATGTTCTTTATTTCCACATTAGATCTTCTTGCTGGAATATTACACTGATTTTTAACTCAAGACAAAAGATAGATACTTCAGAAAGGTGATTGTTAGATCCAAGGACCATTGCAACACATTGCACCTATATACCCAGAAAATCAGGGTCTTCTAATGAAATTTGTTACAAATCTATGTTTGCAACTATCATTCTATACTATTAATTAGAATAGAGGCTGAGACCGTCAACTCCTTTTTTCAGTCAGTGCTTTATACTCTTGGCCAATTAGAATTGAAATTGACCAAATCCTTGTGAAATGAGCCTTAGTTTATTTCATTATGTAAGTATTAGATCCTTAATGCATTTTAGGAATAACTAACCAATAGTGCTATTCATTTATTACTTGTTTGGAGTACAATATTCTAGAATGTATTCTGCCCTCACCTTTTACATCTTGGTGTTGTGCTGTTTGTTCTAACTCAAGATATTATAGGTTTTTGAGAAGGTAGGTCACATGCAAAGATTCACTTTTATGCCATATTCCTTCTATATATTAGGGATCTACTCCATTTTATTTTAAATTTATAATTGCTTCAACTGAGACTTGTGACAAGCAACAAAGAAAACCCAAAAAACCAAGGGGTTTGGGAGATGAGGGTGGGGTAACATCAACATGGATTAACATGCATGATTTTTGAACCTCAAGAAGCTTTGACTTTAGGCAAATTGTAGTACTTTAGCAATAAATATGAAAGATTTCTGGTACTAGTGAAGTGTCCATTACCATTGGTATTACTCTCTAATGGCATTTTTACTGTTCTATTGCAGAGTGCCTCAGTGGAGCAAGCAAAGTCACGGTTATAAGATTCAATAGCTCACTACATGTTCACTTGATTTTCTTTCCCCCGTTATTTCTCCTTTCAAAAGATAGGAACATGGTTCAGAAAGGGCCAAATAATTTATTATGGGCGAATATTTGAGTACAGCAGAAATGTTAGGTCAAAATAAAAGTAGTTTCGGTTCAGGTATATAGGTTTTATTGGCTGTTTGCAAGTGAAACGAATAACTAAGTTGAATATACTGTTTTTTATAGAATAAACTCTCATTTTGGTCCTCAAAAAGATTTTTAGAATACCAATTCGGCCATAAATTATTACTTCAATTTAGTCCTGAAATGATATTTTCCTTGACATCAAAATAATTCAAAAGTTACTGTTTACTAGGACCAAATTGGAGTCAAGCGTTTAAAAAAATATATATTTAAGGACCAATTTAATGTTGCTAATGTTTTGAGAAGCAAATTGACGCTTTGAAAATCTTTTGAAGATCAAATTGGGGATTTACTCTTACTACAATCTAACTGATACTCAAAAGTTTATCGTCTGCATGGATAACATCAATATCTTGAAGTATTTTTTATTATTAGTATTATTAAAGGCTAAATCTTTTTTTTCATCCTTAATATTTGAGCGAAGTTTCTATTTAGTTTTAAAAGTTTTATTATTTTTGTTTTAATTATGTCTTAAATGATGCTAAATTGTTTTAACGTTAGTTTTTAACCATACGCTGTCTAAATTATTAATGAAGAATATTGACATGAAGCCTATGTGATTAATTTCACATGTAGATTTCACGTATCTAATTTGATATTAAATTAAAACTTCGGTAAACGTTGGAGACGAAAAATAAAGTTTTAGTTTTCTTTCTTTTTTTTTACTTACAAGGTTTTAGCCTTTATTAAATCAATTTCCTGAAGATGTCGACATAGTAAATCTGTCATCAATTCTATTTCAGTTATTTTTACACTTCTCTTCGTGCATACTAAAATGGTTTGTAAAATATGAACCATGCAAATAAATAAATCAGTGAAATTAATTAAACTTAAAGCAGACATTGCAGTATATGAAAATACAGAATTGAATCAATTGATAAAATAGCAACCATGTTTCCATTGAGTGTTGTAAGAGCCAGAGACAGTTACATGATCCAATCAAGCGTACCTGGGTTTAGGTGAAGTGGTGAACCAGTGGGTTTACTGCCAGCCACCAATGCATTTGGTTGGTGGGATCAATTTTGACAATCAACCAAATATAATAATCTTTAGTTTCTTTAGTCATAACATAGAGAATAATTGCTGTCAAAAAAAAAAAACATAGAGAATAATTATCTAAAGCAAATACGTTGTTTTTTAGCTGAAAGAAAGTTTATTAACTACTAATATCAGCAACCAAAAGGTCCACAATGAAATCAGGTGGAGATTCCAACCACATGCCATTACTAGAAGCCTTAGCATGTTCGACTAGAGCATCAGCCACCATCTTACAAAACCTAAAAATAGATTGACGAGAAAAGCAAATAAACCAAGATGCATAACAAAAAATATCTTTTAAAATAGCACCATTGTAGAAATGGTCTTCAATCTCATGCTCAAGTTACATCATCTTATAAAAAAATCAAAGTTTAAATAGAGCTTTTAAAACATTATTATAGGGCAAGCCATTATTCTAGGAAACATGTAAATCATGATTGACTCAACTAATAAAATCAAATAGTGTTAGGAATTAACTGTTACTTGTAGTTTTTTATTGATAAATTATTTGTAAACAATTAAATATCAATATTTTTTTTCGTTAAGGCTAATAACTTACCTTGATCTTAAAAAGAGATAATTTTTTCTCTTCCTAAAGTTTCTTTAGAAAAAGGAAACAATAAAAAAGCTTGCACATCAATATTGATTATGCTGCCCAAGATTTTGTAAAATTTTCATCTCAATTAATGATACAATTTACACAAAATTCAACATTTTTTTTTTGTAGAAGAAAGATTAGGATGAATGGAGGCTTTTCTATTCGAAAATTAAAACAAATCATCATAAAGAATGCTTGCTTCCAAACAAAAAATATGTAATTGTCATCCGGAAGCGAACTCATTGAAAACACTGTTTCACGGAACGGTACAAAGAAGCACAAGTTACCAAGCTGAAAGAGTAGTCACAAAACTTAAGAAGAGTACACAATCCTAGCCAACCGTTTATCTTTCTCTTGATAAATTTTGAGATTTATCTTTACATAATAAGACAACCGTTTGTTCGTTTCTAAAAGGAAAAAGATTTGAAAGGGTAATGATTAACAGCCGAGAACAAGTTAAACAGCCCACATCAGGACTTATAGCTTAATTTATTTTTGATTTATATATATCTAATTTATTTAACAAATAAGTTAAATTTGATTTTTTTAAAAGATTTATTTAATTATATAAGTTAAAATTTAGACTTTTAAAAAAAGTTTATTTGATGTATCAGGTTAATTTATATTTTTTTATATTTATATATGTAATTAAAAATTTAAATTTTTACACAATAATTTGTTAATTATATATTAATATAATATATTTATTTTATATAAATATAATAATTTTGCCAAAACTTATTCTTATTTAAAAATTAAAGAGTTTAAGTTTTTATACTTATATGAAGACCTCCATATAATGTAGGCTTTTTTAAATAAATTTTCGAATCAGGTCAGAATTTTATATTTTCATAAATAGGGTAAGCCAAGTCCAAAAAATAACTTATGATAGATATTAAGACAAATTCAAATTAACACATTATAAAATAAATTTAAGCTTATTTAGGCAAAATTTAGCATAGTCCAATCTATTTCTACCCCTGGTAATGGTACTTAGGGGTAGAAACAAGCTAAGCGGCTCATTAGGAGCCATTGGCCTGGCTTGTTTAAGGCTTTAGGCATTTTGAAAAGGTTTTTTAAGCTTAATAGACCAATTTATTTAATTATATATATTATTAATTTATATATTATGATATTTTAATATTTATGTAATATAATTAACTATATAAATAATAAAATATTTTTAAAAACTTAGACTCATTAGTTTATCTTGTTGACATATTTAAATATAGAAAAGACCTATTCAAAAGTCTTTTTTAAGACTTTATTACAAAATAGACATTTAAATTAATTTTTGGAACAGATCAAACTTTTAAATTGGTCCAATTAGGCCTTAAAGAATTGCCTATATCAGATAAAAAAGTTAAATTCATACTTTATATTTAAGAAACAGGTCAAACTTATTTAAGATAAAGTATGACTTAACTTAACCTCATCTATTTCCATCTTAATGATAAGAGGTGTTTTGACCTTTATCCCTTAAAAATATATAAATTAGTTTAGGAATGATTTTAAGAATGATTGTAATTGATATATTACAGAATTAGTTTGTCTTTAGTACCTAATTATAATTTATTATTTTCTTTTTATATACAATAGCCTTCTTGTATAAATAAAATGTTAATCATATTGTATTCATTTATTCAGAAATATATACAAATTACTAATATTTATTTTCCTATTTATATTTTTAACTTGGTATCAGATAGTTTAGGCTCTCAGTTCAATCCTAAATTCCAAACTCCATACACTATTTCTTTTTTCTTTTATTGTTGGTTGTTTGCTGTACGTTTCTTTTTTTGCTGGCTGTTATCCAGCTTTGTGCATCATCAATCAATTTCTTTTATTGTTGGTTGTTGACCAGCTTTGTGGAGCTTTGTGCATCGTCAATCGTGCACCATCAATAGTGCACCTATTTCTTTTATTGTTGTCTCAAACCATTTTGTGCAGTGTTGTTGACCATTTTTTGTTGTCTCATACACCTTGCTTGTGACGTGACCGTACTGCGCAGTCAGTTTCGAAAGTACAGTTTTTTTGCATTCTTCCTTGGTATAATGAAGAAATTAGATGTTACTCAATCTCCTTTAGTTATGCTTACTGCCCCTAGATGTTGCAAATATTAAAAACCTAGGACACTTGATTGCGAATTATCCCACATGTCCTCCAAGTCTAATCAGAACAGGTTTCAACCTCGCCCCAGTTCCTCTAAGTATATGCTTGTTACTGCTGCAGCTAAAGGATCCCTAGGTTCTTCAGCCACACCCCAAGCTGCCTTTACTACTAATGATCTCGTGTCCTTCCTTAAATGTTTACTATTCAATTCTAATAATACCTCTTTTGTCTTATTAACCACACCAGGTAATACTAAATAATACTTTAACTCTACTTGCTGTAACTATATGATGTTCACATCTCAGCTCTTTTCGTCCTTGCCTATTAATGACATTGCACATTCTATACATACAATCGATGGATCTCTTATGAATGTTAGTCATAAAGGTTTTGTATGTTTGTACACTCTTAGCTTACCTGATGCATATATCATTCACAAATTAAACTTTAATCTTATTTTTTATGATCAACTATGTGACCTTAGTTATGAAGCCATATTTTCTTCTTCTGATTGTCATGCACAGGATCCACGGATAGGACAAGTCATAGGACCTAGATGTAAAGTCGGAAGGTTGTTTGAGCTCACCAACATTTATGTTCCTCTTACCTCAAATCTTTGTACAGGATTCACCTCCCTCCAACTGTGACACCAACGTCTTGCTCATAGTTATCTAAGGAAGTTGTGTCCCATTTTATCTCAAAGTGCTCTAGGTTCGGTCAATAATGAGTTTTTTTACTGCACTTATTGTCAAACTGCTAAACAACATACACTTTCTTTCAGTAAAAGTACCTCTATTTCTAAATCTCCTTTTGACCTTGTGCACTCTGATGTCTGGGGGCTTGCCCCTACACCAACTATGGGAGGTAATCGATATTTTGTAATATTTATTGACGATTTTTCTCGTTTTACTTGGATATATTTAATGAAAAATTATTCAGAACTTCCTCAAATTTATATTAATTTTTCTACTATGATCAAAACTCATTTATAAAAAATAATTAAAGTTTTTCGTCGTGATAATGCTTCTGAATATCGTGATTCAAAACTTCTCACATTTCTTGTTGAATAAAATACATTTTTTGAGTTTTCTTATCTTCGTACCTCTCAGCAAAATGGTCGTGCTGAAAGAAAATACCGTTACATTCTTGACTTTGTCCGAGCTATGCTCATCTCCTCCTCTTGTCCTGAACGTGCTTAGGGTGAAGCCGCTCTCAACGATATTTATGTCATCAACCGTCTTCCTTCCTCTATTTTGGGTAATGTATCTCCCTTTGAAAGTCTCCATCATACTTCTCCATATTACAACTCTTTTAAAGTTTTGGTTGCTCTTGTTTTAATCTCCTTCAACCTCATGAGTATATTAAACTTGAGCCCCGAGCACGTCTTTGTTGTTTTTTTTGTTATGGCACTGAACATAAAGGCTATCGTTGTTGGGATCTAATCTCTCAACGCATCCGTATCTCCCGTTATGTCGTCTTCTAGGAAGACACCATGTTTTCCTCACTCTCAAAGTTCAAGTCCTTCACTTCCACTTCGACTCCGTTTTTTACTAACCCCTTTGTTGATTTCTTTATTAGTGATTCTGATGTAAGTTCCTCCAATGAGCTTCCAATCACTTCTGATGTTTCAGTCATTCCCGATGATGTTGTTCCAGACGTAGATCCTGTACCTATCATTGCACCCCCTTTTGCTTCTGAGCGCCCAATTAGGGTAAGAACTCAGCCTACATATCTTCGTGATTATCATTATTTTTCTATCATGCTTCACTTACATGAACCTCAGTCTTATCAAGAAGCCTCCATAGGTCCTCATTGGCAGCATGCTATGCAAGAAAAGTTACAGGCTTTGGAAAACAGTAATACTTGGAACCTTATTGATTCTCTTTCCGGTAAGGCACTTGTGGGATGTAAATTAGTGTTCAAGATCAAGACTCGTTCTGATGGCTCTATTGAGCGATATAAGGCTCGTTTGGTTGCCAAAGTTTTACTCAAGAATATGACATTGATTATGAGGAGACTTTTGCATCAGTTGCTTGCATCATTTCAGTTCGTACTCTCCTTGTTATTGCAGTCACTCATAAATGGACTCTAAATCAGATAGATGTGAAGAATGTCTTTCTTAATGGTGATTTGGAAGAATAAGTTTATATACGTCCACTTCCTGGTTACACTTGTCCACCAAATAAGGTTTGTCATCTTCGAAAGGCTTTATATGGTCTCAAACAAGCACTTTGAGCCTAGTTTGCCAAGTTTCGTAATACTATTAGTTAGTTTGGCTTTTCCTCCAGTGCTCATGATTCTGTCATGTTTACTCACAAAATTGATAGAGGTACTATTATGTTACTTCTCTATGTTGATGATATAATTATTACTAGTGATGATACTACGGGTATTACTGAGTTTAAATAGTTCTTGAGTCATCATTTTGAGATGAAAGATCTTTGACCTCTCAATTACTTTTTAGGGCTTGAAATTCTTTCTTCTGTTGATGACATTTCTCTATCTCAAGCTAAATATGCCTCAAATCTTTTCTCTTGAGCCGGTCTCTCCGACAGTCGCACCGAGTCCACTTCTCTAGAATCTAATGTCAGATTTACACCTCTAGATAGTACTATACTTGATAATCCTACTATTTTATCAGAAATTGATTAGTAGCTTGATTTATCTTACTGTAACTCATCCAGACATTTCATATATTGTTCATCTAGTCAGTCAGTTTATGTCAGTTCCGCACATTACTTATTATGCTGCCGTTTTACGTATAATTCGGTATATAAAATGAACTCTATTTCATGGACTTCATTTTTCAGCCAACTCCTTCTTGTTTCTCCAGGCTTATTCAGATGCTGATTGAGGTGGAGATCCTACTGATCGACGATCCACCACTGGCTATTGTATTTATTTTGGTGATGCACTTATTTCATAGTGAAGTAAGAAACATACTTTAACAGCATGTCTCAATACTGAAGCAGAATATCGAGCACTAGCTGACACCACATCTGAGATACTTTAGTTACGTTGGTTTCTTGAAGACTTGAGATTTTCTCAGTCATCTCCTACTGCTCTTCACTGTGATAATAGGAGTGTTATTCAGATTGCTCACAATGATGTTTTTCATGAACGCACTAAGCATATTGAGATTGACTGTCACTTCATTCGTCAACACATTCTTCATGGTGTTCTTCGTCTCATTTTCATTAGCACTCTTGATCACACAGCTGATCTATTCACCAAAGCTCATCATCCTGGCAGATTTCGCATTCTGGTTTCCAAACTCAAGGTAGTTTCTTTTATACTCACTTGAGTTTGAGAGAGGATGTTAGTGTGATTAATTATAAGTAAGATTATGATTGATCACGATTGATTTCAAAAATGATTGTAATTGATTTAGTACAACATTAATTTATTATAGTATATAATTATAATTTATTATTTTCCTTTTATATACAACAACCTTCTTGTATAAATAAAGGTTAATCCTATTGTATTCATTCATTACACAAATTGTTAATATTTGTCTCTCTATTTCTATTTTTAACTTAGATGTATAAAAGTTTTGGGAAAAATATTTCCACATGTCTTTCAACGACATACTCTGTTACAAAGAAAACTTAGGTGAAGTTTGTTATTTATTGGTGGTGCTATTTTTGCTATTAAATTATAACACTTGTTTTATTTTTTAGACATTAACACCACTTTATAATTCTTCACAGTTGATGTCGTTATATGAGTTCACACTAATGGAAAATTTAAAAATATTTCTGGAGTAATATTTTTGATAAATTTATAACTATTTAAATTTGATGTAAAAATATTTAAATTTTAATTTAACTGTTTATATAATTATAAATGGTTAAAGATTGCAATTTTATTGAATAAATAGTGTAGAAAAATTTCTCCATGCCGTTAACTTAATCTTTTTCGTTGATGGGACCTTTGCATCCCTAACTTTACCCACACGCTCCAATGGTGTCACCCACAACAAGCTCACGCCACCTCTGCAGGCGACGCTCTCACTCATTCTCTGCCTCTATGGCGTCTTTGTCATCCGTATGAATGGAAACAGGCCAAGCCAAGTCAAGCTTTGCCTTAAATATGCTTGACTTGTATCTCAATTATAAGGCCTAAGTCTGACCTATGAGTTTGCAATAGACCGATTTTTAAAGTTTAGACTGACTTTTTTAAAAACTTGGTCTGACTTGAAAGTCTATTTAAAGGCATACTTCATAATGAGGCCTTTAAATAGGCTAATAAGTCTACCTTTAAATAAGTCAACATGTCTTTATATAAGCTAACAAACATATTTTTAAATAGGTCAACATGCATTTACATAAGTTAACATGCATAAACTTTAAAATAGACCAACAAGCCTACTTAAAGTCAATAGGCATTTGTTATAACTTAACACTCACCTTTTAATTTTATAGACGCTCACAACTTTCTTACTCTATAGTCCTTGGTCGATGTGGGACTTGGAGATATACCGAGTTGCAAAATTATTAGAGACATATATCTCTAAGTCCTACATTGACTAAAGACCAGAGTAAAAAAAAGAGTGAAAGATATATAAAAGTAAGTGGTGAATGTTAACTTATTATTTTAATTCTAATAAATATATTACATTAAATATATTAATAAATATGTTATTTCTATTCTAACTTAATAATTTAAGTTTTAGTTATTTACTTTTATTAAAATTTAATTAAAAATTATATTAATATATTATAATAAATTAATAATTATAATTATAATTTATAATTTATAATTATTATAATAATATATATTATATTATATATAGTTAAATAAACTAAGTTTATTGTCGATTTAAAAGATTTATTAGATGGCCTGAGACCTAATTTTTTTAATTAAATAGACTTTTAAAAAATTATTATCTTAACTTGTTTAGTAAACAAGTCAGGCCTCAAGTAAATTAAGTCATAAGTCTCTGATGAACAATCTGACCTATTTTAATTCTTAATCATCTGTCAAAGTTGCTCTAGTTCGGTTTTTCTCAAGAAGTTAAAGATTTTAAAGTGGATTCATCTTAATTACTCGAAAGGAGTTTACACGTGAGGCCCAAATGTTATTCAATGAATTAAATATAAGAATTTGTGAGAATTTTATAAGAATTTTGTTTATACATGTGAAAAAAACGATATTTACATATAAAAAAACTTATAATAATATTTATATACCTTTTTTAAAGATAAAAACATCTAAAAATACAATATAAAAAATATATTTTAACATACAAATTATCTTCTTTTATTTTCGCAATCAATCAAATTATAAAAATAATATAAAATTTTTTGTGTGCAAATATGATTTCTCAACATTTTCCGTGAGATAATCGCTACCGGCTGGGTAATGGGAAACATGAAATCATAGCGCCATGGGCCCATGATAAACGACAAGGTCATTGCACAGATAACGTATAATTTGAAACGACAATAAAAGAAATGATTGAATTACTGTTACATGGTAAGTTTTAAGAGACAACTCTACTAATAACTAATAAGTAATAACAACTCTCTAAATTATAATTTTAGAGGTTATTATAATTTTAATTGATAATTAATTATTGTTGTTAAACATTCTTAAATAAATATATATATAAAAAATAATTTTTTTAAAGTAAATAAAAAAAAATATATTCACTTTTGATTTAATAAAATATATAAAAATCTCAACTCATATAAATTATTTAAGAGTATTTATTTATTTATTTTACAGACAAATTTATTTTAGAGGAATCTTAAAAAAAAAACAAAAACATTGCTAAATATTTAAGATTTTCACCAAATTTTTTAAAATATTTATTTAAAAATATTCTAATGAATTATTTAAATGCACAAAATTTGTGCCAAATCAGATTTTTTTTTAATTTTAAAGAAAAAAGCATTTGTGCCACTCCTTTTAATCATCTACATCACATTTACTTTTACAAGTTTTGACGTCAACTATTAGGGTCCAGATTTTTGTTGTCAAAAGTTTCAATTTCTGCCCTATAAGAACCTCTCTTTCCACCTCTTTGTTACTATTCCCTCTACCTACATAAATATATGCACAACAAAAGAAATTAAACCCATCCATTGGTCTGCAAATCAACATGGCAGAACTGAGTTTCTTTGTTGGGGTGATAGGTAACATATAAGTATCTAGCCTCATGTATTCATTCTTTCATGGTTTCACTCACCTAATAGGTAGCTAATCTTAATTTATGCCCCCAAAAAAGGGTGTTTCCATAAATTGCTGTTCTTTGTTTGCTGCAGGTAACATCATATCAATTCTCATGTTTCTTTCTCCTGTGTAAGCTCTTCTAAACCACTCTACTCTCTACTCACCTGTTGTATACTGTGTGTGAGAGAGTGAGGAAAAAAGAGATTACTTCTTATTATTTTGCGCTCAGTAGTAGCATTCCTAGCAGATGTGTAAAATATAGCTCTTGCTGCTGCTGGATGATTCATAAACAATGCAGGCATACGTTTTTGAGAATAATAAAGCACAAATCTACCGAAGATTTCTCAAGCATTCCTTACATTTGCACATTGCTTAACTCCTCCTTGTGGACTTACTATGGAATCATAAAGGCTGGAGAATACCTTGTGGCCACTGTTAATGGCTTCGGGGTCGTGGTGGAGACAATCTACCTTATTCTATTTCTTATATATGCACCAAAAAGGATGAGGGTATGTATATATACATAAGCTAGTTTCTATTTTCTAATTCATCTTACAAATAATTCCCTTTATTATTTAGTGGTGATATATGTTATATAAAATTAATTTGGATTGTAACCACAATTTCAGGTGAAGACTGCCATTCTGGCTGGGATTTTGGATGTGGGCATCTTGGTAGCAGCAATAACTGTTACTCAATTAGCATTGATGGGAGAGGCTCGTATTAATGCCGTCGGTATTATGGGTGCTGGCCTCAACATTGTTATGTATGGCTCACCTTTGGCTGCCATGGTAAGCATTACTAACTCCTAGCTTGCTATCATATCAAGTTTGTTGCCTTATCTCTTTCATTGCCATTATATTTCCACATGGTTCAAAACATCTACAGTGCAGAGCTTAAGAAATATTAGAGCTCTATTATCTCACTGGTTGATTGACACGAAGGATAGTCCAGTCCATTTGGATTAAATATTCTTTTTTTTTTTCCTGAGCAGCATATAAGTTTTGACACATATAAAATCTTTTATATTATTATATTTACATTTGAATTTATAGATAGATAGTCGTATCAATATATTTTTATATATATAAATTTAAATGCAATTTAATTACTATATACACTCATCAATTATGTTATTTTTAATACCTAAAAGTTGTTTAGCTAACCCTTTTCAAGAATAAAAGATGTAATAAATACCTTTGTCAATTTTTTCTCATGTCATTTTTTTTATGTGATCAAGTAGAGAAAAAAAATAGATATAAATATTATAAAAAAATTATAAATCATGATTGAGTCTTATTAATAAATATATTTATGTCTATCTCTTTTTTTTATTTGACTACGTAAAAAAAAATAATATAAAAGCATCCAAATCACTAGTTATATGTCTAAGGAGACTTCAAAATTTGGATGCCTCCATAAATGTTTTCAGTGTTTTGAAATGAAGGGCATGCCTAGAGGAGGTGCTTGAAAGGCCACGCGTACCAATTAATATATAGTTACATTGAATATCTCAGGCCTCAGCTAAAAGAGAACCAGGTAATGAAACAAAAAGCAATATTTGTGTTCATAGAGTTGGTTCACGGATTCAATCATTCAAATGGGCTAATAATTGGGCAAGTTGACTCTTTATAAATCAACCTCTAAGCTTGCAACTATCTCTCCTTACGTATGTGGCTCTCCTCCTTCTTCCAAGCATTTTCACCTTTATGATAATGTCCCAGTGTCCCACAGGCGTACAGGCCACATCTTTTCTCAAGTAGTTGTTGTTTCATGGTCACGTGCTTCACAGAGCATCTCACACTTGCACATGTCCATAACAGCTTAATTTGTCTAATTAAAAACAGCACATGCGTAAAACGAGTCCACATATATATAGATATTAGATCTAACAACAGGGCCTACATTTATATCTTTATGTAGTAGGTATAGATTTCTCGGTGATGAGATACCCTAACTCTAGCGATATGAATATCTACCATTCATCATGTTGAAATATGAATATCACATGGGGCTTATGATTTTTTGAATGTTGATGTGTGTTTTGATTTTTTTATTTTTATTTTTTCAATTTGCGGTGCCAAATATGAGAGGATATTATTTTGCGTACCCAATTTGTTGTTATTACCCTACTTCGTTTTCTTTAAGTTGTAACTTGAGCTTTCACCCTTTGCGCTGTTGTCTTTTAATATATGCTTATAACTTTCAGAAAACAGTGGTGACGACAAAGAGTGTGGAATATATGCCATTCTTCCTTTCGTTTTTCCTCTTCTTAAACGGTGGGGTCTGGTTGTTGTACGCTGTTCTTGTTCGGGATATTATCCTCGGGGTAAGTTTGCATTCTGCACTCGTCTTAATATAGAGTAATTATTAGTTAAGTACAATTTATTTTAAGTATTTAAATTATTATTTAATATATGTAAAGTTGTGAAGTTTATAATATAAATATATTTATTATTAAAATATTTTTATATATATCAAATATATATAAAAGGAGTGTAAACCATAGTGATTAATTTGGATGGATGAAATGAAGGAGTATGGGAGTTATTTGTGATTTCAAGAAAGTCATTTTCAAGCTATTTTATTTACCGCATTTATATAAAGGCCATGATGTTGATGACATCAATGTTGGGCGGTAGAAAGCTAACAAGAAAGACAAGATCAAATCATGTCGCGGAGATGAGGATGTCATGTGTGACATACCATACTAGACAAGATAGGATTATGAATGAATGCGATTAGAGAAAGTAGTTAAGACCTATCATTGTGGAAAAGATGAGAGAATCTCGCTTGGTGGTTTGACACGTGTTTATAAGACCCCTGTAAAAGCTTGTAAGAAGAGTAGATCAGGATGGAAAATAGCTTAAATAATTAGTAGTAGGTAGAGGAAAGGCTATAGGTGAAACTAAAAAAAATATATAGATTTGAATGATTTTTTCAAGACTTGGTTCACGATAGGGACACACATTTTGATCCATTAAATCCCTAGTGAGAAAAGGCTTGGTTGTTGTTGTTGTTGTTGTATATCAAATAATAATTTGAGTATCTAAAATTATGATGTCCATAATACTAATATAAGTTTATCTCTTACATTCATTTCTTATTTTTTAAGAAAGATTTTCTTGTACAAAAATTATATTTTACATATTTTGCTGTTTTTCCATTCATTAAATGTGATTCTTGATGTTGAACTTAGTATTTAAAAAAAAAATCCTACAATTAATATTATAATATTAAACTTAACAAGTTAATCCTAATACAAGTAAAAAAAAAGAGTAAATCCTAATAATTTATTTAAAAAATTATTTGTATACTTGTAGTTCAAAAGTAGTTCTATTTTGCCCAAACAAACTCAAATTAATTTTTTCATATTCAATTCTTCTGATATCAATTTCTTTTTTACAATCTAACTCAAGTGGGTGCTTAAATGTGCGTAAGAATTAATTTTGAAAAATCAATTAAAAATTGAGTTACTATCAAAATCAATTTTGGAGATATTGGAAAATTGCAGAAAATGATTTATCTCACTTACTATCAGTACATGGTGCTGACATTTATACAAGAGTTTGTAGAGGAAGGAGGCATAACTTCTTTAAGAGAAACTAACAGAATACAACTAGCTTAACTAACTTCATAACTAACTTTCTTTTACATTAAGTCCCTAATACCCTCCCGCAAGCTGGAGAGTGGATAGACAGCACTCCCAGCTTGGTAAGAAACTTTTGAAAAGGGGAAGGATCGAAGGGCTTGGTGAAGAAATCCGCTAGTTGATTTGAGGATGCAACAGGGAGTAAATGAAACAGGTTGGCCTGAAGTTTTTCTCTAACAATGTGGCAATCAATGTCGACATGTTTGGTACGCTCATGGAAACTTGGATTTGATGCAATGTGTCGGGCTGATTGACTATCAAATAAAGTAGACCAGGATTGATAGTTGGAACACTGAGATCGTGCAAAAGATAAGTCAGCCACTGCAGTTCACAAGTGGTGGAAGCGAGAGCCCTATATTCGGCTTCAGAGGATGATCTTGAAACAATGGATTGCTTCTTGGAGCGCCAAGAGATGAGTGAGGAGCCAAGAAAGACACAAAAGCTAGTAATGGACCTTCTAGAAGTGGGACGGTGGCCCAATCGAGTCACTAAATGCCTTTAGTCATAGATCGAAATTTGCGGGGAAGAAGAGTCCCCAATGCAAGACATCCTTTAATATATTTCAGAATGCGAAGAGCAACCTCATAATGGTGAATTGAAGGGGACTGCATAAATTGGCTAAGGTTTTGGACAGCAAAACTGATGTCTGGCCGTGTGGTGGTTAAGTAGAGTAGGCGACCAATGAGTCTTCTGTACTCAGAGGCATCATGAGAAGGAGCATCAGATAAGTGAAGCAACTTGTTGTCCTTTAACATGGGGGTGCTACATGGTTTGGCAGCTAGGAGACCTGAATCACTCAAAATGTCGAGAGCATATTTCCTTTGACAAAAGTGAGTACCTTTATGAGATCGAGATACCTCAAGACCAAGAAAATATTTGAGATTGCCGAGATCCTTAATGCGAAAAGTGGAGTGCAAAAACTGCTTGACATAATCAATCTCTGGTGGGGAATTACCTGTGAGAATGACATCATCAACATATACTAGCAAAGCTGTAAAGGAAGATCCTTACTTCTTGGTGAAGAGTGAGTAATCATATTGAGAGTGTGTGAAGCCAATGGAAATCAAGGAGGTGGAGAGCTTAGCAAACCATTGTCGGCTTGCTTGCTTAAGTCCATAAAGAGACTTTATGAGACGATAAACTTGGTTTGGCTTTGATGATGTGAGTCCAGGAGGCAATTCCATGTAAACTTCTTCATTTAATTCACCATGCAAAAAAGCATTGTCCACATCTAGTTGCTGCAATGTCCAATTTTGTGTGGCTGCAAGGGCTAGTAATAAGCGGACAGTGGTAAGTTTAGCCACTGGAGAGAATGTATCAAAGAAATCAACTCCTTCTTGTTGGGTGTATCATTTAGCTACAAGTCGTGCTTTGTAGCGCTCAATGGAGCCATTTGCCTTGTGTTTGATGCGGTAAACCCACCTGCAACCAATAGGTACCTTACCCTTTGGCAAATCAGTTAGACACCATGTGTTATTTGCTTCTAGAGCATGCAATTCAGCCTTCATAGCTTCAATCCAATTTTCAGATTTAATAGCTTGTGGATAAGTTTTGGGTTCAAAATCATTAGAAATAGCTAAGGTGTAGTTGAGGTGAGAAGAGGAAAGGGAATGATAGGATAAGACAGATGAAAGTGGATAAAGGATGTTACCTTGTGATGAAGAGGGAATGGACCTTGCTGAGTTATAGAAGTGACAGTGAAAATCTTGCAGGTATGTAGGAGCCTTGCGTTGCCTTGAAGATCTTCTGAGGTTGGGAGAAAAAGGTGGTGAGGGATTGATGTTTGCAGGTTCATTTTCTGTAGAAATGGTTGGAGTGATTGAGGGAAGAGATGGTGGCTGTTGGATGTGATCAAAAAGGAAATCAAATAGTTGAGGATCTGTAAGAGAATGAGGTGAAATGGCAAGTGTAGGTGGAGAGTGGTTTGAATATGGAAATTGTGTTTCATAAAAGATGACATTTCTTAATATACATATTTCTCTTGTGTGAATGTAAAAGACCACAAAGCCTTTTGTTCCAGTTTTCAATCCAAGAAAAATACATTTTCTAGATCTAGGATCTAGTTTTGTTCTATTTTGTTCCAAAGTAGAGACAAAACACAATGAACCAAAGACTTTCAGGTCAAGTAAAGTAGAGGAAGTGTTGTGCAACAGCTCATATGGTGTTTTGTTTTTAAGAACTAGGGATGGGAGCCGATTAATGATGCAGACTGCATAGGTCACAGCATAAGACCAAAATGTCTTGGGCAAGCATGCTTGAAACATAAGGTTGCGGGCAACATTTAAAATGTGCCTATGCTTTCTCTCAACAACTGAATTTTGTTGAGGTGTGGCAACACATGAGGTTTGATGTGCAATTCCAAAACTGTTGTACAATTCAGTGAATTGAAATTCAGTGCCATTATCTGATCTAATGACTTTAATGACAGTGTTGAACTGATTTTTGATGAAAAGTATGAAATTGTGAATGATATTTCGTGTTTCAGATTTGAGTTTCATTAAAAAAAGCCATGTGTGTCGTGTATGATCATCAACTACAATGAGAAAATATCTATAACCATGCAAAGAAAGAACATTAATCGGTCCCCATATATCCATATGAACTAATTCAAAAGGTTTAAGAGTTATATTGTTATTGGAAACAAAAGGAAGTTTATGTTGTTTAGCATAATGACAAGAATCACAAACTTTATTGCTGTTGTGTTTCATATAAGGAAAGGCTTTACAAATTTGATCTAGTACTTTATTTGAAGGGTAGCCTAGCCTTAGATGCCAAACATCAAAATCAGAATTTGTGTTAGCAGTGTAAACAGAATGTGTAGGGGTGCTAAAGGGGATAAAGTGTCCTCCTAATTGCTGCAAGTGATACAATCCTCCCTGTAACTCAGCATGCCCAATCATCTTCAAAGAGGTCACATCCTGAACATGACAAGAGGAATGAAAGAAAGTAAGTTTGCAGCCCAGAGACTTTATGAGTTACTGGACAGAAATGATATTGAAAGCAAAACCAGGAATGTATAAGACATTGTACAACTGTAAAGCATCAGAAAAATAAATGGTGCCTGAGTAATTTGCTATCACAGTTGTACCATTTGGAAGTGTTACATGAATAAGTTTAATAATATGAAAATTGACAAAGAGAGTTTTATCATGAGTTACATGGTCAGTGGCACTTGTATCAAGGATCCATATACTTAAGTTAGGAACAAGATTACCTGAATTTGGATCATGTTGTTGAGTGGATGACTCACCAACAAAGGAGGATTGGATCTGGCTTACTGAGTGTGTTTGAAGTTTGGATTGTTGTTGCAGCAAATTGAGTAGCTGCTGAATTTGCTCAGAACTGAATTGCTGTACAAGACTGGTGTCTTTCTGAATTGTTGAGGGTAAAAACTTCTCAATTGCAAGAGAATTTGAACCTTCATCTGACGCAATACAGTTGACATTATGATTGCTATTTTTAGGCTTGTAGCCAGGAGGAAACCCGTGTTTGAAATAGCATTCATCAATGATATGTCCAAATTTGTTGCAATAAGTGCATTGTTTCCGTAGTTCTTTGCCTGTGCCTTGGGAAGATCTTCCTCTTCCTCTGCCATTACCCCTTCCTTGAGGTCTCCAATTGTTCTGGTTTTGGGAAGAATTGAAGAGAACCTTGGATTCAGTTATGCTTTCTCCTGTTAACTGCCTCTCTTGTTGCAGAACAAAGGAATAGACTTTATCAATGTGTGGCAAAGGATCCATCATCAATATTTGGGTTTTAACAGTGCTGTAAAGATCACCTAAGCCTTTCAAGAAACAGATAGAATGTTCATAATCATTACGTTTTTGAGCATTCTTGATTAGGTCACAAGTGCATCTAATCTCACAAGAACAATCAGGAGTAGGCATCAATTCTTCTAATTCGTCCCAAAAAATTTGCATTTCAGTAAAAAATTCTGATACAGTACGTTCACCTTACTTCATTGAATGTACCTCTTGAAGAAGATCTGAGACTCGGAAATGATCACCTTTGGAGAATCGATGATTCAGAGTATCCCATAGGATTTTCGCATTATCAATTCGCACAGTACTTTGAGCAATTTGAGGAATTAGAGTTCTGGTTATCCAAGAAACAATCATAACATTGCATCTTTCCCATGCTTCATAGAAAGGATCAATGTGATTTGGGGCAAAGATTGTACCATCAACAAACTTCAATTTATTCTTGGATATTAGAGCTCTTCGCATTGCACGGCTCCAAGTGTAGTAATTTGGTCCATTCAATGGTGGCGAAACAAGGGTTGAGCCAGGGTTTTCACCGGGGTGAAGAAAATAAGGGCTTGAAGGATTTTGAGAAGCATCAATGGTGACAGTGTCATTGTTGCGATCGCTGATATGTTCGGTGGAATTAGAATTAGATGATTCTGCCATGGATGGATGAGGTAGCAAGAAAGAAGAGAAAAAAAAAAATCATTGTTTTCGCGGAAGCAGAGAGAAATCGCTCTTTGATACCATATTGGAAAATTACAGAAAATTATTTATCTCACTTACTATCAGTACATGGTGCTGACATTTATACAAGAGTTTGTAGATGAAGGAGGCATAACTTCTTTAACAGAAACTAACAGAATACAACTAGCTTAACTAACTTCATAACTAACTTTCTTTTACATTAAGTCCCTAATAGGAGAGCCAAATGTGATTATCGACCCTTCGGAATCTAAATAAATCAAACATTATCTCTTTTATATTGAAGTGTATAAGAAACACGAGGGTTGGAAGTTCACATTACAATGTCTACATTTATTTATACTTCAAAAAGAAAACACTAAACTTGCCCTTTTCCCCGAAGTACTAAGTACTAATCAATATTCCGTATTGCAAAAAAAAGGTACCAAACGGTACTGGATTTTTACTGGGAACGATGCAGTTAGTGCTGTATGGGATCTACAGAAATGGAAAATCATCAAAGCACATTTCTGACGGATTGGAAGAAGGACGGCAACATGAGCATCTCATCTCTTCCTCAAGTCAGTCACATGAGAGGGAAGAAAAGCCTATCTAGTTTTGCTTTTAAGTTTCAACGCTATATATGCTCGACCATTATCTCATCATTTTTTGACGCATTATTGCTTGATATTTTCAAAAATTTTAAAAAAATTCAATTGGTTGGCTAATTCAATTAGAGTGTGTTTCAAATATTCATGATAAATGCTCTTGCTTTTCAAGTTTGTAAAAATATGGATATTTAGTCTAGGGCATATCGAATGAAAGGTGATCAGAGAGGGTAACCGAAACCTATAGGACCTGCATTTATATCGTTAGATACAAAATGCAGTTCATAGGCAAAGAACCACTCTACGTAACTTTTTATATTGAGAAAGATCGATCCCTTTCTTATCTTTTCGCGCTTGCCTACATTATATATGCCCATTTTCTGGGAGCTTATTTGTAAAATTTTTTAATGGAGTGGAGAATGAATGATGTATATGATATATAATGACTCTACACGGTGTATCTATAGAATTTCTCTATTTTGAAATCGGAAATCTAAAGAACGCACATGCACACATCTTTCAGAATATTCTTAAAAATTGAAAAACTAAAACCATTATAACTTTTTTTTTTCACATAAATTTCCTTTTCAATTTATCATGAATAGATATTCAATCCTAATTTTCATAGAAAATAATTAAGAAACACCAAACAAACCCGACTTTGTTTAGTTGGGGGCTGCAAGAAATATCTTGTAAATTCAATGTGTATAACCTACTTTTAAACGGACCAAAGAATGAGGTGAGCATAGACATTACTTGATCACAATATTTTTTTTAAAAAAAATTACCTACTCCCTTTTACATTAATGAGGTACATGGCCAAACATCTCTGATGTTTCTCCCCATGCATTCATTGTCTGTGTTATGTTCTTGGGTTTGGATGGGGTGCGTCTCGTTACATTTGTGTGTTAGCAAGAATATCTCCTTCTTTGTGTTCTACTTCTACATGCAGCTTCATTTTTAACAATCCCAAGCTTTTTTTTTTTTTTTTTTGTTCTTTGGTCATTTAACAATCCCAAGTTGGATCAAACGAAAAGCAAGAGCTGCCACCTACAGGCTACAGCACGAGATTCAAATATGTAGGTTGTGGACCTACCATATGGGCCTGAGCCTGCTCTATTCTTGATAAGTTATTCAAACATAAGCTGACGGCCCATAAAAAATAATTATAGGCCCAAAATTCAAAGGTACTACCACTAAACAACCCTCCTTGTCAAAGCCGCAAGCTACTCATAATCTCATATTATTATACACAAAAAACCAAAACTCCAAGCCGTTGAGACACCATAGCTCAGTGACCCATCGATACCTGAAACTCCAACCTCTGCATCTATGCTTAAATATTGACCTTTGTCAAGGGGAAACCCTTGAGTTCTAACTTGGAACTGCTATCCGAATTGGTCTAGTCACCTGCGGGCTGCGGCTACACCCTTCCTATTAAGGACACCAACATAACCTTCAAACACCTTTCCATCATTAACCAAATCGGGCAAATAGGTGCTCCGAGACCTCTACTCCTCAAACAACACCGTCTTCGACGACTTTAAGATCCCTCCCCACACCCCCTTTCGTCTCCACGACAGCGCCATCACCAAGATCGAAGAGCTCACCTCCATCTAGGTGAACCTCCTCCTCCACAAAGACAATAGTCACCTTAGGCAGAATCTTAGCCATCGCGGTCAAACGTCCATCGATGCAGAAAACAAGAGAATAAATTTTGGATTTATGGGTTTCGGGTTAATGCAGTTTTTCTAGGTTGATGATGATCCAGAGCACATGAAATTTGGTTGAAGCCTTGAAGGTGCTTGGTTTTTATTTTTATTTTTTTGAGAGGGGGGTTAATGTAGTTTTTTCTGTTAAGATTTTGGATGGAATTTTAATAAAAGGGCTTTTTTTGCACTGTTTTATGAATACAAAGTGTCATATTGATGAATATAAAATCTCTAAGTTTTACAAATAGAATGCTTGATCCTTGCCAAATCAATCAACCTGATAATTTTTAAGACCAACTTACTTACAAATGTACTAGTTACTAGTTATATCAAACAAGCTTATGAATGTTGGCCCACTTGCATATAGTAGAGATGTAAGCCGAACGAAACAATGTAGGCTAGGCTATGCTAAATGAGTTGGCATAGTGGTTAAAGAGTTGTGATTATTTTAATTACTTGGGTTTAAACCTTAATCTAATATCTAAGAGAATTGGTTTTTTTAAATGCACTAGCCTGATGCGGAAAAAAACTGAGTTGAGTTGTTTTCTACTTTGCTCCATAGAATTGAGAAAGGGAAGGGGAAAAGAAAAAAAAATATTATATATATATCAGATTACGCATATCGTATTTATATTATATATTAATATAAAAGATGTGATAAATCATGTAATATATAATTGTAATATTTTTATACATATACAAAATAATTTTATGAATAAATTGAATAAAATTAAATATATTTTAATTAAATTAATGACATGACTAAAAAAAAATATAAGATAATAGGTACAACAAGTGAGATATAGTTACAAACCTATATTTAAGCGGTGATGCAAGTGTGATGTAATAAAGCGGCAGGCAAGGCAACTAATTAGTTATTTAAAATTAGACATTTAATTGATAGAGTTTAATTTTGATTTATGATGGTAATTGCAAAGTTTTTTTATACTATCGTTAAATTATGAGTTTATGCATTAAAAAAGTTTGAAAAATACTAAATAGTTATATATTTTTTTGTTAGAATGAGCTGACATGTTTATAGACGCTCTTAGATGGATGAGTACCTAGTTTATTAGGTATAAGAAAAAAAAAATTGAATGATAATTTATATTGGGTATAAGGGGGGGAAAAAAAGGAAGGAAAGGGTATCTTAAGATTCTTGACTATCTTCCAAAGTTCTTCTGGCCTCTAGCTGATATCTACCTTGCGAGTTGTGATCATGCTGTTTAACTTGTCCATGGAAATTGGAAACAAACAAATCTAAATAAAATGTATGTTTTATTGTTGGATTTTTTTAGTAAGTTTATAATATCATTAGTGTTCCCCAAAGGTACGACTCTTTCCTGTACTTGCGCTTGTCACTAGTAACACCCAATTTCAGTCTTCATCATTTTAATAACACAACACCAAAGTGTGGACAAAACTATATATACTCGCTCTTCGTCTTCCATCATAACTTTTTATTTTTCTTTTATAATTATATACATTATTTAATTTGTTATAAAAGTTCATTGAATCTAATATAACTAGCCAAAATAAGAACCATTAACAAATTTTAATTGCTAAGAAATGTATCAAATTTTTTTTCATTCAATAACAAAAAGCACATTTAAATTTTACTTTTAAGTTATCAATGTGGATATATAGTAGATTAACTACATTTACAACAGCCAAAAATATTTTGTATCTTAATAATTTTTTTAAAGAATTTTTTATGAGTGGCAATATTTCTATATTATTTTTACATTAAATTCACAAAAATTGTTGAATTATTTATTTATTTTTATCAAATTAATGACTTACAGAAGGCAATTGAGATCCCATTATATAAAGAATAATAATATCAACACATATTTATAAATATATCATTTCATATATACATAATTTTTATCATCTTATTATAATTAATTTCACTTTACTTTTTATACATATATACTCTAATTGAATCATATACCCTTAAATGTGAGAGATATAAAGTATAGAGACGTGTAACTAATAATTTTTTGTTTAGAAAAAAAATATTCTTCTAAAATTGTACTGTTCTTCTTCAGTTATTATGTACAAATAAATTAATAATTTGACTTGTAAAATATAGTCATTATAATGCGGGCCCAACAATTTTTTGGACCTGTACTAACCATGCCCTCAAATCTCAAAACATTTTGTGGTTCCAATTATGTGATTTGAGGGATGATGATGTCTCTACAGTAAAAAAGGTTAATATGTACCAAGTGAGTTTTGGTGTATGAATTCATTATTTTTTTTTATTTGGTAGGATTTATGTATAAATTTGAATTTATATAAATATTATTAATTAAAATTTATAAATTTTTTATATGTATAATTAATCATAAAAAAGAGTAATTTATTTGAGTCTAAATTTAGATATTATCAATTAAAATTTATAAAATTTTAAATAATTAATTTTAACCATTAAATTTTTAATTAATATATGTATAATTTATATCACTTGATTATGCATACATCATAAATTAGTTGATGCATAATAGACAAACTCCTCCTTAGTTATCTGTTCTTTTGTACTTGTTTATTGTACACAACAAATGTCAAAATCATCATAGAACAGTATACCGCTGCCGTTGGTTAAAAAAATACTGGTTAATTTCCAAGTGCCTTAATAATTCTTTTGTATTATAAAGGTAGAATAAAAAAATTCCACCAGTGAAAAAAAAAAAAGATCCCTTGTTTCTGTCTCTTTCACTAGATAAGTGTGTAAACTATCCTCTCAGCCAACTTGTTGAGCTATGCTAGTGATAACTTGGACTAGTTACCGAACATAAATGTGAAAAATGATTAATGACTTGTCATTGGTGATCGTCGCATCATCATAAACTTCCAAGTAAATATTGTTGTAAAAGTAATGTTAAGTATATAATTTACTACACATATACAAAATTTACGTATTTAGTCAATCTTTTTTTTTTTTGGTTTCTTCTATGACATTGATATATTAAAAAATTATTGATAAGTGTTAAATGAAATATTTACACATTTTAGTGTTTGATTTAATGTGACTATTTGTTTTTTCAAATGATCGTTTATGCTATTAATTATAAAGGAGATTTTTCATTTTACAATCTAGATTTATTTTCTCTAAAATGCCATTATTTATTATTGATATCCAATTTTGTCCATAAACTTTTGTTATTTAGGTCACTCAAATTCATAATAAAACAAAAAGAAAAAAAAAGAGGAAAAAAAGAAAAAGAAATTTGAAAAAAAAAATTAAGGTGTCTAAGTTCCACATTGGAGAAGTCATGTTCATTCTCCCTTCCCTCCTCCTATATAAAGAGATGGTTCTCATTTGTTTTGGCATCTAAAAATTTATACTCTTTGACTTAATACTAAGTATAAGAGTTAGAGAAAATTATACTCTTGGGTTTAATACTAAGTATAAGAGCAAGAAGACTTTAGTAAAAAAAAAAATTCTTGCAAGTGAGTTACTTTTCAAGGTTTGATTTGAAGAGAACGTGTGAGGCCTTATACACCAACTTCTTCTAGCATATCATTTTTTTTACACCTTACAGGTAAGTTTGCTTATTTTTTCTTGTGTTATTATCTTTCATTATATACACGTGTTATTCATTTTAGCTTATTCATTTATTAGTTTGATTTATTTATTTATTATTATTATTGTAAACTTTTTCGTTTAAAATTAATTCAATAATAAATTAGGATTAGCTGAGTTGTGACAACTTGTTAATCCTATAGCTTTTAGAATCAACTAAGTTGTTACAGCTTGATGATTCAAACATTTTTCTAAACATTAAAAATTTGAATGAGTTTTTAAAATAAAAAATCTTTTCAAAATTAAAAAAACAACCAACTCACAATTATTTTCTAAAGAATTACGTAACTTTGAGTTCTTTATTGCACCTGAGGATACGTAGGAGCAGAATCTCAATTTTGTCAAGCCAAAAAAATAAATTTTCATAATTTAGTTATTTATTTTCTTTTTTAAAAGGGGTAAAATAAATACATTTGACATTATTAAAATTTACACAACTAATTTAAGGTACCGTTATTAGAACGGGCAGTGTAGGATACTAACACCTTTCCTACCTGTAATCGACTCCAGAATCCAAACACATTTTCTAAAAAAACCAATTTTGCCTATTTTAAGGATTTTTCTAATGTTTTCCCAAATTAAATAAACATTGGTGGCGACTCCATTGATTCAAATCTTTAATCTTTTTCGGTCGTCCCGTCGTGATTTCGGTTGCGACAGCTGGCGACTCCACTGGGGACACTTGGAGAGTCATGCCTGTTGTTGTTAGTTGTGCAAATTATTAATAATTTTATTTATTTATTTTATCCTTTTTTTGTCTTTGTTTTTGTTTTTTTTTTATTTGCTTGTAAATATATCTTAATTAGTTTTTTTATGTAAATATCTCTAACATTTTTCTGTGTTTATCTTGACACGATTTACTTGTATTTTTTTTTTTATATTTTATGCGTAATTGTTAAAACCTTAGGATAGAAAATTGTTGGCTGACTGTTGTATATATGTTTTATTTGACTGTTATTTTTGCAGGATGAGATTAATTCTTAGGATTATGGAGGTTTGTATGCTCCCTACACTCACTGCACCTACATGTTTATCACACACATTCGAGTGAAGCCCTATACCCGGGTCTGAGTAAAGCTTAAGTAGGTAGAGATTGCGTAGTAGTTTTCATTTTGGATGTACATCCTATTTGGTTATCGTGAAAACCTCATCTAAAATATGCCTTTTTCATGAATGTCTCGCACCTAATGGTTTACCCACTGTTTATAGTCAACATTCTGAAATAGGACTTAGCTCTAGAGACCTTTAGAATAGTAGAGTCACCCAATGAAAGTTCTCACAAATCAAGGACTCATTAATCCTTAGGATAAAATTCTTCAAATTTAAGGCAATTCCTTAGGATACAAAGGGAGCGTACTTCTTCGTTATCTATCCCTTTCTCATGTCATTCATCCATGTATTTTTTATGCCTTGCATTTTCCTAGCATTCTTATAAAATAAAAAATAAAAAATATACCATCATGCATTTTCATGGCTTGTATTTTTATTCATTCTTGAATTTTAAAAAAAAAAAATCAAAAAAGGGATACATCATTTTGCATTTTCATGACATTCCTAGCTTTTTTTAAAAAATAAAAAACAAAAACAAAATTACCAAAAATCATTCTACATAAATAGTCAATACTTCGCATACATGCATGTTGCCGATTTTGGTTAAACCATACTAACAATTGCATATTCATATCATATTTTTCCGAGCAGAAAAGTAGACACTATAGTAGAAAAACAGCTTCTGCGACATCCTTATAGGACTTGTTTCTCGACTAGAATCATGGATGAAATAGAACAGACTCAAGAGCTGAAGGATGAGGTGAATCAACTCAAAGAGCAAGTATCCAAGATGATGGAGATGTTACAGTCTATGGGAAATAAAAAGAACACAGACGGGAATCCTTTAATTGCGAGCGTAGAACATCCGACCGCACCTCTTCACCTTTCTGGTTTCTCTCCAATCCTTCTGCAATACTAAGGCGTTAATTCTCAAGGAGTTGTGATGTTGCCAATAATTTATCCAAAAAATATCACTCAACCCTTAGTCACTAGTTCTCAAGAAGCTCAGATGCCAAGCTTCCTACCATATGGCCTCTATTCCGGCTTTGTACCACCACAGGCTATCAATTTCCTTGACAGCAATAAGTCTGCTCTCAATCCATTGAGCATAACTCAGCCACATGCCCATTACTTTGGTATCAATGGAACCCCACCATTGCAACATTTTGTCCCCACTTTCATGCCACAATACCCTTTGAATTCTTCTGCTGAAAATTTTCAGTCCAAAGAGAAGCTGAAAATTATAGAAGAAAGATTACGGATCATTGAAGGAGCATGTTGTTATGGTATCGGGAATGCTTCAGAACTCTGCCTTGTCCCTAATGTGGTGATTCCATCGAAGTTCAAAGTTTCAGATTTTGATAACTACAAGGGGACCACTTGTCCAAAGAACCATCTGACCATGTACATCCGCAAGATGACTTTGTATGCTCACGATGACAAGCTGCTGATTTATTTCTTCCAGGATGGCTTGACTGGGGCAGCTTCGAATTGGTACATGCGTCTTGAGTGTGCCCATATAAGGAGTTTCAAGGATTTAGCCGATGCCTTTGTAAGGCAGTATAAATACAACATTGATATGACACTAGATAGAATGCAACTATAAAGCATGTTTAAGAAGGATGCTGAGACCTTTAAGGAATATGCTCAAAGGTGGAGGGAAATAGCTGCACAAGTAGAACCTTTTTTGTCAGAGAAAGAGATGGTTGATATTTTCACCGATACACTTCATGCGCCATTCTATGATCATATGATTGGGAGTATGTCGTCAAATTTCTCAGATATCGTAATGATTGGTGAGAGGGTTGAAAGTGGAATGAGAAAGGGAAGATTGTATCAAATGAATGATAAAGGAGCAAGTATGGAAAAATGTTGAACTGGTTAAGTGTGAACTTCAGGTTGAATGAATCAAATAGGTTTTCAAGAAAACTCATGGATGACAACGGCTACCGAAACAGTAGTCCAGCAAGCAGTGTCAGAAGTTTCTAAGCATGCTCATTTGTGATAGGAGCGAATATTTGGAGTGGTCAATCAGGGGCAACCTTAGAAAGTTCAACTTAGTGGTGATTCATTTCGGTTTTGAAGTTATATAAACTTACTTGAAGCATTAATGTAATGGATTTGCATGAATCCCACTATATCTTGTTTTCTTTTCTTATGTTCTTGGTACTTATGTCCTTGTCATATCTTTCTTGTCATATCTTTCTTGTCATTCTTTTCTTCCTCTTTACTGGCTTTCTTTTGGTCCGGATCCCATGAGACTCTCATGCTAGAAAAATTTTGGTGGTCATGAAGCCCACATGTGCAGGTGTTCTTTGCCAAACAAAAAACAAACAAAAAAAACTAAATGAAAGGTGAAAGAAAAAAGGAAAAATAAAAGGAGCAAAAAAGTAATTACTTGGTGTGTATTATTTTTTTGTCTCTAAATTAAATTTTTTGAAAATGAACATTTAAGATTTGAAATGAAGATTGACTTTCTTTATCATTCATAAGAATTCATCTTTTCTTTCCATTATCTCTCGTTGTCCCATTTTGAGCTTGAAAGTTTTCTTCAATAAACCCTGGACAATGATCACCCTTACACTAGGGGATATCACAAAATAAATGTTGATTGCCATGATGACTATTTTGAAACATAATGAAAAGGAGAAAATGAAGAAAAACTGAAAAGAACAGAAAGTACAATGGAGAATAATAAGAGAAAAGTGTGTTTGAAAGCGCAAAGGCAATTGACAAAGTTTAAGTTTGAACAAGGATCCTTGGTCTCATTTAACCTTTAAACAATTGTTTGAGCCTTATATCTTTTATTTCATAATCACTAGCCTTGGCCACATTATAATCCTTAAAAAGTCCATTCTGATTATTGAATGATTGCCTTTATTTTCACAAGTTTTAATTTTGAGACAAGAGGGTTGTACTCATACAAGTATCTAGTTCATTGCTCCTTAAAAAAAAGATGAAAAAAAAAGACTTACACTAGTGCAAGTTTTCACCTTGTTCAAGCTGACTCTACACTGGGACAAATCTTTTGGTTCAATCCGGCCCTATACTGGGGCATTTTTTCTCTAGCTCAATTTGGCTTCACACTGGGGCAAAACAAAAAAAAATCTCAAGTTCCCCACACCGGGACACATTTTGTTGTCAAATGGCTTACACTAGGTCAGCTTTGTTCTCAAATGGTTTACCTTGGGTCAAATTCTTTTTTTCGATACCTTACACCGGGGTAGATTTTTGTAGATACCTGATAAAAGAATAGTCATGATATCCAGTTGTCAAGGAAAGATCAATCACATCCAAACTAGGGCAAAAACTCTTCTGGCATTCGTACTATTTCATTTATTGTGTCTTTATCCTTTGTAAATGCCCTTTGTGTAGTCATACTTCTAAAGTCAGTCAAGAAATTACTCAGATAGTAAATTTTTTTCTTGTTCTACTTTTGAATCCATATATATCTGGTACATGATGTTTCAAGTTCGGTGAACATGAGTGCAATAGTACAACTTAACCATCTGATGGTAGTCTCCTATTGAACAACTCAAGTCAAAAGAGCTCCAAAATTTCAATCAATGAAGGAAATGACATCCTCATTGGATAATTCAGATTAAAGTATGTCCGGTGGAATAGGAATCTTTGGAGGAAGAAAGTCAGAAGCTTCTATGCAAACTACATCTAATGAAGAGAAATTTGAAGATGAGATTGGCAATGATCCCCTTTTCCAAGAAGCGTTTGGTTCAAGACTTTGGTTAAAAAAAAATATTTTTGTCAAGAACAATACTTCTTTGGCCCATGGCTCATTGAACAAAGCTCTTAGGTTCAAGGCCCACTGAATAAAGTTTTCTGGCTCAAGGCCCTTTAAGAGCATTGATGAAAAAATAAAGAATAATCAGGCAAATCATAAAGCAAATTTTGTTACTGTTCAACCTTGATCCTGCTATGGGAAGAAGTTCTTAAGGGTGTTGTGGAACCAAGAGCAATCCAGCTAAAACTCTGATGTGTCAATTTTTGTTTACCCAATTTGTCCATGAGAATCTCTATAATAGGACATTCATTGCATCGTATGCACTGTCCTCAGGCATCACATCCATTACATTATCATGCATTCATCGCATCATGCATCATCTCAAGTATTATGCATCATCTCAAGCATCACATGCACTGTCCTCAGGCATCACATTTATTGCATCATATATTATCTCAGGTATCACATGCATTCACTAAGTCAACACCATTTCTTTTTAGGTCCCATGACCTCACGCCCATCGTCTTTTAGTTTTCGAGTCTCTGCACTCATCTGCTTTCAATCCCGAGTCCCCGCGCCCATTGCCTTTTCAATTCTGGGTCCCCGTACCCATCTGCCTTTAGTTTCTGGGTCCCTGCGCACGTCGTATTTTAGTTTTCGGGTCCTCGCGGCCATTGTCTTTTAGTTTTTGGGTCTCCACACCCATCGTGTTGTAGTTTCTGAGTCCCCACACCCATCGTATTTTAGTTTTCAGGTCTCCGCACCCATCGCCTTTAGTTTCCGGGTCCCCGCACCTATCGTGTATTAGTTTCTAGGTCCCTGCACCCATCATGTTTTAGTTTATGGGTCCCCGCGCCTATTGCCTTTTCAATTTCGGGTCCCCGCGCCCATTGCCTTTTAAGTTCCGAGTCCCCGCACCCATTACCTTTTCAATTCCGGGTCCTCGTACCCATTGCCTTCTCACTTTCGGGTCCCCGCACCCATTGCCTTCTCATTTCCAGGTCCTCATACCCCGCATTTTACTTGGTTTTGATGTGCATTGCGCAATAAATTTTCATGAAAAAAATTGAATCAATTCATTTACTTCTCATTTATTTTAAATGTAAAGCAAATGTGGACAGTTGTTGATATCCAATTTTGTCCATAAACTTTTGTTGCTTGGGTCATTCAAATTCATAATAAAACAAAAATAAAAAAAAGAGAAAAAAAGAAGAAAAAAAATTTGAAGAAAAAACTAAGGTGTCTAAGTCCCACATTGGAGAAGTCATGCTCCTTCTCCCTCCCCTCCTCCTATATAAAGAGATGGTTCTCATTTGTTTTGGCATCCAAAAATTTACACTCATTGGTTTAATACTAAGTATAAGAGTTAGAGAAAATTATACTTTTTGGCTTAATACTAAGTATAAGAGCAAGAGGATTTTAGTAAAAAAAATTTCTCTTGCAAGTGAGTTACTTTTCAAGGTTTAATTTGAAGAGAACGTGTGAGGCTCTGTGCACTAACTTCTTCGAGCATATCATTTTTTTTACATCTTAGAGGTAAGTTTGCTTATTTTTTCTTGTGTTATTATCTTTCATTATATACACGTGTTGTTCATTTTAGCTTATTCATTTATTAGTTTGATTGATTGATTTATTATTATTATTGTAAACTTTTTCGTTTAAAATTAATTCAATAATAAATTGAGATTAGCTAAGTTGTGACAACTTGTTAATCCTATAACTTTTAGAATCATTTAAGTTATGATAGCTTGATGATTCAAACATTTTTCTAAACATTAAAAAATTTGAATGAGTTTTCAAAATAAAAAATATTTTCAAAATTAAAAAAATAACCAACTCACAATTATTTTCTAAAGAACTACGTAACTTTGAGTTACTCATTGCACCCGAGGATACGTAAGAGCAAAATCTCAATTATGTCAAGCCAAAAATTTTTTTTTTTATAATTTAATTATTTCTTTTCTTTTTTAAAAAGGGGTAAAATAAATACATTTGACATTATTAAAATTTGCACAACTAATTTAAGGTACCGTTCTTAGAACGGGCAGTGTAGGGTAATAACACCTTCCTTACCTGTAATCGACTCCCGAATCCAAACACATTTTCTAAAAAGATCAGTTTTGTCGATTTTAAGAATTTTTTTAATGTTTTCTCAAATTAAATAAACATTAATGACGATTCTATTGATTCAAATCTTTAATCTTTTTCGATCGTCCTGTCGCGATTACAGTTGCGACATTTATCATTTAAACTAAAACATATATATATCATCAATGTGCGTTAATCTAAGTGAAATGAGTTATAGTCTCTTGAGTATGTGATTTTGAGTTATATTTCATGTGTATGGAACAAATATGTTGAAAAAGAATCTTACTTAAACATCTAATCATATTTGTAAAATTTATTTCTCATTTATCATAAAGATATTATGAAAAATTAAAAAAAAACTAAAATATATAAACAAGGATAAAATTTGAAAAACACACACTTTAATACGCGTTTACAACAATCTTCAAATACGCCTCAATTTCTTACTTAATAATTATAATTGACTTCAAAAGCTCTTCATCCTCAATTGGAAATAAAAAATGCATTGTGTTCAAACAGTGCTCACTATCTTTTTCTTTTTTTATATATATCTCAATCTAAAACAAAAAAAATGTTAATACGTTAGTTTAAATACATAAATACCATTATTACGATAGTTTAAATAACAATCATCTAAACAGTAAGGAGTTGAGTTAGTAATAGATGAATATATAATAATAATATGTAAATAGGTATATAGTTTTATACTCATATTGTATGACCGGATTAAAATAAGCGTAAACTAATTCAAATACTATCGCATGACTACAATTAAAAAAAGAATAACAACTTTCGAAATTATGATATGTACAAAAACAATTTAACTATTACATGTGACTATTCTGTTTCTATTTTTGTACCTCAATTTTTATATAACATAACCATACTTCTTAGTTGTTTTTTTTTTTTTTGTAATAGTAACCATTTAAGAGATAATATTAAAAACTATTATAACTGCTGAGATGGTGGGATCAAGTGACACAGTGACTTTGTTTTGTAAGTATCTGGAATGAAAAGAGAAAGCTGGTGACAAAGAAAGTGAGGGAGCCGTGAAAGGATGAATAGAAGAAAGAACAATCCAGGGATAGTGACACTTCAGTGAGAGTATCCTTTCAATCAAATATCATGTGGATTTGCTGGGAGACAGCATCAGAATAAGAAAAAAGCAAAGGGAAGAGGTCCAAACTTTCCAAGTTGTATTTGGTTGAACAAAGAAATGGTCCAACCACACATTCACTTGGCTTCACAAGGGTTCTCACAACAGACAAATAACTGTGTGGATCTCCATGTACCTCTTTTTTTTTTATTAATTAATTAATTTTTAATTATGTTGGCTAATTTATTTATTTCTTTTGCCTGAGAAATAGTGTGTTCTTCTATGCTAATCAAACGGTTGGGATTACAAATCAGAAGATCCCTGTTTCGGATACTACATCAATGGCAGCTTGGCATTTTGACCAATGAAAACCTGCCTTCGTTATTTTTTTTCTTTTTTCTTTTTTAAATTAAGAAACACCTCCTGTTATAGGTCATGTATGTAAAAGATTTTATTGCATTTTGAAACTTACCAATATAACTTCTTAAATTAACAAAAATGTGCATCCTAGTGATCTTGTATATATAAAAAAAAAAAACTTTTATAGAATCAATATATACAATTTGGCGAGTTTAAAAAGTTGTATTGATGAGTTGAAGCACAAAGTATTCTGCCAATAACTAATAATTGAATTAAGTTTCTTGGATTTTAACATTTTTTTTAAAATGTTGAGCAGATATATTGTAAATAATGAATTAAAAAAAAAGTCTTAAGCAATATTTAACTTTGTTTAGATTAGCACATTAACGAGAGGAGAGGATTATACAACATTAGTTAATTTAAAGCCAAATAATAAAGATGTATAAATAAGAGTTTGTCTAGTAGAAACGAAAATGAGCAAATGAAAATGACTAGGAGAAAAAAATGGAGCAAAGATAATACAATGAGAAAAGAAAATGTTTTTCTCATTATTCTCTAAGATTTAATAGATCTTTTTAAACAGCAGTACATTTGGAAATGAAAAATGGGGTATCCTCTATTCACACATGACCATAAGTAGCAGAAACATCCTATTTAGCAAAAGCAACGGAAATAAAAGAAAACTCAGAGCATAACATCCAAATATAAGAGCAAATTAGACCAAGCTCGGAGCAATCCGCTACACATAGTTGCAGATCCAACACGAAGAGTTGGCAATTAGATTCAATAATAATGTTGTGACAACCCAATTTGATTCATGAAAAGTACTCCAGCAAAGACTTCTAGCCTACCTTAACTAAAGTTTCGAATAAACCAGTCCTTAATTGCAAGGCATAATTACCCAACTTATCGCCCTTGTTGATACCCAATTTTGTCCATAAAAATTTTATTACTTGATCAGTGATTAATATTTTAGTGAAAAGATGCTTAATTGCAATATTGTGATCACACCATTTTTTTTATATTATTATTATTTACTTCTATCTTACTTTTTCTTATTTGTGCAAAATAAAAATTATTTTGTAGCTTTCACTTTCTCACCCCCACACATTTTCTTTTTCTTCATTTCTTTTCCACGTTCCCACACTATACACATTTTTTTTTTAATTTTATTCCTCCAACATATCAAACCCACACCGCCACCCACTCCATTTTTTTTTTTTCTCATCATGCATTGCACCCACATATTCTCACGTCCCCACCCATGCACCACTCACTTGCACCCACTCACTTTTCACTCCACCCACTATGCAATATTGCACCCAATCACACACTCACTCACTTTTCACTCCACTCACTTGCACCCACTCACCTTCACTCTCCACTATCACTCACTTTCACTCTCACACACTGACATTTTATAACCATTCACGTAGAGCAGGAAGCAGGGGGCATCCAACAGGAGGCACAACGGCATTCACGTAGAAACAGAGGGAGGGGGCTACCATCTTCATCACTTGGCATCCAACAAACTCCATCCTTCACTCTACACCTTTACCATCTCTCTTCCTCCATTGCTTCCATTTCGCCATCTTCATCACCTTCCTTACCTTCTTATCTAACCCACCACCAACCTTTCTCACCTTCCTCTCCAACCTCCAACTTTCATAACCCATCACCAAGACTCAATACCAAAACCACTCAAAAGCACTTTCATCACCTTCACCTTCTTCCCATCAATCACTCTTCCATAACAAAGAAACACCTCCACAAAACCAACCTCCATATCTAAACCGTGCCCAACCAACAACCACCAAGCCGTTGGCCCCACGACGCCAGACCACCGTGCACTCAGCCGCACCACCAGCAGCGCCGCAAACCGCCGCTCTGAGCTGCGCAGGTCGAAGCAGATCGCGACGCCGTCACGCCGCACCACCTGCCCCAAGCTCGGATCCGCCGTTGCGAACCAGACCCGCCGTGCACTCCGACACGCACTAGCGGAGCCGCAC
This sequence comes from Ormosia emarginata, assembly GCA_029884605.1. Classification (NCBI taxonomy): domain Eukaryota; kingdom Viridiplantae; phylum Streptophyta; class Magnoliopsida; order Fabales; family Fabaceae; genus Ormosia; species Ormosia emarginata. The sequence goes on along the minus strand of JAQQTP010000059.1, from coordinate 21,440,951 downwards.
AGACCGCTGCCCAACTGAGCCGCACCACCGCGACTCGTGCATCCTCTCCTCCAGCAGCACCGTCCCCGAACCTGCGAACCAGAAAACTCCATCGAGCTGCACCGTACCAGGATCAGCTGCGCCTAGCTAGCCCGCTGTCATCGTCACTTCGCCGACGCTCCGTTCGACGAACCCAGCAGCCTAGCCGTCATCTTCTCCGTTCTGTTGAAGCAGAACCCAGCGCCGTCGCGAGCCACTCCGTCCGTGCCGCACCGCCGCACGTCGCTCCTGAAGCTGCGCACCACGCCGCGATCCACCACCCTCGAGTCTCCAAGCCACCGGATCTGTCCCTCCGTGATCCACCGTGCAAACCACCACCTCTCACTGCCTAAGGTTGCTGCTGTGCTTCTCTATCTTTGTGATGCATTTTGTTTGTTTGATAAGTTTTTTAGGTTAACTATTGGAATGATTGACAATAAAGATTGAGTTTAGGGCTAAGTTGTTGTTTCTGATATGGGCTTTTACGTGGGGGTAGCCATGTTTAAAAGAGAACCAAACAAATAAATAGGTAGTGTGTGTCTTTTAGTAGAAGTGGAAAAATAAGATTTAGGATAATAATGTAAGTAGATAAATAAGAATGGAGAAGTAATAAAAAATTAATAAAAAATATAAAAATGATAAATAAATAAAAACGAAATTGAAAAAAAATATAATAAAAATTTACAAAAATACAAAAAAAAAGAATTAGAGTTATTTAGTTAGATAATTTTGGGCATAAAAGAAAAATGAAAAAATAAAAATAAAAATAAAAATAAAAATAATTTAATCAATGCAATGATTGATGATACTGATTGAATAGCGGATGCTATCTTCATTATTGTTTGGATCATAAGGGTTTATTGAGTAGTCTAGTGCTAACTTGAACCCCGTGCAAGAATGATTTTGTTTTCAAATAAAAATTTCTCTTCAAAAATATTTTAATTAAAATAAACCAATTCACAATTATTTTCTAAAGAACTACGTGACTTTGAGTTCCTCATTGCACCCGAGGATACGTAGGAGCAGGATTTTCATTCTGTCAAGCCAAATTAAATTTTCACAAATTGGTTCTTTCTTTTCTTTTCTTAAAAAATAAAAAAAATAAAAAAAAATAAAAAAAAATAAAATAGTTACAAATTCTTTTCAAAAATGGGTAAAAATAAGTACATTTGAGATTATTAAAATTTGCACAACTAACTTAAGGTATCGTTTTAGAACGGGCAGTGTAGGGTGCTAACACCTTCCCTACCTGTAATCGACTCCCGAACTCAAACTCATTTTCCAAAAGACCAGTTTTGCCTATTTTAAGGGTTTTTCTAATGTTTTCCCAAATTAAATAAATATTGGTGACGACTCCATTGATCGCCAGAATGTGCTAATCTCTTTCGGTCTTCCCGTCGCGATTTCGGTTGCGACAGCTGGCGACTCCACTGGGGATGTTTGATGAGAGTCAAGCCTGTTGTTGTTAGTTGTGCAAATTATTAATAATTTTTATTTATTTACTTTACCCCTTTTTGTCTTTATTTGTTTTCTTACTTGTTTGTGAATAAATTTTATATGATATTTTTATGTAAATATTTGTCGGCATTATTTTGTGTCCATTTTGACATGACTTACTTGTATATATTTTGTGCTTAATTGTTGAAACCTTAGGGTAGATGATTCTTTGTGGTTGTTGTATATATACTTTGCAGCGGGTTGGGGGTAATTTGGTCTTTTTAAATTTTTGGTACAGTTTGTATGTTCCCTCACATACGTCACTATCACTTACCTCACACACAAGCTCTATACCCGGGCTCAATACCTTGTAGGATTAGATAGAGGGTGAAGTAGTGTTGCTTTGAGAGACCTTTGATCTCCGAACAGGCACATGAAAATCCCTCACTCAAATTGAACTCTTTCCGCTTGTAACCTATCATGGGTGAGGATTGAGGACTCTTGCTAGCTAAAGTGTTGGTGACAGTAAGAGACAATTTGGGGACCTTTTGTCTGATAGGGGTCTAGAACCAAAAATATCACGTGTTGAAATACCCTTAGAGGTATCATGGTCCATAGAGCCCTTTTTTAAAGACAAGTACCAAGCCTAGACTATCATTTTCCTTTAACACATGAAGAAATTCTTTTTGTCTATATTCTTTTCTTTATTTTCATTTTTGTAGACACTAATTCTCTTTTTTTTGTTGTTTTTTTTTATCTTGCATTTGCATATGTGGTCCAATCTTGTAAAGATATCGGTAAACCTCGAACATGGATAAAAAAAAACTCTAATGTCTGAGACTGCAGAGAATATATGAGTTGTCATTGAAGAGTCTGCAAGGGTTCAAACAAAGGAAGGAAACAGTTCGCGCCACGGGGATACTCCTTTAGACTTAAGGAGTAACATGATCAACATGATGTAAAAGGAAAACTCCCTATTGAAGCTTTTATCTTTGGATGAACGAGGTTTATTGATATCATTTGCTTCATTGGATCATGTTTTTGCATGCATTTTCACTTTAGTTTGCATTTTATTAATCATATTCCTAATAATAATAATAATATGGCCACAAAAAAAAAACTGTCTCTACAACACCCTTATAGGACTTGCTCCCAATCAAAGGTTATGGATGAACTGGGACAGTCGCAAGAAGAGCTGAGGAATGAGGTGAATCTGCTCAAAGATCAAATGTCTAAGATGATGGAAATGCTACAATCCATGGAAGGTATAAGGAGCACAGATGGGAATCCCTCAGTGTCGAACGAAGGACATCCGGCCGCACCTCTTCGCCCTCCTGGTTTCTCTCCAACCTCTATGCAATATCAAGGCTCTAATCTTCAAGGAGTTGTGATGCCACTCACCGTTTATCCAAACAACACAACCCAACCCTCAGTCACCAGTTCTCAGGAAGCTCAGATGCCAAGCTTCCTACCATATGGCCTCCCTTCCGGCTTTGTACCGCCGCAGGCTATCAATTTCCCTGACAGCAATAGACCTGCTTTCAATCCATTGAGCACAACTCAACCACATGCCCATTACTTTGGTATCAGTGGAACCCCACCATTGCAGCATTTTGTCCCCACTTTCATGCCACAATACCCTTTGAATTCTTTTGTTGAAAACTCTCAGTCCAAAGAGAAGTTGAAAATCCTAGAAGAGAGATTACGGGTCATTGAAGGAACATGTTGTTATGGTATCAGGGATGCTACTGAACTCTGCCTTGTTCCAGGCGTGGTGATTCCTCTGAAGTTTAAAGTCCCAGATTTCGACAAATATAAGGGGACCACTTGCCCAAAGAACCATTTGACCATGTACATCCGCAGAATGGCTTCCCATGCTCATGATGACAAGCTGTTAATCCACTTCTTCGAAGACAGTTTAACTGGGGCAGCTTCGAATTGGTACACGCGTCTCGAGCGTGCCCATATAAGGAGTTTCAAGGATTTAGCTGATGTCTTTGTAAGGCAAGTATAAATACAACATTGACTTGGCACCGGTAGAATGAAACTACAAAGCATGTCTAAGAAGGATCTTGAGACCTTCAAAGAATATGCTCAAAGGTGGAGGGAAATAGCTGCACAAGTGGAACCCCCTTTGTCAGAGAAAGAGATGGTTGATATGTTCACTGATACACTTCACGTGCCATTCTATGATCATATGATTGGGAATGTGTCATCAAATTTTTCAGATATCGTGATAATCGGTGAAAGGATTGAGAGCGGAATGAAAAAGGGAAAATTGCATCAAATGGATGATGAAGAAGCAAGTTGAACTGGTTAAGGGTGAACTTCAAGCCGAATGGATCAATGGGTTTTCAGGAAAACTCATGGATGACAACGGCTACCTAAGCAATAGTTCAGCAAGTAGTGTCAGATATTTCTAGGCATGCTCATCCGTGATAGGAGCGAATGTTTGGAGTGGTTAATCGGGGGCAACCTTGGAAAGTTCAACTTAGTGGTGATTCATTCTGATTTTGAACTTATGTAAACTTTCTTGAAGCATTAATGTAATGGATTTGCATGGTTCTCTCAGCATACCTTGTTTCATTTTCCTATGTTCTTAGCGCTCGTGTTCTTGTCATGTCTTTCCTGTCTTTCATTCCTTTGCTTTCTTTTGGTTCGAATCCTATGAGACTCTTGTGCTAGCAAAAATTTGATGGTCATGAAGCTCCCATGTGCAGGTGTTCTTTGTAAAAACAAAAAGAAAAAACAAAAAAAATAAAAGAGGGGTTAAAAAAAAAGAAAAATAAAAAGAGCAAATAAGTAATCACTTGGTGTGTGTTATCCTTTTGTCTCTAAATTAGATTTTTTGAAAATGAGCATTCAAGATTTGAAATGAAGATTGGCCATCTTTCACTATCCTTCATAAGAATTCATCTTTTCTTTTCATTATCTCTCGTTGTCCCATTTTGAGCTTGAAAGTTTTTTCAATAAACCCTGGACAAGGATCACCCCTACATTGGGAGACTGACACAAGACAAAGGTTGATTGTCATGGTGACTATTTTGAAGCATAATGAGAAGGAGAAAATGAAAAAAAAACTGAAAGGAATAGAAAATAAAATGGAGAATAGTAAGAAAAAATATATTTAAAAGCGCAAAGGCAAGTGACAAAGCTTAAAGTTTGAACAAGGATCCTTGGTCCCATTTAACCTTTAAACACTTGTTTGAGCCTTATATCTTTCATTTCATAACCACTAGCCTTGGCCACATTACAATCCTTAAAAAGTACATTCTGATCAATGAATGATTGCCTTTATTTCACAAGTTTTTAATTTTGAGACAAAAGGGTTGTACTCATACAAGTATCTAGTGCATTGCTCTTTAAAAAATAAATAATCTTGGTAGACTGAAAACTCAAGGGCAGTCTAAAAAAAAAAAAGAGAAAGATGAAAAAAGAAAAAAGATTTATACTAGTGCAAGTTTTCACGTTGTTCAAGCTGACCCTACACTGGAACAATTTCTCTAGCTCGATTTGACCTACATTGGAGCAGATCTTTTGATTGGGACAAGTCTCTACCCTTTTCAATTCAATTCTAAACTGGAGCATTTTTTCTAGTTTGATTTGGCTTCACACTGGGGCAAAACAAAAAAAAAATATCAAGTTCCCCCACTGGGATAATTTTTGTTGTCAAGTGGCCTACACTGGGGCAGTTTTGTTCTCAAATAGTTTATCCTGGGTTAATTTCTTTTTTCGATACCTTACACTGGGGCAGATCTTTATAGATACCTGATAAAAGAATGGTCGTGATGTCCAGTTGTCAAGTAAAGATCAATCATATCTAAACTGGGGCAAAAAACTCTTCTGGCATTTGTACTATTCCATTTCTTGTGTCTTTTGTAAATGCTTTTTATGTAGTCATACTCCCAAAGTCAGTCAAGAAATTACTCAGTTAGTAAATTTCTTTCCTGTGCCACTTTTGAATCCATGCATATCTAGTACATGATGCTTCAAGTTCGGTGAACATGAGTGCAATGGTACAACTTAACCATCAGATGGTAATCTCCTGTTGAACAACTCAAGCCAAAAGAGTTCCAAAATTTCAATCAATGAAGGAAATGACATCCTCAATGGTTTTTCAGCTTAAAGTGTGTCTGGTAGAATAGGAATCTTTGGAGGAAGAAAGTCAGAAGCTTCTATGCAAGCCACATCTAATGAAGAGAAATTTGAAGAAGATGAGATTGACAATGATCCCCTTTTCCAAGAAGCGTTTTGGCTCATTGCTCACTGCACAAAGTTCTTGGGCTTAAGGCCCGCTGCATAAAGTTTTCTGGCTCAAAGCCTTTTAAGAGCACTGATGAGAAAATGAAGAATAACCAGGCAAATCAAAAATCAAATTTTGTTACTGTTCAACCTCGGATCCTACTATAGGAAGAAGTTCTTAAGGGTGTTGTGGAGCCAAGAGTGATCCAGCTAAAACTCTGATGTGTCATTGCATCATCATGCATCCATTACATCATGCATCATCCTAGGCATTACATGCATTGTCCTCAAGCTGCACTTTCATTGCATCATCCTATATCCATTGCATCAAGCATCAATTCAGGCATAACAAAAAAAAAAGCAAAAGCCTTTTGTAGCTTTTTGGGTCTCCGCGCCCATTGTCTTTTAGTTTCCGGGTCCCCGCGCCCATCGTCTTTTAGTTTTCGGGTCCCCGCGCCCATCGTCTTTTAGTTTTCGAGTCCCCATACCCATTGACTTTAAATTTTTGCCAAGCTTCGGCGGATACCCGACTCCGCAAGCTTTTTCCCTTTCCTGTTTTAAGTTTTTACCAGGCTTCGGCGGATACCCGACTCATGCGCTTTTTCCTTTCCTCGTTTTAAGTTTTTTACCAGGCTTCGGCGGATAACCGACCATAAGCTTTTTTTCCTTCCCTCTGTTTTTAAGTTTTTTACCAAGCTTCGGCGGATACCAACTCAAGCTTTTTCCTTTCCTGTTTTAAGTTTTTTACTAAGCTTCGGCGGATAACTGAACCATGCAGCTTTTCCTTTCTAGTTTTAAGTTTTTCATTGCTTCGGCGGATACCCGACTCAAGCTTTTTATCCTTCTGCTTTAAGTTTTGGTCAAGTTTCGGCGGATAATTCCAAGCTTTTTCCCTTTCTGTTTCAAGTTTTTGCCAAGCTTCAATGGATACCCGACCATAGCTTTTTCCCTTCCGGCTTCAAGTTTTCTATTGCTTCAGCGGATAATTGACCAGACTCGCATGCTTTTTTCCCTTCTGTCTTCAAGTTTTTTTTCCTTTCATGCTTTAAATTTTTTGTCAAGCTTCGGCGGATAATGCAAGCGACTCCATGAGCTTTTACCTCATTTTAATGTTCGTTGCTTTTTTTTCAATCTACTTTCTAAAAAAGGAAACAGAAAAAGAAAAAAAAAAAAAAAAAAAAAAAGGAAATGAAAATTTTCATGGACAAAATTGAATCAATTCCTTTGCTTCCCATTTATTTTAAATGTAAAGCAAAGAAGGAATTGCGTGATACCCAATTTTGTCCATAAAAATTTTATTACTTGATCGATGATTAATATTTTAGTGAAAAGATGCTTAATTGCAATATTGTGATCACACCATTTTTTTTATATTATTATTATTTACTTCTATCTTACTTTTTCTTATTTGTGCAAAATAAAAATTATTTTGTAGCTCACTTTCTCACCCCCACACACATTTTCTTTTTTCATTTCTTCATTTCTCTTCCACGTTCCCACACTATACACATTTTTTTTTTAATTTTATTCCTCCAACATATCAAACCCACTCCGCCACCCACTCCATTTTTTTTTTTCTCATCATGCATTGCACCCACATATTCTCACGTCCCCACCCATGCACCACTCACTTGCACCCACTCACTTTTCACTCCACCCACTATGCACTATTGCACCCAATCACACACACACTCACTTTTCACTCCACTCACTTGCACCCACTCACCTTCACTCTCCACTATCACTCACTTTCACTCTCACACACTGACATTTTATAACCATTCACGTAGAGCAGGAAGCGGGGGCATCCAACAGGAGGCACAACGGCATTCACGTAGAAACAGAGGGAGGGGGCTACCATCTTCATCACTTGGCATCCAACAAACTCCATCCTTCACTCTACACCTTTACCATCTCTCTTCCTCCATTGCTTCCATTTCGCCATCTTCATCACCTTCCTTACCTTCTTATCTCCACCACCAACCTTTCTCACCTTCCTCTCCAACCTCCAACTTTCATAACCCATCACCAAAGACTCAATACCAAAACCACTCAAAAGCACTTTCATCACCTTCACCTTCTTCCCATCAATCACTCTTCCATAAAGAAAACACCTCCACAAAACCAACCTCCATATCTAAACCGTGCCCAAAAACACCACCAAGCCGTTGGCCCCACGACGCCTCAACCACTTACTTAATAATGCACTCGACTTCACCAGCCTTCATCCGCAATTGGAAATAAAAAATGTATTGTGTCAAACAGTGCGCGACTATCGTCACGCCGCACCACCTCCCTAAAACTGGATCCGCCGTTTAAATACGAAAATACCATTACCCGATGCACTCCGACACGCACTATCGGAGCAGTAAGGAGTTGAGTTAGTAATAGATGAATATATAAGCCATAATAATATGTAAATAGCGACTCGTGCATCCTTTCCTCCTCATATTGTACCCGGATTAAAAAAGCTCCATCGAGCCGCTATCGCATGACTACAATCGGAATAACCTTTTGCCAGCCCGTTCATCGATACTTACAAAAACAATTCGACGAACCCGTGACTATTCTGTTCATCTTCTCAATTTTTATATAACATAACCATACTTCTTAGCCACTATTTCCGTGCCGCACCGCCCATTTAAGTCGCTCTATTATAACTGCTGACCACGCCGCGATCCACCACCCTCGAGTTTCCAAGCCATCTGGATGAAAAGTGATCCACCGTGCAAACCACCACCTCTCACTTTGCCGTGAAGGATGAATAGAAGAAAGAACTTCTCATCTTTAGTGACATTTTGTTTGTTTGATAAGTTTTTCAGGTTAACTATTGGAATGATTGACAATAAAGGGAAGAGGTCCAAACTTTTGTTGTTTTGATATGGGCTTTTACAAAGGGGTAGCCATGTTTAAAAGAGAACCAAACAAATAAATAGGTGGTCTGTGTACTTTTTTTTTTTTATTAAGTAAAAATAAGATTTAGGATAATAATGTATTTAGATAGAAATAAGAATGGAGAAGTAATCAAAAATTAATTAAAAATATAAAAATGATAAATAAATCAAAAGCTTGAAATTGAAAAAAACCTATAATAAAAATTTACAAAAATACAAAAAAAAGAATTAGAGTTATTTAGTTAGATAATTTGGGCATAAAAGAAAAATGAAAAAATAAAAATAAAAATAAAAACAAAAATAATTTAATCAATGTGATGATTGATATATAAAAAAAATTTTATCTTCAATATATACAATTTGGATCATAAGTTTAAAAAGTTGTATTGATGAGTTGAAGCACAAAGTATTCTGCCAATAATTTTGTTTTGAATAAAAATTTCTTCAAAAATATTTTTTAAAATGTTGAGCAGATATATTGTAAATATTTTAAAAAAAAGTCTAAGCAATATTTAACTTTGTTTAGATTAGCACATTAACGAGAGGAGAGGATTTTTAGTTAATTTAAAGCCAAATTAAATTTTCATAAATTGGTTTTTCTTTTCTTTTCTTAAATGATAAAAAAAATGACTAAAAAAAATAAAAAAAATAATAAAAAAAAGAAAATAGTTTCTACAAATTCTTTAAAAAATAGATCTTTTTAAATAAGTACATTTGAAATGATTATTAAAATATCCTCTATTCACACATGACCATAAGTAGCAGAAACATCCTATTTAGCAAAAGCAACGGAAATAAAAGAAAACTCAGAGCATAACATCCAAATATAAGAGCAAATTAGACCAAGCTCGGAGCAATCCGCTACACATAGTTGCAGATTTTTCACGAAGAGTTTTAATTAAATAATATGTTGTGACAACCCAATTTGATTCATGAAAAGTACTCCAGCAAAGACTTCTAGCCTACCTTAACCAAAGTGTCGAATAAACCAGTCCTTAATTGCAAGGCATAATTACCCAACTTATCGCCCTTAATCATTTCTAAACTTTAACCTTGTAACAAAAGGTGGTTTTGATACTGACCATGAGAAAATTGTAATCAAACCTCTTGAGCAAACTCATGTCCACAACTTATGTGGCATATGTAACTCATCAGCCAAACAACGCTTTAGGCTCAACCACATGTAGCCTATCCTTGGTAGGAAATATATTATGGACACACCGTAACAAGAAAAGCCTATACTTGTTAGGAAGTTTCACACTCCAAACTCGCTTTCAAAACAAAGTTTAGTCTGATGTCGTGTCGATGATCCTTCACACCTGATCCCTCCATATATATGATGACATTAGCTAGGTGATAAACAAGCTAAGAAAACCCTCCTCTTCGTCAATGTGGATTAGTGCAACTGATTGAAGAGACTCGGATAAGATTTTACAATTTTCATGTGTATAAGTTCGAATCTCCTATTGACTTGTAACGCCTTTTGAATGGGAAATCGAGATATCCTCTGGTGAGCATCTGTCTGACCCCCTTGGATTTTAGTTGTGCCATTGGTACCCTCAATATTCAAGTGACATATATATCCTTACTACTTGCGAAAAAAGAAAAAAGATAAATCTCTGTCATAGTGCCAAACTGCCAATTATAATATCATTTTCTTGAACAAAAGATAGAAGTGGACTTTGCATAACAGCATACGTCTCATGATGAAGAAAAACTTACAAAATCAGAAGCGTATTCCATTTTAACCCCATCAATCAGTTCCAGGACGGATCCACGTTATAAGAAATGGGGCATATGCCTCCGTTGAAATTTAAATTAAATTTAAATTATATATATATTTATATATATATATATTAATTTATTTATTTTTTATTTATTTTGTTTGTCTATTGTTCACATAAGTGATTGTAAAAAATAATAATAATTCAACTCATCAAATCATTTTTCTTCTTGTAAGAACTCTAAACTTTTGATAATTACAAGTCAAAATTATTTTACTGTTTTGATTTGATTTAATTTTTTATATTCTAAAAACAAAAAGAAACAGACTTATAGAACATATATTAAATGTTAATTTTTAAGGTTTTAGGTTTATGGTTTAAATAATTTTATGTGCTATAAATATCATAAAAAAATATATGCACAATATACAGAAAAATCTCATATTATTTATATTTCAATAATAATATGTGATATTAAATATAAATATTTAAAGATTTTTTTAATATATATATTCTGCCCCATTTCCTAAAATTCGTCCGCCACTAATCAGTTTCGTTAGGTTAATATCAGGGTCCATAGAGTAGAAGCACAAGGTGTCACATATTGCTAAATATTTATAAAAAGGCTTGGGCAGCCATGTATTTAGCAAAAAAGAGTGGATGTTTTTAGATCAAGCTGAAAATAAAAATAAGGCAGATAAAATTATAAGTCCAAACAAATACATGCACTACGTACTTTTCTTTTCACTTATATGCCTATATATTTTGCTTAAAAATAAACATGATATGATATTATAAAATACAATGGTTTTCTATTTTAGTAAATTAAAATGATATTATGACTTAAGCTTAAGTGCTTTAATTAAATCTCTTTACACTTGAATCAACTAAGTGAACTAAATCAGAACAATCAAGCAATTAAGACATGTAATGAAAGAAGATTCTACCAACAATATATCGGTCATGTGAAAGTCATTTTTCATTTCATGTATATCTTTGTTTTGTATCGTTTTACTTCTCTTCTACCAACATACAAACTGGGAAAAATCAGGCCCACGAATTGTAGAAATATAATTTCATGTCAAGTTAAAAAGAGTTAATGTTCTTGACCTCCAAAAAGTTACTTTAAATAAAAGTTTCTTCTCACATAAACAAAGCGACAACTGTTTTATGTGCGTTCTTGAATGTAAACACTTGTCATCCAACACTTGAAAATTTTACTGTAAAATTCTAGAGGGACTGCGGGAGTAGATTTTACATATGAGAGTCTACCTAAAAAAGATATATGCTACACATGAGAAAGTTTCTGCAGGCTTTGAGTGTGTCATCGCTCCCTCTCCCATGCTAACTGCCTTGATCCACACCCCTGCTAACTCCTCACAGCTACATGATTTTAAATTTTTGTATAAACAATATTAATAAGGCATGAGTATGTCTCTAGTATTGTTTGGAAATACCTCATCTCTTTTGGAAGTATTTGTATAAATATGAGTAATTAAAAAAAATCACAAATAATTACGTATAATTTAACGTAATTCGATCTAACTTAGTTACATTTACGAATTAGAAGAATATGTTATAAAAATAATTACAATATAATATTAGTAGACACTCTTAATTTTTCTATCTCACAACTCTTTACTATTATCTTTACATTTTTATTAAATCTCTCAATTTTATCCATAAAATTTTTATTTTTATTCTTAATCAATGATTAATAACATACAAAAATGCTTTTTCGACAAGTATTTTCAACACACCATTTTCTTTTATGGATTTTTATTTACTTATCTTATTTTTATATTTTTAAAAAAATAAAAAAATATTTTTTTAAAAAATTATTTTGCATTTAATAGTTACTCCAACTCATTCACATATGACTCAAGGGCATATTTAATAAAATCTTTGAAAAACGTAAATATCTCTCATATCTTATAACCTCATCGCACACATATTCACTTTCTCTTTATAATTGACTCAATTATAAGATATGCAATTTACTAATAAAATAAAAAAATTATTCAAAATCTTTAAAAAAAATTTGAGTCAATCCCAAAGAAAAAAAAAAGTATAAGGGGCCTTTAGGGGATGGGAGATGTTATAAGAAGGATTTTAGGAGAAGAGTTTTCGGGGGGGGGATAGAAGAGTAACAACATAAAGTTCTTCTTTTATTATAATCATCCTTCACCATTCTTCATCTTAGATACACACCATCATCTCCTTCATTGACATCCTTCATATTCATCATCATCTTCCTCTCATCTTCCATAACCAACCAACCTCCACCACTCCAAACCACCAAAAAAAACAACCACCTTCATCTAAACCTTTAAACAACAAAAATGGTAAAATTAAATACCATCCTCGGCCGGATTAATCTCAATCATTAATTTATTTTAATAATAAATCTATAACTATCGCGCCATCCATCCATCAACTACCTCGAGATAATCTATATTAGATATTCTCAGGTTACCTCGAGCATTTAGAAGAAAGGCACCTCGAGCCCGTGTCGTCTATCAATTCACCACTCTTCTAAGTTCATAAATTAAGATCAGGTGAGAGATGAGAAATTCTAGTATACTTATAGAGTATAATAAATGTATATTATAAGAACGGATCTTTACTATTCATTTTAAATTAACTTATATAAACTTTAAATTTCTAATTTATAATTAAAGCAACGGATATACGCCGTCGTCTTTGACCAGCTATTGGTCCCGCACATTAACCCAGTCATGAACTTTAAAATCTTCTCATCTTAAAAATGTGATTTTTAAGTTACATAATATGAAAAAAAATTACTCGTTGATTTTAAATACGTTAAAATATTTCTATGCGATTTGAATTACGTTTAAATATTTTACGTAATCTAATTACTATTGAAAAATCACTACGTGATGGAAAAATGATGAATTATTTTTACGTGATTGTGAAAATAGCGGAAAATTTATGTGATTTGAAAAGTGTTTTAAATATTTTGAGAATTTATTTAAAAATTTATGCGACTTAAAAGAATATTTTAAGTTACATTTTGAAGTACATAAAAATACTATTTATTTTAAAACGTATATTTTTATTTATTAAGAAAAACGTTAAAAAAATATATTTTTTAAAAGTAATAAAAAGTAATAAATAGCGGATTTTGAAAACGTAATGTGCAAAAAAATTCTTGTATTGTGAAATTAGAAAACGCAAAGTGTCATATTGGATATTAAAAAATATAATAATTAAAAAGTTTTACGATTTTTGAAAATAACATAAGTGTTACGATATTTTGAAAACGTAATATAAACATTTTGGAATTTGTAAAATGTAATGTTTAAAATAATTAATTGTGAAAATGAAACGGAAATATTACGCAATTTAGTAAAACACGACAAAAGTGTTTTATAACTATGAAAATGATGATAACATGATTTTTGTCTTTGTTAATTTAGATAATTTGATGCATTTTATATGCATTGGAAAGAAGAAGCTTGTGATGGGATTTGGTGCATTATACATTAATTTGGAAAAAATATGCGTTGAGGTATATGATACATTGAACAAATGAAATTGAAAAGATTTGACCCTTTCATTGGAGTCTGCACCAAATTCAGCGATCCTAATAATGATTAACATTCAAGTGGTATCAATGAGGGTATAACTGATATACCATGATTGTTCACGAAACCAATAGAAAAGGATGCTGGTTATCTCGAATCATAAAACGTCAAAGATCAAGGCATCGATGGGCAGAATAAGTACTACGTACTATACTAACGTATCCATTGCCCTTAGCATCTGATATTAAGTTTGATAGAACAATTAAAAGAACACGATTCTTTTAAATATTATATTACCTAGATTGTTTTGAAATTTAGACAATTACGATAAATAACCAGTTCTTCTCGAGGAATTAAGTTTGAAAACCTCCATGGAGTTGTTTTTGAAAAATTGAGTTTTGTGCACATTATAATCGACATTTATATCTATGATATATTAATTGAGGAATATTATCTCTTATGACATTGTTTTGAATACTTGGATGATGATGATGATAATCATGTTGATGGCATTATTGTGATTATTGTGTGATGATAATAATGTTAATAGTATATGATGATAGTTGATTAATGTTGAGTGCATTATTAAATTACGGTATGAAAATTAATCTTATGATATATCTATTTATTTGTGTTTGGTCTCTGCATATATTATATATATTATATATATATATATATAGTATTGCGTATATATATATATTATATATATATAATCTCACCTAATTATGTTGTTTTGTTGTGAATTTAATCTTTTAAAATCAAATAATAGAAGGATCGAGTTATCTTAGACATAGATACTGATATGAATTTAACTATAAGATTGGTGACAAACAATAAGGAGTGGACATTCGGGCTGAAAATTTAATAATTTGACAAAGAACGTGATGTAGAACAAATGTCGATGCAAGATGCAAGATGGATCGTAGTTAAAATTATAAGTATGTTAAGTTTTAACGTTAGTGTTATCGATCTTATTAAGTAAGACCCGTCGTATGGAATTTTACTTCTTGTTAAAAAAAAAAAAACATTAGTTTTATATTTCTCTTTAAATTGTGAAATATTAATTGGTGTCAATATTGCATAATGAATAGTTGAAATATGATTTTCAATATTACCTAATATTTTCTTAAAAATTTATGTTTCCAAGAATTCTAGCTGAAATAAGAAATTTTAAAAAAATAATCTCACTTTTTATAACTCAAAGCTTTGTGTAATTTCTTTTCATTATGATATGCATCTGATTTGCAGAGTCGAAATGTAATACATTCCTTTTCTGGGTGTTACATTGTTTGCACGTGAACGCTCTCATACCCCATCACCCCGCTCCTGCGTTTTTCCTCCAGTCTTCATTTTTCCTATCTTCTCGTCACTTTGCTTATCTAATGTCTAGTAACTTTGACTTTTGAATCATAAATGCACAAAAATGACAAAGTGAAAATAATTGGGCTTATGGCAGGCAGCCCATTACGTTAGGTTGTAAATTTTTGTAGCAAAAAATGATAATAATAAAGGAAGATTTGAGTTGGGATAATGATTAAATAAAAAAAGGAGAAGCATTTGATGTTATGCCAGCTTGTGTTTTCGTGAATAATAGGAGGGCCCCCTAAAAAAAAGAATTTTTTTTGAATAAAAAAATAAAAATAAAAAAACGAAAATAAAAATTTTTAATCAATACAATGACCAACGGTGATGATTGAATAGCGGATGCTATCTTCAATATCGTTTGAATCATAAGGGGTTTATTGAACTAGCTAGTCAACAAAAATGAAATCATGTAAGAATAAATTTGTTTTCAAAAATAAAATTTATTTTCAATTTTTTTTAATTAAAATCAATCAATTCACATTTATTTTCTGTTTGCTACGTGACTTTGAGTTCTCATCTGCACTTCAACCAAAGTAACGTAGGAGCAAGATTTTCATTCTGTCAAAAAAAATTAAATTTTCATAATTTGGTTGTTTCTTTTTTTTGCTTGGATTTCTTAAAAAATAAAAATAAAAAATAGTTACAAAGTCTTTCAAAACGTAGGGTCCCTAAAATAAATACCCTTGAGATTATTAAAATTTCTTAACAACTAACCCAGACCGTTCTTGAACCTCCATTTGTAGTCTTGCACCTTCTCCTCTACCATGTCGACTCCCAAACTCTAAACTCATTTTTCAAAAGACCAGTTTTGCCTATTTTAAGGGTTTTTCTAATGTTTTCTCAGTTAAAATAAACATTGGTGGCGACTCCATTGATTTTCAAATTTTAATCTTTTTCGGTCGTCCAGCGCGATTACGATTGCGACACTTTACATTTTTACTAAGTCTCTTAATCTTCACATCCATTCTCATAACTACTAGTTCCCTAATACAATAATTTATAACATACAAAAACTTTTTCAACAAGTAACTATCCTTCTCATAACTACCATTTGTTTTATGGATTAAAAATAGCATTATTATTTATTATTAATTACTTAACTAAAGAATAAAGTATTAAATATTTTTTTAAATAAAAAAATTGCTCGTACTTTCATTTAATAGTTTTTTATTTTTAATTCCTTAACATATGACTTAAGGACACATGTTAATAAAATTTTTGAAAAATAAATATCTCTTATATCTTATATATTTCTCACGTATCTTTAAATTTATTATATATCTTTACATATTTTAATATTAATTACAAGATATGAATTTACTAGTAAAATAAAATTATTAATTAAAATCTTTAAATTAAAATTTGAGTCAATCCCAAAAAAAAAAAAAAAAATATAAGTTTGGGCTTTGGGGATGGGAAATGGTATAACAAGCGATGGTAGTAGGACTGAAGAGCTGATGGGGGGATAGAAGAGTAATAACATAAAGTTACTTGGAGGCTTTTATTATGCACCCATTTTTTGAGTTTATAGATAAACCATCTTTTTTTTTTTATAATATTGATATGTAAATTTAGATATATGTAAAAATTATCAGTTGAAATTTATAAATTTTTTTTGTATATATAATTATTCATAAAAAAGAATTATTTGATTAAATTTATATACAAATATAAATATTACTAATTGAATATAATTTTTTAATCTTAATTATTAATTTATTTTAATAATAGGTCAATGACTAATTGTGTGTTTGGTCCATCTAATACGCTGGAGGTGATCTATATTAGATATTCTCATGTTACATGGTTTTTTAGCATTTAGAAGAAAGAAAGTCTGACGATAAAAAAGAATGTGTGTCTATCAGTTATGACCGAGACTTCTAAGTTACGATAAATTAAGATCAGGTGAGAGATGAGAAATTCTAGTATATTTATAGAGTACAATAAATGTATATTACAAGAAGGATCTTTATTATTAATTTTAAATTAGCTTATATAAATTTTAAATTTCTAATTTATAATTAAAGGAAAAGAATATATAGAATTTTAAACTTTGATCTTTTTGTAAATTAACACCATAAACTTTAAAATTTTCACCTCATTTCGACATTAGTATCTCAATTTGATTTTTGAGCAAAGGTCTTTGATTAGAAAACTTTAAAATGTTGTTTTGGGAAATTAGTTTCCTAATTTGATTCTTTCTTGTACAAATAACTACCACAAACTTTAAATTTTTTAATTATTTTTGCATAAACTTTAATTAATGTCTTAATAGATCCTTTTATTTAAGTTGATATATTAATTATTAACTTTTCTATTTATAATTAAGTAACTTGTTTTATTACGTTTTAACATTAATTCTAAACTATTGATTAATTTATTTATTAAAATTTAATTTTAAATATATTTTATTCATTACAAAGTACATAAAAAATAAATTTATTTTAAAACAAAGTTTGTTTTTATTTATTTTATAATAATAAAATGTATTTATAATCAAATTTTAATAAATAAATTAATAAATAGTCCAAAATTAATATTATGAAGACTTTGTATAAATCCAATTTGTGTTTTTGTTAAAGCTAGCATCACGTTGCATTTTGTGACACCTTGAGGATTGATAAGATGTTATTACACAATATCTTCATTGATTGGTGTTAATTAACATATCTAAATTAAATCTTTTGTTAAAAGTTAGGCTATTGAGATATTAATTAAAGTTTGGACTTTTATTGAAAAACTTTTAATTTTGACTTTCTAATTTGGCCAAAGAGTGGAGTACTAACTATTTGGAAAAAATTTTATTCATGTATAATTTTAGAAAATTAATTATAAATTGTTGTGCATTTTGAAAAGATTTTAAAGTTCATGATATTAATTTATAAAATAATCAAAGTTTAGGATTGTTGTATAATCTTTTCCCAGAAATTTACTCTAAGACATGTAATAACTTCTCAGGGGAGATGGCCCAAGAGGTAACATTTCTCCTATTGTCTAGCACCAAATTTAGCAAGAAAAACTGAACTTGTTTTTAATATTTTTTTTTTATGATTAACATTCTAATTTGTGCTGCCCTCATGAGGGTGAAACTCCAGCACCTCACCATCACAAAAGATTCACGACTTCAATGTAGGAGTCTGCCCAACAACGATCCTAATAAGACCAAGGCAAATCGAATAGCTAATTTGTATACGTACTATACCATAACCATATTGTTAGTTACTGAAACCAATAGAACAAGGGCAAAGCTCGTTATCTCGAATCATAAAACATCAAAGATCCATTATCAGAATAACTTGCACATACTAACGTGTGTCGGTCCCTTAGGGCTTGTTTGGTATCTATATTAAATTTGATTGAATAAATTAAAATAATATATTGTGACTTATTAATTGTTTGGTATAAATATTATATTATATAAGTTTGTTTATTAAATTTCTCTTATACATTAAAATGATAAATAACTTAATCAAATCTTGAGAAATGAGATTAGAAAATTGAGTTTTAATATATAAACTCTTATAAAGATTTTTTTATTACATACAATTCTAAACATCCTGATATCTTCAATTCTTGGCACGTATTAAGCCAACAACTACAACTTTATATGTACTAGTATTAAGATTTATCTTATCGAGTCTTATCTTATCATTATTAACCAAACGAACCTTTGTATGTGATTTCTTATGATTTCTCTTTTTTTGGTGCAATTTCCTCGTAGTTAAATTATACAAGAAATGAGACTTATATTTACTATTAACCGCAATTTTTGAAAATACAATTTTACATTTTTTTTTGGTTAAAGTTTTCTTTTGAATTTAAGAAGTTTTTTTAAATCAAATTTATATATAGAGATACATTTTTTTTACGATAGATACATATGCTTTATTATTGTAACTATAATGTTACTTAAATAACTTGATTATTCTTCCAAGACAAAAGCTGAAATATTTAATATCAATATTTCATAACTAAAGTAATCTTTAAAAAAAAAAACAGATATCTAAAAGAAATTTGGTAGTTTGGGTGGGTGCTGCAGCAACAGAAAAAATATTTTATTAATAGATGATAGCAAGTAAAATGAGTAGTAGATTTAATTAAAACAATCCAACAGCTTGCGACTGCATGATATGTATATGCATCTGATTTGCAGACTACAAATTTAGACTTTACATCCTAGTTTAATAGCATGAACCCTAGCTAGCATACATTCTTCTTTTCTGTGTCTCCTCACGTCCAAGAATTCTAGCCCTATGTGCAACTCTCATACTTTTTACACAAAAATTTGGTGTCTACCTTTTCTTGGTCCGCAGATAGATTGCTCTCTACTTTATGAGTTGGCTTTTAGAATATTGCATGATCTTGTAGAAAAAATGTCCTTTCTTTAAATTAGAAACTTTTGATATATGGAGATCCTATGTTACATTGTTTTCCATTTAAATTGTTTGAAAACGATTGATAATTTTCTCATCTTTTTACCCACACTGGAATCTCGAGTTTGCGAGATGGAGATCGTATGTCAATTACTCTGAAGCATTTACTGGAAAGTTAATTAATCTCCTCTTATTTGATTTCATATTTCAGTTAAAATTGAAGAATCATGCATGCCAAGAAGAATACTAATAGGAAATCTTTAGCTATACACGTATGTTAGAGTAAATTTTTCTAAAATAATTTATACAAAATGAAAACCCTACCTGTATGTATATAAAATCTATACAAGTGGCGGTTCATCTAATATAGCTGATCATCGCATCGTATTATTTTCTCATATTTGTGTGTGCGCGCGACTCAACTAGCTAGTCAACAAAAATGAAATGAAGTTATTATAAGCTACTAACTCATCATTTAAAATTGTTAATCTCTTTACGATTGTCGTCTTTGTAGTTTGTGATAACTTCTACTGGCTTAACCAGGAAAAAAAATTGGGAGTACTCAAATATAAATTTTATAGGGGTTTAAGTTTCATTATACAAAATAATTATTAAAACTTTATGGATATTTTTAAAGAGGTTGTGAGGTTGTCGGGCCCCAGGCAATACGGTAGTAGTTCCGTCCATGACTTATATAATATGAAAATTGAAAAATATATTCTTGAAATCAAAAGTATTTACTATTTATATTACAAATTAAAAAATTTCTTTTATTTCATTTTTAATTAAATACCGCCTCAAATCTATATTTTAAAATAATATTAATTACACATATTTATATTTATATTATCTCATATTTATATAATTTTTACAATTTATTTATATCTAATTTATTTTATTTTTTGCATAATTTTATTATGATATTATCACATAAGGTGATGTGAGAGAATATATCTTGTTTATAGTGATGTAAGAATTAACAAGTATTTTTTTCTATATTTTAAATGCAATGACAAGTATTACCATTTTAATGTAAACATTTTATATAGCTTAACTAAACTTAAGAGTTAAGCTGAGGTGATAACCACCATCTACATTTCATAAAAAGTAAAATGGTAATTATCTTAAAAGAAAATTAAAAGACGTTTGTACTGTAATTACAGTGACAAATTGCAAGACTTACATCAATCAATTTCACAAAGATGTTATATCAGCAAGAAAAATGAAAAAAGGATATGGATTTGTAGGATACGGATGTGTTGATTGGTGGAGGAATTGATCTTTCATGCAATTAAGGATTTCCTGTAGTTCCCTTAAGGCTTAATAATGCAAAATTTGTTTTGGCATAGGGTCAAGTTTTATCTCCTCATAATTATCATCTTGCAGTATGAATAAACGCCAACACACTTCATTGTGATAATTATGAGGATGATGTCCTTGCATTTGTCTTTAGCTTTTGGATGTTTTTTTGAAAGTCAAGACCAGCACCAAACGGTCCAAACGAAACAAAACAATTACTATAGGCAGCTAATTGACTGATAAATATCATTTATTTATTACCAATATGATCTCTTATCTATCACAAAGTTATTTTTCTAAATTATTTACTTACATAATTCTTTTTTTTTTTTATAAACAAAGTCAAACACCCAAACAATTACTTACTTAATTCTATTATCGTTATTACTGGATACAATTGCATTAAGCAATTAAGTATGTTTGTATTTTTTTTTAAATTTTAATCTTTGATCGTTTATCAATTTTTTTCACATCTTTAGAATTGAGAATTTTGTTAAATAGAAGAATTATAATAAAAAGAATGAAAGGGAAGAAATTGGAGCCATATTCCATGTCGGCCATGCATGAAGGAAGATATGATTAGAGCCAGGTAAACCACTCACAATACACAAGTTAATCCATTTAATTCTCAACTAGTGAAGATTAAGATTAAATATTTTATATAAATATTTAAATATAAATTTTTTAATTCAATCTATTTAATTCATAAATTAAGCGGATTGTAACTTACTAATTTAAAAATCACTTTGTATAACCTACTAAGCATTTATTAAAAAAAATAACTCTATGAACACTTTTTTTAACTAGATCTTTTGCTTAATAATAAAAAGAAACCTCTTTAGCTCATATGATTCCAATGATCCAAATGCCTAAATAATACCTACAACTCTATGTAATTATTAAACAAAAGAAAAAAAACCTATATAAACAAAAATAAAAAGTAATGAGTGCATTGCCATCATGTTAATGCGAGTTGGGCTAAGATTGACACTTTATTAGCTTGTTTAAAACATGAGCCAACCTGATTCGACTTGCTTATGAACAACCTGTTTCTGTTGGATTGATGCAGACCAAATTAGCTTGTTTACGGACCTTTAAACATGATGATAAAAGATAAATAGATACTCTCATAAGCTGGTAAAATGGTAAAAAGGGAGAAATTATAATATGAGATTTCAATAAATTAGTAATCTATTCATTAAAATTATTGTCCACTTATAATTTAATCACTGAATTTAATTATTGTATGAGTCACTGAATTTATAAAATTCTTTCAAGTTAGTCCACTTTAGGGATTAAGTTTGATTAAAAAAATTGACATGAATTTTAGAATTTTATGAACTAACTTATATACATAATTATATTTAGAGATTAAATTGTAAGTGGATAATAATTCTATGAAGTAAGTTATGAATTTACTTTTCAGTGTATTTAGTACAATGAAAAAAATAATTTTAAAATTAACTAACTATTCTAAATAATTTTAAATAATTTTAAATAATTGTAAATATAATTGATAAACAAAAGATCTATACGAGTTTTGTTATATTATTCTATTTTTTATAATTTTTTAATATTTAATAAAAATTTTATTGAATTAAAAGTAAATAAACATAAAAACATTCATTTCTTTATGTAATAATTAGAAATATTTGTAAGAAAATTAGTTAAAAAGATTTAAAATTATTGTTGAATATAAATAGGTCTAAAATACTAATTGAGTTATGATTCTTTCACATTCTTGTGAATAATATAAGAAAGTTATGGTAGAAAAATAAAGACATAATTTATCTTGTACATAATTAGTAGACCTTGTAACTAATTATAGAAGGTCTATACATATTAAAAATTCTTATCAACATAATTATCAGAATAAACTGTCATTTTAACCTTTAAAATTATAAACATCGATTATATTGAACCCTGACTTTAAGAATAATTATATTAATCTTCAAAATTATAATTTGTTAATCAAATAATTCTTAATACCTATTATATTAGTCTTTATATAAAAATTAATTTAATTAACTAATTATAATTTTAAAAATTAATATAATCAATTCTTAAAATTAATGACTAATATCACCTTTTTTATAATTTCAAGATTAAATTGTAGGTTTCCTCTAGTTGTTATCTTACGTGAGAGGATTTTTTTTTAATAAAAAATTTTTATTTAAATATAATATATTATAATTAAATATATTAAATTAATTAAAATTTAATATTTTTATAAATTTTTATATTTTATAATTAATTTTATAATATTTTATAAAAATATTAAATTTTAATTAAATTAATATACTTAACTAAATGCACTGAGAATTTCACTTTTTTCATGTTACTCGGGCTTCGCTTGTCTCTTGCGCACTTTTTTTATACATTTTCAAGTCAGTATTCCACGTGCTCCTGGGGAGTCTCCCCTGTTCCAGTACCCCCTATTACACCATCACCATCACTATCACCATCACCATCACCATCACCATCACCATCATCTCTCTCTCCCTCCCTACCCTTCCCTACTTCAATGCCATTTTCCTATTTCTTTTTTCTCTATCTCCTTTTCATCATCTCTCTCAGTTGCACCCTCTTCTGATCCCTTCCTTGTTTGCTTCTTTCTTCCTCAAACCCCATATCCCTTTGTCTCTCTCTTGGGTAGTTGGGTGTGTTGGAAAAGCAAAAGCATAATTTTAGGGTGGTAGTGGAGAAAGTAGATGATCCATTGCAAAGGAAAATCCAAAATCAAGCATTTGGAAGAGCCCCACAAGGAATAGGATGATCCACATGGAAGAAGGAAACAAAGGAGGTGGAGGAAGGGTATGTGTAGGGGATGATGACATGGGTAGTGATGGAATGCAATGCATTAACCATCCTCACAGAAACAACCCAGGTGGGATCTGTGCCTTTTGCCTTCAAGAGAAGCTTGGCAAGCTTGTCTCCTCCTCCTTCGCTATCCCTCCTTCTTCCTCTTCTTCTTCTTCTCCTTCTCCTTCTTCCCCTTCCTTCAGATCCCACACTGCCACTGCTTCTTCTATCACTACTTCCACAGCTGCTGCTTCCTCTTCTTCTCTTTCCCTCTCTGCCCTTCCCACTAAAAAGAACTCTACTGATCATCATCACTATCGATATCATGAGCGGTCACGCCTCCCTTTTCTTCTAGCAAAAAAGAACAAGCACAAGAAGAACAACAAACCCTCCACCAACTCATCATCTTCTGCTACCTCTGATATCATTTTCAAGCGCAGCAAGTCCACTGCCACACCTAGAAGAGGCCACCTCTTGGATGATGATGACATAGTCATTGAAGATTTCAGCCCCAGAAAAAGAAACGGGTTTTGGTCTTTTCTTTATCTCTCTTCAAAACCCTCATCTTCTTCTTCTTCCACCAAGAAGTTTGATGCCAAGAGCTTCAGGGACAGTAATGGTAGCCCAAGGATCTCAGCAGTTAACGCAGCATGCACCTCAAGAGACAAGTGCTTGGGTTCTTCTCTGGGAAGGAAGAGTGACATGGTTGTGGAAGTGGATGATTCTACTAGTTCTTTGGAGCGCAAGGTTTCGAGATCTAGATCTGTTGGTTGTGGTAGCAGAAGCTTCTCTGGTGATTTCTTTGAGAGAATCTCTACTGGGTTTGGGGATTGCACTCTCAGGAGGGTGGAGTCTCAACGTGAAGGCAAGACCAAGGTAGCTGCTGCAGCTGGAGCCGCCGTGAACCGTGGTGGTGATCACCACCACTGCATGAAAGAAAGAGTGAGGTGTGGTGGCATATTTGGTGGGTTCATGATGACGTCCTCTTCTTCTTCTTCATCATCTTCATCTTATTGGGTTTCATCCTCTGCTGATGATGGCATGAATAATGGGGAATCAGTGGGTGTGGCACTCCCTCATGGTAGGAGTAGGAGTTGGGGTTGGGCATTTGCTAGTCCTATGAGAGCTTTTGGCAGCAAAACTTCTTCTAAGGACAACAAGAGGGATATCATTAGAGATGCTTCAGATAAGAATGCCACACCAAACTTATCAGCTATTCCTTCATTGCTCACTGTCAGTGGTTGAAGCAGAAAGGGGGAAAAGAAAAAAAAACCATTTGGAGGCTTCAATTTAGTTTATACACATTAGCATGCTGTTAATTACTCTGTCTATTACTTAATTCTCTCTTTATCTTCTGGGTGGGTCTTGATTTTCCTTCATTAGTAATGTAATACTTTTAATTTCCTCTCCCAATTCTTTCTTTTTCTTTATTTCTTTTTGGATAGTTGTTTGTTTCTTGTTTATATTCAGGTGGGTGGGTTATGATCATCAGCTATGGAGACTGGAGTATTCTGCTGAAACCATTTATTATTGCACTGTATGCAGTGTTTGGAGAGAGGGAAATTGAAGTAGAAAGAGAAGAAAGTCTCAATGCATTCACTATGTCATCTTGTGGTTTCTTTTACTTGAGATTTTGGTTGTATTCTTTGTAGCTTCCATCTTGTAATTCAGTTCACACTATGATGCTATGGCAAAGATATGGATTTTTATTTAAGTTTCTGCAAAATCACTATTTACAATTCACATGCATACACATGTCTGAGTGATGTGGACACAATGGGGAAGATATATAGAATCACTCTTGGCCATGTTATAGGTATGTTATGTAACTTAATTATAAGCAATTTAATAAGCGGTTGATGATTTTTTTTCCCCTTACAAATAACTTGTGATTGTTATTCATTTCTTTCTTTTTTAAGTTCATGAATAATTTGTATTTTTTATTCAGAAAAGGTTCCTCAATAGTCATTAGTCAAATACATGAACATGGTTGGAGACGGAGTTAATGTGGTCCCCTAGATTGCATTCACATGCAAGATCTTGCAGTCACAGTTTGTATTTGTAGCATTTATTGTAGGCTCTCTCGTTTGCAACGTCTTGCAGTCGTACTAAGTTTTTAGACATCATCTCTCGAGGAATCCATATGCACAGCTGTATAGAAAAGCCAGCGGTTTATTGGCATTTGCTTAAGGAAGCAGACAAAGCAAAAGAACAAACAAGTCTAATTTTTTTATTAATTTTTTTTAATATTATTTTTTATACTTCTTTTAATATTATTTATTATATATATATTTATTATTATTATTTTCACTAAATTATATACTTTTTAAAAAAATATGTCTAATACATACATCTCTTAAAAAAATATATATGATAATTTTTATTTAAGAACATAACACTAATGGTTCAGCTTTGTGGGTCATCAATTAACTATATTTTAATTCTATAACGGATATGGAACACACTCTACATAGCAAAATTAGTTGTGTATTATTACGGTTAGTTGTTGATGTACTGGAATTAATTATGGGTTGTTAGTAAAGTTAGTTATAAGCTATCATAGTTAAATTCTGTCGTATAGCAGTTAGTTGAATCTTGAATCTCTTGCATATAAGGCTGTTAATAAAACGAAGTCACTTCTCCATTTTTCACCAAATTCAATCTCAATATGGTATCAGAAGACGTGCTTCTCTGAAACTCTGAGCTCGCTCATTTTCCCGCATTTTCCCTCACCTTTATCCCTTCACTTTCCTAACTTTCACTTCTGTCCTAGCCAAACCAGAAATGATTAACCCTTTTCACCAAAGGGACTGGTTCTTCTTTCACTGCCTTATTGGTGTATGTTTTTTTTTTTACCTGTTGGCTGTTGGAGAAGATTAACTCTCAATTTAGCAAGTACATATACAAATATGAAATATAGATATGACATGACACATATATGTTGATACGGTAAAAATTTAAAAAATAATTAAAAGATATATAAACTTAAAATATCAAAATATTTGATACGGTACATATTAAATATTGATAACTATTTTTAAATATCAGTACCACACAACCCTCAATACTTAAATTTAACATCCATTTGATTAGGCTTTAGAGCTTCTCTGAATTGAAAGCAGAATT
This sequence comes from Ormosia emarginata, assembly GCA_029884605.1. NCBI lineage: Eukaryota > Viridiplantae > Streptophyta > Magnoliopsida > Fabales > Fabaceae > Ormosia > Ormosia emarginata. The sequence goes on along the minus strand of JAQQTP010000059.1, from coordinate 21,414,123 downwards.
ATTTGAGGGCCCATGGGCCCAGTACTTTTCCCCAAGAGTTTCTGTGCGAATTCGGGCTCAGCAATGAAACATTGCTTTTCAAATGCTACAGTGTGTACTTTGTAGGTCCAAGAGTTCTATCTCTTTCGAAGGTCTTCCTTACCCCACTATTCCAAACTCTTGGAATAAATTACCTCTGGTCCCTCAAGGACCAAAACACACCATAAATTGTTTGGGTTCGTTTGTGTTTTGGAATTGGTTACGTGCTTAGGATAAACTCGATTTCTTAGGCTGACACCCAAGTATTACAATGTGCATGAAACAACCAAAACATCAAGTGTAATGCAGGAACTAATCCTGATCATATTCCATACGAACAAGTAAGTAAAGACAGAAAGATAGTGACCTTACGACCCTATCCTCATGGTCTTATCTCCTATAATCATGTCGTCACGATCCCATGAAACAACATTTGACATGCACTGAATGTTCATTCAACACGCACTGAATGTTTAAACACTAAAAATTCTCATATGTTCATATAAATACAATAAACAAAAGAGACAACGTAAGTCAAATTTCCTTTACATTTTACTCTCTTTACACAATTACTAACTTGAGCGTCAGAATACTTTTTACATGTACTTACCTCCTCACTCCACCACTCAAACAACTACACCACAAAAGAATCAACCACCTATTACCCATTTAGGTAAACTTCATAATCTAGTTCTGAAGAGTTTGATTTTGCTCAATGTGTAAGCCTTTATCTGTATGAATTTTAAGGGAATCTGCTACGTTGAGGTTTAGTTGTAAAACCAGCCAAACTGAAGCAAACTGAACCGATGAAGTTTGAGATGAGAGCGTAATGTAGTGTAAACATACTCCTTTGATTTTAATTTTCATTAATACCACTTATCGTGAATTGGAAGTTGAAATTTAGCTTACAAAGGTACTAAAAAACATTTGATTACAAAGGATCTCAAATTCTAGATTTATATTTTCCACTTAATATTCATAAATAATAGATAGGTTGAACACCACCACCATGCGCTAAAATCTAACGCAAACATAATAAGAAACATAAACTAACAAGTCTACAACTCATATTTAGCTTAAAAAAAAAAGAAAAGAAAGAGATAATACTCAAAACACTCGTTTGTGATAAGGATATAGATTGATAGATAGATAAAACAAAAGCAGGTAGCATGAGGATGATTTGATGGAATGGGGGTGTGGTGTGTGTGGCCCCTCCAGGCTCCTGTTCTAGGGGGATGCGGATGATGATCTGACTTTGTGATTCAAGAGCATCTGTCGGAGCTCCACCGGGTCAATTTCATGGGTGTGATTGATGGGCCTGTAGTAACCCGTGACTGGGTCTGGGGCCCAAGCTGAGGAGGCCTCCGATCCATTGTTTCTGACCACAACTTTCTCTTCAACCTTCCCCACCATTCCACTCTTACTACTCCCAATCCTATCCAATCCACCACCTCTCACTGAAACATTAGACACCGCTGCATAGCCTCGCCTGTAATGTATAGCAGTATACATACATACAACATTTAATAATATAAATATATTTATATGCCACAAACATCACATAGTCAATCCAATTACAATAAATAAATAAATAAATAATAGAGTTAACATATAAACATTCTCTGTTTTAAAATAAAAAAAATAAATATAAAGGTGCTAAATTGCTAATTTAATATATGTATCATGAAAAAAGAATATGTGAGGCCAATAGAACATAACATATTGATGGAATTGTTAAAGCAGCATGGAATTATATATGAAAGAAGAAAGAATAAGAGTGAGGGGGGGGTTGCACTGGATGAAGTTGGAACAGACCGATGAAGAGGAAGGAAAGAGCATCAGGAACAAGGGAGAGGAAACGGTTGACTTGTGAGAGAGAGCGAGACATCTGATTTGTTGGTTTGCTGCTGCGAATGCCGGAGAATGCTTCCGCAGCAGCCACCACCACCTCTTCTCTGTGTGTGTGTGGGGGGGGGGGGGGCGCAGAACACACAAGTTAGGGTTTGTGTGCCATTTTATATTACTAGGGAATGTGTTGCCTTTTTTTTTTGAGGGGGTTAACAGTGGGTTGGCTGTTTTGAAAAGCGGGTGGCGGACGCAACTGTAGCCATTTGGTTGTAAAACATAGGCATAGGTAGAGGTGATCATGACTATGATTACGTTGGGTTCAACTCCATCCGATATTTTTTATTAGGTCAAATTTTAATATTTAGATTTGACTTTATAATAACTTAATTAGTGATTGAATTAAGATGAGATTAACTTAATATTTAGATAAAATTTGTAAATTTAAATATTATATACAGTTAAATTATAAATTCTTTAAAACATAAAATAAATTATATGATGTTTTATAATATATATTTTAAAATAAATTATATTAATACAAAAAATATTAATTTATGTCAAAAAAATCTTATACTTTATTATTAATTTTTATAAAATTATAAATTTTAATATAATAGTTAAAATCAAGCCGGTTGAATCAACATAAAGTATGATTCAACTTAACTCAAAATTCACATCAAATATAATTTTAAGAACTCACCTGGTAGGAGTAGAAACGAGTTAGACCAGACTAGATGATCTTGCCTTAAATGAATATGACTTATTTTCTAAATGTGAAGTTTGAGTTTGGCTTATTTATCTAACATAGATTATTTTTTAATGTTTTGACTCGATACTTTTAAAAGTTTTGTATGACTTGAAAACTTATTTAAAGATTTACTTTGTAATAAGATATTTAAATAAGTCAACATGTCAGTCTTTAAAAAAGTCAACGAAATATGCTAATGAGTCTAGGTCTTTATATAAGTTAATGAATATAGATTTTAAAAAAATATTATATTATTTATTAAATTAATTATATTATATAAATATTAAAATTTCATAATATATAAATAAATAATATATATATAATTAAATAAATCAATTTTCTAAATCTAAAATTTTTTTCAAAGATTTGAAACATAATCTATTTAACTAAATAATTTTTTAAAAAGTCTTAATCTAATTTTTTTTATTAAACGAATCAAGTCAAACTAAGTCTTAAGTAAATTATGTCATAAACTCTCAATAAATCACTTAACTTATTTTTACTTTTACTAACTCAACTAAATTAACTTCGAGTCAAACTGAGTTATTAAAACAGTTCCTAGGGTCATGAGTCATGACACCTCATAATCATTATCTATACAATATATATCTTTTTATCTGCATATTATATTATGTATACAATATTATTGCGCTCTGATAGGTTAAGATATATTGCGAGCTAGCTTCCAATTTAGTTCTTAAATTTGAAGTGTTATAAAAATAGTAGGTGTGATTTAGTTGATAAATTAAATTTTATATGAGTCAATTTATTTGTAGCATAGGAATTTAAAACTCACTAAAAATAACTTGTAGCCAATACTTGAGAAAAAATTAATCCCAGATTAAAATAGCATAGAAACATCTCATGATTTTTTTTTAAAAAAATAGAATTATCTTTCTTCCTTACTCAAATAAAATTAATATATATACCAATTTTAGAATATATAATAAAAATTTATCCAACACAATGCATGAAATGCAACGCGCTTATGCAATCATTTAAGTTGTGCTATTCACTGTTCACATATTTTGGGTTTGATTTGCAGTTAAAACTTAATAGTTAAAAAGCATACTTTCTGTTTTTTTTTTAATTACATAAGAAGTACAATCACATTTTGCTAGCAAAAACCCCAAGTGGTTGGTATATTAATAGACAAGCATGTCATCTTTAGTTAGAATTTCACTTATATTAATTTTTTTATTAGACTGTAAGTAATATTTTTATAAATTTTTAATTTTAGTATTAATAGTTTATCTTTAATTAAATTAGAGAGATAAATTAATTAAAATACATATAAATTGACTCAAATACTACTTAATTATAATAAAAAAAATTAACTACTATTTTAGTCTTTAAAAAATTGTGTCAACATCAATTTGGTTCTTAACAATAAGTGACATCAATTTACTTTTTCACTCATGAAAAGTAACATTAAAATCATACTTTTATACATAAAGAGAAATTAAAAGACTAAATTAATTTTATTTTTATTGTTAAATAATTAAATTGATATCAATTATATATAAATGAAGAATTAAAATAATGATATTTTCATATTATTAAAAGACTAAATTAATGTAACCTATTTTTTAGAAACTAAATCAATGGCAACTAAATCTTTTAAAACCAATAATTTTATTAAAAAGAGATTGCTAGCAAGTGATTATGTTAACGAGAATCCCTTCACTTCAAGGGGGAGGGGGAAAGGATTTTGCTACTGTATGATGTGCCCTATTAAACTGTGTGCATTGAAGAGGGGCAGATCCCTTAGAAAGTGGACAAGAGTCCGTGCGATGCATCTAAGCACCTCTTTTTTTTTTTTTTTTTTCAGTGTGCTGTTGAATCAAATCAAAAGTGCCCTGCATAAGCTGCATTGCAGTAGCAAGTAGCATCAGACATTTGGAACACGACATTAGGCCCCGGGTGACAAGCATCAACAAAACAGGATCGAAGTGCAGTAAATAAAAACAGCAGTAAATCAAATGGACGAACGTTTGCAGTGATTGACTCATTTTCATAACCAAACAGTAAACACCCAGACTGGTACTGGCTAATGATATTAGAAATTATTGGATACTGATAGAAGATAATTAATGTATGCTCTAAAAAAAATATTTATCATTAATTTTAAATTAATGGCTTAATTTTATATAAATTTATTTAAAATTAATGATAAATATTTTTTATTTTTAGAACACACATTAATTATACTTAAAGAACATGTTGAATTTTTTTTTTGACAGGATGTTAAAATTTATTTTGAAACATGCATTACTTGTTACAACTCTTTTTTAGATGTGTGTTTTAGTTATTTAAATAAATAAAAAATAAACTGTAGGCAAGAGAGACTGGAGCGTAAGAAATAAGAAAATAGAGAAAGCTCAATCTCTTCCTAGCACTACCTTTTGTATTTTTGGGTTTCATACTTCCATTTAGGGGTGTTCACGGGTCGGGTTAGTTCAGGTTTAAGGAGAAAAAATGTCTAAACCAATGAATTGAGGTCGGGTTGGTTTGAGTCGGTTTTAAGAAAAAAAAATCAAGTAACCCGAATCGAACCAACCCGATTACAATTGGGTTGGTTCCGGTCGAGTAGTCGGGTTAATAAGTCAAAATACTCTACTCACTCATCCATCTCTATCCCAATTCCCATCCCCCAAACAAACAAGCCCTACACCACCAGCATCAAAATCAACCCTAGCATTAGCAGGAGCAGCCAATAGAAAACAACAACAATCTCACTCTCACCCTCATCTCTTCTTTAACAATAAAAACAAATTCATTGTGCACTGCTGAGGGGATGTAGTATAAGGCATCATTCAACAGCATCAGCAGGTCCTTATCTAAAACCAGAATAAAATATTAAAAAAAATCACAAACTCAAGAGAGCGAAAGAAAAGGGATGAGTTCTATTCGTATCAGATGGTGGTCGGCCGGCGGTTGCAGAGGAAGACAGAGTCTAGTTCGTGATGGGGATGAGTTTTGGGGCTTTATTGGGACTCTCAGTCTCTGGTGCGCACACTTCTGTCTTGCGCCCTCTTTGTTCTCACTCTCAGCTCGTGCTCACTGTCGTAGCTCATGCTCACCGTCGCAGCTCATGCTCACCGTCGCAGAGTCACAAGTAGTCAGGCATGGTCGCCTGCGAAGTCTCTGTACAGATCTACTCAGATATGCTTAGATCTGTTCAAATTTCCTCAAATCTGCTCAAATCTCGCGTCACCAGCAATAATGGTGGCCAGGCCTGGGACGAAACGAGAGTCTCAGGTGGTTTGGTGATGAACTCATAGCGATCATGGCTGGGCTGAGAGGAGAAGGTTGAGATTGAGAGCATAGGCTGCAGAGCAATGAAACTAAGGGAGTTAAGGTTGAAATGGGGAGAGAAACTGAGAAATGAGATGAGAAGAAAAAAATTGTGAAAATGAAATGAAGGCTCTAGGCTCGGGTAAGCAAGAAGTGGAGAAATGAAAACGGCGTCGTATTTCGGGTCATCGGGTTGATTTTCTAAACCCGTCACCCGAATCAGTTAGTAAACGGGTTTATCGGGTTCGACCCGAACTAACCCGGATATATTATATCGGGTCGGTTCGGGTTGGTCGAGTTCACGGGTCGGGCCGAACCTGTGAACACCCCTACTTCCATCTCAATTTTCAACGCGCAATCATGATAACGATTAGAATGATTGGGGCACCTTCCTAATTTGCACATATCTCTTATCTTATTTTTCATTCTCTATATTATTATATTTTAAACTGATCGAGACTTTCTTTTTATATACTTTATTTTCTCTGTATAAATTATTATAAATGTGTATGAATTAATCTTTTTTAAAAAAATAAAGTGAAAAAAATAGAAAAATATTAAAAAAATGTAGAGACAACATACAAAATATAATTATATAAAACATTTTTTTTATTTATAACTATTCACTTAAACTCGTAATTTCATATTTAGTTACTTATTAAATAATTAATAAATTTTAAATTTTTTTGAAAAATATTAAAAAAATTATTTGAATTTTTATTGATAATAGAGATAATTTTTTTTGGTCAACGATAATAGAGATAAATCAATTGTCTGATAATCAAAAGGACCAACTTTTGGATTGAGTTTGGTCAGCCCGTCATAAATTACTTTCTTTACATGTCTGTAATAGTCGCATTTGGGCTGGGCTGAGGAGCTTGATGAATCATCGCCCTAAAAAAGGCAAATTCTACAAAGCACCTAAGTAAAATATAAGAATAGGACATTAGCATGATTATGACAAATATAGGATGAAGTATTTTCCATATATATATATATATATATATATATTTTAATGGATGAAGTAATGTTAATTGCACATATACATTCTTTACAAACTTCTCAAAGTCATATTTAGAATATGCTTAGATTAGCTTATTTTGTATTTGATAAAGACTTTTTAACTAAAAACATTCTCTTGATAACATTTTAAAAATAAACTTTTCTAAAAATAAAATTAAGCCCATCTCTAAACATGTAAAAGTGAATTTTAAGATTTGTGTTAGGGGTGTACATGGGATGTGTTGAACTTGATTTGAACTCAATCTGATATTTTGATCGAGCTGTTTTTTTGGACACATACTCAATTCGACTATGACCCTATAATGATCGAGCCCAAACCGAACCAACCCAATATATAAATATAATCTATAAATTTAAATATTATGCATAATTAAATCATAAAATTATAAAAATAAGAAACTAAAATTAAAATATATTTTACAATATATATTTTAAAACAAATAGTATCAATATCAATATATTATCACGTTATGCAAATGTTATTAATTTAAGTCAAAAAATCTTATTATTTATAATTAATTATAAAAAAATATAAATTTTAAAATAATTTGAAATATCAAGTTGAGTTAAAACGATGTAAAATATAATTTGAATCTGATTGAAAAATACACTGGGTCTAATTTTTAGAACCCAAATTCGTTCTAATTAATTTTGAGTCAGACCGAGTTAATAGGACATGTCAGGTATTAAACACCCTTAATTTGTGTATTGTAAAAGCTGAATCGATAAATGCAATGTTCTTATAGTCAATGTGGAACAAGTTATCTGATAAAACTTGGATCTTATTACTGTCAACTTATAGCAAATGGTCTGAAAATTGCAAATGATTAGGCCAATAATCTAGTTGAAATTTATGGTTAATTATAAATTTTCTTTAGTTGCTTTGGTCTCTTGGATTTTACATACAACATATGTAAATAACAATTTGATTTTGATGTGATGCCTTACTATGTATGGTCATGATTGTAGTACTCTTTAGGAGTCAAGATTATTCACTCTTCAGTTAGAAGTTAGGGGCAAGAGCATAGATGAAGAAGTTAAAAAAGAAAAAAAAAATCGCGGATGGTCTTTATTTATCCAAATGCCAAATCAAACATGGCAGAGGGGGGAATTTCAAGTACTTGGGGAAAAAGAAAGGAATAGGTAACACTAACACAGTTCTTAATGACTTTATTTAATTATAATTTTTGTCATGGATTAGTCCACCTTGTGATGCTTCAATTAAGTAGAGGGCACGAACTGAAATCCTGATGGAGTAATGTTGGCAACAGTTTGAGTTCCAATAAGACTGATCCCAACAAACCGCAGGGTTGAAATCAGACCCCCAACAGAAGGAAGCTGGGAGTTGCAGTTGGAGAGTGGTGTAGCAACCACTAGGTTGCAACCAGTGAGCAGTGAAGACAAATCATATAGCAGGGGATCCATCATAATAGAAAACATTCCAGCACCATCGGTTGTTGCATTGGCAAACACGTTTCCCCCACACAGTAGTTGCACTTGAGCATCTGAAAATATTGTATAGCAATATCATTGGTGAGACCAAACTATCACATAAGCCTTTTGTTTACAGCATCAATTGAAGCGTAAAAAGAATAAGCAAATACACTTTCACCTTTTGGTGTGTTTTCAAATTTAATTTTTAAGTATTTCCTGCTTGTGTAATAGGCTAGTCTCATTCACACTAATTCGAGTTGAAAATGTCCTTTATATATATATATATAAGGAAAATGTATTATTTTTTCAGATAACATTTCCCTCACAACTCATAAGCTTTACGTCATCACTATATATAAATTTTTCCTCTTTCCTCCTTTCTTGCACATTATTAATGATCCACGTTTTTTTAATTTAAATTATGTGTAACTAATATTATTCTTTTATTTTTATATAAATAATATCTTGAAATTGCGGACCAGAATCATGGACCATGTGCACTATTCATCGAACTCTTTCAAGATTCATTGTTCTTGATATTTTAGAGTCAGGATTTGTTTGGTAGTTTATTTTAACAATAGCTAAAATATTACTTTTCACTTTTTACATAATATTTAAAAAAATATCAGTAACACATTCTTTTAAATATTTTTTTAATATTTATTTTATTATTGATTCACATTATATATTTAAAAGAATTATTAAAAAAAATATACTAACAATACATGTTTTTAAATTAATAATAAAATAAATATTAAAAAATATCTAAAAAATAATGTTATTAACATTTCTGTTTCCGATAACCATTAGTTTAGGATGAAATAATTTAGAAGTCAGAAACTCTACAAAATGAATGGTAATGAATTTTGGCCTTACTTGAAAAAACTGGGGTTGCAGCGCCATTGACACCCTTATTGTCCTTGAGAGTGCAAGATACAGTTCCCTGAATACTAATAGAGCCCAGGAGGTCATTGAGAACCCCAAGCTGGGCTTTGGCTTGGGGAATTGCTATTGCAGCAATTAGGAGAGACGTGATAATAAGATGTTTCAAGGCCATGGCTCTCAGATAGGTAGGTTAATTGCAAGTAGTTAGAGCTTTCTAAATTGCTTGCAACAAAGTTAGTTGTGCAGCTAGACAATTTATACTACAGAGAAGTGCCAAGTTGCATGATTCAACATTATTTTACCCCCACGGAATTGGAATTTGCGTATGCGTGTGATAAGCTGGATAGCTGAGTGGCTCAGTACTAAAATGACAATTTTCTTTTTCTTTTTCATTTCATTTTTAACCATTGCGTTTTAAGCTTCTCATTTTTGCAATACAGAAGAAATGCCTACTTTGTGGGGTTGATTCTATATAAGCCCATGTTATGAGCACCATTTCATTTGTATGACTAGCTTCTGTGTCTTCCATCCCAAAGGAAGCAACACTTTCTCTTGTGCAAGCTATGTGGTCTTTAAAGAGGCCCATGAGTTCTCACTAATTGAAAGCTTGTCATATAATCATGATTCGCATGTTATACTCATTCTTCCCACCACCACCACTTCTGTTTTAACATCATTATGTTTAGTGGAGTAAGAAAAAGAGTAAAACGCATCCTTTATAGTGTCAAAAGATACACTCACAAATGTAGTAGTTCTTTTAAAATTCACATTCTTAATAATTTAGTCACTATCTATTTTAGTCTAAGAATAATACATGTTATATATCTTTTGAGTACATGTTACTTCACATAAGACATATATGATAGAATCAGAATGTAAATATTAAAAAAATAAAATAAAATCAAGTATAACCAAAAAGTAAAAATTATATAGATTTTAGATGATATAAATATAAATGTGCGTAAGTAACATTATTTTTAGTCTAAAAATGATTAGTGGAGTGTAGACATGACATTATAATATTCAAGTGTTAAAGGCTGAGCGAATGAAGATTAACTCAATTGGTAAAGTAAAATAGCATTAACAAAATGATTTCAAGTTCGAATCCTGCCAATGATCCTTGATTGATAGATGAATTGTAAGAATCATTGTAAGTTTTTGTTAAGGCTTGTGATATATCCTGATCTTGTAAAGAGACAACATTTCCTCCTAAACTTTTTAATTTAAAAAAAAAATGAAGGGTGAAATTGGAATATTTTTATGCAAACCTCAAATATTCAAATATATCACGACTCCGTAATGCTAACCTAACTAGTATGTTATGGAGTACAATATTCAAGTATACATCAAAGTGTGGTATGCAGGTGTACAATATTCTAATATGGATAATGATATTCGAAATATTATGATAACATGTCAACACGTCATTTAATGGTGTTAGACTTTTAGATTAAAATAGATGGAGCGAATAAATTATTGAAAATTTGATCTTTGAAATATTAAATTAATAAAATTAGTCTATGAGAGATTAAGTGCGCGTTTGAAATAGTTGTGAAAATATGATTATTTCAATAATCGATTATTAAAAGTTTTTTTATTATAATTGATTATAATATAATCAATTTTATGTTTGAATATGTTAATTTAAAAATAATTTTAAGCCTTAATTTGTTTCGCTTAGATAATATAAAAAAGAATCACTTTTATGTATTAAAATAAATATAGAATGATTAAAAAAATTATTTGATTAAGGACAAAATAGTATTTACATATCAAAGTGTAAGAATAATCTATAATTAAAATTATAAACTAAAATTTTAGCATTATAAAAAAAAAGTTTTTATAATGCATTGCATTTCATATAAAAACTGAAATTGATTTTATAAAATATATCAAAATACTATTACAACAACTTTTTCTCCAAAAAAAAATTATTTGGTTGAAAAATAATCCCAACCAAACATGCTTTAAATTTATAACAAACATATCTTCTAGAAACCAAAAAGAATTTCACTTTAAATAAAAAATATAAAAAATATTGAATGAAAAATATTGGGTAAAAAACTTCTTACTGATTTTTTCTATGTCGGTGTGCAGCATCTGCTAAGGAATTGTAATCGAGTAGCTCACAGATTAACTCAAAATATAGTGGGCAAAGTTGATGTTTTATACTGGTTAGTGGAAACCTTGCAATAATTTCTGACGTTATCTTGGAACACATATATCTCTTAGTAATGTTTTGCTGACATAATTTAAGTAGCAATAAGGGGGAAATGTTTGAATTGCTTATGTGTGTTTTTAGAAATCATAATGCACTTTCTCAGTCTACAGCTGCAGAGGTGCTGCAGTTCCAAGTATTTGGATGCTATCCTAGTGCACTAGTGTTGCTGGATTAGTTTCATTTCTATGCTGGTGGTGTAGGTGAACTGATGTTAGGGGTGATTTAGGCTTTAGTACTTAAGTAGCATTGTTATAGCAAGGGAATGAAGTTTATTTAATCCAAGACTATGTTTTGTATTACATGTATTTGTGCAGCTGAATTTAGTTGTTTTATTCCCAAGTGAGCATTTACAGTATAAATTGTGTACAATATTTTTACCGTTTTATAGTGTTATTGCATGAAGCATTTTGACTGTGTTTTAAGGATTGGATAGCAGATTGAATAGCAGCTACATAGCTTGATGTTCTTGCAAACTTCTTAGTCAACTAAGTATGCCATGTAGGTAATGAAAACCATTTTCTTGCTCCAATCTGTTGTATATTTGCAAGCTCACAATTCAGTTGGGCTTGATGTTGTGATACGATGTGTTTTGTTCTATCTCTCTCTCTATATATCTTTCTCTCTCTTTCTCTCTCTCTCTCTCTCTCTCTCTCTCTCTCTCTATATATATATATATATATATATATATATATATATATATATATATATATATATAGGAATCAACTTACACCAACAGGTGTAAGTTGTTTTTGACTTACACTCATTTTTTTAACTGTTAGATCAACTTTCATCTAATGGTTATTTTTAATGAAATAATCTCAACCATTAGATGAAAGTAAATCTAACAATTGAAAATGAGTGTAAGTAAAAAAAAAGACTTACACTAGTATAAGTTCCGATCTCCCTTATATATATATATATATATATATATATATATATATATATATATATAGAGAGAGAGAGAGAGAGAGAGAGAGAGAGAGAAACCTTTACTTTAGTCTCTGAAATTTTATGCATCGGTCATATTAGTCCTCAAATTTTAAAATCTGACAACTTAATCCCTGAAACCTCAAAACTTAACTCACGTTAGTCCCTGCGTCTGTTCCCGTCAATTAAACTTGAAGGACACGCACACGTGACACATTAAATGCTAAGTTAAACGTTGATGTGGCTTCTTCCTTGCTCCAAAACGATGTAGTTTTGCACCAAAACACAAAGATTCCAATGATGAAACAATGTCGTTTGGGCCCAAAATCATCTCCCCCTCCCCAAATTGAATTCTATTACAGTAAGCCTTAATTTCATTCTGCAAAACCCTAGAAAAAACAACCCCAAATTTGTAACTTTGGTTGGCAAGGCTGGGAGATGATGGGTGGTGGAAACCCACCACAATTCGTATCATCAAACATTGGAGGAAGTTGGAGTGGGAGTGCAGGTTTTATACCCAATTCGTCTTGTTACAGAGGAGGAAGTGACAGTGGTAGAGTTTGTCTTTGTGGTCTGACAACAGCAGTAAAAAGATCCAAAATCACGGTCAATCCTGGTAGACCATTTTATGGCTGCCTTAAGTATAAGGCAAAGGTAATAGTTTAAGTGAACTAAAACTATTGTGATGAACACTATTATTTTTGTTTTTTTATTTGCAATGTGAACTATGTTGTGTATATGATGGTTTACAAAATGGTGACCGTTGTGACTATTTTTACTAGGTTGATAATGGGGCAGAGATAATAGAATTGGGGCTGCCACTAAACTTACTACTAAAGCTGCAACTGAAATTTCTAGTAGGGCTGCTACTAGTGAGAATCAAGAATGGAGATTGAATGTTGCTTAGAAGATTGGAAGCATAAAAGTTAGTGTTATGGTTTTAAGATGTTGTGTAATTGGCTAGTGTATTATGATGCTGATTTTTATCATAATGTGGGGCTTAGTTTGTTTAGGGAAGTAGGTAATTGGTTTAGAATGTGTAATGGTGATGTTATGTTATTAGTTTAGGAAATTAGGTAAATGTGATGTTGTGTAATTGACCATTTGACATTTGTGATCTAATGAAATGAATGAAAATTGAGTTGTTAAATCTCATTATGAATGTGCGTTGGTCTTCTGATGTTTACTGTAATTCAATTGTAAACAAATGCATAAAATAAAGGTGAAATTCAGAACCAAGTTTAGTTTGACACCAAAATTGAAGATAATTGAAATGAAGAAAATATCAAACGTCAATAGCCCATGATACTAACCTCAAAGACATAAATCAAAGAATAAAGAAATAGATTTTGAAATGGATGAACACACATTGAGATTGCAATCTGATACTCAATATAAAAGGAACACACTTGGAATTACAAAACATAACATATTGCATTAATATTTGAGTAGGTATTACAACTTTTGGCATAAACCAATACAAACTTCTTTCATAATTATGTAAAACTTCTATATTAACCATTTACAAAAAATATTCTCAATTCTCAAATGGATCATCAGCCTTTACAAATGATCATAGACATTTACAAATGTACCATAAATACATCCAGAATGACCATCAACATTTTCAAGAACAATACTTTGTAAGCATATTTCAAAATGAAAGACCAAATCCTATCATCATTTACATTATAAGCCCTATACATTATCTAAAAGGGACAAATTTTCAATTCATCTTCTTTGGTGGAGCACCTCTGAAATTAAGGGTTGGTATGAACCTCATGACCTTGTTTTTGTACCCTCACTTGTTGTTGCTAGTGTTTCTGCAATAACAAGTGTTGAACTAGGGCTTGCTTAAGCACTTGTAGTGGTAGAGTGTGTTGGAATATATGGTGCAACAACCGGTGGAACATGTCTTGTTGCAGCACTTGCAGTGGCAAAGTGTGTTGGAACAGATGGTGGAACTACTGCTACTGATGTAGTGGCAGGTGGATGCAGTAACCTTAAACTAGGCGGTCTGATAGGGAGTTTGTACCTTATTTTGGGGATGAGACTCAAAACACATGCTTCACTTGCATTATTGCAGATCTTGCCAAATTTAGGATACTCATAGAAGTACACTTTTGTCCATGTTTCCTTAGGCCACTTGGCCAAATACTCCTATGCTTTCTCATGTATCCTCTTCACACTCTCCATGTTTGCATTAAACTCACTGGCAGTGGTTGATCCTGCACACTCCTATATCATACTGCTTAACTCCTTGTCTTTCCACATCTTAGTGAAATTTCTCCATAGATGCCAAACACAAAACCTGTGAGTCACTCTAGGCATCACCTCTTGCACGACTGGTATCAAACCCTGAAAACAAAGTACTTCATATTAGCACGTAACACATAGACAACTAATTCATATTAGTATCTGAAACATACACAACAAATTCATATTAGTCTCTAACACATAGACAACTAATTCATATTAGTCCCAGCGAATGAGGTTACCTTCTGTATATCTGAAATGAAGTTTCAATCATGTTCTTTGTAGTCCCCACAGGTGCATCAGAGTTTGTTGCCTTATCATAATCTGCAAATTCATCATACTCAAAGTAAGAAACATTGTGGCCAATTTAACCTGAATGCATAGGCACATAAAACTAATAAACAAACAAGAAAAGAAAAACAGGTTAGGATTTATATCCTGACCCATATCTCCAACTATTAGGGAGCAAATAGTGAACTACAATTAACTAACTACAAAAAGTGTTGGGTTATAGTACTTTGATCATATAAATAGTTACAGCAGTCAAAGAATTCAATATCCAAACTAGTAAAAAAAAAGGCAATCAACATTATTTAAAAATGTCATAGTTAAAAAACAAAACCCAATAAAACACCCATAAAATTGAGTTTTTGACTTAGAAAATATAAATGGCAGCAACAACTAAAAAATTCATTATCCAAATTGATAAAAAGAAAAAAATATAGGCAATCACAAAGATTACTATTTTACTACAGCATTTTAGAAAATCTAATTAAGTTGAAGCATTATTCATCTCTAGATACAAATTTGGTACTAAATAATATTTGGTTCTATATGAGATTAACTTGCTTTTCAAACTAAAAATGGGATATCCTAGACTGAGACTAGAGAATAATGAGCAAGTTACTTCATTGATTGCATTTTAAGTTCTTTTTAAGCTTTGCATGCTAGAAATATATCTATCCAATGTATAAATCTCTGAAGCATAAGAAGTAACATGGAAATTGGTGCACTGTGATTGGTGCACTGTGATTTTAGTGTGGGAATTGGGATAGGATTTTAGATTAGTCATGAAAATAGGCTATAATTTATATTGGGTATTTGATATCTCTTTGTGTGTTGTACTACCTGCTAATTTGAATAAGTAGAAAATATTGTTAAAAAAATGCTTGTCCTTTTACTTTTGATGAAGGAAAAAAGTATATTGCTTACAAACTGTATCTATATGTTGCAACTTGTATGGTAACTTAAAATGAATTAGGCACATCTAATTGAAATAGTCTAATTGAAATTTCCATCTATCATATCATTTCCATTTATCAAGAAGGTCTTCGTACTTTCTGTGTCCTCTGATTATAGAGTGAACTATATTATACCCTTAATAAGCAACTGTTAGACATGTGACTTGTGGCAGAATACTTCATCGTGTTTCTTTTCAGACAAATATTGTAAATAATGGCTGAATGATATGATTTGAAAAAGGTGGAAACCAATCCTCTTATTATTGATATTGCTCTACTAGACTTTATTATTAAATGGTTGATACAACTTATGATGATAGAAGTGAGTTTTGACTTAGAATATATAAGTGGCAGCATCAGCTAAAAATTCATTATCCAAATTGATAAAAAGAAAAAAAAATATAGGCAATCAACTTTAAAAGTACCACATTTTAGAACCAATTAACATAAAAATAGAATATCATACACTACTTTTAATCCATTAGCCATGTCTAGATCATTAGAGGTGTCAAAATGGGTCAAGTCCGATGGACCGACCTGAATAACCCGACAAAATAAACGGGTTGAACTAGCAAAATGTCAGCTTGAAACTTACATGGCCCGAATGAGTTGAGCCCGAATGGGCTGGACCAGCTCACTCTTTTAACACTACATAATGTTAAATGAAATTTGGTGGAATTTGACTAAAAATGTCGGCCTGAAACTTACACGACCCGAATAAATTTCACCAAAAATGGCTCCACCCCGAATGGGTCGAGCCGACCTATTTTGACACTCCTATAGATCATATAAATGGCAGCAACAGCCAAACTCCAAATATACCCAAATTGATGAAAAGATAATTGAAAAAAAAAAGACTTCAAATAAATGTGTAATTGTCAATTTTCAGCCATTATTATTCAACTATTATAATGGCACTTGCTTGATCCCAACTTGTGTGCATATAAAAAACTATAAAAAAAACTACAAAAAAAAAACACAAAATTGAAGTGCTCGTGTGTTGTGTTGTGCTATCAAAATGCAAAGATGCAATGCAGGATCACACACAAGGGGACTACACACACCAAAAAAGGAATATAAGCAAGACCACAACACAAAAAATGAAAAATTTGGACCACAATGACCACTCAAAGTTTGGAGTTTAAGTAACATACCTTTTTGAAGCTTGAATCCTACGAGGAAGATGACGAATTCAACGTTGTTGTGGAGTCTTGGGAGCAAAACGAGGTTGATTGTAAAGAGAAATCAAGTGGAATTTTGGATTAGAAATTGATTTGGGAACTTAGGATTTGAGAAATGTATGTCGTTGCAATTGGGGGAGAAATGAAAATTTTCCCTCCATCTCCAATACGACAGCATTAAAGGGTTGCAATTGGGTCCAAACGTGAAACTATGTCGTTTCAATTTTGAGACCTTTGTTTTTTGGTGCAAATGTGAAGCTACGACGTTTTGGAATAAAGAGGAAGCCACATCAACGTCAAATTTGGCACTTAACGTACCACGTGTGTGTGTCCATCAAGTTTAACTAACGAAAACAGACACAGAAACTAACGTGATTAATGTTTTGAGATTTCAAGAATTAAGTTCTTAATTTTAAAAATTTATAGACTAATATCATCGATATATAAAATTTCAGAGATTAAAGTAAAAATTTACTTTTATATATATATATATATATGAAAGTAAAAAATAAAATATAAATATATATTAATTAAAAACATTTTCTAATTAATTATCTATTTTTTACCTTTCCACATGTAAAATACTTTAAAAAAAATGGCGACACACCAATATTCTAAGCAGAGTAGTGATGACTAACGAAGACAATGATGATCAAGTTTCAGAGGTCAACACATGTAGCTAACAAGTTTGCTTCTTTTTCTGAATCATGGACAAACCGTAATCGTTCCTTGCATTCGCTCTCATCTCCTTTTCACTCCCACCCTCATTCATTCACAGGTACAGGTACCCACAATATCTCTCTCTCTCTCTCTCTCTCTCTGTTTTTCTCAATTCACACTTCCATGCAACGAAGTTCCTTTTTTTATTGCAAAATTGTTCATTCGACATTCCCTCGCTTTTTTTCCTTGTTTCAGACCATAGGGTACTCCACCGGGTTCTTGACCAGTGTAGAGTTTCTATAGATTTCAGAACCGCGACTAAAATCCACGCAAGGGTTATTGTACTCGGATATGCCACCTACCCATCTCTTGTGGCGTCTCTGACTTCAACCTATGCTCACTGTCACCAACCCCACACTGCCCATCAAGTTATTCATCACATTTTCTCCCATGTTTTGGATCTATTCAACATGAATTTGATAATTGAAAGCTTAGTGAAAGCTAGGCAATGTGATATTGCCAAGAAAGTGTTTGACAAAATGCCTGTTAGAGATGTTGTCACATGGAACACCATGATTGGTGGGTATGTGAAAAATTCACGCTTTGTTGATGCATTGAGATTTTTCAGGAGGATGCTGAGTGCCAAGGTTGAGCCTGATGGGTTTACCTTTGCTTCTGTAGTTACCGGGTGTGCGCGCCTTGGGGCTCTTAGCAATGCCAAGTGGGTGCATGCTTTGATGGTTGAGAAAAGGATTGAACTGAATTATATATTGAGTGCTGCATTGATTGACATGTATGCTAAGTGTGGTAGAATCGATGTTTCGAAACAAGTTTTCGATGGTGTCACACGCAATCATGTGTCTGTTTGGAATGCTATGATTAATGGGTTAGCGATTCACGGGCTTGCTTTGGATGCAACTGCTGTGTTTTCAAGGATGGAGCTGGAAAATGTTTCGCCAGATTCTGTTACTTTTATTGGGATTCTAACAGCTTGTAGCCACTGTGGATTGATTGAAGAAGGTCGCAAGTACTTTGATATGATGCAGAATCGTTTCTTGATTCAGCCGCAACTTGAGCATTATGGAACCATGGTTGATCTCTTGGGACGATCAGGGCTCTTGGAAGAGGCATATGCCATGATTAAGGCGATGCCAATGGAGCCTGATGTTGTTATCTGGAGAGCACTTCTGAGTGCTTGTAGAACCCACAGAAAGAAAGAACTTGGTGAAGTTGCCATTGCAAATATATCCCGTCTCGAGAGTGGAGATTTTGTCTTGCTGTCAAATATGTACTGCTCTTTAAAGAACTGGGATAGTGCTGAGAGAGTGAGACAGATGATGAAAATGGGAGGAGTTCATAAAAAACGTGGTAAGAGTTGGATTGAATTGGGGAACAGGATTCACCAATTCAAGGCAGCTGATCAGTCACATGCTGAAATAAAAGCAATTTATGCAGTGCTGGAAGGTTTGATACGAAGAGCTAAGTTGGAGGGCTTCACACCCTTGACGGATCTGGTTTTGATGGATGTTTCTGAAGAGGAAAAGGAAGAAAATTTAACTTCTCATAGCGAGAAGTTGGCCTTGGCCTATGGGGTCCTGAAAAGTAGCCCTGGAACAAAAATAAGGATTTCCAAAAATCTGCGTATCTGTCAAGACTGTCATAATTGGATTAAAATTGTGTCAAGAATATTAAACAGAGAGATAATTGTGAAGGATCGCATACGTTTTCACAAATTTGAAGGTGGTTTTTGCTCTTGTGGAGACTATTGGTAGCTATGAGAGTTAATTCTTGGTTGCATTGTTGAGTGGCCCTTAGCTAATACACATATCGTTTAGATGATTGAGAAGCAACTGTCAGAATCAGAAGTGTGTGAAGGGATGAACACCAAGTCCTTATGCATTTAAGTATGAGCAGCTGTCATAATTTTTTACTTAGATGCTCAAACACCAAAATTCTATCCACTTGGATCTTGGGCATGCCTGTCAGGAAGGTTATTGTTTCCTTCACCTCCATTGGACTGCATGCCATTAGTGTTGATTATGCAACAGCCCTGGCTGTGAACAGGGGCAGAGCATGTTACATCAGATGGCAAACCTGAGGTATCAAGTTGGCATTTTTTGAGCTAGCCTATGTGAAACTGACAATGTCTCTTAGAAGTTAGGACATCATTTATCAATTTCGTATGGATACGTAAAATTGTTGTCACTAACACTGAAATTGAGAGTTCTTATATTATCATGGTATCAAGTGCTATCCCCTTGTTTAGAGCCGATCATTTGAAAGGTTTTGCCTGGTCTATGATTCCGTTTGTAAAAATTTGGGCAGCGTTTGAGATTGAAGTGCACTGATTGGACTGGATAGCACCGCCTGTTCTGCCTTGGTTATGATTATGTGCAAGTCATATGAAAGCAAGTTTACTGGTGTATGCAATTCATTATGTGCCTTTCAATGTAAGTATACAGTATATGATTTTGCCATGCTTTATCAAGCTACCCGAATTGATTTCAGAAGAGGAAGCCATCCTCAGGTTACTCATTTGTCTTGAGAAGTGAGTGAGAAGATAATCAGTCCTACTAGGGCTTAGGTCAATGTGTTTGTTTGAGGAGGTGAAGAAATGGAAAAGGATCGAAAATTGAGTCAGATGAAAAAAATTTGTCTTTCACTTTGCTTGGTAAAGGTTGGAAAATCACTCTCCAAGTCATTAAGCCTGGACTAACTTCCAATTCCAAACTAAACCCTATAAACTTAAACAAGCTAGCTCAGCCTAATAGCAACAAATGTCAATAATCACTGTCCAGAGATTCTTACTTCTCCTGGATTAATTATAATCACATGATAGTAATTCTCTTCGAAAAAGTTGGGGAAAGACAAAGCAAATATTTTTCAGTATTTTCCTAGTGTCAATATTCAAAAGAGTTTTGTTATATCTTCATATAAATTCTTCTTAATAATTTTTTTAATATTAAATAAAAAAATATTAAATAAAAAATAATTATTTTTAATGTCTTAAAAATATAAAAATATTTAATATTTTTTTATTTAATAATTAAAAAAATTAATAAAAAAATTGTGTAGGAAAATTTAGAATTATTCTATTCAAAATGCTGTAATTGCAGTATCTAGGTAGTGGTTGTAAACGATGATGTAGAATTAGAGAGAAATTCTTGTCCATTAAAGCAACATGAGAATGAATGAGAGTCTGACACGTCATGTACTTGCAGGTCACATGAAATTCGTTCCCCTAACTTACTGACTGGATGACACAGCCAGTCCTCTCACTGTTCCCACTCCTCACTTCTTTCCCATCCAGTTCTTTTGATTTTGACTACCAGGAGCGTTCAATATTCATTCACAATTGTATGTAAACTCTCTCCCTCTCAATTCACACGTCCTTGGGAGGAAAGTTCCTTCTTATTGTTGCAAAATTGTTCATCCTCTTGCTTTTATTTTTGTTCATCTTTGTTTTTCCTTTTTTAATATATATATATATATATATATATATATATATATATATATGACCTCAGCTTCTATGGATTCAAAGTAATGGTGAAGAAGGGGGATAATACCACAAAGAAAAATAACTACCCCACACTAGGGAAAAAAAAAACAAATTGAGTAACAAGTCATTTTTAACATGGATGGAAAATTAGAGGAAAAAAAAGGACAACTCCTTGCGTGATAGGATGTATATGGCAAGCTAGCAAATATGATACTTCACCATACAAAATAAAATGTTACCGGGCACAATGGTATCATTTAGCCAAGCACTAATAGAATGGTCGGCTCCATCCATATTTCTCCCTCTTCTTTTCCCACTGGACTCTCTTTCTCTATTCATGTAAAACTGCCTATCATAACCACCTCCTCTATCTTAGTCTATATAAAAGGTCAACCTTATATGCCTAGAAATGCTAGCCAAAACAAATTAACTTAAAACATCTGGCAAAATGGAACCTTACAGTTTGTATTCCTCATTGGAAATGTTGATACAGCATGTCAACACTATCATTGAGCTTATTACCTCACCTTCCCATCATTTTGCAGTGGTATTCATTGCAGGTCTAGCAATCCTCTACTTTGCATCCAGAAGACAAGTACCCATTTATTTGATAGACTTTACCTGCTACTGTCCACCCAGTTCTAATAGGCTACCTATAGCCATGTTCGAAGAGAGTATTGTTTTAGACAATATGGATCCAGAGGCTGTTGCTTTCCAATGCAAGATCATAGCAAAACCTGGATTAAGTGAGGAAACATCCTTTTCTCCATCTCATGCTCACATACCCAAAATAAAAGCTCTCCCCTTTGCCCTTGAGGAGGCTGAAACAATCATGTATTCAGCTATTACAGACCTGTTTCGGAAAAACAACATCAACCCAAAAGCCATTGACATACTCATCACTAACAGTGGGGTGTTCTGTCCTACACCATCTCTTAGTGCCATGGTGGTTAACAAGTTCAGAATGAGGAGCAACATCATGAGCTTCCAACTATCAGGTATGGGATGTAGTGCTGGACTTATATCAGTGAGTCTGGCTAAAGACTTGTTGAGAGTTCACAGGAACTCACTGGCTCTAATAGTAAGCACAGAGACCCTGAATCTAAATTGGTACACAGGTAAAGTCCCATCCATGCTGCTAACTAATTGCCTATTCAGAATGGGTGGAGCTGCTATATTGATGTCTAGCAGGGTCCAAGATAAGCATAAGGCAAAGTATAAGCTACAGCATATTGTTAGAACAACCATTGCTCAAGATGATCAAGCTCATGGCTGTGTCTACCAGGATGTGGATCCAGAGAACAAAGAAGGTGTATCAATATCAAAGAACATAGTCAATGTGGCTGGAGATGCACTGAAGAAAAATATAGCTTCACTGGGACCATTGGTTTTGCCATTGAGGGAGCAATTCCTATATATATTTTCCATTATTTGTCGCAAATTATGGACTACAAGAAGAACAAGCATCTATACTCCAAATTTCAATCATGCTTTTGAGCATTTCTGCATACATTCAGGGGGAAGAGCCGTTATACAAGCCATTGAAAGAAACTTGAGATTAAGGAAACAGGACGTGGAACCATCAACCATGACTCTTTACAGGTTTGGAAATACTTCATCTTCTTCAATTTGGTACGAGCTGTGCTACATAGAAGCAAAAGGGAGGATGAAATGTGGTGATAGGGTGTGGCAAATTGCCTTTGGAAGTGGATTCAAGTGTAACAGTGCAGTGTGGAAATGTGTATGTGACGTGAAGCCAGACGTTACCAGTGCATGGAGGAATACAATTCACTCATACCCTGTAGAAGTACCTGATATTGTGAGAATAAACTGAAGATGCTGAATATTGTGGATTTGGGTCGTTGTACACATTTTGAGTTAGGCTAGTTTCAACTTTCAAGCTCCAACATCTTTATTCCTTCTCAGTTAACAAAAGTGATCTTTAATTTTAAAAATAATAATAAAAAAAAAAACCATATATACACGGATGCTTTATCAAACGGCACTAGGACTTGATATACAAAATTATAGGTGCAGTAATATATTATAACGTACAAGACTGAAGACTAGTCGGTTTCTGCTATCTATGTGAAAGGAAGGCGTGGTTCTTGAGTGTAGAGTACTCTGTCCTTCAATGAACTTCTATTTAGCACCAAGAAAAGAGAAAACAAAAAACACTGAGAGCATACAATTTACCAACGTAACTTTAGGAGCTTTCTTTTTCCATTTCTCGTTAATCGTGTGATTTTAGGAGTTATACGTATTCAATCCAATTAATCTGACAACACCTTGTACTTGAGATGAAGAAAATTAGAACTACATTTTGCAATACATGATAGTAGAATACATTATACAATTACAATAAAAAAAAAATGTATCTCTCCTGAAATAATCTTCCCTTGGCATTGATGCTGCTTATTTTGCTGCCAAATATATGTATATATAAATCCTATCCATTGACTAATTCATAGATATCTAAATATTATCGAAAAAGAGCTAACGAAGCCAAGTTTTGTTATTCTGTATATCTTTATTTTTACTAACTTTCTTCTGCTTTTAATTTTCTTTTCTTTCTCACTTTTAGTCTATGCTGTAGACACACCATTGTTCCCAGTGCTTTTTGAGTCACCAAATAACCTTTGCCGGAAATCAGTGACCATTCTGGGAAGTCCCTCACGGAGGGACACTGTTGGCTGCCAGCCAAGAAGCTCCTTGGCTTTGGAAATGTCAGGCTTCCTCATATGTGGATCATCCTCTGTGTTAGGTCTAAACTCTATCTTCGCACTTGGGTCTATAGTCTCTTGCACTACCTGCACAAACCAAGGGTACTCAAATTTACTACTCGTTCTTTTTACTTTTTATATAAGTTAAAAATATCTATATATGTATGAATATGATGGAGCTTTTGTACATTATGCTAAAAATTTCAAGTACGTAGAAATATAGAGGGTATATTTACCTGAGCAAGTTCAAGCATGGTGAATTCACCAGGATTGCCAAGATTGAAAGGACCAATATGCTCACCTTCCATCAGCCGCATTAGGCCTTCTACCTGTTGTGTATACAGATTCATGTCAAACATTTCCCCTCGGTTTCTATTGTACCCTTAAATTATGTGTACTGTCATACTGTGAACATGCAAGGAAGAAAAGGCAGGCTACATCAAAGCCAGAAGGCTACCTCACAGTCCCAACAACCCTTTCGTCCACAGATCATTATGTAAATGGATTCAAAGACTATTAATTAGAGCTCTATCCCCGTTTTTCCTTTGTGTAAAACAAAGAAGTCACGCAGAAGTAAATGACCATAAAACAAGTCATAACTCAAAACTATGTTTGATTAGCTATGAGTTTGAAAAAGAAAGTTGATCTGCGTTCTACATTTCATCTTTAGAGAATCAAAATTTTAATTTTTAATATTATTGTAGATAATTTGTTTAAATTCATTTCAAGTGTGAGAATCAATGTAAAATTACTTGCTTGTTTATTCTAATTGATGAACATAATACAAAAATTTCACGTATAATATTATATAGTGTATCAGGTCTCACTTGCAAGTAATCAAAAAGATTTAGAACAAGGTAGAAAATATTCAATTTGTTAGCATATTACAATAATGACAAAAACAAATGTCAATGATACTTCTAATAGCATTGAAAAAGTTCGAGTTTAAAAAAGAACTTGATGTAAATGGTGTCATCGAAAATTTGATTTTTGACAGAGCCAACTCCATCAAATGTAAAAAGACAATTTTGTTGTTATGGTTGATACTTCTAATAGAATTAATGTATAGTTTCTTTAAAAGTTAACTGCATTGAGATAGTTGGAAATTGGAATGAAACAGACAAAATTAGAAAAAGAAATCAGAAATTTTAAGAAGCTTGTATTTTCTTAAAAAGTCTTCCATGTTTGCCATGGTTAGAGGAAATTAGGAACCGTTGTTATTGTTAGTGAACATCACTCCCCAACATGACACAAATATATATATATATATATATATATATATATATATATATATATATATATATATATGTGTATATATAATATTTCCAGTCTCTAACTAGTGGTTTTACCTTTTACAGTGTCAATATAATATTTCCAGTAAAGGTCCATGCTATAGACTACGTGATATTAAGAAAAAAGTACCTTTTATAAAAAAAATGGTAAGAACAAAAAATTACCAGGTCTGAAACATATTGAAAGCTTCTTGTTTGTTTCCCATCGCCATAAACAGTCAATGGTTCCTTCCTTAATGCCTGTGTAATTTTAAAATTGTAGGCAAGTCAAACGAAAACAGTGTAATAACTAATGAAGCAACAAAACCATATGTGTTGAAGATACGAGCAATCCTCACCTAGACAAAGTGGCAATATTAAAAAATAACGAGAACAAATTAAGAAAACAAAGTGGGAGTGATTTACCTGAGCAACGAAGTTACTAACTACACGCCCATCATCAAGGCACATTCTTGGTCCATATGTGTTGAAGATACGAGCAATCCTCACCTAAAAGAACAATTTCAAACTCTATTAATTTTTTTGGCCAGCGATACACATTAAGTACCACTTAGAATTATAGAATGTGAACCAACCTCAATGCCAGCACCTCTGTGATAGTCCATGGTCAAGGTCTCTGCAGTCCGCTTCCCTTCATCATAACAGCTTCTTACACCTACTCCAACAACATGTAGTGGCAATGTTAAATATAATGAAAGCTGCACATTTAAGCCATGATGATCTCAAAGATTAAGGTGACATAAGTAATGATGGTATACCAATTGGGTTAACGTGGCCCCAGTAGGTCTCAGCTTGAGGATGCTGAAGAGGATCACCGTATACCTCACTGGTGCTGGTGAGCAAAAAACGGGCACCAACTCTCTTTGCCAGTCCCAACATGTTCAGTGTGCCCATCACATTGGTCTTGTGGACTCCAAACAAAATATGAGAATCAAGGATTCCAACTCAATTCAATCTACATGAATTAATTCTTTTACCCATCTACCCATCATATATATAAATTCTCCCCTCTTTATAGCCATGCATACTTTATTACTAAGGATGTGGTGTGCTTGGCATACAAGTTAAATAAATGAAAAAGCATAAGATGTGCATGCATGCTGTATTCAAAGCAGATTTTTTTGTTTTTTGTTTTAAAAGAAAAACTAAGTTTTGATCCACCGAGCATACATTATCATTCTGTAAATTGTTACCATATCATTAAAAAAATTTGATTATAACAACAACTGCTTGAAAAGTTAAATTTTTTAGACATCTTGTCAAAATTACACTATGATTTGATGATCAAAGTGTAAAAAACTTAACAATATAGTGGATCAAAATTAAACAAAAAATAAAATCATTTTTCATTAGTCATTAGTATCAGAGGAGGCTCTCTCCAATTTTGAGAAATACTTACGTTCGAATCCCAGACATCAGGATCAGGATTTACAATAATGATAGGTGAATCTATCAATGGAGATCTTGTATTCCAACCAAAAATTCTATAAATAAAAGAGAAATGATTTATCCTCCACAATTTATCATAATCGTTATTATTTAAATGAAGAAAATATTAAATCTTTTTAAAGATTATTATTTGATATAATTTAAAATTATTATTAATAATTAATGTAATTTTTATAATTAGATTTTATTATTTTACATTTTATATATGTCAAATAATAATTTAAGACATATAATAGACTATATCTACCTAAAAATTACTCCCCAAATCATATTGTTTCATGAGTAAAAAGGTTTAGGAAATGAATCAAGTTAGTTAGCTCATTAGTCATTTAGTTGAACCCACAAAAAAGCACACATTTTGAATAGAGGCGATTGATGAAAGGAAAAGTAATAAAAAAATTTTTTAATTAAATTAAAAGGGTGAAAAGAAAGAAAGGAAGGATATGATGGTCTTGACGGGATTGAACTTGTAATGGACAGGGGAAGCGGGGCAAGCGAGGTGGTAGATCTGGTCAACCTCCAAGAGGATGGGTTGAACGACGTCGTGGCGAATGAGCTCAAAGTTGGGGTTACCCAGGTGGTGCAACAGGTTGTCTTTCCTTCCGGTGAACATGTTGTCCAGCACGATCACGCTGTCTCCCCTTTCAATCAGACGGTCAACGAGGTGGCTCCCCACGAATCCCGCTCCACCCGTCACCACTATCCTCCTCCTCTTCCCCCGCAATCCCACCGGGACACGTGTCACTCCACCTTCCTCCTTCTTTTTCATGTTGGTGTTGGTGTTGGTGTTGGTGGGTTCTTCTAGAAGCACCCGCCGAGTCGGGAGAGTGGACTCGGACTCAGCCAGAGGGAACGCGTGGAAGAAGAGGGCGGCGATGGCGATGCCCATCAGGAGGAAGGGAGCTCGGTGTCGGAGCATGTGGCCGATTGGGTTGGTGTTGGTGGTGGGTTTTGGCTGACAAGTGGAAAAAGAAGAAGAAGAAGAAGAAGGTTGATCCGATATGGCTTTGCGGGTTTGGTTTCTATGAATGAGCTCGGATTCAGAAGTGGAACTCATGTTTTTTTTTTTTTTTTGGGGGGGGGTGGTGTGTGTTTGTTGAGTTGAGACAAATGAAAGCAGACAATGTTGTTGTTGTAGTAGTATGAGAAAGAATGTTGAAGATGTTAAGAGAGTTTTGATAGCAAGAGAAGAGTTTGTGTGTGTTGTAACTTGTAACTGAAGGAAATGAAAAATAAAAAATGGGTGGAGATGAGATGCAGTGAGGAGTGAGTGGTGGCTGTGGTGCTCTCTCTGTGAATTGTGATGCATGAAATTTGCCTTTATAATCGCTCCAACCTATTCCTCCTCTCTCTCTCTCTCTCTCTCTCTCTCTCTCTCTCTGCTTGATTTGAAGGTTTGGCCATTCATTTCCAAGTACTATTTTAGCTCTGCTAGCAACACGTAAGCTCACCAGAAGCTTTTAACACTATCATTTACTCTAAAACCAATATTATCATTAATAACCACAAAGTATTCAGACTTGAGATGCAGACATACACATTCACAGCAGTTTTTGCAAGACATCCATCAAAATCAAAGGCAGCAATCTTACTTGAATCATGCAGACCATCATCCTGCAAATCATTAGACCATAGAACAAGGGGAAAAATGTTAATATTAGAGCAGTACCATTTGTGTTTGTGTGTTCCTTTTTATGTTGTTTATCGTGACCTGAAATGAAACACCAAAACCCTGAAATTTGTAGTGTGATTAGCACCGCTCTCAAAGATTTTATATGATTTAATTAAGGAAGAATAAGCAAAGATTTAAACTTTTTTAAATAAAAAAAGTACCTTTGATTTTCTTAATAAACTACTTCAATGATATATAAACCTCTAATATTATAATTTTATCAATTGTTTTCTTTTCAGAAAAAAAAGTGATAAAGTGTTTTCTCGATAAATTAATTTAATTTAGTATTCATCTGTCTAATAATATAAGTTTATACATCTTTTCTAGTTGGTAATTTACAAAAAATTAAAAAATATGAGAATTCTTGGTCTGATATCAATTTAATCATTAAAAATTAAGTGACATCAATTTAGTTCTTCAATTATAAAAAATGACATCAAAATAATTTTTTTGTGCACAAACTAATAGATTAAGTGACTAAATTGATATAATATACTATATATGATTGAAAAACTGAATTGATATAAAAAATATTAATAGATTAAATTAATGTCAATTTCTTTAAAAGACTAAATTAATTTCATTGTCTATCTTTCGAGTACTAAATTAATGTCACTCTCTATCTTTCAAACACTAAATTAGTTTAACTTATCTTTCAAAGACCAAATTAATATCAACTTAATCTTTCAAAGATTAAAATGATAATTTATTCTTTATTTTAATCAGTTTCACCGAGATTATTTGATTGCAAACCCTACTTTCTTTCAAGTCAAATATATTAATATATAAGTCTTATATTTTTAATTATTCTTAAATAGAATTATAGTTTAAAATTTGTAAATATTACTTTTAAATTATTTTTAATTAGGTCCCAAAAAATCCATACACTTAGAGTAGGCAGAATTTAAAGACCGTATTAGAAAAACTTTGAAACTATAAAGACTAATTTATTTTTCTTCAACTATAAAGACACCTTTAAATTTTCAAAAAACATAGAAACTTAGATATTAATTTAACCTTAAAAAAAGACCTCATAACCTTTTAAAAAAATACGGAGTTGTAATGAAGTTCGAATTCTACGTTATCCCCAGCACTGTAGTGACACTCATACGGCTATATGTAATATTTAATTTATTATAGAACTGTCCTATCTGGTGCGGTAGCGTTGGAGCAATATTTTGAGATACATCATACACAGTAGTGAGGTTATACATCCAAAGAAACAGAACAAAGCATACATATATTTACCAAAATCAAACTAATTGTGATAACATAGAAGACCAGTTGTTTTAGAAGAGAATGGGAAGTGCAAAACATTAGCCAAGTTCAACATCACAAAGTTGGGAAGGGGAAAATGGAGAAAGGAAACATGAGGACAGTGGTGACTGTGTATTCAATTCCACAAGGAGGCATACACCCGTTTTCAGGAGTATGCACAAAACTGATTGCAAAGCTATTAAAATACATATGGATCTACGTAACAACAACCTAGATACAATCCAATGGTATATAAAAAGGGTGAGAAAAGTGTTACAAAGAGAACTGTGGACAGTAATCATGATAATCATTTTCACCCAACTAGTCATTTTACATCAAGACCTCCAAATAAAAGCGCATGCAATCAACTTGTGTATTACATGGCAGGCCTGAGATATGAGGATCATAGCTAGAATCGTCGGATGTCTTTAGGAGGCCTGAAATTAAGGGGATGGGTTTCTGGAGTGGCAGTTTCATCTTCTTTCCACATTTTTATCGTCTTGTCAGCTTCGCAGGTTATAAGCCTTGAACCCGTAACATCATAGGTTAAAGCATAAATACCAGCTTCACTGTCCAGTGAACCTGTAAGAGGGAGGTAGGGGGAGAGGAAAGTAGATCGAGTAATTATACATGTTAAACTTGTGTATATAGTACACCTAACTAGCATCAAATTAAACATCCAAAAGCAGCCAAATATGCATTACCAGGCTGTACAATTGTTTGGGCTTGCTGGAAATTGTGACCACTCTTCCAATCCCAGAACCACATACTCCCATTGTCACCTTCAACCAGAATAAAAAATGAGCTTAGAGTAGAAGAATGTAAGAAAAAAAATTTATATCCATGTCAATTCTTTTTCGTATGAAAGACGTAGTCAAGATTAGGGGGGCATTAAACCCTAACCAGATGGTCACGAAAAATCGGCAGAGAGTAATTGAATTTATTCCATCAAACATATTCCCTAATAGAAATTTACTTTGTTCTAGGTCCATACCTCCAGTAACCATCACACCATCCTCGTTGACAGCCACTGCATTGATGATAGTTTTCTGTTGAGAGCTGCACATAAAACAAAATTAATGATAACACATCAGTTATCGGAGCAATATCTTTCCAAGCATATCTTCCAAGCAATATGATTTGAACTTGAATATCAAGTATAATACTTTTAAACAACTGACAAAAAAATTGTTCTTGCTTTTGTGTTTTATCCCACAGGAAAGAATCCGACTTTTCATTAATGATCCCCCTAATCACATAAGTTTGATAATAATAAGTTTATGAACTCACAGCATATTGTGCAAAAATTCTCCTTTTGGAAGGTTGAATTTCTTAATATTATCAGCTGATGCAGATGCAAAAGATTGCCTGCAGCCAAAAAAAAAATGAGGGTGAGAAGATAAAAAGGAATAACATTTAAAGAAAGAACAAATAATCAACCATATTTTATCATTCTACAAGTAATAATCAACTGATGTTGACACATACTCTTTAGGATGTGGAGCCATTGCACGAACAGATTTTTTATGGTTTGTAAGGGTTAACATTGTTTTACCTGCAAGGATGCATCATATGTCAGATTGATACAAAAGACATACAGGAACATGCAAGTGCATATAATAACAGCACAAACAGAGACAAACAAGATGAAGATAGGAAAAACAAAACCGTAAATTACCATATCTAAGGTCCCACATCTTGATGGTAGTGTCATGAGAACCAGTAACAACTTGGGGATCCTACAAACATAGTAAGAACAGAATAAGGCCTCCGAAGAAGAGAAGAAAAAAAAGGTTAAAAAAAATAAAACTACACTAAGACGTGTTTCAAAGCTGCATTTAAATGCTGAAGTCTGTGTTCCTATTTATCATATCAAAGAACTTGGAACTAGGTCTAACAATCTGCATGCCAGTCTTATGGATGTTGGTATTTCAGAGAACAAAACTAGATACACATGTAGACATGTAGAGTATTGACCATGCAATATTGTGGCACCACTCAGAATACCGAAAGAGAAAATAATAGACAACAGAAGAAGAATCTGCATACCGTTGGCCGCGTAAACACAGAGCAGACAGTGTTATCATGACCTGAAAGAGCATGAATTTGCATTTTACTACGTATATCCCAGACCTGAAAATTTAGTGCCACCAAAGCATAGTTACCACCTTTATACTTCCTTAATAACAAATTTTAAAAAAATATTGGAAACTGTTTACCAGAAAGCATTGCATCCATCTAAATATAACATAAACATAAAGTAACTATATCAACAGAGTCCATACCCGGCAGACAGAATCACGTCCTCCTGTCAGTAAAATGTCAATTGTGGGATGAAGAGCCAAGCAATAAACACCACTTAGATGACCATGATATGACCTAATAACCTAAAAACAACACCACATGTTTTAGTCGCCTGTTATTGATAAGAGTTTCAGTAATTGCTGAAATTTTCAGCCCAGAAAAACAAGTACTGAAATGGGTATTTGACCTTATTATGTTCAAGATCCCAGCATTTAACTTGTTTATCATCACCAGCAGAGAACATGTATGTATGTTTATCGCTAACAGCAAGGCCTGTAAACAAAGCAAACTGTTATTATTGACCTGGTTCGCGATTGCTGCCAACACTAATAAATACCTTGGTATCTTACCTCTTATTTGTTCAATGTGGCCTGTTAGTGTGAGCTTTAGCGTTCCACTTGCCAAGTCCCATATCTGCCCAAATGAATAACTCATTTAAAAAAAAAAAATTGAATAGGACAGAGAAAAAAATAATATTCTTAACATGATAAGTTCATAAACTATTTCCAAATTTCTAGCTTCAATTTACAGCAAGAAGTATATGGTGATATCAGAGTCAACATTTATAATAAATAAATAATTGACACGTTGCATAAAGATAACTCTAGGAAAAGGGCAACCTCCTCACAAGGATAATCAGAGCAATCTTGCAGAGGCACCAAATATCCTATAACTATCAGAATTCAGAAAACATGAAGCAGTTGAGAGCTGAATCTGGGAAATAATTATAAAGATGTAGAGTTGTTTTAGATGAAATTATAAAGGGGAGTAAACCACAGAATAAAAAATTCAACATGGCTCACTAAGTTTTCCTTTTTATCTACATGCTTTGATTGCTTTCTCCTAACAAGCAACTATGACATGCATTTCAAGATCAAATACCTTGATAGTTCGATCAGCAGAACCAGTACAAAACCATGTATTGCTGTGATCAACTGCAATAGATCTCACCCATCCTAAGTGACCACTGAGTACCTATAGAAATAAATCAAGGTGAAAATCACTCAAAATTATAACAAAAGTATTACGCAATTTAAAAGGTCCCTTGAAAAAGTTATGTAGGTCAGACCTGATTAGAACGAAAGAATCAAGACATTAGTAACACAAAAAACAATTATTGAAGATATGCTGTCAGAGAGCCAAGCTTTAGAATTGAAAATTACTAAGTTAAGTAGAACCACAAATGCCTGAGAAATTGCATTCCTATTTGCTAAAGATCTATGTGATTTATAAGAGTTCATCAGGTAGACCAGAAAATGGCCTTTAACCCCATTCACTGTAACCCTCCGCTTGAAAGAGATTTCAAAAATTGATAGAACTAAACAGAGGTGTCCCTAGGCTAAACTACTAGCTATTGCACCAAGCATGCCCAATTAAATTTGTTTTGGTTCACAGAATCTGAGAATGAAAAATATCAAATCCTAATGCCACTCATCCATCATCAAATCTAGTTAAAAAAAGGGTCAGGTTCTCACCCTGTAGTTCTTCCATGGCGCATGCCATACAGGACGTGGCCATTTACTTGGCATTCTTTCCATTAAAGCAGATGTTGATAAATTCCTGTAATATAGAAACTATAACAAGTTAGTCAAAAAGGTCATGCCAACAAAATGTCAATTATGTGTTATATATAAATACAATCCTATATAGGCAAATGTACACACATATTGAGTAAACAACAGAATTTGAAGCATATATTCACAGCTACAAATTGAAAATCATCTTAGAATCTCTTAAACTATAGAAGGGATAGAGAAAGCCAGAACCTTTCAGATGAACCAGAGCCAGAAGCAACTACTGTACTTTTGCTAGGAAAACCAAGATCATGCCTGAAAAGTAACAAAGATATAAGAACGAATAGTCTTCAACGACAGCTTTTTGAAACAATCCATGTTTCAATTTTGCAACATATGGCTTTCCTTTCTACAAAGATACAGAATGTTAATGCAAGTCATTTCAAGAAATCGTATGAAATCTCTGAATACAGTATAAGGAAAAATTAAGACGCAAGAAAAGACAAATGGAACAGAATACATCCTAAGGCATGGAATCCTATATTTTTCTTCTTTTGAAAATTAAATGCCACACCTTCTTAGCAAACTTCTATCAACTTCTGCAATCTTTCCATCATCTTTACATAGTAAACAATTTCTTATTATTTTGAAAACCAAATAGGTTCTCCAAGCAATATTTTAGAATACCGAATACCACATGATTCACTATTAAACTATTGCAAGCAGAATATATGATTCAAATCTCAAGTGTTAATAAGGCTAATATGTCAGAGAATATAAATTTATAAATAATTGAAGAACTACGAAGAAAAAAAAAATTCTGATAAGCATGACATGAGCCAAACAGATGATTCCCGAGTTGAATCTATTGCCTACATGTAGATGCACAAAGTTAAAGAAAAATGGATGAGAGTATACTTACGGAGCTGTGGATGGCATAGCAGGACCAACAACCAAAGCATTTTGGGGTCCTCCTTTCTGGGGATCCTTAGGATCTCCTGGACCTGTCAAATAATAAGAAGAAACAATATAAACATGTGTTGGGCATTAACAACCAGATACTCTTAACTATTGAAGAATAATTACATGGAAAATTTCTGAAAAAAGATAGCCTGCTAAAAATTCAAAGAAAAGGGGGAAAAACATATTGGGACAGGGCAGAGTTTTTAGGAGGGTCAACAAACGTAAAATAACACTACAGGAAATGGCATAATATGCAAAAGGGGGACATTATCCTGTTGCTATTAAATGCCAAATGTGTGTACACCATAATATACAAAGGAGGAAAAAAATAAGAGGAATGCTATTAACACACTCTATTGGACACTCCTTTTAACACTTGATTTACTATTAGTCCACCTTATACACTTGGGGCACGTTTGGCATGACGTATAAGGCTTGATAGGATAAGTTTATATAATACATTATGACTTTATCAATTGTTTGGTGCAACCACAGTATTGTATAACATATCCTTCTTATACATTAAAATAACATATAACTTAATCAGGCCTTGGGGGGTGGGATTAGGCCTGATTAAGTTTTGATAGATCAGCTCATCTGAAAATATTCCCTTTCTAATAAGGTTTTTATTTTAACCCTACCCTCATCTCTCATCTCTTGTAACAATCACTGCCGCTAACACAAGCTCTAACCACCACCACCATGCCTACCTTTTCCGACCACCATCGCCTCATTTTCCGACTACCACTGATCTCTACTTTGGCCACCACTCCTTCATCGATCTCTGCCTCACCATCTAAAGCCCCAGTAACAGCGAGCAGCAGTTCCATTTTGAACAGATCTTTGCTCCTCCACCATGGTAGGCTCTGGGACATTGCTGCTGAACATCTACATTGCTGGACTGGTTTTGATTTGTCGTCTTGCAGAGAGGAGCGACGTAAGCCGTGGTCGAGAAGAAAGAGCTGCCGCTGCCACCAGAAAATGCCCAAGATGAAGAGAAGAAAGAGCCGCTGCCACTGTCGGAGGTGGAGAATCCACCTATTGCTCACGATGAGAAGCCAAACAGTAGAAGGAAAACTGTATGGTGAAGTCCAATCTGAACAGAAGTGTGCAGATCTGAGCAGCAACCCATGAAGTCCGGTCTTTGAGCAGCGACCCACGAACTCCAGTCTCTGAGTAGCAACCCACGAACTCTGGTCTCTAAGTAGCAACCCACAACCCACGAACTCCGATCTTTGAGCAGCAACCAATGGTTTGTCGCCAGAAATCAGTGCGACCAATGGCGTGACTCCGGTCATTGATGAAGGCCAATAGTATATTTTTTATTAAAGGGTATTTTTTGTCAAAAGTGTTAATTTGTTTATCATATCCAGTATTATACAATGCATCAGCAAATACATGATAGTATTATCTTATACAACACAATAGCTGATACAATGTCATGTCAAA
The DNA here is from genome assembly GCA_029884605.1 of Ormosia emarginata. NCBI lineage: Eukaryota > Viridiplantae > Streptophyta > Magnoliopsida > Fabales > Fabaceae > Ormosia > Ormosia emarginata. Next base: position 21,378,262 of record JAQQTP010000059.1, on the reverse strand, counting down.
CACTAGATAGTATTAAAATTTTATCAAGCCTTACATTATCAGGCCTAATACAATCAGACCTTATCATATCTTGTGTACCAAACGAGCCTTAAAAAGATTATTAGGAGAGGAATGCTAGCAACACTTGCTTTTGGACCAATAATAAACCAAGTGTTGAAAGAAGTGTCCAAAAGAGTGTATTGCTAGCATTTCTCAAAAAATAAAGCATAGGATCAAGATTCAAGAGTTATGTAAAGGCACGTACAACAAGAGTAGGCATTCTTTAAATTTAAGGTTAAAATTATTTTCCATAAACATTTTTAACAGTGAAGTCACATGGCGTACAACAAGCACATCACTCACACTGCAATGTAAGAAGCTATATGTTAACCACATACAACAAAAAGGTGCTGAGAAATCATAACCACCCTTAAGTCAATTCATCAATTTGCCTCATACCAAGATGATAACTATGACTAGTATCTATCATACCTCGAAGAGCAAGCGTATTAGAGGGCCCTGGTTGTTGACTGTGATCCTGTGTGGCAGAGTTAATTTGATGAGGAGTTTGATTAGTGGTGCTTTTGATTCCACCATACTCCACATTTACCTAATTTTCGTTGAGAGTCAACCAAAAATAGCTTTCTCGGTTAGTATTTTTGAAGAAAATTCAAGGGGCATTATGATTATGATGATGATGATTATTAAACTTAAAATAAACTGACCTGAAACCCATGATTATGATAAACTAACCTTGTAATTAATGCGTATTCTCTTGCTGCATGAGAAAATAACAAAAATAAAGAAAGCAAAGTCGTCAATTAGCAATGGGTATCTAAGACTGTGGGGAAATAAGAATAAAAGTTAAGATTTTTGGAGGAAAGAAGAAGAAGAAGAAGAAGGGAAAAAGAGGGGGTAGGTACCTCTCGGCGTCGGGAGGAGCGAGTTGGGCGTGAATGGGAGAGAAGAGATCGAGGGCACGCTTGAGGGACTTGAAACTTAGCTTCTTCAGTGACTGCGGCTCTACAGGTTCGAGCTCCATCGAGGGACCTGCCGTCTCTCACAACTCAACTCTCTCTCTCTCTCTCTCTCTCTCTAGGGTTAGGGTTTCTCGGAAGAGTCCCAGATTGAAGATTGAAACTGAGAGGCAAGAATGGAAACCGATTTGGAAAACCGCCTTGCGCCTCAACTTTTGCGCCGACGGTGCGGCCCAGCAAATTTAATTTAGGAAAATAATCTTACACTCTACATACTACTATTCAAATTATTTTTAATAAATGTAATTGAGTAAGAGAAAATAATAAAAAAAAATACGTATAATAAATAATATTAAATAAAATATAAAAAAATATATATCTATTTAATATAAGAATATAAAAATTATTTAATTTAACTCCAACCCAATTAAGTTTGGTTTTTTTAAATTAAAATTTACATATTTGAGTATTGAGTAAAATATTCTCACTTTTTTATTTGTTAAATTTTTTTATATTTTCTTTTATTTTTAAAAGTTTCATAAATTTTTTCTTAATATTTACACAATATTTTTTGTATTTTTAAAAAATATTACACATAAATATAGGTAAATATAATAAGCTTAAAATTAATTAAAAAGGTTATTAACTAATCATTAATAATTTTAAAATGATATTTTTATCTTTAATTTTATTTATACTACTTGTAATACTGATAAAATTAAGAAGTAAAATAAGGATAAAAATTTAAAAGTTAAAATATAATTTCAAATCAAAATTATTTAATATTATAAGTAATATTAATGAAAATAAAAATAAAAATATCATTCTAAAATCATTAATAATTGCTAACGACTTTATTAGTAAATTTTAAATTTATTATGCTTAATTGAATTTATCTATAATGTTTTTTTTAAAATAAAAGGGATTCATGTATAAATATTAAAGAAATTTTGTGTAATTTTTAAAAATTAAAAAAATATGTGAAAAATAAAGTAAAAAAGCGGATGTTAGAATATTTTATTCTTGAATCTTTGATTACTAAACTTAAATCACACTGACTAAATACTAAACAAGGTGCATTTGGACAAGTTTTAATATAGGTTTTCTATTGAACCTTTTTTTTTTAAAAAAAAATGTTTATAAAAAAATTTATGTAATCCAAACAAATTTTAAAATTACTTTGAGATTCATGATCCTATTTTTCTTGTGGTGCTTTGAGAGATTTGGTGTGCCCGGAATAATGAGATATTTGAAGAGAATTTCACATATGTTGAGCATGTTAGGACAGCAGAATTTGTGCTCTGAAAACATATGGCATCTTGGTCTTTGCCGCCCAGGAATTTCATCAAGCTGAATACAGATGGCAGCTCTCTTGGAAATACAGGTAGAGCTGGCATGGGCAATTTCTTCCGTGATTAATGTGGTTCTTGGATCTTTAGGATATTCTAGTTATATTGAGCGTGTCTCCAACTTGGTTGTTGAAATTCAAGCTATAAAACAGAGGCAGGAAATTGCATAAGGATAAAGGGTTCCACTGACTTCATTTGCGAGTCTGACTCGTTGGGCACGTTGAAGCTTGTCACGAATAAAACCCCCTACTTCTATCCTCTTGCTTGCATCATTAATTTGGTAAAAGAGATACTTAGTCAGAGTTGGAAAGTTCATACCTTTCCCCCAATCCTTATGCGACGAAGTCTTCTTCAAGCTATTACTCCATGGGTGTAGTGTTTATTAGGTCCTAGTTTTTCTTTGTTATTAGTTCCTTGTACATCTAAAAAAAAAAACAATTTTATTATAATCAACTTTAAAAAATTATATATAATAATTTATTGAATAATTTTTTACACAATTAATCCAAATACACATTAATACCCAATATCATGATGAGTTTAACTTTTATTTGTTGTTAGAAAACATGATTACACTATAGCAACCTCATTTTATATTACTTTTCAGTATTGAACACATAAAGTGAGGAATGTTAATTACATATAAAAAAGTATTCCATTTATTTTAAAATATCTATAGTTGTAGAAAATATATTTTGTTTTATTGTATCTATCATTTTACAAAATGAAGAAGACATTAATTATTCATTTTCCATCTTTAGCCTTATCTGTCGATATTTCTATACAAATTTTATGGACAAAAATCATTTTTCTAAACTAAATGAACATTACTACATTTACATATAATTCTGATAACTCTCAAAACTATTATGTTACTATCTATTATGTGAAGTCATGGAAGTTTAGAATATCTTATTTCTTACTACATTATTATGCATAAATGAGAGCAAACACTCATAATAAATTAATAACTTAGTCTCTAAAATTATCTTTAACTTGTAATTTAATTCTAAAATTTAATTTTTATACGAATTAATTTCCAAATTTATAAAAGTGGTATTAATTTAGTTTTTTATATCTCAATTTAGTTTCTAATAAGGACTAGTATAAGAGGGAGGATCAACTTACACTAGTATAAGTTTTTTTTCTCTTACACTCATTTTTAATTGTTAGATCTACTTTCATCTAATGGTTATCTTTAATGAAATAATCTCAACCATTGAATGAAAATGGAACTAATGGTTAAAAATGAGTGTAAGAGAAAAAAGACTTACACTGGTGTAAACTTGTTCTGGACCGTGGTCAGGGACCCCTTCCTAAAGGATCGGCCCGGCACATGAACCATCGGATTCCGCCCACAACGCCCCCACCACGGCCTTGCAACCTGGAACCTTGTCGTCTGACCGCAGCAGTCATTTCCCCATTCTCAGAAAGGGGGGACACGACGCGCGAGTAAGATTGCCATTAAGGGAAAAACCTAACAGGTCGAGACTAGCCTCCACGATCGTAGACAATCCCGACCAAGTCGAGACGGACCTCAACGATCGTGGAACGGTCCCGACAAAGTCGAGACACGGACCTCAACGTTCATGGGCCGAAATCCCTGCCATGACACGATCCTAACGTCACTCTATCCTACGTGAGTGCAGAGAGATTCAAATCGCGCTCACCATATATACTGCAGCTAAGTTAACCAAAAGGAGGTATCAAGTCTTTCTCGTAATTCCATTAGCTTGAACTTACTGGTACACTGCCTGACTTGAGCGTTGGAGTCTTATTGCAGGTACCTACCCCCCTGGACTTCATGCTCTTGATCACAAATGCGCATAAGGAAGAAACCACATACGTGCTATCTCGATGCATACTTTCGATTCCACTTCAGAACATTGACGCCGTCTGTGGGAATCGAACCCACGACCACATGGTTAAAAATGTTCTGAAGTGGATTCAGAAGGTACCTGAGATAGGCACGTATGTGGTGGTTTCTTCCTTATGCAGCTGCGATCAAGAGCATGAAGTCCAGGAGGGGTGGGTACTGCACAGACTCCAACGCTCAAGTCAAAAGCAAGCACCAAGCAGTTAAGTTCAAGCTAATGGAATTGCGATAAAGACTTGATACCCCTTTTGGTTAACTTAGCCCAGTATATATGGTGAGCGTGATTTGAATCCTCTCGCACCCACGATGATGATGCGTTAGGATCGTGTCATGGCAAGAATTTCACCCACGAACGTTGAGGTCCGTCTCTCGACTTTGTCGGGACGTTCCACGATCATCGAGGTCCGTCTCGACTTAGCCGACCGTCCCACGATCGTGGAGGCTAGTCTCTCGACATGTTGGGACCGTGCTTTTTCCCTTAATGACCAATCCTCGCTTCGCAGCAGCGCCGTGGTCCCCCTTTCGAGAATGGGGAAATGATCGCCGCGGCCGAACGACAAGGTTCCAGTGTCGCAAGGCCGTCGTGGGGCGCATGGGCGAGTCCGTGGTTCATGCTGCCGGCCGATCCTTTATGAAGGAGTCCCGGACCACGGTCCAGAACAAAACCGATCCTCCCTCCTAGTATAATAGTTAAATTAAAGACTAAAACGGACTAAGTTGTTAATTTACCTCTTATAAATATGTGGTTTGTTGCCAAAATATTGTCTGCAATATCTTTTTTCATTCATCATTCATCAACAACTTTATCGACGATCATCAAGATTTTTTTTTTGTTTCTTTATTTTATATTACTTCTCAGTATTAAACGCATAAAGTGAGGAATGCTAATTACATATAAAAAAAAGTATTCCGTTTATTTTAAAATATTTATAATTTTAGAAAATAAATTTTATTTCATTGTATCTATTATTTTAAAAAATCAAGAAGACATTAATTATTCATTTTTCATTTATCCTTGTCGCGACCGGGATCGCGGCGAAATAGCAGCTCGCGTGATTTTTAAAAATATTAAAATATGGAGTCGCCACCAATTTTATTTAAATTTAGGAAAAATTGGAAAACCTTTTTAGAAAATAGTCTTTGGAACCAAATCGGATTCGGGAGTCGGTTATGGTTAGGGAAGGGTGGAAACTTAATCCCACAACACTTTAACACACCCGCTTAAGACGCATTCTCAAGTCAATTGTGCAAACACTTGATAATCTCGAATTTATTTATTTTACCATTTTTTAAAGACTTTGCAATTATTTTATTTTTTTTATATTTTTTGTTTAAAGAAAGAAAACCCGAATTATGAAAATTTAATTTTTGGCTTGACAGAATGAAAATTCTGCTCTTACGTACCCTCAGGTGCAATGAGAAACTCAAAGTCACGTAGTTCTGTAGAAAATAATTGTGGGTTAATTAATTTTCAATTAGAAGATTTTTTTTTTAAAAAAAAGATTTGAAGATAAAATCATTTCTGCACAGAATTTAAGGTAACACTAGGCTACTCAATAAATCCATATGATCCTAACAACATTAAAGATAGCATCCGCTATTCAATTAACATTATTGACCATTGCATTTATTTTAAAAAAATTTATTTTTATTTTTTTTATTTTTTATTTTTTAAAAGGTAGGCTTCATTTGACAATTTTTTTTTATCATTTTTAATAACTGAAAAGAAAACGAGAAATATGCATTAACCAAAATTTAACATTTAACATTTAACATCATATCATTGAACAAACATACAGAAAAAATGAAGAGAGAACTAAATCTAAAATAAATCAAAATATTTTCCTCATTTTTTGTTTTTATTAATACCATGTCATTTCCTTTTTCTATTTTTCTAAAGAAAATAAATCTAAATACTCCCCAAACTCCTTCTTCCAGAAATCTCGTTTTCACTTTTATTAAAAGAGCAACAAGAAACCAAACAAAAAAACGAAAGCTCACCTTCCCCTTTGTTTAAAGAGAAAAAGCCAGTAGAGGAATGGAGCTCCTTTTCCTCTAAAAAGAGAAAGGCACACGAATGGGAGGCTGGTGCGTGACGGTGACGAGGTGGTGTAGGTCAACGGCGCGACAACTAGCCAGGCTCTTGGTGCGGGGGAGCCGACGGTACCGGTACAGGTACGACCTGGTCTGTGCGGTGGAGCTCCGGTCAACGGATTGGGTGACGGCGCCGGATCGGAGAAGCTCCGGATCTGGTTCGCTGCGGCGGCTTCGTGGGAGGTTCTAACTCGGCCTGGCACGGCTGGATCTAGGCGGTCTGGTTCTGGTCCTCGAGTCGACGGCACCTGGCTTCTGGTGAGGGACGGTGTAGGCGCGGGTCGGAGCGGGGTGGAGCTGGTGCGACTATGGTGGACCGCGCGGAGCAGATCTGGCTAGCTCGCGAGCGGCTGGTCCGGCACGACGGCAGGCGCGGGTGGACGATGCTTCGCGGCTCGAGCAGAGCGGCTCGGTGAGCGGGCAACGGGGTTGACAGTGGGCGACTGGCACGACGGTGGCGCGGTGTGCCGGCGTCAGGGAGTGCGGATCTGATGGGTGGACCGTTCCGGGTGACGAGCGGCTTGCGGAAGGTTCTGGGATATTGGTTTTCTTTTCTCTGTTTTTTTTTTTTGTTTTTTGATTATTGGGTTGTTATGGTGGGAGGTTTATGATGGAGGGTGGTCAGTGGTTACTGGAAAATGGTGGTTCTCGGTTGATTATTGCCTCTGCCCCCGAAAATGCTCTCCTCCTTTTTTCTTTTTGCCAATCGTTGCCCCCCCTTTGATGAAATGATCTTCCCCTTGTAAGCAGATCTCTCTGCCACCCTTCCCCATAAATCAGCCTTGGCAGATAGAGTGGCTGATGGCAGCAATAGGTGTTTCCAATTCTATGTATTGTCTTTAGACTTGTGACCTTCTCTTGCCTGCCAATCTCTGCGATTTTGCCATTTTTGATTGCTTTGGGCCTTGCAAATTGCTTCTGGTTGCAGCCTTGGATTGGTGGCTGGCAGAAGCCAAGCCACCAGCAGTAACCTCCTTTTTTTTTAACGAAATAAGACTTCTTTTTCTTTTCTTTTTTTCTTTTTTTTCAAAATAATAAAAACGAAAATCAACATTTTTTTTAAATTTTGGTGAAAATAAAATAAAATAAATAAAATCAACATTCTTTTTTTTAAATTTTGGTGAAAATAAAATAAAATAAATAGAATAAAACAAACAAATAAAATACATGAGATAAAGAAATTAATCAAAGGATGTGCACACATATTTATTTATTATTTTTTTGTTATTTTTGGTCCTGATAAAATTGAAATGTTCACAATCCTTATATGTTGATATTTTTAGATATCTTTACTAAGTAAAATGAAAGAGTATTAATGAAGTAAGAAGGTAATTTAGTTAAATATAATTATATTTTCTTAAAATTAACTATATTTAATAATTTTCTTAATTTTTATACAAAAACCTTAAACACATATATTTTTTTTTTGATCAGGTTAAACACATATATTTTGAAACGAAGAGAGTAATTCCTATAAATCAAATTATCATCATCTATTTCTTTCTCTTTCTCGATAATTCTTCAATATCAATGGTGATAATAACCCACTCGATATCCTATACAAATTTTATGGGCAAAAATCATTTTCTTAAACTAAATGAATATTACTACATTTACATATAACTCAAATAACACTAGAGACCATCATGTCACCATCCATTATGTAAATTTTTGAAAATTTAGACTATCTTATTCCTTATTACATTATTGTGTATATGTGGGAGAGACACTCACAATAAATTAATAATTTAGCCTCTAAAATTATTTTTTACTTGTAATTAAGTCTTTAAATTTAATTTTTATACAAGTTAATTTTTGAATTTATAAAAATTGTATTAATTTAGTTGTCTTTATCTCAATTTAGTTTCTAATAAGGATAGTATAATAATTAAATTCAGGACTAAAACGGACTAAGTTGTTGATTTACCCCTTATCCCTTAATTCATCATTCATCAACAACCTCATCGGCGATCAAGAAGATTATTTTTCTGTTTCCTCGGCGGTATTGTCTCTGACATCTATGTTTTTTGTCTTGATGGAATACCATCATTTCTATATTACTTTCAATAGTATATATAACTCACTTATACATTCTAAAACTGGGTTTTGTATATTTGTTTGGTAAGGTTCCATTTCATAATAAAGGAATAACACCTTACTCTAAATTTGCAAATCATAGCTAAAAGGAATAACACCTTGGTATTTGATACAATAACCTTTACTTACTGTACAGAGAAGACAATCGGCTATTCACAATGGTTTTCACTCAATAGCTAAACTTATATTTTCTATAGTAATCCCTGATGTAAAATTTGTACTCTAAGCCTTTGGCACATGAATTTATTGCAGTCTTCAAGCATTTGGTTTGGCAATGGCATCACAACATGACTGAGCCTGCAGGATATTGTATCTTTCTTGTAGTACTTGGTCAAAGCGTTGTAATTGAAAAGATATATATATATATACATATATATATACATATACATATATATATAC